>JADLSH010000395.1:72500-1540000 GCA_016169945.1 Trachythela sp. YZ-2020
ATTGGCTATGGTTACAAATTTATTTGCAATTGATCATAAATCTCTACACATGAAGAAAAATCAAACTATTGTTTTGCACAACAATAATTGTTGCATGCATGACATTGTAAGATATCAAGCCTTTACTGTATGTACCCAGCTAGCAAACAACGTAATCGCAACGTTGTGGGAATGTTGTGATAAGGTTAGGTCTGACCTGAGTACTCTACAACCTTAACAACACGTTTTCGCCAAAAATATTTTGTGATTAGTTAAAGTGTTATGTGTGCAAGACGTTGTAGGCATGTTTTACGGAACATCACAGAAAGACGTTTGTACAACGATCTGTAAACGTCCCTGGAACGTTAAAGCGCAACGTTGTTTTTACCAAAAATTGGAATCATTGTTCGTCACCAGCATCGACGCGAAGTTAGACTTTGGCCACGATAAATAGACTTTGGCACAGATGCGGAGACTGGTCATACTTTTCGGTTGTTCGCAATAACTTAATGCATGCGTCGATTGAAGTTCAACAGCGGTAATGTCTCAGGATGTAAACTGATGAAATAAGTGGATATATTGCTGTTTTGTATATTCACAATTTTAATGAGTTACTAGTTGTTATAAGCTTTTGAAATCTATCAGCTGATGAGCTTTGGAATGTTGATGATACTGTGCCATGTTTAACACAGCAACTTTCAAAATTTTAGGTTGTGAAACCAGTATGCCTGACAATGAAAAGCAGGTAGTAACCGTTTGATTCAAGTGAAAGTTGTTTATAAACATGTCTGTTTTAAAGCTAGCTAGACTAGTCGCGGCAAAATAAAATGTGGTGATTGTTCATGCAGTAGTTAACGTTCGAGACACATATCTTAAGAACGCGAAGACAAGAATATGTGGCACACAATAGAATAGTCTACATTCATATATAATGCGTTATTTGAGGGTAAATGTTGACTTATTGAAGGTTAAAGCATACATAATCGTTAAGCTCCGGTCAAACGGGGATGAGAGGAGTTAATGAGAGTTGCAACTCTCAGTCGCGTTTGACCACAATCTCTCATCGACTCTCATCGACTCTCATCGACTCTTATCAAGTCTCATCCTACTTTGAGCTGGTTCAAATTTTGGTGAGAGTTGATGAGAGTTTTTGCTCTTTTGGTCACGAGAGTGGCATAAAAATTTTAAACAACTACAGTCAGACTAGTGTTTTGCACTTTCTATAAGAATTATAGCTTAACAAAATAACACGTTATGACTGTGTCTATATATAACACGAAAAGATAAGATGGAAATTTAAACACTTTGTGTACCAAAATTTAAAATTTTTTCTCAGGGCTCCATTTTGGGAGTTGAACAAACTCTCATGCAAACTCTCACTTGCCAAATCTCATCAACACTCATTTGACCGGGACTTTAGATCATGGATCTTAACCAAAACGCTTTTACAACATGTCAATTTACAACATGCATTAACTGAAACATTTTGAAACATTAAATCAATTGTATTCATTAATGAGCAAAAAAATTGTTTAATAATTATAGCCAATTTATAGATCACAATGTATAAATTTAAGTTAATGAGACAACACATTAACTTGAGGTTTGTTTTACTATACAACAAGTAGGAAAAGCCTGTCAACACCCACTAAATTCACAAGAAAATCTCTCTGATCAAAGTTCAAAGTATATCCGGACACGTGCAATACGAATGCAATTTGCTCAGCCAATCAAATGACTCTATTGCCAATCATATTTCAATGACCATTGGTAAAGCGCGCTATTGGGTCTATATTAAGATATTTCTTTGTGGTTTGAGGTGAGGTGTTGGATAATTATAGTGGTTTGATGTATGATGAATGGTTCATTGTTTATTAAATGGTATATTGTTTGATTCGTGGTGTGAATAATATGAAGAAAACATAATGAAAATATAGAACAGTAACATATTGAAAATATAGAACAGTCTTCGGCACAAGAACAAGACCAACAAGATTAATGCGAACGACGGGCAGCATGGCGAATAACGACGTGGTTTTATATCTACAATCAGAACTCACTGATGCAGAGCAAGCATGACAGTTGTGCTATTATTCCTCCCATGGTCCAAGAAATATGCCAGCTCAATTCCGCTATAAAGATAGTACGGACAGACGCCAACCAGTCAACAGATCCGACGAACACGACGTGCTGAATATAACACAATTGGTTGCCTCGCATGTGGCCCATGCAGGGCGTCGTAAGTATTGCCAGCAACCGACTCAAACGAAGGTTATATTTCTTTTCAACCAATTTTAGTATATCTCTCAATTGCCATTCGATATCATAGTATTCTGGTATGTATAAATTATAACATGATATATCTCTGTTAAATAATATATCCTATTGTTATATTGAGTCCAAAGTTTAATCCTTGTCTCGAGGCCTGAAAATATTTGTATTTACCGTAAAATTTTACGGCTATAGAAAAGAATACCATTATCGTTAAATCGGCAACACGAATTTTGTTAATGAATATTAAATACTACGATAAAATATAGTTCAGTGTTCAGTTGTCAAAATTTGGTTCGGAATTAGGACACGTGCACTCGAGCGTGCGTTGGCGTATGTTCACGTGAACGTCTGTTAGTTGTTCAGGATTATTGCCATCTTGCCATTATATATAATTTGGGTTAACAGGACGGTATGTCCAATTTGAGCAGTATGTGTCGCACTGGCATTGTCTCATTGTCAATATATCTAGTTCCTGGTAGGCACCACTTCTACTGACAGCAAGGTCAAAGTCTTTGAATTATACGGCTATAATTTAATTAAAATTTTCATGTAATTTAGGTCAAAAGGTTTTAAGAACTCAGATTTGCAGCAACAAAAGGGTGGCTGTATGTTGGCAACCTAAGTCGTACCCCAATATTTCACCAAATGTCCACCACTGTATATTAACCTACTTGATTCTATTGGTATATGCAGTTAAGTCAAAGGCTAAGCTTGTTGTCAAAGTTACTAAAATATATCATGGAAATAATGTGGCAGTTCATTATATTTTATTTTCAGATTGCAATTTCTTTATATACTACATAGTACTACCAACATTGTAGACTATGTTCAGATAATATTTCATATTAGCTCGTGCAAATCTCAACTTGCATGTGACTGCTTTCACTGTTGTGTTCAAGCTTGAGTCGATATGCTACATACACCACTGTTATCACAGTTTAGGGAAGTAAAGTTGGTGCCAATTTAATGTTAACCTTTAGAAAACAAATCTCTGATAATCGGGGTCAAATGAACCTTGTATATGATACACAAATCAGTTTGCTTGTTAATGTATGTAATTCAATTATTCAATCACATTCTCTGTATACTGAACCTGTTGCTGTTCAAATGTAGAGACCTTTTATCGTATAGCTCCGAGTTACATATACCAGACTGTTACGTCAGATGAATTAAAAAATAAATAATTAAATAAAATAGAAAATAACAAAACAAACATGCCTTGTTAGTCAGCTCTGTTTGTTGTGTTACCAACACTCCAATTATGAATTTGTGAGATAAAAAGCTTCGTGGGGGAGCTGCTGTATGTCTTGGGCCCCATCCAGGTTTCCTGTACTGCAGGTTTTTCCTGGCCTCCCTGATATCTCAGCTGTAGTATGAGTGATGGCAATGCTCAAATGGAAGTCAACTATCATCAGGCAAAAGCTGTCTTCTCTATGACTACAGCTTTGTGGGAGATGGGTTTATTCGTCTATGGGGAATACACTTGCAGTGTATTTGTGGGGTTGAAGTGTTCCAAATGGTCAACTTCATTGCCCATAGACTCAGATTATTTCATGGAAATATAATCAGTCGAATCGTAAGGACTGTCCAAGGGGATTATCACCCATTGGTTCAGGTAATGTCGGAGAGGGTCGCAACCTTGATGACAGGGCTCTATCGGGGTTTTTACCCCTAGGGCATTTAGTTTCTCCTAGCGGGTCTCATGTATACACCCGCGGGATGAAAACATAAGGCTAGAATGAGTCTTTGGGTTGACCAGAGTATAAATATTGGTTCACTTCAGTCTTCACCCCGAACCCGTTCTCCCACAAATTTGGCGTGTGTTTAATTTAATTACCGGTGAATTTTAGTATATGATGTGCTTGGATCATTAAAGCCAATTTATAGATCACAATGTATAAATTTAAGTTAATGAGACAACACATTAACTTGAGGTTTGTTTTACTATACAACAAGTAGGAAAAGCCTGTCAACACCCACTAAATTCACAAGAAAATATCTCTGATAAAAGTTCAAAGTATATCCGGACACGTGCAATACGAATGCAATTTGCTCAGCCAATCAAATGACTCTATTGCCAATCATATTTCAATGACCATTGGTAAAGCGCGCTATATAACGTCAAGCGTGTCACTTTGCCGAATGTTTCAACTGAATAAACACAAAATTTTGCAAGAATAAAAATTTCCACCCACCCACCCTTCTATTTTACATGTTGGAGGAACTAATCTAATGGACGATATATTTATCTATCTCATTATATAGTTATTTTCATGTAGGGTAATCCAAGAGGAACAAACGATCAATTCTATCGTATCGCTGGAAATGTTCTTGCTGTATCGTTATGCTGGATGTGGTCTTGCTTTAGTTATGCTGGATAATTAATACAAGAGCAAAACACGAACAATTTTATTGCTGTGAATGATCATGTTGTATATATCTAAACTTGTTGATGTTGAATAAAGCTTTGGTTCGGGGTTAAAGTGTTCCAAATGGTCAACTTCATTGCCCATAGACTCAGATTATTTCATGGAAATATAATCAGTCGAATCGTAAGGACTGTCCAAGGGGATTATCACCCATTGGTTCAGGTAATGTCGGAGAGGGTCGCAACCTTGATGACAGGGCTCTATCGGGGTTTTTACCCCTAGGGCATTTAGTCTCTCCTAGCGGGTCTCATGTATACACCCGCGGGATGAAAACATAAGGCTAGAATGAGTCTTTGGGTTGACCAGAGTATAAATATTGGTTCACTTCAGTCTTCACCCCGAACCCGTTCTCCCACAAATTTGGCGCGTGTTTAATTTAATTACCGGTGAATTTTAGTATATGATGTGCTTGGATCATTAATTGTACATGTATCTATAATGTTGTCATTTGAACGGATTTTGAAACTGCACAAGATTTTGAAACTGCACAAGAAACTGATTTGGAATTTTTATCACTGCACAAGATGAGCTAAAAGGCGGAGTGAAATCTAAATTTAGCGGCATATGTTAAACAGGAATGGGACACTTAGTAGCTCTGTACTTCTTCAGTGAAACTAATCAGGGCAGTACTCAACTACATGAAAAGTTTGGAAATCTTTCTTTCAACTTGGCGAGATGTTAGATGTTTTAAACACCGCATGTTATTGAGTATCTACGTTCAGTGGCATACCTTACCTATACCTTACCTATACCTGAAGAAGTATTTCGAGCTATCTGTAAATTATGCCCTGCTTCTGAAGATGACAGCTTGCAATATCTTCTACACAAATATTTTTAACTGGACTAATTAAATCTCAAAGTATATAGTTATCGAAGGTAGAGAAAATATTTTCAGCCATTTATTACAAAATTTATATTAGCTTCACCTATAAAGAGCGCAATATTTGAAAGTGCTTCTCTTCATGCAGCAGCCCCACAATTACATTCCGGTAAAGCTAAATTGTGGTAATAGCATCGCCTGTAAGCGTATATTTGTGCGCTGATTTGTAGTAGGCCTAGGAGTTTTATGTATGAAATCTCTAGAAATTATTGTCATCTTGGTCCACTTGGAATCCCAAATTTCATAAGAGGGTCCGCCACTCAGTCTGGTATCCCGGGATGCGCAACTGGGTTTTAGGCGTTAGGTATCAACAATTCATCCTTGAACACACTTTGCGTTGTTATGGATATACATGATATCTGCTCCCTTGACGCGGTCAGCCCTCATGCAATCACTCACAATTCCATTCCTTGAATGAGATTTGGTCAGTAATAATAACTTACTGCACAAATGGATGCAATCACAGTATATTGCACTGTCACTACTACTGAAACCCAACTTTGGATCTATTTATTGGAACTTGTTGTTGGTTTATTGAAATTAGTATTTCTAAAATAGAAGTAATTTCGCTTGCATGCTATTTCACTTACTCTCGGAGTCTGAGATTGAGTAGGATTACCAACTGTCCGTCACGGACAGGATCATGACTAAAATTGAACTGTTCCTCAGTTTTGCATAATTTCCTATTTACCCTTGCTCACTTGCTCTCAAATTGTTTTTCTTACTTTTACTTTGTTTCGCTTAACTTGTATCAGAATTTGGAATATTCCTTTCTATTAAAGTATATATATTAACTCAATCTATATATTTTAAACCTGCTTTGGAATGAACTTCTGGAATGTTGAATTTTGGCAAATGTCTTGCATAATACTGTCTGTCTATCTGATATTTCACGCACGTACAAATATAATGGATACATTTTATAACAGCACCTTAAAATAATCCTGTTATATGGAATTAAATAAAAGCACAAATTTTGTAGCGAAGTTGTAGCGCGCAATATCATATATACCAATCTTATTCATAGATGTTGTGACGACGTTCCCTGGACGTCGTTGTGAGGTTTTTCATGGCAAAGGTTTTCACAATATTAGGCGACAATTACATTGTTAGTAGGAACGTTGTCTGAACGTTGCTAGCTGGGTAATTACCATATTCCAAAATTCATTTGCAAAGAACTATCATTGCAGGGGTCATGCAAATTATGTCATTTTTCTAAGTAATATACTTTCATTTCGCAGGAAACAAGAATTGCGCTTGTTTATCAAGACTTGACAGATCTTTTTTAATCTTAGGTAGGTATTTTGTTTCTTTTATAACTTCGTATATGTATACACTAGTATATTCGTTTGGTATATCCTGTATATATAGTGACTATTATATGTATACAGCTATGCGTATAATATAGATCAAAATTGCATGCGAAGCGATTATTTAACTAATATGTCCATGAACTAAAGAATACATTTGAAATGATATTATTTTCTTTACAAGCTCTCGTAATTCCAATATAGGGCAAGCTACAGTTGTTATCGAGTGTTTTAGGGATGAATTGGTCTGTATAAAAATATATTCTGTGTACTTTCGCTCTGCGCATCGCCCATGCAATTATTGTTTCATAAACTGCAGGCATAGTACAGTTGTATATTCCTGCACTGTTGGATAACATTCTGAACATGCCGTTCCTCACATATGTTTGTCCAAAGCAGCAAGTAATATTACATGTTAAATAATTCCGTCCAATGTGGTTTCAATAACTTAATGAAATCGAGGCACAAAATGCCATTCTCGAGTGTTTTGATTGTTCAGTAACACCGCAAATATACGGAAATATATACCGCATAAGTATAACGCAAAACCTATCACATATAACCTAAATCTACCTATATTTTATGTCTATACCATACTTTTAAAACCTGAACCATACCTATATATATATATATATATATATATATATATAACATGCAAATAATATCTACATACCTTACTTAGATAATTTATCTATATTTATCTATATCATGCTTATACTATACTTATACCATACACCCATATACTTTAAAATTTCCATAGATATACCCGACCTAAAAGTTTCCTAAACCTAACTTATACCTCACCTGCACATCACCTATATATACGTTATATTTAACTTACCTGTACTTTACTTACACGTTACTTATACCTTACTTATACCCTACCTATACCTTACTTATACCTTACTTATAATATATATATCCCTTACCTATACCTTACCTATACCTTACCTATACCTTACCTATACCTTACCTATACCTTACCTATACCTTACCTATACCTTACCTATACCTTACCTATACCTTACCTATACCTTACCTATACCTTACCTATACCTTACCTATACCTTACCTATACCTTACCTATACCTTACCTATACCCACCCATACCCACATATACCATACCCATACTTACCCATACCCACCCATAATCTCACCCATACCTTACCCATACCTGCCCATACCCTCACCCATACCCACCTATATCACCCATATACCTTACCTATACCATACATATACCATACCCATACACACACTCATACCCATATACCCATAATCTCACCCATACCTTACTTTCATAACCTTGCCTATACCTTACCTATACCTTACCTATATACCTTACCTATACCTTACCTATACCTTACCTATACCTTACCTATACCTTGCCTATACCTTACCTATACCTTACCTTTACATAACATTACTTATACTTTATGCTAATCTTCATACTTGTACTTCAAACGATTTAACTTCTTTTAACTTGAAGTTCGTAATTGGGATTGATACAACAGAAATATATTTTACCCAAATATAATTAAGAAGTAGAAACACTTCCGTGTTTAAAAACAGCTAAAGAAACACGCGTGGGTGTTTAGGAGGATGTGTATAATAATTAGTCGGAAACGAGCCTGCATTGGGCGAGTTTTCCATGATATTTCGAGTTCTCCATCGTAAAGGTGAAACAAAATGGATATTGTGGATAGTATAGCTTCCTGCCCTATTTGGGTTTTCCTTAATATTTAGAGCTATTTTATTAGCTTTGTACATGTAGCTACTGGTAAACTATGTGACCATTGCCATCCCATGCATGCATAATTGTAACACTGTAAATTTCTGTGATACCCAGCTTAGAATTTATTTATAGGGGGTTTCAAAATTTTATATCTTTAACAAGATGTAGAAGTAAGAGGAAGTTGTACTTTTAGCTATAACGTCAAACTTTTTATGTACGTTTACACTGCCAGAAGCGGTGTTATTAAAGCAAGTTGTTGCTCTACGCGTCAAAGCTTTAGCAAAAAAATACCAACCATTTCTCGTGGCAAAATACGATTATTTAGATTCGTAGTGAAATTTTGTTAAAGTAATTTATTGGCTATGGTTACAAATTTATTTGCAATTGATCATAAATCTCTATACACATGAAGAAAAATGAAACTATTGTTTTGCACAACAATAATTGTTGCATGCATGCCATTGTAAAATATCAAGCCTTTACTGTATGTACCCGGCTAGCACACAACGTAATCGCAACGTTGCGGGAATGTTGTGATTTGGTTAGGTCTGACCTGAGTACTCTACAACTTTAACAACACGTTTTCGCAAACATATTTTGTGATTAGTTAAAGTGTTATGTGTGCAAGACGTTGTAGGCATGTTTTACCAAACATCACAGAAAGACGTTAGTATAACGTTCTGTAAACGTCCCTGGAACGTTAAAGCGCAACGTTGTTTTTACCAAAAATTGCAATCATTGTTCGTCACCAGTATCGAATCGCGAAGTTAGACTTTGGCACACATGCGGGGACTGGTCATACTTTTCGTTTGTTCGCAATAAAGGCCTGCTCTGGGATCTTAACTCGCCTTAACTCGCCGCGAGATAATGCGAGTTAAGGCGATTTAAGAAAAAATACATGGTAATTAAATATGCAAGTATAGTACTTTAAGCAAAATACAGCAACAACACATAATTAATAGTGCATAGTAAATGTATTTTGAAAGAGCACCACTCCCCCCTCACACCCCAGGGGGTCTGGTTAGACTGTCATGTAAACAAGACCCAGTTGAAACTTATTATTAATTAGCTTGTTATTTTGCCGTATTACTAATTTTAAGGTTATACCACCAAATTGCTGGAATTAATACAATGAAGAAAATAAACCAGTATATAATAACATGTATTTTTAAATTGAATTGCATACTAGTACCTATTACTAAGTTCAGTCCTGGAACCACAATCAAGTGGAAATCTAAAATATCAGGGTTGTGGCTGGAATGTAGGAACGAGAAGATTTAGTGCATCCCATGGGGTTGCTATCCTATATTTTGAGAATTTCCACATGCATGAATGCCTTGTCAATATCTTGGCAATACATTGTAGTTATTCAAACGAATTTACATATGTGTTAAACTTACCAAATAAGCTTGAATTTACGTTGCAAATATAATATTTCATTTCCATGTGTTTAAAACTCAACATTGATTGGTATTTATTTCAATTCCCCTCGATATATAAAGTGCAGTATTTATAAAAATTCATTAATGTTAAAATTTAGTTTATATAAAGTTTCCAAGACTTGAATAATAAATTTCCGCAGGATAGCCTGAGAGAAGGCTCCCTCCCCGCAGTGGCTAACATGAAGTGTTTAACTGAATTCATGAAAATGCCAGGTTTTGCTATCGACCCAAGATCGTACGCTAAAAATGTTAAACCTCGGTTATTAAAACGACCATGGATCTTTATATAAGACGATATGAACCGGACAATGCTGACTATAAAAGTTGACCAGGATCATGCTGTGGTTTATCAATTTATGTAAGTTTGAACACTGTTGATATAAAATATTAAATGTTGTGCACTACAGGCACTGCAATTCAGCACTTGTATATAAGGCCGTCGGAATTATTAAAAGTATCAGTTTACCGTCACTTAAAATTTCGAAAGTTGATAAGCCCTCTACACTGTAATTCATAGGCGCCGCACTATTTTCAATAAAGGAAAACGAAACAATTTATGAATTGTTCTGGAAGTTCATATCACAATATTGGCATATTAATTATACTTATCGAAATAGATAAAATGTTGAAAACAGACTGATTCTTGCCATCCTGACTTTTTTCTGTTTGAATATAAGGGTTCCTATGTCATATTATATATACTATAGCGGGGATTTATTTGCAGGTTAGCCTATCTGTTATGCCTGGGTAGGGCATTAGACAGCGTACGTTAGATATGTGTCATGATGGTCAGGGATTATCGGCTGGGAATCAGCGGGAATTCGTCTGTTCGAGATGTATTATTAAGCCTTGTTCTTCGACATTTACCCTATACTCTATAGACATTGTTTTACTAAAAATAGCTTTTACAGGATAATGTATTGACTTTGTGTAAATTGCAAGATACAGCTAACAGACAAAATGCAAAATATTTACCTACTTTGGCAAAGTTTTGACAAACTCTGGATTGCATGTTTGGCCTCCAATGATCAAAATTGGGGAAATTTTAGAATAGTTTGTTGAATTTTAAGAGCAATTATTATGGTACAGTAGCCTTCATTTTTGGTGCCCGGGTAGCGGGGGAGTTTAGTCATGTTTAGACTAGTAAGAAGGCCATGTATAGGTGGGGGATAAGAATGATTTAGGACACAACCCTTATCTAATGTCCGCTGTTCCCTGGGTAGGGGGGTGCGTGGTTTTCCAATTACTAGTGCATTACTGTGTTTCGGCTTTTATCAATAAGCATGTAACTTCCCTTGTTTCGGCTAAGCGCCCTCTCTTCAGCAAGCCCCCTCGGATAAGCACCCTCCTAATCTTATCTGAAATAAACAACCAGAACCCCCCTCTCCTGGGGAAAGGGTGTTTACACTGTATATAGTATTTACTATTTCCAGCATTTTAATTTGGTTGGCGAGTTTAGGCGATTTAGTGCGAGTTTAAGCGATTTAAGAGAATCGTTGCCAATTTTTATCCGCGATTTAAGGCGAGTTATGGCGATTTAAGGCGAGTTAAGATCCCAGAGCAGGCCTCAATAACTTAGTGCATTCGTCGATTAAAGTTCAACAGTGGTAAAGTCTCAATATCTAAACTGATGAAATAAGTGGATATATTGCTGTTTTGTATATTCACAATTTTAATCAGTTGCTAGTTGTTATAAGCTTTTGAAATCTATCAGATGATGAGCTTTGGAATATTGACGATACTGTGCCATGTTTAACACAGCAACTCTTCAAAATTTTATGCCTGACAATGAAAAGCAGCCAGTAACCGTTTGATTCAAGTGAAAGTTGTTTATAAACATGTCTGTTTTAAAGCTAGCGAGACTAGTCTGTGGCAAAATAAAATGTGGTGATTGTTCATGCAGTAGTTAACGTTCGAGACACATATCTTAAGAACGCGAAGACAAGAATATATGGCACACAAAAGAATAGTCTACATTCATATATTCATTATATATATTGCGTTATTTGAGGGTAAATATTGACTTAATGAAGCTTAAAGCATCCATAATCGTTAACCTCCGGTCAAACGAGGATGAGATTCAATGAGAGTTAATGAGAGTTGCAACTCTCAGTCGCGTTTGACCACTATCTCTCGTCGACTCTCATCGACCCTTATCAAGTCTCATCCAACTTTTGCTCTTTTGGTCATGAGAGTTGCATAAAAATATTAAACAACTACAGTCAGACTAGTGTTTTGCACTTTGTATAAGAATTATAGCTTAAGAAAATAACACATTATGACTGTGTCTATAAAAAGAAATACTATAAGATGAAAATTTAAACACTTTGTGTACCAAAATTTTAAAATTATTCTCAGGGCTCCATTTTGGGCGCTAAATTATTTCTGTCACAACTCTCATGCAACTCATGTTCTCGTTCGACCGATCCATGACAGTTGAACAAACTCTCATGCAAACTCACACTTGCCAAATCTCATCAACTCTCATTCTCGTTTGACGGGGACTTTAGAGCATGGATCTTAACCAAAACGCTTTTACAACATGTCAATTTACATCATGCATTTGCTCAAACGTTTTGAATCATTAAATCAATTGTATTCATTAATGAGCAAAAAAATTGTTTAGTAATTATTTGTACATGTATCTATAATGTTGTCATTTGAACGGATTATGAAACAGGAATTATTTCAAAATAATTTTATCACTGCACAAGATGAGCTAAAAGGCTGAGTGAAATCTAAATTTGGCGCCATATGTTAAACAGGAATGGGACACTGAGTAGCTCTGTAGTGCTTCAGTGAAACTATTCAGTGCAGTACTCAACTACATGAAAAATTTAGAAATAATTTTTTAAACTTGGCGAGATGTCAGATGTTTCAAACACCGCATGTTATTGAGTATCTACGTTCAGTGGCATACCTTAGTTCTACACCTTAATGTATATTTCTTTTTAAGAAGAATTTCCAGCTATCTGTAAATTATGCTCTGCTTCTGAAGATGACAGCTTGCAATATCTTCTACACAAGATATTTTAAACTGGCCTAATTAAATCTCAAAGTATATAGTTATCGAATACAGAGAAAATATTTTCAGCCATTTATTAGCAAAATTTATATTAGCTTCACCTAAAGAGCGCAATATTTGAAAGTGCTTCTCTTCATGCAGCAGCCACACAATTACATTCCGGTAAAGCTAAATTGTGGTAATAGCATCGCCTGTAAGCGTATATTTGTGCGCTGATTTGTAGTAGGAGATTTATGTATGAAATCTCTAGAAATTCTTGTCATCTTGGTCCACTTTGAATCCCTAATTTCATAAGAGGGTCCGCCACTCAGTCTGGTATCCCGGGATGCGCAACTGGGTTTTCGGCGTTGGGTATGAACAATGCATCCTTGAAAACACTTTGCGTTGTTATGGATATACATGATATCTGCTCCCTTGACGCGGTCAGCCTTCATGCAGTCACTCACAATTCCATTCGTTGAATGATATTTGGTCAGTAGGCCTAATATTAACTTACTGCACAAAAGGATGCAATCACAGTATATTGCACTGTTACTACTACTGAAACACAACTTTGGATTTATTTATTGGAACTTGTTGTTGGTTTATTGAAATTAGTATTTCTAAAATAGAAGTCATTTCGCTTGCATGCTATTTCACTTACTCTCGGAGTCTGAGATTGAGTAGGATTAACAATTGTCCGTCACGGACAGGATCATGACTAAAATTGAACTGTTCCTCAGTTTTGCATAATTTCCTATTTACCCTTGCTCACTTGCTCTCAAATTGTTTTTCTTACTTTTACTTTGTTTCCCTTAACTTGTATCAGAGTTTGAAATATACCTTTCTAAAATTTCTACTGACAAATTTGTATCGTTCTGGTTGAACTCAATCTATATTTTGAACCTGCTTTGGAATGAACTTCTGGAATGTTGAATTTTGGCAAATGTCTTGCATAGTAATGTCTATCTGATTTTTCACGCACGTAGAAATATAATGGAGACTTTTTATAATTGCACGTTAAAATAATCCTGTTATATGGAATTAAATAAAAGCACAAATTTTGTACCGAAGTTGTGGCGCGCAATATCATATATCAATCTTGTTCATAAACGTTGTGACGACGTTCCCTGGACGTCGTTGTGACGATGATCATGGCGAACGTTTTCACAATATTAGGCGACAATTACATTGTAGGAACGTTTTCGGAACGTTGCTAGCTGGGTAATTACCACATACCAAAGTTAATTTACAATGAACTGTCATTGCATAGGTCATGCAAATTATGTCATTTTTCTAAGTAATACTTTCATTTCGCCGGAAACAAGAATTGCACTTGTTTTATCAAGACTTGACAGATCTTTTTTAATCTTAGGTAGGTATTTTGTTTCTTTTATAACTTCGTATATGTATACAGTATATTCGTTTGGTATATCCTGTATATATGGTGACTATAATATGTATACACATATGCGTACTATAGATCAAAATTGCATGCGAAGTGATTATTTAAAGTACTGCCTAGAAGTAACTTAACACAAATACGCGGTTAACCGCGGGTCACACGCGGTTTGACCGCAGGCGCCCCGCGGTCTGCCCGGTGGTTGCCCGCGGTCTCCCCATGGGCTGCACGCGGGTCGCCCGCGGTTGTGTGGGCGTATTGAGGTTTGACCGTAACTCACGGCGGAACACGAAAACAGTACGACTTGCGAACTCGGAATTTTACGTGGGCAAATTAGTATTTAGAAATCAGAATATCACACGATATAATTTGCCAGTTTAACTTCCAACTTTGTCATTGGCGTTACAATTTCATGTATATTGCAACCAGCCTAAAAAATTAGTAAATGGTCGTATTTGTTTACAAAGCTTAATAGTGTGTTTTGACGAAGCAAGTCTTTTAACGTAGCTAACGTATTGCACAATTTTACCACACAAATCGCTTATTGAACACAAACACAAAAACTCAAAGCAAATCTCCCAATAACTAGTCTGTAAATTTGGTAAAAAAAATTCTGGAATGCTAGCTGTCTGGGTCAATGGAATACTGTTTGGCAAAGTTCTGATATAGACGGACATGCAAAAGTAATGCAGCTTGTTTCACAATGCAATGTAAGCTGACTCTTGAAGAAATAATTCTTACAATATTGACATATACCTGTTATGTAGAGAGTCAATTAAAATATTTGTAAATAGACTGACAGACAATATTATGTTTGTTTGAGTGAGCAAGCGTAGTAGCGGCGTATATATATATGATTGAGTACGTATCTCAGCCGTTTACTGTAATTTGTATATCTTGAAAATGCGAGGTAGATACTGTATATAGTATTGCAGACGATGACATATGGTAGTTCAATAAACACTGCTAAGAATGGCTGCCGCACGTAATACAAATACGGAAGTTGTTATTCGGGCATAGTTAAATTCTCTATTAACTATGATTCGGGTTAGCGTATACGTAGCGTAAGGATATATAATTGTGAGTATTGTCTATCTCCATATGATATGTTCTATATATCACTGCGAGTTACAATTCAGAGTAATCAACGATAATATATATTAGTCTAGGACCTGTATAGGAGTTTGTATGCGTTTCATTTACCACAGGCAATCTCAACTGTTTTAGGGTAAAATGACCATGGCGGTCAACATGGCATATGTGCCAAAACCTGAATCCGGGACGAAAGTCAGGCCTGCCTCGATTGCAGCATGACTCTAATCTCTGAGCAGAGCGACAGCCTTTCTCAAGTGCTTATAGTGTTTAGAAGGTTGCTTTAGTAGTTATTGGAAGGAAAAATTTGTCTATAAGTATAATATGTTACAAGAAAATGACCATGCACCACCCCAGGTCAACTGCTAATTATCCATGAAATAACTAATATACCTGGCAGAGATTAAATTTTCTTATTTCCTAACAATTTTTATCATGTGATGAAAAACTATGCTTAATTTAATATATTATTGTAGATTTCAGTGATTGACATTGTTTTGTTTAAATATAATACATTTTATTTTCACTTCACTCAAAACACGATTTCAACCATATTGCCGTCTTGTTTGCTTTTTATCGCCGAGTTCGCAAGTATCATCAATTGTTGTACTTTACATAATGATAGATGGCTAAAGAGATTTCAACCAAGTTTCGTCGTTGAAGCAGTGCAGTGTATTTTATCTTCGATATTGTGTCCTTCGATATTTCGTCAAATAGCGGCCATTGCAATGCCTCGCCGTTTTCTTCCCGATAATGCCACTTCTTCAATTACATGTATTTAGATTACAGTATCAAGAGTACTTCATAGAATAGTCCCAATCGAAAACTAGAGTAGTAGTCGTACTTGAAAGGAAACCTTCCCATAACAAATTTAGGATCAGAATCAAAGACACAAGTTTAAAATAATTTGAAAGTCACGCGCACTCATGAAAGTCTCGTGGGCTTATTGACAGGGGGCAAATATTACGAAACGCTGGTTGCCAGCACAGAACCCAGTAAATATATTATATTTTTATGATTTATGAAAAAAACAATAAATATTTGCGTATTTTCTATTGTTTTTATCATAAATCATAAAAATACAATAAATATAATATATTTACTGGGTTCTGTGGTGGCGAACCAGCGTTTCGTGAAAATATTGCCCCCCCCTGTCAAGTAGCCCACGAGGACTTTCGCGAAGATTGCGCGTGACTTTCAAATTATTTTTAAACTTGTGTCTTTGATTCTGATCCTAAATTTGTTATGGGAGGTTTTTTCCTTTCAAGTACGACTATACTACTCTAGTTTTTCGATTGGGACTATTCTACAATGAAGTACTCTTGGATACTGTAATCTAAATACATATGAAGACGAAGAAGTGGCATTTATCGGGAAGAGAAACGGCGAGGCATTGCAATGGCCGCTATTTGACGAAATATCGAAGGACACAATATCGAAGATAAAATACACTGCACTGCTTCAAAACTTGACGAAACTTGGTTGAAATCCTCTTTAGCCATCTATCATTATGTAAAAGTACAACAATTGGATGATACTTGCGAGACTCGGCGATAAAAAGCAAACAAGACGGCAAAATATGGCTGAAATCGTGTTTTGGTGGGGGGGTAAGTGAAATAAAATGTATTATATTTAAACAAAACAATGTCAATCCTTATGAAATCTACAATAATTATATTAAATTAAGCATAGTTTTTCATCACATGATAAAAATTGTTAGGAAATAAGAAAATTTAATCTCTGCCAGGTATATTAGTTATTTCATGGATAATTAGCAGTTGACCTGGGGTGGTGCATGGTCATTTTCTTGTAACATATTATACTTAGACAAATTTTTCCTTCCAATAACTACCCCTAAAAGCAACCTTCTAAACACTATAAGCACTTGAGAAAGGCTGTCGCTTCTGCTTTTCGGAAGTTAGAGCTATGTCGGCACTGCCGTTTCAGGGCGGGGTCATTTTCAGGACTTTCGTCCCGGATTCAGGTTTTGGCACATATGCCATGTTGACCGCCATGGTCATTTTACCCTAAAACAGTTGAGATTGCCTGTGGTAAATGAAACGCATACAAACTCCTATACAGGTCCTAGACTATATGGCAAATATTCATACCTCTAGACTTGCTTTTAACTTTTGAAGCGATGATGTCATATACAATAACACATATCTTTCCGGAGGCTAGTCCCCAATGGGAAAGACTCGTTGAAGAAATTCTAGTCCCCAATGCAGAGATATTCGATCCATAAATCTCTCAGTGATATACTGATGCGTTCCGAATAAATACAAACTTAAAGCTATCTATTCACCGGCGTTGCCCGGCGCGCTAATGAGTATTTTGGTATTTCCGGGACGTGGGATGAGAACTTGTAAACAGTATGCAGATTACAAAACGAAAATTTGTCAGTATAATTGAAAGAACATGCACGGTGTATTTTTCAACGGGATTTGCTAGCAAAATCAAAGCAAACATTGTGCGGGAAAGCTTTATATAAGCGAAGTGAGAGATCTGAGATTGAGACCCGAGTTTGATACAGGCTTTTCTTAATACAAGAAAGATTATTGATGGATTTGATACACATTGGACACACTAGAGTAAGTAAATAGAAATATTTATATATTTGACTACCATAACAAATCTGTTAGGTCAAATAATCTTAGCTAAATCCATCATCCCCGAGCCGGGCGATAGCCCGGGCGAGGGTACTAATTCCGCTCGGTTATTTATCACACCCGTAAAAAGGAAATCCATGGGAGATCTTAAAGTTCATCAATAATCGCGGGCGCGTGGTTCAAGGTTGGTGGGTGGTCATCTCACTGATCTCAAAAGTATGGCAGATTGTCAGGAGTGGAGTGAGTGAGATTATAAAAAAACTTGAGAAAATCTGAATTAAATGTCGCTTTTGGAACTTTATTGGAAGAGCTGTGTCTGTGGGACGGATCTTATCGCTTTAGCTTTAGCAAAAAAGATAAGAAGAGTCCAAGCGACACCTGAACGAAAAAAAGTAAAATATAGAGAGGCAGGTTTGTTATATAATTAAAACAATAAAAGTGTTGATGTATTTTTGTTCTAAAAACTCCTGCTTTATATATATAGTTTTTCATTTATTTACCGTTAAAGTATCGTATATTTTATATGATGAAAAAGGTTATTCCTGAATCGAAGATACCAAACATGCGGCCACTGATTTACCGAATCCCATTTCCAGCAGAAAGACTGCTGGTGTAACAGCCTTTTTCCTGCGTTTTGCATCGCAGATTTTGCAACAAAAAAGCTTAGTATAATGTTGGAAAATGTCGTTGTTTAGCTGTGGCGAGGGGTTGCTGCATGCATGTATTTCTAGTTTAACTATTAAAGCTTAACTTGACTTAAATTATCAAAATCGATTCTTTATTATCGTATGTTATGTGTATAACTTTGGGAGTTTGTTTCGCATAAGCCCAGCTCTCTGTTACATATACACGTAACTACAATACACGGAAAGATGCGACAAAATCTGACTTGTAAACGTAAAGGTATGCGCTTACAATAATAGTTAAATATTTTTTATAAATTAATGCGTTGTTGACTTGCTGCATGCTATATAAACCCTTTTCTACAGGCTTTTAAACTGATACGCGTATGACAAAAAGTTACTAGTTTTATTTACGTATGTAAAAATCTCACATCTTATTCACAAGTTGTTGGCTTAACAAGCTCGTATGCTCGGTAGCAAGCCTGTCGACAACGTGTAACAAGCTTGTCATTTTATCAACCGTTGCGTCATATTTTATAGCAAAGTAGAATTAATATAGTAGAGTGATTGAATAGATTTATAAAAGTGTCGCTTATCACATTACGGTTTCTTGTTTACTTTCACGCAAGTATCATGCGGCAAACCCGTAGGGTTTGTATTGGTGACACATTTGTTTATCTGAGTTTATATTTTTCCTTAACACCTCATTCTGTTTATATTCATAATATAAATTCATATTAGTTGTGTATGTTATACAGTTTATTAGAGAAGGTAGTAATTTAGTAAACAAATTAATCCATATAGGAACAAGTCCGTTTGCCGCATAATAACAGTTGTATCGGAAATCGTCGGAACACGACGCAGTGATTTTTCTGTTTGACGTGTGATTACCGCACGAACCGCAACCGCAAACCGCACGCACGGGACCCGCTAACCGCACGCACGGGTCCCGCTAACCGCACGCACGGCACCCGCTAACCGCACGCAAAGCACCCGCTAACCGCACGCACCCGCTAACCGCACGAACCGCAACCGAACCGCAGTGTTAACTTACTTCTAGGCAGTACTGTAGTATGTCCATGAACTACTGTAAAGATTACATTAGAAATGATATTATTTTCTTTACAAGCCATCGTAATTCCAATATGGGGCAAGCTGCAGTTTTTATGGAGTGCTTTAGAGATGAACTGGTCTGTATAAAAATGTTAAGTGTACTTTCGCTCTGCGCATGCAATTATTGTTTCATAAACTGATGGCATAGTATACAGTTGTATATCCCTGTACAGTTGGATAACTTTCTGAGCATGCAGTTGCTCATAGATCGAACGCGCGCTGCCAGCGCTGTAGAGTATATAGCAAATATGGCGGTTGACTGTTGTGTAAAACTACCTGAAAAATACAATGAGAACTTCGAAGTTTCGAGCGAAGGCCCTTCGTCTGGAAGTTAGTAGAATGGGACGGGGAAAAACATGTGCATCTATAGTGAATACAAAAGCGATCACGTGATAAAAAATAAACCAATCAGGTCGATTTAATCAAAACAAACTATAAACAAAATATGGAAATCACATCACAAAATATATTAGCATATAAGGAGCAGCGAACAAAGATAACAAAGAAAGAAAGACAGAAAAGTAGGAACGAAATATTAGACGAGGTGAGATGTAGAGCATCTTCTGATGGCAGGTATAAACAGACAGGCGTAAAATGTAAGAGAGGCGCTCATTAATGCCGAGAGGATGAATGGTGTCAAGTTGGGAAATGAGACGCATTTCTTGCCTTTTGCGCTATTATTACTACCAGAAATGGGATATAGATCTCGAATTTTCGTATCTGAAACACTGTGATTGCCAGTGTTGAAATGTCTGGCGACAGGTTGTTTAGCTTCATTGTTTACGACAGCACGACGATGCTCACCAAACATTATGCTTAAATATCTACCAATTTCACCAATATAGGGCATCCCACATTTACTGCATGGAATACAGTAGATGAGATGAGAGGAGGTGCACTTGAAATGGTGCTTAATGGTGTACTTAGATTTCGGTGCCGAAATTGTAGTGGAAGAATCTATATACATAGAGGTTTTAAACGGCTTCACACCACAAGGTGACGACGAGTCCTGTGGTAGGGAGCTGTGGACTAGGGTTTCACGCATGTTTTTACTATGTCGAAACGAGACTAAGGGATTATTGGTGAAAATGGATGATGTTTCAGGGTCGTCTTTCAATATATGAAAATTCTTCCTAATGACAACATTTACTTTGAAATTGAAGGGATGGTAACCGAGAACTAGGGTTATTTTTGTTGTTGGGAACATTAGACACAGGTTCTCTAAGGGTTTCAGATCGGGGAATATAGGAGGCCTTCGAAAAGGCAGTATCTAAGGGAGGGGTTGGATAACCGCGTTGGACAAAAGAGTTTCTCATTTCCTGACTTTTGGTATGGAAGTCCTCATCTTCACTGCAATGGGAGTCAGTTGGGTTGTAGAACACAGAAGTAACAAGTCTATTGCCATTGATAGATACAAGTATATCTAAGAACGATACACTGGTCTCACTGATCTCCCACGTAAACTGGAGTGCTGGGTGGAAGTTATTAAGAAAGTTAATAAACTTCTCCAACTCTCCGCGGGAACAGGATGCTATGCCGAGACAGTCATCAATGTACCTACCAAGGTAATCAGGTATGGGATCGGTGTACTGCTCGAAAATCTGCTTTTCCACAAAACCAACGAATAAATTGGCATAGTTGGGACCCATTTTGATTCCCATGGCTACACCACTTACTTGTTGCTAATGCTCACCATCAAATGAAATATTGGTGAGGTTGAGCACTAATCCAGCCAAACGGATCAAAACAGTGGTAGACAGTTCCTTATTGGGGCGCTTATCAAAGAGGACTTTGAGTGCTCTCAAACCATCATGATGGGGAATGACAGTGTACAAGCATTTGACATCCATGGTGAAAATGAATTTATGAGTGTTATGAAATTAAATGTTATGAAAGATTTGGAGAGCATGTTTAGTGTCCTTGATATAGGATGGTAAGTCCTTAACCAAGAGCGCCATGACACGATCGAGGTAGCTAGAGATAAGCTCGTTGGGACAACCGCAAGCACAGGCAATGGGTCTACCTGCGTTGTCTGGTTTGTGGATTTTGGCTAAGAAGTACATGAAGGGTGTGCGAGGTGTAGTGGTTATGAGATATTTGGCAGTTTCAGGAAGATCACCAGAGGCGACGAAATTCTTGATGGTGGTGGAAATGGTGGTTTGATTGGTAGAAGTCAAATCCTCGTCAATTTAGCTGTAAAAGATGGTGTCGCTCAATTGTTGATGAGCTTCATAGCGATATAAATCAGCTCTCCAAACAACCAAGGCACCACCCTTATCAGGAGGTTTGATAACAATGTCTTCCCGATCACGGAGTGATTTGAGAGCACTAAATTCAGCTTCAGTGAGGTTAGATGGCCTTCAGTGAGGTTAGAAAGTCAAGGGACCCAGGGTTGGGAACAAATTTGAGACCTTTCGCGAGAACAGATCTCTCTTCAAAACAAGCCCTCGTGAGGCGACGAGACATAACATGGCGGACATTAGGCGATAGAAGCTATGGACATTTGGACATTAAAGCCATTAGGAATGACTTAACTATAGGGCGATTGAATGACTTTAAACGTAAACGACTTAAAAATGAAAGGTGGAGAGAAACGAGTCTTAGATACTGGCGTGAAATCGAAATCGCCATTTAAGTTTACGATAATCGTTAATAACGTATCTGGCTTTAACATTGCTCTTTTGAAATATTTGAGAATCGATGTCTTCGGATATCCGCAATTTAAATTTAGATATTTCGCATGTCAAAAGCATGTTGTCTTCAACATGTCCTTCTATTTTTAGACAGGACATCATCCAATTTATTCGTTTGTTGAATTCTAGATTTTATTCGTTTCTCAAGGCGAATAAAGATTCGAAATTCAACTCTTTCTCAGGTACCCGACCCGTTTCGGCACCAAGTCACACTAGTTCATCCAGCGATGTCAATTTAGTTGTTACGATTCCCATTATTTAACCATATCCGACTCTGACAGATCTGTTCTCGCGAAAGGTCTCAAATTTGTTCCCAGCCCCCGGGTCCCTCGACTTTTTTTCAGTTAAAGCAGATACGGAATCTTTTTTTAGACCATTACGCCTGAAGGCACACTTTCACGACAACTCTTCCATCCATCAAAAGGACATTTTTGAGGTCATCAAACCAAAAAAATCTTCCTGGTCTCCAGATGACCAACATGAGTCCCTAGAGCGATTCATTCGGCAATGTCGACATGACATAGAACAACTCGCCAAATGTAGGCCCAAAAGGCCATCTAACCTCACTAATGCTGAATTTAGTGCTCTCAAATCACTCCGTGCTCGGGAAGACATTGTTATCAAACCTGCTGATAAGGGTGGTGCCTTAGCTTGGTTGTTTGGAGAGCTCTGGTGATCTTCCTGAAACTGCCAAGCATCTCATAACCACCGCACCTGGCAAATCCGTCTTGTACTTCTTACCCAAAATCCACAAACCAGACAACGCAGGTAGACTCATTGTCTCTGCTTGCGGTTTTCCCACCCACCTTATCTCTAGCTACCTTGATCGTGTCATGGCGCCCTTGGTTAAGGACTTACCATCATATATCAGGGACACCAAACATGCTCTCCAAACCTTTCATAACATTCAATTTCATAACACTCATAAATTCATTTTCACCACGGATGTCAAATCCTTGTACACTGTCATTCCCCATCATGATGGTTTGAGAGCACTCAAATTCTTCTTAGATAAGCGTCCCAACCAGGAACCTTCTACCACTGTTTTGATCCGTTTTGCTGGATTAGTGCTCACCCTCAACAATTTTTCATTTGATGGTGAGCATTACCAACAAGTAAGTGGTGTAGCCATGGGAATCAAAATGGGTCCGAACTATGCCAATTTATTCGTTGGTTTTGTTGAAAAGCAGATTTTCGAGCAGTACACCAATCCCATACATGATTACCTTGGTAGGTACATTGATGACTGTCTCGGCACAGCATCCTGTTCCCGCGGAGTGTTGGAGAAGTTTATTAACTTTGTTAATAACATCCACCCAGCACTCCAGTTTACGTGGGAAATCAGTGAGACCAGTGTATCATTCTTGGATATACTTGTATCTATCAATGGCAATAGACTGTTACTTCTGTGTTCTACAAGCCAACTGACTCCCATAGCTATCTTCTCTTTACCTCTTCCCACCCCAACCACACTAAAAGGTCTATTCCCTTCCCTCAGTTCCTTCGCCTTCGCCGCATTTGCAGTGAAGATGAGGACAACGCGGTTATCCAACGCCTCTCTTAGATACTGCCTTTTCGAAGGCCTCCAATATTCCCCGATCTGAAACCCTTAGAGACCCTGTGTCTAATGTTCCCAACAACAAAATACCCCTCGTTATCGGTTACCATCCCTTCAATTTCAAAGTAAGGGATATCATCAGGAAGAATTTTCATATATTGAAAAACGACCCTGAAACTTTTTCCATTTTCACCAATAATCCCTTAGTCTCGTTTCGACATAATAAAAATATCTGTGAAACCCTAGTCCACAGGTCTTTACCACAGGACTCGTCGGCATCTAATGGCTCGTTTCCTTGTGATGTGAAGCTGTGTAAAGCCTGTAAGTATATAGATTCTTCCACTACAATTTCGGGACTAAAATATAAGTACACCATTAAGAACCGTTTCACGTGCACCTTCTCTCATCTCATCTACTGTATTTCATGCAGTAAATGTGGGATGCTCTATATTGGTGAAACTGGTAGATATTTAAGGATAAGGTTTGGTGAGCATCGTTGTGCTGTCGCAAACAATGATGTAAACAACCTGTTGTCAGACATTTCAACACTGGCAATCACAGTGTTTCAGATATGAAAATTCGAACTCTGTGTCCCATTTCTGGTAGTAACGATAGCCACAAAAGCGCAGAAATGCGTCTCATTTCCCAACTTCCCACCATTCATCCTCTCGGCATTAATGAGCGCCTCTCTTGCATTTAACTCCTATCTGTTTATGCCTGCCATCAGCAGATACTCTACATCTCACCTCCTCTAATATTTCGTTCCTTGTTTTCTGTCTTTCTTGCTTTGTTATCTTTGTTTGCTGCTCCTTATATGCTAATATATTTTGTGATGTGATTTCCATATTGTGTTTATAGTTTGTTTTGATTAAATCCATCTGGTTGTTTTTTTTTTATCACGTGATCGCTTTTGTATTCACTATAGATGCACATGTTTTTCCCCGTCCCATTCTACTAACTTCCAGACGAAGGGCCTTCGCTCGAAACTTCGAAGTTCTCTTTGTATTTTTCTGGTAGTTTTACACAACAGTCAACCGCCGTAGTTGCTCATATAGCCTATGTTTGTCCAAAGGTGCAAGTAATATAACATAATAAATATTTACGTCGAATGTGGTTTAAATAACTGAATGAAATCGAGGAACAAAATGTCATTCCCGTGTGTCTTGATTGTTCAATAATACCGCAATTATACGGAAATATATACCGCATAGGTATAACGCTAAACCTACACCATACCTATATCTAACTATATTTTATGTCTATACCATACTTTTAAAACCTAAACCATACCTATATATACCATCCCAATAATATACGTATACCGTAGCTACCTATATAATTTATCTATATTTATCTATATCACACTTATGCTATACTATACTTATACGATATACCTATACTTTTCCATAGTTATACTTTACATAAACCTTTCCTATACCTGTACCTCACCTTCACATTACTTATACGTTATATTTAACCGCTTACCTATACCTTGAACAAAACCAGACTGGTTTTGCACAACAATAATTGTTGCATGCATGACATTGTAAAATATCAAGCCTTTACTGTATGTAATTACCACATACCAAGATTAATTTACAATGAAGTGTCATTGCAGGGGTTATGCAAATTATGTCATTTTTCTAAGTAATACTTTCATTTCGCAGAAAACAAAAATTGCGCTTGTTTGTCAAGGCTTTACAGATCTCATTTTAGGTAAGTATTTTGTTTCTTTTACAACTTCGTATATGTACACAGTATAAGGCCTGCTCTGGGATCTTAACTCGCCTTA
Source organism: Trachythela sp. YZ-2020 (assembly GCA_016169945.1). Taxonomy (NCBI): domain Eukaryota; kingdom Metazoa; phylum Cnidaria; class Anthozoa; order Malacalcyonacea; family Clavulariidae; genus Trachythela; species Trachythela sp. YZ-2020. The sequence continues at coordinate 98,433 of JADLSH010000395.1, forward strand.
AATCGCCTTAAATCGCCCTAACTCGCGTTAAATCGCGGATAAAAATTGGCAAAGGTTCCCTTAAATCGCTTAAACTCGCAATAAATCGCCTAAACTCTGCAACCAAATTAAAATGCTGAAAATAGCCGGGCATTAGATAAAAGTTGCATCCAAAATCATTCTAATCCCCCGCTATACATGGCCTTCTTATTAGCCTAAACATGACTAAAGTCCCCTGCTACCCGGGCGCCAATAATGAAGGCTACCATAATAATTAAGAAATAGAAAACGAGTCCGCGTGCTTTATGGTGTGATAAAGCACGAGGGGAATGTTGGGAGAACACGAGAGAAGCGTGTAAAATACGAGGCGTAGCCGAGTGTTTAACACGATTCTCGAGCGTTCTCCCAACGTTCCCCGAGTGCTTTGTCACAGCATAAAGGCACAAGACGAGTTTTTCTATTTCCTTTATATTATAAGTGGTATATAAGCACAGTAAACAATTTTGTTCTAAGATCAATATTGATATTCTCCTAACATGTAATCACTGACGTCACTCACAATCTTTTCAATGTTTTCATTGCTTGGCAACAATCTGGCCAGCGGAGGAGCGAAAAACGTGCAACTCAACAAAAATTAGGGATTAAAAAGGCACAAAAACTGTTGAAAATTTCTCAAAAATAGACCACGATGATAGACAGATTGGTTTTTCGTTGTTCTGCTTCATTTTTGTCCTGGATTCGGTATAAAAGCGAAGGTTTTTGTCAAGCTGCTTTGACGACATTGACTGTCAAGTTGGATTTTTCATCTTGAACCAAATATATCAGGCAGTTTTTGTTTGTAGGCAATGTTTGAATATTTTTGTTGTGTTTTTGTTGTTCAATGGTTGGTGGTAAAAAAATTTCTCACACAAACTGTCAAGAAATCCATAAACATGTCGTATTTGTGTAGGTTTTTGTCGTTGCATCTTGACAGCTTAAAAACAGACATAGTGTTATCTAAATCAATTCTAAAATGGTTAAATTAATTTAAATTTTTTGCACCTAGAACTGTGGATAAATTTGGTTTGGTTTGTGTTTAAATAGAGCTTTTGTACCTTTGAATGTCAAAATAGCACGTATTTTTGCGTTTCGTGCCTCCGCTGAATGCGAACTTTCAAGCAAAAAAGTATATTTCAAAATCAGAAACAGCTACGAATCTTTATTCGCCGTTTATGTCCCGTTGTTATTTGTTGGCTGGCTTTTTCCATCTCCGTTAGGTCTACTTTTTCTTGCATTCTGACAGACTATTATAATTTTGTTCATATTGAATTGACAATTCCGAGGAAAGCACGCGTAATTAGCCAATAAAATTGCTCGTTAGATACGACTTATAATATAATTGCTTTTAAAATTCAACAAACTATTCTAAAATTTCCCCAATTTTGATATTTGGAGCCCAAACATGCAATCCAGAGTTTGTCAAAACTTTGCCATAGTAGGTAAATATTTTGCATTTTGACTGTTAGCTGTATCTTGCAATATATACAAAGTCAATACATTATCCTGTAAAAGCTACTTTTAGTAAAACAATGTCTATAGAGTATAGCGTAAATGTCCATGAACAAGGCTTAATAATACATCTCGAACAGACGAATTCCCGCTGATTCCCGGCCCATAATCCCTGGGCATCATGACACATATCCAACGTACGCTGTCTAATGCCCGAGTACCAAGGCATAACAGATAGGCTAATCTGCAAATAAATCCCCGCTATTTCCCGGCAATTCCCGGGTAGGGGCTGCGGGGCTTTCCAATGACTGGTGCATAAGTTACATACTATCAAACGCATAGCTATATAATAATTATGACATAGGAACCCTTATATTCAAACAGAAAAAATTCAGGATGGCAAATATCAGTCTGTTTTCAACATTTTATCTATTTCGATAAGTATAATTAATATACCAATATTGTGACATGAACTTCCAGAACAATTCATAAATTGTTTTGTTTTCCTTTATTGAAAATAGTGCGGGGCCTATAAATTACAGGGTAGAGGGCTTAATAGGTATTGCATATTCAAATGGCGGACGGTTGTGTTCAAACGGGCTCTGTTAGTGCCCTTAAAAATAATCAAAATGAATGGGACTTTGACGAAATTCTCCGCTATAAAGACGAGGAATGCTTCGTTTATGACGGAAAGCGAATCAGACGGACGGACAGCCTTGAAATGCTGAAAATATTTACTAAGCGTGTTATTGCTCAGACCAGCACATGGTCGTCACCCGGATGCAGATATAAAAAGTTTACAAGCTCTAATACTGACTTGATTCTCAGCTGGAACTATGAGCGAGGTATTCTATCATTCCGGGGGAAAACCGGCAACCATTTAAACGAACTATTTATTAATATTTGTATGAATAAGGAAAGCTCGCCGGCGTACTGTCCAGGTTCCGAGGCAGTAGCTTCAAACACAGCGCCTGAGAATGCCTCAAGTAACAACAATTCGTTGTATGATGGACAGAATGAGCACAATGCTGTTAAAATACCCAGTAACAGTGGTAGAGTTAATCCTAAAAGTGTGACATCCCCACTATCATACGATTACTCAACGCTTGAAGAGCTGCAAAATTTGATTGATCAATCGTTTCAAAAAGTGACGTTGCAGAATTATAACAATATGTCTCCCGCACAAGTTATTGATAGCTCTACTCCACTTCGTACACGAGTAGATAGTAACTCGTCTACCATAGAGGAACGGTTTATAATGCTTAAAGAAAAATTGAATCGAAGGTCGCATATTTAACAGCTAAAGTTTGAGAACAGAATGAAATTATCCACAAAAATAAACAGGATTTATGTAAATTAACTGATGAAAATTTGAATTTGAAGTCACGTCTCGCTGTACTAGAGGAGAAAGTTTTCTCCGAGAATAAATCTGCTTTGCCAATAGACCTCGGTAAAAGTAATGATGTCACTAGCAATTCCAGAGAAAAAAACCTATCGAACAGATTGCCATCCCCAGTGAAGATAACCACCTAGATAATTTCCCCTCAGGCAATTCTCAACCTATCGTCGGTAATTAATGTAATTCTTTCTATGCACTTCATCCATGCACTTCGTCTGGAATAAAGGTCCGTGATAATCCATTGAATTATAATAATGGCTATTGTATAAAAAGCCCTAATACACAGAACGAAGGTGAATTAATTACCGCGAAAAACATTGTTAAGCAAGGGAAACCCAAAGAATTGGAAAACTATTCGGTTAAGATTGCGAAAAATCGGCCGAATGATTTACCACTTACCAAGGCAATATCACACAAACTCTCGGCGAATAACACTCGAGTACAAAGTTAACAAATTCCTGTTTTAATTACCAACCGTGGACGAAAAAATAAATTTTATTCTAAGCATCATAGGGGTATGTACGGCCAACAAGTTTACCAATCGTGTTTTTTTGGACACCGGCCCATATACTTGCAAACCGACTGGCAGGAGTACCTTATGTTTGTCTACGAAACGTAGATGCTAACGTTCATTTTCCTCAACGCCCGATCCCTGTACTTATAACAAATCATACCTGGCCATATAACACTGCTAGAAAAAACGGCAATGTGGTCAATAGCAATAATATTGCTGTTAAAATAACCTCCATTGACGAACTTGCAACAACAACTCCTATAACTCATTCAGGCCTAAAGATTGTTCACTTAAATATTCGCTCATTGAGGAATACAGCCCATCTTGTTCAAGTTAGGGATCTAGCCATATCATCAAATATCGATGTCCTTACAATCTCCGAAACATGGTTGAACACAACGGTTACCAACTCTGAAGTCGGCGTCGAGGGCTATAAGTTGTTCAGGCTCGATCGCCTTCATAAAAGGGGTGGCGGCGTTTGCGCCTACATTCGAAAAGAAATAAAAGCCTCCGTATTAAAAGAACTTTCACAAGTATCCGAAACTAATTTCCATCAACTCTGGATAAAACTTCAATGCAATAAATCCAAATCTCTTTTAATATGTGTTTCGTACCGTCCACCAGACTGTCCTGTGGCCTGTTTTGAGAACTTCTTCAAACCTAATTACATATAAGCTCTTCTATATGGAAAACCGATTTTCATTCTCGGTGATCTGAACTGCAATTTGTTAAAGACCAGCCGTGACCAGAAAGTTCTAGCTGACGTATCTGCTGAACTAAACCTCACACTAATGATCAATAGTCCAACTAGAATAACACATACTTGCCACTCATTAATTGACGTTATTCTCACCTCGTCCTCGAAACTTGTGAGCGAAAGCGGCGTGTTAAATACCCCAATCAGCGACCATCTACCTGTTTACACCATACTGAAGTTGAGACCACCTAAGAAAGCACCATGCTTTATAGTAGTACGGAGCTACAAGCACTATAACCCCTTGTCATTCTCCTCTGATCTCGCTTCGAACTCAAACCGTCTCCTATCTATTTTCTTGGAATGCGACGTGAATTCGAAGTTAAAAACCTTTAACGACATACTTCTCTCTGTCCTTGGTGTACATTCACCAATAAAGACCGTGAAAGTTCGTAGCCGACCATGCCCGTACGTCATGCACGAAACCTTATGAGAGGTAGAGATCGACTTCACCGCCGTTACCTACAGACCCGCGACAATAATGATTGGAATCATTACAAAGATTATCGTAACAAAGTCAAATCTACCCTAAAAAGTGCTGCCAAAATCCACGCATTTAATGAAGTTCAGAAACATAAGAACAACCCCAGCTCTCTTTGGAAGACAATAAATCGATATATTCCAACCGAAGAAAAGGAATCGCAAGTATATGCCAAAGATAAAAAAGTAGTGGCTGATGATTTCAACCAATACTTCACCTCGTTGGGAAAGAACACCGCTGAAGCAGCAAGACGTGTAGCTGAAGACAATAACATTGAATTAATTAGTCCATTATCTACTGTAATTTCTTACCCAACAAGTGAGCTATTTTACTTCGAATCAGTTACCTGCACCGAGGTGCAACGTATTATCCTCGCTATGCCCACTAACAAGTCCCCTGGACTAGATAAGATAAGTCTTCGTGTTATTAAAGACAGCCTTCCTGTAATATTAGCCCCCCTCACGAACATAATAAACTGTTCACTCGCTTCATCGACGTTTCCTGATGTTTGGAAATTAGCCGAAGTAATACCATTGCTGAAGTAAGGCGATCACGAGTTGGCATCGAATAATCGACCCCTTTCACTTCTTGTCGTTGCTTCAAAAATCTGTGAAAAAGTTGTCCTTAATCAATTTGGTGCTTACTTATCTAACAATAATCGCTTATCCTCTCATCAGAGTGGAAATAGAAAATACCATTTCACTGAAACCATCAACATTATGGTAAGCGACTGTATTCTGGAAGCTATGGACAAGAAGATGGTGACCGCTTTGATCTTGTTAGATTTATCCAAAGCATTTGACAGCGTCAGCCACTCAATCTTGTTGCATAAACTAAGTTGCGTTGGTGCTTCTCCTGAGGCATTGAAATGGTTCGACAGTTATCTCTCTGGTAGATCTCAATCTGTACGTATTGGATCACAAATGTCTTCTTCACTCCCCATTACTCATGGCGTACCACAAGGTGCAATCCTATCACCTCTATTGTTCTGTATCTACACAAATGACCTACCATCAACCACTCAATCGTGTAACCTTGATTCGTACGTAGATGATTCTAAAGTTTTTCTGTCGTTCTCCATCAAAGACATAGAACAAGCGACTCATAATTTGGAATCAGATCTCAACAGGGTCGTAAAGTGGTGTTCTGCGAACCAATTGCTTATTAACCTAGAAAAAACTAAATTCCTCCTTGTTGGAACAAGCCAACTGATGGGAACCATCCCCCCTGATATATCGTTAAACCTCTTGGGAAAAACCATTACGCCAGTCCCATCCGTCGAAGATCTAGGGGTACTTCTTGACTCACACCTATCATATGACAGTCACATTACTAAACTGGTTTCATCATGTATGTCCAAATTAGTTCAAATCTACCGAGTCAAGGACAGCTTCGACAGAGATACGCTCTTGTTAGTTATTGAAGCTCTTGTTATTAGCAAGCTTTTATACTGCTCCTCCGTCTGGTCTAATACTTCCTCTGTGAATTTGAAAAAACTCCAGGCAGTACAGGACTTTGCGTGTAGAGTCATCACAAATACCAGAAAGTTTGACCATATTACACCAGTTTTACAAGAACTTGGATGGCTACCTGTCGAACAACTGTTATTGTTTAGAGATACAGTAATGGCCTATAAGTGCGTTAACAACCTAGCCCCCAATTATTTATGCGACAAGTTTAGTAAACGTGCTGAGTTACACGATCATCCAATGCGCTATCAAGATCTGCTCCACATTCCATTTTACAGAACGGCAGCAGGACAGAGAACGTTTCACTACAGAGGAACGAAAATCTGGAACGATTTAGAAGACAATTTTAAAAACATTCCTACAGTAAGAAGTTTTAAGAAGAAACTTAAATCACATATTCTAGATACGTTTTATTCGAATCTATAATTTTTATCCTTTTACCATAAATTGACAATTTAGAAAGTCTTATAGATATATAGTTTAAATTATCTTAACATAACATTTTAAATTAGCTGTTATATTAATATTTAAATTGTTGTAATTTTATGCTGAAGAGCCCACTTGGGAGCATATCATTAAAGTATCATATCATAACATATCATATCAAACGTTACACTCTCACGTGACTCGGCCATGACGACATTTAAAGCAACGACTCGCCGGATATCAAGCAACTTAATTCAAATTCCTTGCTGTAATATACAAGTTCATCCATTACAAAAGTTTCTCTGCCTTCCTTGTTCCTTTCGAACACTAGGTCCCTTGTAAACAAAATTGAAGACCTCGAAATTGTAATTAAAAACAATAACGTTGATATTGTCTGTATCACAGAAACTTGGTTGAGCGCTAATATCGCAGATTCAGTTGTTCATATCAGTGGCTGCACAATAGTTCGTGAAAACCGTGTTATGCATAAACAAGGTAGTTGTGTCTGTGCCCTTATTAAACCTTCCATCGGTTTTACAATTATCGAAGAATTGGACAACCCATCATTTGAATGTATTTGGTTATATCTTCGCCCACCCAGACTCCCACGCGGTTTTTCGTGCATAATTATTTCTATTATTTACCATCCTCCACTCGATGACGAGACTGGTCTTGCTGAGTACTTAATTTCATCATGGGACATTGTTCTCGATAAAAACCCAAATTCTGGAATTTCTTGGTTGTCGATTTTAATCGTTTTAATTTCCGGATTTTGAGTAATAATTTTAATCTTCGACAATTGGTAAAAGCCCCAACAAGAGGAAGCGCAACATTGGATTTGATTTTAACAAACTTGTTTGAACAGTATTGCAAGCCTGACATATTGGCTGGTATTGGACTAAACGACTACAAATCGATATTTATCCGACCGTTAATGCAAGTGAAGAAGGGAAAAGCGGAAGTTGTGTATAGAAGGTTTGTAAAACCACATACGAAGGACGGCTTCGGAAGTTAGTTAACGTCAACTGACTTCACTTTCCTTGAAGCCCTCCCCTCGTGCCTGAAAAGCTCAGCGCATTCCAATCGTTACTCAATTATGCAATAGAACTCTTCTTCCCGTTAAGGAAAAATAAACAACACCCCAATGATAAGCCTTGGATTACTTCAAAGCTAAGATTCTTAATCCAGCAAAGGCAGCAAACTATAGATAAAGATCCAGAAACATTTAGGAAGTTAAGAAATAAAGTTAATAGACTGAATAACCGTCTTACCAGCTTCCATTTTGAAAGAAAAGTGAAGAATTGTGATGACGTAGGTTCGTGGCGGAAATCCATTAAGCAACTCGCTGGCATTTTTTCAAAAAAAAAGCTGTACTAAGCGTGATTGAAGCAAATACAGAAATCAACCCCATAGAATTAGCTACTAGAATTAACAATAAGTTCTTCATCACTAATAATAGCCTACCACCATTGTCCCCCCCCCCCTCCCCCCTGTGATGAATAATGAAACCGCCGAAGAAATTGCTGTGAAATATTGGATCTCTCTTGAAGAAGTTTACAAACAGTTATCTAACTTAAAGCGTGGAAAGGCGTCGGGGCCAGATAATTTACCCACATGGATCTTAAAGGACTTTGCAACGGAACTATCGTCACCTGTTGCCCTAATCTTTAGTGCTTCGATCCAAGAAAGATCAGTCCCAAATGTTTGGAAATTAGCTCATATTATATCAATCCCTAAAACAAACCCAGTAAAAGATATGGAAAGGACTTACGGCCTATATCGTTAACAGCAGTCCTCTCTAAAACAATGGAGCGCTTCGTTGTTAATGGATTATGACACAAATTAGACAACTGATTGACCCGAACCAATTCGGATCACTAGCTGGATTGTCAACTACGCATGCTCTCCTGTCCTTTTCCCATCATTTATACCAGGTTACTGATCAACGCGACCAATGTGTTCGTGTTTTACTCCTAGATTTTAGTAAGGCTTTCGACCGAAGAAACCACAATATTCTGTTAAGAAAGATGAAGGACATGGCCATCGACCCTATCTCGATGGAGTGGCTAAGAAGTTTCCTGACCGACAGAAGGCAACGGGTGAAGGTTGGAAATTCTACCTCCAGCTATCAACAAGTAAATGGTGGTGTCCCACAGGGTACTGTTCTGGGCCCTATTTTGCTGATGATAGTGATCAACGACCTGTTAAAGGATTGGGAAAACCGGAGGAAATATGTAGATGATACCACTCTTTCGGAGACGGTTGTTGTAAACGATCAATCAGTACTGCAAATTACCCTAGATGGAATAAATTCGTGGTGCGAAGAGAACGATATGGTTTTAAACGCCCGGAAGTGTAAGGAAATTCTAATCTGTTTTTGGAAAAATAAACCTAAATGACCGTAAATGACTACCCTGTTGAACACGTAAAGTCTGCAAAATTATTGGACCTAATGCTTAGCGGTGACCTCACGTGGAATTCGCATGTGGCATATATCGTAGAGATGTCTCTATATGTTACGTCTCTTAAAACGAGTGAAGGCAGACACGAAAACTTTAATTACAGTATACATAACGTGTATAAGACCAATTTTGGAATACTGTAATCAAATTTGGCATTTTAACCTTCCAGAATATCTATCAAAAGACATTGAAAGGATTCAGCGCAGAGCTTTAAGAATTATTCATCATCAATATCTTACCATGGCGGATTGCATTGAAGACGTGAACAACTGTGCTCGGCATTTTTAAAAAATAAAGTTGTCCCAGAGTCTAGTCCGCAAACTGGTCTGGTAGAGATCGCTGCAAATTCCAAATATGATCTACGTGCCCCAAACAAACTTGCGCCAATCAAATACACAACAAATCGCTTCAACAATTCTTTTATTGCGTCGTCTGTTGAACGATTTAATTGTCTTAGCACCTAGGTCTTGGACTCTTATCATATTTTAACTGTTTTTAGTCGTAGTTTATATATCTATATTTTTATATAGAGAATTTTTAATATTTTTATCATATATTACACTTTTTGTACATGTAATTGTTAATGCATGCAGCTATGTTAATGGATGTATTTCAACCGTTTTAAGGTTGCAAAATCCAATTTTAAGAATAAATTTCAAAAAATTTGTATATAATACTCTAGCTTTTGCACAGTTCCTTTCCTACATTATATACAAGTGCTTAATTGCAGTGCCAGTAGTGCACAACATTTAATATTTTATATCAACAGTGTTGAAACTTACATAAATTGATAAACCACAGCATGATCCTAGTCAACTTTTATAGTCAGCATTGTCCGGTTCATATCGTCTTTTATAAAGATCCATGATCGTTTAACCGAGGTTCAACATTTTTAGGCATTTAGCGTACGATCTTGGGTCGATACCAAAACCAGGCATTTTCATGAATTCAGTTAAAAACTTCATGTTAACCACTGCGGAGGAGGGAGCCTTCTCTCAGGCTATCCAGCGAAAATATATTATTCAACTGTGGGAAACTTTATATAAGCTAAATTTTAACATTAGCGAATTTTTATAAATACTGTATTTTATATATCGAGTAATCGAGGGGAATTGAAATAAATACTAATCAATGTTGAGTTTTAGTTATTAAATAAACACGTGGAAATGAAATACTATACTTGCAACGTAAATTCAAGATTATTTTGTAAGTTTAACACATATGTAAATAGTAAATTAGTTTGAATAAACTATAATGTATTGCCACATTGGAACGTGTATGATCACAGTTTTAATATATTCTGTACCCTTGGAATTTCCAAGATATTGACAAGGCATTCATACATTTGCAAATTCTCAAAATATAGGATAGCAACCCCTGCATGGGATGCACTAAATCTTCTCGTTCCTACATTCCAGCCACAACCCTGATATTTTAGATTCACAATTGATTGTGGTTCCAGGCCTGAACTTAGTAATATGTATTAGTATGCAATTCAATTTAAAAATACATGTTATTATATACTGGCTTATGTTCTTCATTTTATTAATTCCAGCAATTTGGTGGAATAACCGTAAAATTAGTAATAAGGCAAAATAACAAGCAAATTAATAATAAGTTTCAACTGGCACTTGCTTACGTGACAGACTAACCAGACCGCCTGGGGGTGTGGGGGGGGGGGGTAGTGGTGCTCTTTCAAAATACATGTACCATGCACTATTAATTATGTATTATTACTGCATTTTGCTTAAAGGTCCTATAATTTCATATTTAAAATCCATGTATTTTTTCTTAAATCACCGTAAATCGCCCTAAAGCGACTTAGCGCATTACTTTAAAGTTGTACTTTTTTAAAATCGCCTAAACTCGCCTTACTCGCATTATCTCGCAGCGAGTTAAGGCGAGTTAAGATCCCAGAGTTGGCATAGTATATCCGCTTGGTATATACATTATTATTATTATTATTATACATTATACATTATTCAGCTCACTCACCGTTGGGGTTTTCAGTGACCGATTACATCAAGTATCTAGCTTACTTATATTATGTACTTAGCCTACATTATTTATTTTTGCAACAATTGTGATATTACTTTCCTAATTTGTATTATCCTAACCCACCATGTGTCTAACCACCCATGTTCGTGTGCTTGGTAAATTCATGTAAGTAGAGTTTGGTTGGTTCTCTCCTGTGGTTCGAGGGTTTTCTCCGGGTATTCCAGTTTCCTCCTTCACCATTGACAAACCTTTAGGCCTTAGCTGTCGAGCACATGTATCACGAGCCTCTGCCTCGGGTGAATTGGGCAACCACACCCTGTGTAGTCGTCATTAAATAAATCATCATTATAATGTAGCATCACAGATCAGTAAAATATGGTAGGACACCACACAGAACACAAAAGCACAACATGACACAGTGCGGCACACCACATTACACTCAGAGTACCGGATACTATTGTATAATGTAGTACCACAGGTCAGTAAAATATGGTGGTACACAAAGCACAACATAACGCAGTGCAGCACAGTTGTCGTTGTCGTTGTCGTTGTCGTTGTCGTTGTCGTTGTCGTTGACGTTGTCGTTGTCGTTGTCGTTGTCGTTGTCGTTGTCGTTGTCGTTGTCGTGGTCGTGGTAGTGGTAGTGGTAGTGATGGTGATGGTGATGGTGATAGTTCTAGTTCTAGTTCTAGTTCTAGTTCAAGTTCTAGTTCTAGTTCTAGTTCTAGTTCTAGTTCTAGTTCTAGTTCTAGTTCTAGTTCTAGTTCTAGTTCTAGTTCTAGTTCTAGTTCTAGTTCTAGTTCTAGTTCTAGTTCTAGTTCTAGTTCTACAATTGTGGAAATAATATATGTAGACTTTGTATGAAAACCATAAATTTTTAGCATTGTTCGACACCAGTTGTTGAATATTTAAATATTCAATGCTAGAATAATTGGAAATATCCCCCCTTCCCCCCCCCAAACACAATGTTGATGATAATATAAACCTATGGGTTTGATTTCATGGACACACCAACATTGTATGGAGGGGGGGGGGTAAATTTGAGAAATGACTATATTGTCTACGAATTAATTTCCATGATTGTACCTAAAAATCATGGCACTTGGTAAATTTGCCATATCCAAGTAAGGTCGTAGACTATAGTTTTATGCTTCCCTCTGGACTAGACTTACTTTGTTCGTATCCTTGTACAATAATGCAAGAGTGTATACCTTCTCGGGGGGGGTATTTGTTAAACGGGGGGGGGGGCGATGCCTCCAGGCAAATAATTCTGATTGTTTTGCTTAAGTTATGACGTGAAATATGCCTTGTGTAATTGGTTGAAATATTTCCAGAATGTACATGCACATTTAGGCAGCAAAAATATACTTATGGAATGCCTAGAACCTGCGGCTAGTGTGACTAATTTCAAGCTTAGGTTGCGTTGAATGAAGTTGTTTGGAGAGGCCGTCATATGTAATATCTGCGAGAAATAAATTTTATCTTAAAATGCATTGGCATGATTAACCTGCTTAGTTAGAATGAAGTGATTTCGGTTAAGAAAGGTTGTCTTGCTTGTTGTGCCAGTGTCGATTGTCTTATCATCTATTAAGTTCCAAAACATCTATTATAAGAAATTGGATGATGGTATAAAGCATGTCAGCTTGATTGCTGATGTACTGTGCATTGTCGTCGATTTGTTTTTAACTATTTTCTTCTTTGACATACAAGTTTAAAGATTTGTCAATAATTGCAACTACAGGTATGCTCTTTCGAGAATATTTTTACTCCTTTTTTTAAGATGATGAATAAAATTTCACATGAGCATTCTGACCAAATCAGATCTGCCTACCAGCTTTCAAATGTTCGAGGTAAGAAGCTGTTGAAAATGTTTCCCCAGTATTCGAAAGCAGCAATATATAAGCATGCTAAGAAGCCATTAAATGGCGAGCCTGTCCATGATAAAAGGAAGCTGAACAAGGGAAGACCAAAGAAGTTATCTATCCAAGATGAAAGGAGTGTACTTCGTACAATTCCAAAACTTCGAGAAGAATTAGGAAATTTTACCTCAAAGCGTGTTCAGTTGGAAAGTGGTGTCACACATGTTAGTAACCGGACTATCAGATAAATATATATTAAATAAAGAAGGCTACCATTATCTAAGATCAAGGAAAAAGGGTTTACTGTATGCGTCTGATTTAAAAGCTAGTTTTGCCAGAAAGTCCGACGTAAAAAGTTAACTCAAGATTTTTGGAATAAAGGTATTTCATTGTATTTGGACGGTAAAGGTTTTGAATACAAGAGTAATCCACATGATCAGGCTCGAGCACCTCGTGCTCGACAATGGAGAAAACGCGGAGAGGGATTGAAGTTTAGGTGCACGGCAAAAGGTAAAAAGGAAGGCAGTACCAATGTAAGTTTCATGGTAGGCATCGCTTATGGCAAGGGCGTTGTTCTTTGTGAACAATGGGAGGGGACAATCACTGGCGAGAAATTTGCTGAAATTGTGAAGCGTTGTTTCAGGAAAGCTTTTCGAAACTCGGCGAATACGAAAGGCAAGCTGTTCTTAATGAACGGATGCCCACGTCAAAACTCAAGAGCGGCAATGCGTGCTATTGAGAAAGTAGGTGCAAAGGTATTCAAAATACCAGCTCGAAGTCCAGATCTCAACCCTATAGAGAACTTTTTTAATAGTGCCACTATGAAGTTGAACAACGATGCGATCGAGAAACAAATTACAGCAGAGAGTATTCACGAATTTGCCATGCGCGTTAAAGAAACTCTGCAGAGTTTTAGTTCCGAAGAGATAGACAAAATCATTGACAGTATGAATAAACGAATCATAGCAGTTGTTAAAGGACGTGGTCAAAGAACAAACTGCGTCAAGTTGCCTTTATTAAGTGACTTAAACATCAACATTTAATACTAGAATAATGTCAAATAATTTCAACAGTCAAAATCTTACTTATCATAGTGCACACATACAAATAATATCATACGATCAAATATCAACATAATTTATATACATATTGCACATGTTACCACATGTTACTGCACATGTTACCGCACATGTTACTATAGATATAGTATACATTAGTATATATTTCAACATGTTACCACATGTTACTGCTACATTTTATAAAAGTATATATATACTTTTATAAAAAATAGCAGTAACATGTGGTAACATGTTGAAATATATAGTAATATATACTATATTTATAGTAACATGTGCAGTAACATGTGCGAATTTGTTCTGTGATAGAAAATGATTACTGTAATGCTATGTAGTAAAGCTTAATACCAAGAATAAGGTTTTGTAATGACTAGTTTGTGCCGCTATTATGTCTTTGAGCGCGTTCTAATGTACTCGCTCGTATTTGCGGCTAGGCGTTTACGTTCGTTTAACTTATTTCTCCCAGAAGCACAAGCTTAGCAAAACAATGTGGACACGGAGTTATTTTCTTTTGCTCCCTCTGTGGGATGCTGTGGGTGAATTGGAAGACTTTCCATCGCGACGCCATCATATCATCCTCACCCTTGTCTTCGGCGTGATACGGGCCTCGGTATTTGATGACGTCTTTAGACGTTGCAAATATTGGAATGTCAGTGTCGATACGTATATCTGTCGCAAAATGATTCTTTGGAGCTGGTAGATTCACACGATCTCCTTCCAGCAACAAAAGCAAGCTTTTCCACTCGATCAACTCCTTTGACCAGCGAAAATCGTTTAGCCAAATGATCTCTGATTTGTCGGCTCCTACCCAAGCGTATTTGTCTGCGGCAGGGTTGGAAAAGGTGTTGAATAGCAGCTCCAGGGGTCTAAACGGAAATGATTTGCCACAGTTTGTCGGGCCGACTATCATTACATTCCTGTATTTCCCTCTTCCGAGCATTAGTAATTCTCGTACGGCTGCAGCGAACAAGACTGGATGCAACTTGTTATTGACTAACACTTCTTCGGCGCACCTCATCCATAATCCATCACAGCTCTCAACACAATCACCAGCAGCCGCTTCGCGTACTATCTCCATTCGGGATGCTTTCTGCCGACTCAAAACTGCAGCTGCATCCTTCATTCTCCACGTTTGTTTAATGAGTTCATCAAGGCTTTTCGATGAACGGGAGAGAACAAAGTGTGCCAGATCTTTCTTGCCCTCTTCTTTCTGCCCGTTGGCAATTGCGAGTAAAGATGTTTGATCTTTAATTTCATGCTCTTGGATGAATTCAGATAGATCTATGTTTGAGAGATTTCTCATCTTTTTCTCGGGAGGGTTGCTGGGAGGTTGTTTATCACTTTGAGATGTAGTCGTGAACGTGGCTGCTTTTCTGTTTGCGCGCCTCTGACGATATACACGATGACAGTTCTTCGTTTTTGGGGATCCAATTTCGTCGAGGTTGGGATGGTTTGGGCTGTGATAAACGTTCTCGTCACACTTGCAAATATACTTATACGCAGTATAATATTCATCGTGATCGGAGAAATTCACCACAATTCCGAACTTTCTTTGCAGAGCTCGCTTAGATTCGAGCCATTTCTTTGGGCCGGTTAACTTTAACGCCATATGGTAATGGAAGCCGTCATCTGAATGCTGCTCTAAGCAACACGCCCAGTGCTGCGGTTTAGATTTACTTCGATATGAAGTGAAAACTTCAGATACGGCGGCCGCGAATGATTCCCTAGTGGGGAATTTGTTCACGTCAGCTTGGCTGTAGGTTATAAGGTAGCTTCTGCGTGGCTTAGAACAATTTATTGCATCTGTAGTTGCAGCCATCGTGAACAAAAATTTTAGTTAACGCAGAACAAATTTGAATTTCCCTCCTCCAATCAAATTCTATAAAATAACTTCGATAATTAATTATAAAATATAAGGCCGGAAGTGCGCGATGTTGAATGTAAATATGTATTATGTCATGTCGAACGCTCACGAAACTTTACACAACAAAGCGTCAAGCACATCAAACCTTACAGATTCAAACGTTTTTATTCCAGAAGAAGCTCTCCTTGAACAAAATCAGCGCCCGAATAACTGAATAAGATGTAAGTTTAAGTATTCACTTGTTCTCATTATCTCTTTATAATACTTTGAATATATTATAACCGTCATAAATATGCATTACATGTGCTGTATTATATCCCATGCCTTTAAGTTTGTTTGGTGATTCACATTTTAAATGCGCCAGTGAAAGGAACATCGCTCAAAATTTCCCTGAGATTTAGACAATTGTGGAAATAATATACGTAGACTTGGTATGAAAACCATAAATTTTTAGCATTGTTCGACACCAGTTGTTGAATATTTAAATATTCAATGCTAGAATATTTGGAAATATCCCCCCTTCCCCCCCAAACACAATGTTGATGATAATATAAACCTATGGGTTTGATTTCATGGACACACCAACATTGTATGGAGGGGGAGGGGGTAAATTTGAGAAATGACTATATTGTCTACGAATTAATTTCCATGATTCTAGTTCTAGTTCTAGTTCTAGTTCTAGTTCTAGTTCTAGTTCTAGTTCTAGTTCTAGTTCTAGTTCTAGTTCTAGTTCTAGTTCTAGTTCTAGTTCTAGTTCTAGTTCTAGTTCTAGTTCTAGTTCTAGTTCTAGTTCTAGTTCTAGTTCTAGTTCTAGTTCTAGTTCTAGTTCTAGTTCTAGTTCTAGTTCTAGTTCTAGTTCTAGTTCTAGTTCTAGTTCTGGTTCTAGTTCTAGTTCTAGTTCTAGTTCTAGTTCTGGTTCTAGTTCTCCAGTTCTAGTTCTAGTTCTAGTTCTAGTTCTGGTTCTAGTTCTAGTTCTAGTTCTAGTTCTAGTTCTAGTTCTAGTTCTGGTTCTAGTTCTAGTTCTAGTTCTAGTTCTAGTTCTGGTTCTAGTTCTAGTTCTAGTTCTAGTTCTAGTTCTAGTTCTAGTTCTAGTTCTAGTTCTAGTTCTGGTTCTAGTTCTAGTTCTAGTTCTCAGTTCTAGTTCTAGTTCTAGTTCTAGTTCTAGTTCTAGTTCTAGTTCTAGTTCTAGTTCTAGTTCTAGTTCTAGTTCTAGTTCTAGTTCTAGTTCTAGTTCTAGTTCTAGTTCTAGTTCTAGTTCTAGTTCTAGTTCTAGTTCTAGTTCTGCCCAGATTCTAGTTCTGGTTCTGGTTCTAGTTCTAGTTCCAGTTCTAGTTCTAGTTCTAGTTCTGGTTCTAGTTCTAGTTCTAGTTCTAGTTCTAGTTCTAGTTCTAGTTCTGGTTCTAGTTCTAGTTCTAGTTCTAGTTCTGCCCCAGTTCTAGTTCTAGTTCTAGTTCTAGTTCTAGTTCTAGTTCTAGTTCTAGTTCTAGTTCTAGTTCTAGTTCTAGTTCTAGTTCTAGTTCTAGTTCTAGTTCTAGTTCTAGTTCTAGTTCTAGTTCTAGTTCTAGTTCTAGTTCTAGTTCTAGTTCTAGTTCTAGTAGTTAACCTGCACCGTAGCACGAGAACGAACGAATACGCAGGTATGCAAATAAGTTTTGGTAAAAATCTGAAATCTGATTGGATTGCATAATAAATCACGCACGCATCGGACGAGAGTAAAGACGAGAGCGAACGAATATGTAATTAAAGTAAATAAATAAGAGTTAGTTTGCATGATCATGAGTCATGACATTTTTTACAAATTGAAAGGCCCAAAGGGAATAAAAATATAAAGTTAAAACGTACATGCAGTTATTTATACTACCAAATTGACACAATTGCAATAATACGTATGTAGCATTGTTAAGATAAAAAAATTGAAGCATGCCTCCGAGACGAGTTAGACCCATTGGAGAGGTAGAAAGGGCCTTAATACATGAACAATATATAGACGAAATGGTCCAGTTTTGGATATTGTTATAAATAACATCGCGCGAGATGAACGTTTTATGAATATTCCCGACAACGTGCAGGAGCCGTATGCTAATGCCGGTGAACGACCTGCGGCTCGACGACGAATTCGCGAATATATCGCAAGGGAGCAAAGGAAGTGAGTATAAACTAAGTTATATAGTTATCCTTCTTCGTGTGGCATAATCTATGTTTTCCATTTTAAACGGTCTGTGGTGAACTTCGGAATAAAAAAGTTATTCTCCTTACGTAAATCGTGATTTAAGGGAGGATTTGTTCTAGAGATTAACTCAGAGTACCAGATACTATTGTATAATGTTTCATCGCAGAACAGTACACTATGGTAGAACACCACACAATACGGAAAACACAATATACCACAGTGCGGCACGGAACATTAATTCAGAGTACAGGATACTATTGTATAATGTAGCATCACAGGTCAGTAAAATATGGTAGGACGCCACACAGTACACAAAAGCACAACATGACACAGTGCGGCACAGCACATTGCACTCAGAGTACCGGATACTATTGTATAATGTAGTATTACAGGACAGTAAAATATGATAGACCACCAAAAATACACAAAAGCACAACATAACACAGTGCGGCACGGCACATTATCTCAGACTACCAGATACTATTGTAAAATGTAGCATCACAGGACAGTAAAATATGGTAGAACACCACACAGTACAGAAAACACAACATAACACAGTGCGGCACGGAACATTAACTCAGAGTACAGGATACTATTTATATATTGTAGCATCAGAGGACAGTAAAATAGGGTAGGACACCACACAGTACAGAAAAGCGCAACATAACACAGTGTGGCGCAGCACATTACAGTCAGAGTACCGGATACCATTGTATAATGTAGCATCACATGTCAGTAAAATATGGCAGGCCACCACACAATACACAAAAGCACAACATAACACGGTGCGGCACAGCACATTAACTCAGACTACCAGATACTATTGTATAATGCAGCATCACAGAACAGTAAAATATGGTAGAACATCACACAGTACAGAAAACACAACATAACACAGTGCGGCACGGAACATTAACTCAGAGTACAGGATACTATTTATATAATGTACCATCAGAGGACAGTAAAATAGGTTAGGACACCACACAGTACAGAAAAGTGCAACATGACACAGTGTGGCGTAGCACATTACAGTCAGAGTACCGGATACTATTGTATAATGTAGTATCACAGGTCAGTAAAATATGGCAGGCCACCACCCAATACACAAAAGCACAACATAACACAGTGTGGCACAGCACATTACACTCAGAGTACCGGACACTATAGTATAATGTAGTTTCACATGTCAGTAAAATAGGGTAGGCCACCATGCACACAATACACAAGAGCACGCTATAACACTGTGCGACACAGCACATATTAACTCAGACTACCAGATACTATTGTACTAGAAGCACATGCTTGCAGTAACCCCTCGCCCCACCTGAACATTGAGAGATACCACATTCCAAAACATTACTAATATTAAGCTTTTTCATCACAAAATATGCTATGCAAAGGTGCTAGACAAGTCGGTATCTGGGTTCAAAGCAAAATTTTGGCTTGGAAAACACAATTGGATCCCTGGCTCACACACCTCTTCACGACGCACTCAAAGGATATCGCGAGATGAAATGTTTTACTAGACGCAATCACTGTGTTTTCATTCATTTAAAATGTGCCATTAAAATTTTGATCATTACTGTAAAAGTTTGGAAAGAAGAGTGGAAGGAAACAATAACATTTTGGGAAATTTATTTTGGGTTAAGGATTTTTGAAATAATAAAAAATGGAAATTTTGTTTCAAGAAGAGGAAGCACAGTAGCCTTGGCAACACGATTAACAATATAAATTTCTTTTCTGGAGTACAAAACAGTTAAACAGGAAACAAAAGCTGCAAAAATAATTAAAATATTAGTTGTTTTAGCCATAGAAATATGAGATATATGCGGTAGGTAGCTTCAAACTAATGTTAAATGCAACATTCCGTTCACTAAAACGTTTCGAAAAGTTTGTAAAACTAAACTTCCTTTTACCGATAAATTAGTTTTTGAAATGAAATCAGATGAAATTATACAAATTCTCTCGTGAAATGATTTCGCTTCCCTTTTAATTTGGAACACCTTGAAAACATAAAATATAGGATATTCTATTGGAAATGAAATGAAAATCTATGTAAATACACAGCATTTTAGGGCTATACTAAAATACATCAACAATTATAAGAAACTTGCCATATTTTTTCGACCATCTATTTCTCTTTATCCTTTTTATAAAGTATAAAGTATAAACGATAAATTCGTTCCGCCGCTCTTCCTGAAGTCCCAAAAAGGGACTTATAAGTTATAATTCAGAGTTATTGATACTCATGTTTTTTTATAATTCGCTCATTCCCCTCCTAATAAAGATCAGTGAGATGACCACCCATCACACCCATGAAACATAGCCATGCGCCCGCAAAACTTGATGAACTTTAGATTTCCCATAGCTTTCCTTTTTCCCGTGGAGTAATATATAGCCGACCGGAATTAGTACCCTCGCCTCGGGGATGATGTAGCATTACAGAAGAGTAAAACATGGTAGAACACCACACAGTACGGAAAACACAAAATAACACAGTGCGGCACGGAACATTAACTCAGAGTACAGGATACTCTATCATTAACTCAGAGTACAGGATATTCATATAATCTAGCGTAAGAGGACTGTAAAATATGGTAGGCACCACACAGTAGATAAACGCACAACATCACACAGTGTGGCATAGCACATTACACTAAGAATACTGGATGCTATTGTATAATGTAGCATCACACGTCAGTAAAATATGGTAGGACACCACACAGTACAGAATAGCACAACATAACACAGTGCGGCACAGCACACTAACTCAGAGCACCGCATACTATTGTGATACTAAGGGAAGCACGGGTGGCAGTTCCGGTTAGCGCGCTGCCACTTACCTCTGACTTAAGCTGACTATACAGCAGATCGAGGGCAGGGATTTACGTTGGTTGGGAAAGTACGTCCGTGTGCTTGGTAAGTTCATGTAAGTAGAGTTTGGTTGGTTATCTCCTCTGCTTCGAGGGTTTTCTTCGGGTATTCCGGTTTCCTCTGGGCAAACCGGATTCCTCCTTCACCAAAAACTAAGCCTTTCACCTTAGCTGTCGAGCACGTGTATCATGAGCCTCTGGGTCGGGTGAATTGGCCAACCAAACCCTGTGTAGTCGACATTAAATAAATTATCATCAAAATGTAGCATCACGGGTCAGTAAAATATCGTAGGACACCACACACTACACAAAAGCACAACATGACAGAGTGCGGCACAGCACATTAACTCAGAGTACAGGATACTATTTATATAATCTAGCATCAGAGGACAGTAAAATATGGTAGTACACCACACAGTGCAGAAGAGCACAACATGACACAGTGTGGCCCAGCACATTACATTCAGAGTACTGGATACTATTGTATAATGTAGCATCATTGGTCAGTAAAATAGGTAGGACACCGCACAGTACAGAATAGCACAACAAAACACAGTGCGACCCTGAACATTAACTCAGATTACCGGATACTATTGTGATACTAAGGGAAGCACGAGTGGAAGTTGCGGTTAGCGCGCTGCCCCTTACCTCTGAGTTAAGCTGACTATACAGCAGATCTGGGGCAGGGATTTACGTTGGTTGGGAAAGTACGTCCGTATGGTAGAACACCACACGGTACAGAAAACACAACACGGTGCGGCACGGAACATTAAATCAGAGTACAGGATACTATTTATATAATCTAGCATCAGAGGACAGTAAAATATGGTAGGACACCGCACAGTACAGAATATCACAACAAAACACAGTGCGGCCCTGAACATTAACTCAGAGTGCCGGATACTATTGTGATACTAAGGGAAGCACGAGTGGCAGTTGCGATTAGCGCGCTGCCCCTTACCTCTGAGTTAAGCTGACTATACAGCAGATCTGGGGTACGGATTTACGTTGGTTGGGAAAGTACGTCCGCATGCTAGGTAAATTCATCTATGTAGAGTTTGGTTGGTCATCTCCTGTTCTTCGAGGGTTTTCTGCGAGTATTCCGGTTTCCTCCGAGTACTCCGGTTTCCTTCTTCACTAAAAACTAACCCTCTGGCCTTAGCTGTCGAACACGGGTATCATGAGCCTCTTGCCTGTGTGAATTGGACAACCACACCCTGTGTAGTCGACATTAAATAAATCATCATTATAATGTAGCATCACGGGTCAGTAAAATTTGGTAGGACACCACACAGTGCAGAAAAGCACAGCATAACACAGTGCGGCACAGCACATTAACATAAAATATCGGACACTATTGTATAATGTAACATCATAGGTCAGTAAAATATGGTAGGACAACATACAGCACAGAAAAACACAACATGACAGTGTGTGGCACAGCACATTACACTCAGCGTACTGGATACTATTGTATAATGTAGCATCCAGGTCAATGAAATGTGGTAGGATGCCACACAGTACCGAATAGCACAAAATAACAGAGGGCGGCCCTGCACATTAACTCAGAGCACCGGATACTATTGTGATACTAAGGGAAGCACGGGTGGCAGTTGCGGTTAGCGCGCTGCCCCTTACCTCTGAGTTAAGCAGACTGCAAAGCAGATCGGTGCAGGTATTTACGTTGGTTGGGAAAGTACGTCCGTGTGCTTGGTAAATTAATGTTTGTGGAGTTTGGTTGGTTATCTCCTGTGCTTCTAGGATTTTCTGCTGGTATCCCGGTCTCCTCTGGGTACTGCGGTTTCCTCCTACACCAAAAACTAACCCTTTGGCTTTAGCTGTAGAGCACGTGTATCATGAGCCTCTGCCTCGGGTGAATTGGGCAACCACACCCTGTGTAGTCGATATTAAATAAATCATCATTATAATGTAGCATCACGGGTCAGTAAAATATGGCGGGACAACACACAGTACAGAAAAGCACGACATGACACAGTGCGGCACAGCACATTAACTCAGAAAATCGGATACTATTGTATAATGTAGCATCACAGGTCAGTAAAATATTGTAGGACACCACAGAGTACAGAAAAGCACAACATCACACAGTGTGGCACACCACATTAACTCACAGCACCAGATACTATTGTATAATGTAGCATCACGGGTGCCGGGGAACATGGGGTGAAACATTATTCGCGTAGACCACGCGAGACAACACACACGACTCAATGCGTGAAAAAAGCAAAGCAGGAAAACAATATGGCGTTCGTGAGCTGTTGTTTGCAATTGAGTAAAAGATTTATTCATTTAAATGACGATTTTCAAGAGGTATGTTACCTTCAATGATCCAAAGGATACAAGATCAAATATTTGAAAGGGAAAACGTCAAAAACTCAGGTAAAAATAAGAAATTAAACATTGTATTCGCTTAGTTATTCAGCAAGTTTATTCTCAACTTAGTGGATTCTTTAACTTTCGGTAATATATATCATTTATAGACCCTCCGCTCGGTGGATTCGGCAAAATATTACCCTCAGTGATGATATTTCCCTCGGGGCAAAGCCCTTCGGGAAATGTCATCACTTTGGGTAATATTTCGCCGAATCGCCCTCGCTCCGGGTCTATAAATGATAAATGTAGCATCACAGAACGGTAAAATATGGTAGCACACCACACAGTGCAGACATGCACAACATAACACAGTGCGGCACAGCACATTAACTCAAAGTACAGGATACTATTGTATAATGTAGCATCACAGGTCAGTAAAATATGGTCGGCCACCACACAATACACAAAAGCACAACATAACACAGTGCGGCACAGCACATGCAGTATATTGGGACAGTTAACTAGGATTTTCTCATATAAACACAACACAAAACACAACACAAATTCATCCCGCTTACCGGGCAGGCCCGGTTAGTGAGTCATCCTGGCTTCGATGTAAACAGCCCTTTCATCCCGCTTACCGGCCAGACCCGGTTAGTGATATTTAATATTATATATTAAAGAAATTCGTCACTGCCACTGATTCGTTTTCCCTGCATTTTTCAGGAAAGGTGCAGAACTAGTGATGCCTTGAAGTTGAAAAAAAGGTGTGAAAATTGAGATTTAATATGAATTTTCAGTCATGCATACACTTAGTTGGTGTTATTAATAATTTAGGTCCCAAAGCCAAAGGTACAATATACAGCCTTCTCTATTCTTTTGTAAGTCTAACATTGCCAAGCTATTGCTATGACTGTTTAATAAGATCCCTGTTTAAATCGAGGTACAACAAGGTTCTTGGTGTTAAATTATATCTACACCTTTAATTGTAGATTGGTACTAACACACTAAAACACTTGATATGTGGAAAAGAATCACAGCCTGTACTTATTCATTCATATAACTGGAGACTGGGATTTTGATTTGGCTTGATGTAGATAAATATCATGCTGTATATGGGTTCATTAAGCAACTCTCTTGAACAATCCAAAGGATGCTTATATGGAGAGAGGGTCACCATCAACAGATTTGTATTAGACAAATGTCTCTCTTTGATAAACAAAATTGTGTGGTGGTACTGGTGGACAATCAAGTGAGATTGCCATACAGTTGGTAATATAGAAAGCACATTGCCAGTAATGATTTAATAAAATAAAGTACATCACATGTGTAGTATTCTTTTTGAACATCATTTATTCCCTACTCTCTATCTCACATGTTGCTTTACTTGCTTCCCTATTACACGTGTTCCCCACGTGATACTATAGGATATTACATCCCTCCCTTACTGGGATTTAGAGACCTATTAAAGTCACACTAAACATAACTAGTAAAAATAACACAATTTGGAATCAAATGTCAACTAAGTGTTCGTCATATAAAGTTCACTCTATGTGACTCGTAATATACATGCATGCAGGTCTTAATACAGACACAGTCCGACAAGTTCAGTGCTACGCATAGTCTGCTAGATGTCTCGGTGGTGCTCGAACACGTTGTGGATAACGGTGAGCTTCTTGCGTCTGTTCTTCAGCTTGTGCAGCGTTGTCAGCTTCATCATCCGTATCATCGAGGTTATCATATTCTCCGTCGGTTGAGTTCTCTTCGGTTGGTTCATCTTGCTGTCTGACGAGCTTGAAGAATGACGAGTTTCTGGTCACCGTCTTTTCTCCTCGCTTGGCGGTAATCATCGAGCCTTTGCAGCTGATTACTTTGTATGGCTTTGGTTCATACGGGGTTTGCGACTTTCGATATGAGTGGTCACGCTTTAGAACAACGGTGTCACCAGATTGTATTCTCGATGGCTTGACGTATGCTTTCGAGTCAGCATACTCCTTCATCTTTCTTTGGCTTTCTGATCCGTCTGTTGGATCTTCGCCGGGTCTCGTGTATCGGTGTGCACCTCAGGTAGCTTCGTTCGTATTTGGCGATTGAAGAAGGCTGTGGCTGGGGCCTTCCAGTTGAGCTATGGGTGTGGCTCTGAAGTTCCGAAGGAAATTGGTTAGTTCTTCACGCCATGGTTTCTGCTGTGTAATTGCAATCTTCACGATCTTCTTTACCGTCCTCATGAAGCGCTCTACTTCGCCATTAGCCCTTGGCCAATAAGGGTGATCTTCGGTGGTAAATCCCAGGTTATCGGCGAAGGTTGCGAAGGCTTCGGAGTTGAACGGCGGACCGTTGTCAGATTTCAGAACTCCTGGAATGCCGAATTGTGAAAAGATATGCTGGAGTTTAGGAATTACAGTTTGGGCTGCCAATGAACGAATTACTTCAACGATTGGGTAACGTGAGTAGTCATCAGAAAGCACCAGGAGGTAGTCCCCCGTTGAGAGTTCAGCAAAGTCTACGCTTATCTCTTCCCATGCTTGATCGGGCAGAGGAGACATTTGTAACGGCTCACGTGCCGCCTCTGGGGTTGCAACTTGGCATGCGAGGCAGGATTTTACTCGTTCTTCGACCATTTTGTTAATTCCAGGAAACCATACCTTCTCTCGTAGTAGGGATTTGGTTTTGGTAATGCCTTGGTGACCTTCGTGAGCCAAGTCCACGACGCGACGTTGTAACTTGTTTGGAATCACTAATTTCGTTCCGCGAATGATCACTTGGATTGTTGTCCCAACGGTTAATTCATCTTTAAGGCGTTCGTATGTGCGAAATGTGTCAGTATCGATCTTTGGGTGTTTGGCTAGCTCGTACCACTTGCCTGATTGAACTGCGTCCATGACAGCACGGAGGGTTGGGTCACGCCCTGTGGCCTCTGCGATCATGCTGAGGGTGAGTGCTGTTGGTGTTGAAGTTGTGGCAATGTAGTTGATGTATTCCTCTGCGACTTTTTCCTGTCTGCTGCAGGGTTCAGGGTGATTGGAAGGGTGCCTAGACATGTAGTCTGCAGGATTTTCTTCTCCCTTTCGGTAATGCACGGTCGTCTGGTACGGTTGAAGTCTGAGTGCCCATCTTTCGATACGAGCAGGTGGTTTCGAGTTTGCGTTGCCATATATGGCAACCAGGGGTTTGTGATCTGTGTAGATATTGACTGGCTTGCCGTAAATGTAGAGGTGGAAGTGTTCACATGCCCATACTACGGCGAGGGCTTCGCGCTCTGTCTGACTGTAGCGTTGCTCGGTGGTTGTCAGAGAGCGGCTGGCATATGCAATGATACGAGTGACTTCGGTTGTGGGGTCGACTTGTGCTAAGATGGCACCCAGGCCGACTGGGCTCGCATCAACGGAAATTTCAGTTGTTTTCTCAGGGTTGAAGTACGCTGTGACAGGTGCATTGGCCAACACATTCTTGAGTTGAGCCAGGGCATGGTCCTGCTTGTCAGTCCACTCCCAAGTATGGTTCTTGTGGGTGAGAGCTCGCAGCGGCTCGGTAATTGTGGCGTATCCCTCGATGAATCGTGCACAATAGTTGGTCATGCCTAGCAGGCTACGGACTTCGGTGACTGACCTTGGGGCTTTGAGGTTTAAGATATCTTGGACTTTCGTTGGGTCCGGGGCCATGCCTTCTGCCCCAAAAACATAGCCGAAGAACTCAAGGCTGTTCTTGCTATACTCGCACTTGAGTTTGTTCAAGGTCAGACCTCGTTCGCGAAGGCGCTGGAATACTGCTGCAAGGGCTTGATCGTGTTCCTTCTGGGTCTTGCCAAAAACGAGTATGTCGTCACTGATGTTGATTGCGCCCGGGATGCCGTCCAGACTCTCGCGGATGGCGTTTTGAAAGATTTCTGCAGCGCTAGATATTCCAAAATTGAGTCGTTTGTAGCGCATAAGCCCAAGGTGGGTGCTGAAGGTGGTGATGTATCTGGACTCGGGGGCTAGTTCTAGTTGGTTGTAACCCTGGTTGAGGTCAAGCTTGCTAAAAACGGTTGCACCATTCAAATCGCCGACGATTTCCTTGATTGTTGGGGTGATATGGCGTTCACGCTGGACCGCGGTATTTGCACGACGCATGTCAACACATACGCGAACCTTTCCGGGTGATTTGGGCTTTGGTACCACGACAATGGGCGATACCCAGGGGGTTGGACCCTCGACACGTTCGATTACATCCAGTTCTTCATCCTGACTCAACTGTTCCTCAAGTTGTTTGCGTACATGGAACGGCACACGTCTGTGTGGTTGGGCAACTGGTGGTACACCTTTGTCAATGTGAAGGTGAACCTGGTAATCTTTCAACTTGCCGAGTCCTTGGAACAAGTCCTGATACTGGGTGGTGAGCTGGTCGACGGTAGGAATGTCTTGGTGTTTAATGGGCTTACGACTTTGAGTAGTTCCAGGTCGGTAGAGGTGCGCCAGCTAAGCAATGATCCACTGGTTCCTTTCTACAACGTAGAATGTCTCTGTACGGTTGACTGTTTCCGACGCAATGATGGAGGTAAATTGTCCGAGGACGGATAGAGGTATCTCCGTCTGGTAAGGATAAACTTTGATGCGTGTTTTCTCCAAACGCGGTCGGGGGAAAGCTTGCTGTAATCTTGTTCATCGAGGATGTTGATACTGGAACCCGAGTCTGCCATTATGGTCAGTGGTGTTCCTCGATGGTGACGTCAAACAATGGGTGTTTGTTTCGATCCGAAGTCATGTTGTTGATGTTGATGCGGAACACTCCAACTTCGTCACTGTCGTCGCTGTGGTCAGGTTCTTCTGCCTTGTTCATCGCTCGGACGTCCTGGCGTTCGGATCTTTGTGGGTAACGTCGCTGACTTGGTTTGGTGGGGTTTGCGCGATATCTGTCTTGGAGACATACGGACTGAAAGTGGTTAAGCTTCCCGCAAGATCGACATTCTTTTCCATATGCAGGACAAGCAGTTTTTCCGCCTTCGTGCGGGTATGTGCCTCCACAATTGCGACATCTTCCGCTGGTGCCGGGCTCCGGGTTGGAATTGACCGCGTGCTTTATCGGGGCGGATGTTGTGGTTCTTGCTACTTCCGGTTGTGAAATGGCTGACGTTCTCTGTACGCTCTAAGTTCGCTGCTTGCGAGTCGGCTAACTCCATCGCTTTACCCATTTCTAGAAGTTTTCCCAGGGTTATAGTTGGGTCGGTTAACGCTTTTCGTCGAAGTCGTTGCGATCGGCCGTGTTGGACAATCTGAGACTTGATCTCTCGATCGGCGTCGTGAAATTCACAGGTGAGTGAAAGTTGTTTGAGTCGTGTATAGTATGTCATAAGAGCTTCGTCGTGTGTTTGTTTGGCGTTGCGAAATTTATAGTCTTCGAATACAGGGTTTTGTTTCGGTGTAAAGTATTCCGACAGTGCTTTAATTGTGACGTCTAAAACTGTCTCTCCTTCAGCCGGTTCACTGACTGTTAGTGTTTCAAAGATATCATTGACCTCTTCACCGATGTAGTGTAATAAGAGGGCTTTTTGACGTTTGGGATCATCGATGTCGGTTGCGACGATCAAGTTTCGAAAACGAGAGATATATTTCTTAAATCTGACGCCGGGTGCTCCCTGGTCCGCGTTGGGATCGAAGGAAGGAAATGTTGGCAGGGCTGTTGCCATGTTTTGTTGTGTTTTAGGCTGTTTTTAGCCGTTGAATTGGGAGTTTAAAAGCGTTTTGTTTGCCTGTTTTCTGGCCACGTGTAAACACCAAGCGTATGTTCTTTGGTATTTATTGATATGAGTACATACATGCACTGACCTTTCTGAGTTTAGTAAGATCTTGAGCTGAGTTGTTGTTGTTGTTGTTTGTTTTTCAGATCCTCGTCGCCATTGTAGTATTCTTTTTGAACATCATTTATTCCCTACTCTCTATCTCACATGTTGCTTTACTTGCTTCCCTATTACACGTGTTCCCCACGTGATACTATAGGATATTACAACATGTTATGTTGATTTGCTATTATTTGCATTCGGTCAAAACTACAAAAGCCTTACTTAATGCTGTAAATGCTGTCTTACTGATGTTTAATTAGTTGTCATTATTATTAAAAGCATCCTGACTCTCAACTGGGATTTGCAAGACCTTTGGAGTACTAACCCAATAATAACAACCTGATGAGGGCCACTAATTTATCAGTAGCTCGTGCTTACTGTCATGTGTCACCCTCGGTAAATAAAGTCAATGAAATGAAATGAAATGAAATGAAAAGTTCTACTAGGGGTTAGTGGCTAGTACTTCAGATGTTTAACCCTTAGTTCTGTTTCCAAGGTGGGTGTCAGGATTTTACCTGAGAAAATTATAACAACTATACTTGCAAAATGAAACCTCATATATATTTTTCAACTTGTAAACAATAAAGCTAGTACAATAAGCTTGTAAACAATAAGCTATACACCAATTAATACACCCTAATGCGGCCTACTTTGTTATTTTATTCTGTCTCATACCAGAAGCTTTACTTGTTAAGAGGAAAGTGTTGGGCATTAACCAGCTAAAGTTGGATGTAATCAATTCAATCGATCAAATTAAACTTGGAAACTTTGTGTCACTGAATTGGAATCAAGATTCAGAATACACTTTAATTTGTAGAACCATATTATAATATTAGCGATTGATGTAGAACATATTCCATGGAAAACTGACTTGACTGAAGCGAGTTGAAGTGTTATATAATTGTAAATTGAGAGGCTTTTGTATTCTCAATGCTTAGCCATTTTGCCAAGCAAATGACATTAAGTCATTAAAGGATTAATCATAGCGCGCTGGGAAGACATAATTATCCTCGTTTTTTTAACTTTTTCTACACAGACAGTTGTTTAATGTAATAAAGGTTAAATCATAAATGATAGTTTTAAATTATTTAGTTTTTCTAACATTAAAATGTGTAGAAACAGTTAAAAAGACGAGGATACGTATTCCAAGAGCGCTATTGTTTAACTCCAGAAACGGAGTTAAAAATTTTTAACCCCCAAAGGTGAGTTAAATTTTAAATCCGAAATGAGGGTTAAATGTAACCCCAAAAGTGGAGTTAAATTTTAACCACAGAAATGGAGTTATTTGTATTAACTCCGAAATGAGAGTTATTGTAACTCCAAAAGTGGAGTAAAATTTTAAAACTCCAAAAAAGGATTATTTTGAACATTTTTCGCTAACCCCCGTTTTTGGAGTTAAAATAACTCCCTGAAAATAACAGTCACTGAAAAATTACAATTAAATAGAACAAGGTAGGACTGTATTATTGTAGAATATAGTCAGCAATGAACATGAATAGTATATACCTGTTACACGAAAAATGTTATAGAGGTTTCAGTGGAGACAGAGGCATTGCGAATAAGGGGGGGGAGGGACGGGGATGAAAACAAAAGAATGTGACCTAACTCCAGGAACACCATAATTATGAGCATGGGCTTAGCCAGAGGCCCGCCTACCAGTTTTTTGGATGGGTATTTTTTTAATGTAGCTAGTCAAAAAATGTTAAAACATAAAACCAATACTCCAACCGTACAAGTACAACCGTAGAAGCTTACATTTTGCTTGAAAATAACGACATTCAACAGTCACTGCACATACCTTGTCAAAGGGAAACTTAATTTTGGGGGGAGGTGGAGGCAAACTAAGTGCAGCATTTTTGTCCTGTAGATTACTAACCCTGGCAAAGTCATTGACTATGAGTGAACTGGGGGTAATTGCCCCAGATACTTTTCACCCATAGAGATGATGGATGGTTAACAAGCTACTGTAGTGAGTTTCTTCAAAGGATACATATCTTATTCAAAGTAATATTCAAAACCTATCAGAAAACACTGGAACTACAATGGTACCCAAGTTGTTAAAATACATATAAAAAATGTACCCAACGTAAGATGCCTTTGGCCAGAAAACTAGGTAGCAATTGCCTTTCCAAGATCAGCTACACTTGCACCCTAACATTTATCTGGTACCCTCAGGTTATGCATAGTTTGGTACATAATACGAAACTCTGACTCATTGTTATCCTAATTCCCTCTTTCAAAGATAGTGGCACATCATAGTTTCATGTCTTAACCAGTCCTTCTGATTCTTCAGAGAATCAAGATGTGATATTTGTAAAAAAACATGGCTTCATACTACTCACATAAATAATTTCGAAGTGCTAAAAATACATACAACTTATTGAGAACATAATAAAATAGTGTAAAACTATATTGTGGAGTTTCAATCCTATTTAATATACTAAATACCTGTGCAGTTTAAACACCAATCATTGCTTTGAGACAAGAAACTGAGTTAAATATAGCAACGTTTATGTATTTTCCACAATCAGACTATAAATATTTGGTGTACAAGGACTGAAGAATCCCCTTTTCTCAACGTGTACGACTTACACATCTTTAAGCAAAAAAAATGCATCAAAGCAACAAGATTTCACGACAAAAAGCTACATTGCTTATGCAAAAACCAGGCAGGTGTGAATATTGTAGCGGGCTCAAAATTGAGCCTGGTCAGCGGTAATTACCATAGGCATTTCGGACCAGTCGTCATGGCAAAGGCGCAATCGATGTCAAAATCTTCCCTGGTTTTGGCTTCATTTTTTTGCGTGGCGTACATTAGCAGCACTTCCTTCAGATGTATTTAGCTCTGTGGGAACCAACAATAATTTTGCCGAGTTCAGCTTATTTTGTGATTAGGTCTACGTCAAAATACCTTGATAGCAAACATGGAGATGTAAAAAGGGCGCGTGTACGGGGTATTTTAATGGCTAAAATAATCCATTATACTAGATCCAAAATCCGACAAAACGAAAGGTCAATATAAAGTCGGCAGGAGCAATGCCGCAGGGACTAATTATTAGCAACCTTGCGACATTAGATCACTATGATGAAGGCGCAAAACACCAATTTTGTTCTGAGATTACATTAGTAACTGGCATCCTGTCAACTACAAGTGATATATATATGAAATCCTTTGCTGTAAAAATCAACAGAGCGCCTATATAATTATACTGATTAGTTTTAGTTTAGGAACGTTGTTATCCCGACGAACGCAAACAAGACTAGCTTCATCCAAAAATGCTAACCATGGCTAATTTTTCCTTCTCTCAAATCCTTGCTTGGAATTTTATTCGCTCCGTGTATTTTAAAAACTATTAAAGAATTCTTCTTCTTAATGAATCCGTTTTTCGTTATACGGCATTTAATATGTTGTGTTGCCTCTGAACATTGCCAAAAGTTTGCTCAGACTGGTAATAGTGAAATCAAATCATTTAAATTTACAACCATTATTTGATACTATGAAACCTTTGTTTGATAAAAATGTTTCTGTGTTATATTTTAGATACCATTTCGACCATGGCTTGTTCAAGTATGCCGGATGAGGAGTATAAAGCCATTCTTGTTAAAAATAAAACAAACAATTCAACAGTGTTTCTTTATCTGTACGCTCGATTCGATCCAATCTGCTGGTTATCATTTAAAGCAAAAAGTATTGAATCTGGGAAGCAATACTTTTATAGAGATAAAGATGCATTCAAGTATCAATTAAAAATCCAAAATAAGGAAGAGAGAAAACAAAACAAGGAGATTATTCTTCCTGTAAAAACATGGGAAGGAGATAAATTGATAATGGTTAAAGATCACGCAGGTGGGGGCGGATTAGCTGTCGAAGAAAATCTATCTGAATATCCGGAAGAATGGCAAATTTGCATCCGAAGAAAAAACATGGTGGATGAAACGTCCGTGGAATCGGGAAGAGATCTTTACGGTATCTTAAAACTGGACATGAAAGACGTTCGAATGAAAAAAAAAGAAGAACAGGATAAAATCATAAAGGAGGCGTACCGTAGCCAAATGCGTCTCTTTCATCCTGATCGTAATCCAGAAAATGGAGATAGTCACATTTGCCAAGAGATCGTTATGGCCTACGGCATTTTAGGAGACCCAGAGAAGAGAGCAAAATACCATGATTTGACCGACTATGGTGGTGGTTGGTTATCCAAATCTCGTTGGAGGGCCATATTTAAACCTGAAGCTCACGGGAGCAACGAAAAATGGAAAAGAATCGGTCTCTTGGCCTTTAGCGGTGCATGTGTTGCGGGTGGTGTGGTGATAACTGTATTAACAGGTGGCTTGGGGCTTCCTGTGTTTATTTGTTCCAACATAGCAGCTGGTGCGTTGATTGGTGGTGGTGTTCAAAGTGCTTTCAGAACAGTCAATTCTGATTCTATTGAAAATGGCGTTGAATATAAAAAATACGCAAAAAGTTTTGCGATTGGCGCAACTGTTGGTGCTGTTGCTGGTGGAGCATCAGCAGGCGTTACTGTGGCAATATCGGGAATAGGAAACACTGTGGCTTCCGTAGCTGAAGCAGCCGTAGGTGACCTTGTAGCACAAGGATCGGCAGCAGGAGCAGTTAATGGAGCATCTGCAGCTATATCAGGTCTCTTGGATGCACGTCTAACTGATGGAAAACATATTAGCGCCAAAGATGCTGCGAAATGTCTGTTAAAAGGAACGGTTTTGGGGTCAGGGCTTGGTATTGCTGGTGCGCTGGTTTCTAAAGGCCTATCAAAAGCAAAAATGTCACTGAAAAACACTGATTCCAAAGCACTTGAAGAAAACACAGAGATAGGTGATTTTTCTTCGTTCGTGAACATCGATTTCGAAGAGTCCAGGTTAGTACCTCTATCATATCCAACAACAATTTGACAACTGATAAACTCCATGGTTATACGCCACAAAATGGTTTAATATACTGATTTAACGGGCATAATATCAATCTCGTCACCAAAAACATTTCGAAATCTATTTTCTTTCGCTAAACTGCAATTATTCTCTAAAAATGTTCTATTTTGAAAGCAGTTTTAATTTCTGTCCCTCGAAGAAACTTGCCGATTTTGAAGTGCTAAGGATTATCTGCGATTATGTCTGTGTTATGTATGCCATAAAGTAACCAGAAATAGGTGCCAAAGTCACATAACGCACTCGTGCAATTAGTTAGTCTAAAATTGTGTAAGAAAGGAAACTTTTGGTGTTTTAAACACCCTAGATAATCCACGAAAGGAAAATATCCTGGTTGTTTCCCGCGATCCGCTCCAGCTTCCGCTGCTGATTGTAAACGCAACCCGCTATACTTATCCGCAAATCGCCCAACGTAGCTGCGCCGATTAAAGGACAGGCAAAGCCAGCTCGATAATCGAGATAAGAAGAGACTGAAGAGTTCCAAAAGACTCGGAAGAGTCGAGAAGAGAGAATATATTTATCTTGGGCAGTATATATTTATCAATTAGAGAAACTAAAGAAATGTCGAAGAAAAATACAGGTTTGTCATTAATGTACAGTTACTTCTATTTAAGCGAGATAGGACAATCACGTGCAAATCGAGATGAAAATTAGCATTATTTATTCATAGCCGTTTGAAAATGTTATGTCTGCGGTATATCTAGTAGGTAAATATCGTGCTATTCATGAATATTTAATTGATTTGACGACAAAATTCTTAAAAACATCGATGGGTAAATTCGATCGATTTGCTATTATATCTTCATTCCCAATGATTAATTTTAGCGAAAGATGCATTTTCATATACACGATTCATCAAAATTCATTAAGTATACGCGTGTTAACGTGCACTGAAGATCGACTGTATTAAACCTATAGTAATATGATATTTTATCTTTGTATTTTCCATTTCATATTCTATGTGCTGCATATTAGATCAAATCGCTTCAAACTTAAGTACAGCATCAGGAACATCAATTTGTATTGTTAGAAATGTATAGAAATGTATAGTGGTACAACATTGTTCCATGATGGTCGAGGATGTTTTAATATTAGCAGAAACCAGAAGCTTCCTTTCTCATTAAAATATGGATTCCAAGTACACTTCCCTCTCTCAGTTGCCATCAAAAATCGTGTCTTAGCTGAAAGTTTAAATTGGTTTTTAGCTCGCCTGTACTTCAATGCAGTAGAGCAATCACACTAATAGTCTGGCGTCCACTTCCACGTCCGTATCCGTGTCCACGTCCAGAGCATATGATAAGATGAACGTTGGGATGCTAATTTTCATTTAATATTAGGTTTAAGTTTAATATTTATTATTTGTCGCAAGAGTATGGTGTAGTAAGGGGGTTAACTATGTCAATAAGCTAATTGGCAGAGGGTTGACTTAATAGTGACTTATTCATTCTACCGAAAAACTGCAAGTATGATATGCCGTAAAGCAATGTGAAATTCCAGGGCAATAATCAGTCTAATCAGCACACATGTGTTTCTTTATTGTGGGGATTTGTTTATTTAAAACAGGGACGGGTTTAATAGAGGAAATATGGTATGGTATAACATATTTCTTGAAATTTAAACAAAAGAATTGTCACATTTCTTTGTTGAAACAGATAGTCAGAAAGCCCTTGTACTATCACCACCAACCCCCATAACTCCCCCCCATAACTGTGGGTAACATTTTGAATTTTGTGGTTTTATTGGCATCTGTAATGTGAATATTTGAATAACGTATTACTTTCATTGACAATGAATCAATCATTAATATAGTTCTATGATATATATTTTGAGATTTCAGTGACACTATTGTAGGTGGTTGTATATATAGGTGGGTTTCATTAATTGCGAGTGCAGCACATGGTAGCCAAAACGAAAGACTTGTTATTAAAGTCACTAAATGGTTCACTATAGATGTATTGACATTATGTAAGTTGTACATGTAATGGCAATATTAGGCATCACTTGCCTGCTCTCATAATTATCACTACCATGTGTAGCACAATATAAAACACAAAACTGAAATGCACCTATTGTACTGTATATTTAAAGTCTAGTTTTATGTTCTATTGATAATATGAGGGTTGAAATTCATCTCCTGATATAGAATTCCCTGTCAGCTTTTCAAGTTGTTAAATTAGAAATTATTTTGGCTGGGAATGAGTTTTTCAAATTCAATAACCAAACGTAATGATCCATCTGCATAACAGTAACGACCAAAATACCATGTTGTACATGTTAGCCCCTTTGTCACATGAAGCATCACATGTCAGGTGTTGCTAAGCATCTGGATCTCGAGGTTGTAGCCACTGATCTAATAATAGACTGGATATAGCTTCTATACCTATGAAAAATGAAGCCAAAATCAATCGGCGCACATTTACTTCCGGTTACCACTTTGCAGCGAAAACAATATGGAGTTGTATAGGGAAATGAGTCGGCGAGGCTGGTTTTTCACAATTTTGAGGCATTTCGAAGCGCTAGACTAAACCGTTCGTCTTGTAATGAAAAGAACAGGATATTTTCTTTCTTTTGGAGAGATACTGTTGTAGATTTCGGTAAAAAATCACCGCTAAAGACGTTTGACAAGCAGTAGCGAAGCCAGTCCGATGTGAGTGGTCATGCAACGAGCGCCGAAGGCGCGAGACCTGCTAGGGGGGTCCGGGGACATGCACCCCCGGGAAAATTTTGAAATATTGACTCCCAGAATTGCCATATGCAGCAATCTGGGCATCAACTTCTATGAATAGCTTGACCTAATAAAGGAAAAAATGTTGAGAATTTTGCATATTTCAGAGAACAATAATGAAGGTAAACACAAAAATAGGAAAAACCCATTCAGAATAATATCTAAATTTTGAATGTTTCGCTCACTCGACAATACCGGCTTCGCAACAAAGAATGCATTTTCACGAGAATTGCCATAAAAGGGCTAGATTATGTCGTATTGTAATAAAAAGGGATTCATTTCAAAGATATCACAAAGACCCGTTGAATGGGGGTTTGTACCATGTAAACGAAAGGTAGGAAAGCGAAATGAATATTTAATTAGTTTATATTATTGCTAATTTGTAAACAAAACAAAATTCAGAGTGTTTAAAAGCGGCTAAATTGGCCGCATAGCGTTGTAAACAAACACAATTTACTTCTCTAAAGAGATCGTAAAACGCTGAATCGAACGGTGGTATTGCCATCTACATAGCATGCACCGAACCGAAGATCTGCCGGTCAAATAGTATTTTCTTGACGAAAGATCTGGCGTTGGTCGCTGCTTAACAATAATATTCTGTTCAGCAGTACTGCAGTAGCCCAAGCAGAAAAGGATTTCCTCACCAACTCCGAAACAATATCGTTAACTTCGAGTGAAGAAGAATTCGAAAGGCCTGAATGACTTGAAGCCATGTTCATTCAGGCGGAAAGCTTCGAGCAAAGAGGCTGTGATCAGGTTGGGCTGCCCGTTAGTCATGCAAATCGAAAATTGCATGACCATTGCTTCAAAAACAACCGCATTGCGCGTGCGCAAACATCGTAAGCCAATCAGAAAACAAGAAACCTAATATAAAATAATATTAGCTAGTCATGCAATTCTGAAAATGCATGACCAAAACACG
Organism: Trachythela sp. YZ-2020; assembly: GCA_016169945.1. Classification (NCBI taxonomy): domain Eukaryota; kingdom Metazoa; phylum Cnidaria; class Anthozoa; order Malacalcyonacea; family Clavulariidae; genus Trachythela; species Trachythela sp. YZ-2020. Next base: position 135,988 of record JADLSH010000395.1, read on the forward strand.
CAGCGGGTAACCACGCAGCAATTCCACGCACTCGTTTTCCACTCGTATTACGCAATGTGAAAATATGCATGCCCTACTCAGTTGCCAAGGCAACAAAGCCGAAATCAAAAACATACGAGAATATTCAGCGAAAATATCGCGTAAAGACCATTGATTTATGTTTAAAAATATAGCATAAAGCAGCTGAACGTATAAAGGCAAAGATAAAGCGTAATTCTATTTTAGACAATTTTATTGAACTGATTTTTAAACATTTTTGGGGAAAGTTTTAGTCATGCACTGCATGACCTGCATGACCGCTGGCTTCGCCACTGTTGACAAGTTGTATACGCGAAGTCCATTTTCGGCCAAAACTCTCTGCCAAGTGGTCTTTCATGCTGGCATTTTCGCTAAACAAATACTCTGGCTGGATAGAAACTCAAGTCGTACGGTTTAAGCGAAAGGTAAGCAATGTATAATAAGCGTTTGTCTTTCTCAATCAAGCGAAAAAGTATAGAATATCGGTGTTGCTCTCCGGTTATGTTGTGCTATGCCTATATGAACATTTATAGGAACAATAGCTTTATATCGATATTGGCTAATTGCATTTTGTATCTCAGATTGGAGTTATGGTTTTTGTTCTTGACCGAAAAATACATTTAATTAAATAATATATAAATGGATTCGTTTCCAAAACAAGCTCTGTATCATTCATATTATAAACTGCTTCAAGTGTTTTTATGCAGATATGATACTAAAATTGTAAAAAGGACATGGGACAAAGTTGTATGAGCTCAATCAAAATTTAACTTGCAAACTTTTAAATAGTTTTTTTCTTCTTTCACATCGAGGAGACACAGTGAGCTTTCTACAGCAATCCAATACACTACTTCATTCCATTCCTATGTATTAAAGTGGATAGTTTCATCACTGCGATTCACTGGTGATTAAACAAGACTCTCTATTTACTATAACACTCTGATATAATCTTTATCAACTAGAATATGTGGTTATCATCAACTTGAATATGATGGTTATCATCAGCTAAAACAATGGAAAAAGTGCCCTTTTCTAATAGAAGAGGTGTCCTTAAGACAAAGTGCCCCCCAAGTTGAAGTTGCTTCCTATGCCTATGATACTCTGTCTAACACCAGATAATTCTAGTTGTCAAGGGAAGCATTATGCACCTTTAATGGGTTAATTAGTAGAACTCTGTGCATTTTTTATGAAACATGAAGTAGCATGTCAACCATCTTGGTGGTTTTGAAATGACCTCAAAGAAGCCAAATTGCCAAGCACCAATATTTAATGACCAGTATTTGTTACCAACAAGGAAATGCATGAGAACAACCAACAGAACACACAATACAACCAGTTGCAGTCTATGGTACTCTTATGTATATGGGAAAGTTATATATTTCCACACTTAATTTGCATACATGTAATGTATACTTTATGGAGAAGGTCAACGTTTTGCCAACCCCACCCATGGCCAGAGTATTTGTTTAGCGAAAATGTCAGCATGAAAGACCACTTGGCAGAGAGTTTTGGCCGAAAATTGACTCAGCGGTGATTTTTTACCGAAATCTACAGAAAATATCCTGTTCTTTTCATTACAAGACGAACGGTTTAGTCCAGCGCTTGGAAATGCCTCAAAATTGTGAAAAACCAGCCTCGCCGACTCATTTCCCCGTACAACTCCATATTGTTTTCGCTGCAAAGTGGTAACCGGAAGTAAATTTGCGTCGATTGATTTTGGCTTCATTTTTCATAGGTATAGAAGCTATATCCAGTCTATTATTATCCTAATTTTGCAGCAATTTTTGCAGGTTCATATCGTTGGTTCAGTGCATGCTATGTAGATGAAAATGCCACCGTTCGATTCAGCGTTTTACGGTTTCTTTAGAGTAAACTGTGTTTGTTTACAACGCTATACGGCCGATTTAGCCCCTTTCAAACACCTCTGAAGTTTGTTTGTTCATTTATTTGTTTACAAATTAACAATAATACAAACTAATTAAATATTCATTTCGCTTTCCTACCTTTGGTTTACATACTACAAACTCGTAAGTACCACCATTCGACGGAGATTTCCAATCCCTTTATAGCCATAGGACATAATCTAGCCATTTTACGGCAATTCTCGTGAAAATGCTATATTTGTTGCGAAGAATTGCGAAGCCGGCATTGCCGACGCAAGCTCGGACAACTTCGCAAAGCTAAATCTATCACCCTATCGCCTTGAAAGTGCCGGAAATCGATTCCTCGTGATGTCATTGCCCAGATTGCGGATTTTCATTGGTTTATAGCAAGCAGCACCCACCTTATATGGCATTTCGTAATTTATTTCGCGTGCGGGAATTAAATTTCAACGATTTCGGCATTTTGTATGCGACTTTAAAAAAATAAAAATAAATAGTTCTACTTCTTCAAATACAATTTTTATGGTAACACTTGCTCGAAAAGAATAAATCCTGCTCTGGCAATTCGATTTATTTCAACAATAATTGTAAACTTTTTAGATAATTTATGAGCATGTATGCAAATTAATTTGGATATATAATATGAACCGGGACAAACTAAATATCATTTTAAAGAGGAGATCATAAGCTATCGAATGTAGCGTGTCCTGTTGCCAGAGAATAAACACGTCTGGAGATATTTACATTTGAAACAACTGATCGCAAATACCGTGCGTTGGGGATGATAACCTTGACATGTAAACAATTATATTTTTTTACATGTATTTTTTACTTATAAACCAGTCCAAACAGAAAATATAGTTTGGTTGATGTTTGTAGAGCAATTATATAGGATTGCAACAAGGTATAAATACAAAAATATTCATACAACAAATAACTATTAATTGCGATTGAATATAAAATCCATTATTACCAGTAAAACATTAACTACCTTACCTTGAGAATGAGAACAATACTGGAAATTTCTTTAAAATCTGATCTTTACAGAATCATATATAAACTCTTTGAAAGCTTGCAGGCCACTAATTCTACCCCGGGATTCTACGCAAGACGGCTAAAAATTGACACCAAATTGTTTCAAAGAAGACATGAACAACAAAGAAGTCACTATGGTGTCAAAATCAACGTTTTCGTGCGACAAAAGTTCGAAATTTCACTATAATTGCGACTTTTGTTCACTTCTGTGTTTATGATTTCATTGCGACAGCCAGCCGAATAATGAGCTCCGGCGAATTGATAATATGTATCAAGATGAAAAAACCGCAATGCATCATGGTATATTGAAGATACCTCCTCTGGCTATGACTGTGCCTAAATTGCAGCGAGAATTAGTTGGAGTTTTAGTCTGAATTTTTGCAGGAAAGAAATGAGTTTGCCACTGCAATTGGAGCAACACCTAGTTAGAAGTTTCGCATGCGAGCTTTCAGGTTGGCACTACAACTGCAGCGCAAACTAGTTAGAAAAGCTTTGAGGTTAGCACTGTAATTGCAGTGACAAATAGTTAGAAATTTTGCATGCAACCTTTCAGGTTTTCACTGCAATTGCAGACACACATAGCTAGAAATTTTGCAAAAAAGCATTGAGGTTGGGACGGCAATTCTAATGAAAATAAAAAAAGCATTTTTTATCTAAAATAGCAACCGACATAGAAATTTTTCCTTTTGTCAAAAAATCCAACTAGATTTAATGTGCGCATTTGTTGACAAAATTATAAATATTGGCAAAATTTCGCCTGTTTTGTCTAAATATAATATTTCACTAAGCTTTAAAACGTGTTACCTTCAGCTAAAATATGATTTGTGATGATAAGGTGAGAGAGAACAGTGTGCTTTTAAATTTAAAATACAAAACATAAAATTCTTGTCTATTTCAACTCTTAAGTGATAATTGCATTTATGCAGCACATAGCAAATAGAATATCTGAGGAAATAAAATATCGTGTTCTTATTATACAGTGTTCAGTAATTCACTACAACGTTCATGAATAGGCTGAATAGCACGATTTTCACCTAGATAATTGATATACTGCAGACAGTACATAATTATATATTATTTTCAAAATGCTGATGAATACGGCTTATTTGCATCTCTATTTGCATGCAAATGACATGTATAAAAATATTGCTTAAATAGAATAGGCTGTACGTTAATAACATACCTTTATCACAGAATAGGAAAAAACCAGAAAGGCCACTCAGCAGTGCAACGTGACACCCTATTTTTATGCAGTTATCCGGCCAGAATAATGGCGGACCAGCCAGTTCAGCGTGTTTATTGGTCAGAAAATGCAATTGACTGGCTAGAATAATGGTAATGAACATGCGTAATGCGACATGCGCAGCGTCAAAAACTTCAAAGGTTCGGCCTCAAGTGACCTTTCTAATCATTTCCTATTCTATGCCTTTATTACCTCCACCAGGAGGTTATGTTTTCACCAGGGTGTGTGTGTGCGTTCATATCGCAATAACTCAAAAAATATCAAAACATTTGATACAAAATTTTGTAGAGCTAATGTCCATAGACCAATGACGAATTGATTAAATTTTGGTTGGGTTTGGATGAAAATTAGACAAGAAATTAATTAAAGTTTGTCTCGCTTGCCCCGGCTGAAAAGAGCTAAATGCGTAATTAGTTCATGTATAATTCGTGTCTGAATAGACCGTGCCATGTTTACATTTTACTGTGAGGCAAATTCCGACTATACAAAAAGATAATTGTTCTCTATTGTGATTCAACAATTCATATCACAATAATGCAAAGCTCTTTTGGGTGCTTTAAAAAGCCTTTGCCTGCTGGAGAAAGGATACTGTTTCAACTCTGTGATGCAGTTTTTGTTTATGGAAACAAGAAGGAATTTCGTTTTAGACCAATCAGCGCATTTGTTCACATTTTTACCCTAAGCTAATCAGAATGCGGAAATCTAACAACTTCAAAAGTACTTCCGGTAAAAATATAAATTATAACAGGAAAAATAGGGTCTTAAATAAAGCCTTGGCTGGGTCGGGATTTTGCACTTTCTGGATTGAATTCAACGGAATGAGGTAAAATATGAAGTTATCAAAAAATTGGAGCTGCGATTTGCATTTTATGCTTTAATTTTAGAATTTTATTTATTTTTATTTTATTTTACAAGTTTTTGCCATTGAGAAATAAAGATATACATATAGTACTTTAAAAAAATGCACTTAAACAGGATGGCTGGAATTACCACACAGAGAAGAAGTTCTCCAATAACGGGGTTCCAAAACAGTTGAAATAATTGTACAATAAACATTGAGAAGTGAGACAAACATTAGGAAAAACTAGTCAACAAACTGACAAACAAACAGACGACAAATGAAGCAATGGAAATTAGCGGGGAGTTAACAAACAAGTAAACAAACAGACAAAGAATAACACTGGACAAAAAACGTTAACGAACGAGACAACCCGCAAATTGATCATGCACTATCGTATAGTTAGCAACATGGTTTCGTTGACAAGCTAGTTAACGAACGAGTTGTGTGACATTTCACACATACAGACTTAAATGTCCTCGGATCTTCAGGATTGTAGATCACATTAGTATATTAAATGTAGAGTTTCATTAGAGACTCTTTTTGTAAATATGACTTATATTGCATGGCTTCCAGCCATTCGATAAAGGTAAAATTTCGTACAAGAACAGAACGAACAACCTTTAATACTTGGGAAATATTTAATGTGGTAAATTGTACGACGTTCTCGAATTATAATCACACAGTAACAAGGTTTTTTTCTGTAAACAAAATAATATCAATGCCAATATTTAATAGGCTACTCAACTTTTGTTGGCTTCTATATAAGTATATATATTGGTAGAAGTTCATTCCATATCTGGTGATTAATATTATATAATCAAGAATTGTATGATTTTCAATATATTGGAAGCTCTCAGCTCAATATGTTGAAGAAAAAATACAAGGCAGAGACCAATTATTGGATACAAGATAATTTATTGGTGTTTTTTTGCATTGTGAAATCAGGCATAGGACCCCTAAGTCAGCCCAACGTAAACTATTATTATTAGATAATAATGCATTAGCCAACCCAATTTTTTGGAACTGTATTTAAATTTAGATTTACATAAATCAATGGCTTCCCATGAGCTGTGTAATTCTGGGATCTTGGGCGGCTGACCTAGGGGTGCTAGGCATGCTTTCAAAATGCAAAAACTACCAATAAGTTATCCTGCATCCAATAATTGGACTCTGCCTTAAAATTTTCTTCAATATATTGAGCAGAGAGCTTTCAATATATTGAATATCATGCAATTCTTGACTATATAATTTTTTTCTAATCACCAGCTATGAAATGAACTACTACCAAGTTATATAAAAATGAACCAAAGTTGAGCAGCCTATTAAATATTGGCATTCATATTATTAGCCAATATTTCCCAAGTATTGAAGGTTGTTCGTTCTAGTCTTACTTTATCATGCAATATATGTCATATTTAGAAACATACGGCGGGACTTACGTGTTTCGGGCACGATTGTTTAAATGCAAGTAATCATGAAACTAAGGCATAAAACGCAAATCCCAGAGGTTAATTTTTAGAAAACTTTACATTTTACCTTATTCCGTTGAATTCAATTCAAAAAGTTTAAAATCCTGACCCGCCCAAGGCTTTATTTAAGACCTTATTCTTCCTGTTAAAATTTATGTTTTTATCGGAAGTAGTTCTGAAGTTGTTAGATTTACGCATTCTGATTGGCTTAGAGTAAAAATGTAAACAAATGCGCTGATTTGGTCTAAAACGAAATTTCTCCTTATTGTCTGTGGACATGTTTGTGCGACATTCAACACTTGCCTTCACTGATATTACGCTTTATTAAAAGACAACTTCGTCATTGGCCTTGGAGTCCTGACTTGAGGAAGATGGATGGCTTAGGTATAGTTTGACTTTGCTCAATGTTGCTGTTGGCATCAATATCAACAAATCATGATTACTTTATACTTCATCTGATTCACTAGTCACAGGTCTTAATTGATCCTGAAGCAACATTTGGAACATTTAAAATGTTAATCTTGTATAGTACTAGTGCAAAAATGAATATTGTACATCAGTACTACGCCCCCACATCACCATTTACTGTAAATCCTCTATTAAGCCTCCTCCTCCAACATATACCCCCAGCCCCTCTCAAATACCCGCTTCCCTCTAAAGGTTGTTCATATGAGCCAGCCTAGCCTCCTCCGCAGGCATCGCCTTAAAATTGGCGGGCAGAAATTATTTGCTGGAAAAATTAGTGTCGATGCCTGCCAAAACCCGAAGACTTTGGACCGGTCATGTTACCCTTATGGACCGGTCATGTTACCCCCACCCCTACGGGATATTTTGTTCATATATTAAAACTAAAGAGAAATGTCAAAGGCTGTGTACCCTCACTCTCACGGGATAATTATTTGTTCATAAAAACAACTGCAAAATTATACTGATAAACGTTCGCCTGAATACTGTAACATTTTATGTTACAAATATTAAAAAAGTATTTAGTATCTTGCGCTTTAAAAGCTACAGAATAGTTGCGGACATATTTAAATATAAAGCATGTGGCTCGAAGTCATGAAAATAGAAGTCGAATGGCTTTAATCGAGTTTCGACAGACAAACAAACTTCTGACTTGGCTTCTACACTACGTCGTTTGATGCTGCTAAAGCTAATGGTCTTAGTTCGATGGAGTAAACATGTTCAAACCACTTAGAAACTGTATAAAGTATGAAGAGTTGTGAGCGCCGAGCAAAAATGGAAAATATAACTTAATATATGAGTATAGCTAACACACAAATAGCGTTGAACTGGAACAGTATAAATTGTTTTGGGAAACAATATACTCTAGAAGGTTAGATGGTACAAGCATAGTAAAATGTCGAAGTTTCAAGTGCAAGATATAATTGATGCTGGTGGAATATAATACTCATTTTACTTGATGAGACAAAAGATCATTTGTAACTGGTTTGGTTTGTTTGCAATTTTTTTTGAGATATTTCAGCAAAGAACACACTTAAAATTTACTATGCTATGTTTTTATGCTGTACTTGAGTACTTGTGCATGACTGTGTACTGCTTGAGCGCTCAGTGCTCCATGCCGGCAGATATGTAGCCAATCTCCAAATGGAGCTAGGCTTATGCCGGCACAGCTGTGGGGCTGAGGATGAGAATGGGTGCGGCTCAGAGGGCAGATTCCTCTTCAACCTGGCTCAAATTCTAGTTGTTGGCAAGTGAATCAATTTTTTTTGCAAATTGGCTTGTTACTCCAGAATTCTTAATAATTCACCTAAGTTTTGAAGTGCACATTTTCAATTTGGAGTTAGCCTTATAGACTATGGAGTATGGAGGTTGACGACCCCATGGCTCCCTAACTTCTGCTACCATGTGGTGTTGTGATACAAAATTTACCTAATATCGGGAAGTGTTCAATGATTATAAATGGAGCCACTATAATATATTAGCATTTTACAATCAAAATTATTCTATGGCATGTATAATCAAATGCATGTTTGGACTGGATGTGCCTACTTTCAGAAAATAGCAAATAGTCTTCTATGTTATAGATAAAACATGAGCAGTCGATCTTTATCTGATATAGAAACTCGAGTCGAAGGCGAGCTCTGTTTTATTGAACTCTGAACATGCGAATGTTTTATTTAACTCTGAACATGTGGTGCAATTAAGTGTTTATGATCAAACTACCTGCAAAATGCAACAAGAAATTCAACATTGCAAGGGAAGGCTGTTTGCATGGAAGTTAGTGACTATTAATTAACTTCTAGATGAATTTCTCTAACTTCCAGATAAATGGCTCAAAATTGGTAGTTTAATCCTAAAGACTCAATTAAAGCTTACTATTAATTTAGTACTGACTGTTGTAAGGTAGCCAGGTACAGTAGGTCACACAACTTTTATACCCAGCTGGCTGTTTATAATAGCTAGATCAATGTTTTCAATTTCAATGTGTTAAAATATGGTGCAGGCTATATGCTGAACAGAAAATTGAAACTGTTCAGGTAGCAACAAGTTTTCCATACACATAATGACTGCTAAAATATTCCATAAACTATAAAGGATACATGATTAGTTCATTATGGCCATGTTGGCTAGGATCTTGCTTCACTACTTACCAGATTTAGCTATTTTGGCCAAAAATACCAGACAAGGTTTTTCCCTCCTGGTATTATGGCTCTTGCCTTATTTGTTGTCAAAAATATATTTTTTATTTGAATCAATTTCTTGTTATTAAAATTGATATGCTACAGTAGATAGTACAATTTTGTCCTCGTTTCTTACATTTGGAAACTGTCCTCTAATGCTAAATCAGGCATACATTATATTGAGTTGTACAGTTGTACTATGATACTTTCATTTTAATAATGAATTAACCCACTTTTAATCTTCTTAGAAACCAAAAACTGTATATAGCAAATTATACTATATTAAGAAATTGTGCCTGCCATGCAAATAGAAAGAAAATTCCCCTGGTGGTTTGAATTGGTTTCGATGTATATGAAGCAATCAGAGTAGACAGACTGACGGAGTACAGTTTTTAATAGATATGGCACAAACTATATAATTATGTGATTCATAAAAAAATTGTAATTTAAATTGTAATGGTTTTCATTGTAGTGATTGTACAGAAATACCAAATCTACCTCTTATATGCTTGTTAAAAGATTTACAGCATCAAATATATATAGCATGCATATACCATACACGAAAAATTACCGACAAACATTCTAAAACCTTTAAAACCTCAACCAAGTCTTTTATACATGTTTAAATTGTCCAAAAAAGCTGCACTTAAAGATAAAATAAATTCTCCACTCCATGCAATCCGCCATTTTGGATTTCAAAATCCTCCCCACGTACCTACCCTGAAGACAAAAATCGCTGCGTAAGCAAGATGCGCAAAACGGCTCAACCATGTCGGGTTTTGGCAGGCATCTCCCCGAATTTCTACCTGACGCAACCTACCCCGGGGATCCAAGAGATGCCTGTGGAGGAGGCTAGAGCCAGCCCAGCATGGGAATGGTAATATATGTCGTTTTCGAGCACCTTTTTGGGGGGAAGACGGAGTAGAGGGGAATAAAGGATGAGCATTTGGGTTGGCTCATGAACATTAGCATATGACGGGGGCCGCGTGATCTTTAGCATATGATGGGTGCTGCATGATCATTGACATAAACATTCATTAATTATGTAACTCGATCCTACTCCTTTGAGACCTCTCATCCCTGATTGGTATGAAGTCCAGAACAAAACCAGGCAAGTTTGGGCGAACAAAGAATAAATTTCCTGAGTGCCGCGTATTTTGTGTGTAAAAATATCGCATGTTCTTATTAGTAATAAATTCGTATCTTGTGACCTCTTTCTTTCGTAGACGACCAATATAGCGACGCTTAACGTAGTAAACTATTATTGCCTCATGCGAAGTAATAACAACAGAAATGTAGCTATCTAAAACGAGAAGATCTTAAAGTTTATCGGCATAGTACACGCAAGCGTTGCTAAGGTCTTATAGAGCAATGCAAATATATGTTTGCAAAGCCAATGTATAAACATTGTTCTTATAGTTGGTTTAAACATTAGTACAAAGTTTGACGCGTTATTTTTTTATAGCAAAATATGAAAGCAGCAATTTTTGAGCGAGATTTCAACAAGTTTTACAGGCATATACAAACATTGTATATAAGCATTAACGGTTGCTGTTTGTTTTTATGTAACTCGTAATTAAGATTTTCTAGCTTAAAAATTTGAATAAATGTAAAATATATAAATTTCGGACGGAAAAATATTGTACAATGTACATTGTTAGTTAGCACAGACAGAATTCATTTTTAAACACATTTATTGCTTACAATTTATTTTACAACGCGCTAGTAACGTCTGCTCCCAAGAGCGTATAGTTTAGGTGTCTTTTGTATCTTTAAATAATTGCTATATTCTTGTCTGTCTTCAAGTGATAATCTTGCAATATCGCAGCTTTCATAAGAATATATTTTGGTGTCTACCCAATTAATTAAATCTATTTTTAACAAAGTAAACAAGATCCACTCTGGGTCCGCTTCTAAGAGCATGTTATTCTTAAATTCCATCACTCGCTTGGGAGTATTTATTGTCCGAGTCAACCTCGTAGCTGCTTTTTTACCTTTTGACCATATCTTTCAATTTCTTATTATTTCAACTATGACCATGACCATGACCATGACCATGACCATGACCATGACCATGACCATGACCATGACCATGACCATGACCATGACCATGACCATGACCATGACCATGACCATGACCATGACCATGACCATGACCATGACCATGACCATGACCATGACCATGACCATGACCATGACCATGACCATGACCATGACCATGACCATGACCATGACCATGACCATGACCATGACCATGACCACGACCACGACCACGACCACGACCACGACCACGACCACGACCACGACCACGACCACGACCACGACCACGACCACGACCACGACCACGACCACGACCACGACCACGAATATGATTATGACTATGACTATGACTATGACTACGACTACGACTACGACTACGACTACGACTACGAATACGAATACGACTATGACTATGACTATGACTATGACTATGACTATGACTATGACTATGACTATGATTATGACTATAGTCTATGACTATAGTCCATGACTTGACTATAATCTTTGACTCTGACTATCAACCAAGTTCCAAAATTGAATCCTAAGGTTGAATATCGTTGAATCGTAAGAGTGAGCCTTTAAATCAGAGCAGAGCCTAGTATATAACTCCGAGCTGAGAATAGTAAAGATAAAGGCAAGGAAGCTAAAGATAAGGAAGGTAAAGATAAGGAAGATAAAGAAGATATGGAAGACATAGATAAGGAAGATAAAGATATGGAAGATAAAAATTAGGAAGTTAAAGATAAAGAAGGCAAAGATAAGGAAGCTTAGTATATATCTCCGAGCGGAGCTTAGTAGATAACTCCGAGCTTAGTGTAACGGAGATAAAGACACAGAAGCTAAAGATAAGGAAGATGAAGATAAGGAAGATAAAAAAATAAAATAAAAAGATAAAGAAGATAAGGAGAATAAATATAAGGAAGATAATGATAAGAAAGATAAATATAAGGAAGATTTTTTGGTCCTTTACGCAAATGATGTATGCATGCAAATGTTTGCTAATAAGATTGTATATCACAGACTACAGCAAGTGAAACAATATTGAAAGTATATGTTCACTATAGACCACCAAGGAAACAGTTAGACAACGAACGACTGCGAAACTCGCATAAGCTAGGATTTTTGGACGTTTGTGTGTGTGTGTTTGATGGAAATTTGTTTCGAGCATTAAAACCTGCAAAATATAAAGTTATGTTTGTTTCTACGCTTGTTGTTGTGCGCACTCGACGATTTTACTTCATAATTGTTAAACATTTTACTTCATAATTGTTGAGCAATTTGAACTAATTTATGCGCCGGGCTAACTTGAATAGAAGCCGCGGGCTATCTTCAATAGTGGCCGGGCTAATTTCAATAGAAGCCAGAAAAATTTCAATAGAAGCCGGGTTAATGTCAATAGAAGCCGGACTAATTTCAATAAAACCAACAAAAAATAAACGTTGCTATAAAACTTGAAGTTATATATTTATCAAAGTTGATGTCTGAAAATTTTGAGCCCACCGCCAAACGACGTTAGCCTACATGACAATCAAGGACAATATTAATCAAAATTTTAGGACAATACATTCAACTAACTTCATTAGGCTTTCGCTCCCTTCTCCCCCATCTAATGTTGCAACTATTTTCCCCACACTTCAAACGCGAAATGAGAACATTGTCTGGGGGGAAAAGGATCGAGGTACTGTAGGTAAGATACAATAATTCGGTAGTAAAGTTAATCTCTAACCGAGACACCTTAAAATTGTATTAACAAGTTATGTCCACGATTGTAGACTTAGCGCAAGTATAAAATTTAGAGTTAGAGTTAGAGTTAGAGTTAGGGAGAGGTTTAAAGTTAGAGTTAGAGAAAGGGTTATGGTCCAATGATTTGATCAATCTTAGGGTTCAGTGATTCATTCTTAGGATTCAATAATTCAATCTTAGGATTCAATGATTCACCTTAGAATGCAAAGATTCAATTTTAGCATTGAAAAATGATTTTTAATAATTAGGCCATTGAAAAACATACGGATAAATAGAGTCTTCAAAACAAGATAAATGAAAATTTTCAAGAAGACTTTTAATAGTTAAAGTCAACAGAAAAAGAAAAGCCGAATTTCTGGGCCACAATTTTGAAGTTTTGAAGTGTTTTAAACGGGCATGTCTATTTTGCTTATTTTAGTTCGTGGATTAACCTCACTCTGTGAGGTTATTACAATAGCGACTAAACTTAGGTATTTTAACAAGTTTAGATTTGAATTTGAAGAAACAACGTAATGTCAAAAACTTCATTTTAGAGGTACATTTTAAAATATATATACTGTTCAAAAAACAGTTGAAGGTTTCTTAAATATTTTGAAGTTTTTATGAAATGTCAATAAAGGATTTACAGTAACCCAACATTGGACAATACTAATTTGTGCACTGGTAATATACAAGATTAACATTTTAAATGTTCCAAAAGTTGCTTAAGGATCAATTAAAACCTGTGACTAGTGAATCAGATGAAGTATAGAGTAATAGTGATTAGTTCATATTGATGTCAACAGCGACATTGCACAAAGTCAATCTATACCTAAGCCATCCATCTTCCTCAAGTCACGACTCCAAGGCCAATGATGATGTTGTCTTTTAAAGGGTAATAACAGTGAAGGCAAGTGTCGAATGGCACACAAACAAAGGTATATTAATGTGCACAGACAAAAACAGCATACTCAGCTCGAGTTAACTGGACGACAAGACAAGACAAAAAGCTGTTGTCGAGCTAATCACCGATGTGAATAATTGGCGTAGGCTTGAAGTTGACGGTCGTAAAGTTTGACGAATTTTTAACCAACTGTTACCTATAAAATATGCCCAAAATTCGATGTATTTTTATCCGCAAAAATCCACCATGCTTTATAGCTCAGCAACAAATTAACATGTCAATATTGTCAAGTAATCTCCCCGCCCCGAAAGCGTCCGGTTTGCTCGTGAACAGAATGTTAATAATTAATGTTAACAGGTGAGGATAGGAAGTTTTTTAGAAAATAAAAAAAATCGACTTAAACTCGATTTGAAAGACTTTTAACGCGCGTACTAATCTGTTCTGGATCAGGAAATTTGAGGAGCCGTATTCCGAGCTTAATTGCGTATAGGCAAATTTTGAAGACTAATATCTTCGTAAAGACGCAGTAATTATGGGCTAGGTTCGATTAGGATATTTAGAACGGGACAATCTTGAATGTATGAATCAATGAGTGTGTACACACATAGATATAATAAACCTAGATTGCTGACTCATACGTAGCCGATGCGTGACCTGCATGATAAATCCAAGATGGCCGCCATTCAGGGCAAAAAGACTATAAACTCTACGGGGAAAACCATATTTTTTGCATTTTGCGTCGTCCCAGTGTTTCGAATTCACTTCGATCAAACTTTTTTGGCAATAACTACTTATCGTGAAGGTTTTCGACGCAAACTGGACAGCTGGGGATGAATTCCTGTAAAAATATCGCTCGCCGAAATTTGTACGAAATCGTCACTTGGTCAGTTTGAGTGAATTACTCTGGTTTAGAGTATTTTATAAAGGACATTTGTGGTTTTCAAGGCCAAAGACGTATACCTTGAAGGTTTTGGATGCAGAATGGACCGTTTGGGATGAATTATATTAAAATGTCGCTCGCCGAAGATTGACATGAAAATGTCACTTGCTCAGCTCGAGTCATTTACTGCAGACAAGTACTTTAAATGTACTTGGTTTAATACATTTAGTCATTAGATAATTTGAGGAATATTCGGAACATTACTTAGAGGATAAACGCAGTATTTAAAAGTTAAGTCCACTGTTAACTGATGCCAAATATCACCGAGGTAAAATTTGACACACACATGGTATGTGTGCAATGCAGCCTATTTGAACTCACTGTATGAAATGGCAGACAGCAATGCATTACTCATGAAAGGAATAATTCTGAACATTATATTGATTAGGCTTTTCCCCGGGAGATCATGAGACCAGACTG
This sequence comes from Trachythela sp. YZ-2020, assembly GCA_016169945.1. Classification (NCBI taxonomy): domain Eukaryota; kingdom Metazoa; phylum Cnidaria; class Anthozoa; order Malacalcyonacea; family Clavulariidae; genus Trachythela; species Trachythela sp. YZ-2020. The sequence goes on from JADLSH010000395.1 coordinate 151,148, forward strand.
GGTAATATATGGCAGATTTCGACAAGCAAACATTTATGCAGCAGGGAAAAATTCAAGTGTGTAATGTGCAAAATTGTGGCAAGTGCACTGCAAATTTGAGTGTTGTTTCTGATTCAGTTCATTAAACTTAACAGTTTCATGTATGCTTGGATGAAATCCGTACATTGTTATATTTCTATTAATTATCAAGCCTATAGTAAAAATATATTAATCCTTCAAGTAATTAATGGCAAATTTTCCCACTTTGTTGAACCTCAATAAAATGCATGTCCAAAATTAAATTTCTTGACATGTCGTCTGGTGAGAATGACTGTCCAGATTAGCAATATGTTAGTGTTTTCTATTTATGGTTCTTTTTAACACGACATTTAGTAAGCTATATTTTCCAAGGCTGCCCAGGAGGAATTGCTCGATGAGCCCCAGATTTAAGTGAGCCCCAAAAATACTATAAAAGGAAACAAAAACTGGGGAAAGAAGTCAGAGGGTTGTAAGAGGTGGGGGAGGGACCATAATCTCATTTTCCATTCCCAATTTTAATTGCTATTTTTATTGCTTTTTGTAATCCCAGTCGTCTCAGCAAGTAAAGCCTGTTACAGACATTACTTTTATCCTCTAAGTAATGTTCCGAATATTCCTCAAAATATCTAATGACTAAATGTATTAAACCAAGTACATTTAAAGTACTTGTCTGCAGTAAATGACTCGAGCTGAGCAAGTGACATTTTCATGTCAAGCTTCGGCGAGCGATATTTTAATATAATTCATCCCAAACGGTCCATTCTGCATCCAAAACCTTCAAGGTATACGTCTTTGGCCTTGAAAACCACAAAAGTCCTTTATAAAATACTCTAAACCAGAGTAATTCACTCAAACTGACTAAGTGACGATTTCGTACAAATTTCGGCGAGCGATATTTTTACAGGAATTCATCCCCAGCTGTCCAGTTTGCGTCAAAAACCTTCACGATAAGTAGTTATTGCCAAAAAAGTTTGATCGAAGTGAATTCGAAACACTGGGACGACGCAAAATGCAAAAAATATGGTTTTCCCCGTAGAGTTTATAGTCTTTTTGCCCTGAATGGCGGCCATCTTGGATTTATCATGCAGGTCACGCATCGGCTACGTATGAGTCAGCAATCTAGGTTTATTATATCTATGTGTACACAGCACATCGGGATTATACATTGTTAAAGAATAATTAGTTCATCTCAGGCTAAACTAAGTGCTATGAAGTTTAAAACTAATAAAACCAAAACGATAAAGGCTAGAAAAATTGCTAGGGTGTAGCCGTTTGCCCAAGCATATAATATAGAGTGAAAAACAAGCATTCTATGGCAACTGTCATCTTAAATATCTAATTACTAGTGTATAGGCTATGTATATCTGAGCGACGACGGCATGATCTGCTTCCATGCTAGCAACATCATGGTTTTCGGCCATCTTTGACAGCGAGCTAGGAGAGCTAGATGACAGGACTCGCTAGATAAGCGAAAAGTGAGCCAAATGCAATGTTGCTGGATTCGACTTATACTCGCTCTGGGAGGTACTGATGCTAGTAGAAACTACATGAATAGGTTGAAATCAGTGAGCTCCATATATATCTGGAGTAAGAACTTCTAATGTTCGGCCAATAGGCCAAGTGAAGCCAAGATGGCGGCAATTGACGTCCAAACTCATGAAGGTCATAAACAGTTTTCATACCATTTTTTCCTGCTAATTCCAGTTGTTTCTAACAGATCGCATCGCTAATCAAGTTATTAGTTCATAAAATCATGATGTTATTGTTTAAATCGGAGTAAAAACACGAAATTTCGGCACACTCCTTGCCGGCTTGTGCAAACCGCGCGGTCGAAAACAATAGAAAGGGATTGGCACTGGACGTCAATTTCCGCCATCTTTGGCTTCACTTTTTGGACATAAGTTCTCACTCCAGATATATATATATAGAGCTCACTGGTTGACATAGACACATCCTCGTCCCCAGGCCCACGCTACGTTGCTCTTTGCAGTGGTCCTGGTTCCCGCGGTTTAGTTGGTTGATCGTCATTGGTTCTTTTGCCCTAAGAGAATGCTGGCGAAGGAGTGACATACTTTTTCATTGATGCAAAATGGAGGTTTTTGTATTTCGAAAGATTGAAAGAATGTATATTACCTGACCCCAACATTTTCGGGTATCGTACGAGGAATAATTTTGCTTTTAATCAGCGAAAGCGAGCCATGGAGTATAATTGTTTTCTTGCAAATGTTTTTAATACAACAACAAACTGAACAGTGAACAAAGCGAAAGACAACAAAGTAAATAAGTGAAGGAATACAATATATGTTGTTCTTGTACATATGATATAAATAGTGATATACATTAATATACAAATGTTTTTTATATCTATTTATTGACCAACTGTGCGATGGAGACAACTATATTGAACTATTTAGACTATTTCTGCATCAATGACAATTATGCAAGTTGATTATTTAGCATTTGCTATAAGCTACTATTATACTAGCCATACTATTTATATACGTATGTTATGCAAGATCTAGAATTTTTTTATAGCACAACCGAGATATCGGGCGCGCAATTTTGATTTCTCTTTTTATTTACTTTAAATTTTCGAAATCGGTTGCGCGATTTCCAAACTTTCCAGTCCAGCATACAATTTTCTCACCATTATTGTTGAATATCTTATATGTAAATATGTAGAGGCTTTACAGTAATTGGCATGCATTTTGTTGTGGAAAACTCCAATGCAAATAGGGGATCAATATTATAGTTGAAATTGAGTAATAAATATTTACCTGTTAAAATGTGAACATGTATATTATGAATGATTTAAGGTAGCACATTGTTTAGTTAATACATGGTATTTTTAAGCACTCCCTGCTACAGGTATGTACCATTATATAAATTAACCTTTTGTATTAAGGCAGGTGAAGGACTCCAATAGACCACTTTCATAATTCAGATGGGTTGAAATATTCTTTTATGTGCATCTTAATAAGCCTCATGATCATTGACCTCGTTCAGGTAAATAAATTCTATTCAATTTCAGTCACAGAAACGAGGCTGATAAGTCTCATTAAGATGCACATAAGAGAATATTTAACTCATCTGAATTATGAAAGTGGTCCATAACTATGCTTCAGCAGCCATCGTCAAGGTCTATTAAGCCCCTTGTAATTAAGGATTATACAAAGGTATATATTTATTTATATTTTTAAATTTCTATAGTTTTTGAATAAAAATAAAAATTGACAAAATATCTGAGTTGGAAGAAAGAAAAAAATATAATGATGGTAACATTGGAGTTTTTGGGCTGGCTGCTAAAATACATGGAAGTCTCAAACACAAAAACCAAAAGGACAGAGCAAAGTGTCATTAGTTATTAAAGGAGTGTCCATAAGGAGAGGTGTAGATATTATCTTAAGGTTGGCAAGAGGAGTGGCAATGTGGAATGACCAACCATGAATACGTAAACAAGAGGAGTAGAAATATGGAATGACCAACCATGAATACGTAAAGAAATTATAATATAGAATGTAATCACAGCAAAGCTCTGTACAAACATTATTGCAATCAGGGGCCTCCTAAAGACATATTAGCTACTATAAAACAATGCTTTACTCAGTTGTGTACATAAAATGTTTATCTATATTATGTAAGAGTTGACTCCTGAAAGCCATTAAAGTATAGTTGATTCCATTTTGATCCTTGCCATATTAATACCTTTTCCACTTTAGACTGTTAAATGTGCTCTTATAGTTTGATCTTTTGATTAAATCTTGCTACTTTCTAGTACAACAACATTGACCATGTGTTAGCTGCTTGTATTTCAGACCATCTAGGTACTGCAAGGGAAGAATCTATGGCAGAAAATGTAATCATTGTAGCTCTTAATAATATAGAGTATATTAAATACTATTATTAATCCCTGTCCAGCAAAAATATCCCTACCGGCTATGTGTGAAACTTATTATATTATACGGATTCGATCGTCCAAAATATCTAATACAAAATTCAAGAATATAACCCGTTTCTGATTTGGACAAAAATATACATTTATACAAACCTTTCTGCACAGTGAACAACGGTTAAATATACATGACATGGTGCACAGATCGGATCGATGGATATATATATATATATATCCATGGAAGCGATAATGCAAAAGCTCACTTCCCTTGTGGTCGTTTGAGCACTCTGGCCCCAAGACACTTCACGCATGTCTGGATGCGCATGTGTCTGAGTATTGTACCACATGCGCTTGGTGAGGGCAAGAGTATGGTGTATAAATACGAAGTCACTCGCATCTAGACACCTATATTCATATATATATATATATATATATATATCAAATAGAGATCTTGTGTTTGTGTATCGAGAGTGCTCGATACCATCGGTAGAGCAAATGTATAAAATAACTGGACACGGTTACACTTTTGACATTAGTTTATTGCATACAGTTCTGTTTCGTACAGGCGAACCTGCACTCATCAGTGCCAGACTAAATGTGAACCAATTAGCCTAAGTATATAATTTGATAATATTATAAGATAGGCCAAACTGAAACTAATCGGAAATGTAATATGACGCTTGTGGTGCTGTAGATATTTTTATAAGTCACATTTAGTCTGGCACTGATGAGTGCAGGTTCGCCTGTACGAAACAGAACTGTATGCAATAAACTAATGTCAAAAGTGTAACCGTGTCCAGTTATTTTATATATATATATATGCTCCTTCACTTGTGTTGTTGAGCACTCTGTGAGGTTAATTGGTGGCTAATAAGCTATAATGCAAAAGCTCACTTCCCTTGTGGTCGTTTGAGCACTCTGGCCCCAAGACACTTCACGCATGTCTGGATGCGCATGTGTCTGAGTATTGTACCACATGCGCTTGGGAGAGCAAGCGTATGGTGTATAAATACGAAGTCACTCGCATCTAGATTGCGTTACAAGCTGCACTGACGAGCCGTTGAACGGCGAAACATGCATGTCTGCAGATTTGACTATATATATATATATATATATATATAAGCATTCAATTATTCAAACCACATTGTAGGCCTACATTTCAATATATCAAGATGTTCATTTTGAATCTCTTCAGTAGAGTAGAAAATTACAGATTTTCTTAAAATATATGTAGCCTATATATTATTATTTTTAATTTATATGTAAAAATTAGTTTTATATATATATAAATAATTAATTTAATTTCCCATGCATCCCTGGAAGTCACCATGTTTTTACTTATACTGCGAAAAGCAACGTAACGTAGGCCTGGGGACGAGGATAGCATAGGCATAGAAAGCAACTTCAAGTTGGCGGGGCACTTTATTTTAAGGGTGCATCATCTATTAGAGGGCACTCTTCCTAATGTTTTCGCTGAGGAAAAGGACACATTGAAGAAACCTGTGGGAGGGAGGAGGAGAAGAGCAGTGTCAATAATGCATGGCTTCATTCTGTTCACAGAAATAATATTGCAAATGCTAAACTAGAAATACAAATTAAACTCAATTTAACACATCATAAAATAGTATGAAACTAAAACCAATATAGTTAAATATTCCATTGTTTTGAGGGAAGAGACTAATGTGTTAAATAGTCTACATTATTAGTATTTTCTACAACCAGACCGATACTATAAATACTTCTCGCTAAAATATTACACTAAACTATACAAGGAGCTTCTTATTAAAAAAGTATATTCTATAATTTTATTTCAAAAATGTTTCATTAAATATATTATTTAATATAGTATGTGAACTTTGAAATATTTATAAGCTGTGGCTGTTTAGAATCAAAGTACCTGAAAAATTTAACAAGAGCTTCGATCGAAGTCAGACTGGAAGTCAGTGAAAATATTTAGTTGTGAAATAACTTTGACTGTTAGCTCTTGTTTTAAATATCGTGTTTGCCCAAATTTCGCCAGGTTTTTGTGTTTGTTTGCTGCCTTTAATGGACGAGAATAACGTGTACATTTTTGAATAAATGGTGAAAGGTTGAAAAAAATGTCGAGAATTTACCGCAAAAAGCTAAAATGTTTTTGCATAAACTAGGGGGTGGGGTAAAAGTTGTAACAAAATTGACCCTTGTCAGTGGTAATTAGCATGGACATTTGGCACAAGTCGTCATGGAAATGGCCTCAATGGACAAAATTCGCGGGCCTTGAGAATGATATTCTCACGCCTTCTGACGCCTTCACAGTTTCTAGCGAGGTCCGTGTCATTTTCCGCCTAAATAATTGGAAATTTAAGGTCTCGGAAATGCTATTTCCCGCTTTTTGAAGCTGTATTGCTGAACTAATATCAAAATATAGTAATAATTCTAATAAAAAGTGCATTCTTGCTAGAAAGATAGCAAGTGAACGAAATTGACATCTGAGGCGCTTGCAGATTCGCTAGATTGAAGTAAAATATAGAATTTCTTTATTTCCTTATTTTACCAATGAAGTGATATGTACTTCCTATTCATTAAATTGGTGACTTTACTTTTGTGTCATTTTATTCAAAATTGCTATGATCTCGTCTATGGCAGTTCAAAAATGTTATTCAAAAGTTTTTAATATCCGAAATATTTCATCCAATATATCGGATTGAAAAATTTATATTAGTATTAAGTTGTCCTAATTTCGTATACGCTTGTAACCTAATTTTATCATTTTTGAAATGCACAAGTTTCCATGCACATGTACAGAATTGCATATAAACGAAAATCTATCTGTGCATGTGGTTTGTCATATAACCAAAATCCTATTGAGTAGTTCTCCAGTAATTCTCACCAGTATTATGCTCCTTTCTCGCATTTCCCTCGTTTCTTCTGTGCTTCATTAAATGCATTCACGTTGTAGCCTAAAATGCGCGACCCGCATATATGCAAAACAAACTGTATTTCTTGCTGGTTAATTGACGTGCATATCAATAAATATAGCTGTATTCGACTATGGAAAATGTCGTGTTTATCTATTTCGAAAATATGTTGTATATCTGTTGTTAAATGTCAAATGATTAATCGTGGCCTTTTTATATAATTAGCAAGAATTAATATATTTCGTTTTGAAATTTTATGTTATTTACCTTCCTCTAAATACTTTTATCTTATTTTTCTCAACAAGTGACGCAAGGAATTCCCAAGATGCTCCTGGTTTCGACGATAGCAGCGACACTAGGTAAGTTCGATCGGTTGTTGGAAGACATTATTCAATAGACCTTTACCTTTTAGGTCCACAGGCCGCAATGCATCTCGGTAGTTGGGTATTTTTTTCATTCTTGTGAAACTGGCGGCGAAGAGGTACTGATTCTGCAGAGAAGCAGAATTCGCCGATTTTTACTTCTTCGCGTCTTGCAAATAACGTCTAAAACAACATAAATTTGACGAGGGAGTTCTTAACGATATTTGTGAAAAAAATTAGCGAAATCGCTGTGTTGATTGCCGAGAAAATATACTTCATGTCGATCGAATGGGGGAGCACATTTCGAGCAAAACATTCTCTTCGCAATGTCTCTCGTCCTGTTATGAGGTGAGTGTGCCTATTCAAGGTCGTTCAGAAAATCATTTTACTTTCTGGCTATTTTAGTTGTACTCTAAAACGTCAGATCGTGTAGTTTTGAGATGTTGAATTTGATACTGTTTGATCTGTTGTGGTCGAGATCAATATGGCCTTTTGGCCTATTTAAATTTGGCCGGTTTTGGCGCGCAAATATCCCGCTCGTAGATTGAATTCTGCTTTCTTTTAAAAGTTACACACACAAAAGTTATATTTGCTGGATATCTTCTGTTGCTTTTGGTTTTGCATATCCTTTGTAGTTGTTTTGGTTTTTGTCTTCCTAAAACTAGTATCTCCTAAACTTTGTTAGCTAATTTAAGTTGTAAATAATTAAAATATAGTCGATAAAACTAACCTTTTCTTCGAGGTTTACATTGTGCTAGCACTAAATTTCATATTTTAATACTATTAAGTTGACGTATATAGTACAAGAATTATTTAAATTTACATTGAATAATAGATAGGGCTATTATATAGCTATATATATATCTATTATATAGCTATATATTTAGATTTATCAAATTGATTTTAGAGTTTTTAATAATAATTTAAATAGATTAATATTGTATATAAAATACTGTAAATATTTTTACTAATTTAAATAGTAGGCAGGTAGTAAGCAACGATCAATGACACCAGAGCAGGAACTAATGTTCAGAGTAACATTAGGTGGCATGTCTTCCTCAATGTCAAAAACACGGTCAGCCATTACTTGATCTCCTGCTTCTACAAGATTTAGGATTCCACAATCCTTTGTTATTTTTTTGTCACTTGTTCTACCCGCATACAAACTCGAAACAAAACTAGGGTAGCCATTTGGGGATATACCAAGCAAACCTTTGGCAGTATTATGATTTTTATAGGATGAAAATGTTGCTGATTGGCTTCTGCACGAAGATGGCATTTCAATCATAATTTCGGTGCAATCTGTAACAACTCTAGGCATGTTTTTCATATTTAGGATTGTATGTTAATTAGCATATGTAAATAAAAGGGAGAAGGCTGCTCGCCTTCTGGTCGTTGTTCAGAAACAATTCATTACATGGTGGCAGCGAATCCTAAAAAATCCAAGCCATCCTAGTCTAAAAAAACGTCTGTTATATAAAATATAAGCGTTTAGGCTCTTGGGAAGTCATCCCAATAGTTATTTGTGAAAAACCCGATGTGCTGAAGCAAAGATGAGCCAAATAAAATCACCCGACCCGCTTGATTTCACAAAGGCTGATACTCGCTGGCCAGATTGGAAGAGACGTTTTGAGAGATATCGAATAGCAACAAAACAGTTTAAAGAAGACGAGGACATTCAAGTCAGCACACTTCTATACACTATGGGAAATGAAAGCGAGTACGTGTTTACCCAGTTTGCGTTGGACGAAAAAGAAGCGAAAGATTACGGATTCGTAGTCGATAAATTCGACGGACATTTCAGACCAGAAAGAAATATTATTCACGAACGAGCTATGTTTCATCAAAGATCTCAACACAGTGGCGAACCGGCTGAAACTTACATACGAAGTCTATACGAGATGGCCGAATATTGTGATTTTTGCACAGCGAAAGACGATTGTATTCGCGACAGACTCGTAATCGGTGTTCGTGACAAAGGCTTATCTAAGCGTCTGCAGTTGAAAGAAAAGCTGACGCTTGCCGAAAGTGTGAAGATGGTGAGGCAATCCGAAATTATACAAGATCAACTTACAATACAAAACGAAACGGCGAAGTCTATAGAAGAAGTTAATAAACAGAGATATCAAAAAGCGACCCCGAGAGAATTATACCCGTAAGAAAACCTTCAGTAATCGACGCCAAGCAGAAACGAAACAGAGCGAGTGTTCTCGATGTGGTTTAAGTCATGGATATTCGTGCCCTGCTAAGAACGCCAAATGCAATAAATGTAACAAGCCGGGTCACTACGCGAGATGTTGCAAAACGAAGCAGTTAACCGAAGTTAGTTGCAGATATACGCAGAAGCCCGAAAGTTCGGAGGAAGATTTTTTCATCGGAACGATAACTAACAACAAAGACGACCCGAGAAGATGGCTCGTTGATCTGCCAGTTAAGGGTCATAGCGTGAAGTTCAAGATAGACTCTGGTGCTGACGTATCGGTGATGGCGCTGAGTGCCTACGAGAATATGCCTGACGCTCCAGCTTTGCGACCAACAAGCCACAGACTCAAAGGGGTCAACGGAGTATTAAAGTGCAAAGGAACATTTTCATCTAACACAAAGTACCAAGGGAAACTATACACGTTTGACATTTATGTTACTGATTCGGAAAACAATTTACTTAGTAGAACGATGGCAGAGAAGATGAACTTGATTAAATTGAACATTCATGAAGTTCAAGTACGAAACCAAATAAGATTGACGAAGGGCGAACCCGTTAAAATACAACTGAGAGAAGGAGCTGTCCCATTCCATTGTAATACCGTCCGAAGAGTCCCAATACCACTCATGCCAAAAGTAAAGCAAGAATTAAAGCGCATGGAAGAAGCTGGTGTCATCGAGAAAGTCACTGAGCCCACTGATTGGTGTTCTCCGATGGTGGTGGTTCCAAAACAAACCGGTGATGCAAGGATCTGTGTGGATCTTCGGCGGCTGAACAGAGAAGTTCGACGTGAAAGATACGTTTTGCCAACGTTAGAGGACATGGTCACAAAGTTAAATGGTGCCATAGTCTTCACCCACCTTGACCTTACTTCAGGTTACTACCACATCAAGTTGCATTCAGACAGCACCAAGCTAACGACGTTCATTACACCGTATGGGAGGTATTGCTTTGAGCGTCTTCCGTTTGGAATTTCCTCAGCAAGTGAGATCTTTCAGCGCCGAATGACAGAAACGTTGGAAGGTGTTGAGGGGGTTGAAGCATCTCAAGATGACATTCTTGTTGCTGGTCGCACCATGGAGGAGCACGACGAGAAGTTGAGGAAAGTCCTTGACGTTATTCAAGAGGCTGGTCTGAAGCTGAATCTGAAGAAGTGCGTGTGGCGGAAAACCGAACTTACCTTTTTAGGACACACGTTCAGCAAAGATGGTGTGCGTCCAGATCCCGCCAAGGTGAAAGCTATTGTTGACATGCGTGCACCTACCAGCGTCCATGAGCTACAGCAGATTCGAGGAATGATCAATTACATTGGGATGTTCGTTCCAAATTTGGCAACAATAATGAAGCCAATGAACGACCTTTTGAAGAAAGATGTCCAGTGGTTGTGGGGACCAGCGCAAGAGAAGTCGTTGAAGGCGAAGTCAAGGAAGCCCTCGTTAATGCGATGACATTAATATTTTATGAACCTCGCAAACCCGTCACTGTATCTGTCCATTGCAGTAGTTTTGGAATTGGAGCAGTTATCTTACAAGAAGAGAACAATCGATTGAAACCAATTGCTTTCGCGTCTCGTAGACTCCTGCCTGCTGAGAGCCGATATGCTCAGATTGTAAAAGAGTGTTTGGCTTCCGTTTGGGCGTGTGAGAAGTTCGACAGATATCTTCGAGGTCTACAAGAGTTCAAGCTGCTCACGGAACATAAGCCGCTGGTACCGTTGATCAATGGATCCGACCTAAACGCCGTCCCGATAAGATGTCAACGGTTGCTAATGCGACTGATGCGGCATAATCCGAAAGCGCAGCACGTACCCGGGAAAGAGCTGGTCGTCGCCGATACCCTTTCAAGGCATCCTTTGCCTACGTGTGACGAAGAAGATAAAAGAACAGTAGAAGAAGTGGGAATGTATGTCAACGAAGTCACGCGATCTTGGCCAGTATCGGATGTTCGTCTTGAGGAGATCAGAGAGGCGGCTGACAAAGATTTGGTGATACAAGAAGCCATGAAGTTCACTGTTGATGGTTGGCCAACAAAGTCTTGCGACATCCCACGCGATCTCCATGATCTGTATTCCGTTCGATCGAATCTTTCGGTGGCGGAAGGACTGTTGGTGTATAATGGGAGAATTGTCATTCCGAACGCCCTGCAGTCGACGATTTTGGAAGTAATCCATCATGGTCATCAGGGAATCACCAAGTGCAGCGAAAGAGCCTAATGAGCCGTTTGGTGGTTCGGTATCGGAAAAGATATCAAGAGTGTAGTCGGTCGATGTGAAGAGTGCCAGGTGAAAAAAGCAGCTCAGAGACGAGAACCGTTAACCTCGTCACCACTAACGAAAAGACCGTGGAACCGTATAGGTGTTGATCTCCTGGATTTCAAAGGAAAAACATTTCTTGTGGCAATGGACTATTATTCCCGATACCTAGAGATCATGGATTTGTCCAAAGCAACCTCATCTCTCGTGATAGCCAAGCTTAAAAGTATTTTCCGCTAGAAGTCGTCAGTGACAACGGACCCCAGTTTTCGTCCGAGAGTTTCTCCAGTTTCGCGAAGAGCTATGGATTCAAGCATACTACGTCGAGTCCCTATTACCCACCGTCCAATGGGTTGGCCGAGAGTGCGGTGAAAACGGCGAAGAACATATTACGACAACAAGACCCGTGTCTTGCTCTGATGGTGTACAGATCTACAACTGTAGGATCTACTGGTCATAGCACTTCAGAAGTCATGTTGAATCGTCGAATCAGAACCACTCTACCAGCGTTATCACAGAATGTCGAGCCTCGCATGTACGACGAAGACAAAGTGAAACAGAAACACGAAGCTAGCCAGAAGAGTAACGAGTTTTACTATAACAGACGGCATTCGTCCAGGTCGTTGCCAGTTTTGAAGAAGGGGGATCAAGTTCGAATCAAGACTGGAAAAGACTACGCATGGGGAAAACCAGCCGTCGTAGTTGGAACAGCCAACACACCTAGATCTTATGATGTGCAAACAGATAATGGTGTTTTACGAAGGAACAGACGACACATTCTACGCATTCCAAGAGATGAGAGAGAAAAGCGTAGGGAAGAAGACGATGAAATACTTCAAAGTACACACGAAGCAATAGCAGAGAACAACCATAACCCAGACCACGAAAGCCCTGTTCAAGCGATGTCAACACAGAGTCGGATTCCTGATAACCCCAAAGGAACTCGGACAAGATCTGGAAGGCTAAGTATACCTCCAGACAGACTAAATCTTTGAAACATTTAAACTTTGAGACATTTAAATATTAGAACATTTGAAAGAAAACTTTGAAAACGTTAGACATTTATATAGATGATAATAGATATTAGAACATTTAAGAAGAAAACTGAAAATCAAGATGAGAAAAACAAAACACTAAATAAGCAGTTATAATTGATTAAGATTTACGTTTAATTAGTTGAAGTCGACTTTTGATATTTAAAGTCGTTTTATCTACAAAAAGGGGAGATGTAATAATATGTAAGTTGTGAGAAAATCTTGGGTTACCTGTACATGTATGTTAATTAGCATATGTAAATAAAAGGGAGAAGCCTGCTCGCCTTCTGGTCGTTGTTCAGAAACAATTCATTACAAGGATTATCCACCAAGTTGTGCCTATAACGATTGTAAAAGATCTCGACAAAATGTGGACTGTTTGTTCCTACCTAACTCTATTCTTGCCTCCTATGAGCGTGGAAAAATAACCACAGAATGAATAAACTTGGAAATTAGTTTTTAATGTGCACATACATGCATCTACTATAAATGTGGAACAAATTTCAATAAGTGTGGGTTGGAAACAAGAAAAATACCAATTATGTATAATTAAGTTTGTTTTAATTGTTAAAGTGTTATTAAATAGTTGTGAAACACTGAAACTCTAATTTTAACAGAACAACTATGCAGACTTTAAGACAGGCAATACATAGTCAAAATAAAATGTAGTTAACTCTGGGACCGTTTTTCCCTCCCACAGAGAATTGTCAAAATTTATACTTTCAACAAATATATCTTTGTTTGTATACACAACGAAATCGCACCACTGTAACTGCAGTGTAGCCATGGATCCCTCGATTTGAAAATAATATGCATGATTTCTGTTTAGAACAATTTTATCTTCTGCATGAACTAGACAAAGGGTTGGATCATTACAACCCTCTGCAGTCGTGGTATCTCTCTTTGAATAAGGGCATTTAACCTCTCCAAAACCAAGAGTTGATGCCTGTTCATTTGGCATGGTTCATTAACTAAAAAATCAGGGCTTGCACCCAACCAAGGAAAATTTGGATTAACAATAAAACCACATGCTGCACAAACATCCACAAAGTTTCCTTGTTTCTGTTTACTCTCCATATATTTTGTAACTGCCACCACTTTATTATCTTCGCCCCATTTGCATGGTTCTGGACAACCTTTATGCGAACTAGCTTGTAATGTTTTGAGCAAGGATTTTGAGTAAATTCTCTTTTTTCTTTTGAAGACGTTATTCTTTACCTTCTCTCCTCATACCACCTATCACAAGCCGACTGGCCACTAGTATTCCTTTCTATATCCCTCATCTTCTCATCTGTTACACTCAAACTTCCAACAAACTCCACATTCGACCCGTCAACAAATGACCAGTTTACACCTGGATGTACCATATTATCTAAAACTTGCTCTCAATGTCTCATTGACATTAATTTCAGAGTCCTTTAGTTCCATGCATTGTTTCTTTGATGGAAAACTTTGGTACATCTCATTAAATGGGTAAGGTAGAGAATCATTTGATTCGATCACAAGTCTTAGATAGTCAGCGTTTCCTTGTTGTTTCAAATATTGAGCAAATGTTTTAATCTCATTTTGAGTAATATTTCTGGGAAATTGTGGTGTGGGGTTAAAGTTATCTGCTTTACTCTTTCCATCACTGCGTTTCCTACCCTTAACATCTTTCTCATAAGACGGTTTTTCAAAATTGATATCTTCATATAAAATAGGCTCGTCAACCTCACTATTTTTAGGCACATGCCACTGCTGTAAGACTTGTGTGCATGTCAAGTCATCTGGCACCTCTATTAGTTCTAATTGAATGTGGTCTATTATTTGAAAAAGAACAGCAGCAACATGCTTACCGCAGCCTCCCTTGTCAGCTTTGCACGAGCAACTACCATGTGTAACCTCACCACTTTCTTGGTTTAAATGGACACATACAATATAGATCTGTTTCTTCATAGATGCATTTGCACAAGCTTTTACTAAGTAATGAGCTTCTCTACCTTTCCATACATTATGTTTAACTTGAATATTGTTTACAAATCTGTCCTTAAACAAGCGGTATCCCAGTTTCTTGTGTTTACTAGCATCATCATATTCAACACCTAGGTGCTTTTGTTGCAAGGCAAGGCTAAATTTTGGAAGTGATTGTAGATTCTTGGTCCACCTTTTTATTTATATTTGTTCTGTGCATTGGTCTAAATTCTTTGACGTGCAAGGTTTGTCTTCCATTTTTAATCAATATTTAATATATTTTAAGAAGCACCACTACCTACTCTTTAAATTATTAAAAATATTTACAGTATTTTATATACAATATTAATCTATTTAAATTATTATGAAAAACTCTAAATCAATTTGATAAATCTAAATATTATATAGCTATATAATAGATACAGCCCAATCTAGTATTCAATGTAAATTTAAATGATTATTCTACTATATACAATTTAACAGTATTAAAATATGAAATTTAATGCTAGCACAATGTAAACCTCGAATAAAAGGTTAGTTTTATCGACTATATTTTTATTATTTACAACTTAAATTAGCTAACAAAGTTTAGGAGATACTAGTTTTAGGAATATAAAAACCAAAACAGCTACAAAAGATATGCAAAACCAAAAGCAACAGAAGATATCCAGCAAATCAGTGTAACTTTTGTGTGTGTAACTTTTAAAAGAAACCAGAATTCATGCCACGAGCGGGATATTTGCGCACCAGAACCGGCCAAATTTAAAGGCCAAGAGGTCATATTGATTTCGACAACAACAGATCAAAGAGTATCAAATTCAACATCTCAAAACTACAGGATCTGACGTTTTAGAGTACAACTATAAATGCGCAATCGGGGAAGAAAAAAACTCGTTAAAATAGCCACCAAGTAAAATAATTTGCTGAACGACCTTGAATAGGAACACTCACCTCATAACAGGACGAGAGACATTGCGAAGAGAATGTTTTGCTCGAAATCTGCTCACCCCTTCGATCGATACGAAGTATATTTTCTCGGCAATCAACACAGCGATTTCGTCAAATTTATGTGACGAAGAAGTAAAAATCGGCGAATTCTGCTTCTCTGCAGAATCATTACCTCTTGGCCGCCCTTTTCACAAGAATGAAAAAAATACCCAACTACCGAGATGCATTGAGGCCTGTGGACCTAAAAGGTTAAAGGTCTATTCCATAATTGGATTCTGTGCTGTTCAATCTTCTATTCTTTGTTGACCTCTTCAGATTTTATCTGTTGCTTCCGTGTTTGAGGATAACCGGGCATCTCTTTAATAATGTGATTGGTAAAATATGGTCTATGTCTGTCTTATATCTCGTATCACCGGATACGACATAAAACATCCGCCGCCGAAGGCTTCATATTACCATTCCGACTTTGAGGAGGAGACCGGGAACGAGTGCTAAAAGGAGCAAAATAAAGAGAAATTCCCAACATCTGAAATGATTGAGCACTTATAAATGCTTAAAAATTAGCAACTATAAATGCTTGATACCTGTAGGATAGCGTAAATACGGTATGAATATTGAGTTACTGCAAATTTCAAAAAAATGTGCACAATCGTAATGAAACAGAAATGCAAACCAATGCGCATAAACAAACATGGCCAGGTATAAGTGCGTGTCGAAAATTTAGAACAATTTTTGGATAAAAAATTTAGGATTGCCATATACTGTTTAGGCGAAAATTGTGAACGATATTCTATATTAACGTATCGCTAAGGTCAATTAATCTGAGATGTTGACCACTTCAAAATACACAAAGCAGAGATCTCCAATATCTGTACAATGTCGAAAATGTTGTGTGTGATTTTCTGCGATTTTACACATGGGAAGTTATATAAACACGTAGTTCTGACGTGATTCCTGGCGTTAATTTTTAGAAACTGCTCTAATCTGTAATTTTTGGGCAAAGGCTACTAAAAAGGTAGCTTGAGGTGCAGACGCACATTCCCGGAATGTTTCTCTCCCGGTGGGAAATTGGCAGTTAAAGAAACTCTGGCACATCCGTTCAATCGAATGCGATAGAAATTGTTATAAAATAATGGTATATATTCTTGAAGACTTAATGCCCTTCCTTGTGCATGTAGTCTTTTCTTGTAGCTTTATATGCATTTTTATCTGCATAGACCGCACTTATTAATTCTCTAAATTTAATATTTTGTATTTCTATGTATTTTGATATATTTCAAGAGATATTTTATGATATATTATACAAATTTGCCTGAATATGCGGAGTGCCGGATTCACGCAGTGCTGAAAAGGCGGACTGTTCTCATATTCGCAAAAAATTGTTTTTCACTAATATTGCCCAATGTCTCTTTAGATAAAGTGCCAATCAGGGCGCTTATATATAGTGCGGTGCAACGCTAGCGAGTTCGTTGATCGACGAGCGATGCGGCAGTGGCCTGGGACGAGCATGTTTTCGCGCGAAAAACAATGCGACTGATCCAAGCAAAACAGATTTTCATTTTGTGACGGTTTTTGGCGATTTTCTCTCACTATTTTACTTGTGAAAAGGAAAGTATTCAGGTCTACAAGTAATATATTGCTTTCCGTATGGATACAGTATATTTTTAGTCTGGAAACCGTTGTGAAAGAGATTTAATGTGGAATGTACGCTCTCCTTGCTCGATGCAGACTTTAATGGCGGCAGAGATATAGTTACTTTTACAACGAGGGTATCGCTTGTTAAATATGTGCTAATAAATTATAACAGCTCCTTAAGATGTGAGTATGTTGAACTTTATTTGCTTAATATCTCATGCTTATGTTTATAAAGTTTATTTCAAATCGAAGTCTATTCTTAGGGCATATATGGGCCGAAAACGACTCACTGTTTTAATGCAAAATATTTTCCCGTAGTCGACAGTCTGAGAACAAAACATGCAGCAGTAGGTAATTTAGGTAGTCATATTTGCCCGGAATTCAGGTGGAATATAAATACTGGACTTAAAATACAAAATCAAAATCAAAGAAAACAAAAAATAATATACAAAATATAAAAGTGAGCGCAAAAATATTTTCTTTTAACTACATTTTACATATCTTAGTACAAAAATATTTTCTTTTAAATACGTTTTGCATATCTTATTGTTTTGGGGGCAAACGCGTTATAGGAAGGTTTGCATTAAACACCTGGAATTTGGGGCATGAAAATGTAATTCGAATGCTATTACAAATGCTGTATATTCAACTTGTTAACGGGCAAGGGTGCAGCAAGGTTGATCACCTTAGTTGGTGAATAAAATGCAATGTATATTTAAAACTTTTTTATTAACGCATTAAGCCACAATGTGCCCTAGTGTGCAATACCGTGTTAGTATTTTAGTCTGTTTATCGCCAGACAAACATTACACTTATAATGGGCTAAATTGTTGGAAATGACCACTGAGTTAACAAGAGACATGGGCAGATATTCCGATTTTAAACATCATCTGGTGTAAAATTATAGCAAAGTAAGGCGTGTTAGGACACATTGCGGCTTAATGGCTTTAACGCAGTTTTCAATTTGGCAAAAAAATAAAACCAAGTGCTGGTTGTTTGAAAGGTGATCAGCTTAAACCTAGGTAATTTATAGAAAAGTTCGCCCAGCGACTAGTAACTGGCAGATGTTACAAACGCAGAAACACAAACAAAAAATGATTGAATTTTTATCCAGGATAAGTGCTAATCTATCTTTACACAACCAGCAACAGTTGGAATAAACGAAATGGCTAACTGTCCAGGTTAAGGTATATACAGTATCAGTATATCACATTTACATTACAATTACAAATTGCAATTAATGGTCACTCACTCAGTACTGGATTTTCTGGACATAAATAGTTTTAATTCAAGGAATATCATATAACCAAATTCAGCTTTGGTAGGAAATGGTGCAAGGAGACTGTCTTCCATATATGATGATCAGGGACGTAGCTAGACCGATAATTGGGGGGGTGTATATTCATATATTCGTGTTCTGCCCGACGGATTTCTTTTGAAAGCGATTGTTTTTACGGTATGTAAACATGAATATATGAATATACACCCCCCCAATTATCGTGTCTAGCTACGTCCCTGATGATGATGGAGCTGTCGGTACTAATGACATGTTGACAGTACGTACAAATTCATCCCATGCCAATGATGACATAGTGATCTAAAAAAAGAAAAAAGTCCAATGAAGTGCATATATTTAATTTAATAGAAACTTGAAAGTGTTTTGAACATGTACATAAAATATAGATCATAATGACTATGTAACAAAACAAATGAGTTCGGATGTGGCGGTTTTGCAATTTTTATACAGCTGCAATTTCATGATGACGTCCTAACATAGGATAGCCTTAATATAGCCCTCTTTTACTCATGGCTTCAGGAAAGAGTTTTGCACATCAAAGGGTTATCCACACTACAATTTGCCTTGTCACTTATTTTCAATCCATTAGCTGAATTGCACCTTCTTGGTTTCAACTAACTGTGGAAGCTGATGCTTTGCAAAATTCCAAAAGGTCCCTTTTATGTCAGCCTTGATATCAGGCTTTATGCCAAAACGACCTTGGACATACCACTCCAATTTGAATTAAATTATTTTTTTGCAAACATACATACCCAGACTCTATCATTAAATATAAATTAGTTTGATTAGAAACAGTTTTGGGCCGATTTTAGGTCTTTGAAATTTAGATTGCGCAGTACAGCAATAATCTGCATTTTGACAAATTTGTATAAAATATAAAACCTCTACATTTTTATTGAAAACATTCCGAAACAAGTTATTGATACTATTATGGCTAAAAATTGTGTTTACATAGTTCGAAGTATAGTATATAAATATACTTCAAAGGGACATAATATATAAATGTTGGTTTTTTCAGTAAACAGTACATTGTAAATATTGGCAGAAATTGTGGTCAATTTTTAAAAATGATAAAAAACGACCTTGGACCTACCACTCCAATTTGAATTACATTACTTTTTGCAAATCTACATACCCAGACTCTATCCTTAAAGATAAATTATGTTGATCAGAAACAGTTCTGGGGTGATTTTAGGTCGTTGAAATTTAGATTGGGCTGTACAGCAATAATCTGCATTTTGGCAAATATGTGTAAAAATATAAAACCTCTAAATTTTTATTGTGAACATTCCCAAACAAGCTATTGACTTGCTTGATATGGAAAGCAATGGCTACAAATCGTGTTTACGTAGTTCGAAGTGTAGTATATAAATATATTTGAAAGGGACATAATATATAAATGTTGGTTTTGTCAGTAAACAGTACATTGTAAACATTGACAGAAATACGGGTAGTTTTTAAAAATGTTAAAAAACGACGTTGGACCTACCACTCCAATTTGAATTAAATTATATTTTTTGCAAACCTATATACTCAGACTCTATCCTCAAATATAAATTAGTTTGATCAGAAACTGTCCTTGGCTGATTTTCAACTGTTATACTTTAGGTTAAGGAGCAGATCACTAAAATGCATTCTAATCATATAGTACTTAAATGAAAACATATGGATTTCTGGAATAAAGAATGTTCAAACAGCTTTTAATCAGTGCTGATACTGAAAAATTGAGTAAGAGATATGTTTATATGACTTGAAGCACAACATCTCACTTTACTTTCCAAAAACAGGTACAAATATTGGGCTGTTCAATAAATACACACTATGAATATTGTAATTCTGATTGAATTTTAAAATGTTAAAAATAGACTTTGGACCGACCACGCCAATTTTCAGTAAATAATTGTTTTTGCCAACTGTCAGACCCAGAGTCTATTGTAAAGGGCATTTCAGTTTGATCAGAAGCAGTTTTAGGATAATTTACAACTGCTGAAATCTGGTTCTTGCAATGGACTAATGTTGTCCAAATAATGCCAAATTTGGCAAGAACTATATTATATTTGAAACCCAATTTTGTGTTTGGATTTTGAATCTGTTGTATTTTTGGCAAAAAGTATATCTTATGAAACAGTATATGCAATGCAGTACAATCTGGTTTTAATCTCTTTTTTTTGGAAATAGTAAATATTGAAATCGTTTGCAAGAATGTGCAAAATTGATCTTGGACCAACGACCCAAATTTTCCTCAAAATATGATTTGCTGAAAGTAAAATATCCCAGCATTGCTATATATTATGATTTAGTCTGATCCGAAGCAGGTAACTAGATAAGAAATCAGCAAAATTACAACCATACCTTCCATGGTTCTGTGACACTGCAATCAAAACAAACGCCAGTATGACTTTACATCGCTTGTAATTCTTTGATTATTGTCAATTTTATCTTGTATAAAAACTCTTTCTTTCTTGAAGATCAAATAGATTATTTTTATACCAAAATTTTATTATCATCGAGTGGTTATTTGCGCTAAAAACCGCAGTGATAAAATTTACGATATGGAATGAGGCCGCCATATTGTCATTCCGACTTCTGCATTCCGACAATCTGATGTTAAATAGTTATTGGGATTAATTTGAGCCAGAGATCTTGAGAAATGATAAGACAATTGATTACATTTTGTTATAGCCCCAAAAGTTTCGTCGTAGATATTTACCTTGATTGAATGGCTCATGCACAGCTATCAGAAGTTAGCCCGTCGTTGTTGTTGTTGTTATTACGCAGCTTGTCACGCAATGTGCGCGATATGTACCTAATTTCACCTAGGTCACTTTTGTTGGATTTTAAATTCTGTAACGCTTTTGTCACTCTTTCACTGTGTACTCTTTATATTCAGTTACTATGTTTTTGTCAGGTACAGTTTCAGTATGCCCAAAGTTATCGGCAAAGGAGTATATATCTACTCACTTGGATTATCCACCAAACCCAGTATTCTAGTTCAACCAAGTGAAGTGCAAAAAAATATTTGAAGTTTACCTTATCACAACACACACACCCGATAACCTAGTATATATACAGAACTTACGGTTACAGCTCAGCAACTGGCCTCTGTAGCTCAGTTGGTTAGAGCGCTGCACCGGAATCGCAGGGCCGTGGGTTCAATTCCTGCCAGAGGACCTAGTGTTGCATTTTTCGCAACTGTTCCTGGTTAGGTCTTAAAATTGTGTATATATCTACTCACTTGGATTATCCACCAAACTCAGTATTCTGGTTCAACCAAGTGAAGTGCAAAAAATATTTGAAGCTTACCTTAGCACAACCCAACCTTAATCGCGTTCAAGAAGAAAAAGATCTTGGGGTAATTATGACTGGAAATCTCTCGTGGGATTCACATGTTCACAGCATAACATCAAAAGCCAACAAACTGTTGGGATTACTTCGAAGAACATGCCCCCTCTTAACCGATGTCAGAGTTCGTCGCACCCTGTACCTGTCCCTGGTTAAATCCCAGCTATGCTATGCCAGCGAGGTTTGGTCTCCACACATCCATGCCCAAAAGATCAAGCTGGAGCAGGTACAGAGGCGTGCGACCAGATGGATGTTGAGACAACGTAAAGGTGATTCCAGCTACAGTGAACGATTGACGAAATCGAAATTATTGCCGTTGTGTTACGATCGAGAGATGAAAGACCTGATTTTTTTCTACAAAGCCCTTTATGGTATAACCGACTTCGATGTCCACAACTGTGTTTCTTTTGTTCCCCACAACCGAACTCGTCACAGCAACAATCCAAACCTAATACTCAAGACTCCCCGCTGCAATACATCCACCTACCAGGCATCATACTTCAATCGAATTGTGAAACTGTGGAACTGTGTTTGCAGATCAGCTACACCAGATACATTCTCTTGTTTAAGAACATTCAAAAACTTTCTTCATAAACATTATTCTATGTTAGTATGTTCTGTGTTTGATGTTAATTTGTTATGTACCTGGTCAATGTCACGTGAATGTCCTTGTCATCGAAGTTGACTGTCTTATGTTTTAATTGTAATTTATTGTGTTGTATTGCGCTAAAATTGTGTAATTACTTGTAATTATTATTGACACTATGTTTTATCGTATATTCGGAGAGGTGCCTCGCATGGGTAGTTTCTAATAAACATCTCGTTCGCACCTGCTCCATTTGGGATGAATTTGTTTGTAAGCTAACGTTATTATTATTGTTATAATTGATGTTGTTATATTTGTACTTGTATTCATACCCAATAAAGAATGTTATAATAATATAATAAAACCCGCACACCCGATAACTTATATATACATAACTCACGGTTACAGCTCCGCAACTGGCCTCTGTAGCTCAGTTGGTCAGAGCGCTGAACCGGAATCGCAGGGCCGTGGGTTCAATTCCTGCCAGAGGACCTAGTGTTGTATTTTTCGCAACTGTTCCTGTTTAGGTCTTAAAATTGTGTATATATCTACTCACTTGGATTATCCACCAAACCCAGTATTCTAGTTCAACCAAGTGAAGTGCAAAACAATATTTGAAGTTTACCTTATCACAACCCGCACACCCGATAACCTATATATACAGAACTTACGGTTACAACTCAGCAACTGGCCTCTGTAGCTCAGTTGGTTAGAGCGCTGCACCGGAATCGCAGGGCCGTGGGTTCAATTCCTGCCAGAGGACCTAGTGTTGCATTTTTCGCAACTGTTCCTGGTTAGGTCTTAAAATTGTGTATATATGTACTCACTTGGATTATCCACCAAACCCAGTATTCTAGTTCAACCAAGTGAAGTGCAAAAAAATATTTGAAGTTTACCTTATCACAACCAGCACACCCGATAACCTATATATACAGAACTTACTGTTACAGCTCAGCAACTGGCCTCTGTAGCTCAGTTGGTTAGAGCGCTGCACCGGAATCGCAGGGCCGTGGGTTCAATTCCTGCCAGAGGACCTAGTGTTGCATTTTTCGCAACTGTTCCTGGTTAGGTCTTAAAATTGTGTATATATCTACTTACTTGGATTGTCCACCAAACCCAGTATTCTAGTTCAACCAAGTGAAGTGCAAAAAAATATTGAAATAATATAACGTCGTTCAGGAGCTTAATTTTTAGTTTAGGTCCTGCTATGTGATTGGATGATTTAACTGGAACGCACATTTAAAATAATATTCGAATAACTATTCGGAGTATCTGCTGTGTTATATGTCATTTGTTCCTCAAGATCAGCAAACAGTTCGTCGTTAAGGCAATGTATCATAATATAATTATAATAATAATAAGAAGAAAAATTTTCAATGTGCTGCATAATTTTAGCACGCGTGGAAAAATGCTCGCTATGCGTGCGTCCGTACACAGACCATAGAAATAGAATAGACTCCGACATCGTTACTTATCATCAATTTTATGATATTTGAGTATTATAACAAGATTTGAATATTTTTTCTGTCTGGTACGGACGCGGTTTGTGAATAGGTATACGTATACGTATAAAAACCCTAGGTGTAATTGTTGACGAAAAATTATCGTGGAAAAACCAGATCGAAAACATAGTTAATAAGGCTTCAAAAGGTATTGGAATGTTACGTCGAACGAAGAAATATGTTCCGACACCAATTTTAGAAAACGTTTATAAAGCTATAGTATTGCCTTATTTTGACTATTGCAGTTTAGTTTGGGACAACTGTAGTGTTTACCTGCAAGAAAAATTACAGAAAATGCAAAATAGAGCAGCAAGAGTAATTACGGGAAACCGTTCGATACAAGAGATATGCTAACCGAACTTGGCTCGCAACAATTAGCTGAAAGAAGGAGATCTCATAAAATAACATTTATGCATAAAGTTAAAAAAAAGCAACTCCCAGACAGCATATCTATAGCATGTTTAATATTAATAGAAACGACAATTACAGCCTACGTAATAATTATGTTGATTTTACCCTTCCAAAGCCTAAAACAAATTTCACTAAAAAAAGCATAAGTTATTCAGCGGTAAGTCTGTGGAATAGCCTCCCGAAAGCCGCCAAAGCGAACAGCGTTTCTATTCGGCAAATAAAACAATTCTGTCGAGCCGATTATAATGATGGGACGAAATGTGTGAACAGTGACTAGAACATATTTTTTATTTGTTTGTAAATAATTTGTCTATTGAGTTAGAATAGTTATAATGGCTCTGTATATAGTTTTTTTATTGTATTTCGGTAACGGCCCCTTGGAAATCAGATGATATTAGATCTGAAGGGTTACCGTTTCAAATAAGATAATAATAATAATAATAATAATAGCGTGCTTGCTCCACTCACGTTTAGCATTTCATTCAAAATGTATTCACCAATTACATATTTCTAACAATATAGTGTCCGGCAAGACTCACTAATGCTGTCGGATTTCCAATCTTTGACAACACTAGCTAACTTGCCCAAACCTGTATAAATAAGCCAAACGGCTCTCTAGCAGAAAATTTAGTGATAGTGTGTTCTTGAGCAGATCCCACAGAACTATAACGCAATAAATCCAAGAAAAAGCTTCATGTACTTTTTGGTTTGCACTCTAAAAGTTATTCCCAGACGGAATACGCGGTTTGCATAAAAATGCAATGTACTTTGGAGTGTATGACAGACACCGTATTTTAAAATTAATTAAAACTTTTAGTACGCTATTGGTACTTAATCTAAAAGGTAACTGAGTAATATTATTGAAAAACATTTTTTTGAGAAAATTAGAACACTCCGCTTTTTAAACAGTGCGCTTTCCTAACACTTCGCATTTTCAACACTCCGCATTTTCAACGCTTCGCATTTTCAAAGCTTCGCATTTTTAACCTTCCGCATTTTCAACACTCTGCACTCCGGAATCCCGGCACTCCGAATGTTCATTCAAACCTATGATACAAAAGTAATAAATTTAAATCATGTAGATATGTCATGATCTACACTCAAATAAGTGACAGTAATAACAGTTGTTTGATCGAAATGCAATCTTATTACGAGATCAATTATCCATATTTGTCTAGATGTTAAATTTTACCATACGATGCAATAGAAAACTGAACATTCATTTGATAGGTACATTAGTAATATAACGCAATGGAATGCACTGTATTTGTTTCACCTGGACGAACTTTTGGAACAATGGAAAATTAACAAAAATATATACATTATGAGTCCGCATCTGTGGCTCGCCCTTTCCTCGCCAGTCTTTACATTGAAAGATCCATAATTTGTTCGGAGACTGCATTCGGTTACAAAAACTAAAGTAATGAGAACAACAATGCTAAGTGGTATAGCTTCAGTCTTGTCGGTAACTCACATGTTACCAATCTTGCTCTAAATTAATATATATTGTTCTTATTTTTCCCCAATAAGTGAGACAAGCAGTAATGAAGAATCTTCCGATTCCGACGAGGATAGCGATGGATACGGGTAAGTCTCGTGGGTTACTGAAACACATCATGCTACTTGTACGTTTTCTGCCTTTATCTTCACCACAACAAACGTGTTCTGACGAAACGATACAACATGATACAATACAATATAATACGATAAGATACGATGCGATGCAATGCGATGGGATGGTATTAAGGTTTAATAACAAAGTTTACTTTGGACTGAGGGTCTTATGTAGTTGAATGAGGGAGTTGAATATTCGTTATGTTGAAAAAGAATGAACCTTGTGAAGTGACGTGATTTTGAAGCTTTCCTTCGTGATCTTTCCTGATAGTGCTGAATGAAAAGTATAGAGCTAAACTGCAGTATGTTTTGATATTTAAAGGTATTGACAGACGGAAACAAATTTATTTGGTGGAACAAACATATATGAAATATCTCCGCTAATTTTTTATATCGTATCACGAATTGAGGAACAAAAAGTATAGGACATCCATTTTTGTTTTGAATGATCCTGAGTATTGTTAGCATACCATTTGTAGTGGCATATACGGTATATAGTATTGCTGCAAAAATGCGTTGTATATACGGTATGTAGTATTGCTGCAAACGATGACATTAAACACTAATAGTTGCTGCCGCACACATTCAGGGGTGAAACTTAAGGGGGGCTTGGGGGGTGACACCCTCCAAAATGCAAGGAAAATTGTTGCAGGGCAACAAATCATGATGCAGTTGCGCAAAGTAGAAAAAAAGACGATAAGGACAAGATTAGTTGAACCAAAAAATTCATGTCTTATGTGATTTTTTAGTTTTACGTAAGTACATTTTGATTCTGAATTGCTTTTGTAGAGATCAATACAAAATACGAGGAATACTGTTCCAAAACATCTAAATTATATATAATAATTAGTACGAATTGTCAATAAGTACCTGATCACAGCGGTACAGTGCTGTCTAGAAGTAACTTAACACAAAAACGCGGTTAACCGCGTGCTGCATCGCATGCACGCCATCAACCGGAGGTCGGCCGCAGGTCACCTGGAGGTCGCCTGGGGTCTGCTCGGAGGTCGCCCGCGATCTGCCAGGGTGTGATCCTGTTTGGGCTATAAGGTATGGCTATAAAATATTCGTGATCGAGTCGATCACGAATATTTTCTTTGATCTTGACCCCAATCCCGACCCAATCCCTAACCCTATTGTGCGCGTAACATGAACTTAGAACCGAAGTTTGACCTCAATTCACGGCCGAACCCGAAAAGAATACGACTTGCAAAGTCGGAATTTGCCGTGGATAAAATAGGATTCAGAAATCAGAATAAAATAACAAAATTCTGAGAGGCAGAGGCGAGACATTTCAGTGTTGGTATTTCCAACTTTTTCTATCAAATATGGAAAAACTGTCCTTGAAAATGCGTTGTTGACACGGTATATAGTATTGCAAACGATGACATAGTTCAGTAAACACTGCTAATAGTTGCTGCCGAGCACATTAAACATTACCAGCAATCTGAGTCTTTTTACTCCAGCGATACTTATTATATGCTGTACCGTTTAGTGAAAACTTGGTTTTGAAATGAATGATATTGAATATGATGTTGATAAAGTTAGAATGAAGTTCGGTGGCCATGTTGTTTCGAAGGTCTCGTTGGTCGTAGCTATTCTGCTCGTATTTGTTCTTGCTGTGGAAAGGTGCTGGCAAGGTGGGAAGAGAATTTCTTTGGGCGAACGACAGCGATGTCGTATTTACGTATTTGCGAGTACGGGCGATTATTCTCGCTTCGATGGTTTTGCCGTGTCGAAAAAAGAAACGCTATTTTGGGTCTAGAATTCGCTATTACAACAATTCGCATGCATCTTTTCAGTTATTACGTCTAGCAATCTCTGGTGATACAAATCCAAATCCTGGCCCAGAGTTAGCTGGTAAGAAATATTCATGCACCATTTGTGATAAAACCTTAGCTCGAAATCAAAGAACGGCTGAATGCACAAGTTGTTGTTTAAAGTTCCATGTGAAATGTGGAAAAATATCATTGAAATATTACACAAGACTCAATAATGGTGAAAAATGAGTATGTGCGTCTTGGTTATTTAAAGAACTACCAGGTAATGCTTGTTTTATGAGTAATGATTGTTTGGAAGTGGGAATTGATGATGACGAAACATGTGCAAACGAATTTGCAAAAACCGATGCTGCTAGTATTCAAGAGATCGCTAAAAAGCACATTAAAAATTGTAAAATTGGCCATATAAATGCGAACAGCATTGCTGGTTTTAAACTTTATGAGATTAAACAGGGGCTGACACAAGGTTTATTTGATATACTTGTAATTACTGAAACGAAGGTTGATAAAACTTTCCCAAACAGTCATTTTCATGTTGACGGTTTTCGCGTTTGTAGACGTGACAGAAACTTCTATGGTGGGGGTATTATGATGTACATTAGGTGTGATATAATATATGAAAATATTACACAAAGGACAGGTCAGCCAGCTGGAGTTGAGTATCTTGCATGTAAAGTTAAAATTGGTAAGGAATGGATTGTGATAATTGGGGTTTATAAACCACCGTCATTAAAGCAAGCCCAATGGAAATTGGAGCTTGAAAATCTTTTTGAAATGGCTACAACCATAACAAACTATGCTATGATACTCGGGGATTTCAATTGCGATTTACTGAAACCGGATAAGTCATCAAAATATGGACGTACCCTCCTTGATTAACTGGATATTTTCCATTTAGTAAACTTAATAAAAACCCCAACACGCATCACTAGTACTTCTGAGACTTTAATTGATTTAATTCTGACTAACAATAAGAAAATAGTTTTTATATCAGGCGTGTTTAACGCACAAATTAGCGACCATGTACTCGTTTACGCCGTATTGAGGTGGACAACTCCAAGGTTAAATTCACGGAAAATATGTACTAGAAGCTATAAAAACTTTGACAAGGATGCTTTGTTGAAACTTACTGAAGACTGGCGCCAATCTCTAGATAACAAATAAATTGTCGCAGTTATATCGTTGGATTTATCTAAGGCATTTGATTGTATACCTCATAATTTACTCTTGGCAAAACTCAGGGCATATGGTGTTAGTGAACGTTCTGTAAGTTTATTAAGAAGCTATCTCGTTGGCCGGATGCAACGTGTGAAAATTGGCGATACATTTTCAAGTTGGGAATTAGTAAATTGGGGAGTTACCCAGGATAAGTGCTAATCTATCTTTACACAACCAGCAACAGTTGGAATAAACGAAATGGCTAACTCTCCAGGCTAAGGTATATACAGTATCAGTATATCACATTTACATTACAATTACAAATTGCAATTAATGGTCACTCACTCAGTACTGGATTTTCTGGACATAAATAGTTTTAATTCAAGGAATATCATATAACCAAATTCAGCTTTGGTAGGAAATGGTGCAAGGAGACTGTCTTCCATATATGATGATCAGGGACGTAGCTAGACCGATAATTGGGGGGGTGTATATTCATATATTCGTGTTCTGCCCGACGGATTTCTTTTGAAAGCGATTGTTTTTACGGTATGTAAACATGAATATATGAATATACACCCCCCCAATTATCGTGTCTAGCTACGTCCCTGATGATGATGGAGCTGTCGGTACTAATGACATGTTGACAGTACGTACAAATTCATCCCATGCCAATAATGACATAGTGATCTAAAAAAAGAAAAAAGTCCAATGAAGTGCATATATTTTAATAGAAACTTGAAAGTGTTTTGAACATGTACATAAAATATAGATTATAATGACTATGTAACAAAACAAATGAGTTCGGATGTGGAGGTTGTGCAATTTTTATACAGCTGCAATTTCATGATGACGTCCTAACATAGGATAGCCTTAATATAGCCCTCTTTTACTCATGACTTCAGGAAGGTGTTTTCCACATCAAAGGGTTATCCACACTACAATTTGCCTTGTCACTTATTTTCAACCATTAGCTGAATTGCACCTTCTTGGTTTCAACTAACTGTGGAAACTGATGCTTTGCAAAATTCAAAAAAGGTCCCTTTTATGTCAGTCTTTATATCAGGCTTTATGCCAACCTTTGGGCTATGATATTACGGTACTTAAGTTTAGAGTGAGATGCATAACCCCTCTTAAGGACTTTATTTATATTACTGTGATTGTGGTCTATTTTTAAAATGTTAAAAAACGACCTTGGACACCACTCCAATTTGAATTAAATTATATTTTTTGCAAACATACATACCCAGACTCTATCATTAAATACAAATTAGTTTGATTAGAAACAGTTTTGGGCTGATTTTAGGTCTTTGGAATTTAGATTGCGCTGTACAGCAATAATCTGCATTTTGACAAATTTGTATAAAATATAAAACATCTACATTTTTATTGAAAACATTCCGAAACAAGTTATTGATACGCTTGATATAGAAAACAATGTCTATTATGGCTACAAATTGTGTTTACATAGTTCGAAGTATAGTATATAAATATACTTCAAAGGGACATAATATATAAATGTTGGTTTTGTCAGTATACAGTACATTGTAAATATTGGCAGAAATTGTGGTCGATTTTTAAAAATGATAAAAAACGACCTTGGACCTACCACTCCAATTTGAATTACATTACTTTTTGCAAATCTACATACCAAGGCTCTATCCTTAAAGATAAATTAGGTTGATCAGAAACAGTTCTGGGGTGATTTTAGGTCGTTGAAATTTAGATTGGGCTGTACAGCAATAATCTGCATTTTGACAAATATGTATAAAAATATAAAACCTCTAAATTTTTATTGTGAACATTCCCAAACAAGCTATTGATATGCTTGATATGGAAAGCAATGGCTACAAATTGTGTTTACGTAGTTCGAAGTGTAGTATATAAATATATTTGAAAGGGACATAATATATAAATGTTGGTTTTGTCAGTAAACAGTACATTGTAAACATTGACAGAAATACGGGTAGTTTTTAAAAATGTTAAAAAACGACGTTGGACCTACCACTCCAATTTGAATTAAATTATATTTTTTGCAAACCTATATACTCAGACTCTATCCTTAAATATAAATTAATTTGATCAGGGCTGTTCAATAAATACACACTATGAATATTGTAATTCTGATTGATTTTTAAAATGTTAAAAATAGACTTTGGACCGACCACTCCAATTTTCAGTAAATAACTGTTTTTGCCAACTGTCAGACCCAGAGTCTATTGTAAAGGGCATTTCAGTTTGATCAGAAGCAGTTTTAGGATAATTTACAACTGCTGAAATCTGGTTCTTGCAATGGACTAATGTTGTCCAAATAATGCCAAATTTGGCAAGAACTATAATATATTTGAAACCCAATTTGGTGTTTGGATTTTGAACCTGTTGTATTTTTGGCAAAAAGTATATCTTATGAAACAGTATATACAATGCAGTACAATATTTCCAGTTAGTTTGAAAGATACAGCCAAAATTGCTGGTTTTAATCTCTTTTTTATGGAAATAGTAAATATTGAAATCGTTTGTAAGAATGTGCAAAATTGATCTTGGACCAACGACTCAAATTTTCCTCAAAATATGATTTGCTGAAAGTAAAATAAATCCCAGCATTGTTATATATTATCATTTAGTCTGATCAGAAGCAGGTAACCAGATAAGAAATCAGCAAAATTACAACCATACCTTCCATGGTTCTGTGACACTGCAATCAAAACAAACGCCAGTATGACATTACATCGCTTGTAATTCTTTGATTATTGTCAATTTTATCTTGTATAAAAACTCTTTCCTTCTTGAAGATCAAATAGGTTATTTTTGTACCAAAATTGCATTATCATCGAGTTGTTTTTTACGCTAAAAACCGCAGTGATAAAATTTACGATATGGAATGAGGCCGCCATGTTGTCATTCGGACTTCTGCATTCGGGCAATCTGCTGTTTTTGTTAAGTGTATGTTTTTGTACAAAATATGTGTAACTTATACAATTTAGGGCCAAATAGAATTGTAGAATATTATTCCTTGATGACAACAGTGGGATCACCATGAGCAGATACATGTACGCTTAGCGTTCCTATTTTTTATAGGCCTGCTCTGGGACGGGAACTCGCCTTAACTCGCCGCGAGATAATGCGAGTTAAGGCGAGTTAAGGCGATTTAAGGCGATTTAAGGAAAAATTGCGACTTTAAGCAATGCGAGTTAAGGCGATTTAAGGCGATTTAAGGCGATTTAAGGCGATTTAAGGCGACTTAAGGCGATATTGCGAGTTAAGGCGAGTTAAGGCGATTTAAGGCGATTTAAGGAAAATTGGGACTTTTAACCGATGCGATTTA
Source organism: Trachythela sp. YZ-2020 (assembly GCA_016169945.1). Classification (NCBI taxonomy): domain Eukaryota; kingdom Metazoa; phylum Cnidaria; class Anthozoa; order Malacalcyonacea; family Clavulariidae; genus Trachythela; species Trachythela sp. YZ-2020. The sequence continues at coordinate 183,354 of JADLSH010000395.1, forward strand.
AGGCGATTTAAGGCGATTTAAGGCGATTGAAGGCGAGTTAAGGCGAGTTTAGGTCCCAGAGCAGGCCTTTTTATGTTGTCTTCGATGAAGTGATTAGATGTAAATACTTTTAAAGGTATAAGTTTTAGTGTTTTAGAACGGGAATTTGAAGGGTCATTAGTGTATCCTTTCCTATGTATTAGCCTAGTACATGCTTTTTTCCATTCGGTTGGGACACTTCAGATGACCAAATATGATGTATTAGTTCAGAAATATATTATATATGGAAAGTATGTCGAGGGGACAAGGATAACTAGACGATTTCATTTCTCGTATGACATTAGTAGCTAATTTGTTTATAAGTCGAGGGGTTAAGGCTAAACTGAACATTAGGATCAGATAATTTTGGAATCTAGCTGGGAATGTTAAATAGTTATTGGGATTAATTTGAGCCAGAGATTTTGAGAAATGATAAGACAATTGATTACATTTTACTATAACCCCAAAAGTTTCGTCTTAGATATTTGCCTTGATTGAATGGCTCACAGCTATCAGAAGTTAGCCCGTCGTTGTTGTTGTTGTTGTTATTACGCAGCTTGTCACGCAATGTGCGCGACATGTATCTAATTTCACCTAGGTCACCTTTGTTGGATTTTAAATTCTGTAACGCTTTTGTCACTCTTTTACTATGTTTTTGTCAGGTACAGTTTCAGTATGCCCGGGAATCGCAGGACAGTGGGATCAATTCCTGCCAGAGGACCTAGTGTTGCATTTTTCGCAACTGTTCCTGGTTAGGTCTTAAAATTGTGTATATATCTACTCACTTGGATTATCCACCAAACCCAGTATTCTAGTTCAACCAAGTGAAGTGCAAAAAAATATTTGAAGCTTACCTTATCACAACCCGCATACCCGATAACCTATATATACAGAACTTACGGTTACAGCTCAGCAACTGGCCTCTGTAGCTCAGTTGGTTAGAGCGCTGCACCGGAATCGCAGGGCCGTGGGATCAATTCCTGCCAGAGGACCTAGTGTTGCATTTTTCGCAACTGTTCCTGGTTAGGTCTTAAAATTGTGTATATATCTAGTGACTTACTTGGATTATCCACCAAACCCGGTATTCTAGTTCAACCAGTGAAGTGCAAAAAATAAATTTTTAAATAATATAACGTCGTTCAGGAGCTTAATTTTTAGTTTAGGTCCTGCTATGTGATTGGGTGATTTAACTGGAACGCACATTTAAAATAATATTCGAATAACTATTCGGAGTATCTGCTGTGTTATATGTCATTTGTTCCTCAAGATCAGCAAACAGTTCGTCGTTAAGGCAATGTATCATAATATAATTATAATAATAAGAAGAAGAAAAATTTTCAATGTGCTGCATAATTTTAGCACGCGTGGAAAAATGCTCGCTATGCGTGCGTCCGTGCACAGACCATAGAAATAGAATAGACTCCGACATCGATACTTATCATCAATTTTATGATATTTGAGTATTTATAACAAGATTTGAATATTTTTTCTGTCTAGTACGGACGCGGTTTGTGAATAGATATACGTATACGTATAAAAACCCTAGGTGTAATTGTTGACGAACAATTATCGTGGAAAAACCAGATCGAAAACATAGTTAATAAGGCTTCAAAAGGTATTGGAATGTTACGTCGAATGAAGAAATATGTTCCGACAGCAATTTTAGAAAACGTTTATAAACTATAGTATTGCCTTATTTTGACTATTGCAGTTTAGTTTGGGACAACTGTAGTGTTTACCTGCAAGAAAAATTACAGAAAATGCAAGAGTAATTACGGGGAAACCGTTCGATACAAGAATAAGCGATATGCTAACCGAACTTGGCTCGCAACAATTAGCTGAAAGAAGGAGATCTCATAAAATAACATTTATGCATAAAGTTAAAAACAAGCAACTCCCAGACAGCATATCTAGCATGTTTAATATTAATAGAAACGACAATTACAGCCTACGTAATAATTATGTTGATTTTACCCTTCCAAAGCCTAAAACAAATTTCACTAAAAAAAGCATAAGTTTTTCAGCGGTAAGTCTGTGGAATAGCCTCCCGAAAGCCGCCAAAGCGAACGGCGTTTCTATTCGGCATTATAAAGCAATTCTGTCGAGTCGATTATAATGATGGGACGAAATGTGTGAACAGTGACTAGAATATATTTTTTATTTGTTTGTAAATAATTTGTCTATTGAGTTAGAATAGTTATAATGCCTTTGTATATAGTTTTTTTATTGTATTTCGGTAACGGCCCCTTGGAAATCAGATGATATTAGATCTGAAAGGTTACCGTTCTCAAATAAGATAATAATAATAATAATAATAATAATAATAATAATAATAGCGTGATTGCTCCACTCACGTTTAGCATTTCATTCAAAATTTATTCACCAATTACGTATTTCTTACAATATAGTGTCCGGCAAGATTCACTAATGCTGTCGGATTTCCAATCTTTGACAACACTAGCTAACTTGCCCAAACCTGTATAAATAAGCCAAACGGCTCTCTAGCAGAAAATTTAGTGATAGTGTGTTCTTGAGCAGATGCCACAGAACTATAACGCAATAAATCTAAGAAAAAGCTTCATGTACCTTTTTGGTTTGCACTCTAAAAGTTATTCCCAGACGGAATACGCGGTTTGCCTAAAAATGCACTGTACTTTGGAGTGTATAACAGACACCGTATTTTAAAATTAATTAAAACTTTTAGTACGCTATTGGTACTTAATCTAAAAGGTAACTGAGTAATATTATTGAAAAACATTTTTTTGAGAAAATTAGAACACTCCGCTTTTTCAACAGTGCGCTTTCCTAACACTTCGCATTTTAAACACTCCGCATTTTCAACACTCCGCATTTTCAACGCTTCGCATTTTTAACCTTCCGCATTCTCAACACTCTGCACTCCGGAATCCCGGCACTCCGAATGTTCATTCAAACCTATGATACAGCAGTAGTCAATTTAAATCATGTAGATATGTCATGATCTACACTCAAATAAGTGACAGTAATAACAGTTGTTTGATCGAAATGCAATCTTATTACGAGATCAATTATCCATATTTGTTTAGATGTTAAATTTTACCATACGATGCAATAGAAAACAGAACATTCATTTGATAGGTACATTAGTAATATAACGCAATGGAATGCAATGTATTTGTTTCACCTGGACGAACTTTTGGAACAGGGGATAATTAAAAAAAATAAATACATTTGGAGTCCGCATCTGTGGCTCGCCCTTTCCTCGCCAGTCTTTACATTGAAAGGTGCATAATTTGTTCGGAGACTGCATTCGGTTACAAAAACTAAAGTAATGAGAACAACAATGCTAAGTGGTATAGCTTCATTCTTGTCGGTAACTCACATGTTACCAATCTTGCTCTAAATTAATATCTATTGTTCTTATTTTTCCCCAATAAGTGAGACAAGCAGTAATGAAGAATCTTCCGATTCCGACGAGGATAGCGATGGATACGGGTAAGTCTCGTGGGTTACTGAAACACATCATGCTACTTGTTCGTTTTCTGCCTTTATCTTCACCACAACAAACGTGTTCTGACGAGACGATACAACATGATACAATACAATATAATACGATAAGATACGATGCGATGCAATGCGATGGGATGGTATTAAGGTTTCATAACAAAGTTTACTTTGGACTGAGGGTCTTATGTAGTTGAATGAGGGAGTTGAATATTGGTTATGTTGAAAAGAATGAACCTCGTGAAGTGACGTGATTTTGAAGCTTTCCTTCGTGATCTTTCCTGATAGTGCTGAATGAAAAGTATAGAGCTACACTGCAGTATGTTTTGATATTTAAAGGTATTGACAGACGGAAACAAATTTATTTGGTGGAACAAACATATATGAAATATCTCCGCTAATTTTTTATATCGTATCACGAATTGAGGAACAAAAAGTATAGGACATCCATTTTTGTTTTGAATGATCCTGAGTATTGTTAGCATACCATTTGTAGTGGCATATACGGTATATAGTATTGCTGCAAAAATGCGTTGTATATACGGTATGTAGTATTGCTGCAAACGATGACATTAAACACTAATAGTTGCTGCCGCACACATTCAGGGGTGAAACTTAAGGGGGACTTGGGGGGTGACACCCTCCAAAATACAAAGAAAATTGAGTAGCAGGGCATTCAAAGATGATTGCAGGGCAATAAATCATGATGCAGTTGCGCAAAGTAGAAAAAAAGACGATAAGGACAAGATTAGTTGAACCAAAAAATTCATGTCTTATGTGATTTTTTAGTTTTACGTAAGTACATTTTGATTCTGAATTGCTTTTGTAGAGATCAATACAAAATACGAGGAATACTGTTCCAAAACATCTAAATTATATATAATAATTAGTACGAATTGTCAATAAGTACCTGATCATGCACCAGTGGAGGTCGGCCGCAGGTCACCTGGAGGTCGCCTGGGTTCTGCTCGGAGGTCGCCCACGATCTGCCAGGGTGTGGCCCTGTTTGGGCTATAAGGCCATGTTACGAGTCGATCACGAATATTTCTCTTTGATCTTGACCCCAATCCCGACCCAATCCCTAACCCTATTGTGTGCGTAACATGAACGTAGAACCGAAGTTTGACCTCAATTCAAGGCCGAACCCGAAAAGAATACGACTTGCAAGTCGGAATTTGCCGTGGATAAAATAGGATTCAGAAATCAGAATGAAATAACAAAATTCTTAGAGGCAGAGGCAAGACATTTCAGTGTTGGTATTTCCAACTTTTTCTATCAAATATGGAAAAACTGTCGTTGAAAATGCGTTGTTGACACGGTATATAGTATTGCAAACGATGACATAGTTCAGTAAACACTGCTAATAGTTGCTGCCGAGCACATTAAACATTACCAGCAATCTGAGTCTTTTTACTCCAGCGATACTTATTATATGCTGTACCGTTTAGTGAAAACTTGGTTTTGAAATGAATGATATTGAATATGATGTTGATAAAGTTAGAATGAAGTTCGGTGGCCATGTTGTTTCGAAGGTCTCGTTGGTCGTAGCTATTCTGCTCGTATTTGTTCTTGTTGTGGAAAGGTGCTGGCATGGTGGGAAGATAATTTATTTGGGCGAACGACAGCGATGTCGTATTTACGTATTTGCGAGTACGGGCGATTATTCTCGCTTTGATGGTTTTGCCCTGTCGAGAAAGAAACGCTATTTTGGGTCTAGAATTCGCTATTACAACAATTCGCATGCATCTTTTCAGTTATTACGTCTAGCAATCTCTGGTGATAGAAATCCAAATCCTGGCCCAGAGTTAGCTGGTAAGAAATATTCATGCACCATTTGTGATAAAACCTTAACTCGAAATCAAAGAACGGTTGAATGCACAAGTTGTTGTTTAAAGTTCCATGTGAAATGTGGAAAAATATCATTGAAATATTACACAAGACTCAATGATGGTGAAAAATGGGTATGTGCGTCTTGTTTATTTAAAGAACTACCAGGTAATGCTTGTTTTATGAGTAATGATTGTTTGGAAGCGGGAATTGACGATGATGAAACATGTGCAAACGAATTTGCAAAAACCGATGCTGCTAGTATTCAAGAGATCGCTAAAAAGCACATTAAAAATTGTAAAATTGGCCATATAAATGCGAACAGCATTGCTGGTTTTAAACTTTATGAGATTAAACAGTGGCTGACACAAGGTTTATTTGATATACTTGTAATTACTGAAACGAAGGTTGATAAAACTTTCCCAAACAGTCATTTTCATGTTGACGGTTTTCGCGTTTGTAGACGTGACAGAAACTTCTATGGTGGGGGTATTATGATGTACATTAGGTGTGATATAATATATGAAAATATTACACAAAGGACAGGTCAGCCAGCTGGAGTTGAGTATCTTGCATGTAAAGTTAAAATTGGTAAGGAATGGATTGTGATAATTGGGGTTTATAAACCACCGTCATTAAAGCAAGCCCAATGGAAATTGGAGTTTGAAAATCTGTTTGAAATGGCTACAACCATAACAAACTATGCTATGATACTCGGGGATTTCAATTGCGATTTATTTAAACCGGATAAGTCATCAAAAGATGGACGTACACTCCATGATTTACTGGATATTTTCCATTTAGTAAACTTAATAAAAACCCCAACACGCATCACTAGTACTTCTGAGACTTTAATTGATTTAATTCTGACTAACAATAAGAAAAGAGTTTTTATATCAGGCGTGTTTAACGCACAAATTTGCGACCATGTACTCGTTTACGCATATTGAGGTTGACAACTCCAAGGTTAAATTCACGGAAAATATGTACTAGAAGCTATAAAAACTTTGACAAGGATGCTTTGTTGAAACTTACTGAAGACTGGCGCCAATCTCTAAATAACAAATATATTGTCGCAGTTATATCGTTGGATTTATCTAAGGCATTTGATTGTATACCTCATAATTTACTCTTGGCAAAATTCAGGGCATATGGTGTTAGTGAACGTTCTGTAAGTTTATTAAGAAGCTATCTCGTTGGCCGGATGCAACGTGTGAAAATTGGCGATACAATTTCAAGTTGGGAATTAGTAAATAGGAGAGTTCCACAAGGTAGCGTCTTGGGGCCAATATTGTTTAATGTTCACATCAATGACTTGTTTTACAATATAAAGTTGGGAACACTTAATGCATATGCAGACGATGAACAGTCGTACAACTCTGATCGTGATCCTGTAGTTCTGGAGAGTAAGCTTGAACATGAACTGATCATTTTAAATACATGGTACAGCAATAATGACATGATTGTGAATTCTGGAAAACATCAAGCAATGGTCCCTGGTAATCGGTTTGGCATTCTTGTGGTAAAAGGAATGCTGAAAAATTGGAATCCCTAAATAGACTCATATTAAGATATATTTTTCAGGATAGAGAGTCTAGTTATTATGAGTTGATATCTCACACCAACACTAGTGCATTGTATAATGCCAGAATGCATAGTATGCTGTCTGTGGTGTTCAAAAGCCTTTTGTGTCCAAGTATCCCAATTATTTAAAAAAGCTGTTTAATGCTAGAATCTCCAAGTATATGCTTAGAGGACAAAATATATTGCCTTTAACTAAACATAGGACGACCAAGGATGGATTGGAGTCTGTTAAATATGTAGCGGCAAAGAGTTGCAACTCACTAGATGATGATTTCAGGATGATAATGGATATTAATACATTTAAAACAGCAATTAGAATGCTTGAATTTTCTTAAATTAAATTGCATAGATATATAGATAGATATATATTTATTCATATAGTGTTGCATGCTCGAAGATATTAGCTCATTTTTGAGCTACTCTGTAAATTCGAGAGTAAATAAAGTGTATGTTATGTTATGTTAAATAATAAAACAACATTTTAACAATTATATTTATATTTTAAATTTCAAAATACGTTTTATGAATACTTCAATTACGTTGAAGTAGTATGCAAAATATTACCTTGTTTATCCAACATATCCACACCAAAAAAACAGTGAAATCAGGTAAGAGATTTCAATCAAAAGATCGCAAAGGCGGTTAATGACATTCGCTTCTTATGCAACTATCATGTCTTCCTACTTGTTCAAGGACAGACATAGCTAATTCGTAAAGCTGTAAAAGTTTTGAAAAGCTTCGGTATGAGACTGCAGTACTATATTAGAGCGGTAATCCATTATAAATAAACATGGCTGACAAAACGAAGAGAAAATGTACAAGAACCGAAGTTTCAGGTCGTTTTTCGCGTCCAAAAAGACATATTTAAGATCAGATTAAATTATAAAGTGCCCTATTTTCAACGATGTGTGAGAATTTCGATGAAGGAATTTCGATGAAGGAATTTCGATGAAATTATATAGGAAATACGAACCAAGAACCATGTTATTTTGACTGCTTTTTACGGCCCGTCGAATAGACTGAAGGGCGAAAAAACTTTTGAGAGGTCAGCACTTAAAATCAAATATATTTAAAAAGTCGAAAAATAGTATTTTGTTTTAGATTCAATACATTTCCTAATAGTTTTGGGAAGCCATTTTGAGACTTCAATTTCGTTGGCATGCGGTTTTCGTGATGCATTATGATTCAGTTTTCTGGTAATGAAATACGGAAAGTTGTTATTCTACTGAGTGTAGCGTAATAATATAATTGTGGGTATGGTCAATCACTATATGATATGAGAGTAACAAATCAGAGTGATCAACGACAATATATATGGCAAATATTCACACCTCTGGTTTTTCTTTTAACTATTCAAGCCAAAATATAATATATTGTAACATACTACAGTTAACCACAAATTATCCGCATTAACCATATTAATTATAAGGCCATAGCCCATGCACACTGAGAAAAACTCGTTGACAATTTCATATTGAAGCAACTGACAAAATAGAAAAATTCGACAAATAGAAACAGCCATCATATCTCCCAATAATACCAATAGCTCTGTTTTTATTCTGAACGTAACATGTAATCAACCTGCGTTGCCAAGGACGCGGTAATGACTATTTTTGAATTTCCGCCGCGTGGGCGCAATACTCCAAAGAGTCAAATGCCAGCAAACAGTATGTAGATTGCAGAACGAAATAATGGTTGCATTATTCAAGGATGATAGATTTTATTCTACGACTACTGTATTTTTCCACGAGGTTTTAAATGCTAGCAAAATTAAAACAAACATTGAGCGGAAAAGCTAAGCGGAGTGAGAGGAGTGAGATTAAGATCGCGAGTTTTATAGTGTACGAAACGCTTGTTGTGAATCATTATGGTGAGTGCCATTTATACTGTGTTCATTTCTCTTCTATATTTTGTGTTTTATAATAGGCAGCTAGCGTTATGGCAACGTGTTTCTGTTTTTTGAAAATAATAAAGCGCAATTTGGAAGAGCAATAATGTGTGAGAACTACAAAAGATAAACGTTTTCATTTATGCGCGCAAAGTCGGGAACGGTCGCTAATCTCCGAGTACGAGCCAAATAAATTGCGACGAGATGCGGTCGAGGTCGCTAACGGTCGACTGAGGTTCGACCTAGGTTTAACCTAGATTCGACCTGGGTTTGACCTTGGTTCGACTAGGTTTTACCTGCATTGACCTAGGTTGGACCTAAGATAACCGCAGTTCTGGATGCTACTCTAAGTCACTCTTAACACAACCAGTAATCATAAAAATGAATATAATATTGGTATACTACGTCTACGAAGTCTAAATATAATGTTACTCCTTCAAGTAGACCATATAAGATGTTTTCAGTATCTTCTTTTCCCGTGTGCATTATCCCGCTTGTGCATGCGGCATAGAAAATATGGATATACGGTGGCATAAAACTCGTAAAATAACTACTGTGATATCAACCCTTTCCAATATAGAATCATGTAAATACAGTTTTTAATACAACTACCCACCAACTTTTAGTACATTATTTGTATATTCAAATTCGCGGAGCACTAGAATTCGCACAAAAAAACAGATATGCGAAATTTAATCTTGACCGCAGTGTGTGTAACTTTTTCCCTCAGTAATGCCAAGTGCGATTTTCTCGCTTTGTGCTGATTTAAGCTACGTGACTGAAATGAAAATTGCGCAAACATGTTGCATTTAGAATTGGCGAATATAAGGTGATAATCAAAAGTTAGTACCACGCGAATTTATATACAATTAAGATTAAAAGTAAAGGAATGAAGTAACCAGTATACTTAATGTCAATCTTGGACAAATCCGTGACACTCGCACTTGTTACGTCATTATACTGTCTGTACCAGAATTTATTTTCCTGTTTAATTCCCCACTGACGCCCTACGAATCAATGCAGACCTCAAATTAGCCGCGGGCTAAATAGAACTGTCTCTGTTAAGGTTGTTTGATCAAATGCATAATCCGAGCGCGAAGGCAAGATGGGTATACTTGATCTTAATAATTATTATAGTTCAGTTATTATATATTAAATATTCGTTAAGGATTGAAATCATATATACTAGCAAAAAGATCTAAGCGTAATTGTAATAATGTACATGGTGGCAATAACCACCACATTCCTGAACCTTGCACACCGCACTAGAGGCAAAGCTATCTGCTCAGCTCATTGTAATTCGTGGATGATTCCAAAAGTAGCAAACAATTTAAGCGAACTGAGGACAGTCTTTTGTTATTCGTGGCCTGTAAGATGTCGCAATGTCGCACTGACGGTCGTTGAGGTCAGACGTATAGCCTCCGCTTATAATTATTATCTTATCTCAAGCTGAATTGGAAATAAGTATGGCTCTGAATAAACAGGATAGGTAGAGCTACTGTATTTCACAATTGAACATTATAAGCTCAAGTGGAGGGGCAATCTTGAAAGTCTCAAGCTTTTTATTGCGAACGATCTGAATCTAACTGGAAAATGGAGTGTCAAGGCTGAAAGATTTAACGATACAGGGAGCTAGAGCACAAGAATTTCAAGACAAAACATACAACGAAATTCAGTAAATTTCAAGCGCCGGGGATGAAGAATCGAGGAGCGATGGAGATTAACTTTCCTTAGATCAAACCGCCAAAATCTCCAAATTTGCATAGTGAGCCGATCGCTAAATCGTTTAATGAGTTCCAAGTCCAAATTCAAGACTAAAAGAAACAAAATCTCTATATCTAACCTTGAGTCTCTATTTCAAAGTACACCTCGAATAATAAATTATGACTGCGTTGAACTAGACAACTACGCAAAAAAATGAAGATTTCCGCCTCTAGAGTGAAACTCTTAAAGGGGAAAATGGCGAAAACAGTGAACGCATGAACAATCTCGCTTACATTATATCTGACCTAAACACCAAAATCAAAATACTTGAAGACGAGAAGGCAAGTTTAATTTTTTAGCTCTTGAATTACGGATGAGGTCGTATACGACCCCAAAGCAGCCTCTCACATTTTTGCCGTTTTTTAGCGGGTTTGCGGGTAGACGAGATTTTGAAACTGGGAGAGTAATGGCGATTCATATAAATACAAATATGCTTGTCTGGATCGAGGTTTTGTGAGGTTACTCTCCTTTTTTCCTTGAAAATTTCGTGTTCATGAAATATAATATGGTGGGAATGTTGAGAACCAGTTTCAGGGTTGTTTGCGTGGATTTTAGAGAAGAAATATGTTATAAATGACGAGGATTTAGTTGCTCATGTCGACAGTGAACTGAAATCCGTAAAATATTTAAACTGTCTGATATTAGGACAAGTATTTCTGCACAGTTGTACTTGGGAATATGTAGTAAGTGTCACAATTAGATTGTATTGAATATCATACAATAGGGCAGGTAGATGAATGAATTTTTTGGATCCTGTCATACAAAGGTAATTATATGACCCATGTACGTCTTGTATGATTATATATACCATATATGTTGTAAACACAAAGTGCCAGTTGTAAAAATTACTGCATTTCAGAAATCCAAGATGGTTGCCATGGATTTTTGTACAAATTTTCTATTTTTGTAAATGTGAAATTTCTGCAAAGTCAATAAGTGGATCGAATCGAAAGTCCCAAATGTTTTAACACGTTTCTCTAGTACGACTTTGTACTACTTGTGAAATAAACAAGTTTTTTCTTGACTTACTGCAATAATCCTAAATTGTGCAATTACAAAATTTATCATAATTCATGAAAAGTCTTCATTCATCCCCCTCCCCCTGGATACAACGAACCACCAACAATATTTCAAAACTATTATTTTCATAAACCTTATTCTATAAGCTTTCCAAAAATGTATGGTTTGCCCTAGTTATTGCCATTCACTTCTTTTTTCTCCTTTGTGGAAAGTAAAGGTTGCTAAATTCAACAAAAAGGCCGAAAATATTCAGTAATTAAAGAGACGATGACAATCGTCAAATAATATCAGAGACAATAATCCGACAGTTACTTCAACAACTACTAAAGAAAACAACTGATCTCGAGCTATAGACGGTATTTGATGAACTGTTCATGTCGAAAAAAAAGACTGTCGTTGTATTATCGTGAAAAAATCCCAACAGATATGAAGTTCTGGCAGATGAAGTACGCGCTATTGACTCCTAAGTATTTGAAAAAGTTAAACACCTCGAGGTCGCAAAAGTCGACCTACCGCGCAACAAAAGCAATAAGAGCAACAGTACCAATCAAATATGTAACGAAACAATGCAAATAGTTGGAAAATCGAAGATTAAAAAATTGAATCCTGCCAAATTACGACGATTGACGGGCAAAACGATCAATATTAAAACTTTTCTTGGAGCAACTTGCGATCATATATGCTCCATTATATGAGGTAAACGCTTGAAGAACGACCCAAAGCTATTATAATCCATGTTGACAGAAACGATATTTCAACTAAAGATCCTGAAGAAATTGTATCTAAGTAGAATCCACGGGGGAAGGTATTGTTGAAATAGCTTGAACAAAGTTGTTATTTTTGAAACTATCCTTAGACAAAATGAAAACCTAAATTCAAAAATTACCAAAACCAATAGTTTGTCAGAAAAAATGTATGGTAAATTTGGTGGCCAATCATAGAGCATACAAACATTAATACTTCTTACTTGAACACTTCTGGTCTGCATTTAAATACTAGAGGATTTGAAATTGCTTGTCTAAACATAACTAGTCTACCTAAACATATTGACCAATTAAGAATTTCCATGTACAACAATTAAAGTTCTAGATATAATATATAGCCAATAATGAAAGCCGAACGACTCCGATATACTCGTGGAATTAACTTCGTGGAGTTAAATATAGGCGATATTGAAATTCTTACGATTGAAATTAAAACGATTAAGAACAAGCCTTTCTTAATAACCACTTGGAATAGACCTCCTTGCGCGCCAATAGAAACTTTACATTAGTTTGAAAATACACTGCAGTTTATTCATGCAAAAGATAAAGAATGCATAATTTTGGGGGATATCAATTGTGATTTGTAAGCCATTAACAACACAGATTCACTCAAAACAAAACGCAACTTTATAAACATGTTGTATCAGTACGATCAGCTAATTAAGGAACCAACTAAAGTTACTGATGCTACTGAAACATTAATTGACCATTTTTATAGTTCACACCAAAACAAAGTTATTCTTACGATTTTCGAGCGAAGCTCATATGGCGGCCTAGCACATAAATAAATCTCGGTTGGTAAACTAAAAGCGAGCGGGCGTCTGTTTTATCACACTCAAATCACAGCACTAAAAGGTTTTAAGTTCTTTATCTAGTATATTTGGTTGCTTATAGTAATATATTTGCCATATACTTTACAAATATCTAAAACTAGAGCTTCAACCATCATGAAGACGGAAATTCAAATTTTGCTGCAGTGTGAAGAATTTCAAACAATACTTCAATCAACAATAAAGCAAGCAGTGGCTGTAGCACTAGAAAATGTTGTACAACCAATGAAGAAAAAGATTGATTCGCTGGAGGAAAAAGTGTTAAATCTCGAACCTGAACTGAATCGTGTCGTTGTTAAAGCGAAAACGAACTTCAACGTATTCGATTGATGGAAACATTTAAACGTGCTTATTATAAAAACCAACATCATCTAACCTCTCTAAAAACGCAGAACACTCCTTCTCAAAAACGTACACCTGGGGAGCTCAAAGGAATATTTATAAGTTTTACATGGTTAAAATATTCTTTTTATTGTCTTACTAATTCTCTATATGTAGCCTTTTTTATTTAACGTTGTTTTCGAGATTTGACTCATAACCAACAGTGGGATCAACCACATACAGGGAATCACCTGAATATGACAATAGTATTAGATCTGGACAATACCTACGTTTCGCCAGTTACGATTGACGATCTTTTGTATTCAGGTAGATCAGGGAAGAGATTGTAATTGTTAACAGATTGTAAGGCCTGCAGTGCAAGAATGTTAAGAATTCAGATGTGTTCCCATGTGAAACGATCAAAATAGGACTGACATCCAGCGACTACGTGAAGCAGTGTTTTTAGGCTGAGACAAAGGGTGCATTCCGAACACTGAAGGTATTCCCCATCTGTTAAAGTTTTTGCGTCTCGGAAGAGAATTGTTAACATAACGTATTATAAATTATAATTTTGTTCGGGAGTTTAGACTGAGCAGTAGACCACACCTTGTTAAGCTGCGGTAGGGACAAATTTGTTACCTGTTAGAAAGATATTACTTAGTGTTGATATTGGTTCTTCAAGCCATTTGTGAATGTATTAGTTGACAGCAGAATCATTATATTAATACCCACGTTGTAGAGAGTGTTGCAACAGTGAAGTGCCAGGATAGTTTGGATAAAACATAGTGATTGTAGTGGCTTGGAATCAATATCGGTTATTAACGAAAGTGGTTAATTTAGTTTTATGATTGTCATTCGACATATTGAAATCAAAATAAGGTTCTATATATGGAAATGATTCACCAATGTTTATTGTTGGTATTAGCTAATTGTTGATAAGGAGTTTAGGCAAGTATTGGACTGATGATGTTATTGCTTTCTTGATACGAAAGCTAATACACTGTCTTATCCACTCGAAAAATCATGTTGGACCATTTGCACCAGATGGAAAACGATTTAGAAGATGTTGAATTTCGGAATCTTGACTAGTGCTTACAGCCGCGTCGTCAGCAAATTGAAACCAGTGGATAGGATTTAATAATTTGGAGAAAAAACCCAAATTCGTGGTACTCTTCAGCTTTGATATCAGTTGAATAAATGTATTGAAGCACATATTGAGAAAAAGATGACTGTGGCAATCTTCTTGTAACTAAAAAAAGTCGTTTTTATGCGTTATAATGAACAAAAATTCTCACAACCAGGCAAGTGAACAAAGGAAGTGCTACACTATCGGGTAAACCATATTAAGCGTGTGAGAAGGAAAAGAATGGCGAATTTTACAACTTGAGTGGTTCAATTGTGACACGCGTCTGTGAATGTTTGGGTGTTGTTGAAGCTATACTGTAGTATTTTGTGTTAATTGAAATTTAACGAGAAAGGTAAATGGTCATACACTCTGGAAAAGGTTTCAGGAACCATCTGTTGTTCTAGGATATATTCTTTTAAAGGAAGACACGAGAAGAGATGTATGAAATGTTATATTAACTCGAGACACCGAGAAAGGTTGAACGATTTTGAGCACCTTGACCTTTATATCTGGAGCTAAATTAAAGCCTTGAATGTTACTGAAAAATAAATCTGGTGCAGAATTATTGATACAAGTAATATTATTTTGAAAACAATGTATATTCAAGTTCTAATGATTATTAAAGAATACTTATTCAAGCGATTCATATAATTATGAAGTTTTGAGCTTCTATTGTTTTGACGGGAAATATGAAGCTGTCACTATGGTACATTATTTAGTATATCTAGCTAGTTTATAGAAAAAAGCCAGACTATAGCTGTTCTCTGGCTTAAATTCAGTTTCATATGTGCGGCTAAATAGTTTGGTGAATTAATGATGAAGCTGGTAAACTATTGCCGAAAATTTAGCGATTCCCATTACAGTAAGTTAAATATAGTTATTAGTAATTGCGTCAATACGCAATATCAATTATCTTTTAGTTCTGTTGTTATACTCTTTTTTACGAAAAGTTAAAACGCGCATTTTTTTTCAATTTTAAAGAAATATTGGGTAGGGAATAACTGATCATTAAAATATAAATTAATCATTTAATTGTTGCGTTGCCGCACTGAGGACTTGCTATTCTCTTCGCTTTTCAAAATGACTGTAGTTGTATTATTCTTGTTTGTTTTATTTAAATAATCATGGGTAACTTATGTCAATACAAGCGATGAAGCGATATACTCTACAACAATCAATAATATACTTTTAATATGAAATACGATACAGCATGCTATTTGTAGTTTGTTTTATGTAATAGCGCTTCTTTATACTACACTGTCCAACTTCATTGAAAGTATAAAAGGAGTAGATCAAATCTCAATGATGAACTATCCAAATTTTTAGGTCTTTATTCTTGTGTATTTTGAATGTATATATAATTGCGCCAGCTACTTAGGTTTAATAGTTAGCATTAGTATAGACTACATTGTGAGTACACTACACTTGGCCCTTTTAATGGCCCTTTTAATGGCCCTTTTAATGGCCCTTTTAATGGCCCTTTTAATGGCCCTTTTAAAGGCCCTTTTAATGGCCCTTTTAATGGCCCTTTTAATGGGGCCAAAATTTTGACCCTGAGACGGCCCCTTTTAGTGGGGCAGTTTTGGCCCCAAAATGGGGGCCAAAATTACAGCCCTTGATGGGGCCAAAACAGCGCCATTAAAAGGGCCAAAACAGCACCATGAAAAGGGCAATTTTAGTGGGGCTGTTTTGGCCCAAAAAATGGGGCCAACATTTTGACCCTAAAACGGCCAGTAGGTAACCTCCCCCCAACCAGCGGCGGAAGTGATTCAAACGAATGTATGTATGACATCACGTTTATTTCCAGCCATATGGCATCAATTTAGGTTGATCTATGCTCATTGACACTACTCAGTTCACAAATCCTTTAAGGGTGATATCGCCGCATTGTACAAGTTTTTCTAGCTGTACCAATCCTTTTGCATGGCACACACATCCTTCTTGAATTCCATCGCCGTCGTATTTTTCTCCTGCGTCTCCGGGTTTTACACTATTTTACAGCTTAGATCACTTGACGTTTCCTATATTTCTGTATATTTCGTGGTTCCCTAGGAGTTCCCTCGGGGTTCTCACATATTTAGCAAGTCCCGTAGAAGTGCTCATTTACGGGACCTTTTTGCGGGACATATTTAGCAAGTCCCGCAGAAGTACGCCTTTACGGGACCTTGTTGCGGGACATATTTAGCGGGTCCCGACGTCCCTTGCGTCCCGTTTGAACGATTTGTTAGCCATCTTTTTGCGGACATAATTTCAGGAACGCAGGGAAACTTTTCAAGTGGAGGTTCTCATCGAAACCGTAATGATTTTTAGAGTAAAATATCGCTACCAGTACACCGTTTTGGTTGACTGCATGTATAAATTAACACAACACGGATTAACATTTTAAACAAATTTATTCCTTTAAGTATAACAATTTTACAGAAATAAACAGTGATTACTGTCCAGCTTAGAACGTTTGACTTTGTAAACATTTCCTCTGTTGGCAAAAGTTTACGTTTCTGTCCCTTACGTGTTCTAGGCTTAACAGAAATGTGTAAGACATGGTTTATTGAGATCACAGCCGAACAGGGCTGCTCTAAACATCTGCTGGCTTACACCGTTTCAGGAAAAAACGTAATTCATTTTTCAATTGATAATGTACGCCAGTATCATCACCATCATCACCACCATCATCATCATCATCACTGTCATGGAAATGCTGTCTGTCTTCTAGCAGACGCTTGAAAATATATTTTCTCTTTTCTACTGCGGAATATAAACCTTCGTCGCGGTCGAGGAAATCTACGTCTATCAAATTATCTCTTGTCTGCATAATCTTCGGGTGAGTTGGATCTTTTTTCATGTGTGACATGCACAGCAGCCGGTCTGCATAAACATCTTCTAGTTCTTCTGTCAGTTTTGGAAGAAGTGCTGAAAACGATTGCCTTTTAGCTTCAACCTCACTAAAACCTTCATTTTCAATACACTAAACGTTTTCTTGAAATTCATCAAAAAGTTGCAGTTTTGCTTCATGTATCAACGTTTGCCTGGGGTCATATAGTCCTCTCCATCTTCGCCGGTTTGGTGATCCCCGTCTTCGCTCTCCTCTTTGTTGTCATTTTCCTCGCTGTTCTCATTTTCTTCGCTGCTGCTCTCTTTTTCTTCGCTGTTATATTCTTTCTCGTTATCATCATCACTATCGAAAATATCGCCGTTTTTATATTCAGAAGAGATAGATGCCCCTTCATCGAAATTAGCCATTCTAGCTATTTTGCCTCTGGGCATAATGTCGTGGTCTTCTTCATCTGCGCAAGATAACTTGACGTTATTCAGATAAACACGTCTTTCTTCACTTCATAACCGGTGAATGTCTGCCAAATGATTGGATAGTTTGCAAAGGTTTTTCTTTCCACACAGAGGACAGTCTTTACGCGTTCGTGGCATGGAGTGCGTCGGGACGCGTTACGATGCGTCCCGCGGCGACTTCCCGGGGTCCCGTTTGACAAAATGTGTAGGTCTTGCCATAGAACAGTCTTACGGGACGTCGGGACTCGTTAAAATGCGTCCCGTAGCGACGTCCCGGGGTCCCGTTTGACAAAATGTATAGGTATCGCCATGGCACAGTCTTACGGCTTTTTCAAGAACGTGTTTGTTCGACATAATCATTAAAAACTGTGTACCCGGAAAAGAGAAGTCATTTCGCTCCATGCCACGAACGCGTACAATATAATAGTGAGTTACACAACAATTTAAAAGTTATAAAAAAAATTTTATAAGTTTGACATTGATCTTAGTTTACGCACATATATATACATGCAAGTTAACAGCGGCAAAACTAACAATGGCAAACTAGCATGCATGCATGCATGCATGATATGCAACCCAAATTTTAGATTATTTGTGTTATTCAAAACTTACAAAACTTAATCTATTGCCTTAAACTCGATGCAGGTTTACTAGCATTTGATTGCATGACCAGTAATTGCCATCGCAGCCAATAGAACTCATCATATATGGTTTGGAAACTTCATACTACATTGTTAGTATTAGTATAGACTACATATATACAATTCTATTTATTTTTTTTATTTTACAAGATTCGCCGCACCAAACAAATATTAAACTTACTCAAATACTTACAAGTACATTGGCTGGGAATGACCACAGAGATAAACTCCAATAACGAGGTCCGAAATACTACGTAATACTACATTGTTAGTATTAGTATATATAGACTACATTGACAATTTTATTTACTGTTGTATTTTTAATAATAATTGGAACTGGTAACTGAACGTGCTGCTAGAGATTTGATTGTTTTGCAATTTGAGCAATTTTTATGCATTCATCCAGCGAGACATTCAGGGAATATAGACAATAATAGCATAACATTCCATAAGGATTTCCTATGTGATATTCGAATTTATGCATCTATTTCACACGGAATTGGAAGAAATAGTATCAAACGTAGTGGTACAAACATGTTACACACTTGTTAAAACTTTTCTGCCGTCTATTTTGCCGCAACGTTTATTTAAGGTGGTCTTATACATTGAAAACTTTTTTTCCTAATTTAATAGTTTTTCCTCATTTTTTACTCTAATATTATAGAATATGGGTGGCTGACCCAAAATCAATCACTTATACATTTGTTGTTGCCATAGAAACCAAGCTATGGCCCCCTATGGAGTAAAATATGGTGTTTGTGCCACAAATGATAGGAGCAAATGATTCCCCAAGCAGCTTTAATGGATACAAAATAGGCCTATCTATGTTGTGAACCTAAAAAATGCTCAGCTAAGGGCATAGAGTGTATAAATTTAACTTCTGTTTATAGATGAATGAAAATATGGGCGTATTCAGTTCATTAATGGGGTTGGCCTGTGGTGTGTACAACTCACTCCTAGTATTTTTCAGGTTTATATCAAGGCTTAACAGTAATGAGTAAATGCTGAAAATTTCACCTTGATTGGATAAATAGTAAATCCATGACAGTTTTTAACGTCTCGTGAATTGACAATTTGGGAAAATTAAGTTTAAAATATTCTTAAGTATGTTTTCGACAAACAATGTTAATTTGAAGATTTGAATGGCCTTCTGGAAAGCTTAAAATCAGCCAGCTGCATATTTTTCTCCTTCCTTTCCCTTATTCTTGTCCCCTGTCTTTTTTCTTTGGCCTCTGAGGACCTGTCTTCTTGTTTTTGTGTCTGTCTTCGCTTTATAATTAGCTTTTCTTACTCTTACGTTTTGAGCTATTTTGATAAAATCAAGTTTACAGTTTCGAATAGCGTTTTGCAATAATATTGATTGCACATTACTAACCAAAGAAAGGCAAACAGCAGCTAGAATGACCCCTTGGATACGTTTGTCCTTCCTTTTGTTGATTTTTCACAAATGAAAAATTTGACAAGGAGCTCCCCAATATTTTCATATGAAAAATTTGACATGGAGCTCCCCTATATTTTCATATGGTAACAAAATATACTAATCATGAAAATGCCATGCATGATTTTTTCAAAAATCTTTAACACGTACTATTTCAAGACCTAAGTTTGGTTCCCAGCTGTGACCTCCGCCCTTCGGTTCTTTGAAAGGAAATGTCCTCCTCAATCAGGCAAAGCTTTGAAATGGAACCGTAATTATAGAAAATATAGAGCATGAACACAATTTGCTTTCGCGCCATTGTAACGCCTCACCCGCCTAAATATAAACATCTCTTCTGCGCATACACAAACTTGAAAAAATAAGGCTGTAGTTTTTCAAGTTTATAGATTCAAGATGGCGGCTATTTCTAAGTGACTGCAAATATATGGCAAGAGTGGCGATAATTCCGGCTGAAAATAAAAATTAAAGAGCTCAAGAAACTCTGAAAAAGACTTGGCATAAAAGGACGGCAAAATGAAGGATTAAATATATAAATATCCGCGAAGCGAAACCGATTTCGCTTGGAAATATCGTGAAAGGTAAAGCAATTTAATTCACAAATAAGCTAAAACAAATTAGAAATATACAGCATAGTTTAAGCAATCTCAATTATTCGTAGAAATAACAGTGAAGAACTTTATAGAGCCTCAAACAAGTGACAAGCGTGAAGGCCGGTGAGGCTATTTGAACGCCAGTTACTATATTATAATCAAAAACAAGCACAAAATGATAAAAATTGGACATATATAAACTATGGATTGAACAAACCACCAACATTCTTTGTCTCTTCAAGCTTACATGAAAGCCAACCAAAAATACAGTTCAATATTAGAAACTTTTCATTGTAATTTTTATATATTGGCTCTGAAATAGTATAGTAACTACAAGTTATGATTTACATTATGTTGGGGGAGGGGGATTTTGGGAAAAGAATCCTTTGCGGTTATCGAGCTAGCTCGCTCTACCAGCTAAAGGCAAATTTCAAATATTTGTGTATAAATATTTGTGACTGTCCTGGTGGGCTGTCTTGATTACTTACTAGTCAAACTGAGCTAACTTGGGCCTGCCTTAATACAATTACCCACATATTTGGTTCTTATGTTCCACCCTAAATTTTACATTAGGCTAAACAAAGTCAGATGATGATATGGTTAGCAAGGAATATAATCCAAGGACCTGGCAATAGGATGTGAGGGTGGCAAATGTGGTAATGTCAAGAATTTTGATAAGGAAAAATTACTAATGGAAGAACCATAGCTGCCAAAGAATAATTGGACTGCTAGTACAACATCTATAATAGTAAATAGTAATTAACAGTGATACTAAAAACTGTACTGTCTACAATAAGTGAGTTACTACAATAATTATGACAGATTGAGTTAGAAAAATAATTATAAATAGAAAGCATCATCTTACTTTTATCATGGTGGAGTGATTTGTAAAATATTCCCAGGAAATTTGTTGCATGCAGTGGAGTTAAAATATGCCAAATGTCATATTGTGAAGTAATTTTGTAAGACCGACAAAAAAGATCATTCATTCAGATTATGGTAGTGAATATTTTGTGAATTATAATCAAAACAAAAAAAATCCTTGGAACCATAAAGTAGAATTTTCTGGTATTAATTAGTAAAATAACAAAGTAGGGTGCATAACAGGTTCATGCAGGGCAAAGGACTCCTGACAGTCATTCAGTTTGCACAGTACTTCAGATGATGGAGACAATTTGCTGGCTATATAGCATTTTGGTTGTACATGTTATAGAAAAACAAAATTTATATTGTGTTATTTTTGCAATATATATCAGAGTTCTATATATCCAATATAAGTTCCAGTGTTAGATGGGAATCATTCCTGGGTTCCCTTGCCCAGATAACCATGGTCCTGTTGTCGTCCTTGTCTTGGGTATATCAGCTATTATTTAGGGTAATATTCTTGTTCACACCCTCAACACCGATTGTCCTCCTTTCAAAATTCTTGACATAACCACTTTTGCCACCCTCACATCCAATAGTCAGGTCTTTGGATTATATTCCTAGCTAACCATATCATCATCTGACTTTGTTATAGCCTAATGTAAAATTTAGGATGGAACATAAGAACCAAATATGTGGGTATTTGTATTAAGGCAGGCCCGAGTTAGCTCACTTTGCCCAGTAAGTAATCAAGACAGCCCACCAGGACAGTGACAAATATTTGTACACAAAGCTGAAAAAGTGAAATTTGTCTTTAGTTGGTAGAGCGAGCTAGCTCGATAACCGCAAAGGCTTGCTTTCCCAAAAACCCCCTTTCCCCAACATAATGTAAATCTTAACATGTAGTTACTATTTCATAGCCAATATATAAAAATTACAATGAAAAGTTTTCTAATATTGAACTGTATTTCTGGTTGGCTTTCATGTAAATATGAAGAGACAAAGAATGTTGGTGGTTTGTTCAATTCATAGTTTATATATGTCCAATTTTTATCATTTTGTGCTTGTTTTTGATTATAATATAGTAACTGTATGGCGTTCAAATAGCCTCACCGGCCTTCACGCTTGTCACTTGTTTGAGGCTCTATAAAGTTCTTCACTTTTATTGCTACGAATAACTGAGATTGCTAAAACTATGCTGTATATTTCTAATTTGTTTTAGCTTATTTGTGACCAAAGAAAATGGGAAGCGAAATCGGTTTCGCTTCGCGGATATTTATATATTTAATCCTTCATTTTGCCCTCCGTTTATGCTTCAAATATAGTCATGGATAGGTATGACCATTTGTGCTGGCTTTTCAAGTCTTTTTCAGAGTTTCTTGAGCTCTTTTATTTTAATTTTCAGCCGGAATTATCGCCACTCTTGACATATATTTGCACTCACTCAGAAATGGCCGCCATCTTGAATCTGTAAACTTAAAAAACTGCAGCCTTATTTTTCTAGTTTGTGTATGCGCAGAAGAGATGCGCAGACGGTTACACTGCTCCTTTAATGATGCATAATATGGCTAATTTCAAAATAGGATTTTCTTTTAAAATTTTGTATAAGACCACCTTAATGTATTCATGCATGAATTAGCATACGCCGTTTTTTTCAAAATGGCGGACGACTGTTGAACTTTGTCACAAATGTTCTCAACAACTAAATGCGATGGACAAGGGAAACTATGAAATTAAATATTCCGTATGCATGCTCTATAAATATAAGGAATAAAAATTTTCGTCGCCAATGTCCTTTAAGACAATTCTTATAAGAATATCGGTTAAGAAATTTTTTCTTACTATTCTCACAAAAAAAATTTCTTATTTTCTTTTTTTTTCCTAAAAATAGAAAATAATTTTTTGCTCTATAGCTTAAGTTCAGGTCGAGCTGGCGGTATGTTCTCCTGTTTTGGGCAACTGCCCTAAACGTACAGATAATACCATGCTTTCCCTAAATATTTTTTTTTTTATTCTCTAGAATTACACCAAGAAATACTCAAAGTGGTCGTGATTCCGACGACGACAGCGACTTATTCAGGTAAATTGTCTAGCCATGCTTTTTTCTCCATTTGAATTTATTGTCTTTTACTTGATCACAACAAAGTAGTTTTGTGCCATTAGTATGCGAGGCTGTAGTGAACAACAGGACATGAGACAATACAGTACAATCCAGTGGAATAGTTAAACACACCATAAATTATGATATAATACAGTACGGTAGGTAACTTCACAATATGCTACAATGCAATATATGATAAAATACAATAGACTAAAATACAATACAATTGATACGATACGATACCATGCATACAATCCAATAAAAAACCATCGATGGGCGCATCACCCTTACGAAAATATTCTATAGAATATTACATTGAAATATTCTATGGAATATTCTATAGCATATTCTAAACGATTTTGGAACATATTCTATGGGATATTCTATGGGATATTCTATGGAATATTCAATTGAATTCTATAGAATATTCTATGGAATATTCTATAGCATATTCTAAACGATATTCTATGGAATATTCAATTGAATTCTATAGAATATTCTACAGAAACTTCTATAAAATATTCTATATAATATTCTATAGAAGGTTCTATGGGATATTCTATGGAATATTCAATTGAAAGCTCTATATAATCTTCTATAGAATCTATGACTTTCAATAGAAGATTCCATAGAATATCCTATGGAAGATTCTATTTGAATATATACTGTAGAATATATCACAAAAGTACTGTTAATAGTATTCACATTATTTTGCCTAAAAATTATACATTCCTGTAAGTCTGCATTGCAAAAATGATAATCCTTTTGTTTTGTGGATAATACATTCTATATAAACTTTGCAAGGCTTTCAATCTGACAGGTATATACCTAGATCTTCATCAGCGAAGACAACTGTTGTGCTGTTTTCCACAAAACAAATAAACTATCCAGGAAAACAGAAAAAATTAAAGTATAAACTAGTCAAACTGTTAAATAATATATTTATAAATATACATATATAAATAGCAAAGAATACAAAGATAGCTTTTTACAATTATATGTGAAAGTCATTGTTCACCAGATGCTTTCTTCTTAGCATTTTCCACTTTTACAACATTGTTTATCCTAGTTGTCATAACCTGTCTTACATCTGTTTCCTTATGACCATATCTTTTTGCACCATACTCTACATTCAGAAAAGTGAATAAAAATCAAAAATTGAATGGAGACATCTCCAATGTAAGACCTTTGTACCTAATATACTAACAACTGCTTACCACATATACTCTTGACTTTTTCCGGGTCAAGTTGAGGTTTTGCATCCTTTTCCTTGAATGCATTCGAAGCTTTTCCAGTGATGGAATGCGAGCAAAGTACTTCTCGTGTCCACAACATGCCCATAATTGAATACACAAAATCTTTTAAATTGGATTTTGTTCTTAAAGCTCCAAATTGACCTTTGGTTAGAACAATGTTGGGACATAAGGATACCTATAAATTTTGAGAGTAAATAGGAGTATTAAAGTTTTGACATTTTATCTTATACTGTATAGAGGGACATGGTTATACTTCATACAAGCTTAGCAGAAAGGCTTGTTTATAACTATCAGTACACCCTTACAATTGATTTTGAGTTTGATATGTTAAGGTTAGCACTTAACAATTTAAGAGCTCATCTGTAATTATCAACCTTTTTCACAAATGTACATAGGGTTCATTGGCCCCACAAATTTATGTATTGACACCATTACCTGGCAGTACGTACCCTACCATGAGCTGATGAATAAAATTGTCTGGTGTTAGACAGAGTAAACTAGAGGTCAACAATATATTGAACTCACCTTCTTTTTAGTTAAGTTATACTTGGCCCTTAGAGCCTCCATCTCATTGCTTGACGGTGTTTCTGCTGACTTAGGATTGTTTTTCTTGGGCCTTTTGGCAGCCTGAAAAAAATTTATTAAAATTATAATACTGTATAGAAGTCAATATACTGTAGTATGTAAACGTACAGTATAATTGCTTTTTGCAGGTAGCCAGAAGTAATTAGATTGGTCACGGAAGGCATGTGACTTACACTGTGGCTGTCTGGGTGACATTATTGAGAGAAGAGACTTCCAAACTGATTTAGAGCATTGCTGCCTTTCACCTTTGAAATCATAGGTGATGTTCTCAGTCCAAACTAAAGACATACTTTCATTTTAGAGGGGAGGCTAGGAATTTTTCCTAAATAATTAATCTCTCCTCCAGCTCGCCCCCTCTTTAATGAACAGGCCCTAGAATATAAAAATTATAAAATATTTGTGATGTACTACCTTTTCCAGAGTTACTTGTTGTCTTGGTTCTTCATCGTCATCCTCTGAGTCAGCATACCTGCCATTTGGTACGAGTGTACGCTTCCCTCTTCCATGGTTGGGAGTTTTCAATGATCCAGTTTCACAATACCGGACCATGTGTAGGCGAATGGTTTCATAATCATCTATTTGTAAGACCAGATTTAATAATCACTTTAAATTATTTTTTCTCACTTTCAAGGAAATTTATTCTTTTAAGGATTCCTAAGGAATTTTAGAATTTGATTCAACATTTGGAAATATTTGACATTTTAATATTAATACATCCACTCAATTTAGGTCAATTAATACATAAATACTAATAAATAGTTAAATATTTTCTAGTGGGAACATGGCCAGCAACCCATGATATAAAATTGCTTATGAGGCCACTGGATATTTGCTATGTCATGATATTGTGGCTCAAAATCCCAGTGCCAAAATGAGACCAAGTTTTAGATAACCTAACTTTATACAGCAATTCTTAAGATCTCTATGATATTGGTACCATAATACTGTCAATAGTGAGAATTGGGGAATCTTATGAAATATAAGGAATTTTTACCGAGAATCTAAGGAAGTTATAGACATGGAAGTGAGAGCCCTGATCGGACGCACATGGCCACATGTGAATTATGTGAAAGTGTGGCAAATTTTACATCTGTTTGTCAATTAAATTGTATTGGCTGAACAATATACTTTGAAGCTAACATATTTGTTATATGTCTCAGTGCATGATTTTACAAAATAGCTTACATATATGGTGTAAAGTGAATTTTTAATTGTGCACGCAAGCAACGTACGTCTGAAACAAAACGACGATTTGAGCACTTAATGCTAATGTTTGATTGTGAAAAATAGTCGTTTTTTATCAAATATATATAAGACACAAACGCACTTACCACTGAATTCTAATACTTTAGCCACACAAGTTGTTGTTGCAAGTGATGATGGGTCTATGGAACCTTTGATTATTTTCTTGTGAACTTTAGAAAATTCACGCGGCCATGTCACAATTACTTCCTTCTCTCGATTCCAGCTAGAATTTTCGAATTTATCCGGATCTTCTCGAATAATCCACCGGGTTTCACCAACCTCACAAGATTTCTCATTCACAAATTCAAATAATGCGTATTTCATGTTAAAATTCAAAAGAAAAGCTCACCAAATCGACCAGTATTATAAAGTTTACTTTGTAAGACGACAGACGCATTCAAAAAGAACGCGCTTTAGGTGTTACAAGCCCCAAGCACCCCTGCGAGCATTGTGGGTGGTG
This sequence comes from Trachythela sp. YZ-2020, assembly GCA_016169945.1. Lineage (NCBI taxonomy): Eukaryota > Metazoa > Cnidaria > Anthozoa > Malacalcyonacea > Clavulariidae > Trachythela > Trachythela sp. YZ-2020. The sequence continues at coordinate 210,444 of JADLSH010000395.1, forward strand.
ATTTTCCCTGGGCCCTGGGTACTAGCTAATGGACTTCAATTTTGAGAATTCATCTTTGCAAAATGAACGATTTCTGCTTAAAAGTTTAACTGTAAAAGCAAAAAATGTCAAGAGGACCTTACAAACAATACGAACATGATCCTGGAGTTCATATTCCAAGAACAACGTCTTACAACGAACGGAAACGTCAACACGACACAGAGATCAATGGTCCGAGTCAGAAATCGATATTTCAAATAAATAAATAATGAAATGATTCTACATGGTATGCTAGCACTTATATTTTATAAGGTTATGAAGCTGATTTATTTAGTTATCAATGTAGAATTGTGTTTGCTCATAACTTAGGTGTAATCTGTATATTAAAAGTTGCTGTATAATGTATTATTTGTATGTTTTTTTATATATATTAATACTAATACATCATACATGATACATGATACATTCTGGATGCTAGTATTATTTGTATTACTGTATGTTTCATATCCAAAGATCTATCTTTAAAAATATTTATATAAAACATTTCTCTTGTAGATATCTTGTGATAGTACAGTTGAGGAAGAAAACATTGAAACTATATCTTTCAGGTGAGTTTATTATGTTGGTTACTTCAGAGGCATGTTTCACATGCACTGGCCACATGTGACTAGAGATCACTGATCTCTAAATCCAACTGTATTGAGTTCTAAAAAAATTACTTTATTAATAAGCAATTAGGCATATGATATTTACAATTAAATTAAATGTGTCCACTTACAAGAGGTTATAATGTTGTTTGGGATGGTTGTATTGGTGTCCATGTCTGCTTATGGGAGGTGTCTGCCTAAGAGTGGTTGTAAATATAGTAATATAACAGTGTGTTGGCCGGGACCCAAAAACAGTGTCCGCTTACAAGAGGTGTCCGCTTACAAGAGGTGTCTGTAAGTAGAGGTTCAACTGTATATTTGTTCAAACTGTATTGTGGTCCTCAGACGATAACCAATGGTTATTGAATTCATCTCCCTCCTTACTTGTTTATAGTAATCAGGCCATTGAGCTGCTAGGCCTTCAAGGCCTAAATAATTTTTTTCCATTTTAGTAAAAATACAAATTCCTGTGCATAAATATAGAACCTTCTGTGATACTACACTGCTACTTACATATGCATGCTAACTGAAAATGTATTTTTCATATTTTGTCTTGACTATAAAGTGTAAAATGACAAATATTTTCTGGTAAAGATTTCTGTCAAGGATTTGATGCCGGAAATACTCCAGCTACTAGGCACTTTTCAATTTTAACGCTCTTCAATTTCCTCATACATATTGTGTGTCAATGTGTTATCCACACGAGATAATGTAGTTTGTGTATATGCATCTTTTGTTCACATTTTACTTTCTATTTTTAACAATACTTTGACTATACAGGTCTAATAAATAAGTATGCAATATGGATTTTATCAAATATTGTACAATATAAAGCTTATCATAGCAAGTTTCTCAGGAATAGATGTATTATTGGAATGGGTACAACTAAAGTTCTTTACTTGCCGCCTCTGCCAGGGCTAGTAAGTGAAGAATTTGCATGCCCTGAATATAATTTACTCGATAAAACGTCAGCACACACATATTACACAATAAGGACATGAGCAAGGAATTATTGATTACCAATAGTTTTTGCTTTAATTTCAGTTAATTGATAACTTTGCATTCACAAATTTACAATATCATGATATAAACTTAAATATCTTTTTGGAATAGATGACTGATGATTTGAGTGAAAGCTGGAGTGATGACAAAGAAAGTGGTGACGAGGCTGGTGAATCTAGCACAAATAATTTGAGAGATTGATATAATCTCAACAATGACCAGGTAATTTTTACAAATAAGATGCTATAGCTCTATTGTGCATTAAGTCTCCAGCATTATAGAAGTTATTTGAAAATAATATGCATTATAAGCAATCTATTTAATCACTTCAATATGTCAGTAAATGCACACCTTTTTGAAATGTAGCTCTAATAGTTCAATTTGTATTTAACCCATTATCTGGAAGTGCCTGGCTTTGACAGGGTAAAATACTCTGGCATTATACAGAGTAAAAACACAGGGTGCATCTGGGCACATTGCCAGCTAATGGGTTAAGTGGACTATAAATTCATAAAGATTGTAATACACATCACATTTGATAAACAAAAAACTAAAGGTATTATTCCACAAGATGAGTCAGATGCAATCATAAAAGAGGGAAATGACCACTGTATATCATAAACCCATTGGCTTGTAATATGCAATTTTGTATTTTACTATGTCTAGTGCCAGACAATTTGGGCATAGGTGTGAACGGTTTTTTCCTGGCCTGGGCCACAAATTCCAGGCCAGTGAAGATAGCTGGCCTGGACCTTGCCTAGGCCTAGATTTCTCTTGTGTGAACGGGTTTTGCTCGAGCCTAGGCCAGGCCTCATTACCATGGCATTTCGAGTCAACAATAAAAACTGGTGAGTTATTAGTGGAGGGAAAACGACTGAAAACCACTGACATACATACTAAAAGGTGAGCCTGGTGTCCTTGGCTGGCAAGCTGATGTGAACAGGTAGCCTGGCCTAGGTCAGGCCTGGGTCTCTGGTGTAAATGCGGCTTAAGTTACTGGATGGCCAATCTTTCTCATACTAACTATCTTCAAATGATTTAGGATGGAAAAGAACCGATTTATCCTGGTGCAAATGTTACAAAAACTCAGAGCCTTCTTTTGATCCTTTGTTTTGTGCTGAGACACAAGCTAACTGATGTAGCTCTTGGAGATCTGCTGTTGCTGCTGAATACATTTTTCCCCAACACAGTTCCAGCAACCAAGCACAAGTTTTACAATTTGTTTACACTAGAGCAGTCTGAGGTATGTGTTTTGTAGAATGGATACATATTATAGTAAATAATAGTTTTGATTTGTAAGTATAATTGTCTAGCAATAAAAAAATTGGTTGCATTAACCCATTGGTCTTCAATGGCCCTAGTTTGTTATTTTACTCTGTCTAATATGCCAGACGATTTTACTTGTCTAAGGGAGGGTCTTGTACATTAATGGGCTAACAAGACTATTTGCTAATGAATTCTGTCAACCCATTGAGCTGTGATGTGCCCAAATGTGTCCAGCAAAAATTATTTCCCATTTTACTCTGTCTTTTGCCAGGCAATTATACTCTGTCTAACATTTGGACAATTTTGTTTGTCAAGGGAAGGGCCATTACACAACAAAGGTTTTCAGTAAAAAAAAACATGGAAGGGGTTTTTCACTTTATATCTGACAAGTCATGAGTTGTGTGAATGTGATGATAGCTATTACCTAATTTTGTTCCATTAACTGGCAGCACTGTACCACTGACAAGTAAAATAACACATTAGCTTGCAATGTACCCAGATGCAGCCCACTTTAGCATGTTACTCTGGTTATTGCCAGAGTATGGTACAGTACTGCCAGTTAATGGGTTAAATAGCTAGTTATTGTTTACTGTATGAATCCTCCATAATGCCAACTGCCATTAGTGTTTATATAATACAAGTGAAATTGTATTAAATGATCTGACAAGCAATAATCTTTATTGCATTTCTCACACAGTAATGATTTTTAACTTTGCTAACGTAATCAACATAAGATAAATCGTATTTTACAATTAAATCAATTTAACTGACACTGTTATTGATAACTGGCTGTGTGACTGTGTTTATCAAATTATTAACATTAGTCTAATAGTCTTTAATTATTGAATTATTCAATTTTTTCGTATTGCGTATTTGAAATTAGTGCCAGGCGGAAGGATCCATTTTGGCCGCCCAGCACTGCCCACCATGGGCAGAACCCTGTATAATACTTTTCCAACCAACTTGACATTTTTGTTTTTCACAATTTTAGAAGCACTTCTACTGTTCCACATGCATGTCTTACTTGGGAAAAGATACAACAATTGCAGTTTGTTACTCATGTGATGGATTATTTAATGAAAATGAAAGCATCAAGAATGGACACTATTTTTTGTATATTCCACTTCAACACCAAATTGTAAGCCTTCTATCAAATAACAAATTTTATCCTTACTTAACTAATAGAAACTTAGATTTCAGCCTTAAGTCAAAAACTGTAAATGATGTGACATCAGCATTGTATAAGGAACTTATACTTAAACATGGTCTCAATCCAAATGATGTATCACTGACGTGGAATACAGATGGCATTCCTATCTTCAACTCTTCTAACTTTTCAATATGGCCTTTACAAGCTTTTGTTAATGAGCTTCCTCCACACTTACGTTCCAAAAATATGCTTTTGCTTGGTCTTTGGTTTGGTCAGAAACCAGTTATGAATATCTTCTTGAAGCCATTTGTTGAGGAGTGTAGGAAATTGGAGTCACATGGCTTTATTTTTGGCAATGAGGTTCAGCCAAGGAAAGTATTTGCTTTGCTGCTATCTGCAGATTCTCCTGCTCGAGCCATTGTTCGAAATGTGAAGCAGTACAATGGTAAACATGGCTGCGATTGGTGTGAATTTGAAGGGGTAACTGTGCAAAACCTCAATGGCCCTCCTGTTAGGTACTACCCTCATAGAACACCAGTTGTTATGCGCACTGCTGAAAAGCAAGCAACGTATGCATTAGAAGCAACGCCTGCTAATCCTATTAAGGGAGTGAAGGGGGTGGCGATTTCAGACCTATTACCTTCTTTTGATACGGTCAGAGGCACAGTAACAGATTTCATGCATTCTGTTTGCCTAGGAGTTGTTAGGCAAATGATGGATTTGTGGGTCTTTTAGGTTCTGGAAAAGTGGTAAAATTGGATGCTCATAGGTTGGTGGCTTTGCAAGATCTTCTGGATTTGATTGTAAATAATGAATTTGGAGACCTTTATGATAGATTTATTTATAATCATCAGTTGTATTCTTCTGTAAACTACACTAGATCCAAACGGCACACAAATCACAATGTATCTTTTAGACATCCTACTTATGCATATGGAGAAATTTTAGGTCTTTTGAATGTTAAGCCATCTTGTGGTTGTTCCTTGGAAATGTCTCAGTTCTGCCGATGCTCTCTTCACAGCGTAGTTATTGTCAAGGCTATGGAAGCTAGCCAAAGGGTGTTGTTTAAGGATGTAGATTTTAATATCTCTAGCAAATTTATTGTCGAAGTTAAAGAAACAAATTATGTAATTGCACTTTATCCTTCCCAAATAGAACGAAAATGTATTTCTCTTACTTTAGATAACAAAACATATTTCTGTCCTTTACCATACCGCATTTATGATGACTAACTAAAACATTTCCTTGTAAATAGTGATATATATATACTGTACATAAGTAAGCAAAGAAGTAATTCCCACATGCTACGAAAATTTGACTAATGAGTCATATTCAAATGGACCTCTGTATTAGATTACATGGCAAATTTAGTCTGCAAGATTGTTAAACAAAGTCTGCAAGATTGTCAGACTTTTTAATTGCTGGAGATTTACACCATTAAAAAATTTGGTGTTTACAAAATTTCTTGTTTAATATGTGTGAGTTAACAATATAGATTTCAAAAAACACTGAAAATATTAAATATTCCATTTTATATATTCAATGATTAATGTTATGTCTTGTGACCAATTCTACCACCAAAAATGCATGCAAGGCTGCAGAGCAAGTTGAACTGATAGTTGAAAATTTCTTCATATGTTTTTGTAGCATGGCATATTACTTTGTTTAGTTTACCATATGATAGTTTACTATACATATAACCTACTGTAAATATTGAAAAAAATATATATTAAAACCTTGCTGTTAAAAACGCATCAAATTTTATGGTATTATGTTGTGTCAAAATTAGGTTCACATTCTATAAAATATTCTATAGAATATCCTATACAATTTCATTATATAGCATATTCTATAGAATATGCTATTGCAAGTTTCATATGAATGTGCAATAGAATATTCTATAGAATCTGGAAGTTCTATAGAATATGGCAATAGAATATTCTATAGGATCGGAAGTGCTATAGAATATTCTATAGCATGTAGAATATTCTATAGCATATTCTATAGGATTCTATAGAACATTTTCGTAAGGGCATATATGGTTTGGAAACTTCATACTACATTGTTAGTATTAGTATAGACTACATATATATACAATTTTATTTTATTTTATTTTACAAGATTCGCCGTACCAAACAAATATTAAACTTATTCAAATACCTACAAGTACATTGGCTGGGACTGACCACAGAGATAAACTCCAATAACGGGGTCCGAAATACTACGTAATACTACATTGTTAGTATTAGTATATATAGACTACATTGACAATTTTATATTTACTGTTGTATTTTTAATAATAATTGGAACTGGTAACTGAACGTGCTGATAGAGATTTGATTGTTTTGCAATTTGAGCAATTTTTATGCATTCATCCAGCGAGACATTCAGGGAATATAGACAATAATAGCATAACTTTCCATAAGGATTTCCTATGTGATATTCGAATTTATGCATCTATCTCACACGGAATTGGAAGAAATAGTATCAAACGTAGTGGTACAAACATGTTACACACTTGTTAAAACTTTTCTGCCGTCTATTTTGCCGCAACGTTTATTTAAAGTGGTCTTATACATTGAAAACTTTTTTTCCTAATTTAATAGTTTTTCCTCATTTTTTCCTCTAATATTATAGAATATGGGTGGCTGACACAAAATCAATCACTTATACATTTGTTGTTGCCATAGAAACCAAGATATGGCCCCCTATGGAGTAAAATATGGTGTTTGTGCCACAAATGTTGTGAACCTAAAAAATGCTCAGCTAAAGGCATAGAGTGTATAAATTTCACTTCTGTTTATAGATGAATGAAAATATGGGCGTATTCAGTTCATTAATGGGGTTGGCCTGTGGTGTGTACAACTCACTCCTAGTATTTTTAGGTTTACATCAAGGCTTAACAGTAATGAGTAAATGCTGAAAATTTCACCTTGATTGGATAAATAGTAAATCCAGGACAGTTTTTAACGTCTCGTGAATTGACAATTTGGGAAAATTAAGTTTAAAATATTCTTAGGTATGTTTTCGACAAACAATCTTAATTTGAAGATTTGAATGGCCTTCTGGAAAGTTTAAAATGAGCCAGCTGCATATGTTTCTCCTTCCTTTTCCTTATTCTTGTCCCCTGTCTTTCTTCTTTGGCCTCTGAGGACCTGTCTTCTTGTGTCTGTCTTCGCTTTATAATTAGCTTTTCTTACTCTTACGTTTTGAGCTATTTTGATAAAATCAAGTTTACAGTTACGAATAGCGTTTTGCAATAATATTGATTGCACATTACTAACCAAAGAAAGGCAAACAGCAGCTAGAATGACCCCTTTGAATACGTTTGTCCTTCCTTTTCTTGATTTTTCACAAATGAAAAATTTGACAAGGAGCTCCCCCATATTTTCATATGAAAAATTTGACATGGAGCTCCCCTATATTTTCATATTCTAACAAAATATACTAATCATGAAAATGCCATGCTAGATTTATTCAAAAATCTTTAGCACGTACTATCTCAACACCTAAGTTTGGTTCCCAGCTGTGACCTCCGCCGTTGCCGTCTTTAAAAATACACCAATGTTTAACCCTTCGGTTTTTGAAAGGTTATGGCAGATCGACTTTCGTCGGACTTTACATGTCCTCCTCAATCAGTCAAAGCTTTGAATTGGAACCGTAATTATAGAAAATATAGGGCATGAACACAATTTGCTTTCGCGACATTGTAACGCCTCACCCGCCTAAATATAAACATCTCTTCTGCGATACACAAACTTGAAAAAATAAGGCTGTAGTTTTTCAAGTTTATAGATTCAAGATGGCGGCTATTTCTAAGTGAGTGCAAATATATGGCAAGAGTGGCGATAATTCCGGCTGAAAATAAAAATAAAAGAGCTCAAGAAACTCTGAAAAAGACTTGGCATAAAAGGACGGCAAAATGAAGGATTAAATATATAAATATCCGCGAAGCGAAACCGATTTCGCTTGGAAATATCGTAAAAGGTAAAGCAATTTAATTCACAAATAAGCTAAAACAAATTAGAAATATACAGCATAGTTTAAGCAATCTCAGTTATTCGTAGAAATAACAATGAAGAACTTTATAGAGCCTCAAACAAGTGACAAGCGTGAAGGCCTATGAGGCTATTTGAACGCCAGTTACTATATTATAATAAAAAACAAGCACAAAATGATAAAAATTGGACATATATAAACTATGGATTGAACAAACCACCAAGATTCTTTGTCTCTTCAAGCTTATATGAAAGCCAACCAAAAATACAGTTCAATATTAGAAACTTTTCATTGTAATTTTTATATATTGGCTCTGAAATAGTATAGTAACTACAAGTTATGATTTACATTATGTTTTACATTATGGGAAAAGAATCCTTTGCGGTTACCGAGCTAGCTCGCTCTACCAGCTAAAGGCAAATTTCAAATATTTGTGTATAAATATTTGTGACTGTCCTGGTGGGCTGTCTTGATTACTTACTAGGCAAACTGAGCTAACTTGGGCCTGCCTTAATACAAATACCCACATATTTGGTTCTTATGTTCCACCCTAAATTTTACATTAGGCTAAAACAAAGTCAGATGATGATATGGTTAGCAAGGAATATAATCCAATGACCTGGCAATAGGATGTGAGGGTGGTAAATGTGGTCATGTCAAGAATTTTGATAAGGAAAAATTACTAATGGAAGGACCAGAGCTGCCAAAGAATATTTGGACTTCTAGTACAACCTCTATAATAGTAAATAGTAATTAACAGTGATACTAAAAACTGTACTGTCTACAATAAGTGAGTTACTACAATAATTATGACTGATGAAGCATCATCTTACTTTTATTATGGTGGAGTGATTTGTAAAATATTCCCAGGAAATTGGTTGCATGCAGTGGAGTTAAAATATGCCAAATGTCATATTGTGAAGTAATTTTGTAAGACCGACAAAAAAGATCATTCATTCAGATTATGGTAGTGAATATTTTGTGAATTATAATCAAAACAAAAAAAATCCTTGGAACCATAAAGTAGAATTTTCTGGTATTAATTAGTAAAATAACAAAGTAGGGTGCATAACAGGTTCATGCAGGGCAAAGGACTCCTGACAGTCATTCAGTTTGCACAGTACTTCAGATGATGGAGACAATTTGCTGGCTATATAACATTTTGGTTGTACATGTTATAGAAAAACAAAATTTATATTGTGTTATTTTTGCAATATATATCAGAGTTCTATATATCCAATATAAGTTCCAGTGTTAGATGGGAATCATTCCTGGTTCCCTTGCCCAGATAACCATGGTCCTGTTGTCGTCCTTGTCTTGGGTATATCAGCTATTATTTAGGGTAATATTCTTGTTCACACCCTCAACACCAATTGGCCTCCTTTCAAAATTCTTGACATAACCACTTTTGCCACCCTCACATCCAATAGTCAGGTCTTTGGATTATATTCCTTGCTAACCATATCATCATCTGACTTTGTTATAGCCTAATGTAAAATTTAGGATGGAACATATAGAACCAAATATGTGGGTATTTGTATTAAGGCAGGCCCGAGTTAGCTCACTTTGCCCAGTAAATATTCAAGACAGCCCACCAGGACAGTCACAAATATTTGTACACAAAGCTGAAAAAGGGAAATTTGTCTTTAGTTGGTGGAGCGAGCTAGCTCGATAACCGCAAAGGCTTGCTTTCCCAAAACCGCCCTCTCCCCAACATAATGTAAATCTTAACATGTAGTTACTATTTCATAGCCAATATATAAAAATTACAATGAAAAGTTTTCTAATATTGAACTGTATTTCTGGTTGGCTTTCATGTAAATATGAAGAGACAAAGAATCTTGGTGGTTTGTTCAATTCATAATTTATATATGTCCAATTTTTATCATTTTGTGCTTGTTTTTGATTATAATATAGTAACTGGCGTTCAAATAGCCTCACCGGCCTTCACGCTTGTCACTTGTTTGAGGCTCTATAAAGTTCTTCACTGTTATTGCTACGAATAACTGAGAGTGCTAAAACTATGCTGTATATTTCTAATTTGTTTTAGCTTATTTGTGACCAAAGAAATGGGAAAATTGGTTTACCTTTACGATATTTCCAACCAAAGAAAATGGGGAAACGAAATACTACTTCTTCTTGATTTATATATTTAAACCTTCATTTTGCCCTCCGTTTATGCTTCAAATATAGTCATGGATAGGTATGAGCATTTGTGCTGGCTTTTCAAGTCTTTTTCAGAGTTTCTTGGGTTCTTTTATTTTAATTTTCAGCCGGAATTATCGCCACTCTTGACATATATTTGCACTCACTCAGAAATGGCCGCCATCTTGAATCTGTAAACTTAAAAAACTGCAGCCTTATTTTTCTAGTTTGTGTATGCGCAGAAGAGATGCGCAGACGGTTACACTGCTCCTTTAATGATGCATAATGTGGCTAATTTCAAAATAGGATTTTCTTTTAAAATTTTGTATAAGACCACCTTAATGTATTCATGCATGAATTAGCATACGCCGTTTTTTTCAAAATGGCGGACGACTGTTGAACTTTGTCACAAATGTTCTCAACAACTAAATGCGATGGACAAGGGAAACTATGAAATTAAATATTCCGTATGCATGCTCTATAAATATAAGGAATAAAAATTTTCGTCGCCAATGTCCTTTAAGACAATTCTTATAAGAATATCGGTTAAGAAATATTTTCTTACTATTCTCACAAGAAAATTTTCTTATTTTCTTTTTTTTTCTCATAAAAATTGAAAATAATTTTTTCCCCTATAGCTTAAGTTCAGGTCGAGCTGGCGCTATGTTCTCCTGTTTTGGGCAACTGCCCTAAACGTACAGATAATACCATGCTTTCCCTAAATATTTTTTTTTATTATTCTCTAGAATTACACCAAGAAATACTCAAAGTGGTCGTGATTCCGACGACGACAGCGACTTATTCAGGTAAATTGTCTAGCCATGCTTTTCTCCATTTGAATTTATTGTCTTTTCCTTGATCACAACAAAGTAGTTTTGTTCCATTAGTATGCGAGGCTGTAGTGAACAACAGGACATGAGACAATACAGTACAATCCAGTGGAATAGTTAAACACACCATAAATTATGATATAATACAGTACGGTAGGTAACTTCACAATATGCTACAATGCAATATATGATAAAATACAATAGACTAAAATACAATACAATTGATACGATACGATACCATGCATACAATCCAATAAAAAACCATCGATGGGCGCATCATATATGGTTTGGAAACTTCATACTACATTGTTAGTATTAGTATAGGCTACATATATATACAATTTTTTATTTTTTTTTATTTTACAAGATTCGCCGCACCAAACAAATATTAAACTTATTCAAATACCTACAAGTACATTGTCTGGGACTGACCACAGAGATAAACTCCAATGACGGGGTCCGAAATACTACGTAATACTACATTGTTAGTATTAGTATATATAGAATACATTGACAATTTTATATTTACTGTTATATTTTTAATAATAATTGAAACTGGTAACTGAACGTGCTGATAGAGATTTGATTGTTTTGCAATTTGAGCAATTTTTATGCATTCATCCAGCGAGACATTCAGGGAATATAGACAATAATAGCATAACATTCCATAAGGATTTCCTATATGATATTCGAATTTATGCATCTATTTCACACGGAATTGGAAGAAATAGTATCAAACGTAGTGGTACAAACATGTTACACACTTGCTAAAACTTTTCTGCCGTCTATTTTGCCGCAACGTTTATTTAAGGTGGTCTTATACATTGAAAACTTTTTTTCCTAATTTAATAGTTTTTCCTCATTTTTTACTCTAATATTATAGAATATGGGTGGCTGACCCAAAATCAATCACTTATACATTTGTTGTTGCCATAGAAACCAAGATATGGCCCCCTATGGAGTAAAATATGGTGTTTGTGCCACAAATGATAGGAGCCAAAGTAAACTACGAATGATTTCCCAAGCAGCTTTAATGGATACAAAATAGGCCTATCTATGTTGTGAACCTAAAAAATGCTCAGCTAAAGGCATAGAGTGTATAAATTTCACTTCTGTTTATAGATGAATGAAAATATGGGCGTATTCAGTTCATTAATGGGGTTGGCCTGTGGTGTGTACAACTCACTCCTAGTATTTTTTAGGTTTACATCAAGGCTTAACAGTAATGAGTAAATGCTGAAAATTTCACCTTGTTTGGATAAATAGTAAATCCAGGACAGTTTTTAACGTCTCGTGAATTGACAATTTGGGAAAATTAAGTTTAAAATATTCTTAGGTATGTTTTCGAAAAACAATTTTAATTTGAAGATTTGAATGGCCTTCTGGAAAGTTTAAAATGAGCCAGCTGCATATGTTTCTCCTTCCGTTTCCTTATTCTTGTCCCCTGTCTTTCTTCTTTGGCCTCTGAGGACCTGTCTTCTTGTTTTTGTGTCTGTCTTCGCTTTATAATTAGCTTTTCTTACTCTTACGTTTTGAGCTATTTTGATAAAATCAAGTTTACAGTTACGAATAGCGTTTTGCAATAATATTGATCGCACATTACTAACCAAAGAAAGGCAAATAGCAGCTAGAATGACCCCTTTGAATACGTTTGTCCTTCCTTTTCTTGATTTTTCACAAATGAAAAATTTGACAAGGAGCTACCCCGTATTTTCATATGAACAATTTGACATGGAGCTCCCCTATATTTTCATATGCTAACAAAATATACTAATCATGAAAATGCCATGCTAGATTTTTTCAAAAATCTTTAACACGTACTATTTCAACACCTAAGTTTGGTTCCCAGCTGTGACCTCCGCCGTTGCCGTCTTTAAAAATACACCAATGTTTAACCCTTCGGTTCTTTGAAAGGTTACGGCAGATCGACTTTCGTCGGACTTTACATGTCCTCCTCAATCAGTCAAAGCTTTGAATTGGAACCGTAATTATAGAAAATATAGAGCATGAACACAATTTGCTTTCGCGCCATTGTAACGCCTCACCCGCCTAAATATAAACATCTCTTCTGCGATACACAAACTTGAAAAAATAAGGCTGTAGTTTTTCAAGTTTATAGATTCAAGATGGCGGCTATTTCTAAGTGAGAGCAAATATATGGCAAGAGTGGCGATAAGTCCGGCTGAAAATAAAAATAAAAGAGCTCAAGAAACTCTGAAAAAGACTTGGCATAAACGGAGAATGAAGGATTAAATATATAAATATCCGCGAAGCGAAACCGATTTCGCTTGGAAATATCGTAAAAGGTAAAGCAATTTAATTCACAAATAAGCTAAAACAAATTAGAAATATACAGCATAGTTTTAGCAATCTCAGTTATTCGTAGAAATAACAGTGAAGAACTTTATAGAGCCTCAAACAAGTGACAAGCGTGAAGGCCGGTGAGGCTATTTGAACGCCAGTCACTATATTATAATCAAAAATAAGCACAAAATGATAAAAATTGGACATATATAAATTATGGGTTGAACAAACCACCAAGATTCTTTGTCTCTTCAAGCTTACATGAAAGCCAACCAAAAATACAGTTCAATATTAGAAACTTTTCATTGTAATGTTTATATATTGGCTCTGAAATAGTACAGTAACTACAAGTTATGATTTACATTATGTTGGGGGAGAGGGATTTTGGGAAAAGAATCCTTTGCGGTTATCGAGCTAGCTCGCTCTACCAGCTAAAGGCAAATTTCAAATATTTGTGTATAAATATTTGTGACTGTCCTGGTGGGCTGTCTTGATTACTTACTAGGATAACTGAGCTAACTTGGGCCTGCCTTAATAGAAATACCCACATATTTGGTTCTTATGTTCCACCCTAAATTTTACATTAGGCTAAAACAAAGTCAGATGATGATATGGTTAGCAAGGAATATAATCAAAGGACCTGGCAATAGGATGTGAGGGTGGCAAATGTGGTCATGTCAAGAATTTTGATAAGGAAAAATTACTAATGGAAGGACCAGAGCTGCCAAAGAATAATTGGACTGCTAGTACAACCTCTATAATAGTAAATAGTAATTAACAGTGATACTAAAAACTGTACTGTCTACAATAAGTGAGTTACTACAATAATTATGACTGATTGAGTGTGAAAAATAATTTTAAATGGAAAGCATCATCTTACTTTTATTATGGTGCAGTGATTTGTAAAATATTCCCAGGAAATTTGTTGCATGCAGTGGAGTTAAAATATGCCAAATGTCATATTGTGAAGTAATTTTGTAAAAGCGACAAAAAAGATCATTCATTCAGATTATGGTAGTGAATATTTTGTGAATTATAATCAAAACAAAAAATCCTTGAAACCATAAAGTAGAATTTTCTGGTATTAATTAGTAAAATAACAAAGTAGGGTGCATAACAGGTTCATGCAAGGCAAAGGACTCCTGACAGTCATTCAGTTTGCACAGCACTTCAGATTATGGAGACAATTTGCTGGCTATATAACATTTTGGTTGTACATGTTATAGAAAAACAAAATTTACATTGTGTTATTTTTGCAATATATATCAGAGTTTTATATATCCAATATAAATTCCAGTGTTAGATGGGAATCATTCCTGGGTTCCCTTGCCCAGATAACCATGGTCCTGTTGTCGTCCTTGTCTTGGGTATATCAGCTATTATTTAGGGTAATATTCTTGTTCACAACCTCAACACCAATTGGCCACCTTTCAAAATTCTTGACATAACCACTTTTGCCACCCTCATATCCAATAGTCAGGTTTTTGGATTATATTCCTTGCTAACCATACCATCATCTGACTTTGTTATAGCCTAATGTAAAATTTAGGATGGAACATAAGAACCAAATATGTGGGTATTTGTATTAAGGCAGGCCCGAGTTAGCTCACTTTGCCCAGTAAATATTCAAGACAGCCCACCAGGACAGTCACATATATTTGTACACAAAGCTGAAAAAGTGAAATTTGTCTTTAGTTGGTAGAGCGAGCTAGCTCGATAACCGCAAAGGCTTGCTTTCCCAAAACCGCCCTCTCCCCAACATAATGTAAATCTTAACATGTAGTTACCATTTCATAGCCAATATATAAAAATTACTAGAAATACATGCATGCAAAATCCCCTCGCCCATTTGAACCAAACAATTTACTCCCCAAAAGTTATTGTAACATGAAGTACTGAGTCGACCAATGTAACCATGGTGACACGCAACACTGTATATTTTTTATATTTTAATTTGTACAAAATATTGTTATTTTGTTTTAACTATAAAATTATCAATTGCACAACTAAAAGCCCAACTATATAAAATGGGTATGCTATTATGTACTCTTTTAGCTTTGATTTACTGCAACATTCAACCTTAGACCTTCACAAAACGTTTCGAAATTTTCATAAAACTTCAACTGCTTTTCGAGCAGTATTTTTATACTTCGCACTTGATTTTGAAATGAAGTTTTTGAGATTTAATATGTTTTTTATTTTTCTATAACGTATTTGAATCAATACTGAAATACTAAACATCAATCAATGTGGTGTTGACCACACAGAATGCTCTACACATTTTCAAATTCACAAACTATACTGCATGCTATAAATCGGCAAAGCAAGCATGCAAAATAGACACTTGCCCGTTTAAAACGCTCCTTTTTCGGTCTTTCGACTGTTTTTCCTCTTGTTAATTTGTCCTCCAAATAATTTTCATTTATCTTGTTTACTTACTTACATAGAAACTTTCTTATAAAATGAGTGCAAAACTATTTTTGAAAAAAGTTTGCAAAAAGGAAGTTTCTCTCGGCTTGAACTCGCGCATGCGCATAACTTACAAAACCGTCCTGTCCATGACAAAAAAAAATGGCGGACAACTTTGCATTCCACAATGTTTTCACATACCCGGGTGTAAATATCCGAGCGGAATTAGTACCCTCGCACGGCGCTTCGCGCCGGCTCGGGGACAATGAAAAGTTTTCTAATATTGAACTGTATTTCTGGTTGGCTTTCATGTAAACTTGAAGAGACAAAGAATGTTGGTGGTTTGTTCAATTCGTAGTTTATATATGTCCAATTTTTATCATTTTGTGCTTGTTTTTGATTATAATATAGTAACTGCATGGCGTTCAAATAGCCTCACCGGCTTTCACGCTTGTCACTTGTTTGTGGCTCTATAAAGTTCTTTACTGTTATTGCTACGAATAACTGAGATTGCTAAAACTATGCTGTATATTTCCAATTTGTTTTAGCTTATTTGTGAATTAAATTGCTTTACCTTTTACGATATTTCCAACCAAAGAAAATGGGAAGCGAAATCGGTTTCGCTTCGCGGATATTTATATATTTAATCCTTCATTTTGCCCTCCGTCTATGCTTCAAATATAGTCATGGATAGGTATGAGCATTTGTGCTGGTTTTCAAGCCTTTTTCAGAGTTTCTTGAGCTCTTTTATTTTAATTTTCAGCCGGAATTATCGCCACTCTTGACATATATTTGCACTCACTCAGAAATGGCCGCCATCTTGAATCTGTAAACTTGAAAAACTACAGCCTTATTTTTCTAGTTTGTGTATGCGCAGAAGAGATGCGCAGACGGTGACACTGCTCCTTTAATCATGCATAATGTGGCTAATTTCAAAATAGGATTTTCTTTTAAAATTTTGTATAAGAACACCTTAATGTATTCATGCATGAATTAGCACACGCCGTTTTTTTCAAAATGGCGGACGACTGTTGAACTTTGTCACAAATGTTCTCAACAACTAAATGCGATGGACAAGGGAAACTATGAAATTAAATATTCCGTATGCATGCTCTATAAATATAAGGAATAAAAATTTTCCTCGCCAATGTCCTTTAAGACAATTCTTATAAGAATATCGGTTAAGAAATTTTTTATTACTGTTCTCACAAGAATATTTTCCTATTTTCTTTTTTTTTCCTAAAAATAGAAAATAATTTTTTGCTCTATAGCTTAAGTTCAGGTCGAGCTGGCGCTATGTTCTCCTGTTTTGGGCAACTAAACGTACAGATAATACCATGCTTTCCCTAAATATTTTTTTTTATTATTCTCTAGAAGTACACCAAGAAATACTCAAAGTGGTCGTGATTCCGACGACGACAGCGACTTATTCAGGTAAATTGTCTAGCCATGCTTTTCTCCATTTGAATTTATTGTCTCTTCCTTGATCACAACAGAGTAGTTTTGTGCCATTAATATGCGAGGCAGTAGTGAACAACAGGACATGAGACAATACAGTACAATCCAGTGGAATAGTTAAACACACCATAAATTATGATATAGAACAGTACGGTAGGTAACTTCACAATATGCTACAATGCAATATATGATAAAGTACAATAGACTAAAATACAATACAATTGATACGATACGATACCATGCATACAATCCAATAAAAAAAACATCGATGGGCGCATCATATATGGTTTGGAAACTTCATACTACATTGTTAGTATTAGTATAGGCTACATATATATACAATTTATTTATTTATTTATTTTATTTTACAACATTCGCCGTACCAAACAAATATTAAACTTATTCAAATACCTACAAGTACATTGGCTGGGACTGACCACAGAGATAAACTCCAATAACGGGGTCCGAAATACTACGTAATACTACATTGTTAGTATTAGTATATATAGACTACATTGACAATTTTATATTCACTGTTGTATTTTTAATAATAACTGGAACTGGTAACTGAACGTGCTGATAGAGATTTGATTGTTTTGCAATTTGAGCAATTTTTATGCATTCATCCAGCGAGACATTCAGGGAATATAGACAATAATAGCATAACATTCCATAAGGATTTCCTATATGATATTCGAATTTATGCATCTATTTCACACGGAATTGGAAGAAATAGTATCAAACGTAGTGGTACAAACATGTTGCACACTTGCTAAAAATTTTCTGCCGTCTATTTTGCCGCAACGTTTATTTAAGGTGGTCTTATACATTGAAAACTTTTTTTCCTAATTTAATAGTTTTTTCTCATTTTTTACTCTAATATTATAGAATATGGGTGACTGACCGAAAATCAATCACTTATACATTTGTTGTTGCCATAGAAACCAAGATATGGCCCCCTATGGAGTAAAATATGGTGTTTGTGCCACAAATGATAGGAGCCAAAGTAAACTACGAATGATTTCCCAAGCAGCTTTAATGGATACAAAATAGGCCTATCTATGTTGTGAACCTAAAAAATGCTCAGCTAAATGCATAGAGTGTATAAATTTTACTTCTGTTTATAGATGAATGAAAATATGGGCGTATTCAGTTCATTAATGGGGTTGGCCTGTGGTGTGTACAACTCACTCCTAGTATTTTTTAGGTTTACATCAAGGCTTAACAGTAATGAGTAAATGCTGAAAATTTCACCTTGATTGGATAAATAGTAAATCCAGGACAGTTTTTAACGTCTCGTGAATTGACAATTTGGGAAAATTAAGTTTAAAATATTCTTAGGTATGTTTTCGATAAACAATCTTAATTTGAAGATTTGAATGGCCTTCTGGAAAGTTTAAAATGAGCCAGCTGCATATGTTTCTCCTTCCTTTTCCTTATTCTTGTCCCCTGTCTTTCTTCTTTGGCCTCTGAGGACCTGTCTTCTTGTTTTTGTGTCTGTCTTCGCTTTATAATTAGCTTTTCTTACTCTTACGTTTTGAGCTATTTTGATAAAATCAAGTTTACAGTTACGAATAGCGTTTTGCAATAATATTGATTGCACATTACTAACCAAAGAAAGGCAAATGAAAAATTTGACAAGGAGCTCCCCCATATTTTCATATGAAAAATTTGACATGGAGCTCCCCTATATTTTCATATGCTAACAAAATATACTAATCATGAAAATGCCATGCTAGATTTTTTCAAAAATCTTTAACACGTACTATTTCAACACCTAAGTTTGGTTCCCAGCTGTGACCTCCGCCGGTGCCGTCTTTAAAAATACACCAATGTTTAACCCTTCTGTTCTTTGAAAGGTTACGGCAGATCGACTTTCGTCGGACTTTACATGTCCTCCTCAATCAGTCAAAGCTTTGAATTGGAACCGTAATTATAGAAAATATCGATCATGAACACAATTTGCTTTCGCGCCATTGTAACGCCTCAACCGCCTAAATATAAATATATATTCTGCGCATACACAAACTTGAAAAAAAAAGGCTGTAGTTTTTCAAGTTTATAGATTCAAGATGGCGGCTATTTCTAAGTGAGTGCAAAAATATGGCAAGAGTGGCGATAATTCCTTCTGAAAATAAAAATAAAAGAGCTCAAGAAACTCTGAAAAAGACTTGGCATAAACGGAGGGCAAAATGAAGGATTAAATATATAAATATCCGCGAAGCGAAACCGATTTCGCTTGGAAATATCGTAAAAGGTAAAGCAATTTAATTCACAAATAAGCTAAAACAAATTAGAAATATACAGCATAGTTTTAGCAATCTCAGTTATTCGTAGAAATAACAGTGAAGAACTTTATCGAGCCTCAAACAAGTGACAAGCGTGAAGGCCGGTGAGGCTATTTGAACGCCAGTCACTATATTATAATCAAAAACAAGCACAAAATGATAAAAATTGGACATAGGCTATATAAATTATGGATTGAACAAACTACCAACATTCTTTGTCTCTTCAAGCTTACATGAAAGCTAACCAAAAATACAGTTCAATATTAGAAACTTTTCATTGTAATTTTTATATATTGGATCTGAAATAGTATAGTAACTACAAGTTATGATTTACATTATGTTGGGGGAGGGGGATTTTGGGAAAAGAATCCTTTGCGGTTATCTAGCTAGCTCGCTCTACCAGCTAAAGGCAAATTTCAAATATTTGTGTATAAATATTTGTGACTGTCCTGGTGGGCTGTCTTGATTACTTACTAGGCAAGCTGAGCTAACTTGGGCCTGCCTAAATTTTACATTAGGCTAAAACAAAGTCAGATGATGATATGGTTAGGACGGAATATAATCCAAGGACCTGGCAATAGGATATGAAGGTGGCAAATGTGGTCATGTCAAGAATTTTGATAATGAAAAATTACTAATGGAAGGACCAGAGCTGCCAAAGAATAATTGGACTGCTAGTACAAACTCTATAATAGTGAATAGTAATTAAAAGTGATACTAAAAACTGTACTGTCTACAATAAGTGAGTTACTACAATAATTATGACTGATTTAGTGTGAAAAATAATTTTAAATGGAAAGCATCATCTTACTTTTATTATGGTGCAGTGATTTGTAAAATATTCCCAGGAAATTTGTTGCATGCAGTGGAGTTAAAATATGCCAAATGTCATATTGTGAAGTAATTTTGTAAGACCGACAAAAAAGATCATTCATTCAGATTATGGTAGTGAATATTTTGTGAATTATAATCAAAACAAAAAAATCCTTGGAACCATAAAGTAGAATTTTCTGGTATTAATAATAAAATAACAAAGTAGGGTGCATAACAGGTTCATGCAAGGCAAAGGACTCCTGACAGTCATTCAGTTTGCACAGTACTTCAGATGATGGAGACAATTTGCTGGCTATATAACATTTTGGTTGTACATGTTATAGAAAAACAAAATTTATATTGTGTTATTTTTGCAATATATATCAGAGTTCTATATATCCAATATAAGTTCCAGTGTTAGATGGGAATCATTCCTGGGTTCCCTTGCCCAGATAACCATGGTCCTGTTGTCGTCCTTGTCTTGGGTATATCAGCTATTATTTAGGGTAATATTCTTGTTCACACCCTCAACACCAATTGTCCTCCTTTCAAAATTCTTGACATAACCACTTTTGCCACCCTCACATCCAATAGTCAGGTCTTTGGATTATATTCCTAGCTAACCATATCATCATCTGACTTTGTTATAGCCTAATGTAAAATTTAGGATGGAACATAAGAACCAAATATGTGGGTATTTGTATTAAGGCAGGCCCGAGTTAGCTCACTTTGCCCAGTAAGTAATCAAGACAGCCCACCAGGACAGTCACAAATATTTGTACACAAAGCTGAAAAAGTGAAATTTGTCTTTAGTTGGTAGAGCGAGCTAGCTCGATAACCGCAAAGGCTTGCTTTCCCAAAACCGCCCTCTCCCCAACATAATGTAAATCTTAACATGTAGTTACTATTTCATAGCCAATATATAAAAATTACAATGAAAAGTTTTCTAATATTGAACTGTATTTCTGGTTGGCTTTCATGTAAACTTGAAGAGACAAAGAATGTTGGTGGTTTGTTCAATTCATAGTTTATATATGTCCAATTTTTATCATTTTGTGCTTGTTTTTAATTATAATACAGTAACTGCATGGCGTTCAAATAGCCTCACCGGCCTTCACGCTTGTCACTTGTTTGAGGCTCTATAAAGTTCTTCACTGTTATTGCTACGAATAACTGAGATTGCTAAAACTATGCTGTATATTTCTAATTTGTTTTAGCTTATTTGTGAATTAAATTGCTTTACCTTTTACGATATTTCCAACCAAAGAAAATGGGAAGCGAAATCGGTTTCGCTTCGCGGATATTTATATATTTAATCTTTCTTTTTGCCCACCGTTTATGCTTCAAATATAGTCATGGATAGGTATGAGCATTTGTGCTAGCTTTTCAAGTCTTTTTCAGAGTTTCTTGAGCTCTTTTATTTTAATTTTCAGCCGGAATTATCGCCACTCTTGACATATATTTGCACTCACTCAGAAATGGCCGCCATCTTGATCTGTAAACTTGAAAAACTACAGCCTTATTTTTCTAGTTTGTGTATGCGCAGAAGGATGCGCAGACGGTGACACTGCTCCTTTAATGATGCATAATGTGGCTAATTTCAAAATAGGATTTTCTTTTAAAATTTTGTATAAGACCACCTTAATGTATTAATGCATGAATTAGCATACGGCGTTTTTTTCAAAATGGCGGACGACTGTTGAACTTTGTCACAAATGTTCTCAACAACTAAATGCGATGGACAAGGGAAACTATGAAATTAAATATTCCGTATGCATGCTCTATAAATATAAGGAATAAAAATTTTCCTCGCCAATGTCCTTTAAGACAATTCTTATAAGAATATCGGTTAAGAAATTTTTTCTTACTATTCTCACAAGAAATTTTTTCTTACTATTTTTTTTTCAAAAACAAGGCCATCAGGAAACGACTATTCTCACAAGAAATTTTTTCTTACTATTTTTTTTTCAAAAACAAGGCCATCAGGAAACGACAACGTGCTTGGGCCTCGGGGAATCACCATCTATATTCCCGGTACCGCAACCAAGTTATTAGTTTGTGCAAACACGCCCTTAATTCCTTTTATCGTAACACAGTCAGTCAAATGCGGGATACCAACCCACGGAAATGGTGGAACAACATTAAATTAATGTCTGGACTATCAAAACCTTTGCCAGTCTCAAGTATTACTATCATTGGGTCAGTCTTGGAGGACGTCGACCTTGCCGACGCAATTAATGTTTCTTTCGTTGCCTTTCTGGCCCTATGTTCTCCTGTGTTGGGCAACTAAACGTACAGATAATACCATGCTTTCCCTAAATATTTTTTATTATTATTCTCTAAAAGTACACCAAGAAATACTCAAAGTGGTCGTGATTCCGACGACGGCAGCGACTTATTCAGGTAAATTGTCTAGCCATGCTTTTCTCCATTTGAATTTATTGTCTTTTCCTTGATCACAACAAAGTAGTTTTGTCCCATTAGTATGCGAGGCGGTAGTGAACAACAGGACATGAGACAATACAGTACAATCCAGTGGAATAGTTAAACACACCATAAATTATGATATAATACAGTACGGTAGGTAACTTCACAATATGCTAAAATGCAATATATGATAAAGTACAATAGACTAAAATACAATACAATTGATACGATACGATACCATGCATACAATCCAATAAAAAAAACATGGATGGGCGCATGAATCGCAATACATTGCAATATATCTGTCTAGACAAGGACCAGCTTTTAAATTATGGGTCATTTAACAAAACATACAACATAATTTGAATACTCAAATCTGGCCTGCCCTATTCACCCACGATCTTAATATTAATAGACGCAACATTTTTCTGGCCATTGGATTATTTTACACGAAACAGGGTAGTGAGCAAAAAATATGCCTAACAATATATATGGTTGTCATGAACTCAACTGTCCCTAACCTTGCTGTAACTATTTTTGTCTGTTTTTCATAACTGTGGCCAGAAATAATGAAGGTGATCCTGACTCCGACAATGACAGCGATATATACAAAACAACCTGCCATTTAAAACCAGACTAAACCAAATGAAACCAGACTAATTGGGCGTTGTCATATGCTTTGAGAAAGCCATTCCAGTAAGGACCAATCATCTGCCCAGAACTCTGAATCTTTTAAGTTTTGGAAACCCTTTCCAAGCTTAGCCAATTTTCAGATTTTTAAAACCATAAGAACAGCACGCAGATTTATTTCGAAGCTGCATGCTTTGCATTCGTTCATGTTGCAAAACCTTTTTAAAATAGCGTTAGGTGAAAGATATTGTTTTTTGGTCTGTTTTTTAAGCGCTCATTCCAAGCTATTTCTGTATTGGTCAAATTTTTCCTGACTTCGACTTAATACGGTTCAAGATATAAACGCATATGGAACCCACTTACAATTAAGCCTACGCCGATGGTTTTGCCATATTCTATTAACACCTATATAGTAACATACTTAGGTGCAACAGGTAGGAGGTTCACAGTTTACCAAACATTTGCAATTATTTGAATTCAGGCAAGGGGCATGCAGCGATTTCAGTATTGACCGTTTTCAACTGTGACACCGATTTACTCGGTGGAAAGCGATTGCTTGTTTCAAGGTTGGGATTTTCCAACTTGTATTCTGTGTAAACTGGCAACATATATCCGCCTGACAAGCTGCATTTGGCACAATTAGCTGGCGCACGCAATGCTCCACGCTTTTGTAGCTATAGCATGAATCTTCACCTCAGGCTTCGCGCTCGCTGTTCCTTAATTGTTAACCTTGGTTATTGCATAACCACATAAAAATCATGTGAATATACTAACAAAATGTATACAGCTGATATATATAATTCGTCAATATAACTATTTACATGTGTGGTAAATTATCAGCAACGATCAACCTCGCACCAAAATTTAAAAATTTTCTTACCATTGACAGCATCTGCAATACTCTACGTTTTGTTCCGGGTATCTCATGTACGCTTGTCCGTATTGACGTTTCCGCGTCATTCATACCCGCTCGTGGTTCGTGGCCTACCACGCTTCCGGTTCAGGACCGTGAAACAACAAAGCACTTACCGTGCCGAAGCCCTTTCCATTGAAACTTTCATATAAACACTGTGCCTTAACCAACGCTAAAATTTGAAATAATTATCGCATGTCATGATAAGGCATCCAATGTACCAAGTATAGCGCGTCGCTATGAAACTTGTATTGCGTTATAAAATCGTTGCATTCATAGTCTTGAGTTTACAATATGATGTGTTTTAAAGGTTGTTTTCCACTTCAACCGTATTGTGTAGCGAAACGTAGCGTATTTTCTTGTTTCCTGAGCACTTGTGTAGAACTAATGACTTTCACAAAAAAACTAGAAAATGCTACGGTACGTTACGATACGTTTAATATGGAGAACGGTCTTAAGAATATGTTTTGTATTATATGGATAATTGTGAACATTGCCAGCATCAGAAAAATTATCAATTTTCACCTTAAGACTAGGTAGATGAGAAGCTGAGTAACAAAATCATTATATTTCAGTACGAGTTGGTCGCGTAGCTCGCTTTGGCTTGGTTTGAGTAATTTGAAACCTTTTGGCTATTTCTCCACTTTTTATTGGTTGATTTCGGAATTGGTTTCCGGAAAACCTTTCCAAGCCAAATACTTTAATCATGCGCAAAAACAAGCAAGTCTTTGGGACATTGATTGCGCCCCACAATCACTGTAGTCGTCTATACATACGTATATAAATACGAATGTAGAGGAAACGTAAAATGTGGAAGTGGCTAGTGATAGAAAAGGTGGCATCAATACGTGGGTTAAGCCGCGTTATGAGTTTGGGCTTGGTGCATTGTCCTCCCATGCAGCTAGTCAAAGTAGTCCATTGACTAACGCTGGAGTCCCTGAGGTTGGGGAGGGTGACATCATAACTGCGATGACTGTAGGATGGGTGTCGCCTATGGGCGCAACATTTTTAACTGGGCATTCTTTTTTCTGAGTAGACTAACTAGTCATTTACTAGTTGAAGCTAATAAAAATCTGAGTTTTCTCCGCGTATCACAGCATCCCGTCAAGAATAGAAAACTTTGTTCACTATGCGTTCATTACTGCCAAGAGATATTGCGCTAGAAAATGATTCGTTAGTTGGTCCCTTTTTTGGATATTCCACGCGGTTCTTCTATATAATTTTTACTTCTTTTTTTTACGTGACGAGAAGCGAGAATGCCTAGCACAATTCGCAATTTTGCCCTTCTACCGGGTGTTCCCCCAAAAAAGTATCGCTGTTTGATTTAATGTACTACAACAGATATTTCACTCAATACAGATTTACTGTATTCAATGCCATATTGGAATAGCATGGAATCAGCTAGCAATAGCATCAAATAATGAAATGTGCATGCTAGCCTTCTAGCGCGTATCAGTTCACCCGTAAATTTCACGCTCGCGTCTGGAAAGCCAGAATCTAGACTATAGGCATATACGTGATTGCTGCAGTTCGTTAAACTCCTAGGGTAAGATAAAAATTGTTTTCACTCGCTTCAAGGATTAATTGACTCTCATTCACTGGATCGTGCGATTTAGGTACCATCACATAGATCATTCTCTGCTTGTTATATCTGCTTGTTAGGGAATCCTACAAGTATTGTGACTAGCGCCGAAAGCTATTGGGAGTATAACGCTTAATCTTTATTATAGAGAGACAAACGAGTTCTAACGAACCACTTACAAACGAGATAAAATTCTATAAAATACAGAGTAGAAAAAAATGCTTTCAAATGCTGACTCGAGTTGGCCCGCCCAGTGGAGGGGGGCTGAATTTGAGCTCCGGTCCAAATGTGCCAATCTGCTTACGTTCTTAGAAATACTCATATTGGCCCTAGGTGTGCTGTAAATACTCCAACCAAACGTACTGGATTAATATTTTACACATGTATAATGAATTCCAACCCAACCCACTTCTCCTAAAGTGCTGATATAGATCTGGCTGTTTAGGTGTTATAGGGTCAGTGGTTAGCTTTATGGTCAAGGTTAGGGTTAGCCTATAGGGATTAATAAACAGCGAAACATGAATCTTTAATCGGAAAATATTGAATCTGGACAGTATACTAAGCTTTGCTTGACACAAACAATTTGACAATAACAGATAACTTATAGGTCTTATATACTATCAACTCAATATACTGTATAATCGGTCTGATCATAGTCCGATGTATTATAATACATACAGATTGCTAATTATTATATCTATAATAAAATGCTGATATACACTGTGGCGTACTACCCTGCAACGACAAGAGGGCTCTAAGAAGTTCTGTATGCAAAATCCTGTATGAAATAATAGTTTGGAGATGCTGTTGGTTCATGGGAATATACGTGGTAGGATAGTAGAGGGTAGTATAGATGTCCACTCAGTATATTGGCACCCATACATATTGGTGCTGACATGAGGCAAAATGAAGTAGGTCGTAAAATATATATCGTGGCAAATATAATAATCGTTATTTTTAGCCCTTTTTTGTACAGGGGTATAGAGCATGCAGGCTTACAAGGGCCCTTTGCTATAATGAAGGCATAAGACCCCTGATTTGTACTATATGGCATAGTGTCATTTAGCATTTATTTATTAGGTTTTCAACATAATTTAAAATACATTACATTAACAAATATAGGAGAACAAGTACAGTACTATACAGGTATGTGGCTGGGTGTCCGCACAGCAAAGTCAATTATACAGGGACCACGCTGAATATCGGACATAAGGAAGAAGTAAGTGGATAGTATATAAGACCTATAAGTTACCTGTTATTGTCAAATTGTTTGTGTCAAGCAAAGCTTAGTATACTGTCCAGATTTAATATTTTCCGATTAAAGATTCATGTTTCGCTGTTTATTAATCGCTATAGGCTAACCCTAACCTTGACCATAAAGCTAACCACTGACCCTATAACACCTAAACAACCAGATCTACATCAGCACTTTAGGAGAAGTGGGTTGGGTTCGAATTCATTATACATGTGTAAAATATTAATCCAGTACGTTTGGTTGGAGTATTTACAGCACACCTAGGGCCAATATGAGTATTTCTAAGAACGTAAGCAGATTGGCACATTTGGACCGGAGCTCAAATTCAGCCCCCCTCCACTAGGCGGGCAAACTCGAGTCAGCATTTGAAAGCATTTTTTTCTACTCTGTATTTTATAGAATTTTATCTCGTTTGTAAGTGGTTCGTTAGAACTCGTTTGTCTCTTTATAGTAAAGATTAAGTGTTATACTCCCAATAGCTTTCGGCGCTAGTCACAATACTTGTAGGATTCCCTAACAAGCAGATATAACAAGCAGAGAATGATCTATGTGATGGTACCTAAATCGCACGTTCCAGTGAATGAGAGTCAATTAATCGTTGAAGCGAGTGAAAACAATTTTTATCTTACCCTAGGAGTTTAACGAACTGCAGCAATCACGTATATGCCTATAGTCTAGATTCTGGCTTTCCAGACGCGAGCGTGAAATTTGCGGGTGAACTAATGCGCGCTAGAAGGCTAGCATGCGCATTTCATTATTTGATGCTATTGCTATAGCTGATTCCATGCTATTCCAATATGGCATTGAATACAGTAAATCTGTATTGAGTGAAATATCTGTTGTAGTACATTAAATCAAACAGCGATACTTTTTTGGGGGAACACCCGGTACAAGGGAAAAATTGCGGTTCTTCTATATAAAAATTATATAGAAGAACCGCGAGGAATATCCAAAAAAGTGACCAACTAACGAATCGTTTTCTAGCGCAATATCTCTTGGCAGGTTCCTCGTACAACCGAACCATTAAAATATTTGTGCTTTATAATGAACGCATAGTGAACAAAGTTTTCTATTCTTGACGGGATGCTGTGATACGCGGAGAAAACTCAGATTTTTACTAGCTTCAACTAGTAAATGACTAGTTAGTCTACTCAGAAAAAAGAATGCCCAGTTAAAAATGTTGCGCGCATAGGCGACACCCATCCTACACTCATCGCAGTTATGATGTCACCCTCCCCAACCTCAGGGACTCCAGCGTTAGTTAATGGACTACTTTGACTAGCTGCATGGGAGGACAATGCACCAAGCCCAAACTCATAACGCGGCTTAACCCACGTATTGATGCCACCTTTTCTATCACTAGCCACTTCCACATTTTACGTTTCCTCTACATTCGTATTTATATACGTATGTATAGACGACTACAGTGATTGTGGGGCGCAATCAATGTCCCAAAGACTTGCTTGTTTTTGCGCATGATTAAAGTATTTGGCTTGGAAAGGTTTTCCGAAAACCAATTCCAAAATCAACCAATAAAAAGTGGAGAAATAGCCAAAAGGTTTCAGATTACTCAAACCAAGCCAAAGCGAGCTACGCGACCAACTCGTACTGAAATATAATGATTTTGTTACTCAGCTTCTCATCTACCTAGTCTTAAGGTGAGAAATGAGAATGTTTCTGATGCTGGCACTGTTCACAATTATCCATATAATACAAAACATATTCTTAAGACCGTTCTCCATATTAAACGTATCGTAACGTACCGTAGCATTTTCTAGTTTTGTGTCAAACTCATTAGTTCTACACAAGTGCTCAGGAAACAAGAAAATACGCTACGTTTCGCTACACAATACGGTTGAAGTGGAAAACAACCTTTAAAACACATCATATTGTAAACTCAAGACTATGAATGCAACGATTTTATAACGCAATACAAGTTTCATAGCGACGCGCTATACTTGGTACATTGGATGCCTTATCATGACATGCGATAATTATTTCAAATTTTAGCGTTGGTTAAGGCACAGTGTTTATATGAAAGTTTCAATGGAAAGGGCTTCGGCACGGTAAGTGCTTTGTTGTTCACGGTCTTGAACCGGAAGCGCTGTAGGCCACGAACCACGAGCGGTTATGATGACGCGGAAACGTCAATACGGACAAGCGTACATGAGATACCCGGAACAAAACGTAGAGTATTGCAGATGCTGTCAATGGTAATACAAATATTAAATTTGGGTACGAGGTTGATCGTTGCTGATAATTTACCACGCATGTAAATAGTTATATTGACGAATTGTATATATCAGCTGTATACATTTTGTTAGTATATTCACATGATTTTTATGTGGTTATGCAATAACCAAGGTTAACAATTAAGGAACAGCGAGCGCGAAGCCTGAGGTGAAGATTCATGCTATAGCTACAAAAGCGTGAAGCATTGCGTGCGCCAGCTAATTGTGCCAAATGCAGCTTGTCAGGCGGATATATGTTGCCAGTTTACACAGAATACAAGTTGGAAAATCCCAACGTTGAAACAGGCAATCGCTTTCCACCGAGTAAATCGGTGTCACAGTTGAAAACGGTCAATACTCGAAATCGCTGCATGCCCCTTGCCTGAATTCAAATAATTTCAAATGTTTGGTAAACTGTGAACCTCCTACCTGTTGCACCTAAGTATGTTACTCTATAGGTGTTAATAGAATATATTCTGAAAATTGGCTATAACTGGCAATAAGGTCCAAAATCCAAATACACAATCACTCGAAGAACGCCCTCAATTGATTTGTTGAAGCCTGAATTAATCATACCTGAATTATTGAAGCTGCTTAATGCCCGACTGCGCGGATTTGAAATTTAAGTGATTTGGGTTAATTTGTTAATCATGCACGGCATAGCCTCAAGGCCGTCTATTTCATCAAAGCATTTCCAAGTTTGACCAATAGAGTAACGTCTGGAAGAAAACATTTCCGAAACCGACCAATAAAGCAATGCATTAAAGAAGGCCTTTCCGAAATGAACCAATAAGCTAAACACGTAAAAGAAAGGTTTTCTAAAATAAACCAATAACAAAGCGTTTTCAAAAATATAACTTCATGCTCGTTTTCTCATTTTAACTCTCTGAACGATGTGTGGGACTGAATTGGCGGCAGTGGGTGCTCTCTAGTCTCTACTAATAGTGCTGTGTTGATTATACATCATATAACAAACAGTTTTAAAGCTCACAGATAAATTACAGAAAATGGCTGATAAAATCGCAATGACGTTGTAAGGTGGCAATATTGATATTGAAGCGATGCTATTGTCTATACTGATCATGACACAGCAAGATAATATACAGGATCCTTGTACGCAGACGAAAAATGTAAATGTTCATTTATCTGTATTAAGACTGGTATACATAGTTTAATCGTTCTCTGTTATACATGTATTCACGATTTAGCACTTCACAAATCAATGAAGTAATGAACGACATTACTTTAAAATTTGGTATTGTCGTTCCCGCCATAAACGAGATGGCGCGAAATGCGGAGATAATTATTATCATTAATGAATATATTGCGTAGCTATGCGCAATTAATTCAGTTATTTCATTCATAATAAGAATTTAATATTACAACATTTAGATAATATTCGTCCTTATATGTAGGATTTTGTATATGTCTAGCACTATATATTATACTATATCCCGGTATGTGTCTTGAACACTTTCTGCGCTGATCCGAAATATGATACCGCAGTGACCGCAGTTTGGAACAGTATTGTGCACAAAATCCGCTCGCACAGATCATCAAATAATCCGCGTCGTTATTTTCCTTGCAGACAGCTTTATGTTAAAGCATGTGCGGTTTAAGAAAATATTCAAGCAAAATCTTTACACATTTTCAATATTTTTAGATTGAAAATTATAATGAACGCTGTAGCCTATTAAAGAGTTTTAGTTTGTAATCTCGTGACCATGAAATGTGGTGTTGATAGATAATTAACACCTGCATAGCACATATAGTTTAAAACTGTCTTATTTCGTGCTGGTAGGTCGACATAATTTGTCATATTTCTATACCTGAAATATATCGAACGCGTTTGCCTTTTAATTGTTTCAATTATAAAGAAGAGTGATTTCTATGCAAGCTGCAGTACTATACTCGATATAGTTCCGGCACTATTAGCTGTCCAAATTTTTGGAATCCAAAGGTGCTTGTGGTAAAAGCAGCACCTTACTACATAATATGGCATTCATTCGAAAGTCAGACATCGAGTCAGATTGATTTTAGTTGGCACCTTATATATAGAACCTTCTGTGACTATATCAAGCTTATTAAATGTTAAGTATCAGGAAATGATCTGACAGTCTTACATATCCATTGTCATACCTGAAATATTTTACCTAAGGCTATAAGTTAATACTACTATTTTATTGGATAGAATCAGAAAACCTTTCTAATAGAATGATTTCTATTGGCTAAGCTTGGAAAGGGTTCCACAACTTAAAAGATTCAGAGTTCTGGGCAGATGATTGGTCCTTACTGGAATAGCTTTCTCAAAGCATATGACAACGCCAAATTAGTCTGGTTTCTTTTGGTTAAATCTGGTTTTAAATGGCAGGTTGTTACATGTAAGTCTCGTCAGTTTCTGAACAACATAGTGCGATTCCTTTGTTGTCTAGTCCCTCCTCCGCACAAAATTTCATAAGCGCGTAGGTGAAGGAATAGACGAGTATGGGCGCGTGAGTGAATGAATAGAAGAGAAAAAACAACGAAAGCCTCTGCCAGACTTGTAAGCAAATATGGCATCAAATCGCAGGGAACAAATTACTAGTTTAACTCCTGTGAAAGCAAATCGCATACATATATGAATTAAAAACAATTCATGACACAGAAGATTCTTGTTCCAAAAGAACCTGTTGAGCTCTACGTTGAATTGTTATTAAATTCCAGATACATTCTATTCTGGAAATGGACTTCGCGAGCGGTAAGCAACAAAAAATTAATACAAAATATTTCAAAAAACAACACCAGCTTCATAATGCTAACGCGGTGAAAGACGGAGTCAAAGCTTTGTGAACTGCATAGCTTCACCATATATCGATAATATTTTGAAGTTACATGTTCAAAAAGATCGATTTGCAGCACACAAACAAGACAAATCCATTGACATATTTCCCGGTACTAGGTCCTGACGCAAGCGAGAATTTTCAAGACAAATTAATTTTCATTGTATCTAAAACACTGTAAATGACAAAATTTATACATTGGCCAGTAGATGTAGCCACTGGGGTGCACTCCACTCCACTTCACTGCACTACGCTACGCTACATTACATTACGCCTTCGACCTTAACATTTCCCCGTGGACTGCATTCAGGCATCTACATAAGCAAGCGCAGTCAGCAAATATGTGCCGACCATTATATCTGGTTGCGGTCATTTCACTTGTTACTAACTTTTCTCTAAATTATTTTGTCTGACTTTTCCGAAATAAGTGAGGCAAGTAGCGATCAAGGTGGCCCTGGATCCAACAATGACAGCGACAGACACAGGTAAGCTAGTCCCATCCGTTACCGAAACCGATAACGGGATTCCACTGTAGTGAGTAATTTCCCCGTGGACTGCATTCAGGCATCTACATAAGCAAGCGTAGTCAGCAAATATGTGCCGACCATTATATCTGGTTGCGGTCATCTCACTTGTTACTAAACTTGCCCTCAATTTTTTTTCTGACTTTTCCGCAATAAGTGACGCAAGAAGCTATCAAGCTGGTCCTGAATCCAACAATGACAGCGACAGATGCAGGTATATAAGCTACTCTTCAACTGTATTTTGAACAGTATTTTTATACTTCGCACTTGCTTTTGAAATAACGTTTTTGAGATTTAATATGTTGTTTCTTTTTCTATAACGTATTTGAATCAATACTAAAATACTTTTCAAATTAATCAACGTTGTATTGACCACACAGAATGATCTACGCATTTTCAAATTCACAAACTATACTGCATGTTAAGTTATAAATCTGAGAAAACAAGTATGCAAAATAAACACTTATTCATTTAAAACGCTATAAAACTCGAAAACTCATTTTTTCCTCCTGTTGATTTGTCCTCTAAATAATTTTCATTTATCTTGTTTTGGAGACTTTTTTTTCTGTATTTATTATGTCACGACTCCTGACTCCTAAGTATTAATGAGTGCAAAACTATTTTTGAAAAAGTTTGCAAAATGGCACTTAATTTTCCGACGTATACATTAAAAAACAAATGTTTGGCCTTAGTCAATCATGAGATTGGTAGTTACCAGTTATCTCTCGGTCCAAACCAGTCCATGCCAAAAAAAATGGCGGACGACTTTGCATTCCGCTATTGTTGTTACATACCCGGATGTAAATATCTGAGCGGAATTAATACCCTCGCACGGCACCTAGAATAGTGACAGAAATATGCCGAAAATTATGTCGGGTTGTGGTGATCTCACTTGTTACTAACTTTTCTCTTAATTATTTTGTCTTACTTTTCCGAAATAAGTGTGGCAAGTAGCGATCAAGGTGGCCCTGGATCCAACAATGACAGCGACAGACACATGTAAGCTAGTCCCATCCGGTACCGAAACCAATAACGGGATTCCACTGTCGTCTAGGCCATTGTCATCCTCTTCTTTATACCTTCGTCTTTTCCTTAACCACGCAGGCGTGCACGTGGCTGGTTGTTATGCAATTTTCTCATTTTCAATATTTCGGTCACGTGATCAAATCGCTTTCCCTGTATATAATGCAAGGAGTCATTATTTACTAAAGTTTGTAAAAGCGTTGTAATCCCCCTTTCCAGTAAATATATAATCTTATATGCTCTTTTGGGACACCATCATGTCGTGTACATTGGTGTGTGATTATATTTCAAATATATAGCATAGTTTCAGTGTTAATCGTCGCCAAATAGATCGACTTCAGGAGCCACAAACGACCATCTAAGGGTACCCACAGTAGTAGAATCAATATTAAATAGAATTGACTTTTGTACATCCCCACAGTTGCATGTAAAAGTGATTTGTTTGAATATTTGAAAAACCCAAATCAAAAGAAATAATATTCTGAGTGTTTCTAGCTATATACTAGCCGAGAACGACGTTTAGAACATAGCTGGTTTTACAGCATTATTTTGCATATATTAATGATATCGGTCGCCATTTTATTTAACCTTCTTCCTCACTCTCATTTTCGCTTTAAATCAGCTCATGATCGTCACAACAGCTGCGTTCAAATAGCCATAAGTGTAACAGACTCTTATGGCAGATGTAATTTGGAAAAGTCGTCCTTGAATTTGTGGGAGAAATCGCTAAATTTTGTTGTCGAGAGGTTCAATCAAGTTGAAGGACAACATGCAAATACCCTTCCCCCAACCTTCAATTATAGCAGGCTTAACTCAGTGGTAACTTCATCTCGCGCACATGCCGGCATGCTGCGCTATAAAACCTTAACGTTGCTGTCCAAATATATTACATAAAGCAAAACGGTATATGAGCATTTATGAAGCAATCAATTTATATTTTTTATATAAATTATGAACCATATTTCTGGGCAGACTTATTTTGTCAAGTCGAAAAGGGTGTATTTAGAGCTGAGGAGTATAATTCTAGATATAATGTGCCATTGTCTTCAATATTACCTTAAATTAAATTGTATATCACCAAAGTAAGCAAAACAATACACAGGTCACGGTGTTGGTGTTTCTCCAGATGTGCTCTTTTATAAATGACCAAATTTCAAATTTGGAAATGTGTTTCATGAATAATAAATACTTTTAAATAGTGTGTCATTAGGGAGTAGGGACCATATGTTAAATAGTCAAATATCCTATTATAAAACGATCAAACACTGATGATCCAACGCAAACTGTTTTAAAAATTTATAAAATATATATTAAACCTGTTGACCATGGAACTGCGTCAACTGCATCAGGCCTAAACTCAATAAATCTACATCAAATCTAAACGTTCAAAGCGTTTTCTGTTATTTTTTCTGAGATTAGAGTGAATTACCCACGAAATTAAGTCAAATACGCTCATGTTTAGTGCGAGGCTGAGAGGAAAATCTATTTGTTAACATTAAGTAATACGAGTGATGACCTCTCATACAAGAGCTAATTCTTTTCATCATTTCGTTTGTTCAAGATGCCTACGGTGAAATATACTTGTCAAAAGGACTTCATTTAAATGTTTTAGTACATAAAATACAACAAAATATTAAACATATTTATTCTGAGAGCAAAAAAATTTTTGATCGGATTTTGGGTATTTTGTAGTTATAAAGAAAGACGACGCCATTTTGTATTACACAACGACTACTTTCTAAGTTAGAGCAGTATGGAATACGAGGGCGCAGTCTAGAATGGTTTAGATCTTACTTTTCAAATAGAAAACAGGTCTGCGCAATTAATGGTAAACTTTCTGATGAGAAAGAAATTCACTGCGGAGTTCCGCCGGGATCACATCTTGGTCTCTTTTTGTTTCTTCTGTACATCAATGATTTGCCTTGAAACAACTAAGGCCAGATTATTTGCCGATGATACAACTCTTTCAGCAACGGGATTAACCGTGGACGAAATTGAAACAAAATTAAATCATGACTTTGCAAATGTGGATCAATGGATCATTGCAAACAAATTACCCTAAATTAATAAGGGTAAAACTGAATTTATAATAATAGGCTCAAGACAAACGAGTGTCATCTTTCGAACAGGGTCCCTTAATTAAACTTGGTGACAAAGCAATTAAGCGTGTACCACATAAAAAGACACTTGGTGTTATTTTAGATGAACAACTTAAGTGAGACAAACATAATGAGGAACAAAGTAAAACAATTTCAAAGAACATTGCTTTGTTAAGAAGAGATAAGTCCTTCGTTCCCAGACATGTTCTTGAGAAAATTTATAATGCTTTCATAATTTCTCATTTTTACTATTGTTCGAAAATATATATATTTATATTTTTTATAAAATATTGTCCAAAAAATACGACAACAAAACGTTATTTGGTTTAACCCGTCGTATAACCCACGGTGAAAGTAACCTACACCTGCATAGACAATTGTGAAGCTATTATTTCTAAACTCAACTTCAGAATACTCTTGAATATAATGAAACATTTATATTTGGCCGTGACGATAGCTGATGTTATACGGTGTCCATTAATACAGCAGGCACAAAACAAGAGAGATTTGAACTATTTCTTACCGGTGACTTTGACAAATTCTAAAAACAACTTCTAGTACTGGAAATTATTAAATTCGTTCATCATATTAACAAATCGTATATCTAATTTTGTTAAATGTTATTGCTGCACCAAAAAGCAATAGTCGTGCACTGATCGGCTTATTAAAACATGCATTTTTTTTTCAATTCGTTGCAGGGACAAACATGTAATCAAGTACATTTGTGATAAACCGTGGTTTTCGCGAATGTTAGTGAAATATTCAATCAAGAACCGTAAAAAAGAAGTTATTGCAGCCGGTAGTCGTTCTACGGTGAAAATTCCTCAGAATGCAAGTAATATTGAAGTCAGATTCCAGGTAATGCGTTTCATCAAAACATGGTGTGACGTGAAGAAATATGATCGTGGAAACAAATGCTGGTGTGAGCCAACACTACCTCATGTCTTCAAATTTGACAGTCCTGCCACGTATACGTTCACATTGGAGGGAAGTCTTTACTATGAAGCGGTAATGAAAGTCACTAATCAACGTTATCGCGAAGTTCATATTATGGAATGAGTGCTGTTTCCTAAGCTTTTAAGGTATCTCTTTACAGCTTTTAAAAATTGCTTTTTAGATTCCAATTTTCGGCCAAACAGTATTTTATTATAAAACAAAGATTATCTCATGCCCTTATACAAAAAAGACTGAAAATGTTCAAATATTTAATAGAAAGTTGCAATGACAGCAATAAATTTTTGCTACGGCCGCATTTTAGGATATTAAGGTGCCTCGATATACTAAAGCGCACAAAATCCTATATGCAAAGCCCAAACACAAATTTCGTATGCGCGGGAATACTAATGAAAGAACTTCCAAAAATTACCTGACGTGGTTAGTTGCTCACGTTTTCTTGCGCCATTGCGCGTGTTCTACAAATGTTGCATGTCAATTGCTGACGACATTAAAAAATTCAATTTTCCGAAAGCAATGCGCTATATCTAATTATGTTGTCCGGTGACCTATGTTAAATTTTGCATGGTCTATTGTACCGCAAAATTCTCTCGTTATACTAAAAACAGAAAAACTCTGTAATGGCAAAATATTTCGTCCAAGAAAACGATATTTTTTCATGTTTTGGGTACTGTTAGTTTATGTTGTATGTAAAATAATGCATGAAAAATATTGGTTTTTACCGTGCTTCTTTTCCAATTAAACGAATAAATAGGTTATTTTAGAATAAATTTCGTTAGCGTGCGTTACCATAGCAACGAACTTTGTACTAAAACTAACAAAATGTGAAAGAAGATATATTAAACTATATCAACATTCCTATATCTGTTGAATAAAACTTCAGGAATGTCAAATTGTTGTATACCTTGATTTTTTGAAAACTGTCATAGCACGCCACCTAAGTGAGTTGAGTTGGAAATGACGTCGGTGACATCATATTTCTTTTTACTGATGCGACTCGTTATTCTATATTGAATTATTTGGAATAAAAATTTTCATGCTTGAAGATGTATGAAATAATAATATTGATGAAAATTATATATGGGAAACACTGCCATAATTTCTAAGAAAATTATATTATTTCCACAATATATTAAGAAGTCATTTTTTCCATAAACAAGGCACATTGCGTGATTTTGGGGTAACCATTTGGGTAATGTTCATTGTATATCATGAATTTTTTTTTAGACAAATAGGAATAGTCCACAAGTTGTGTCGTAAACTTTAAACTCATTA
This sequence comes from Trachythela sp. YZ-2020, assembly GCA_016169945.1. Taxonomy (NCBI): domain Eukaryota; kingdom Metazoa; phylum Cnidaria; class Anthozoa; order Malacalcyonacea; family Clavulariidae; genus Trachythela; species Trachythela sp. YZ-2020. The sequence goes on from JADLSH010000395.1 coordinate 248,466, forward strand.
ACAAGTTGTGGAAAGCCAAACATTTTGGCTGGCCGAGAACTTGTCAAGGAAGAAACTAATAACGAATGCATATTTCTTGAAAGCAAGCCAACTTCCGCCTGATCTTGTTACAGCAACTTGTACTATAGTCCGTTTTTTTTTCACAGAAAGCAATCCAAATTTATTTAAATACATGCAAAACGTCAAGGCAAACTGCTATCATCTATCAAATATTTTGGTTAGTCACCAAAGACTTTCGAAATCAAAGTTTCGGTTTCTGATATTTTGTCTTAGCGTGAAGATATTGGCCTACTTTGAGATGGTAACTCGCCTTAGCTCGTCGCGTTATAATGCGAGATAAGGCGATTTAATAAAAAAATGCAGAGCAATTAAATGTGCAAGTTAAGGACATTTAGGCAATCCTTATCCAGAAGTGTATTTCACATTAGGTGTGCATAATACATGTATTTTCAAAGACCATAATTACACACCCTTTTCCCCCAACACCACACACAAACTGGTCTTTGGTTATTTGTAGGGACCGTCCGACTTGTGGGTCCCCACTATTTTTGCTTTCGAAATGGTCAAGATCAACTATTCTTGTGTTTTCGTGGAAAAGTATTCTAACCACAACGTAGATATTAGTTTATCTGATAATTTATGTCTTCCAGAGTTGTGGGGACCGACTTGTAAAGAAATTGTACTGCGTGGGTTCGATTACTTGTAGGGCCAGTTGTTAGGAAAACATATTCCTGCGTTTACCCACTTTCGGGTTCCTACACGGATTTAAACTTTGTGTGTAATATACTTGTAAATTTCGCTTTCTAAATCAGAAGGTAATGCGGTTAAATTTGGAGTGCTATGTAACGATTAGATTAAGAAACAAATTTTGTATATTTGTGTAAATAGTTATGAAATATCTTCCATCTTTTACCTTTGGGCTTTCGTATTGAACGTTCATTATTTCTCTTCAGGAAAGATGATTGTATAATCAAGAAATATGTCCGTTTACAAGAAATCTCCACAACAATGTAAGATGGTGAATCGTTGACATAGTTTATATAAGGTTACCTCTTTAAATATTTTTATATATAATCCGTATAACCGACGCAAAACGCACTAAATCCATAATGTATATAAGCGCATAACTACCTGTTGGTGATGTCTTCTTATGCACGAAAGGAGAATAAATTGTTCGATCATAATTAATGTTTAACCAACATCATTACCATGTCAAAAGATTTTTAGGCAAATCGAGATGAAATTTGCATTTTTATAGATAATTATTAATGTGATATTTATGTTGCTATTTGTGAAGACCGACTTGTGGGTACACTTTTAATGTTTTAATAGTTCAAGTGTTAAATTAACATTACTTGTGGGGTCCATGCAGTGTTGGCAATTGAATATGACGTTCATGCATGTAAGCTTCCAAAGCAAAATATATATTGCAAAGCAGATTGAAATGCAACTATAAATTTTGCCTTCAAACGCGAATAAATATTTACGTCATTAATCATAAAATACATTAACACTGTGCTCACCGGACCCCACAAGTTACAAAACACGCGAAGGCTATATAGTAGTTAATATAGTAATCGTTAAAATAATCGAAAACCAATATAAACAATTACAATTATGTCTTTCACGGTAGTTTGAGTTTCTTTAATGTTTCAATTATATTAATATACAACAATAACAGACAGCACAAATTATTCATTGTATATAGTAATTCAAGCCAGTACCGTAACGTAAACGAACAATTTATTAACGATAACAAATAGTAAATAATGCTTGGAATATGTCTATATTATATGGAGCGTTAAATGTCACCAGTGTAACGTCTTATATTTGAAAAGCTAAGCTACATGTTAATTTATTACTCTATCTACTTCTAAAGTTGTTAAGACTGATTGTAGCCTCGGGACATTTGTATTTCGAGTTATAAGTTACTTGTGCGGTCCAATATTGAACTTTTTGTAACTTATGAATTATCATCAACAAGATTTAATTTGTGGGGTATGACTTTGATTTATATCTTATCATTTAGAACAACAACGACAAATTTGCCTTTTTCTCTATGGACCTCAAAAGTATACAAAAACAACACTATCACAAATTTCAAAACACACGAAAAATATAATAGAAATAGTTTAATTTTTATATGTATATATTGAGTAGAGTTTTATAATTGAAATAGTTCTATTAATAGTTTTAGACTATTTGTCTTATTGCTACTTTTGCAATTCCTCAAACTTTTTCTTTTTACACGTAGTATCAATTCAATCTGTTTTGATTCGTATAATTTGAAAGATGATTTTTTGAAGGTTGCGAATTGAGATGCTTCGACGTTGGTTCAAATTTCGAATGTTATAAGTAGTATTATACAGGCCGTTCGACCCCCTTTTTTGAGAGTGTGCAAGAGTGTGCGAGAGTGAGCTAATTGAATATTCAGTAAGTGAGGGGCACAAGGAGGCGCATCATGAACATTAGCATATGAGGTGCGCAGCATCATTAACAGAATATAGCATTAGCACACAGGGAGGCCCATTATGTAATTAACATAAACATCATTAATTATACAACTCGGTCCTACTCCTGTGGGATTTTGTAACCTTCATACAATAACGTCACGGAACAAGGCCAGACAATTTTTGCTGAGTTCAGCATATCACGCGGGCAAGCTTGGGCAAGACTTGCTAGCTCTGCAATTTTTAGCATCCCTCCAACCCACATATTCCGGCCGAAGTAATAAGTGTGCAAGACCAATGACGTCGCAATACAGTAGCGCCACAGCGTAGCGCCACAGCGTAGCGCCACAGCGTAGCGCCACAGCGTAGCGCCACAGCGTAGCGCCACAGCGTAGCGCCACAGCGTAGCGCCACAGCGTAGCGCCACAGCGTAGCGCCACAGCGTAGCGCCACAGCGTAGCGCCACAGCGTAGCGCCACAGCGTAGCGCCACAGCGTAGCGCCACAGCGTAGCGCCACAACGTAGCGCTACAATGGCGTTATCTCGTTCAGGTAAAACGAGGTAGGTCCATGCGGCAGGAGATATTACGAGGATTAAACAGCACAAGAAAGAAATCACAAAATCACAAGATGGATGATATTTTTTATAAATTCGCTGAAAGATCTTCAGCTAGCGCTGAAAACAGAAAACTTCAATGCATTTCAAATTCTCTTGTTCATTTATTGACTGAAAAACACGCTTATTAAAAATCATACATCATACCCTAGGATGGGCAAGGTAAATTTTCGATTTATAAACTCGTTGTTAGTAATAAATATATTCTCGTATCTACTAAACTGTAAATATAATTATCAAAACGAGAAGATCTTAAAGTTTATCGGCATAGTATATGCAAGCGTTGCTAAAGTCTTATAGAGAAATACAAATACATGTTTGCGAAGCGAATATATAAACGTAACTCTAAGTCAAAGCTTTCATTTTATTATCAATAATACGTTTAACATTACACTATGTAAAATCAGCGAGACCTATATACGAGAAATTTAAAAGAGAAAGCTAACACAATTCTTGTAACACAATTCTAACACCGTGTCTTGTTAGGTGAATGCAATTAAATCTAGTTTTGCATAGTACATTTTGTACTTTAAATCATTAAGCCGGTCATTAACACAACAAAACAGTCGTCGCTAGCTCCAGACATGCCTGAGGGAACTAGAACCAGATAACTTTAAGGAAACAGATTTTACTTTTGTAAGACACCCTATGATATCCTAAAATGATATCCTAATATACTCTATGATATCTTAAGATACTCTATGATATCCTGAAATTATATCCCAAAACGATATCCTAAGATGATATCCTAAAATGATATCATAAGATACTCTATGATATCCTAAGATATTCTATTACATCCTAAGATACTGTATGATATCCTAAAATGACTATAGTCATGTTTGTTAGAGCTAGACTTAGCGTAAGTATCAGAGTTAGGGTTAGGGTTAAAGAAAGAAGGAGGAGTGGAATTTATCTTCCTTATTTTTATCTTCCCTATTTCAGGATATCATGCAATATCTTTGGACACTATGCAATATCTTAGGATATCATACAGTATCTTAGGATATCATTCTAGGATATCATACAGTATCTTAGGATCGGATATCATACAGTCTTAGGATATAACTTTAGGATATCATACAGTATCTTAGGATATCATACAGTATCTTAGGATATTATTTTAGGATATCATACAGTATCTTAGGATATCATTCTACGATAGCGTACAGTATCTTAGGATATCATACAGTATCTTAGGATATTATTTTAGGATATCATACAGTATCGTAGGATATCATACAGTATCTTAGGATATCATTTTAGGATATCATAGGATATCTTAGGATATCATAGAGTATCTCATGATATCGTTTTAGGATATCATTTTAGGATATCATCTTAGGATATCGTTTTAGGATATAATTTTAGCATATATATCATAGAGTATCTTAAGATATCATAGATATCTTAGGATATCATTTTAGGATATCATACAGTATCTTAGGATATCATACAGTATCTTAGGATATTATTTTAGGATATCATACAGTATCTTAGGATATCATTCTACGATATCGTACAGTATCTTAGGATCTCATACAGTATCTTAGGATATCATTTTAGGATATCATACAATATCGTAGGATATTATACAGTATCTTAGGATATCATTTTAGGATATCATAGGATATCTTAGGATATCATAGAGTATCTCATGATATCATTTTAGGATATCATTTTAGGATATCATCTTAGGATATCGTTTTAGGATATAATTTTAGCCTATATATCATAGAGTATCTTAAGATATCATAGATATCTTAGGATATCATTTTAGGATATCATAGGATGTCTTACAAAAGTAAAATCTTGTGTTAATGGTCGACCGGTTTAATGATTTAAAGTACAAAATGTACCATGAAAAACTATATTTAATTGCTTTCACCTAACAAGACATGGCAACGCATAGAATTATGTTAGCTTTCTCTTTTAAATTGCTCGTATATATGTCTCGCTGATTTTACATAGTGTAATGTTAAATGTATTATTGGTAATAAAATGAAAGCTTTGACTTAGAGTTACGTTTATATATTCGCTTCGCAAACATGTATTTGTATTTCTCTATAAGACTTTAGCAACGCTTGCATATACTATGCCGATAAACTTTAAGATCTTCTCGTTTTGATAATTATATTTACAGTTTACTAGATACAAGAATATATTTATTACTAACAACGAGTTTATAAATCGAAAATTTTACCATGCCCATCCTAGGGTATGATGTATGATTTTTAATAAGCGTATTTTTCAGTCAACAAACAAGATAATTTGAAATGCATTGAAGTTTTCTGTTTTCTTGGTCTTGTACACTAATTACTTCTGCCGGGATATGTGGGTTGGATGGATGCTAAAAATTGCAGAGTCAGCAAGTCTTGCCCAAGCTTGCCCGCGTGACATGCTGAACTCAGCAAAAATTGTCTGGCCTTGTTCCGTGACGTTATTGTATGAAGTTTAAGAAATCCCAAAGGAGTAGGACCGAGTTGTATAATTAATGATGTTTATGTTAATTACATAATGCGCCCCCTTGTATGCTAATGCTATATTATGTTAATGATGTTGCGCACCTCATATGCTAATGTTCATGATGAATATTCATTTAGCTCACTCTCGCACACTCTCGCACACTCTCGCACACTCTCGCACACTCTCGCACACTCTCGCACACTCTCGCACACTCTCGCACACTCTCGCACACTCTCGCACACTCTCGCACACTCTCGCACACTCTCGCACACTCTCGCACACTCGCACACTCTCGCACACTCTCGCACACTCTCGCACACTCTCGCACACTCTCGCACACTCTCGCACACTCTCGCACACTCTCGCACACTCTCGCACACTCTCGCACACTCTCGCACACTCTCGCACACTCTCGCACACACTCTTAAAAAAGGGGCTCGAACGGCCTGTATAATACTACTGTTATACATCATATTATAACATCACGAAGCAATGCCAATCTAAATTTACTATGCTTCCGTCCTAGTAAGTGCAGAACATTCGGTTACCAACGTTTCTTTTTTCAGCGCACGTGCAGAACTTGGAACGTATTGCCTTCAGAAATGCGCAATCAAGATAGCTCCTTAAACCGCTTCAAATACCTTCTGGAAAATTATCATATAACGGCACTAGATACTTTGTTTGAAGGAGAAGACCCAAGGACATGGAAATCTATTTGCCCAAAATGTAACACTCCGCGCTCACTCTCGAACGCTATCACCTGCTGCATCTAATCAAATTTCATGATTACTAGACTTAACGGGACCGCTGTAATTGGCTTTGCTGTTGCGGACACCCAGCCACATATAGTACTGTACTTGTCCTCTTATATTTGTTAATGTTGTGTATCTTAAACTATGTGGAAAACCTAATAAATAAATAAATATTGTCGTAAAATGTATAATGTAATGCTTAACTGGAGCAAACTAGTGCACTTTGCCTTAGATATTTTCATTGGTGATATAGTTTGATGTCAAGGCCTTTTTTAAGAAATCGTTAGTGGGGGGCCATCATCGAAAGGGAATGTAACAAGTAAGTGGTGTATTACAGGTGCGGGAAGGTGAAGGGAGGTCTGGGGGTCCTCCCCCAGAAAAATTTTGTATTCTTGAGTCTCTGTGGCTTGATTTCCTGCATTTTCAGAGACAATTTTTGATATATCCCATCTAAACGGAGCCAGGTTTTGTTGTGAGAATACCATAACTTTCCTCTAAACTCAGTTTTTCCCCTTTTTTGCTTATACTTTGGACAAAAGGGACCTTCACTGGGGGGGCCAAAATAGCTTACTGGGGTGGCCAACATGGGGGCTGGGGGGGCTTTTGCCCCTCCAGTACATTAGTTAAAAAAGGCCCTGTTTGATGTAATCAGTCACTGAAAAGCCCCAACTAGTCTAGGACCTGTATATGAGTTTGTATGCATTTCATTTAGGACAGATAATCTCAACTGTTTTAGGGCAAGTTGACCATGACGGTCAACATGGTAATGCTGCCCGAACCCCAATCCGGGACGAAACGTCCGAAACGGACCACACCCAAAAACGACGCTTTCGCCATGGTGCTATCTACCAAACCATAAAAGCTTTGGCTATTCTGAGGTGCTTATATGGTTTAGAGATAGTGCTTTTAGGGGGGTCATTGGTAAGTGTGAAATGCCTAGCACTGATATTTCACAAGAAAATGACTATACAATACTCATGGTCAAACGTCAATTTGTGGTTTAGAACTTCAGGTAAACAGCAGTGGACCTACATTACCTTTTTTCCTAAATCTTTTTGATAGACACATAATTGGTACTTATTTAAGCATATTACCACTGTTTTGTTGTAAAATAGTAAATATTTTGTGACCGAAATAATAATTTGAAATGTACCTACCTCCTGCAAGTGGACGTATTTGGCCAAATTCGCCACTTTACTCCGCTGTTTATCACCGATACTTTACTCCGCTGTTTATCACCGATACAAGTTTTAACTAGGTTTCAAGTAGATCCTAGCTGTTTAACCATCGACGAGGTAAAACCTCAACTTTGTCCAAATTCGGCGCCATTGTGTCATCCCGTGTCGGTTGTCAACAATTCGGCCTCGTTATTCTTCCATCCAAGCCATTTCGATTACACTAGTAACAAATTTAACCCTTTATTATGGGCATGAAGATAAAAATATGAATAAAAGAAACGAAATGCAGCATTTTACCTCCCTGTAAAATGTTGCTTACGAGTATTTCAAAACATTCCGTACAAATCTCACGTGGGCAAAGTGACAGGACGTGACAGGGGGGATGATGTTTTTCACGAAGATAGAAGAAGGCTGCGTGTGACAACAGGGAACCCAAGCTGACTTAATTAACTTTAGTTGAATATAGACTAAAAACTGAACTATTAGTGAAAGCTAACTCTAAAATACCCTAAACTATACTGTTATTTACTGAATACTACTTTTTAAAACTAATAACATATTTTTTCTACATTTTTTGTCCAAATATATTATATAAAGTTCATATTTAACGTCAAGTATAAACTGCAACTCTGACTTGTTATTTTAGAATAATATTATATTAATGAAAATAACTACAGGTATATATTATCAAACATTTATATTATTGGTTAGTAGTGTTGAACTTTTTCCTCTTTATACTTTTACAAAACTGAGGACAGAAATGTAGAAAAAAATATGTTATTAGTTTAAAAAAGTAGTATTCAGTAAATAACAGTATAGTCTAGGGTATTTTAGAGTTAGCTTTCACTAATAGTTCAGTTTTTAGTCTATATTCAACTAAAGTTAATTAAGTCAGCTTGGGTTCCTGTTGTCACACGCAGCCTTCTTCTATCTTCGTGAAATATATCACCCCCCCTGTCACGTCCTGTCACTTTGCCCACGTGAAATTTGTACGGAATGTTTTGAAAGACTCGTAAGCAACATTTTACAGGGAGGTAAAATGCTGCATTTCGTACCTTTTATTCATATTTTTATCTTCATACCCATAATAAAGGGTTAAATTTGTTACTAGTGTAATCGAAATGGCTTGGATGGAAGAATAACGAGGCCGAATTGTTGACAACCGACACGGGATGACACAATGGCGCCGAATTTGGACAAAGTTGAGGTTTTACCTTGTCGATGGTTAAACAGCTAGGATCTACTTGAAACCTAGTTAAAACTTGTTTAAAATGTGCTTGATACCATTATGTCTGAACTGACTTACATATTTGGAAGGATTTCAACGAGTATCGGTGATAAACAGCGGAGTAAAGTGGCGAATTTGGCCAAATACGTCCATTTGCAGGAGGTAGGTACATTTCAAATTATTATTTCTGTCACAAAATATTTACTATTTTGCACCAAAACAGTGGTAATATACTTAAATAAGTACCAATTATGTGTCTATCAAAAAGGTTTAGGAAAAAAGGTAATGTAGGTCCACTGCTGTTTACCTGAAGTTGTAAGCCACAAATTGACGTTTGACCATGAGTATTGTATAGTCATTTTCTTGCGAAATATCAGTGCTAGGCATTTCACACTTACCAATGACCCCCCTAAAAGGATTATCTCTAAACCATATAAGCACCTCAGAATAGACAAAGCTTTTATGGTTTGGTAGATAGCACCATGGCGAAAGCGTCGTTTTTGGGTGTGGTCCGTTTCGGACGTTTCGTCCCGGATTGGGGTTCAGGCAGCGTTACGATGTTGAGCGTCATGGTCAACTTGCCCTAAAACAGTTGAGATTATCTGTCCTAAATGAAATGTATACAAACTCATATACAGGTCCTGGACTAAACGGGGAGTGAGCTTAATAATGTATAATGTATAATGTATCTTAACAAATCAGCGTCTGAAATTAAGGCTATCATATTCAATTAAAATACTGTTTTTAATCCCCCAGCCGGCGCGAAGCGCCATGCGAGGGTACTAATTCCGCTCGGATATTTACACCTGGGTATGTGAAAACATTGTGGAATGCAAAGTCGTCCACCATTTTTTTTTGTCATGGACGTTTTTTTACGTTATGCGCATGCGCGAGCTAAAGCCGAGAGAAAGCTGGTAACTAGCCACATCATGATTGGCTAAGACAACGATTTTGTTTTATATGCATACGTCAGAAAAATAACTGCCATTTTGGCATTTTATTTTTGGCATTTATATTTTATAATGCATTTATATGAAAACTTTTTTCAAAATTGTACTCAGTCTCCAAAACAAGGGAAGTGACCATTTTTTAGTGAACATTTTCATTTACTAAAGTCAATAAGAAAAGAAAGCAGTCGAAAAGTCGAGAAAGGACAGAATTTTCGAGTTTTAAAGCGTTTTAAACCGGTAATTGTTTATTTGCATACTTGCTTTTGCAGTTTTGCCGTCAATTGGCATGCACTTCTATAGTTTGTGGTTTTGAAATTGCGTAGTTCATCCTGTGGTCAATACAACAATGTTTTAGTATTAATTTAAATGCGTTATATAAAAAAACCCATCATATTTTATCTACAAAACTTCATAGTATAAAAATACTGTTCAAAAAACAGTTGAAGTTTTCGAAACGTTTTGTGAGACGTCTAAGATTGAATTTTACAGTAAATCAAAGCCAAAAAAGAACAAGATAACATACCTACTTTATATAGTTGGGCAATTGGTAATTTTATTGTTAAAAGTAAAAATATTTTCACAGTTTGTACAGAAAAGAAAAGAAATATGGAGTATTTAAGATACAGTGTTCGCTTGCGTGTTACCATGGTTACAGTAAACGATTTAGTACTTCATGTTACAATTACTTTTGGGTTGTTCGGGAGAATAATTATTTGGTTCTAATATAATGGCGAGGGGTTACTGCATGAATGTATTTCTAGTAAAAACGTCATGAGAGCATTCTTGGGCAAGCTCCTTGTTATCATTAACGACGTCTTACTTATTAAGCAAATATATTCGCTTGTGTGTGAATCGCTTGTGTCTTTATCTAGGAACACTTGGGGGTGTAACGGTATCACCTGTGCATGAGTAACCCACGGTGCATATCCTGTATACCCACATAAGGAAACGCAATCATTGCACCTTGGTATAATTGCATAGTCATACAATATTTTTACACGCTGTCAAAAGTAAAAGTTAGTCCCTGTATACAGAAGCTTTTCACGGTCAATCAAACTGAATTTCAAGCGAGTTTCAGCAGGATTGCAGTTAAATTTCGAAGCGAATCGATGAGGCGACAAGTGAACCCAACATCGCAGCAGGTCAACTTTCTCAACAGGTAGGCAGCAGCCAGCATAAGCCAAATTTTTACGTTCAACGTCCCTCTTCCCACAGTTAACAGTAACGGCAAACGTTTGGATCCAAACTTGGAGAGCATACGAGGTAAAAACTAACTGAGCAAAAATACTGCTATGTCGCTACGTTTATTACATGCATTGGCCCAGAGCCCATTTTTTAAGTTTAGATATAGGTAATGAGAACCATAATGGTGGTAAATAATTTATAATTGTAACAACAGTCCCTAAGTGAGCTGCGAAGTGGAAAACATAAGTGTGAAATATGATAGTGTATTGACCATGTGTTGGAAGGCAAGACAATGTTTTATTGTTATGTCAAATGTAAAAAAGTTATAAAAGTAAAATGTTTATATGAATGTAGACCTAAAAAATGAGAGTATGTGTGTTATAAGTGAAACATAAAGGTTGAGTTTGTAGTGTATGTAAGGTTTATGTGTGTTTTGATGTAAGTGTAAATGTGGTGTATAAAAATGTGCCTCAGGCTCATACGGAGACTGGTCACGCTGTACTGAAAATCTTGTATAGAGGCATGTAAAAATTAGTTAAAGAGAAGAAGGAAATATATGTATGTATTTCAGAATCCCCGTACGCGTTTCGTCCCTCATGGACTCATCAGCGGGGATCAGGGTTGGCACATGTTTGGGAAAGATAGAAGAGAGAATTTTGAAGGCAAACAAGGATAAACAAAAATAATATATGTATGATATAAAAGTTGTAGTGTCATACCAAACTCGTTGTTGTTCTTATGTAGACCGATGCGACGGGCCATTGTGGAAAGTTGTAGAATATTTTCTTTGTAGCTACGAGAGCGCTTGTTTAGAACTGTCTTGCTTAAGATCAGTGGGCAGAAAGGGCGATTGCTGAATTTGCGTTAGTATAAATTGCGTGTGTTCTGTCATGCGTATTGGGGCTGTAATTGTAATATGTGGATAGTGGGGGTGAATAGAGGATATGGATTGTGATGGAGGGATGCGATTGTGTATGTAGCAAGCAAGTAGATGTACTTCATGTAGTATTTGTAGATTGGCAATTATTTGTGTGTGCGACGTTAAATTTGTGGATTTATATTTGAATAAGTGTGTTTTGGCTTATATCAAGAAGTTAAAAGTCTTAGGTTAATGATGTCAAGGAAGGAAGTTAAATTATATCTTGTAAAAGTCGCCATAATTGGTGAGTGCCTGTATACAAGGAGAAATTTGTACAACAATTTGTGTTATAATGAAAATAATTTTACAAAAATAGAAATGTGTGCATACATAGTTGTTGGGATTGAACATATAACATATGGTAATTAATTGTGGTAAAAATTATTGCATATAACTATTTTTACACAGTTGTAATTGTTATATGTCTTCTTGAAATATAAGGCTATGTGGTGTACAATTTCATGTGTTTTGACAAAGCAAGTCTTTTAACGTAGCTAACGTATTGCACAATTTTACCACACAAATCGCTTATTGAACACAAACACAAAAACTCAAAGCAAATCTCCCAATAACTAGTCTGTAAATTTGGTAAAAAAAATTCTGGAATGCTGTCTGGGTCAATGGAATACTGTTTGGCAAAGTTCTGATATAGACGGACATGCAAAAGTAATGCAGCTTGTTTCACAATGCAATGTAAGCTGACTCTTGAAGAAATAATTCTTACAATATTGACATATACCTGTTATGTAGAGAGTCAATTAAAATATTTGTAAATAGACTGACAGACAATATTATGTTTGTTTGAGTGAACAAGCGTAGTAGCGGCGTATATATATATGATTGAGTACGTATCTCAGTCGTTCACTGTAATTTATATATCTTGAAAATGCGAGGTAGATACTGTATATAGTATTGCAGACGATGCATGACATATGGTAGTTCAATAAACACTGCTAGGAATGGCTGCCGCACGTAATACAAATACGGAAGTTGTTATTCGGGCATAGTTAAATTCTCTATTAACTATGATTCGGGTTAGCGTATACGTAGCGTAAGGATATATAATTGTGAGTATTGTCTATCTCCATATGATATGTTCTATATATCACTGCGAGTTACAATTCAGAGTAATCAACGATAATATATATGGCAAATATTCATACCTCTAGACTTGCTTTTAACTTTTGAAGCGATGATGTCATATACAATAACACATATCTTTTCCGGAGGCTAGTCCCCAATGGGAAAGACTCGTTGAAGAAATTCTAGTCCTCAATGCAGAGATATTCGATCCATAAATCTCTCAGTGATATATATGCGTTCCGAATAAATACAAACTTAAAGCTATCTATTCACCGGCGTTGCCCGGCGAGCTAATGAGTATTTTGGTATTTCCGGGACGTGGGATGAGAACTTGTAAACAGTATGCAGATTACAAAACCAAAATTTGTCAGTATAATTGAAAGAACATGCACGGTGTATTTTTCAACGGATTTGCTAGCAAAATCAAAGCAAACATTGTGTGGAAAGCTTTATATAAGCGAAGTGAGAGATCTGAGATTGAGACCCGAGTTTGATACAGGCTTTTCAGTATTACAAGAAAGATTATTGATGGATTTGATACACATTGGACACACTAGAGTAAGTAAATAGAAATATTTATATATTTGACTACCATAACAAATCTGTGAGGTCAAATAATCTTAGCTAAATCCATCATTTAACTATTAAAGCTTAACTTGACTTAAATTATAAAAATCGATTCTTTATTATCGTATGTTATGTGTATAACTTTGGGAGTTTGTGTCGCATAAGCCCAGCTCTCTGTTACATATACACGTAACTACAATACACGGAAAGATGCGACAAAATCTGACTTGCAAACGTAAAGGTATGCGCTTACAGTAATAGTTAAATATTTTTTATAAATTAATGCGTTGTTGACTTCGGAATTTTCTGCATGCTATATAAACCCTTTTCTACAGGCTTTTAAACTGATACGCGTATGACAAAAAGTTACTAGGTTTATTTACGCATGTAAAATTATTCACAAGTTGTTGGCTTAACAAGCTCGTATACTCGGTAGCAAGCCTGTCGACAACGTGTAGCAAGCTTGTCATTTTATCAACCGTTGCGTCATATTTTAAAGCAAAGTAGAATTAATATAGTAGAGCGATTGAATAGATTTATAAAAGTGTCGCTTATCACATTACGGTTTCTTGTTTACTAACACGCAAATATCATGCGGCAAACCCGTAGGGTTTGTATTGGTGACACATTTGTTTATCTGAGTTTATATTTTTCCTTAACACCTCATTCTGTTTATATTCATAATATAAATTCATATTAGTTGTGTACTGTATGTTATACAGTTTATTAGAGAAGGTAGTAATTTAGTAAACAAATTAATCCATATAGGAACAAGTCCGTTTGCCGCATAATAACAGTTGTATCGGAAACCGTCGGAACACAACGCAGTGGTTTTTCTGTTTGACGTGTGATTACCGCACGAACCGCAACCGCAAACCGCACGCATGGCACCCGCTAACCGCACGCACAGCACCCGCTAACCGCACGCAAAGCACCCGCTAACCGCACGCACCGCACCCGCTAACCGCACGAACCGCAACCGAACCGCAGTGTTAACTTACTTCTAGGCAGTACTGTCAGTGCAGACGTGGGATTTTTAAATTATATTTTAAGAAACATAGTTTTGGGTCACAGAAATTTTCAAACCTATATTTACCTATATTTATGCCATCAAGATAACTGACCTTTCTCAGCTTGCTTTTTGAACCCAATTGGCTGTGTTGGCACAATTAAGTAATTGTTGCACCAAACTTATCTAAGAGGCTAATAATGTTCCTTGCAGAATGTGGCAGTAAGTTTATGGAGCAGTAAGCCACTTACAGGTAATAAGATAAATTCCTTACTGTGTAAAATAGAGATTATATGATATCCATTTTACACAGTAATCCACTTGAGTACACGATGCAAACCAACTGCGTTTTATAAAGTGTCATCTATAAATTATGGACATGGTGTTTAACATACTGTAACTAATATACTTAAAAATTGGGATAAAATGTACATGCAAATCACTAATACGATATGTTGTAAAATTTAAAGTACAGTACTGCCTAGAAGTAAGTTAACACTGCGGTTCGGTTGCGGTTCGTGCGGTTAGCGGGTGCAGTGTGTGCGGTTAGCGGGTGCGGCGCGTGCGTTTAGCGGGTGCCGTGCGTGCGGTGAGCGGGTGTTGTGCGTGCGGTTTGCGATTGGGGTTCGTGCGGTAATCACACATCAAACAGAAAAACCACTGCGTCGTGTTCCGACGGTTTCCGATACAACTGTTATTATGCGGTAAACGGACTTGTTCCTATATGGATTAATTTGTTTATTAAATTACTACTTTCTCTAATAAACTGTATAACATACACAAAAGATATGAATTTATATTATGAATATAAAGAGAATGAGGTGTTAAGGCAAAGTATAAACTCAGATCAACAAACGTGTCACCACTACGGGTTTGCCGCATGATATTTGCGTGTTAGTAAACATGCAAGCAACCGTAATGTGATAAGCGACACTTTTATAAATCTATTCAATCGCTCTACTATATTAATTCTACTTTGCTATAAAATATGACGGAACGGTTGATAAAATGACAAGCTTGTTACACGTTGTCGACAGGCTTGCTACGAGCTTGTTAAGCCAACAACTTGTCAACAAGATGTGAGATTTTTACATGCGTAAATAAACCTAGTAACTTTTTGTCATACGCGTATCAGTTTGAAAGCCTATAGAAAAGGGTTTATATGGCATGCAGCAAATTCCGAAGTCAACAACGCACTAATCTATCAAAAATGTTTAATTATTATTGTAAGCGCATACCTTTACGTTTGCCAGTCAGACTTTGTCGCATCTTTCCGTGTATTGCAGTAACGTGTATAAGTAATAGAGAGCTGGGCTTATACGGCTCAAAACTCCCAAAGTTATAAACATACGATAATAAAGAATCGTAGGATGCGACAGATCAAACATTACAGTTAAACAAGTCAGACTTAGTTTTCTTACTCTACTGTACGCATAAAGGAAGTTGTAATAAAGCAATTAAACCTTTGATAATTTAAGTCAAGTTAAGCTTTAATAGTTAAATAATGGATTTAGCTAAAATTATTTGACCTCACACATTTTGTTATGGTAGTCAAATATATATATATATATTTATATTTACTCAAAGTACTTATTCTAGTGTGTCCAATGTGTATCAAATCCATCAATAATCTTTCTTGTATTAAGAAAAGCCTGTATCAAACTCGGGTCTCAATCTCAGATTTCTCACTTCGCTTATACAAAGCTTTCCCGCAGAATGTTTGCTTTGATTTTACTAGCAAATCCCATTGAAAAATACACCGTGCATCTTCTTTCAAGTATACTGACAAATTTTCGTTTCGTAATCTGCATACTGTTTACAAGTTATCCTCCCATGTCCCGAAAATACCAAAATACTGGAGCCCTTAAAATTTACGTATTTTTACGATTACGTCGAACCGTAAACCGCTAGGGATCACGTGACTAGACTCCCGCGGTTGAATTTGCGGTCAATTTTCAGGTTTTCAACGTGTGGAAATTGGTTTCGCGTATGAATAATCCCTGAGGATCTTTTTCGAAAATATCAAACTATATATTAGTATTAGTAGAATAAATGTTTAAAACATCATCTTAGCTTCACATTGCGCTTATTTTGAAACATGCACAAAAAAACGCAAAACTATAAGCTTGGCAAAAAAGCATAAAGCACAGCTTTCAAGACAAGATGGCAGCTTATACTCAAAAACATCTCAGAGTTTGTATTTCAATCTTAATCTCCTCAAAATTTATTACCTCTGACGTCTAACCTCAAACTGCAGTTTGAGGTTTGAAGTAAAAATTTTAAACCTCAATCTTAAGGTCTCTACTCATTAGCGCGCCGGGCAACGCCGGCGAATAGATAGCTTTAAGTTTGTATTGATTCTGAACGCATCGGTATATTACTGAGAGATTTATGGATCGAATATCTCTTCATGGGGGACTATAATTTCTTCAACGAGTTTTTCCCATTGGGGACTAGCCTCCGGAGAAGATATATGTTATTGTATATGACATCTTCGCTTCAATAGTTAAAAGCAAATCTAGAGGTTTGAATATTTGCCATATATAATATCGTTCATTACTCTGATTTGTAACTCGCAGTGATATATAGAACATATCATATGGAGATAGACAATACTCACAATTATATATCCTTACGCTACGTATACGCTAACCCGAATCATAGTTAATAGATAATTTAACTATGGCCGAATAACAACTTCCGTATTTGTATTACGTGCGGCAGCCATTCTTAGCAGTGTTTATTGAACTACCATATGTCATCGTCTGCAATAATATATACAGTATCTACCTCGTATTTTCAAGCTATACAACTTACAGTAAACGGCGGAGATACGTACCAAATCATATATATATACGCCGCTACTACGCTTGCTCACTCAAACAGACATGATCTGGTCTGTCAGTCTATTTAGAAATATTTTAATTGACTGTCTACATACACTGCAAAAAATGCATGAGTAACTGTTACTCATTTGTCGAGTAATTGCACAGATTACTCAATATTTTGAGTAAATTCTACTCTGCTTTCCCCGCTAAACTGATTTTACTCCTGATTTTGAGTAACAAAAACTGAGATTTTTGAGTAAAGTTATTTTAGTATTTTCTACTCTAACACAAGAGTACAATTTACTCATTTCTTGAGTAAACCACAAATTTATGTTTACTCAAGAAATGAGTAAGTTGCACATACTCAATATTTTGAGTAAAATAATATTTTTACTCACATTTTGAGTAAACAATGAATTTACTCAAACCTTGAGTGATATAAAGCTTACTCAGACATTGAGTAAATTACACAATCTATTCAGTATTCAAAGTTTGAGTAAGTTTATACCAACTCAATATTTTGAGTAAAAGTAGATTTTTTACTCATATATTGAGTGAATGATGAATTTACTCAAATCTGAGTAAGGCAATATGTTAAGGTTACTCAATTTTCGAGTAAAGGTTTAGAAAATCTGTACTCATTTTGTGAGTAAACAAAGTTTATATCACTTTCTACTATACTGAACAAATTTTAAACGTTCAACTGTCTGTATTTCCTATTTGCACACAATTAATGCCATTTAATGTCTATTCTTCTAATGGAAAATGTCAACAGTTTTATGAATTATATACATTTTGCATTTTAATTTAAGAAATCTACTCTGTAACGCAAAACGACGAACAGTTTATTTGCATTGTTCCCAAATCCGTGATGGGTGCCAAGAGGGTGGAAATCTTGCAGGTTTTCTTGCTTAACAAAATGAACATCATCACTATGAACCACTTGATAGGCATTTAGATGTTCTGAATATTCCAGCACCGGCAAAGACTTGTATTGTAACACAATGTTTCCCCTGACAAGTAAAACTTTACTTATCTGACCAAAGGTTGGTTGACCATAATTCGATGTGGCGCAAAAGTTTCTTAAAACTTGTTGCATTACACTCGGCACAGTATGGACAGTTGAACATAATATTATTTCATCATAGACATAGCAATTAGAAACTTGACAAGACAACTGAGGTTTACTAGGATTTTGAACACGCCTCACATGTAGAGCAATGGTCGAGTTTCCTTAACTGTGATTGACACATATACAGTGTCAGTGAATTATAGGGATACGTAACATCATCTGATACTGTATATCTGTCTTATATATATATATTTTTCACTAAACATAGAAATGCTTTATGTCAGGCTCTTCGATAAAAATCTGTAGATAAAATGTCTCTAAACTTTCTACATCAATTTCAATCGAGTGAGATGCAGAAAAAATATTGTATTACCACACACACTATTAACTAATCCCAAAAATAGGGTAATTTATGAATTTATTATACCAGGGGCCGGTTGTACGAAGCCCGTTTAGCCCATCGGCCCCATCCGGAGGATAACTCAAAAAAATAGATCAAGTCTATACATTCATGAAACAACCAAACTAAAATATTGCAACTTGAATAGAACAATTATATTGGCAACTACATATTGTGTAGCCAGATCGAATATGGTGACAGGAGGTTCCTTTCTTAATCTCATGTGATCCCGTCTCACTAAACGAGTTTCCGGTCTTAAATTCCTTTATGATGTGTCATGGAACTCTGACGTAAAGCGATCGGCCAATCAGCATGATGCCGATGTTACTGACCAATCAGCGACCGTGACCTTCACGTGGGCTGCGACGCGGGATAATCAAAATCTATTCAACGACCGCATTTCGACCATATTGCAAACTAAAGCCGTCTCTCTCTCGTTTGTGTCGAGCTGTTCAAAATACCTGTGTCTATTTAGACTGTCTTATAGTTTAATTATACAATATTGAAGATGCTGACAACAGTAGATGGTGTTAAAGCGTGGCTTATTGAAGTTGGTTTTGGCGATTACTGTGATGCGTTTGAAGGTATGCGAATAAAATAAATAGTCAATTCGGCATACAGCGTCTAACAGCGACATGTCGTGTGAAATAATTTCTTCAATAGGTATATATAGTGTCTGTATTTCGCTAGTTTTCAAGATCTCAGAGCGGTAAATACATTAAACTAGGTATTCAGATCACAAAAACAATATATTTGCGCTTGAAGTATATAAATCTCGTGCCGTATATAAATATCTGGCGTTTATACTGACGCTTGTGGCTGTGCGCATAATTTCCAAATGTGTCAACTGGATTTAGGTCCTGGTTTATAGCCAAGGTCCTGATATATACCATATCTAAATGCCTCAAATAGTATTAAACAACGAGTATTTCTACTTGACAAATCGATTCTAGACTCAAACTCAGGAAATGTATACCACCTTTGTCTTCGATTCGCCGTATGGGCTATTCGATTATTGGCCATTATTTACAACATACATGTTACTTAAATATCTTAATGCCTATATATCAGGATAATTTCTGTAACCAAAACTTAAATAGGGATATATTATCATTGACAAATAGGCCAAAATATAATTTTTTATTCATATTTGATCAGTTAATCCATAGTTAATAGAAATACTAAGGTTAATCCAACGACCAACATATAATCATGTCATCAGTCAGATCAGTGTATAGCGCAAAGGTCAAAGCGCATATGGTGTATTATTTATACTTATTGGAATTAATAGCAAATTAATTACAAAGCTTCGGCCTTTAATATTCCCCAAAACATCAAAGCATTATAATACCCCTAAGGACCTGTGCCTTTTGGCCTGGCTGGCCCCCTCAGCTTTGCTGGGCCAGTTTGACATTTGCTTCACATGAGGCTGGTGATTTTGTCGGGAAAGCAAAATGCATTTTTTTTTTTTTAAACACTATTTTATTGTGGGTAACTACTTCAGGAGACGATCTCAAAAACATAAAAACTATAGATAAGGCGGGATCTCGCCTCTTGCGAATCAGTCATGTAAAGCGGGCCAGTCCGGCTCATGAACTGAGCTAAAGCTGATTTACCCCAGTGCCACAAGCCCACAACTATGAAAATGCACCTATTAACTGGTACTTTTTAATCAAACCCTGATAGAGTACATATAGATTTATCTCTTTAAAACCTTATTGACAATTTGAAAATAAAAATATATATATTTGATTTTTTAGAGAATATGATTGATGGAGAAGCCCTTAAAGTTTTGTCAGAAAGGGCATCAGAATTGCTAGTACCTGTAATCGGGCACAGGATGAAGTTCCTGCAGAAGCTGGAGGAACTTAAAAGGCAAAGTCGATTGGAGGTCGAAAGCGAAAATGCAACATCTCCAAGAATGAAAAGTATAGCAGTTGAAGATCCAAACCATGTATGCATATCTGCCGATGTACTAACCCATGACCAGCAAAACAGTAATGCAGGACCAACAGAGGAGGAATCAAGGTTGGTATTCCTTATATTCATTTTTTATTGCAAAATGCCCTGATTATTTATATAGGTATGGCTTTACCCATCTTTGGATGACAGGGGTTTTAAAAAATTCTCAAGTTAAGCTTTTCATCTAGTTATCTGATGACTGATTACAGGGAGCAGTGAAATAATTGTGTGTGATGAATGTGCGTCAGTCTATTAAACCATTAGGCTCCTTGAGAGTTAAAAACACAGGAATTTTATTATGGCATAGGCTCCTTGAGAGTTAAAAACACAGGAATTTTATTATGGCATTTGTTTCAATGTTATAACCCTTGAGAGCATGATGGCTGGGGGTGGTTCAATTGACTCTGCTTCATTTGTCTGGGAACAATTATTAAGTGCCATGAAATTTAATTTGGCAAGTGAAATGCAGGACCCGAAGCTTTAATGTCTCAGCTCTCTAATGATTGCCCATAACACATTGAGGCATTTAACACAGCAAGGTGGTTTAATTTTTGTTGCATGGCTATAGGTGCATATGCTTCTCAGTGTTAGTAACAACAGTATGATTTCTAATGTCGCATGGTACAGATATGGTTAGGAGGGACTTTTCTATGCGTCGTTTCGCATTGTTTTCCACTTGAAATAAACAGAATTGATTTTCACTGCAACAAGTGAGGAGGAATTTGAGTGGCATGTATATACAAGCAGCTCATGAAAGGCAATATTCATAGATATATATATACCTTCATAGATATATACCTTGTTGATTTTTAATATTATTACATGGTTCAGACATAGCTACAGTAATTAATGGGGTGCTTGGGGAACCATGATTCACATTTTTTTCACTATTAATAATTGACATTTAGCCTTAACTCGTGCAAACAGTATTTGGCAATGCGACTGAATTAACAATACGGTTTGTCTTGACTTTTGACTTTAGTAGTGCTGTGTCTCAGCTTTTGTGTAAGGTGGCACTTGACCAATAGCTCACTCAGGTGACACTTTGATTGGGAGTCGCCTGTCAGTGAGAACTACTAAGACAGAATTCAAGACTTGTGTACATTTATGTTGATGCAGTTTACTGTTGTTGTGTAAGGCGGTATGATTTTCTAAAAATTGATTAGCAAAAGGCTACTAATTAAAATAACAGCACAGATTGTCTTGAATATAGTACTTGGCAGTGCTGTTTTACAGCTTTTGTGTAAGGTCGCCCACAGCACCTTTGACCAATAGCTCACTCAGGAGGCACTTTCAGAGCCACCTGTCAGTGAGAATTGCTTTGTCCTTATTCAAAACTTGTATTCATTTATGTTGATGCAGTTTAGTGTTGTTGTGTAAGGTGGTTTTTGCCACCTTTTACCAGCACCTCTTTTGAGTGGCATGTAAATACAAGCCACTCATTAAAGGGGAGATACATAGACGTGTATATTCTGTGCTTTAGAGACTTTTTGGGCTATTAATAAATAAACCGGTTCTAAGAACAAGTGCATTAGTATGAACTTAATTTGTTTGGATCAAAAATTGTTTACATGTATGATTTTCTAAAAATTGATTAGCAAAAGGCTACTAATTAAAATAACAGTACAGATTGTCTTGAATATTGTACTTGGCAGTGCTGTTTTACAGCTTTTGTGTAAGGTCGCCCACAGCACCTTTGACCAATAGCTCACTCAGGTGGCACTTTCAGAGCCACCTGTCAGTGAGAATTGCTTTGTCCTTATTCAAAACTTGTATTCATTTATGTTGATGCAGTTTACTGTTGTTGTGTAAGGTGGTTTTTGCCACCTTTTACCAGCACCTCTTTTGAGTGGCATGTAAATACAAGCCACTCATTAAATAGACGTATACATTCTGTGCTTTAGAGACTTTTTGGGCTATTAATAAATAAACCGGTTCTAAGAACAAGTGCATTAGTATGAACTTAATTTGTTTGATCAAAATTGTTTACATGTATGATTTTCTAAAAATTGATTAGCAAAAGGCTACTAATTAAAATAACAGTACAGATTGTCTTGAATATTGTACTTGGCAGTGCTGTTTTACAGCTTTTGTGTAAGGTTGCCCACAGCACCTTTGACCAATAGCTCACTCAGGTGGCACTTTCAGAGCCACCTGTCAGTGAGAATTGCTTTGTCCTTATTCAAAACTTGTATTCATTTATGTTGATGCAGTTTACTGTTGTTGTGTAAGGTGGTTTTTGCCACCTTTTACCAGCACCTCTTTTGATTTGCATGTAAATACAAGCCACTCATTAAAGGGGAGATACATAGACGTGTACATTCGGTGCTTTAGAGACTTTTTGGGCTATTAATAAATAAACCGGTTCTCAGAACAAGTGCATTAGTATGAACTTAATTTGTTTGGATCAAAAATTGTTTACATGTATGATTTTCTAAAAATTGATTAGCAAAAGGCTGCTAATTAAAATAACAGTACAGATTGTCTTGAATATTGTACTTGGCAGTGCTGTTTTACAGCTTTTGTGTAAGGTCGCCCATAGCACCTTTGACCAATAGCTCACTCAGGTGGCACTTTCAGAGCCACCTGTCAGTGAGAATTGCTTTGTCCTTATTCAAAACTTGTATTCATTTATGTTGATGCAGTTTACTGTTGTTGTGTAAGGTGGTTTTTGCCACCTTTTACCAGCACCTCTTTTGAGTGGCATGCAAATACAAGCCACTCATTAAAGGGGAGATACATAGACGTATACATTCTGTGCTTTAGAGACTATTTGGGCTATTAATAAATAAACCGGTTCTAAGAACAAGTGCATTAGTATGAACTTAATTTGTTTGATCAAAATTGTTTACATGTATGATTTTCTAAAAATTGATTAGCAAAAGGCTACTAATTAAAATAACAGTACAGATTGTCTTGAATATTGTACTTGGCAGTGCTGTTTTACAGCTTTTGTGTAAGGTTGCCCACAGCACCTTTGACCAATAGCTCACTCAGGTGGCACTTTCAGAGCCACCTGTCAGTGAGAATTGCTTTGTCCTTATTCAAAACTTGTATTCATTTATGTTGATGCAGTTTACTGTTGTTGTGTAAGGTGGTTTTTGCCACCTTTTACCAGCACCTCTTTTGAGTGGCATGTAAATACAAGCCACTCATTAAAGGGGAGATACATAGACGTGTACATTCTGTGGGGTATTAATAAATAAACCGGTTCTAAGAACAAGTGCATTAGTATGAACTTAATTTGTTTGTGAAGATAAATTTGCATTAAAATCTTAACCCGTTAAGCTGCAACATGCTCTACCATATTACTTACCCATTATGTTAGGTTATTATGTTTGGGTGAATGATGATGCTATGTACTGTTGTTTCAAATGAGGTTCAATGCTAATAACTCACTTACTTTTATAGCAGAAACACATGATGTTGCAAAGATAGTTCTGCCAATTCTCCTTCAGCAGAAAGCTGGGAAGCAGAAAGCTGGGAAGCAGAAAGCTGGGAATCACTTAATCGAGATGATCCCGGTGAGTTATATCATTTTCGATTTCTATTAATGATCTGCCTACATGATACCATATCTTGCTTACAGCACTGTAACTTCAAAAAATATACTTGCTATATCATACCCCCTCATTTTTTCCTTAGAAAGAGATCGTTAATTTACATTTATATTTTTTCATGACAGGAAGGTGGAAGCTTTGATGATCTTGCAACAGACGGACATGCAAGAATACTGGTGAAAGGAAGATTAGAAGACCAAATGGAGAAAGCTGTTGTTGCAGAAAACATAGTTATTTGCAAAGTCCAAGGATCCCTGGTCGAAGCGGTTGTTGCGTACATGGCAGCAAATTATGTTTTTATGTTTGAATATCCGGTAGGATTCACCAATTTATGTTTGTTTTTGCAGAAATGCATTCTGCACATTAATGATGGCAATAAGTTGCCAATAACATTATTAAACTTCATTAACAAACTAGATGCAATTCAATAACTATACCCTTTGACTACATGCCTGGCAGCCGGCAGTATTTTCAAAATACTATAGATGCCCGGCAGTCTAGAATTTTGTAGTTTTTAGAGATTAAACCACCCCCAAAAGTGACCCAAAACCTAACCCTAACCCTTGAATGTGAAAACTAGTCAGAAAAATAGAGTTTGACATTTTTTAATAACAATATCTCTGCCAGATTCAAATCCGCAACATGGGTCTCGCAAGCGCCGCACTAACCACTACACCACCAGCAGCATCACTGAAAACATTCGTAACAAATCATTTTATAGTGATATCAGTACAAAACTATTGACCGGCTGCCGGGCATGCAGACACTTTGATAGCTATATAATCCAGAATGAATTGCTTTGCTTTCTAATATGTATATATGTATATATACAGCCAATTCAAAAAAGGTTGTCCTTCAAAATATCTTAAACCTTAAATATTGAGCAAGCAAGGTATGACACGTATTACTTATTTGGAGCCTTAGATTTGACATTAGCTTAGTAAACCAAGTATCGCTACATCATAAGTGTTTATTATATGCCCTTGCATTGTTATAAAGCACATTTCCTGAGTTAAAGACTCTAAATAGGAAGTTATCCATCATCCCTTGCACGCTCAATGTGGCTGTATGTAGATGGCTAAACCTTGTTAAATTAGACTTCAAAAAGGCATGTGATTAACGCACAAGAACCTGGCAGGCATATATATTGTGTTAATGAATCAAATTATGCAAACAAGGTTTGCTCACGTATACAAGTAGACTTTAACTCACCATTTAATATGTTCGTATTGTACCGTTTGTACGAGTCGTATATCCAATTGACAAAAGTATAGTCATGCTGTTTCTCGAAATTTGGTTAAAAATTCAATATATCAAGGTTTATCCATATACAGGTTTTGCTCTACTTCAACAAATTAGGTAAATTATTAATATGATGAAGGAAGCAATTTTAGAATAACTTGCTGCACGTGCTAGAGTATACACATTTGTTATCAGAAACCGCTGACTAGATCATTTGTTCTATATACATGCATGATTATAGAATGGCTAGAATATATATAGTACAGTAGTTTTTAAATTATTTTGTTACGAACTTGAATATTGGTAATATTTTAAGGGAATCATTGGAAATTCCATAATAATATTTTCTTTTGCTATCAATGTTTGAGTGACTCGTTTCTTGAGCGACTGTTTTTTATTATGATTAAAGCAAGTACAGTACTGAACTACAACTCACGTTTGTGAGTAACTTTACTCAAAGTAACTTTACTCACGTTTATGAGTAACTTTACTCAAAGTTTGAGTAAAATCAAAATTTGCACAAAAATAGGAGTAACTATGGGTACATTTTCATTGAGTAAGTGGAACTCTTTTTTTGAGTTATAGATACTCAGTTTCTTGAGTGAGTTTACTCGAAGTTTGAGTAAAATCAAAATTTGCGCAAAAATAGGAGTAACTATGGGTACATTTTCATTGAGTAAGTGGAACTCTTTTTTTGAGTTATAGATACTCAGTTTCTTGAGTAAGTTTAATCAAAGTTTGAGTAAAATCAAAATTTGCGCAAAAATAGGAGTAACTATGGGTGCATTTTCATTGAGTAAGTGGAACTCTTTTTTTGAGTTATAGATACTCAGTTTCTTGAGTACGTTTACTCAAAGTTTGAGTAAAACCAAAATTTGCGCAAAAATAGGAGTAACTATGGGTGCATTTTTTTTGAGTAACCACAACTCATTTTTTGAGTAGCGAGTACTCATACTTGAGTAAAATTACTCAAAATTTGAGTAACTCATTAGTTTGCATTTGAGTTGTTCTTACTCATGTTATATGAGTAGGTTTTCCTCAATATTAGGAGTAACTATGGGTGCATTCATTTACTCAATATTTTGAGTACCATTTACTCGGGATTTTTTGCAGTGTAACCGGTATATGTCAATATGGTAAGAATTATTGCTTCAAGAATCAGCTTACATTGCATTGTGAAACATGCTGCATTACTTTTGCATGTCTGTCTATATCAGAACTTTGCCGAACAGTATTCTATTGACCCAGACACCATTCCAGAAAAAACAATTACCAAATTTATAGACTAGTTATTGGGAGATTTGCTTTGAATTTTTGTGTTTACGTTCAATAAGCGATTTGTGTGGTAAAATTGTGCAATACGTTAGCTACGTTAAAAGATTTGCTTCGTCAAAACACACTATTAAGCTTTACAAACAATGCGACCACTAATTTTTTAGGCTTGTTGCAATGTACATAAAATTGTAATGCCGATGACAAAGTTGGAAATTAAACTGCTAAATTATATCGTGTGATATTCTGATTTCTAAATACTAATTTGCCCGCGGAAAATTCCGAGTTCGCAAGTCGTATTGTTTTCGTGTCCCGCCGTGAGTTTATACGGTCAAACCTCAAAACGCCCGCGCAACCGCAGGCGGCACGCGTACAGCACCCGGGGAAACCGCGGGCAACCTCCGAGCAGACCGCGGGTGGCCTCCGGGCATACCGAGGGGCGCCCACGGTAAAACCGCGTGTGGCCCGCGGTTAACCGCGTATTTGTGTTAAGTTACTTTTGGGCAGTACTTGTATTTTGGAAAATATAATGTTCAAGGTTGTTGTCAAATGCAGTGTCTTTGCTAGGTTTGTTGGATTGGCCTACTCTATAACTTAATCCATTAGTAAAACAGCAAGGTAAAGCGCATTCCGGCTAAACAAATCAATCAGAAATATTGGATATATCATTGAGATGCTCAAAATCCCATTCCTTCACAAGTTTTTACTCCGCAGGAATATTTTTAATAAGGTAGAGTGTATAATAACAAAGTGCGGTGCATTGCGTCTTGACCGGTTAACCAGACATATTTGGAATGTATTTTGTTAAGTCCCATTGCTGCTGGGACTACCCAAACCTTGTGGGACAAATATGGATAAAGACTGTTTTTGCCAGCTGGTGTGGTAATGTCATGATGTTGAATCTAAAGAAAGAAAGCACAGAGTTAGTCTGATCTTTTGAAGCTTAACCCATTAATGCCCAAAATTTCCCCCTTGACGAGTAAAATTGTCTGGTGTTGCTAAGACAGAGTAAATTGACAAAGTGGACGCTTTAGGGCTCATTGCGGCTTAATGTGTTAACAAGAGACATGGGCAGATAGTCTGGTTAACTCGTTAACGCCCAACATTTTCATGTGACGTGTAAAATTGTCTGGCGTTAGACAGAGTAAAATGAGAAAGTAGACGCTTCAGAGCACATTGCGGCTTTATGGGTTAATAAGAAAGGAACGAGCATGAATCCAGGTCTCAACAATACCAGAAATTATACACTGTAGTGTTTTGTAATAGTAAGTTTGTTCTGCATTTACCTGACTAGTAATGTCATATACTAAATAATCTCCAAGTTCCCTCACTAATAACGTGGTTACGTGCAACATATAAAGTCATATTTTTCAATACATTTTGTTCTCATACACAAATGCATTGACAATCTTCACCACTCTGTCTCTGTGCATGGCCATATTACTGAAGTATATAAATACAAGCACTCTCAATCTCCCATAGAATAGGTTCTATTTTATAACTTGTTTTTGTATTAATACATTTGATAGGAGCACAAATAGCAAGTCTGTAATTATAAACTGTAGCGGGCAGAAACGGCAATGCTTAATAACTCAATCGGCCTTTGAGTTATATTAAAATACACTAGCCTACTCACAGAACTTTAGGACCTTTGTTGATAAATAATATACTTAAATAAAAAACAAGCTATTTTACCTTTACATCTGGTCTTTAAAACCATATTTTCCTCGTCCTTGCTCAGGCCAACAATAGAAAATTTTTTACCAACGCGAAAATTGCAAACTTTTACCCGATTTCGCGAAAGGGCGCCATTCGCGGGAACGCCTTGAAATAAGACTCCCTCACAAACAAAGCAGACAGTGTAACTATGGCAAACTTGGTATCAAAATAATCCTTGTAAATCCCACTTTCAATCCTATTAGGTTTCGCATCACCGTGAACAACCACAAATGTTCAAAGGCCGAAAGAATTTACGCAATTTTTGAAGTCAAATTAGTCACCAGTTTTTTTCGAAATTTTAAACATGGACTTGAAGAAAATTTGTCAAAAATGGTTATTCTTCCATTTCACGCCAAATGCGGACGAAAAATATGTATTTTACGCGAAGTTCAATTTTTTTATTTTTATGCCTTATCTTTCGCTCAAAGACTGGTTTAAAAGTTCTATTTTTAGCAGAGCTTATCTGGACTCATAAGCGTAAGTTTTGGGCGAATTAATCCATTCGATAATTAACGAGAAAATTGCTTTTGAGTAGAGACAATTTACCCATTCAAATGCAGTACTGTAACTAAGGAATCTAGATTTATTGTTTTGATGTATTTCTAACTGCTTGATTCCTACGTACAGGCAGTTAAAAATCACAAGTTTTTGCCGAATTTTTCTGAACATATCTCAGAGGTATGGCTTAAATTGGTAGTAGACTACCTAAAAAAGAAACTGTGACGACCTAAAACCGAGACTACCTAAAAAAGAAAGCTATTAGATCCAATGATCCTGAAGTATGGCAACAATATCGACAAGCCCAAAATTTAATAATGATATACAATTAATACAAAAAGCTAAGCAAGCTTACTATAAGAATAACCTTGAAGGGCAATATGAAAAAAACATGGAATCTTATAAATGAGTTAAGCTCTAGAAACACAGGCAAAACTAAAAGAATAACGCAATTAAACTACGAAGAGCGAGAAATAACCGCGCCTATAGAAATAGCTGAAACATTTAATAGCTACTTCTCGGGTATTGGCGAAAAACTCGCCTCTGAAATCCCGGTTCCTGTACATGATCCATGTTTTTATCTTAAACCAACCGATCATTCCTTCTCACTAAAAACTCCCTCTGTTAACACAGTTTATCAACTGTTGAGTACGATAGAAGAGAAGAAGTCGGCTGGCCTTGATAATATACCAAACAAACTATTAAAGATAGCTGCAAGTGTGATTGCACCTTCGTTAACGGGAATATTTGCTGCATCCATTAATGCCGGAATATTCCCATATGAATGGAAGGCCAGTAGAATAACCCCAATATTTAAGAGTGGTATAAGAAGTAATCCAGGCAACTATCGCCCTATATCAATTTTACCATGTGTTGCCAAAATATTTGAAAAAATCGTTTTTGATCAACTATATGGGTATTTCGACTCAAATAATTTGCTACATAGTTGCCAATCTGGATTTAGAACATTCCATAGTACCTTAACAGCCTTGCTAGAAGCCACAACCGACTGGTCTATGAATATTGACAATGGCTTAATTAACGGAGCTGTTTTTATTGATTTAAAGGAAACTTTTGATACGATCGATCATCAAATTGTGTTGCAAAAACTTAAAAACTACGGAATTGACGAAAATAGTCTTACCTGGTTTCAATCATATCTCAATGACAGAACTCAAAAATGCCGGGTAAATGATCAATTGTCGGATTCTATGCCAGTGACTTGTGGTGTTCCTCAAGGCAGTAGTCTAGGGCCACTACTATTTCTCATCTATATTAATGATCTACCAAATTGTCTTAATCATACAATCCCAAGAATGTTTGCAGATGACACTAGTATCAGTTATGCGACTGATTCAGCCGAAGAGCTCCAAAATGTCATCAATTCTGAACTAAAAGGTCTTAGTGAATGGCTTGTTGCAAATAAACTGAGCTTAAATCTTGTAAAAACAGAATTTATGGTTATTGGATCTAGGCAGAGAATAAAAACTTTGGATAAAGAAATAGATATTGAGATAAATGGGAACTTGGTCAAGCAAGTTGCCTCGGTCAAATCCTTGGGGGTCCACCTGGATAATCATCTTATGTGGTCCGTGCATATTGATAAACTATGTAAAAAAATCGCTTCAGCCATAGGAGCTTTAAAACGTATAAGATCCTGTATTTCAATGAATACGGCCATCCAAGTATATCAAGCATTGATTCAACCGCACTTTGACTACTGTTGTTCGGTCTGGGATGGTCTTGGCGAAGCGCTAAGTTCCAAACTACAAAAATTGCAAAACCGGGCGACTAGAGTCATTACGAGGTCCAGCTACGATGCTAACGCTGGAGTGCTTCTTGATACGTTGTGCTTGGATAACCTGTCATTAAGACGCAAAAAGTTTTAGGCTGGTTTGATGTTTAAAACGCTCAAAGGTAATACACCTACCTATCAACAAAATATTTTTTCAGTTCGTGGCTCAGAGTACAATTTCAGGAACTTCGAAATGAAGTTAAATCTGCCTAAGCCACGAACTAATTATATAAAACGAAGTTTTCAATATAGTGGAGCACAATTGTGGAATAGTCTCCCTGAAAATATACGAATGCTTCAATCATTTGCACAGTTCCGAAAAGCTGTAGATAAATATTATACTAATTTAAATGAACTCCCACACGGCAATCTTGTAAACCAGTAGATCCTAATTTTTTTTTCTCATTATGCATGCTTTGGTTTGTAAATTATGTTATACTGAAGATTTTACCATGTTAAAATAAATTTTTATTGTATTGTATTGTATTGTATTGTATTGTGTATTGCTTTGTTTGCATATATGAGGGATATTTGTTCTCATTAGTAGAAATCCTAAACTGCAGCGTGATGCTGTGTCAAATACCATATCAAAAATACTATAACAACATTGCATTATGAGATGCCAAGAAAAAAATCGTCAGGGAACTTAGCCTCCTTGAAAATCTGACAAATCCTTATACACGATGATTCCGATGAGGTTCCGACGAGACTTGAACTCGGATCCTTGGAACAAGTTGTTATTTCTTTGATTTTAAACTGCGGCTTGATGCAATGCTTTCTGTATCAAGTATTTGTGATCTTTCCGCGTCAAATACTATATCAAAACTACTATAACAACATTGCATTATGAGATGACAAGAGAAAATCGTCGGGAGTAGTAGTGTAGGCACCGATCAACCCTTATTTTTAGGGGGCCGCAGGGGGCCACACTAATTAGTATGCAAGGAGGCCGCAGGGGGCCACAATAATTAGTATGCAAGGGGGCCGCAAACACTAGCATATAGGGGGCCGCGAGCGCAACTCATCATTAACATAAACATAATTAATTATGTATTGACGTCATAATGATATGCAAGGCGCGTTTGGGCAAGACAGTCATTATGTTGAGTTTTGCGAGTGTGCGAGAGTGTGCAACATCATTAACATTCATTAATTATGTATTGACGTCATAATGATATACAAGGCGCGTTTGGGCGCGTTTGAG
The DNA here is from genome assembly GCA_016169945.1 of Trachythela sp. YZ-2020. Taxonomy (NCBI): domain Eukaryota; kingdom Metazoa; phylum Cnidaria; class Anthozoa; order Malacalcyonacea; family Clavulariidae; genus Trachythela; species Trachythela sp. YZ-2020. The sequence goes on from JADLSH010000395.1 coordinate 280,420, forward strand.
CGCGTTTGGGCGAAACAGTCATTAAGCTGAACTCAACATTTTCGTCACAAAAAGAGTTAATCCTTACGCTTTTTATCACAATAGCCATAGCGTCCCTATAAAGTTCCCAAGCGCTGATTGAGCATCATTTACAAGCAATACGATGGAGTGTCTACATGGAAAACCTGCTTCCTATTCGACTACAAACCATGGGACCTTTTGGTTCTGTGGACAAAACCTAGCTGTGAGTTCATTTGCCGAGATGAAGATTGTTATATGTTCACGAAAGCCGTGGAGTATTTTAGAAAGAGTGGTCCGCAACATCCCGTGTGCCCTACACATAAAAAACTGGCAAAGTTACGTACAGTTAAAGACAAGATGAAACAAAACTATGGACGACCGTACTTTGTATGAGAAAATCCTGCAAATTTCGGCAATGGGTAGATGTATTCGAAGAGCCAAGACCTATATGCCAACAGGGAATGGTACTGTGAACGAAAAGTCAAGAAAGATGGACCCAACCAAAACCGTCTATATTACTGCTGCCCCAAAGAAGACGCTTGTGGTTTCTTCGAATGGAAGAAGCAAGAACCTCGTGTGATCAATACTGGCATCGAACTTTTCAGTAATCCACTACAAGAGATATTTAATAGTACTAAATCTAACACTAAATGAACTTGATGAAATAGACATCTTTTAGCTGTATTTATATATGTGACAATAAATATGTTTTAAAAAAATACTGTGTTGTATGCTTTTTCGTTGCTATATGCGCCGCTAAGTCAATATAAAATGATCCACGAATATACATATATTATTGAGATGTAATAACATTTATATCTCACTTGCCTTTTAACCTTTGTGGTGAAACGGTGAAATGGAGAACATAGATATAATTTTTGACGAGTTGAAACGAAATGAAATTGATATTGATAAGCAAACCCTATCGTTTCATATAAATACAATTCTCAACCAACATCGAGATCTATATGTTGAAATGATTGTTTGTGATTATGAGCAACTCTACAAAGAAATAAATGTTACAAATTTTGGTCGTATTTTCGCCTATTTAGCTTTAGTATATTTACACAGCGATAGCGAGGAATCTATTCGACAAAATGTCCGAAGATCTGTTGAGGCATTTCGAGTTGTCAGTGTTCCAAAGCATAAACAAAATAATAAACAATCAATTTTAATAACACTCTCGCTTACGTTGATAGCTTTATATATCAGTTTGTGATCATAGCTTGGTTCATTTCGTTCTGACCTCGGTGGGGATATCGGGGAGCGCCCCGATATCTGGGACTCCCGGAACGATAAAAGTCCTGCCGGGACATATTGACTTATATCCTGGCGGGACTTTTTGTGTCCCGGGAGTCCCGAGGGAACAGAGTAAAAACAGAGAATTATATTTTGGAAAACAGATTTATTTCGATTTAGAACTTACAAGTAAAGGTAATATACTTCTAAGAGTATACAGTTTATATAGGTAGTTTATTTAAGCGTGTACAAGACTTATTAAGAGTCATTGTCACTATTTTCGTGTGTATCAGGATAATGTTGGTCTTTGAAAATTCTTTTCAAAAGAAATTTTCTTTTATCAATAGCAGCCTCTAATGCTTCTTCAGGGTCGAAGTTATCATCGCTCACAAACGCATCCCTCGTTTCCATAATCTTTTTGTGTATTGGATCTCTCTTAAGGTCTCTTATCCATAGTAGACGTTCCAGATAGATATTTTGCAAGTCTTCACGAAGCTTTGGTAGGATAAGTAAGTACGCCTTACTATTAGCTTCTTCTTCAGCAAGACCATCTGCAGTGAAGTTCTGCGTTAGCTCTTCGAATTCTGCTAAATTTCGTTTTGATACTTCCTCTTTTAAAGGTGCCCATGGATCGCTTTCATATTCACCATCTACTTCGCTGTCAGTATTATCTAAACTATCCAAATCACTCTCTGGCGTAGCATCAGTTTCCACTTCATTGTCTGTATTATCTGAATTATTAAAATCGCTTTCTGACGTATCATCATCGGACTCTACGTACTTTCTTTTTCTACCCATCTCTACACTGTGATCTGAGTCAGATTCTACTGCTGAGTTGTGATCTCGCAGAGTATATAGTATTCCTTTCGCGTCTTCTTATGTTAAACCAACGATTAAGCGATAGCTATCGCTCCCACCTTCATCGAAGCTAACCAGTGAATGTTTCATTTTAAGAAAAACATAACATTTTATAATTATGCTTATACATAATTCATAATGGCCCGAACGAACAGGCCCGATTTTACCCGATTAGGCACATAAGTCAACATGTCCCGGCGGGACTTTTTGTGTCCCGGGAGTCCCGAGGGAAAATTGTCACATATCTGTTGTCTTTGTATGGGTGGGGAGCACTCCAGCAATCTAGCGCATGTTTTTACTTTCTTCTCATAACGCTAGCTCCCGAACTTTTTGCAAGACAATTTTCCCTCGGGGCTCCCGGGACACAAAAAGTCCCGCCAGGATATAAGTCAATATGTCCCGGCAGGACTTTTATCGTTCCGGGAGTCCCAGTTCCGAGGTCAGAACGAAATTAACCAAGCTATGATCACAAACTGATATATAAAGCTATCAACGTAAGCGAGAGTGTTATTAAAATTGATTGTTTATTATTTTGTTTATGCTTTGGAACACTGACAACTCGAAATGCCTCAACAGATCTTCGGACATTTTGTCGAATAGATTCCTCGCTATCGCTGTGTAAATATACTAAAGCTAAGTAGGCGAAAATACGACCAAAATTTGTAACATTTGTAACAGTTGCTCATAATCACAAACAATCATTTCACGGTATAGATCTCGATGTTGGTTGAGAATTGTATTTATATGAAACGATAGGGTTTGCTTATCAATATCAATTTCATTTCGTTTCAACTCGTCAAAAATTATATCTATGTTCTCCATTTCACCGTTTCACCACAAAGGTTAAAAGGCAAGTGAGAAATAAATGTTATTGCATATCAATAATATATGTAAATTCGTGGATCGTTTTATAATGACTTAGCGACGCATATAGCAACGAAAAAGCATGCAACACAGTATTTTTTTTTAAAACATATTTATTGTCACATATATAAATACAGCTAAAAGATGTCTATTTCATCAAGTTCACTATACTCCGCGTATACCTCTTTAGTGTTAGATTTAGTACTATTACAGTCAAATCCGGTGTTCCGTTGCGAGCAACATTGCAATATTGTCACGCAATATTGCAATTTTGATTTGGAGATTGCTCTGAGCAATTTGCAACCGGTATGAAAAATTGCAAATTGAAATTCAGAACCAATTTCGTAGACAAAGCCTCTGATTGGTTTGTAGCAAAATAAGAAACAAATCAAATGATCCGAGCAATTGGATTGGAGCTTCCTTTGTGCTAGTAGCCAATCAGAGGCTTTGTTTACAAAATTGGTTGTGAATTTCAATTTGCAATTTTTCACACCAGTTGCAAATTGCTCAGAGCAATCTTCAAATCAAAATTGCAATATTGCGTGACAATATTGCAATGTTGCTCGCAACGGAACACCGGATTTGACTGTAAATATCTCTCCTGTTTCTTCAATCTTGTATCGGTATTGTAGTGGATTACTGAAAAGTTCGATGCCAGTATTGATCACACGATGTTCTTGCTTCTTCCATTCGAAGAAACCACAAGCGTCTTCTTTGGGGCAGCAGTAAAATAGATGTTTTTGGTTGGGTCCATCTTTCTTGACTTTTCGTTCACAGCATACCATTCCATGTTGGCATATAAGTCTTGGCTCTTCGAATACATCTCCCCATTGCCAAAATTTGCAGGGGTTTTCTCGTTCAGAACATACAAAGTATGGTCGTCCATAGTTTTGTTTCATCTTGTCTTTAACTGTACGTAACTTTGCCAGTTTTTGATGTGTAGGGCACACGGGATGTTGAGGACCACTCTTTCTAAAATCCTCTACGGCTTTCGTGAACACGTAACAATCTTCATCTCGGCAAAAGAACTCACAGCTAGGTTTTTGTCCACAGAACCAAAATGTACCATGGTTTGTAGTCGAATAGGAAGCAGGTTTTCCATGTAGACACTCCATCGTATTGCTTGTAAATGATGCTCAAACAACGCTTGGGAACTTTATAGGGACGCTATAGCTATTGTGATAGAAAGTGTCAGGATTAACTCTTTTTGTGACGAAAATGCTGAGTTCAGCTTAATAACTGTTTCGCCCAAACGCGCACAAACGCGCCTTGTATATCATTATGACGTCAATACATAATTAATGAATGTTAATGATGTTGCACATTCTCGCACACCCTCAAAACTCAACATAATGACTGTCTTGCCCAAACGCGCCTTGCATATCATTATGACCTCAATACATAATTAATTATGTTTATGTTAATGATGAGTTGCGTTCGCGGCCCCGTATATCCTAGTGTTTGCGGCCCCCTTGCATACTAATTAGTGTGGCCCCCTGCGGCCCCCTTGCATACTAATTAGTGTGGCCCCCTGCGGCCCCCTAAAAATAAGGGTTGATCGGTACCTACACTAATACTGTCGGGAACTCAGCCTCCTTGAAAATCCGCAAAATTCTTATACACGATGATTCCCAGGTTCTGCCGAGACTTGAACTCGGATCCTTGGATTCAGAGTCCAAAGTGCTAACCATTACACCACAGAACCGGTTGCTTTTGTAGATTTAATATCATAGTAATCACGTTAACAGTCGTTCATCTCTCCAGACGTCATTTAAAGTCATTACGAATTCACTTTGGAAGACATTCTTTGTAAACCTTTCGATGTTTCTCATGTTTGCGGAGCGGACAAAGGCGCAAGATTTAAGGATTGCTTGATTCCTTATAGTTAGTTTGTAACATAACGTTGTTGTATATTGCTTTGTTTGCATATATTAGCAATATTTTTCTCTCATTACTAGAAATCCGAAACTGCAGCTTGATGCAGTGATTTTTTCATTTTTCTGTGTCAAATACTATATAAAAAATACTATACCAACATGGCATTATGAGATGAAATAATCGTCGGGGAACTTCGCAAATCCAAAAAATCCTTATACACGATGTTTCCCAGTTTCTGCCGAGACTTGAACTCGGAACCCCTAGATTCGGAGCCTAAAGTGCTAACCATCACACCACAGAACCAGTTATTCTTTTGTTGATTTAATATCATAGTAACCACGTTAACAGTCGTTCATCTCTCCAAACGTCATTTACAGTCATTACGAATTCACTTTGGGAGACATTCTTTGCAAACCTTTCGATGTTTCTCATGTTTGCGGAGCGGACAAAGACGCAAGATTTAAGGTGGATGTCACACAGGCTTGTCCTCAATTCATTATGCGTGCGCCCAATCCCACACCTGACAATGACTTTTGTCCTACGCTCGTTTTGTTCTCGTTTTGACAATGACTTTTGTCCTAAGCTGTTTGTTTTATCTGAGTTGAGCAATTTGTTGCAAACAAAATCCGTTTCCCGTGAGGCGTTGATTTTGTAATGGTTAGAATTGTTGCCTTAAAAGCAGTACATTTAGGTTCATTAATGTTGCAATGCTTGAATGTGGAATCTCTACGGAAATGTGTTGTCCATGTAAGGTAAAATGTCACTCTTATTCAACTTGTCTTTCCCCAAAATAGTGCAATTGAAAAACAATATATAGAAACATTATTGGCCAAATTTAGCGAGAAAAGGAATATTTCCTACTGATGGTAGCGTGGCAGAGTGGTCTAACACGCTGGTTTCAGGCACCAGTCATTTCGATGGCGTGGGTTCGACTCCCACCGCTGCCACTTCTTTTAAAATCTATAATGGTCTCCAAGGTCGAAAGATTTACTAGATAATCCCGTAACTTATCATGCATAGAAGTGGGGAAACATAGCACTGAGAGCCGGAATAACACGTATTTTATGCTATAGACCACCTGTGATTCAGACTGGAAAAGGTAGTGTGGCCGAGTTCTCTGAGGTGCTGGTTTCCGGTACAGATCATTTCGAAGGCGTGGATTCGAATCCCACCAGGTCCGATTTGTGAAATTGTAGATAGCTTGATTCCTTATAGTTAGTTGTCAACATAATGTTATTCTGTATCGCTTTGTTTGCATATATGAGGAATATTTTTTCTAATTAGTAGAAATCCTAAGCTGCAGCTTGATGCAGTGATTTTGGTAATCTTGTGTCAAATACCATGACAAAAATACTATCACTACGTTGCATTATGAGATGCCAAGAAAAAGATTGTCGGGCAACTTTGCATCCTTGAAAATATGAATAATCCTTATAGACGATGATGCCCAGTTTCTGTCGAGATTTTAACTCGGATCATTGGATTCAGGCTCGAAAGTCCTAACCATCACACCACAGAACCAGTTGCTATTTTTTTAATTTAATATCTTGGTAATCACGTTAACGGTCCTACGTTCATTTCTTCTGACGTCATTTAGAGTCATTATGAATTCACTTTAGGAGACATTCTTTGCAATAATTTGGAAGTTTGTCAGGTTGGTCGAGCAGATAGATGTCAAGACGTCTGCTCCATAATTGTATGTTTGCGTCCGAATCCGACAACTGACAATGGTTTTGTCAGACGTTCTTTTTGTGCTGTTTGCTTTATCTGAGTTGAGCAATTTGTTGCAAACAAAATCGGTTTGGCGTGAGGTGTTGATTTTGTAATGGTCAGAATTGTTGCCTTAAAAACAGTACATCTAGGTTCATTAATGTTGCAATGCTTGAATGTGGAATCTCTACGGAAATTTTTTCACCATGTAAGGTAAATTGTCACTCTTATTCAACTTGTCTTTCCCCAAAACAGTGAAATTGAAAAAAAATATATAGGAACATTATTGGCCAAATTTAGCGAGAAAAGGAATATTTGATATCATAGTAATCACGTTAACAGTCGTTCATTTCTCCAAACTTCATTTACAGTCATTACGAATTCACTTTGGGAGACACTCTTTGCAAACCTTTCGATGTTTCTCATGTTTGCGGAGCGGACAAAGACGCAAGATTTAAGATGGATGTCACACAGTCTTGTCCTCAATTCATTATGCGTGCGCCCAATCCCACACCTGACAATGACTTTTGTCCTACGCTCGTTTTGTGCTCGTTTTGACAATGACTTTTGTCCTAAGCTGTTTGTTTTATCTGAGTTGAGCAATTTGTTGCAAACAAAATCCGTTTCGCGTGAGGCGTTGATTTTGTAATGGTTAGAATTGTTGCCTGAAAAGCAGTACATTATTATTATTATTATTATTATTAAAACAATATTTCAAAAGGAATGCTCCGCTCACCGTAGTGATTTTATATCATATATGTAGAATAAGAAATATATAGAAAAAAGTATATAGTAGAAAGATAAAAAAGAGAAAACTAAAAGTTTATATTAAGAGTAAGTCATTTTAGCATCCCTTTGAAGGCAGATAAACTAGTTGACTGCCGAACTTTAAGTTCCAAATTGTTCCAGTCCGTTACCGTATGAAAAGCAAACCTTTGTTTGCCCCAGTTGGTACGTGCCCGTGGAGTGTGAATGTCCTGGCAACTGCATGTATTACGGCTATGGACGTCAGTGTTCTTCAAGAAAATAAAATCAACGTTAGTTAGCTTATTTATACATTTAAAAATAGCGATACAACGATGATGGCAACGGCGAACAGATAATGGTTTCCACCTTAGTTATTCCAGGGCTTGTGATGCTGAGGAATATTTGGCATGTCTAATATAATCCGCGCGGAGTTGTTTTGCAAAACCTGAAGATGTTCCATAAGGACCACGTTGTTTTTATCGCCCCAAACTAAGTCAGCATAGTCAAACAGAGGAAGAATAAGACTGTTATATATGGTTAAACGAGCGTGTAATGGAAGAAGATATCTGATACGGCGTAGTAAACTAAGTCTTTGACTGATTTTTTTCGACAAAGTTCCAATATGATCAGACCAGGACATGTTCTGATTAATTGTGACACCTAGGTACTTAAAGGATTCATTCCGTTCCAATAAATTATCGTTGATCTTCAGTGACAGTTGACTACACAAACGTAACTTATGTTGACTTCCAAATAGTACAAACTTACATTTGCTAACGTTTAAGGTTAGAAAGATCTCGTTAAACCACTGGCAAAGGTTTATAAGATCAGAGTTTAATTTATCTTCAAGATCTTGGATGGAGGAGGATGAGTATTAGATAACAGTGTCATCAGCAGACAACGATACTTCACATGAGTTGACAACAGAAGATAATTCATTGATGTAAATTATGAAAAGTAACGGTCCTAGAACACTACCTTGCGGTACACCAACAGGTACATGATTTGCGGAAGAACTAGCATCGCCAACGCATGTTACTTGTGTTCTTTGGGAGAGATACGATTTAAACCAATCAACGGCAGAACTTGTAAACCCAACTTTAGTTAATTTATGGAGAAGAGACAAATGATCTATTGTGTCAAAAGCTTTCGACAAATCCAGGAAAACCGCCCCTGTAATACGACCTTTATCCATGTTATCAAGTACGGAGTCTGTAAAATGGGTGATAGCAATTTCAGTTGATAGTTGAGGTCTAAAGCCAAATTGACGGGGAGTTAAAATTTTATGTTCCAGGAGAAAGTGATATACTTGAATATGAACAGCTTTCTCCAAGATTTTACTTATTGTAGGAAGGACTGTAATGGGTCTATAGTTGCTAGGATTACATCTCTCGCCGGATTTAAATAAGGGGACGACTTTTCCCGACTTCCAAGCAGAAGGAAACGTGGATGATAGCAGCGAACGATTAAATACGTTAGTCAACACAGGGGTTATTTGCACAGCTGAATCTTTCAACAAACGAGCACTAATTCGGTCAAGTCCTGTGGCCTTGTTAGCCTTTAGTCTCCTTAGCCGACTTGCCACGAATTGCTCTTCCACAGGATGAAATGCGAATCCATCAATGTTGAGATTGGTTGAGTCATGAGCCTGTTGATTTAAGCTGACATGTGCCACGCCAGATTATAATTTGGCTACTAACTTGGACCCGATAGAACAAAAGTGACAGTTCAGAACCTCTGAAATTGAGTTTGCTTGGTGGTGTTGTACGCCATCCGCCTCAATACAAGTTACGGGAGAACTTGACTTTCTTGACGTGATTTCATTCAGGGTATTCCAAAGAGAATTGGCGTTTCCTTTGTTTTGGTTGATCAAGTTGATGTAGTAATCAGATTTACATTTTTTCACCAATTTATTTGTAAAGTTCTTTAAGTTCTTAAATTCATCCCAGTGAAATACAGAGTTAGTCTTAATTGCTTTCCTATGGTGAAAATCTCGATCACTCATAGCATCACTGAGAATGGGCGTCATCCATGGTGCATGAAGTCCTTTTACACGGGTCTTTTTAATTGGGGCGTGTCTGTTTGCTACTTCAGAGAATACACTGGTCCAAGCTTCAACGGCAGAGTCGATGTTGTCACAGTTGTCAATAAAGGACCAATCAATTCCAGTTAGTTCGTTGACAAACGATTCTTTCGTGTAAGCTCGGTAGGACCGGTATTCAATCGTTTTAGGTTTTGTCTTAGGTACGCCAGACTTGATCACACAGTAGATGATAAAGTGGTCACTAATCGCCGAGGGAATAACACCGCTATCAACAATACGATGGCTGTTATTGGCGAATATCAAGTCGATGGCAGTGCTGGATTGATCGTATATTCTAGTCGGAGACGTTATCAGCTGTTCTATGTTATTCGACCTGGCAAACCTTTGAAGTTTTTGTTTCAATTTGTATGATGCACGATCGGTGTTTGTAGCTAGAAAAACAATATTAAAATCTCCCATAACGATAAGTTCGGAATCGACAGGCAACTTCCCGAGAGAGTCATTTAAGACATCAATGAATCGATCAGCGCAGAAATCAGGAGGTCTATAGACACTGCAAACAAAAATTTCTTACATTTGACACGATTAATTTCAATCCAGCATGATTCAATAGCACCAGTGGAGAGGTCCTGCCGATGCGTGTATGGGATACTGTCTCGTACAAATATAGCCGTTCCACCACCACGCTTAATCTTGCGATCCTGCCTTACTAAAGTGTAGCCAGAAAGGCTAACTTCAGAGTCTAAGATAGAGGAATTTAGCCATGATTCAGAGATGGTAAAGATGTCGAAAGGGTTCTCGTAAATTAAAGACCGAATGTCATCAATTTTGTTTACCAAGCTTCCAACGTTTAAGTGAGCCAACTTGATACTACGAGCTTTCGGAAATCCAATAGGGTTCTGGGAGTCAGAAATAGGACCAGGGTTTGGGCTAACATCACCAGCTAGAAGGACCAAATAGGAGGCCGCCAGAGTAGTTTTAAAGACATATAGGCCAGCCGTGACTTTATAGGGAAGTGGATACTGGGTTATAGACGAATTTCGTGAGAAACCCGGGGTGGTAGTAGTAGTAGTAGTAGTAGTAAAACTTTATTTCAAGAGGGAAACGTATTAACCATAATAGTTATCTAACATACGGCCCTCACAATATTACAATATTTACAAACATAACAGAATGATATTACTATTATTTACATGTGAGAAAAATGTTAATTAGAGTTAGCTGAATAGTAATTAATACATCTACAATTTAGTAAATATTTACAATCGTTACAAAATAGGTCTTCAAGATGGTTAGTAAAGTTAAGCTTATTAAGAAAGATTGCACGAAGTTTGTGTTTGGCATTAGTTATTAAAGTAAAAGCGTCTGAGGAACATGAGGGTGAGATAGCAAGTTGTTTACATTCGACATCCAAGGCGTTAAAAAGAATTGAAGCACTGTGAAGAAATGTCCTCTTACCAGAGTCAGTACGGGAGAAAGGCAGTTTAAGGTCGTATGCACAAGCTCTAGTAACAGCCCGTTGTCGAGTGGAAGATAAGAATTTAAACATTTGTTTAAATGAAGATGGAGAACTAGGGTTTATAAGGATGTTAAAGAGTAAAAGAAGCTTCCTAAATTTAACTAAATCGAAGATTGGAATTATTCTAATCTCGGAAAAAAGAATAACAGAAGGAGTAGAATAATCCGCATCTAGAATAATGCGTGCTGCACGTTTTTGCAATCGAAGAATTCTAAGTAAAAGTGTTTTGGAGCAGTTCCCCCATGTTACAGAACAGTAGATAATATTTGCCTGAATACAAGAGTTGTAAAAACGAAGAACACAATCTTTAGTTAGAAAAGGTGTAATCCTTCGCAACAAAGCAAGTCGACTGTTAATACTTGAACACAAGTTGTCGATGTGTTTAGACCAAGTCAAATTGTTGTCAAGAGTCACACCGAGTACTTTAGCTTGCTTCACTTGTGTGAGTTCATTGCCATTTAGACTTACCGACAGACATCGGTCAGGAGTATTTCTTAGTTGTTGGATAGAATGGATGAGCATGGTTTTGGTTTTGGATGTATTAGCCACCATCCGGTTTTGTTGAGTCCAAGTTGCAAGATCCTGAGCAACAAGGTTAAGTTTTACATTTAAATCATGAACGGAAGAGCCTGTTGTGAGTATTGTGGTATCATCTGCGAACATTGTAGAATCTGAGTGTGAAAGTTGATAAGGAAGATCATTGATGAATAAGATAAAAGATTGGGTCCAAGAATACTTCCTTGCGGAACACCAATCATAACAGGGCACATATCAGACAATGTGTTTTTGAAATAGGTGCGTTGATACCGATCACTAAGATATGAAGTAAACCATTTCAACACTAATGAAGAACATCCGTACATTTTAAGTTTAAGAAGTAAGATTGGGTGATCAACAAGATCAAAAGCCTTTTTGAAGTCAATAAGAAGAAGTCCATTCAATTGTTTGTTATCAATATTAGTTAGAATTTTATCAATAAGATTAGTGATTGCTAGTTCGCATGAGCGAGATGTCCTAAACCCAAATTGATTTTCAACAAGAAGACTGTGTTGAGTTAAAAAATTATAGAATGAAATGTGAACATGACGTTCAAGAATCTTAGAGATAATGGCCAAAACAGAGATAGGACGAAAGTTGGAGCGGTCAAATAGAGAACCCGATTTAAAAAGAGGAGATACCTTTGCAATTTTCCATAGGTCAGGAAAACTAGCCGAATTAATACTGAGATTATATATCTTCGTCAGTATAGGTGCAATAGCTGGAGCCGCTATTTTGAGAAAGTAGCCACCAATTCCATCCAACCCAGCGGCTTTAGATACAGACAAATGACTAAGACAATCTAATACGAAATCCTCGGAAATCGGTGGGATAGTAAAGATGGTATTTGGAGAAATTTTAGAAGAAACAAAATTTGCGAGGTAATCCCAGTTGGAGTGATTAGTGAAGTCATTAAACGAAACAGAGTTTATTATGTTAGTAAAATGATCATTAAACGAGTCAGCGATGTCTTTAGGATTAGTAATTGTCTTTCCATTAATAATCAAGTGGTTAGGAGAGTTAGAGGATTTAGAAGGAGCAATGTTGCGAATTATTTTCCAGAGATTTTTGGGATTATCAAGATTAGCATTAATAGAATTAGTATAGAATGAGCGTTAGCGTCTCTAATTAAATGTACTACTCGATTTCGTGCAGTTTCATAATTTTGCCAAGATAGAGGAGTGTTTGTAGAGATAGCGCACTGATGTAAATAGTTTCGTTTCTTAATTGCCTCGCTTATATTAATAGAGAACCATTCAGGCTGACTGAGTCTTTTGACACGCTTCTTTTTCAATGGTGCATGGTTATTCAGAACTTCATTAAACAAAGAATACCAATGTTCAACAGCTTCATTGATATCTGTGAACATATCTAAAGTATTCCAGGGTAGGTTGTTTAAATCAGCAACAAAATCGTCTGCAGAAAAGTTCTTTAGTGAACGATAAGAGATGTACTGATGCCCAGGTGATTTTGACCAGTTTCCTCCGGTAGCCCAATTGACAAAGATTGGTAAATGATCACTTATAGAAATTGGTAAAGTACCAGATGTAAAAACATTATCCTTATGAGAAACGTAAATGTGGTCAAGTAAAGATTTCGAAATAGGTCTGGTTGGTACGGTAATCAGCTGGTTTAGATTAAACGAAGAAAACAAGTTTTTAAAGCGTGTGTTACATGTTCGAGATAACAAGTCGAAGTTGAAGTCTCCGAGGATAACTATAGGGTTTCCGTCAGCGTCAGCTTTAAATAACATAGAATCCAGAGTATCCAAGAAAGCAGCGTCAGAAGAAGGAGGACGATAAATAAACGATACTAACCGTGGTTCTACCCGGTTAAAGCTTGACATCAAATTTCAGGGCAATAATTATAGACGAGGCACTTTTTGATGTTCCCGGGTAAAGTTTTAAGGACTGCAGCAGTACAGAGTGTGATAAACCAAGACTACGAAAAGCGCGACACGCGGTATAAAACCAGATGCCATAATTTGACAGTCAGGGAAAACCCAAAACTTAGAGTTAATAGATAAGATTTCAAATGTCAAAGGCCAGCGTTCACTGATAAGACGAATACGAGTCGTCATTATAATATGTAGTTGCATGTAGATTATTTCACAAAATACTTTACCAAAGTCAACAAAATTTAACCAGTGTATAGGAATTATAGCGAGATGTAGTGCTATAATAAGTTAGTTGACGTTCCAAGGTTAAGCAGATAAAGTGTCACAAGACAAGAACTAGTATAGTTGTTTCCAAGGTAACTCGAGGAGAGACGCCGCGAATTATTTAAAAATCCCAACGGTCAAAGTTGAGTAGAATATCGCAATAATTCACCTTCTCTTCGACCCAATGAAATAGAATCTTGACAAGATATGATCAGGAACACGATTCACAGTTTACAAAGAGATTTTCAAAGAGATCCACCAAAAATGAAACAAGATGTTCAAAAAATATGAAACAAGATGTTCAAAAAATATGAAACAAGATGTTCAAAAAGATGCTTGATACATGGAGCAGTGAGAACAATCTCACATTTAATGCGGCTAAATGCAAGCTGTTGACCGTGACAAGAAAGAGAAGCCCAATATCACACTTCTACCAACTTGGCTCAAAGGAACTACTTCGTGTTGAGCAAGAGAAAGATCTCGGTGTAATCCTAACCAGCAATCTCACTTGGGATGCACATATCAATGCTATCGTATCCAAATCAAACAAACTACTGGGATTATTGAAGAGAACTTGCCCCTTGTTGACTGACATTAAAGTTAGACGGACGCTGTATTTATCTCTGGTAAAATCCCAAATCAGTTACGCTACAGAAGTTTGGTCTCCAGCCAACTTCAATCTTAAATCAAAGATTGAGAAAGTCCAACGAAGAGCTACCGCTTGGATTCTGAAATCAAAACAAGGCGAAATACCTTACCAACAGAGACTGGTGGCACTTAACCTACTACCATTGTGTTACGACAGGGAAATGAAAGACTTGGTATTTTTTTATAAGGCGCTATTTGGACACTCAGATTTGAACGTTTATGATTTTGTTTCCTTTGTCAATAGTGATCGCACCAGACTTAGTCAAAATCCATCTCTTACCCTTAAAGTACCGTTATGTAAAACCAGAACTTTTCAAGCATCCTACTTTAATCGTATTGTTAAATTATGGAACTCGATTTGCAAAATACTTCCCCCCACGAGTTTCTCACGTCTTTCTACTTTTAAAAGTTCAATCAAACTCATGTATCATAATGTAAATACTCAAATTTTTGATGTAGATCAGCCGTGTACGTGGTCCCTCGTGCGTGACTGTCCCTGTCATAGGAACTGTACATAAACTTTATTATTTATTCCACGGGGGGTGCCCTGCATGGGACTTCGTGTCCCGTTCGCACTTATCCCGTTTGGGTTATCTTGTTTTATACTTGTGTATGTTCGTCTTATTATTTGTTGTCATATAAATATTGTAAATATACTAGTTAACCCAATAAAGTTATTTAAAAAAATATATATATATACCAAGATTGACCACTGTCTTATTGACGCTGTCTGTAATATGTATGCGTAGACGAGTATAATAAAACGATCCAAAACAAACGAGTAAGACAGTGTATTTACAGCACAGAAAATATATCTACAGAACAATAGTTGCTTATTTATAATTTGATTTCAAACTTATATAAATTCGAGGTATTTTGAGTTCGTAATTTGTCGTAGTATACGGAGGTCAGCAGTACCCGGCCTGCTGCCACGACGCCATTTGAGGTTCTTTAATGTTGCAATGCTTGAATGTGGAATCTCTACGGAACTTTTTTGTCCATATAAGGTAAAATGTCACTCTTATTCAACTTGTCTTTCCCCAAAACAGTGCAATTGAAAAAAATATATAAACATTATTGGCGAAATTTAGCGAGAAAATGAATATTTCCAGCAAATGGTAGCGTGGCAGAGTGGTCTAAGAAGCTGGTTTCAGGCACCAGTCAGTTCGATGGCGTGGGTTCGAATTCCACCGCCTATAATGGTGTCCAAGATATATCATGCATGGAAGTAGGGAAACATAGCACTGAGAGCCAGAATAACACACGCATCTTATGCTATAGATCAACAGTGATTCAGACTGGAAAAGGTAGTGTGGCCGAGTTGTCTGAGGTGCTCGCAGAAATCCGAAACTGCGAATTGATGCAGTAATTTTTTTAATCTTTCTGTGTGAAATACTATATCAAAAATACTATAACGACATTGCATTATGAGATGACAAGAGAAATTCGTCGGGAACTGAGCCTCCTTGAAAATCCGCAAAATCCTTATACACGCTGATTCCCAGGTTCTGCCGAGACTTGAAACTCGGATCCTTGGATTCAGAGTCCAAAGGGCTAACCATTACACCACAGAACCAGTTGTCTTTTGTTGATTTAATATCATTATAGTAATCACATTAACAGTCGTTCATATCTCCAGACGTCATTTACAGTCATTACGAATTCACTTTGGGAGACATTCTTTGCAAACGTTTCGATGTTTCTCATGTTTGTGGAGCGAATAAAGGTGCAATATTTAAGATGGATGTCACACAGTCTTGTCCTCAATTGTGTGCGTGCGTCCCAATCCCACACCAGACGATGACTTTTGTCCTACGCTCCTTTTGTGCTGTTTGTTTTATCTGAGTTGAGCAATTTGTTGCAAACGAAATCCGTTTCGCGTGAGGCGTTGATTTTTTAGTGGTTAGAATTGTTGCCTTAAAAGCAGTACATCTATAGATTAATTAATCTTGCAATGTTTGAATGTGGAATCTCTACGGAAATATTTTGTCCATATAAGGTAAAATGTCTTATTCAACTTGTCTTTTCCCAAATTTTCGCCAAATTTAGCGAGAAAAGGAATATTTCCAGCTGATGGTAGCGTGGCAGAGTGGTCTAAGACGCTGGTTTCATGGCGTGGGTTCGAATCCAACCGCTGCTACTTCTTTTAAAAATCTATAATGGTCTCCAAGGTCGAAAGATTCACTAGATAATCCCGTAACTTATCATGCATAGAAGTGGGGAAACATAGCACTGAGAGCCAGAATAACACGTATTTTATGCTATAGACCACCAGTGATTCAGACTGGAAAAGGTAGTGTGGCCGAGTTGTCTGAGGTGCTGGTTTCCGGTACAGATCATTTCGATGGCGTGGATTCGAATGTCACCAGTTCCAATTTGTGAAATTGTAGATTGCTTGATTCCTTATAGTTAGTTGGCAACATAATGTTATTCTGTATTGCTTTGTTTGCATATGTGAGGAATATTTTTTCTCATTAGTAGAAATCCTAAGCTACAGCTTGATGCAGTGATTTTGGTAATCTTGTGTCATGGTCAGAATTGTTGCCTTAAAAACAGTACATCTAGGTTCATTAATGTTGCAATGCTTGAATGTGGAATCTCTACGGAAACTTTTTCTACCATGTAAGGTAAATTGTCACTCTTATTCAACTTGTCTTATCCCATAACAGTGAAATTGAATCAAATGTAAACATTGTTGGCAAAGTTTAGCTAGGAAATGATTAATTTGCAGCAAATGATAGCGTGGCTGAGTGGTCAGTCTAACGCGCTCTTTTTAAGCACCAGTCATTTCCAGGGCGTGCGTTCGAATCCCACCGCTTCGTCTTCTCTTAAAGATCTATAGTGGTCCCCAAGGTCCGAAGATTCACTTGAACAATTAGGCCTGCTCTGGGATCTTAACTCGCCTTAAATCGCCTTAAATCGCCCTAACTCGCCTTAAATCGCGGATAAAAATTGGCAACAATTCTCTTAAATCGCTTTAACTCGCACTAAATCGCCTAAACTCGCCAACCAAATTAAAATCCTGAAAATAGTAAATACTATATACAGTGTAAACACCCTTTTCCCAGGAGAGGGGGGTTCTGGTTGTTTATTTCAGATAAGATTAGGAGGGCGCTTATCCGAGGTGGCTTGCTGGAGAGAGGAGGCTTAGCCGAAACAAGGGAAGTTACATGCTTATTGATAAAAGCCGAAAACACAGTATTGCACTAGTAATTGGAAAGCCACGCACCCCCCTACCCAGGGAACAGCGGACATTAGATAAAGGTTGTGTCCTAAATCATTCTAATCCCCAACCTATACATGGCCTTCTTACTAGTCTAAACATGACTAAAGTCCCCCGCTACCCGGGCCCCAAAAATGAAGGCTACCATAATAATTGCTTTTAAAATTCAACAAACTATTCTAAAATTTCCCCAATTTTGATCATTGGAGGCCAAACATGCAATCCAGAGTTTGTCAAAACTTTGCCAAAGCAGGTAAATATTTTACATTTTGTCTGTTAGCTGTATCTTGCAATTTATACAAAGTCAAATAATACATTTATCCTGTAAAAGCTATTCTTAGTAAAACAATGTCTATAGAGTATAGGGTAAATGTCGATGAACAAGGCTTAATAATACATCTCGAACAGACAAATTCCCACTGATTCCCAGCCCATAATCCCTGGCCATCATGACACATATCTAACGTACGCTGTCTAATGCCCTGAGTACCCACCCAGGCATAACAGATAGGCTAATCTGCAAATAAATCCTCGCTATTTCCCGGCATGTCCCGGATAGGGGGGTGCGAGGCTTTCCATGACTGGTGCATAAGTTACATACTATCAAGCTTATAGGTATATAATATGACATAGGAACCCTTATATTCAAACAGAAAAAAGTCTCAGAATGTTTTCAACATTTTATCTATTTCGATAAGTATAATTAATATGCCAATATTGTGATATGAACTTCCAGAACAATTCATAAATTGTTTCGTTTTCCTTTATTGAAAATAGTGCGGGGCCTATAAATTACAGGGTAGAGGGCTTATCAACTTTCAAAATTTTAAGTGACGGTAAACTGTACTTTTAATAATTCCGACGGCCTTATATACAAGTGCTGAATTGCAGTGCCTGTAGTACACAACATTTAATATTTTATATCAACAGTGTTCAAACTTACATAAATTGATAAACCACAGCATGATCGTGGTCAACTTTTATAGTCAGCATTGTCCGGTTCATATCGTCTTATATAAAGATCCATGATCGTTTTAATAACCGAGGTTTAACATTTTTAGCGTACGATCTTGGGTCGATAACAAAACCTGGCATTTTCATTAATTCAGTTAAATACTTCATGTTAGCCACTGCGGGGAGGGAGCCTTCTCTCAGGCTATCCAGCGGAAATTTATTATTCAAGTCTCAGAAACTTTATATAAACTAAATTTTAACATTAGTGAATTTTTATAAATACTGCACTTTATATATTGAGGGGAATTAAAATAAATACCAATCAATGTTGAGTTTTACTTATTAAATGAACACATGGAAATGAAATACTATATTTGCAACGTAAATTCAAGCTTATTTGGTAAGTTTAACACATATGTAAATTCGTTTGAATATTAAACTACAATGTATTGCCACATTGGAACATGCATGGTCACAGTTTTAATATATTCTGTACCCTTGGAATTTCCAAGATATTGACAAGGCATTCATGCATTTGGAAATTCTCAAAATATAGGATAGCAACCCCATGGGATGCACTAAACCTTCTCGTTCCTACATTCCAGCCACAACCCTGATTTTTTAGATTTCCAATTGATTGTGGTTCCAGGACTGAACTTAGTAATAGGTATTAGTATGCAATTCAATTTAAAAATACATGTTATTATATACTGGTTTATGTTCTTCATTGTATTAATTCCAGCAATTTGGTGGTATAACCTTAAAATTAGTAATACGGCAAAATAACAAGCTAATTAATAATAAGTTTCAACTGGGTCTTGTTTACATGACAGTCTAACCAGACCCCCTGGGGGTGTGAGGGGGGGAGTGGTGCTCTTTCAAAATACATTTACTATGCACTATTAATTATGTGTTATTACTGTATTTTGCTTAAAGTACTATACTTGCATATTTAATTACCATGTATTTTTTCTTAAATCGCCTTAAATCGCCCTAAAACGCCTTAAAACGCATTACCTAAAAGTTGTGTTTTTTCTTAAATCGCCTAAACTCGCCTTAACTCGCATTATCTCGCGGCGAGTTAAGGCGAGTTAAGATCCCAGAGCAGGCCTATAATTCGTAATTTTATCGTTCATGGAAAGGTGGAAACTTAGCACTGAGAGCCAGAAAGCACGCATTTTATACTATAGGCCACTAGTGTGACCGTGTTGTCTAAAGTGCTGGTTTCGGTGCTGTTCTGTTCGATGGCGTGGATTTGAATCTCACCACATTCAATTTGTGAAATTGTGGATCTGACAAAGGGCTTTAGCTCGATACGTCGAGATTTAGTTTATATCTTTTAGGCACACGCGAAACAACCCTCGTTTGTTCTTGATTCCTTATAGTTAGTTTGTAACATAACGTTATTGCATATTGCTTTGTTTGCATATATTAGTAATATTTTTCTCTCATTAGTAGAAATCCGAATTCGAGAACCAGAATAACTCGCATGTTATGCTATATAGACCACCGCTGATTCAGACTGGAAAAGGTAGTGGTCCCGAGTTGTCTGAAGTGTTGGTTTCCTGTCTGATAATTTCGATGGCGTTGATTCGAATCTCACCTCTTCCAATTTGTGAAATTGTAGATTGCTTGATTGCTTTGTTTGCATATATTCATAATATTTTTCACTCATTAGTAGAAATCCGAAACTGCAACTTGATCCAGTGATTTCTGTGATCTGGTGTCAAATATCATGACAAATATAGTATGACTGTATTGCATTTTGAGATGCCAAGAAAAAAGTCGTCAGGCAACTTAGCCTTCTTGAAAATATGAAAAATTCTTATTCGCGATGATTCGCGAGTCCAAAATGCTAACCATTAGAACACAGAACCAGTTGTATTCTGTTGTTTTAATAGCTTAGTAACCTTGTTAACACAATTTAGCTAGAAAATGACTAATTTGCAGCAAATGGTCGCGATAGTTCAATTAAATATGTTTATATATTAAACAAATGTTTAATATTAGATTATTGAACTATAATGTTTTTATTCCGCAAAATGAAAGCTTGTAACGTTGAAATTTCTATGAAATTCTCTCAGAGAATGCGGGAAATGCGGTGTCTAAGATACTAAATTTCAAAATTTACCTACGGAATCTCTACGGAAACCTTTTGTACCATATAATATAAAATGTCACTCTTATTCAACTTCTCTTTCGCCAAAACAGTGCTAGTGGAAACAAAAGTAACCATTCTTCGGAAAATTTTGCTAGAAAATAATTATTTCTAGCTAGTGGTAGCGTGGCGAAGCTAAGTGGTCTAAGGCGCTGGTTTTAGGCACAAGTCGAATCCAACCGCTGCCACTTCTTTTAAACATCTACAATGATTTCCAAGATCCAAAGGATAACCCCGAAATTTTGACATGGAAGTGTGGACACGTAGCGTTAAGAACCAGAATAACCCGCATTTTATGTTATAAACTAGTTGTATAAGGTGCTGGTTTCAGGTACTGATCATTTGGATGGCGTGGATTCGAATCTCACCACTATTAATTTGTGAAATTCTAGATTGCTTGGTACCATTATTGTATCTGTACATTGACCTGTTTGCATGGATTAGTAATATCTTTCTCTCATCGCAAGAAATCTTATACTCCAACCTGATCAAGTGATTTCTGTGATCTCTTGTCAAATTCCATGACAAAAATACTATAACTACAATGCATTCTGAGATGCCAAAGAAAAAATGTCAGGCGACTTAGCCTCCTTGAAAATATAAAAATCCTTATACACGATTATTCCCATGCTCTGCCGAGACATGAACTAGAATCCTTGGATTCAGAGTCTAAAGTGCTAACCATTACACCATAGAACCGGTTTATGTTAATTACCTTTGTAATCACGTTAACAGTCGTGCATCTTCCCAGACATCGCTTACAGTCATGCAGTTATAGGCCGGGCGGTCGCAGGCGCCAGCTTTAAGCCCGGCGCACACTAGTGCAAGTTGTACGCACAGATGTCATTCGTGACCAATTACGTGCGACGAAAATCCTAGTGTGCGGGGAAAATATACAGGATTTTTGTCACTCGTGTCGTGAACAACAAATATCAAACGTGTTTGATATTTTCTGTCATTCGTGACAAAAATTCCTCGCAGCAAAGAAGTGCGCATGCGTGTTATTTCCCAAAACAACATGGCGGATAGTGAACAAACACTTGCAGCTAGCGATAGGAATTGCGGCGGGCATTTGCCTGACTATAGTTAAGTCAAATACTTATAAAATAAACCTTTCCCACCTCCAACCCTTAACCTAACCCTAACCAGAAATGTCTGAAAAGGAATTTTGGGGTTAAAACAAGTCGGAAAAAATTATTTGAAAGAAAAAATAATTTAAGTGAGAAAAAGTTTTGGCCGGGATTGACCGGGCTTGAACAGCCGCTCTAAGAAACTGTAGCCAGCGCACGCCCTAAACCACTACGCCACCGACTAGCTCGCTGAATGCAATTGCAATAAACCACTATATATAATGCTAAATATACCGCCTTTCTAGTCATTTAAAGAACGAAGAATATTGACCAATGAACGCCCGCCGCAATTCCTGTCGCTAGCTGCAAGTGTTTGTTCACTATCCGCCATGTTGTTTTGGGAAATAACACGCATGCGCGGAATTTTTGTCACGAATGACAGAAAATATCAAACACGTTTGATATTTGTTGTTCACGACACGAGTGACAAAAATCCTGTATATTTTCCCCGCACACTAGGATTTTCGTCGCACGTAATTGGTCACGAATGACATCTGTGCGTACAACTTGCACTAGTGTGCGCCGGGCTTAAGGTAGATGTTAGGACTTCTGGTCCACACTTGTGTGCGGGGTTAAAATCCCAAATTTTCCAAAGACTACTGTCCCATGTTCTTTTCGTGTTGCTTGTTTTATCTGAGCTAAACAATTTATTGCGAACAAAATCCGTTTGGCGTGATGCGTTGATGGTGTATTGTTTAGAATTGTTGCCTGAAAAGGAGTACATCTACGGAGTACATCTCAGTTAAAAGGAGTACATTAGTGTTGCAATACTTGAATGTGGAATTTCTACGGAAATTTTTGTCTCATATAAAGTAAAATGTCACTCTTATTCAAGTAGTCTTACCTCAAAACATCGCAATTGTAAACAAATTTAACCATTGTTGGCAAAATTTAGATAGAAAATTAATAAATTCCAGCAAGTGGTAGCTTGGCCGAGTTGTCTAAGGCGCTGGTTTTAGGCACCAGTCATTTCGATGGCGTGGGTTCGAATCCCACCGCTGCAACTTCTTTTAAAAATCTATAATGGTCTCCAAGATCCAAAGATTCACTAGATAATCCCGTAATTTTATTAAGCATGGAAGTGGGGAAACATAGCATTAAGAACCCGCATAACTTTTTATGCTATAGACTACCGGTGATTCAGACAGGAAAAGTTGGTGTTGCCGAGTAGTGTAAGGGGCTGGTTTCAGGTACCGATCATTTCGATGGCGTGGATTCGAATCAAACGACTTTCAATATGTGAAATTGTATATTGCTTGATTCCCTATAGTTAGTTGGCAACATAATATTATTGTATAATGCTGTGTTGGCATATATTAATAATATATTTTTCTCTTGCAGTAGAAATCCTAAACTCCAGCGTGATCCAGTGATTTCTGCAATCTTGTGTCAAATACCATGAGAACAATACTATGACTACATTGCATTATGAGATGCAAGGAAAAAATCGTCATGCAAGTTAGCCTCCTTGAAAATATGAAAAATCCTTATGCAAGATCAATTCCAGGTTTTGCCAAGACTTGAACTCGGATACTTGGATTCAGAGTTTCAAAGTTCTAAACATTACACCACAGAACCAGTTTTTCATGTTAATTTAATACGCTTGTAACCACGTTGACAGTCGTGCTAAATATTGTTGGGAACGTTTTGCTGGAAAATGAATCTTTTCCAGTTAATGGTATGGTGGTCGAGTGGTTTTAGGCACCAGTTGTCATTTCTAGCCGTGTTTTCGTATCCTACCGCTGCCAACATAGGTGCAATTATGTTTATGTCTGTGATTGATAAACATGCCCCACATAAAAAGAAACGTATAGGGAAACGAAAGTCTCCCTGGATTACTTCACATGTAGTTCAGAAAATTCGCGAAAGAGATTATCTATTCGATAATAATTCGATATTACACGTGACGATGAAATTTGGTTACAATATAAGAAAGCTCGAAACGAAACTAACAACACTATTAGGCAGGCTAAACAAAACTATTTTATCACTAATATTGAGGCTGCACGAAAAGATCCAAGGAAAACTTGGAGACTAGTGAACGATCTAAACTCTCGTAAAGTGAGTGATGTAACAAGTGTCAAGAAAGTCAATCTTGACGGTAATGAAATCACTAATGCGGCTGAAATTTCGGATGCCTTTAATTCACATTTTACCTCGATAGGAGAGAAACTTGCAAACAAAATACCTAGCTCTAATGTTAATCCTGTTTCTTATATTCAGTCCACAAATACTGTATTTTCTTTCGAGGAAATTGGTTTGTGCACTGTAAATTGTTTGCTAAAAACGATTAATGCTAACAAAGCTACCGGCCCTGATAAAATTCCAGGTAGATTATTAAAAATAGCCGCTGATATTCTTTCACCCTCGTTAACTAAACTTTTTAATAGATCACTTTCTAAGGGGATTTACCCGACTGATTGGAAAATGGCTAAAGTCTTACCTATATTCAAAAATGGCAAAAAATGTGATCTAAGTAATTATCGTCCAATTTCAATTATATCGGCGGTTGCCAAGGTTTTTGGTAGAACCATTTATGATCAATTTTACTCCTATCTGACAAGTAACAACTTACTGTCGAACTATCAATCCGGGTTTCGAGCATCATACAGTACCGTTACAGCTTTATTAGAGTCGACTAATAACTGGTGCGTAAATATTGATAAGGGTTTGCTAAACGGAGTGATTTTCATTGACCTAAAGAAAGCTTTCGATACAATTGATCACGAAATTCTTATACGTAAACTCAAGTGTTATGGTGTGGATGACAATGCGCTATCGTGGTTTAATTCCTATTTAAACAATCGAAAACAGAAATGCTACGTAAATGGAAAACTCTCTGGTAGTCGTTCTATCTCCCACGGAGTTCCGCAGGAGCTCTATTATAGGCCCACTTTTGTTTTGATCTATATCAATGACTTGCCTAACTGCTTGAACGAGGGTTTACCCAGAATGTATGCTGATGATACGAACATCAGCATGCAAAGTAATAACCTTTCTGAGCTAGAAAATCTTATGAATGCCGAAATAGCCAATTTAAACACATGGCTAGAGGCAAATAAGCTAAGTTTAAATATTGCCAAGACTGAATTTATGATTATCGGATCTCGACAAAGACTTTCAACCTTTGATAATCAGAATGTGGAAGTATGTGTTAATAATAAACAGATTAATAGAGTGTTGAAGTCTAAATCATTGGGTTTAACAATTGATGAGAACTTGACTTGGAAATATCATGTTGATAATATCACGAAAAAAGTCTCTTCGGGTATCGGCGCTCTCAAACGAATGAGAGATTTTATTACCAGGGAAACTGCAATTCGAGTTTACCAAAGTTTGGTGGAGCCCTATTTTTCCTATTGTGCCCCTGTTTGGGATGGCCTAGGTAAAAAGCAAAGCGATAAATTACAAAAATTACAGAATAGGGCCGCCCGTGTTATTACCCGTTCATCTTATGATATTTCATCAAGTTCTCTTCTTGAAGAACTCAATTGGGAATCATTGTCCACTAAGCGATTAAAGCAAAAGGCAATCCTTATGTTTAATACTGTTAACAAACGTACACCATTTTATTTACAAGAGATGTTTTCTCTTAGTGAGAGTGTTTATAATCTGAGAGATTCTTATGGTAAACTCTATGTCCCAATACCACGCACAGATTATTTGAAACGCTCCTTTAGTTACAGTGGAGCCTCCTTATGGAATGGCCTGCCAGAATCTCTTAGATCAGTAACCTCTCTCGCTACTTTTAAGACGGGTTTAGAAGCCTTCTTAAATAATAATCGATCTGACTCCCACACGGCAATCAGGTAGAACAGTATTTATATTTCTTTTTGCTCCTTTTTAAAATATTTTAATAGTTTTGTAAATAATTATACTGATGATTCTCCGTGTTTAAATAAAGCTGATGTATGTATGTAATTTGTCTGCGCATGCACGAGATTTACAAAAACAAAATTGCAGCAGCAAAATAGACTAGATTGAAAAGTCCCATTGAAAGTGTCTTAAACTAAAGATAGTCAAATCAACTATTCTTTTGGATATCATTTAATTTTTTTCATCAATCGCAAAAATGTTAAAAAATTAGAATGTCCTCTTACCAATACAGTTTTTTTAATAAAAGGCGGTTACCGGCGGTTTATCAGTCGCCTTTCACGACAACCTATTTCTTTGTTTATTTGCAAAATGTAAATTCGTTTTTTATGTAGAAATTTTAGGCACAGACGCCAGCCTATTCTTGAAATTCAGCCTGTTTTTACAATAATTATTGAAAACACTGAATAATGTTAATTATTTTTATTATTTGGGCTAGTAGCCTTGTATTTAATTCCAACTAATTAGAATTCAGAGATTCAGCTTATTTTTTCGTGTAAGATGAATTATTAGCGACTACAAGCATGTAGATGTTCGAAAATTCAGAAATGCCCATTCAAAGCTGGTGAATCAAACAGCGATTACAAAATAAACAGGATGAAAACTGACTTTTCTGGCTAAGAAGACGTTGGACTGGTCTGCAATGGGGTAGGGAGGGTTAAAGCAATCGCAGAACAAATCCGCGATCGCGGGACGAATTTTATTTGTCGACGGCCCCTAACATGATTAGGACAGGTAAACGGTGGTTCCTCAATGCTTTTGTTTGATCTACACATCAAAGATTATTGACAGCATAACAAACTATATATCTATTTGGTTATTTATAATTAAGGTGGCTCCCTAGAGTTTTTGCATTATAGTGCACTATTGTATTCAAGTGGCTCCTGTTTCTTCATCTTGCATGATACAAGGACGAAATTCTAAACAAACATCGAGAATGTTCTCCTGAAGACTGTCTTCTTCCTGTAATTTTAAGAATATCCTCCCCTGAAATTTTTTAAAACTTTGCTTAGGAAATAATATTTGTTTAGTGGTTCTATTTCCTCATTTTTAAGAAATTCTATGGATACGTTTCAATATTCAGAAAATTTCCTTCTATATAATATTAAGAAAAATTGGCATTACACTTATTAAGCCGATATTATTCAATGTACAAAGTTTCAGAAAAATTCGCCGAAAAAAAACGAGAGAAATTTGAGATAATTTCAGCTTTGACTACAATAGTCGCAATTCTTGTTTTTCGCGTGGGGTCCCGCATGCATATCATGGAGAACAATGAAAACATGCGAGTCTTTCAAAGAATGTTTTATTGTTTTTCAAATTCAAAGTTTAAAAAAAATTATATAGTATTTGTATACAACTAAGTGTGGATTATTGCATGTAAGATCGAATAAAATATTGGGCATTTGCTGCTTAAGACTTGCTACAGCTTTCTTCTAACAGCTAAGTCATTTATCATCGGTTCAATCACTTTACCGGCGTCCGATGTTTTCGCAAAGCTGCCTTTGAAATTCTGTTTTTTTATGGCAGTTTGTTGTACGAGTTTCGATCCTGCCCGTTTCACGCATAGAGGAAGAGTTTTGGGGCTTCGGTGGCGCAGCTTTATGATGAAGAGCTTTATGGGGCAAAGTGCCTTTCACCTCTGAGTCTTGAATTCAATTCTCGCTGGGAACTATACTCATCACACTCATGTGAAAAGAGTAAGTCAACGCTCTGCCTAAATTCGTGGGGTTTTTTCCGGGCACTCAGGTTTCCTCCCACAAGGAAAGTTGACTGGGCGGGTTAGGATGTACAGATTCGGAAAGTAATATCACAATTGTTGTAAAAATAGATAATGTAGACTACATACATAATATAGGTAAGCGAGATACTTGATGTAATCGGTCACTGAAAATCCCCAACGGGGAGTGAGCTGAATAATGTATAATGCAAATATATTGACCAAAATCTAAATATTTTCATTTGAAGACGACTAGTTTTCAGACTCTTACAATTTCATTTGCCCATTGCCGCACCCCCGCGCTGGAACAAATCGATCATTATACTGAATAAATATAAAGCAAATTAATTTGCATTTTAAATTGCAGGAATATTTCAGTACATTTTCAAACTTTTGTGGATAATTGTCTTTAATTCGTCCAGAAATTTTTAGCACAGTCGCCTATTTTGGAAATTCAGCTTGCTGTTACAATAATTATTGAAAACACTGCTAAAGTTGTAAATAATCAAGGTAGGTGTTTAAATTTGGCAGTTTTGCAAATATTTACAACTAATAGAACACTACAAAAATATTAAATACATAATAATATAGCTGATAAATATATAATTTTGGTGAGGTTTCTAGGACGGGATTTTAAGAAATAAGAACTAAAATAACCTGCATTTTATGCTATAGATCGATCTAGACCGCACGTGGTTTAAAGATCGGAGGTACAGGTAGTGTGGCCGGGTTGTCTAAGCCGCTGGTTTTAAACACCGGTCATTTCGATGGCGTGGATTAAAATCTCACCATTTCCAATTAGAGAAATTGTAAATTACTTGATGCCGTACAGTTAGTTTCCAACATTGTATTATTTTATACTGAACAAATGAGGGTTGTTTCGCGTGTGCCTAAAAGATATAAACAAAATCTCGACGTTTCGAGCTAAAGCCCTTCGTCAGGAGAAATTAATCCTACTAATTTCTCCTGACGAAGGGCTTTAGCTCGAAACGTCGAGATTTTGTTTATATCTTTTAGGCACACGCGAAACAACCCTCATTTGTTCTTATATGTCCGTGGCCGACGCTGAATTAAAGTCTACGATTATTTTACACTGCTTTGTTTGTATATATCAATAATAATTTTATTTCATCCAGCGTGATTTAGGGATTTAGTGATGTTGTGTCAAATACGATGACAAAAATACTATGACTACAATGCATTATGGGATGCCAAGAAAATTAATTGTCATGCAAGTTAGGCTCCTTCAAAGTATGAGAAATCTATATACAAGATGATCTGTAAGTTCTGCCGAATTTTGAACTCGGATTTAATAGAACCAGTTGTTATTTTATTAATTAAATACCTATATGTAATCACATTAACAGTCGTTCACCTCCCCAGACGTCGTTTACAGTCATTACCAATTGACTTTGAGATATATTCCTTGTAATTCAATTAATGTTTGTCAGGTTGGCGCCAGACTTAGGATGGGTGTTAAGACTTCTGCTCCACAATTTTTGGCGTGAGTACGAATCCCACACCTACAATCTTGGTTGTTATTCTGGTTCAAATTTCTATGGAACGTTGAGTTACTGTGGTGACTGCGCGCTACAATTTAAAAGCTTCTATAAGGATTTTGTTTGTTTAGAAAGTTATATTAATTAAAGAAAGGAAATAAACTGCTTCATCAAATAAGAACATCTATTTGGTTTCTGATAAACATTTCAGTTCAATCTTGGCGATAAACCAAAAAGCTGATTTCATTAAAAAAATTGCATGGATTTGCTGATTTTTAGACCAGTTTTGTCCTTTAGGTAAATTTCCAAAATGAATAATTGGGCACAGAAAGTACACATACCTTCTATCTGAATAAAAATAATCCTGTTGTAGAATTTTGGCCGATATATTAAGAGAAAATGTCTAATTCCATCCCCGTGTATATAAACAGGCAACCAACAGGTAACCATCAGGTAACCAAGAGGTAACCAACCAAATAAAATAATTTTCCCATATAAAACACTGTTCATAACAGGTAACCATAGGTAACCACAATTTTTATTAAATAGGAAATTATTTGTTCTCTCTTTTAAGGAATTCGTGGTTACCTGTTGTTACCTGTTATGAACAGTGCTTTTATATGGGAAAATTATACTATTTGGTGTTTTACCTGTTGGTTACCTGGGGTCGGTTGTATCAACGCCGGAAAGGAATTTTCCAACCTTCCTAAAATTGTGCGTTGATTTGTATAATCTAGATTAAACATTAGCATTTATAAGTTAAAGTTATAATTCCTTTTATTTTTGAAGACATCGAAGATATTGTTTTGTCAATTGTTTCTTGGGGAACGCTCATGAAAGTTGCCCAGATGGGCGCTCTTTGAATTCGTCTATAATATCACAACAGATGTCCTCTTCCAAGGCATCTCTGTCGAGCTGTTTACGAACCAGGTGAAAAATGTTCTCTATCTGGTTGAGATCTGGACTTCGTGGTGGTATGGAGAGGAATGGACAGTCAAGGGATGAGATGACATTTTTTACAGCCGCACTTTTATGGCAAAGATCCCCATCCTGAACCCACATTCGAGATGGCTTTCTGGACTGTTTCATCAATTTCTTGAAATTATTTTTAGCAAAGAAGGCAAAAAACTTGCCACCATCTTCTCAAATGACTCCTGTTCCATAGGAAATGGCCACTATTAGGTTTACAGTCTTGCCACCCGTTCCACATTTTTTGCCTTTTGCAGTGCATCCTGCTTTTAGATCTTTCTCCACACTCTTCCTGTTGGTGCTATGCTTGATCCTTTGGGTTCTTTCTATAAGCAAAGCTCACGCCATCGAAGTAAAAGGTAATATATTTTGTCGAAACATTTTGTATTTGTCGATTTGCGCGAAGAAACCGAATGACAGTCCTGACTGGGACACGACGAACGTTTACGCTTTCCATTATCTTTTTACTGTCCAGTTGCCATCTTCTCGCTGCAAGACTTTGATTTCGCGTAGTAAAGCTCTCTTGTCACGTACAGTAAGCTTCTGGGGACGACCACCGTGTCCTTTTAACTTCTTTGAAATTACTTTAGTTCGAATTACTTTAGTCCTGTAGATTTGTACCCGAGATACTCTGGTTTCTTTCATGAAATCTATGACAGGAGCATTCTTATTGTACTTAATATAAGGACGTGTCTGCGGATCAATTTTACCCGTAAAAACCATTTCAGAATCTTTGCAAAAGGGAGTCATTCTTTTCAAATCGTTGGACGTTTGTCAATTTGGCCGAGCGGTCAAAGACGCCAGTCTTAAAGTGGATGTTAAGACTTCTGGTCTACAGTTTTGGGCGTTGATTCCAATTTTACACCGGAAAATGGCTATTTTCCCATATTATTTTCTTGTTGCTTGTTTTGTCTGAGTTGAACAATTTATTGCGAACAAAATCCGTTTGGCGTGATGCGTTGATGGCTAGAATTGGTTAGAATTGCGGCCTTAAAAGCAGTACATCTAGGTTCACCCATATTACAATGCTTCAATGTCCCATATAAGGTAAAATGTCATTTTTATTTAACTTGTCTTTCCCCAGAACAGTGCCATTGAAAAGAAATATAAACATTGTTGACAACATTTAGCTAGAAAATGAATAACTTCCAGCTAATTGTAGCGTGGCCGAGTCGTCTAAGGCGCTGTATTTAGGTACCAGTCATATCAATGGCGTGGGTTCGATTCCTACTTCTTTTAAACACCTTGTACTGTACAAATTATCGCATACGCGTTATCTTCGCTGCTGATTTGTGTGGCAAAACTGGTTGATCTACTTCCTGATATTTGCCTTGGTTTTGCAATTCCTGATTTTACATTCTGATCTTTCGAAGAAAATGATAGCTTTCCAAATACGGAATTATTTATAGATCTTGCTCTTCGTTCAACAAACTTCGAAATCACCAATCGTCACATCCCTCTCACATCATTCTAATTCTGTCTGCTGCATCTCTCCATCTTTCTTGTGGCTATATGGTAACCGTTCAATCAATTTCGTCATAGTATCGGGATTCTCAATCTTATTCATGTAACCGATTGCGTTCAAGGAAGTTCAAAGTATTAGAACAACTCGTTAACTGCATTGAAAACTGTTCCAATGCATACCGTCCCCTGATTTGATAGGATTTCCTTTGGTAAGTTGCACTATGTGAGCCATGGCAATTTTGTGTTGCTGCACAACGAGTTCTTCCGTAATACGGTTTTGCTGTTCCAGAATTTTATAATCTGCAGCGTCTTTCGAAGGTAACTTAGAATGTCTATTCGAATCTTTACCTCGAAGAGATATTTTCAATTTCTTCGTCACGTTGTGTATTAGTCTTATCAGGATGGGTAGTACCACTCAGAGTTTTCGGTTTTGCCTTTGAATGTTGGCATTTTTTATGCAGCCAAAACATATGTCATCAACAAATCAGATTAACCCCTTCAAGATACTCATAATCATTATCAGATAGATAGATAGATAGATAGATAAACCGTTTAATTAAGATCATATCGCAGTCGAAAGGCTGAATTACATGATTTTCACATTGTTGTGAGTTTAAAAGTAGAAATTTAAAATAAACTACGAATAAATAGGAAAATATTTACAATAAAACTGTTACCCATTATTTACCTACTATAATCTATATAATACTATTAAGTTCCATTTAAAAGACTTGACGTAATAAACGCATTTCTAAATCTATTTGTTCTATAATTAGGAATGTAAAATTGGTTTGGATTTCTGAAGTCATATGTATCTTGAGCTTTCGGAGGTAAAAGGTGGTGAAGTTTATGGTTCTCATCGTTTAAGAGTGATTTAAATAGTCTGCTACACAGTTTGTCTCTTCTTTCAGACAAGGTGATCATATCCAGAGTGTCTAAGGCTACGCTATATGATATATCCGGGTAAATGATCCGTAATGCTCTCTTTTGAATCCTCTCTATAACATCACATAGGTATTGGGGGAGTCCACGATGGAAAACTTGGCACGCGTATTCGATTAATAATGGTAATTGAACTGAGTGGAGTGCAATTTGGTCTGAAATCAAACGCGTGATTACAAAATCGCACGACCGCGAAGCGGGAGTGCGATTTGTAATCACAAGTTTGATTTCAGACCAAAATTGTACGACACGAAGTTCAATTTCCACTTTATTATATTCATTTTGAAATCTAAATAATTTTTTAAACCGGAAGCGGTATTTTATTAGTCTTTGTTTACAATTGACACCCCCCGATACTCCCTGAAATGCCGTAGCATAGCAACAACATGAATTGTAATTTGACAAATTGACTCAGTATAAACAAGCAAAATGTGAGTGCATTTCTAGAAATAAAGACCGAAAAAGTAAGTGTAAAGATATCGTAGACTTTACATGTAAATTGATAAACGTTTCTTGTGATTTTGTGCATTCAAACATTGACACTACAATCGATCATTCCATATTTTACTAAATAGTATACCTTGTGCCTTTGACAGCTTTGTGTTCAGTTTTGGCTGTTGCTCAAATGAAACTTGTTTTTGTTGACATTTTGACAATGTTTCATTCAAAATTTTGTTGATAATTTGGCCTGTATTATTTGTGAAAAATTATTTTATATTCTTTTAAGTTTCACTCGCCTTTATGTTGATTTTTATGAAAAAAACTGCAGTAAATGCAGTCTAGAGTATTGACAATTTATGGTGAACAGATTTGGTCATTTGCCAGAGCACATTTTTCTTTAAATTGATTGTCTAGTTGAATTATATCATTCAATCTGATTGGTTGTTGTGGTGCAGAGCTTCAATCTGATTGGTTTAAAAATGATGCGATTAATACTCAAGATGATGCGATTTGGGAATTAGTCGCACTATTTTTGACCAATCAAATTGCAAGAAATGCCATTGATTTCAAAATGAATATAATAAATGATGTAATTGATGCCACATAGAAACACTTTAAATCATTGTTCGCAAGACCAGATTTCTTAAGTTGTTTTAATAAGTATAGTCGCTTTGCTGCTTTGGACGTAATTTTCTCCACATGTTCAATCCATTTCAAATCTTCGGTTATCACCAAACCAAGGATCGTTGCTTTCTCCACTCTTTGAACATTTGCGCCAGGTTGACCCCGTTTAAAATTTACCACAATTTCCTTGCACTTCGTTGGATTAAGTTCGAAATTGTTTCTTGTAGACCAGTCAACAATGGAATCAGTCGCCCCTTGTAGAAAGCTGGTGCAGACTTGACTGGAGATATACTCACAAACATTTGTGTCATCTGCGTATGACAATCAACATGTCGCCCACAAATTGATCGTCCACAATTGACAAGTCATTGATCATGACAAGAAAAAGCCACGGGCCAAGTTTTGTCCCATGTGGTACTCCAGCATGAACCGGTTTCCAGCTAGAAAAACAGTTTGAATTTATCTTCACTCTTTGTAATCTTCCCCGTAAAAATCCACAATCCAATTGAAGACTGATGGTTTGAGTCCGAGACCTTGAAGTTTTTTATAAAGTATATTATGATCTATGAGATCGAACGCCTTACGATAGTCCGTTAAAAGGCACCGAGCAGATCCCCTCTTTTCATCCACTGCTTCCGACAAATGGTGGATTAAGGAGATTAAGGCCACCGTTGTACTAGAACCGGATATAAACCCAAATTGATTCGGATCCATGCATGCCATTAGTGATGGTTTAAGATCGTGTGTAATAACAGCCTCCTCCGCAATTTTACAAAGTGTTGATGTAAGTGATATAGGTCGCAGATCTTTATTGATATCAACCACTTGCTTACATTTTGGAATCGGGCATACATTTGCCCACTTCCAAACGCTGGGCAGCTGGCCTTCTTTAAATGACCCGTTTAGAATAACTGTTATCGGTGCTGACAAGATGTCAGCGAACTTTCGAAGAGCCCAGTTGGGTAAGTTGTCCGGACCACTAGATTTATCTGGTTTAATGCGATTTAGATATGCCATTACTTCATCCACTGCCAAAATGATCGGATTGTCATTGGTAAGCCCAAGAGAGGCATTATCGTCCAAAGGGAGGTAGTTCTGCATTGGTTCCAAAAAGGAGTTGTTTATCTTGTCACCAAGTGAGACAGGGTGTTGTTCATCCTGTTCTAAACTCGAGAACATATCATTTGCTCTTCCTGATGGAATACCACACAGATTTTTCACTACTCTCCACCAATCTTTAGGTTTGGTTTGCTTTAACTCATGTACTTTGGCTTCATAGTATAATTTACGACAGTTTTTCCTTGTCCTATTTACTTTGTTCCGTAACCATCTGTATAATGTATCGTTATTTTGAGCAAAAGCTTTTTGTCGTCTCTGAATAAGATGTTTCAAATTATTATTCATCCATGGTCGGTCATTGCAATGGATCTTTACCGCTTTCAATGGCGCCAAAGTATTTAAACCGTAACTTACTATTTGAGTAAAGTCGTTAATTTTTGTTCACATGAAATATCGGGGGTAATGACGTGGTTCCATGGTACTTCGGAAAAAAAACTACCCAGTCTTCGTACGCTACTAGGCCTTTTGTCACGGACATAAATCGTTTGGTTACACTGTTTTTCCTTTGTCCGAACTTTAGGTAAGGCAAAAACAGTTACATGGCCTGACGAACCAAGTGGTGGACTACTGAAAGGTTTCTCGTAAAAACCAGCAAGATTTGTTAGAATTAGGTCCAATTTACTTGACCCTCTTGTTTTGAAGTCTACAATTTGTTTAAGCTGGAATTGGCGAGTTAGAGATTGTACAGGTAATTTATTAAAGTCTCCTCCCAGGATCAAATCTAGTTTCCAGTAGTTCTAGAGATGAATGCAGGTATTCCAACATGATAGATCTATTTGCGCTAGGAGGATGGTATAATACTGCTACGATAAGATTAGAAAAATCACTTCTAGTACCAGTGGTATCATTTCTAGCACCAGTTGGATGTCTGGCTCTCTCTTCCGTCAGTTGGTCACCTCCAAGAAACAGCTTTTCTAAAACCTTGACTGATTTGGTATCAACATTGGAACCAGGTTGTCTTGAGACTGGGCTATATTTGTCATGAAGTTCTTGTAGTATTTCAACCATATCCTCATTTTTGTTTTCCCAAGTCCCAAGTGAACCTATGTACATAAGAAATAGTTAAATTAACCAAACTCTAATTTAAGTGTGACATAATTGTCAGAAAGGTCTAGTCTTTGGCATATACCGTACCTGATTTGATTTCTCAACCATAACATCAGAATATAAATGTGGTATATGTCGAACCACAGAACATTTAAACTTATTGAAAGCAGGAATGTTGTCAGCAATGATTGCGGCAGCTATTGGAATAATGTCAAAAATAAATTTCTGGTTATCAGCATGAGATGGAAGGAAATCAATATTTTCCATGTCTGTAATGGATCTGATAGGCTTGTCTCTGTATAGATCATTTCCATTAACACGGTGCAAGACAGCATTTAGATTAAACTAGTGAATACTGCAGCTATTCTGATTTGTTGATGACATACGTTTTGGCTACATTAAAAAAAAGCCAACATTCAGAAAAGTAAAAAAGTGGCAAAAACGTTTGGCATGTGCATATATTTAATCTATGATAAAGATAGTCAGCATTGGGCCTTTTTAAAAATGCACACCATTTTTAGAGACCTGAGGCCATGGTATTTGACACAAGGGCAAGTTAAATCCATAGAACCCATAATATATAATATATTCTACACCAAAAAATATTTATTATGATAAGAAATTCATTGAAAACAATTCACTAGCTAGCAGAGTTTTGTAACCCATTAAGGTGCAGTGAGCCTTGTTGTGCCCTATAGGCAATACTTTATTATTTTACTCTGTCTAACACCAGAAGAGTTTACTTGTCAAAGGGAAGGCCTTGTGCCTTAATTAACAAAACTATTCGCCTTTGACTATTGTTACCGTACTCTTGTGCATCCTACTTTGTTCTTTTACTCGGTATGATGCCATATATGATTCAACTCGTCAAGGGTATACGATCTTGTGCCTTAATCGGTTAACATACTTTGTCTTTGATGTTTTTTTAGATCATGATAATATAGGACTTAAATTGTATGATATGATAACCGGTAAATTTTCAAATTAACCAAATTCAATGCAAAGTTTGAGTTAATTTATGGACGTTTATAACAACGTTTTGCAGTATATGTAGTTTTGAAAACAATCCCACAACAACTTTCATGCAACTGACAAACTATTTGTAATGATTTTAGAGTCTTTATGACATTCATTTTAAACTTACTTCAGTCAGTGATGTTGGAACCATGTGCTACAACATGAATGTTATAAACAATGTGAATGCAAAGACCACTAATGTAATGGACAATTTCAATCCATGTAAGGAATACACAAATTCGAAACAGATGCATTCATGGTGGCTGCAACACTAGAATATTTTGGTATGCCATCCCTAGAATAATCTGAAAAAAGCGTGCATGATACAACCAAACATTCTTAGTGGATCTAAAGAAGAGAAAATAATTTGGTTGCATAGGCATGCTAAGAACATTCTTGAGACGTTTGTTATGATTGAACAGCATGCCACGCTTCAAGATATCCAAGAGACTGTGATTGTAGAATGCAGGACCCAATCAAGGAAAGCTCCTAATTGCCCGGTTTGTGGCAAGCAGTATGCCTACAAGAAATGCATGGAAAGAATATCAAGAAGCAACATCCTAATAGCAATCTAATCTCTCAGACAGAAGAGGTGACACATCAAGAGCAAACCAAACAACATATTGATCTGCAGCTTTCAGATGATCGCTATAACTACGCCTGTGTTAGGCTAAGCATGGGGATGCTTCTCAAAACAATTGATGATGCTGTAAAGGAGGGAGATGGGGAACGTATACTTCGCTGTTGGAAAATTTCCATGCTAATTTTTCGTGCATACGGTCATCATACAGTAAGTACGCACTTGCGCCTCTTTTGCTTCAAGTCTCCATACAAGCAACACTCGCACCACAACAGGCAAACTGTTTAATATGGAACCGAACAGTGAACAACCACGGTGGTCGTGGAAAGAACATTTCCATGGGCTTAAGGATGGAGAATTTGAACAACTTAACGAAGGTCTGCTAATTACAGAATCTAGGGCCAAATATTACCACTAATACAGCAACAAGATGCAGCAAATCAACTGGCAAAATCGAGGAATTGTTAAATATCCTTGATGAAGATCTTGGTTTGAAAATCCCTATTGGTACACATAAGGTAAAAAAGTCTGAACAAGATTTTAAGACCCTTGTTGGTGTGCTTAAAGAAAAGGGTAATGTATTTCACCACCGAAAAAAATATATCAGAGCCTCTTGACCACAGCTTGTTGAATAAGTGGTTGACTAATCATCTCAAAGAAATAGCAAGATTTGAAGAGGCAAATAAAGAACAGCCAAAACCTAAAGAAATAAACACACCTAAAACCTATGGATAAACAACAAACTTTGTTTCTAATGTATAAATTTCAATTGTATATGCTATACATTAACAGTACTGTATAATAAAGTTTACATTCATCGTTTTAATATAAATATTTAAAGATGTGGTCAAGTCTGTTTTGCGCAAACAATATGCTCATCTATAAATGTAATAGTGCAGCAAACCAAAACAAAGCCAGATATTGGTTAAGGAAATCATCTGGCATTAAACAGAGTAAAACAATCTGGTGTTAGACAGAGTAAAATATCAAAGTGGAGTGCACCAAGACACACTGTACATTCATGGGTTAACAAGAGTCATTGACAGATACAGTTTCGTTAATTAGCCTATTAACCCATTGACTGGTATTGCACCCTACTTTATTATTTTACTCTGTCTAACGCCAGACGATTTTACTCATCGAGGGGAGAGTCTTTCTACTTAATGGGTTAGATGTGACTTGTGAGGGTATTCTCTTAACAATAATATTGTCTGTCATAAGACAAAGTAAAATTGTCTGGTGTTAGAGTGAAACAATAAAGTAGGGCGCAATGCACCCTAATGGGTTAATTATTACCACCTAAACAGCCAAATGATTTTATTCATTAATTGGAGGTTGTATAGGCAGTAATAATTGATAGCTATTATACTGTAATTAATTCTTACAATAATTTTAAGGAATTTAAAAAACACCAAAAAGCAGTGATTCATTTGATCAGAAGAGTGATCCTCATTACATGAAGATCCTGAGGAAGAGTAGTGTCCACCATATTCAAGATCAAACTCAAATTCATTATTGAATTGTTCGGAGCAATATCAAAGTCGACTTCAATGTCCTCAAACACATCTCTGATCTAAACAATCTATTAATTGCATATCCTCTCTTGTATACTTGAATTAAGTCAAACACATCTTCAATTGCGAAGATATATTTGCAATTCAGCAGAACAGCCTTCACTAGAGATTTTGTGAATCCTATTGAACATTCAGAGGGGAGAAAATAACATGGACTTTTTGCCGCTAGATCTGTTTGATGGTCAATAAGCAATTCTCTGAGAAGATGTTTCTGTTGCTTTGACACCTTTCTCTTATTCCTCTGAGGAGTTGCAGCAGTTGTGGAACAACTGTTGCCAGAACATTTACAATTTGCATGACACATCATGCAATAATTATGGAATTCAATGACAATTTCCTCCATAGGTTGGTAAAATCCCTGTAACAGAATCTTACGACAGAGACACTGTGTTTCAGATCGAGCATACACTTTTACACTTTTTTCACATTTCCTCAAGTGGTTGCCAGTGTAGAAAAGAATAGCTTTAGATGGCAATGAATCTCTGCCAGCTCTTCCCATTTCTTGGATAAAATCTTCAATAAGCCGTGGTAGACCAAAATGTATGAGAAGGCGCACATCTTTGATGTTTACTCCCATTCCAAGAGCAGTTGTTGCGAAAACAACTCTACAAATTCCATCTGGTTTAAAGAATGAATCAACAACTCGCTCTTGATTCTTCTTCAGAGTATTATGATGATACATAGCAATAATCCTGTTTGTACTAACAGGTTCACTTGAAAGGGAACAGTAAGCATGTGCACCAAGTTCGTACTTAAAGAACCGGAATAACATCCCACAGTCTTTCTGAGACTTGCAGTATATTATAGTTTTATCCATATTTATGTCATTCTTCTTAATCAAAGTCAACAAGCCACCCAAAAATACTACATAAGTCACCAGTAATTTTCTTCTTACACAGATAGATGTTGGTCGATCTGGACAGACAAAGATATACTCTATACCTGGACGCAAAGACAGAGACTGAATCACAGTAGCTTTAGTTTGAGAAGACGCTGTTGCAGTCAGAGCAAGTATAGGTGTCTTAGAAGAAACCAAAGATCTCAGTTCTCCTAGCTTTCTAAAACACTCTCTGAATGCTGCAGTCTTTTCTTTGACATTGCCACATTGACTAAAAACAGCGAAATAAGGTAAGGGATTTCAATCAAAAGATACCAAAGAAAAAGGCGGTTGATGACATTCACGTCTTATGCAACTATCATGTCTTCCTACTTGTTCAAGCCAAGAAATAATTCGTAAAACTGTAAGCCCGGTATCAGACTGCAGTACCATATTAGAGTGGTTATCCATTATAAATAAACATGGCTGACAAGACGAAGAGAAAATGTACAAGAACCGAAGTTTCAGGTCGTTTTTCGCGTATAAAAAGACATATTTAAGATCAGATTAAGTTATAAAGTGCCCCATTTTCAGCGATATTTCGCGACCTCCCATTTTATCCTATAAAAGTTTTTCTTAACGCATTTGAAAGATCGTAATTTGAAGACTGAATTTTGAGGGGTCGGCACCGATGAAATGATCAAGAACAAGCACTGCTCAAAGCTTGGAAATCAATCTAAGTGAAGGAATTTCGATGAAATTTTATAGAAAGAACCTTTTGCTTTGTAGTACAATTGCATATTACTTATCAACGAGAGGGCGGCACTTTCGTTGGAATGCGGTTTTCGTAATGCATTATGATTCAGAACTATTTGTGTAAATAGTGTAACCTTTAATATATACTAACCTTTTAAATGTTTTCATCGGGCGCCATTTTGAATGTTGAAAGCGGTATATGTTATTAGCTTATCGCAGGCGCGATAATTTATGTTCATATTTGACACTAATTTATGTTACCCGATGATACTCCGAAGGGCGACCGAGAAAGATCCGAAATTTAAACTACGGCGGGAGGGGAAAAGAGAAAATATAAAAAATAAAGAGGGGAGTGAAACAGCCGTAATATTATCCACTGATGCTGGTTGACTGTTGCTAGGAACTTTTGATGTTGCTAGGAACAAACCGGAAACAAAATGAGTTCCACCAAAGAAATGTGAGTTGACCTATAATTAGTTAAAGCGAGTCACAATAGAAGATATTATTAAAATTGTTGACAATGGCGAGAGTTTGTATATCAGATAAAGATCGGCTGCTCATGTTTTAACGTGCTTAAAAGACGCCTCATCATATGAGTTCATTGGCGAAGTAATTTTAAAAATAAACATTGTCTAAGCAGAGAAAATCAAAGTTGAAGTTTATGTAAATGAGGACAATTGACAAATCTTTTATCCGATTTACAAACATTGATTAAACATTCATTTCTTTTGAATTTTCTTCATGAATTATTAATACTGTATTTTGTGTCCAGCATTCGCAAATGTTTTTGTTTCTCTGCTGTCGAAAATTCACTGCTGGCGAGCAACGAAGTGTATGACATCTATAAAAATATATGCGAGGTAAACGAAGTGTCAGCGATTTCGCATTCAGTGTTTGGTCGAGAGTTACAAAGTTTAGATATATAATTATTTAAAATTTTATCAGTTTTTATCCTTAAAAATGTTTAATATATTACTACAAACATTTGTCACTAAAGGTTCCAGATAATGTTGAACAGTCGAAGGAAAACTATCCCCAAAATAGTTTAGAATTATCTCTGTTGGAATTATGTGATCAAATGGAGTATTATCTGCATGCCAGACAGTTGTCATCCAAATATGACATTGTGGGATGGAATGTACTGATTAAAAACAATGAATGTTTGGAAACTGGTAAACTTACAACTGTAAACAAAGGATGTGGGATGTGGTTAAGGATCAATATCTGTAAAGATATGAACTGGAAATTGTTTTATGGGTATAACATGTTGGACACTTCTTCTTTGCAAGATGGAATTCCAGACAAAATAACCTGTCTTAATGACCTTATTCATATTCTGTCATTTACCGAAAACCTTCGTATATGTCATGGTATTAAATATATGGATTACGATGTGCTTCCTCCAGTTACTAAAAATATCAGCGGGAGTGTTGTTGGGCAGTATGACCCATTAACAGGATGTAGAAGATCTGTATCTTGTCCTGGTTTGATTACTCATGGTATTTATGCAAAGTCTTGTAGTCATTGCAGCAATCTGCGTAAACATCTAAGTGCACCGCTTTCCAGATTAAACAAAAGTGAAAAACAAACTGACTTTACCAACTCTGGGAGAAAGGTAAATAAGAGGTTCCTTACAATTGATCAGATAATTGAACGTGAACAAGATCAAAAAAGAAGAAGAGTAAATGCTGAGCAAAGAGGAAAATATTGGCAATTGAAAGCTTTGGAGG
This sequence comes from Trachythela sp. YZ-2020, assembly GCA_016169945.1. Classification (NCBI taxonomy): domain Eukaryota; kingdom Metazoa; phylum Cnidaria; class Anthozoa; order Malacalcyonacea; family Clavulariidae; genus Trachythela; species Trachythela sp. YZ-2020. Next base: position 322,262 of record JADLSH010000395.1, read on the forward strand.
AAAAGAATATGAGAAGATTGGCTGAACAAGAGAACCAGGACTTACTAGTGATGTTTGAAACCATTAATAAAGAACAGCCTTTTGTAGACAACCCTGAAATGGCTATGTTTTGGAAACTTCAGAAAGATGTAATAAGTAAATCAACAAACAGGAGACAAATCAGATGGCATCCTATGTAAGTGTAATAATTATTTGTACTCCTAACATTCGCCTGTGTTTCAATATCTACTGTATACATCACATCAAATTACATTATATATACTAGATGCCATTTATTAAGGAGATCAAGCAGTTCATCAAAGCACTTAATTATTGATTATATAATATTATAGTAAATCTACTACTAAAAAATTGTAGAGTATTGTACAGTATATATAATTTGGCTGATGATTATTTTTATCTATTTAGTAGGGTCATTAAAACATGCCTTGCTGTATGGCATCGATCCAAGAATGCTTATCAGACTCTTGCAGAATGTGGGTTTATTGAATTACCTTCTAAACGTTTGCTGCAGTACTACAAAGCAAAAGTAAAACAGGTATAGAATTTGCACTGGTGCATAAGTATAACCAATAGACAACTTGCATGTTAGACTAATTTTTGTAAAATACGGAAAATATAGCCTTGCGAAGTTTGCATATTTTCAGTATGTTTGTATTTACGTGCAGAAATTGTTATCATTTTTTAACTGAAAATGGTAACAATTTCCGCACGTAATACAAATTGGAAACTTTGCAATTATAAGGCTATATTTTCCAAGCTTTACAACATTTCGCAACAAAATTTTGCAATTTTACTAATTTCATTATGTTCCTTTTTTAACTGTGGTGTTTGATTCCCTTCTCTTTACTTAGATTAAAATTTAATCTAACATGCAAGTTGTCCATTAAGAGACAATTAGCTATATTACTAATAGTACTTCATATATATGTATGCCATAAAATTATATCATTCAGCTATTGCTGAATCATACTTAATCATCAAATATTTTAGAGACCTGGTACAAATAAAGAAATGTTGGTTTTAATGAAAAAAAATGGCCGATGAAGCTAAGTTATCTCCAGTTGGATATTGTGGCTGCATCCTTTTTGATGAAATGTCTATTCAGGTATGTTAGAATTTTCCAAAGATTGAACAAGGATGTTACACACACTTATAAATACTGAGTTTAGTTATTGTTTATGTTAATTAGGATGATGTTCAGTTCAGGAGGACAGGTGACTCATTTGAAATTGTTGGTTTAGTAAATCTTGGGGAAGTATCAACAATATTCAAGTGCTCCAAACAGGTAAATACTGGTATATTGTACAGTTATAATTTTTATTTGTCTGTTTTTCTAGATCTGTTTGTCCATCTCTCTCTTCAATTTGTATATGTTTTATTGATTTAATTTTTGTTATATAGACAAAGACGCAGCGAAGCATCTGAAGTTGGGGTTAGGGGGTGGGGGGGGGGGGGGGAGGTGTCGGAGGATTTTAACTGAAATTCGAAATTCAATGTCATAAATTTACCAGAAGTGTACTAATTATAATAAAGCTTTTTGTGATTGATTTGCTCTGTCATACTAAATTTCGGGGGAAAAGGGGGGTATGTGGGTTCTCCCCCATAAAATGTTTACATTTTTGAAGCTCTATGATTGCATTTCTGGCGTTTTCTAAAGAAAATTCGCAACGAATTGGATGTAAATGACTGTATTTTACAAAAATGATTACTTTATTCGCAGATTTTACCTGAAACTGTCAAAATGTTTACTTGAAATTTACCTCATTTTTGCCTGAATTTCACAGTGGGGGGGGGGTTACACCTCCCATACAACCCATTGACGACATCCCTGTATATAGATAAAGTATATTAAGTACTATTTAAAACACAAGTATAAGTGTTTTACCAGATATAAAACACGAGGCGCAGCCGAGCATTTTATGTGTGATAAAACACGACAACGAGTGTTTTAAATAGTTTAAAATACGACAACAAAAGAATTCTAATGGGGATAAACAGTTATATAAGAATACTAATTAGGATGAACGATTATATAATGCAACATGCATGCATGTGTTTTATTTTGTTGTCTGACGGCCCGCTCGACTCGCAAATATCGAATATTTTGTCATTGTTATTCATTTTTTTCCTGGACTGCATCCATGCTATTTCAATAACTATTGATAACAGTATTTTGTATGGTAAACGTTATTTTGCTCTTTTATGTAGGCTGTACGTCGTCATATATTACTACTAGAGATAATAAAGGAATTTAAGAAACGTTGTGTTTTTAATTGTAAGCGGAACATCAAGCTTTCTTTGGTGCCGCAAGTTATAATCAATGTAATCAATAGTGTCAGGAATTAAATAATTGAGCCTACAGGTGGGATTGCATAAAATTTTCTTGAACAAACGTTCAGTAAGCTCTTCTTGATGTTCGTCAACTGACTTAATTTTGGCCCGAGATAAGGCATCATGATACGGGATGCGTGGAAAAATACAACCCATGTACTATACTCCTCACTCCTCACTAGTTGCACAATGTACAAATACAAATACAGACGATCCAGGCAGTGCCAGTGGGTCAGCTTAGTATATAAAATGCAATACGTGCAACACTGAACAAAGTGTCCACAAATACATATAGAATTTTCAACACATGAACATTTATATTGACCACAAGACCAGTTGATCACACGCAGCCTTTGAGATTTCTGCACAAATAAATCCATTAAACGGACTCAAAGAGCCTTGTTATACATCGATACACAAACACTAAACACATCCATAATGATGAGTCTCTGTATCAATAGCGTCCATTTTTGCAGAATTTGCTATGGCCAGAGATGTTGACTTCACGGCAGTCAACGCATAAATGAGGCCGCACGTGGAAACATACGCTCATTACCCATGACGCTTTGCGGCCTGCTGTCCAACCTCCTCTGTGGTGGAGCCGAAGCCAATCGTTCTTTTATAAAGTACCATTTTGACAACTTGGACATCTTAAAGGAAAACTTCACTACCACAAATTTGTATACTGGAACACCAATGATTTTCATGGTTGATCCATCAGTAAGTTACGCCCACATTGAGTATTTATTGATAGGGCTGTCCAGATGGGGGGCAAAGGGGATAATTTCCCCCCAGGCCCAGAGTTGGACGAGGACCCAAATAAAGAAAAAATGAAATTTGAATTGGAATAGTCTCTCAGAATGCAGGATTTTGCCATTCCTGAGACGTAATAATTCAAAACTTTGTTGACCCCAAAAATATTGTTTGCTCCGGGCTCCTGTTCGACTCTAGACGGCCCTAGCTGTTTATTGATGAAGTATTCATTATTTTAATCATTCCTTTACCTGACAGAACTAATACGCATGCAACCTATGCTAATTTCGTATGCATCAATCATATTTAATATAACATCAGATCAGGGTCATTCATGCCCAAGTTTTCATACAAAATAAATAAGATCAACAAAAGTATGCGACAAACGACAAGAACGATAAAAAATGTACAAGATTAATAATGTTCTTTATAAAATTATTTACCACAACTTCAAGAAGCTAAAAAACAACGTACTTAAAAGTACTACTGGCAAATCTCCACGACTTTTTGAGTTTTGTGGTTATCAGATTCTGTGGTCTCATTTGAAAGAAGCATTTATTTAAGATGTGGATACAAACCCAATTGCAACTTTCAAGTTTCTCACCCCAGAACATTTCGATCCAAGCAGTGCCGGAAAGATGAGAAATTACTTAGCAGATGATGTTTTGGGTAAAGTATGTTGGAAGTTCTTAAGGTAATAATTTGACCTATTATTTTATTTGACCTATATACATTTTGACTTATTAATGAAGTTATAGGTATTTCCATTGTAAGCGTTCACTGTTGTACATGATGCTATCGAGTGTGTGCGTGCGTTGTGTTTGTTGTGTGTATGTGTGCGTGGCGTTAGCCAATGAACAACAAGTTTGTATTCTATGTTTTGTACCTAACCAGAGACGACGTACGTCAATCGGCATTGCAACAAATGACGTAATGTTCTCTGTCGTGTGCGTCGATAAGACTGTATAACAATATATATAAATATGTTCAAGTATCAGAGTGCATCATTCCTCGATAAGACCATCGAATTTATTGAAACAACAAGCACATTGCTTAAAAACTTTAAGGCAAAATCACCCTACAGGTACAGTAGGTAATACTTTTAAGCAATAAAGTGCTTGTACATTTTAAGTGCAACTGTTCAAGCTTCTGTGTTTTGCATATGTTCGCTGTAAAACTTGTACGACTGGGAAGTAAATATAATTATATAATAAACATTAATTAATAATTTTACTTGCAATAGGTCACTTGATGATCCGCGCCTTTTTGAAAACGACAATTGTATGTTTTCTCAATGATTATTGGCTTCAAGTCTTTTTGTCAAACTTTACTAAGTAAATTCCCAGGGTGTCAAGTTACCGTGTCTCTTTTAAATCAAGATGCCCTTGAAAATTTATTTGGTGAACAACGCGCTCAGAATGGTCAAGCGGATAATCAGACAGTATTTCAGACAGGTAGAACATTACAATTGCTGTAACAACTTTCACAAGTCACTTATGACAAGTGCGAACGTGAAATCCGACTCGTGCGAAGCAGCGAAGGATTGCACAACTGGGATATACCGCTTTGTATGTTCACGCTTGTCATAATAACTATGACTGTCGCCGATGGTAAAATATTACGATTAATCGGATTCACTACTACTCAGTAGTGTGAATCATGCAATTAGCCTTTATGAATTTCTCCTACCAGACGGACTTTGGCTGTCGGTATAAAAACGTCGCCGACTCTTACGACCAGTGTGAACCAGGCTTTATTTTACGTCCGTTGTTAAAATGTACCAAAACAGGAGGAAAGGAATGTTATCAAATAGCTATTTATTGTTTGGTTTCACTGATGAATTTCGATGTTTTAGTTTGTAGACTATATTAGCTTAATCATTAGGTTACTTTTATCACTATAATTTTCAGTTTAATACTTTAATTTATTGCTTCTTTATTTTTTATAGAACACTCAACTCCAGCAATAGTACAGATGAAAAATATAAAAGAACACAAGGGTAACTGTATGTTACCAAGTGTTATCAGGTGCTGAACGCGTCTAAAGCCTGGCGCACACGATACGCTTTTAGTCGGTCGATTTTAATCGGTGTATAACAATCGGACAATATATCAAACCATTTTGATATTGCCCAATTTTAATTGGCCGATTTTAATCGGTCGCTTAATAATATATACCGCACACGTTAATCGACCGTTAAAATCGCCCGATAAAAATCGCATCGTGTGCGTCCGGCTTAATAAAACATTAAAGCCAATAAAGGCCGAGTCACAGTATATCGAGGCACATTATACCAATTGCTACGAGCTGAAACGCCGACGGAAAACGAATCATGAATGTTTCTTATTCATTCGTTTACATCGATAGATGGCATTAAGCGATTGAGAGCATTTCCTTTGCTTGTGTATCTTTAACATATTGGGGACATGTCAACTTATCTTTGTATTTTTCCGATGACCTTCTTGACCGCAATATCCACACTTTCTTTTCTTCTTTTGCTGTTGCGGTGCTGAAAGATATACAAGAAATATTACTGTCCGCACAAAAGATGCAACATTTTAATGTAAATTAATTTTTAATATGTGCTTATATACATAAATGTTTATAAATTTATATGCACGTTGCATGATTTTCATTATTCAAGCAATACCATTTGTAAAAAAGAAAAATGCTAACTGTTTTTGTCTGGTGTTATCGTATGTTGCTCTTCGACTTCGGTCGTTGTTACTGTATGATCACTTTGCTGGTGTAATTCATTCGGTTCATTATTTTGTTCTTGTGAAGCATTTTTTGCTATGCTGTCAAACATTTCTTGGGATAGTTTTGCTGGATATGGCATTGCGTCACCATTTTTTTTCAAAATATCAGTTAGAACAATACAATTTTGTTCCTTTTTATTCTTTGGATAAGGAACAGCGTATACCTGGAAAATGAATTGTAACTCTTTATGCATAAAGTGTTTAAATACTTCATGGCCCATATATGCATGTGCCTTCATAGAATGGTGAGTGAAGCTGTTAGGAAGAGGATCGTTTATGATTTCAGTGACTGTTGGTAAGGCTTTGGATGTCGATGATTTAGTTCTTGTGTTGCCACTTTTAGTATAACCAGTAACACCAGGTCGTAGCGCTACTGATTTTTCAATTTTCTCATCTTTCTCATCAAGTTTCCGTACATAGTCAGCGCTATACATGTTCATATACCTGTGCAGAATACGGTAATGTAAGATTTTGCCAAAGCCATTCCAGAAATCCGTATTATTTTCCACATTGCCATTGCTATTATGTTCTTCATCTACAAACACACAGGAAACATGAACTTGTGATGAACTTAAGTAATATAAAAGTTATAAAACTGTTTTTACAGATTCTAGAGATAGAGTTTTAATGTACAAATCACTTAATCATTTAGGCACAATCATGCAACTGTTTCCTCTTGACAAAGTCAAATTATTTGTTCAGCATCAGGTGAACAAGCGTACATTGTACCATGATGGTTAATATGCATGACCAATAATACAAGCTATTTTTATTATTTTACAATGGGATATACCAGATATTTGTACAGTAATTGTCAAGGGGATATTCTGGTGAATAAATTAGTATTAACATGACTTACCAATAACACTTTCATTTTCATTCATTTCTCCCAATATTTCATCATCATTCAGACTGTCACCATTCAGTAGATTATATTCATCTTCATTGTTTACCAATTCAATAACTGGTCTGTCACCAGGTGTGTGTAAAGTTGCACTGATGACTTCTATTGATAGAATCGTAATAAACACACTGTGAGTCATAGTAGGAAATTTATCATACATTGACATATAGCACTATCACCTTTATGAGTATCCTTTGTCATTTCATGTTGACCAACATTTGTCATCCAGTACTCATCATCATATGGTCCTGTATGGCTCATGGATGAATCAACATGCACAGCTGGGATATCATCATATCGAAGGGTATGAGAAGTTCCATTTAAAGAGCTTTCAATTATGAAGATGGAATCCAAAAATTAAAGTCTACCTTTCGCCATTGTTTTATGTTGACTTCTAATGTATTATATATATTTAACTAATTTAAGTGACTTATACTAGTGTATAATATACACAAAAAATGACCTTCAACACTATCAAGTGATATAGACTCTTCTGATTGATGAACGTTGTCGTTGCCATCCTCCACATAGGTCTTGCTTGAAACATTGTTAATCATTTTTTCAAATTTTCTTTTTAAATCCTCATTAGAAAGCAATGATTTCCAAGCAAGTTTTATAGAATCTTCTTTCAATTTAGTCAATGTCTTGTCTGATAATAACAATACCGTATGGGAACCCACAGCTACCATGTATTCATAGAACTCATGAGATACAAATGCTTTATCACCCCTGTCATATGTCTCTGGATGCGCAAAACAACCTATTGGTTAAATTTGCTGATGATATAACGACAAGTGCTCCAGTAAAATCAGGATCGGATTCTGCTGAGGCTGAGGTGGAAAGCATTCAGAATTGGTCGGAAGCAAATCAAATGACATTAAATCTTTCTAAAACGTGGGAAATGGTTGTGCACGGTGGGTCTATGAAACCGTTACCGGCACCGATTGTAGGCATTGAACGAAAGAGCTGGTTGAAATTATTAGGTGTCACATTTCAAGAAAATCCATGTTGCTGGGATCTTCATATCGATGATCTTCTGTCGAAGGCTAGTGGGCGTATGTACATATTGAGAGTGTGCAGATGCTATGGTTACTCTGCAGATCAGCTAAGGAAATTATTCGACTCGCTAATCATGTCACTCTTTTACTATTGCATTGAAGTGTGGGGCTCTGCACTCCAAAATAAATATTTGGATCGTATAGACAAGTTTTTCCGGCGGGCTTATCGTTATGGATATACGACAAAGAGTATTAAGATATCTGAAGTGATCGAGGAGAGAGACAGAAAATTATTTAGCAATATCGTATCAAATCCAGAACATCCCCTACATGAATTGCTTCCTGTGTGTAAACAAAGGATTTTAAGACAAAGGGAACATAACTTTATTTTACCTCAAATTAAAACGGAACGATTCAAACGATCCTTTATAAATAGATGTCTTTTTAACTATTTTTAACTTTTATATAATTAATTAGGATAGATCAATTTTTTAACTATAATAAATAGGAATTTGACAGTTGTAAAGTTACACGTCTGTTGTGACTCTAGATAATAAAGACTTTAATAATAATAATAATAATAATAATAAATGTTCCAGTGATTCTGGATATCTGGTTGTTTCCAGCAATATTTCTTTACTTGCTTTCAGACTATCTAAAACAGACTTGATTTTTCTTTCAGTCTTTATTCTTTCTTGCACTTTATCACATCTAGATCCTTTAAAACTTTTGATGTAATTTAAACAGGCATTGCTTCTTTCACTATTACCCACCCAGCAATGTCCCTTATTTTGCCCATTGATTCTGGGGATGAGAGATTAAGAGGATCTTGATTGAAATTTGACTGATCACCTGCAAATGTGTCTTTTGTCATTTTTGCACGAATATTCAAATATGTCTCATACATTGCCCGAGTAAATGCTATGCAAGCCTTTCTGTGTAAGCCACACAAATCAACGTCAATGTCTGACATTCCAATAAACTGTAAACACTGTTTCCACCTATCTAATAGTAGGTTGGATCGTAATAAGGAATGAAGTTGAGCTGTTATTTTACCCCATTGTTTTTGTTCCAAAATAGTGATACCAATTTCATTAGTTTTCTCTGCAGAAGCAGTTTGCTGAGTAAAATACTGAATTAACCATACCATAAAGTTAATAAGGTGAGGATCACGGTCTTCCACATTATCACAGGGTATAAGTCTTAATACTTCAAATAGTAGTCTCTCTGACATTTGGTGGTAACACTTCAAAACATTGCTCAATTTCCTCCTGAGGGTTGTCTTATAAAACTGTTTAACACATTCGTTAGGTTTAATCATCTTCTCATTGAAATTTAATACACGTAAACCAGACAATGTATCAGACCGTGATAATGCAACATATGCTTGCCCTTCTTCGAAAACTTTGTTTAAGTCGACTTCAACATAACTATAACTTGATGCTTGGCTTTTGTGGATTGTCATACCATAACATAAATCAAGTTGCACTTGGGTGCGCGTTCCTAACACCCTATTACCATTCTCAACAATAAATTGGGTTGGTTGTATAATATGCACTCGACTATTGTCAAAACGAATGACATTAAACCTGACGACTGTTCCTCTCATACCATTAACTAGTGTTTTGTCTAAATATTTTAGCAAAACTACTCTTGCATTCACTTTCAAAGATAAATTGGAAGAAGCTGAACATATTTTATCAAGTTCTGACTTCTCACCTGCATCTCGAGATTGGAAGTGGAATGTCTCTCCGGGTAGAAGATCCAAGCATTTATCATTTGCTTTTGCAGCATCTTCTTTGTGAGGGAATAATCTGACTTTATCTAAAGGACGGCATGGTAGCTCACGGGTTAACTGGTTTAATAGATTACGTGAGGTTATAGAAATCTGCCCATTCCTCACGTCTTCAATAAGAGTTAAGAGAGCATGTTCATTCTGTCTATACACACTGGTCAGTCCCACACTAAAGTCCGGGCATTTTTTCCACAGAGGAGAATAAAAACAATATTTCTGCTTTACGCCACTCTCTTTGCATACAGGCGGGAGTTGGGAAAAATCCCCAGCCAACAACAATTGGATTCCACCAAATGGCTGTGAACTCTGCCTTGTCCCTCGTGCGACAAAGTCTAACTTCTCAAATAAGGCCGATCCTATCATGGAGATTTCGTCTACGATTAAAAGTCTACATTCCTTCCAACGCTGGACAGCTTGTTCATTTGATAGGACAATCCCCAGTAGCTCGTGTGCTGACTTTGTCCCTGTGCCAATTCCAGCAAAAGAATGAAGTGTTATTCCCTAAATATTGGCTGCTGCAATACCGGTAGAACCAGTGACAACACAAACACCACGATCAGATTCTTTATTTACAATTTTTTTTAACAAAAACGATTTACCACTTCCGCCCCTTCCAGTTAGAAATACACTATACTTTATGTCAATCAATTTTAAGACATTTTCTTGTTCGCGGCTCATATTTCCCGCCCGATCGATATTTTTACTAATTCAACAAAAAACTGTCCAAATTGCATCCAAAATCTTCGCATAAACTAGTTCTTCGAAATAAAACACGATCGAACAGGATTCGAAGCGGTGGAACGGCGTAAAATGCGAAAACTATCGATTTCCCTGTAGACTGCATAGAGCCGGCCGCCATAGAGCCGACCGCCATCTTGGATTACTCATGCTGACGAGCGTCCGGAATATAGTATTATATTACGGTCAGCAATCTAGGTCTCCTATATCTAGACTGTAGACCATGACATAATTTATAGCTACGTGATTGAAGTAAAATATCTCTATAAACAGAACAAATAGAATTACAAAATACTTTAGAGAATTAATGGTGCGGTTTATGCGGAAATATTTACATATGAATCGACTGCACTTCAGGGCTCTCTCCTCTGCAGAGACTTTATTATTACGAATTTTTCAGTGTGATATTACAACCTCATACCCAGGGCTTCTGCGCTTGTGGCTCTCAGAAGCCCTGGGATAATCAGTTGCCGTAAGCGATTTTAAGCGATTTGATTGGTCACTCGGAATACAATAGAATATTGCAAGTTACTCATTTACCGGATAATATTTTGGCAACATGGCTGCCATCGAGGAGTGCATGCGAAGGTTGGTATGCTAGTTTTTGTATGGAAATCACTTGTAAACTAGTGATTAGGAAAGTGTTAGGATTAAACAAAAGATTAAAGGATTATTATCATGTAGAGATAAACAACAATGGCGAACAAAGCGGGAATATAACATAAGAAAGGATGGATTTTCTTGGTCAAAATTCTTAAATCTGAAGTATATATACAAACCAACACTATCAACATTCTACAACCACAACCACAAATGTAAATATTATGTAATAATGTTTTATATATTGTTACTTCAAGCCTTTATTTTAATTTTGATTATGTTCTATTATTATGCATTTTGATTTTTGTGTTGGAATAAGATTAAAATATATACACAACACAAGGAAGATTTGAACTATAAAATTGCATATGAGCAGCAGGAAAGCTGTTGGTAATTTCTAATATAATTTTCACTACATCACTGATAAATTATGAATATTTGTTCCTTATGCTTGTTTGCTGCATCCCAAAGTTAAAATACTAATTGCCCAATACACCCCCAAATTTGAGAAACACCAACATTTGTTGGACTTGTAGCTTAGGTTTAATAACACTTACTTTAAATGGCTAGTTGAATGTTTTCCAGTCGCAAAATTATAAAAAAGGCATGTTCAAACACCAAAAATTATATGCTGGGCAGTAATATTTTTGCAAGATTTTAAGTAGCAGCTTTCTTCATATTGCAGAGCCAGAGATACCGCTCAAAGGTTCTCCGGAAAAAATGTCCGACCAAAAGGATTCAAGGTTGAAGTTTCGAGAGAGAATATGACTTGCACCGCTTACGAATTATGGCTTGCCAAAACAAAATTTGTGCTGAAGCAATCTATTTGATGTATGTTCAATTACATTAAACTAATTTAAGTAACATTTCTAGATAGTCTTAAAAGTTATCGGTAAGGTAAAATATTGCCGTATTGAAGTAATTTGATTATTAGTGCAGCTTCATTATAATGGCGGCGATACCAGCAAGTAAATAATTGACCAATGCATTTGCAGTTCCTTTGGGAGAAAAGTTACAGCGATCACCTTTGCAGCAATGTGGTTCACATTCAGACACAGAATCAAGACGCTTTTGCTTATTGCAGATTGTTTCACACTCTTCAGGAGTTGTGCATCCTTTTTGTACACCATATTGACCATTAATTTTGATAACTACTTTCCCACAAAGTGTTAATCCTGCTTGGCATGTAACGACCTCTCCTTTGCAGTTTTTGCCTTGACCAATACAGGAGTAACAGCTCAACGGAGTTGTTTCTTCGAAGAAAAAAAAGAAGAGAAACAATATATTAGGAGGCAGCTGAGTTATTATTTCAACACACTCTAAAATATTTTGTAACAAAGAGTCCACATTTTTGACGCATAATAAAATAAGAAATTGCAGAAGTTAATAGCCTACTCGTCAGCATAAAAAAGATTTAAAACACTTCAGCGATTTGAATTCTGGGGAAGAGGTTTCATCCACAAAATCGGTCTCATATGATTATACAGTTATGCAGGGCATCAACATCTTATCAGGCACTCACCCCGAGCTCGGACGATTGCCGTAAAAAGACGACATGAAATAGTTGACGAAGGTGAGAATGTAGCGGTTTACCAGATTATTTTTTTCTCAGTATCAGTACAGGTTAATAAATATAAGAATGATTGTAACAACCAATGATGTTTTTAGCCTGGTTTCAATTTTTTCGCAACCGTCCGGGTTGTGCGAAAGTTTCAGGGGTATTGTAATTTAACTGAGTTTGTAATCTGTATGTTTCATTAATTTTCGGATATTAAATTCTGTAGATTCATAGGATAAGTTAACTTTGATTAAACTTCGGATAACACAGAAATTGTTCGTTACCGTATTATGAGGCCCTGTTAGGGGTTTTAGGTATAAGGTATAATTTACCAAATTATTTTAGATACGCATTACAAATGCAAATAAAGTTTTGGGGGTAATGTATAAATAAATTATTATTTCATGGTATAACAAAACGTGTTTGATGAGTTAAACTTATATGATTAGTTGTTTCAGGATGGTGAAAATCGATCTCATCGATCCATGTTTGTCATGTTTCGTCAACGCGATCCAATATTTTAGATATACATGACATTTATCGCTTCAAATCTGAGAAAAACAAAATTGCTACAAGTGTGAATTTTCGGTATAAAGGTGTCTATAATTTTACGTATGGAATATAAATGACTTTGTTTTTATTGGTACAAGTTATAATCAAGACCCCCCTAACAAAGCCTCTATTATACTCTGTCCATCATTGGATGGCTGACGCTGAGCACTGACGAACTCATCGTTTACGTCAGAAAAATGTTATGGTGCATTTATGATATTACTTAGTTGGTGTATATTATCCCAATCGGAGAAATGAAACCAAAATGTAATGGATATAGGTGGGTTTCACTATGCATTATCATGCAGCGAATGCTGGTCAACCTGCCGTTATCAAAATGAGAGAATAGTGATAATTATTTTCATTATACATACTAGTCTTGTATTTGTAGTCAAATATATAGAATTGAGAGATGTACAGTTTAATTTTCTTGCTCCTATAAGTGTTACCATTTCTGAAGTTGCCCACCTTTTGCTGCGCCTGTAACACGTGGTGATCATGAAACCCACCAATATGAGCCAGTTTCTTTAAAACTACTAGAACAGCCACAATACTCCAATAATGTTCAAGAACAACTAGCGGTGGACTTTATTGAAATTTGCTAATACTGCAAAGTTGGATTATGATTATGTTGAAGCATTCGAAAAAATAATATTTCCCTACCCTCTTTTCTTTCATTAAGATCTGTATCTTTCTTCACTGCACATGATTGGAGAAAAATATTTAAATTATGAAGGACTGGAAATATTAACTTAAGGTGGATCCCTAGAGTTGTGCCTATTTGTGCAACACGCTCAGAAAATAAAGAACAGCTTTAGAAATTAAAAAAACAGGTTCTGGAGATAAAGAACATAGAGGATCAGAAATTAAGGACCTGGGGCCGGTTGTACGAAAGCCGTTTAACTTAAACGGTGGATAAGCCAAAATTAATTAACTCGAACGTGCGGTGCCAGTGTGGGTAAAGTGTAGCAACGGCTTCGTACAACCGGCTCCATCTTTAGAAATAATAGAACAGGCTCGGGAACTAGAAAACAGTCTACGAAATTAAAGAACAGGCTGAGAAATTAAAGAACAGGCTCAGAAATTAAAGAACAGGCTTAGAAATTAAAGAATAGCTTTAGAAATTGAAGAACATGCTCAGAAATTAAAGAACAGGATCAGAAATTAAAGAACAGACTCCGAAATCTAAGAAAAGGCTTGGAAAATATAGAAAACAGCTTTAGAAATTAAAGAGCAGTCCACGAATTTTAAGAACAGGCTCAGAAGTTAGAGGTGTGTTTAACACACCTTAGTTGCGTAAAAAGCATGTGTCAAGGTGTGTTAAACACACCTCTAAAGTGAACAAAACACACATTTAGGTGTGTAACAAAACACTTGGACCGGTATTATACTTACCTTCAAAATTGCACTTGTTTTCACTACAGCAGTGGATTTTACAGTCCGATATTTTACTATTGAATCGTTTAGCCAAGTCACAGTAAGAATTGCATTCGCTGGTTGTGGAGCAATCTTTCGCTACCTTAAATTTCCCATCTGATTTAGTCACAAATGTTGCACATTTGTTAACTCCTCGAGCGCACGTTTCAACACGTCCAATGCAGTTTGTCCCAGAACCTGAGCATTTATAACATTTATGTTGTTCTGAACCTGTTAAGAGAATACACGATTGATTAGTCATTGTTATGTGTTTTAAACGATGGCCACATGCCAATATCTAACTGTATGTAAACGAGATAACAGGCCCAATAGGGATAAACCAGTTGGAGTTTATGAGACATAAACTGTTCCCCGCTAGTTCTAAAATATGTGCGTAGTTTTTGCTGGAAATTTCCATTTCTTAAAACCGTTAAACATTCTATTCTATCGAGCGAGATGCCTAAATTCTAATTTACCCACTTGTAAATCTGAAATAGATACTGTATAAAACATACCGTAATTAACAAACCTATAAATGTTTCTTCAGGTGATTTCGTAGGTACATTTTCATGATTGCTTTCTTTATCTAAACGAGTTGATATACATGCTATTTATACAAGACAGAACCCTCTTTCTGGCGCGCCTTTCTTCTTTGTTCAAATTGCTTTGCGTGTTTAATTAGATAAGAATTTTCAATTTTGGTTAGACTCATTCTATTTGGAATGAGCTCAATTTCATGTGCCTTTTTAGAGTTAACGAAACATGTTTACTGACATTAGACGACCATTCACTGTCCTCAGATTAACTATAATTATACCTCAGATTAAATATATTGACTATTCTTCTGTCTGCAAGGGCAATTTTAATCATTAGTATCTGCAAAGCGTTAACACAAGGTCAAATCATTCCAATTGACCTCTTAGCATGTTGAACGTTAACGTTTTGATAGCTTGTCATAGGTGTAAAGAAATAATAAGTACTACACGAATGAATTAACAGAAAGACTCATGATTACTTAGCATCCCTTAATATTTGTTTTAATGCAAATTTTACCGTATGTAGATCATTAAAACTGCGCTGTTTAAAGAAATTATGGTCAAATTTTATTAGCAAAAAGTAACGCCTTATTTAGATGTGCCGTCAGGGACGAAACATTCAAGCATATTACAACAAGCCAAGAATATTATGCAATACTAGATGGACATTTCTGAAAGAAAGTGAATTGCTGACTCAAAATTACGATAAGATTAAACAAGCTCTCGCCACAAAGGTGAAAACGAAGGACGACAAAGACTAGCTCTATCGTTATGAGTCATGACAAAATTGTTTCAACTATGATACATTAATTTAAATTAATTTTTGCATTCTCATGAACAGATGCTCTTTGGAAGAGAGGAAAATGAGAATAATTTATACATATTTTAAAATGTTTTTAAGGTTACTCCACATGATGAAATGGCGTTTTACAAAAATGCTCACCGCGCGCTCAATTTGTACGCTTTTGCCGTCAAATTTTGTGTACTTGATGATAAATCATTGTTGTAACCAGCAATTTAACAAAAATGCTATATTTTAAAACACTGTGGTTGCTACGGGCTACTTTTGAAAATCTGACCTCCTTCGCGTCACGAGATTTGTACGCCGCCGATTTAACCCTAGGACCTGCAAAACATCATATTTCCCATCTCAGATAATCAAAGAACAAAAGTGTGTTCGCATTTTTTGACAGCTATTGTATTTGCTTTGATATAAAGCAGACAAGTTGACTCACACAAATTTTGTATACACGGTAGAACGGATGCCTATAACTCGAAAAGTATGGCGTTAAACGAAAAACGCGAACAACTTTTGTTCCTTAACTATTGTTCTACATTGTGGCAAAGTTTGGAAGGAATCAGATAAAACGTGCACGGTGCATTTCTCTTTTTGTAAGGACAATCTGAGAATATTTCATTCTGTGAAAAAGGCCAAAAGAGATTTCGCCGGGGTTTTCTGCTCCCTGTTGTGTTTCTCCGCCCTCTGTTCTCACTTCAAACTGTAAGCCAATCAGATCGAACCTCATCAAAGTACTTTTGGCAAGGTGCTCTGGGCAAGGTGGTTCTGCGTCATTTATTGATTATCTAGTTTGTTATAAGTGCGTAACAGGCAAAACAAAAACATTAAAATATGCCGGCAAAACGCAAATGTAGGGAGAGCAAAGCGAATAAGGAGCAAGCTAAATCAGCAAAACGAAATTCAGGACATGAGAGCTATTGGGTATGTGCGTTACTTCTTATTTTGTGCTACAAAATTTCTCACCTGCATCCCCATCCGGTATTGAGTTAACACCAATTAGCAGAATGTCAATTACAATTACTATTTTCGCGGCAAAATTATTCGAATTTAAAACATTTTCAGTTATATCTCGGTCGCATTTTAATATTTTTGAAAATAATCAGTGAGAATCGAAAGATTTTCAGCCCCTCAATTCAAATATATAAAAATGTAAAAAATGATGGAATCAGTGTTTTCATCATATGGAGTAACCTTAAGCCATGTCCTTTGAAATGGATTAATTATGTTCACTCTACTATTAACTAAGCATCACTAGATGAACATGATGTTTCAGAACATGCGTTTAAAAACTTTGATGTTCAATATCACCTTAAAGTAGTAATTTATGAAACCTTGATCATTGAGTTATACTCCAATTCGTCATTTGATATTAAAGAATGATATATATTGCTGGAGTGTGATCAATATGCAAACACTACAGTTGAATAAATATGGATAGGTCTTGAATAATGAATGAAAACCCCGACTTCTTTTCAACTTGTCACTATTTGACAGGTTACTTAATTTCGTCAGCATATTGTAATTAAATTCTTGATAGTAAATATTCTACCTGAGATTGGTGAAGAATTGCAGTAGTCGTTACTGCAGCAGTGGTGTTTGCACTTTGCTCCAACCAAATTTAATATCGAGCACGTTGCTTTTTCAGCATTACACTCTTCTTTATTTGAACAGCCAGCATTGATAGATATTTGTCCGATAATGCTTTCATGTAAAACAAATATGCATCGACTACTCATGGACCCATCTTTACATTTGCGTGGGGCACTTGTGCAGTTTGGACTAGCAAAAAATCCATTGCAATGGTAACAATGAAGTGAACGAGAACCTAAATAGAAATTACCAATATATATAACATCTATCAAAGATACGCCAAGAGTACATGTATCTGCGCAAAGAGATTTTCATGGTTGCTGTGAAAAAATGCATTCATATTATTTTAGCCATTTCTGCCGAATAATGAAGACCCCAGCACGAGACAATTTAAATCATAACATTATCCATGATAACATATTAGATGTTACAAGCCAAAAAATCGGGATAGTACTTAGATAATAATGTAGCAATTACGCGTTCATCAATGTTAGACTTTTGCTAATTACTACATAACCTTCAGAGACGGTATCTCTTGAATATAATTAGAACCAGAGTTCATTAAAAAGCCTATATCAGTTCATTCCTTAGATTAGAAAAATTGAGGCTTTCAACTTTCAAGTTTTGTCAGGCTCGCTTTAATTTCACAACTGCACTGATCTCAAATTGAATTTTATACATTTTTAATCCGGCCTCGGGTCGTATTCAAGACCTCGGGCAAAGTTTTTCCCTTCCGGACCTTGCAACCGGTAAATAGCATATATTTACGTTGAGAATAACTTGCCATGGAATTCAGTATACAAACGACTGTATTTCAAATCCCCAGATCAACCCCCACCCATGCAATATACCTTCGCCCTCTTAAACGAATTTTCATCCCCGAGCCGGTGCGAAGCGCCCTGCGAGGGTGCCAATTCCGCTCGGATATTTAAACCCGGGAGTGTGACAACATTGCGGAATACAAAGTCGTCCGCCATTATACAATGGACGGTCACGGTTTTCTACATAATGTGCATGCGCGAGTTCAGGCCGAGAGAAAACTGCTAACTAGCAACCTCATGATTGGCTAGAACAAATTTAACTGCCATTTTGCAAACTTTTCTCAAAAATAGTTTTGTACTCAGGAGTCGAGACCTAACATAGACAAATATAGTCTCAAAAACAAGATAAATTACTTTGGACATGATAAAGGACTTTCTCTTTTTAAAGTCAACAGGAGGAGGAACAATCGAAGGACCGAAAAAGGACAATATTTTCGAGTTTTATAGCGTTTTAAACGGGTAATTGTAATTGTCTATTTTGCATACTTCATGCCATGGCCATATTGGCATGCAGTATATATTTGCGAATATGACCTGTGTGGTCAATAAAATATCAATTAATCTTAAAAAGTATTCATTCAAACACGTTTAAAGTGGAAGTCAAGTCCGTTCTGCGCATCTGTTCTGCGCATTGTTTACATCCTTTGTTTTGATACACTATAACTGTCTTACATGAAGCCTTTTGCCTCTTGTTGTTCTCACCTGGATTTTAATGACTTTGTGTGTGGTCCTTTTACAATACTTACAGTATTTTTTTACCTGCTTCATGGGAAGTAAAACGAAATGCCACTTTTCCTCGCTAAACACAAAAAAGCCACTCCGCCTTATACAACAATGGACGAAAGTCGAAGCACAGTAGATGAAATTGAGCGCAGTCAAATCGAGGACATTGCACAAGTTCCCAATGTGGATATAAACATGGCAGTATGTTCATGTCATGGAATGTGTTTGCGGGAAAAGGGAAGAAATGCTTGTCCTTGTAAAGAAAAGGGCAGTATTGCTCTTCCGTTTACCACCCAGACAGAAGTTCGTGTTTGAATCGACGGAATCTACAAGACAGTACAGCGACACAGTGACGAGATGGATAGCCCAGAACCAAGTGCAAAGCGAGCGAGAGGTCGTGTGCACGCGGTCAGAGAAAAACTGGAAAAGCATCTTCTTGCAACTGTGGAAATGGACCAAGAGCCAGAGGTCATGGGAGAGGCTGTGGGGGATTGTGTGTGGAGGAAAACGCCGAAAAAACGTCTGCTGGCCCACGAGCAGCATCTGCAGGTAGCATATATTTCAAATCATCCATTTGTTTCCCTAATTTAGTAGCTACAGTTTATAAATTGGCAATGTATCTGTACTTGTACATGTGATTAATTTCGATATATGCATATATATGTGTTGAAGATAACATAGTATTTTGTTGAGATGGCACTTTTAATAGTTGTATATCATTTTTCCACTACAGTATATGGTTTTGTTTCAAGTGATTGTGTCTACTCACTGTGCAAACACACTCTATACCCACTGATCAAATTGATGGTGTAAGATCACCAGTCTGTACATGTGTTTTAATGTTTATATGATGTGTTGGTGTTCACATCCCTGATTCCATGGCGTGTCAAACTAAAGACTTTTTGCACATCAACAAGTTACATACTATTTCCCCTTTGCTTGAACTAACTTGACAAAGTTGAAGCTAGTAACTAAGGCTCCTATTGTGAGACACCAATGGCTATGGTGAATTAAAGTTAAACTGAAAGAGTATATGTATTTTTGCTAGAATTTGGTTGAAAGCATAAATTTGGAGGCTTTGAGCAGGTTGGAACTGGAATTGTTGCGAAGACAGCCAGCAACGTTTTCTGACTTGGTGAATTACCGATAAATTTGCCACAAGGTCAGGATGAATCATCCCAACCAGACACTCCATCACAAGTCCTGAATGGTGTTTTTGTGGCCATTAGCACCAATGTCCACCCAAGATGAAAACAAACCTTGTTCAAAAAGAGTTATGCCTTGTGTGACAACAAACCATTTGTTCAACCAGCTTGTCCTGGACATTACAATAAGGTATAGAGAGGACATTCTAGTTATGGAACACCCCAGAAACAATGAACACTTTAGGCATTCTGCATATTGACTGTTTGTTCTATATGGCAGCATGGGCGTTTGGGCAGGGGCAACAGAGTAGTGGTGCCAAGTCGCTGTGTTATTGCAATAAGAGCAAGGTATCCTTCTCCCAATGGAGTTTATACAGGTTTCCGGCCAGCTACACTTTAGTGCTATTGGCAATACACAATAAATGATTGTATAATGTGTTTAGTAAATTCTGGTTCAACAATTTCTTTTTGTTAAAGACAGAATCATATAGATTTTAATTATTACATATAATACATTTACACATAAAAAATTATCAGTTCATTTAGCTATTTGGAACAAATTTTTGTTTGTATAATTAGACTAGATTATAAAAATATGCTACATATGCAATCATCAAAATTTTCAAAAGCATACAAAACATAGAAACTCTCTCCCCCTCACAAAGCATACATTTAAATTTTGATCCTCTGGTGTGAAAATTATAGGTTGTTGAATAGTGCTTGACTTTTTACAATTGCAAAACCTCTTCAATGAAATTTAACCAATTAGCTGGCAATGTACCCAGATATGCCATACTTTAGTACTTTATTCTGTCTAATACCAGACGATTTGACTTGCCAGTGCTAGGGTACTGCCAGTTAATGGGTTAACAAAACTATCTGCCAGACTGAGTGTCTCTTGTTAACCCATTAGCTGGCAATGCACCCAGGTACGCCCTACTTTAGTATTTTATTCTGTCTAACTCCATACAATTTTACTTGCCTCCCCCCCCCCCCCATCCCCCGCTTTCTCTCGCTTTGGTTACTTTTTAAAATGTTGAAAAATTGTGGATAATCCCTAATTTATTGATTATCTGACCATACATCAAGAACCCCAGAATCTGTACGGCACCATAATGCACTAGTCAATTGAAAACCCACCACCACGCTCAAGCATATGTGGGGTTTTAACATGATTTTGCAGGGGGAAATAGAGAGTTTTAACAAGCGTTGCTATTCTGCTCTCCGGGGTTTTAACACTGACACAAAGGCTAGGCTCAAATTCTGGGAATTAACTCTTGCATAGCCTGATATTTAATGTACGACTTTCTTCTGTGTCAGTTTCCGGTGACTTACAGCACATTTTGATATTAATAATGGTTGATCAGAACACTAGATGGAAAGCTAGACTTTGGAAAGCTGGGTAATTTAACAAATGGACAAAATTTGAGGCCGGGATTGTTAAAATATCCCTGCATATTCTCGGGGAGTCAGGGTTTCAAGTGACTAGTGCATAATAGTGTATAGAAGATAGAAATGTATTAATATATGGTTTGATGGAGCCAATTGGTTGTCAAGACATTATGTAAACCATAAATCTGTTTGTAAATCTTGATTGATGTCTTACAAACAGCTCTTCCTTTTAAGGTTTGGGCTCTAGAGCAATATTGGTTGCAATCCTTCATGGATCAGCTGCTGCAAATTTCAACTTCTGGGTTTCCGCGTCACTACAAAATTATAAACAGATACTGTAGATCTCTATAAAAACACTGCTTTTATCCATTATTACATTTTTCGTTAAACTACAATCTATATTTCTTACCTGGTTGTTAGGAGTTGCTTCGTGTTTGAAATATAATTGTCAAGAAGCAAGGCCAGCAGGCGCTAGCTACTAATTCTTTGTCCGTCTTGACTTTTAGCTCGTCTTTTAACTGTTGCCATCGCATAAATTGCTCCTGATAAAGACATATCTTTGTCGCATCCCTTCCCGCTAAATATTTTTTTCGTTTGGCCTTTTTATCTATCTTCGTTGGATACAACACTAATTCCCTCAATTTCGCCGCTAACAACATTTCGGGATGGCTCTCACCTTCCTCCATGTTGTTTTTTGAATACATAATCACATGCGAAATGCGCGAAATGCGCGAAATGCGCATGCGTTATTCAATTAAAATTCCAATGGTGAGGGCCTTCACATAATGCGCTGAAAAGATGCGCAGAACAGACTTTACTTCCCCTTTAAAATAATATAGAATAAAAAGTCTCAAAAACGACGTCATTTCAAAAACAAGTGCAAAGTATAAATATACTGTTCAAAAAGACGTTAAAAAGTTTATGAAAATTTCGAAACGTTTTCTGAGACGTCTAAGGTTGAATTTCACAGTAAATCAAAGCTAAAAGAGTACATAAAAGCACACCTACTTTATATAGTTGGGCAATTGATAATTTTATAGTTGAAGGCACAATATTTTACCATTTTGTACAGATTAAAATGAAAGAAATTTGCAGAATTATGTGTTGTCATTACAGGAAAACAAGAACGAGGAACACGTGTGTATATTATAGGTGCAGGATGGGGAGAAATGAGACAGAATAGTCGCCTCGTTAAACAGGTCCAAATTGAACTTAAGCTCTGCGAGCGACTTCATTCACACTGGATTTAAAAATGTAACTTTCAAATATGGGGGTATATTCAAAACGATGAACACGCTGTCTTCCATAATCGACAAGTAGTTAAATAGCTTTCCACATGCAGGACATTGAATTGAGAACACAGAACTGATATATTTGTTTGTTTGGTGTAGATACAATAATACAACTCATTCCTACAACTTAAAAAATTGCTTGTGTTGTTCAAAAAAATATATAAATGCACTTCGATAAAAAGATAAACTTGATTGAAGGTGTACTAAGTAAATAAGATAAAACCTCTGAACTACAAGCAATTGTTGCTCTGCATTATGGTTGTATTGTATGGTCGACACGTGCACTTATTCTTTAGTTCTGATGAAAAAAACGACGAATTTCAAATTTTCAATTCTTATACAAATCACCCGACCGCGATTTGTTGTAACTATAGTTTGCATATAGATTGATCCATTTCTCAGCACGGCCGCATGTGTTTAAACGCCATGTACTAATGACTGCAGTACAATGAGTGTCAGTACTTACCCACAACCAGCGAGGTAATGATCAATGCCAATAAAACAATTATCTTAGCCATAATTGCTTCTTTCTCATCCTAAAGAAAATTTATTGCAAACACTAGTTAATACGATACTGTGCATGATAAGCATGCAACTTTTTGCGCCCGTTTTCCATATTCCGTTTTTGAGTAGCACCTTTCTATCAATATTCACTTAAAATTGCAAGTGACACTTAATAACAAGGTATGAAATTATAAGGTTCTTTATATCAAAATCAAGCAAACACTGCGCACGTTGCCGTAAGGTAAGCTTAAGAAAGAAGTAACCTTTACCGTTGCCTTTATATATGAATACATTTCTTTGATATTTTGTATTCTTGACTTTAAGACTATATAAACGTTTTGGCTTAAGTGCTATCACATCTGCGTTACAGGTGATTCCAATTCTTCCAATATGCGATGTTGCAGTGATAACAGTATCGCCATGCATGCACTGCCGTAAATATAAGCCGTCGGGTGTTTCAACTTTATATAATTATAGTAAATACTGCATGTTTTGGCGTAGCTCGTTAGTCTCGTTTTTTGTGACGTTGGACTGTTTAACAATTAGACGGCTAGGAAGTATATTGATGGACATGCAGTTTGCCAACGCGGCACCGTCATTGAAAACATTCTCATTTAAAATAACATTTTATTCATGCAAGAAAATGGCGCTGTCAGATTATACAAATAATGAATGTTTATGTATGAGTGCATTGGTAAAATTATTTTCATGAGGTGAAATATGGAATTCTGTATTTTCCATTTTCCATCCACAGCCGACACCAAAATAGATCAACGTCTTTGAAAGATTTATTGAATTCGAATTCAATACAAAACAAATACATACCTGAGTTACATGGATAATGTTCAAAATTGATGGCTGGACATTTGCCGAAAGACACTTTGCCAAAAGACATTTAACCGAAAAACATTTTGCCGAATGGACAATTCGCGGACGGACATTTTGCCGAATGGACAATTCGCCGACGGACATTTTGCCGAATGGACAATTTAACGAAGGGACAAGTCTCCAAAAACGATTCATATGTTTTTGAGCTTTTGGCAGTTTGCCTAAGAGACAAGTAGTTAACAAACAGACTGTATAATAACATGAATGTTAAGAAAAATATTTATTATGATATAAAGCAAGCGCTTGCCCGCATTCCTCTTCCGCCACCAAAAAAGACGCACCAGTTGGTGAATCAGAGACTGAAAGACATTGTTAGTGACATTGACATTTACGAGAATATGATAACTTTCTTACGGGCTATTGCTCACAATCTCTAGTAGGCATCTCAGTTTATTACATTACTTACTATTGACAGCCAAAGAAACTATATAATATAACTTATATATTATATAACTTATCTCATTAATGATTTTTTACATTTTAAACAAATATAAGCATTTTGTTCAATGCAATACAATCTACTTGCAAAACTCGCTTAAAGACGCCTCGTAAAGTTGAAATTTTCGATCAAATTTACCTTTAGTTTATGGTAAGAGGGCAGAGTAAATTTTGGCAGAACTGAACAACGGCAGCACTAAATCATAAATAGTACAATCGAGTAAAACTAAGATCCACTGCTTGTAAACGCCTTTTGTTTTTTAATTGTTTAGTATAATGCCTGCAAATATAAAGAAAAAGACATACCAATTAACTTTGACCTCTCCAATGCAATCAGCGATATTTTTCTCTGTTCTAGCTCGACAGTATAATTTTTCACCTGACTATACCGTCGTTGGTGTTGTTTGATATGTTGATCAAAAGATATTTGCGTGACAGTTTCCAATCTGGTATTTTAAAATGTAATCAATGTTCACTTAAATTACAAGTGGCCACTTACCAACAAGATATGAAATTCTAAGATTCTTTATTATTTAAATCAAGCTAATATTGCGGTGTCGATTGATAGGCTTAAAAATTACCTTATATATGCATGTAACCACTGCCACCCACTACATACATCTGCGGTCCCAGTACTAGTCGAGTACCAACCATGCTCATTAGTGGTCAAAAATGTATTATTCTTGAATTTTATCATCATTACAAAACATTGGAGACAAAAGGGCCTCCGCATGTCTATGTATTCACTTATTCTATAGTCGATCAAGACAAGGTCTGGAATCTCGGCCAAAGTCTTTGTTCTATCTTCTTGTTCATGTTTATGCAAACTTGTGCACGGTGAAGATACTGATTTTTTGGCATAATGAAGCAATCATCCAATGGCATCGTCTTGTCAAATCCCTCAACCGTACTGTTACAATATTAATAAGTTCAAAAAACTGTGCACGGCGAAGCCGTCTCAACATAAAAACCTTAGCTCATTATAGAGGCTTTGAAGTTTGCCGAATTTCCTGACTAAATCTCTATTGACTTTGCTTATTCTGACCTTTCTAAAGACCGCCAGTATAACAGTATCATCTTTGTTCTATGATTAGTGATTGCGTTGCCATTGACCGACCTGACGAAATGGCAACTATACACGTCCTTAAATGTCAATGGCTTCCCTGAAGTAATGGCCATGTGTTCGCGAGATTTCTAATTTAGATGTGTTAAGTTTAGAAAATTACTTTATGTTTATTTAAATTACAAACAAGCCGCTCTATTAAACGTTAGTTGCGGGGCTTGAGCTATTAAGATACAGAATTACAGAATAATAATGTGATCCGCGTAAATTTGATCGTGAGCATAAGCGAAACTCTAAATACTGACAGACACACAAACCAATCCAATTAATCATCAAAACTGGAGGTAAAACGGCCCTGGAATCGTGCAAAACTAAAAATATAGCTCAGTGCTATGATCGTAGCCCTGATCCATTACAGGAATCCCTCATAGGAAATCGAATATTTGAAGAATTTATAAGGAATTTAGTTTGAATATTAGTGATCCGACGCCTTGAAATTATTAAAACAAATATCGACAGGTAAAAATCAGCCAATTTGGATGACCTTTTTATAAAATATATTGTTAAAAAATGCAGCCCTCTTAGGAGCAGGAGGTGAGAGACTTCGATGATCACTTAGGCTCTCTGGCAGGAAATGAACCACCACAATCAGTTGCACCGAAAATCAGTTGCACCGACACGTTAGTCAATCTTGGTAAATGATAGCTGCATGCATTGACTGCATGCCAAAGTTCAGTCTCTTTTGTCGCATTAGACCCAGGTGCGTACCAAAAGTGGTGATACAACGTGTTTATAGATTTTAGAAAGGTCTTCGACCTTGTTGACAATAGGATCCTACTAATTAAACTTGCTAAATTGAACATTAATAAAAGCTTCCGGTTATGGATAAAGAGTTTTCTATCAGAAAGATCCCAGCAAGTAAATCTACAAGATACTTTATCAACATGTATGCCTTGTCCAGCCGGGGTCCCTCAAGGGTCATGCAGTATTATCTCCAATCCTTAAAGTATTTGTTAATGATCTTGAAGACTCTGTGCCCGACTATGTCACCACGTGTAAATATGCCGACGATTCTACCCAAGATGAATTAATATCTACGGAATCACAAAGTAATATGCAAGAGGTAATAAACCCAGTATGAAAATGGGCTGATGATAATAAAATGAAATTGTACGCGAAGAAAACCAAGGGTATGTGGATATGTTTCCGTAAAACGATCCCAGAACCTCCTAAACTAACAATAGGGACTAGTGAAATTGAGAGAGTTGAAAATTTTAAACTGCTAGGTGTTTGGCAACAAAATAACTTCAAATGAAACAAGCATGTTTTCGATATTGTGCGCAATGCTAGCAAGAAACTCTTCCATCCGAGGGAATGCAGGCGATCAAAGCTGCGGTAGAAATCGGATTCACAACTTAAGGCCTGTTTACATGTAGTTAGGGTGACCCTATCAAGAGGGTTACCCTAGCAAGCGGGTCAGAAAATAGTGAGCGTTTACATGAGGTAGGGTAACCCTACTGCTAGGGCTATGTTGCCCGGTGGGGTAACCCTAACTATGCTTGGTCGCTAAGCCGTCTGTATTAGAAAAATGGCGCCGTTGTATAATGCTATGTCTTGGGCCTTTGCTTGCTTCATTTCAATGCTGTGGTCTGTTACTTTCTGTGCTATTGTACCAGAGAAGACTGCAGCAGCAATTAGCAGTTCAAGCAGTAAATGAGCACAATACTGCTTTAGTTTCTCTGAGACATGTGGGAAGAAGAATTGTTAGACGTTGTCGAAGATTTTGGCGTATTCCTGGTAGAACAGAGCAATGGTAGATTAATCTCCTTCACGAAGTTTTACCTGTGTCAGAGTGGAAGAAAAATCTAAGAATGGAGAAGCAGGTTTTATTAAATTAGCGGACGAATTGCGACCTTACTTGGATCCAGGTATAGGAGGACCTCGAGACGATGTTATAATTGTGGAAAAACAATTGGCAATTACATTGTACTTTTGAAAAGATCAAGGATCTCTCCCCATGACTGCAAATGCATTCGGTGTTGCCATTTGGACTGTCTCAGTTGTTGTACGGAAGGTTTGCCATGTATTGAGGAGCTATATATATTAAACTCCATTCATCAGAGCAAGATATGAGGCAATAAATTAAGCAAATGGAAAAGATATATGGTTTTCCACAAGTGTTTGGTTGTGTGGATGGTACACACATTCCCATTGCACAGCCCTCAGAAAATCCGCACGACTATTTCAGCTACAAAATGAAGTATATAATAAATGTACAAGCTGTATGCAACTGGAAAGGCATATTTCTGAATGTCGATGCTCGCTGGCCAGGCAGTGTCCATGGTGGCCGTGTTTTGCAAACTCGAGAATAACTGCACTCCTTAAGAACAGCAATTACCAATGGTTTACAGAGAGTTTTTCACCGGTTATGACAAGACTCTGCATACTTCTTGCTACCATACTGCGTGAAGGTGTACCCCTGTCTACAATCGAACGAGGAGGTTATATATATTTAACAATATGCTGCGCAGTGCACGGAATCCGGTGGAATGTGCTTTTGGACGTCTGAAAACCCGATGGCAGATATTAAATAAAAGGATTAACATGCAATTGACATTTATACCAAAAATAGTCTACACCACTTAGTGAGCACAGGTTCGAAATATCATAACAAAGATGTACCGAGAACATATTCCCCATTAGTTTCTCTGGGACTTGTTATTTATTTGAATTTCCTTTTAACAGATTCTAATTGTTAGGTTCGACACGTAGTATAAATACTATTAGCAGTAGCGTAGCCAGCCCGCCGATTTAGTCCCGCTATGCAAATTTGTTCGTGTTCATTGACTGTGAAAACAATCAATTTCTAAAGAAATGAATAATGATAATGATTTGAAATTTGCATAGCGGACCAAATCGGCGTGGCTGGCTAGGCCACTGTCTATTAGGTGGAATACAAAATTTACCAACTCCGTAAGCATACTTTGTGTTGAAAGGAAATACCTAAAAAATAAAGTGTGATTTATATGATACACAAGCTCACTTGAAAATTTAAAGTTCAGAAAAAGCACGATTCAACAGCAACAAATGCCAATTATTACAAACTTGTCATTTTTTGGTAGAAGGTGAGACTTGGGAACTGTTCAGTAGTTGACATGCACATGTAAAAAGGCACTTAAAAAATGTGAAAAAGCGCATGTAAATGCACACGCCGCGGTTGAAAAATATTTTCTTAGTAAGAATAAACAAAAGCTTGTTGTATATATGTCATAACTTTAAATTTCCATATAACCAATACTTTTAAATTATACCCTTTACCCTTATAAATAATAATTATATATAATTATAAAAGCTTCTGTTTGCTGAATGAGCCAATGCCATTGCTAGCATCTGCATTCATGATGCTATTCCTTCACCAAGCGAGGACAGACAATTCGTAATTTTGGTAATCGAAGTGTCCAAGGTTTGGTTCGACCTATCAAATGCATCCACCATTTTCCGTTTTAAGAGTGCATAATTTTTTCCTTGTTTAAGGAGAAGATGGTCTCTTTGTGCTTGCGACAACCCCTTCTCCATATTATGCTTTCCCTTGTTATCGACAAGTTTGGGAATTTTTTATACATTTACCAGTGCTTTACAGGTGTTCTTCTCCAAAGCATTTATTTCATTTTCTAAAGCATAGAAGTTTTAATTAACAATGAAGCCTTATTTGTTTAAAATACCTTATTGCAAACTATACATGGACAGGAGAGGGACACTGAAAGAAAATGGGTGGGCAATTTTTCAGGGTTGAGCCATTAGAATATTTTGCCAAAAAGTGTTTCTCCTTAGCGCCTTCACCCATAAATAATGACCGCTCCTTTCACTGCAACTTCAGATTGAGATCATGAGATTCACTGTAAAACCAAACGTACTGTAAGAGAGCAGAAATAGCATGATTTTGCAGACCTAACCTTCATTTAATCGTTCTTCTATTGCCAGTCCTGAGTCATCTAAATTATTGCCAATGTTGACCACATCGATATGGGTCCTCTTTTTCTTTGACTTCGTTCTCTTCTGTACGATCAATTCCAAAAGGCAAGGGAGTCGTTGCCGGAGATCCACCCCAAATATCGGTCAACAAATCGTAATTCTCCCGAACAATTTTACCGCTACCACTTCGTGTGCCTTTGTTACCGGCAGGCCGATATGTATAATCATGCGACGCCATCCTGGTTTGTCTAGCAGTCACAGTAGGACGTATAAAACATGACCCGCTTGGTAGGTACTGTAACCCTACCTGACGCGTTTGCATTGCTTATGTGAACAAAAAGATAGCCCTGCTGCTACGGTTACCCTATCTGTTTCATAGGGTAACCCTACTCCTAGGGTAACCCTAGCGCATGTAAACGCAACCTATAAAACACATTAGACTAGAGTAACCCGCTTGCTAGGGCGACCCTTCTTCTAGGGTCACCCTACCTCCATGTAAACAGGCCCTTATATTTCGAAAATAAGACCGATATTGGAATATGCATCACCAGTTTGGTGCGGTCTCCCTAAATACTTAAAGAAAGAAATAGAGCAGGTGCAAGACAAGAATCATGAGGATAATTGGCCTCCCCAAGGACCATCTTCCATCACTTAGTGAAAGAAGAAACGAAGCCCCTAAGAAAGAATTCTGGAGATATAAGCAGACGATAAACACCCATGCAACAAATTTTTACCTATGTCTAAAACAGATAATTACAATCTTAGGAATAATAAACAAAGCGTAATAATAGCGGGGACAGATAGGCATAAGAACTCGTTTATTCCAAGAGCATGTCGCAATGTATATAATATGTAGGTTTGAAATATTTTGAATTAGTCATAGTTATATCTTTTAAATTTATTTATATATTTTTAAATATGAATACCGCTTGTATAGATGTAAATCCATTGTATTTTTAAACCTAATATGGATCAAATGAAGTATTATTATACACTTTCTTACAGGATGATTAAGTACAAAAGAAGGAATACATCCTTAACATCGATCAATCGCTCAAGGACAATCCAAAACATTTTGGTCGTATTATAAGATCATCAATTAAACCAGTCGTATCCCTGGTATAGTATCCTATGGTGACATTACGGCTGTTGACTCATGTTCTAAGGCAGATTTGTTTAACACATCCTTCCACTCGGTGTTTAGTGCACCAGACAGGGGAGAACATATGGCATTGCTACCCAGTTTGAGCTATTTATCACCCACAATGTTATTGTGTACGATAACTCTCGACCATGCATGATAATTTTCTCAAAGCACTCCAATCTCTTGATATTAGCAAAGCAAACTGTGGTATTCCCAGCCGACTGCTAAAAGAATACGCGCAAGAGATTGCTCAGTCCCTGACTAAGCTATTCAATAAGCCACTTGCATCTGGGACATTTCCTTGTCAATGGAATGAGGCTAATCTAATACATATTCATAAATAAAATCGTAAGTTTGTGGTCAATAATTACCGCGGCATCTCTTTGCTTAGTCAACTATCAAAGATTCTAGAAAAAGGTGTCTTTGGTAGAACATTCGAGTTTGTTTCTCAAAAATTAACACAATGACACCATGGCGTTTTTCCTGGTCGGTCAACTATTACTCAATTGACCCAAGTAGTTGATACGGTATGTTATCACATGCTTTAGATAAAAAACAACAAGTTGATGTAATCTATCTGGTCTTTTCTAAGGCTGCATAAACTCCATGCAATAGGTATCAGGGATCCTATCTTGTCGTGGTTTAATAGCTATTTGTCAGGAAGGCGGCATCGTGTCGTTATTGATGGCTGTTCGTCTGAATGGCTGCCTGTAACTTCGGGAGTGGCTCAAGTTCTGTGCTGGGGCCGCTTTTGTTTTCGATTTTAATTTTATCAACGACATGCCTGACGTATTATCTGAAGGCACATATCTCCCGTTATTTGCAGATGATTCCAAGTGCTTTAGATTTGTTTTTAGTAGCTTGGATCAGACAAAACTTCAAGAAGATCTTAACGCGTTACATCTGTGAGCTAGCATTTGGGGGATGGAGTTTAATGTGAAAAAATGTAAGGTTCTTAGGGTTGTTAGAACCCACAC
This sequence comes from Trachythela sp. YZ-2020, assembly GCA_016169945.1. NCBI lineage: Eukaryota > Metazoa > Cnidaria > Anthozoa > Malacalcyonacea > Clavulariidae > Trachythela > Trachythela sp. YZ-2020. The sequence continues at coordinate 353,953 of JADLSH010000395.1, forward strand.
TGTTTTCGACCATCAGTATTATCTAGGAGACAAGGAAGTTAGTGTGGTTGGGTCTCAGAAAGATTTGGGGATTTGGTTAGCTACCGAATAATTTGAGCTGGAACTGTCATATTGATAATATATAAGTGTTAAAGCACAGAATGTGTTGGGCTTTTGTACCGCTCGTGTAGGGAAATAGACGATCTTAATGTAAAACGCTTACTATATGTTACTTGGGTCAGATCGATTCTGGAGTATGGTAGCCAAGTCTGGTCAACATATAAAAAGCGAAATATTACCAAGTTTAGCAGAGCAGGTTCAACGGCGTGCTTCACGGTTTATCTTAGGGAAGCATATTGAGTATAAAGACCGGTTACTTCAACTAAAGCTACTGCCGCTTTATATGCGAAGGGAAATAGCTGATGTTGTTTTCTTATATAAAGCTACCGCTCGCCAACTGCGTAGAACGGATGATTTGAAACTTCTAATTCCATTTGCTCGAGCAGATGTGTATAAGTATTCTTATTTTGTAAGAGTTGCTAGATTATGGAATTCATTACCTTATGACATCCGTTCTCCCCAGTCATTGCTTACATTCAAAAAATCATAGCAAAATTTAAATTTCTCTCGTTTTGCGTGCTTATTTTTGCCTGTTTTATCCTGTGACTTGTTTATTTAGCATAATGTAAATTGATAATTACAACTAATTTTTGTACGTAAATTTGGATTACTATAGCTAATAGCCAGGTGACCAGTCTCGAGGTATCTTGTATTCTGTTACTGGCATCTAATGCATTCAAATATATTGTTGTAAAATAAATATTTGATATGTATTAAATTTTATTAAATACAAAATACAAATACAAAAACTAACCCTAACCCTAACCCTAACCCTAACCCTAATCCAACCCTAACCCTAACCAACATAATAAATGTTTACAAATTACAAGGAGAAAAATTGTGGGAAAAAATCATGATTGAAAAGAAAAGACAAGGAACTGAACCCAAGAACACGTGCGTACTTCCCAGAGAGTGTACCGCTAGACCACTGATAACCGCTGGAAACTTTACGACAATAAATTGTATTTATGTTTCGCTTATATAAGCTAAGGTGGAATTACTTAATTGCTGCCGCAGGCAGCACTCCTAATTTTGACATGCTAAGATTTCTCCAGAGTTCACTCGACCCAGTCTTTCGAGCCGAGTTATGTATTGTCGAGATTTCGATCTCGCGTCTGTCCGCCAAGATGTCAGAATTCCGGGGGGCACCGGGGGGAGTGAGAAAAATATTGAATAGGCAATTCCAGCTATCGCATTTGACTTGATGCAAATATACGATTTTTACGAACACTTCCCGAAGAAACCAGGTAAGTATGACTTTATTTCTTTCTGCTAATATCCATCAAGGCGACGAACTGTTTAGCGTTCATTCTAGAGGCAAACAATGTGCTTTTATGAGTTTATCGGCGCTTCTTACAGCCCGAAATATCCCATTGTCCGCATGGTCGTTTACAACATTTAATAGCGTCTTAATACAAGGAGACAAGATGTACTTAAGAGCTCTGAATAATGGCCTATTTAGTATTAGTCCTAGACCCTGGTGTAGAATTTTTGTTTATAGATAACTTACCAACAATTGTTACTAATTCACATGTAGTACGATGACAAATAGTGGTATAAATCTACCTGTGGAGGTAGCTCAAAATATAAACAATCTACCTGTGGAGGTAGCTCAAAATATAAACAATCTACCCGTGGAGGTAGCTCAAAATATAAACAATCTACCTGTGGAGGTAGCTCAAAATATAAACAATCTACCCGTGGAGGTAGGTCAAAATATAAACAATCTACCCATGGAGGTAGCTCAAAATATAAACAATCTGCCCGTGGAGGTAGCTCAAAATATAAACAATCTACCCATGGAGGTAGCTCAAAATATAAACAATCTACACGTGGAGGTAGCTCAAAATATAAACAATCTACCCGTGGAGGTAGCTCAAAATATAAACAATCTACCTTTGGAGGTAGCTCAAAATATAAACAATCTACCTGTGGAGGTAGGTCAAAATATACACAATCTACCCGTGGAGGTAGCTCAAAATATAAACAATCTACCCGTGGAGGTAGCTCAAAATATGGAGCCCATTGAGGCACAAAATAACATTGATCTACCCATTGTGTCAGAAGAACAAATTGGCAAAAATGAAAACCAAATTTGGTTTATGACTTATGGAAAGGAGCTTCAAGGACTTGTTATAACTGATCGGGAAATTGAATTTCCTTACTATGATATTCATACAGCACTTTTGAATATTTTCTTGAATGACAGTCATGCTATTTTAATATTAGAGGGCTATATGATGGCCTTAATAAAGCAAATGAATGATTTCTTTCTCTTTGACTCGCATGCCCGACACTCTAGTGGCATGCCTGATCCTAATGGCACTGCTGTTGTCATGAAGTTTATTAATATTCTAGAGTTGAAATTGTACCTATGCAATTAAATAAATATAAAGCTTCCAAAAGCAAAACTAAAGGTAAAAATTATAATTATAAATTTTTTCACGCCGAAGTTTTGTCTACATTTATACAGTGCCAAATTTGCAATTGCCAAAATTTGTTATTGCGCCACGCGAACATAACATAATTATTTAGTACGTTTAATACTACAAAACATGCTTAGGCAGCACTTTCCTTGCGATAGTAACTACTAGTATATAGGGTAAATGTGCACTTCCTGTATTTAGCCGTAAGTTTGGTACGCTTCGAAGCTCTCCGCATGTATTTCCCCGACAGCTTGTTGATGTTTTGCTTCTCTTCGATAGTGTCTGCTTGGGATTTTGTCATTTTCATGGCTTTACCGGCGTCCAGTAGCTGAGTTAAGGTGAGTTCCGGGTTTGTAGTTCTTTTATGCGAAGTTTGTGCGATGATAGGCAGTTCTGCACACAGTTTGGGTTTTAATTTCCCTGTCGTTGTCTGTAAACTCACAAGTCGTCGCTAGCTGTCGTAGACGAGTGTGAAATTCGGAAAATAATGTGCTCTCCTGCACTATCTTGCTTGGCCTTACGGAACACATATACCTCGTACTCTCGGTTCTTCTTGGGGGTAAAATGGTTTATTAACGCCGTTGTTTCCTTTACGTCGTCCTCTCCAGCCTCGGTGTTGCGTATAGTGTTTCGAAGGTTTCATTCACGCTTTCTCCAGCATAGACCATAGGTGTTTTGCCTTGTAGCTTTTATTTCACTCTTAAACGTTGAATTACAATACCAAAAGAACCCAGTTCCCTCGTGGTCATACGGGTTCTACAATCCCTACACACGTGACCTGTACTAGACTATAAACACTACACTGTTATTTTCAGGGAGTTATTTTAACTCCCCTATTACTCCTTTTTGGGGGAGTTAAAATTTTAACCCCATATTTCGAGTTAATATAACTCCTTTATTGGGGTTACATTTTAACTCCGAAATGACAGTTATTGTAACTCCAAAAGTGGAGTTAAATTGTAACCCCAGAAATGGAGTTATTTGTATTAACTCCGAAATGAGAGTTATTTGTAACTCGAAAAAACGGATTATTTTGAACCTTTTTTGCTAACCCCCGTTTTTGGAGTTAAAATAACTCCCTGAAAATAACAGTTTACAGGTATAAGGATGAAATTGAAAATACAACATCATTACAGCTGATTTTAGCATATTAGTATTTTAGATCCAATTTAACTGTTTTGTGCGCAACAATATGAGCTATAGTTAGACTTCAATTGGACAAAGAGTAATAGGCTATAGTTAGACATAGCTTACACTAATTGTCCAATATAAGTCTAACTATAGCTTATTGCAATTTTAGTAAATTATAGTTAGGTGTCCATTTTCATGAACACGTTCGTGCCTTATGCAAGAGCTGCTATGGCACCATTAGAACACTAAAAAAAAACTTAAGAACTTCGCCGATTTTAGACTGAGGAAACATTTAGCCGAATCTTTAATACTTTCTAAAATTGATTATTGTGACACTGTATTTATCCATTACCAGACATTTTACTCGCCCGTCTTCAACGCTTTCAATTCGCAGCCGCTAGTTTTGTCTTAGGACGATATGTTAATAATATAAATGACTTACTAAAGATCGGCTGGTTACCAATCCGAGAAAGAAGAGACTTCCACATCCTGAAACTGGTGCACAAGGCACTTTTCTCTTGTAGCTGGCGATCGTATGTTCCTCTGGCAAAAGTTGAACACACATGCACGCATCCTACGCTCAAGTAATGCTACAAGACTTGTCATTCCCTTTGAAACGAACATATATGATCGAAAGGCAATTTTGTTATAATTGTTGGTGTATTTGTTGCTCTGAAAACATGGCCTTGCTTTATATACATATCTTTTCATTGAATTCCAGTTATTAAAAATATTCTAGATACCCGACTCGACCGCTGATTTACCGAATCCCTTTCCTGCAGCTGCAACCCAGCTCTCGTAGTCTCGTTTTACCCCTTTGGTTTGACGACCCTATTCTGACGAAGTTTATTCTGGTTTCGAGCAAATCATTATTTGTATAAAATCAAAGAGCCTGACTCATGATAATAACTAAAGAGTTTGACATTTTTCGAGAGACATCTATTACTGCCGTCGCTATGGTGGTAATGACGTTTCAAGATGGCAGTTTGGGTTTAAAATGCTTTAACCAAGAACTGCAGAGCTGGGGGGGGGCACCGATAATTTGTCATACATATTGTGATTTCTTTTTGAATACACATAAGCTACACATCTATAAACAAGTATACTATAGAAAACATTATATACGCTAGCTATGATGACTATAAAAGGCTTTTTGTTAACGATCAACTCGATCACTGTTTTATACCAACAATAATTGCAAAGAAAATGTAGGGAGCCACTTTAAAAGGCCTTTCCTTTCTTATTCCATGCTGTGTTTTGTTGAAAAATCCGTGCCGAGGTGAGTTCTGTAACACACCAAGGTGTGTTTCTATAACACAGCAAGTGTGTCATCCGGCGCCCCTGATCCGGCGTCCCTGATCCTGTGCGGTAAATACAACATTGTTTAATCTTAAAAAGTATTTTAGTATTAATTCAAATACGTCATAGACTAAGAAACAACATATTAAATCTCAAAAACTTCAAGTGCGAAGTATAAAAATTTTATACTAATAGCCTAAATCAGAGCTAAAAGAGTACATGATAACATACCTACTTTATATGGTTGGGCAATTGATAATTTTGTAGTTAAAAGTACAAATCGTATCACTATTTTATCATTTTGTACAAAAAATAGAAGAAATATAGTTTTACGTGTTACCATGGTTACAGTGATCGACTCAGTACTTCATGTTACAGTAACTTTTGGGGAGTAAATTGTTTGGTTCTAATGGGCGAAGGGATTCTGCATGAATGTATTTCTAGGTAAACACACCTTGATTAAACACACCGTGTGATAAAAATTTCATTGCGTGTCTTAACCGTTATAGTTGATTTTAAGTCGAAGAAAACTGCGTTCGAAGGATATGATTATGTGCATTGAACGAAAACATTTCTTGTACAGTCTGATTATGGTGCCGTGTTTCCAGCTTATTGCCGTGGGAATGGTTTATAAAACAGTATATAAAACTGTTTTAACGCGACAATTATGTGAAGAATGCATCTTCTTCTAAAGGATTTTAAAAGCACTCCTAAGCCAAATCCCCGCTAAGATCTTTTTAACCACGTTCTCGTTGAAAAATCGCCTGTGTCGAAGAGGATAGCTTGTACCATACATAACGTTCAACACTGGCAAATTTCAATGAATAAATTGAAGCAAGAAATAATAAATAAGTTTGAAAGCCCGAGATGTTGCATCTTACGGATTTTAGAATCTGAGAATTTGGAAAATCCGACAGTGAAAAGGTCTATTATTAATTGATATATATAAACAACACGAAAATTTAATTATTAAATAGAGGTTCAGCACACGGACATTAAAGTAAATGAAAAGGCAATGTATTTGATCAATATATTATTTACCAGATCTCCGTCACTAAATAGATGACAAGTTTATTAGAGTTTTCCTGAAATCTATATATTAATGTTTGGCCATCGACTTTTAATAACGCTGCCCTTTGAGTACAATGGAGTAAACACGGCAATCATTTCCATGGCATTGTTGTTCACTTCCGCGTTCCTGCTTTATTCTGTGTCGACCATCGGTCCAAGACGGAACCGAATTACTCGTAAGGTATGTCGGGCATAGACCACTACTATTATTTAATGGTTGTAACTAACATATATATATATCTTCTCATAAAATCGCGCATATCCATAAACACAAAATGGCCCTTTCTGTGCAAGAAAAAGTTAAATTTACTGATCTAAGCATTCGCGTAGCATCACAAATTCTCACAACAGGGCTTATTGCAAAAAAGCTGTAGGTTTCCGAATACCGCCCTTGAAGAAGGTTTACTGGCATTAAAAAATAGACGTTGCAAAGCAGTAAGTACAAGACTATTCGTATTAGTAGCAACAGTCAGCGCTCAGTTATAGGCTAGCAGTTCGACAATGGCCAACTGGCAAACCTAACCAGGGAAAAGCCTGTATGTTTGGATATTATTTTGAGGAAGGTTGGCAAAACTCGTAATCCTCCCCAGAGATAGCTTATGTACCGACCTTAGATGTAATGTAAGGTCTGTGAGATTTTGCCAGGTTTTGGAGATTTAACTATGCATGTTTACCATAATAATACGCCCGCATATTGTCCAAATCTCGAGTGATTTTACTAACCTTTTGGTATACTCATTATTCTTCTCTTTTTGTCTTATTATTTTTCGAGCATTCGAAATATATTTGATTTTTATGTTTATTTCAGTTCATGCTATTGTAGCTATATTATCGTGGTCAAAACAAATTTGAATTTCTGATATTTTGCTTAAACACCAAAAATTTATATATATTTTGAATCGCTAGGGTATGACGAGTTTCAATATGCTTGGATGGACATCATACATGCAGTATTTAAGAAGTTATGATCGATTCTATACTAAAAGATGAGTAAAATCACTCGAGATTTGGACAATGCGAGCGTATTATTATGCCAAACATGCATAAATTAAATCCCCAAAATTAAGGATTTAATTTATGCAGGAACAAGCAATCGGACAAAATCCCACAGCTACCCTGGAGGAAGATTGAAAACGTTTTGCAACTCTGCTTTCTCTGTGGTGGGTGGTAAAGGGCCAAAAACACGCAGATGACTTTTCTTTTGGGCCATTTAATATTTAATGTTTTACTGTTCGGTATCTTACTGTAACGTTACGGTACTAATAAAGTTGTTAAGTATATTTAATGCACATTTTCATTAATTGTTTTCAATAGGTTATTATTTTTAAGAAACGGCTTACTGAAATGAACGCTACGTCATTTATTATGTTCATTAAATGGAACAGGAGGTTATTATTTTGAATAATGACCCGCATTTTTCGCTTGAATAAAAAATGAACTATTATAGGTTACAACTTTGCCTTTTATCAATGCCAAACTTACACCACAACAACTTGCTTTTTAAAACATCATTTTCCATCAAGCTTCGAACATTCTATATGCCCACACCGCTTTCTTCTTAATATTTTCTGGGATACTTCGCGAAGCCAACTCTTTCATACTTTTAATGCTGCATATCTCATACCGGTCAGATGTATTACAATTTATTAATGCTTGTCACCAACTATTCACATAAACTTTAGGCTATTTTCACCTTTTCTATCTCTCGTGTTTTTTCCAGCCTATCGACCATTACTATCCACCTGGTTTGGGCTTTCGAGAGAACTTCTCCGCTCTTCGAGCAAATCCAATGACTGGGAAAGTATTCCATCCAGCCCGTCGTCTTTCAAATATAAACAGTCCCTATCATTTGTCTTTTTAACCTCATTATCAAACTCTTCGCCAAGCGCTTCACGAAGAAAACTGAAATCTAGCCTTCTCGAACAAGACTTCACTCCACAAATATCAATCAAATATCAATAAAATAATAACAAGATAGTTATTGAAAAACATTCGGCCCAAAAATGCAAAACATTCATAAATTTTGTATATTGCACTTTCAAGGCGATAGGGTGCAAGGTCACTGAGATTTAGCTTTCCGAAGTTGTCCGAACGTGCGTCGACAATATACCCACGGCATCGCAACAAATAAAGCATTTTCACGAGAATTTCCGTAAAAGGGCTAGATTGGTCGTATTTACGAGTAGTCGTATTTACGAGTTTGTAGTGTGTAAACCAAAGGAGGAAAGCGAAATGAATATTTAATTAGTTGGTATTGTTGTTAATTTGTAAACAATACAAACTTCAGAGGTGTTTGAAAGGGGCTAAATCGGCCCGCATAGCGTTGTAAACAAACGGTAGTATTTTCATCTACATAGCATGCACTGAACCGAAGATATGAACATGCAGAGTCGTAGGTCATTTATGACCTACGAACATTATGACTCAACGACAAAGAGTAAAAATTTATTTGAAAAGTTAATTGTTGTCATGATCATGTTAAATGTGAATGAATGTCCTTGGCAACTGCAATTTTCCGCTCTTGCTTGTCACTCGTAGGTTTTAAATTTGTCAAAGAAATTGTTAATAAATTAATTGAAAAAAACACTTCTTCACCTTAAAAAGCTTAATCCCATATTTTGTTGCTAGTTTTGTGTTTTGTGGAACTGCGATATCCTTTATTTCTTTAATTTCATGGAGAGAGGTCACTACAAAACGACTTTGGGGAGCCATTTTGAAAAAAAGCATTATTTACTACTCCGGCTTGTAAATAATGCCTCAGATTTACTGCTCAGCCAACCAATCAAAACACTTGAAAAGCATTGTTTACCACTGAAATTATACTAATAATTAATAATTAATGTAGTGTAAAAACTATTTTAATATATACTTTTTTGCCAACAGGCACCGCCGTTTCTGCCATGACTATATGCATTCTAGTATCTATTATAATCCCTGTGTGTTGCTCTTACATGCTTAAGCAGTTTAATTTTTTGTATGTCTATATATTTAGTTTTACTTGCTAGAATAAAAAGCCATGACCTCAACGCGGTACTAAACATTTTGTTTTACATTTGTAGAGAGTTTGATGTCAGTTTTAAACAATTGTTATTACGGAGTACAATGCCACCAGCAACCAATAATACATATGAAGACGACGTGGTTGATCCGGCTGCACATGCGAGGTTTCCTGTAATGGTTTCGGTTTACATACCAACGTTCTTTGTTTCTGAAATAGGCAACGCGTTTGTCATTTACTCGATTGCCTACCTCAAACGCCGTCAGCGCACGGCGATCGATAGTTACATCTTAAATCTCGCCATTGCCGATCTTTTAATTACAACGTTGACGTTGTTAAACGCAACCGAGTACATGAATAACGAGTGGAAATTAGGTGAATCAATGTGTAAAATTCATGGTCAAATGTTGGAAGTATGCTACACAGTCTCAACATTGACGCTTTTGACCATCAGTTATAACCGTAGAAAAGTAGTGAACGATCCTTTTACGATACTTAATGCAAGAAAAACATTAAAGCGAAATATTGTTTTAATATGGTTAGCTGCATTTGTCCTCACTTTCCCGTTGTTGTATGCTTACACAGTTGCGAAGAGAAACGGCAAATTACATTGTAGCAATACAAACTTTGACGAGATGTCTCGACAAATATATTACTTACTGCAAACAGTTATTCTATTCTTCATTCCTGTTTCGATCATGATAGTGTCTGAACGAAAGATAACCAAAGGTTTAAGGCAGCATTTCCAGATTTACCAGTCGACAATGGACATCAGAAATGCTCATTGGGAAAGAATAATTACACATGAAAAAAGAGTTAGCAAGTTTCTTACTGGGATATGGGTTGTTTTTGTTTGCTGTTTAACACCTTTCATCACTCTGCGTACCATAGACTATTTCGCATCTATTAGAAGAAACGAAATATGGAACCAAATCTGGCACGTGAGTCAAGTATTGGTCGTACTTAATTCAGCTATTAATCCATTCTTGTACTATCGGACAAATAACAGGGACGGTGCTAATGTTAGCTGTATGGTTAAGATATTTTGTTGTATTCGACAAGAGTAAGCATGCAACAGTTACATACGAGTTCAAGTACAGTTTGTGGTAAATATGCGATTTATATATTGACACCACTTTAAATAAAAGAAAATGACTTAATGGTGATACTGTATAACTAACATAAATTAGTTAAAACAAAAAATATATACTGCATGGGCTACTGTGAGCTGATATACGAATTCAAAAAAGCCTACAACAATGTGTGGAGAGAATGCCTATTTTTCAAACCAATAATAGGCATTCTCTCCATGTTGTAGTAAGAAATTCATACCTTCAATGCTCAGTATATGTACTCTTCAGTTAACTTCTCGGTAAAATTGGATAAAAAAAGTACTCTATTCTTTAAATCCCATATTGTGGTTAAACAAGGATTTAATCTAAGTCCTACTTTATTCAATATGTTTATACACGATATACCCATTCTATTTAACAGTTCATGTGAAACAAATTTAAGCTGGTCACCTAACGCAGACGATTTGGTTTTGTTATCGGAATACAAGTCTGGTTAACAAAACTGTCTCTAATCTAACTAAGAATTTCTAAATTTATAAATTTAGATTCTCACATATGTAATTAACGTTAAAACGTGTAATTCAATCTTTGATTGTAATACTTTTATCATACTAAATTTCAATTATTCAATTCAATGTTACATAAAAACTGGCCTTACATTGTGCACAGTAATTAATAGGATGCGTTATCCAGTATAGTTTTTGGAACAGGGACACCAACGTTCAAGGCGAAACGAAATGTTGCGGTGGAGGGTGTGGGACTTGACCCGGTTCAAAGCAGGGAGCAGTGGGAAAGTTGTAAACTGTTACTGGAATGGTGGTATGAATCTGGGGTTCTTGTAGTGCAGTGATGCCAGTGGTCCTTCCCGCAGGTTGAACCACTGTCCCACGTTGTCGAAGACAGCGGTATATGAAAGCACCACCCACAACGATAGCGAACAGAAGTAAGCCAACAACAAGTACTGGAATAACCCAGTCATCATTGCCACTGATGTCGATATAGATTTCTTACATCTACGATTCCATACTCCAAATCTACGATACATCTACGAATACCACATTCGAAATGAAAAGAGAAATTAGAGATACGCTCGACATTTTGAGTGCTGTAAGTCTGACTACAATGTGAAAACCAGAGGGATAGAAGGCTATAAAAAGGATTAAGAAGTATTTCTCTGGCTGACACAAAGCATTCTCGTTACTAAGCTTCTAATATACATAGTCAGAACACAAAGTCATGGGTAAGGCAAACATTGCCATCGCTGGTCCAGATGTTATATACAGCAGGTGTACAAGACTACGGAGTCCATCGTTTTATAATATTAGTTATTTGTATCTTTAGTGAAAGTAATAACTGCACAAGAGAAGATTTAGTAGAACCCATCAGTTTTAGATGCCATTGAGTTATGCAATTTTACGGCTCAATTTCCATATTACCAACCTGAATTTTAATATAAACTTAATCTTAATCCTAGCGCTAATCCTAACAGTAATCCTAATCCCAACCACAACCCCAATTCTAACCCTAATCATAACCCTAATATCCTAACCTTAATGCTTGTGACGTGTTTCGGGATAGTAATATGGAAAGTCACTCGATTTTGCTATGTTATTTCGAGTCGCGTGGGAAATTCTTGATTTTTTTTGTTTTTACTTTAATGTTGCTGTTGCCAGAAGAGAAAAAGGAGCAAGAATCTTCTATTTTTTTCATACTCGATCTTAAATGCAATCCGAAACTGACCATAAGGAAAGCTGTAGATGTAGTTGTTAGGTTGTGATGACCCATTGCCAAAATGTTCATTTTTTTGTTTTGTTGATAAAAATACATTAGCATCAATATTTATTGCATCTGAAATTTTTTATTATTTAATCACGGTTACTTAAAATACCATTTTTCGCGAACCAATCGTTCAAATTTAGAAAGTATCCCATTGTTTGATACCTGAATGCATAAGCTTCAAAATAAATGTAAACAGAAATGTTGTAGGACTCCGTTCTTTTTGATACACCAGAGGCGTGGGGAGTTTCGGGGATGCGGCACTCGCCCCCAATGTTTAACAATTGCACATTTGTGGCATATTTTGCCATGTTGGTCGGGCAAAGATACATTCAAGTCATGTTGAGTAAGAACAAAATGACTTGAAGACAAGTTTGGGCAAATTAAAAATTTGCTAAACTAATATACTACATTTTCTGACCATCAAAATTCTATAAAATCTTCGTCCAAGGTGTTTGAAATGGCGTTTCAGAGAGTCTATTTTTCAAATTTTCTGGGGGAGCATGCCTCCATATATACCCTCCGAATGGCCTTGTGCTTTCAGCACTCTATCCCTGTGCATTCCCGCTAGCGGCACGAGGGTCCAACTTACGCCACTGGATCAGGGGCGCACATTTGATAAATTTTAAGGGGGTTTGGACCGATCCGGGACCGACTTTTGATTCGGGAATGATCCGGGACCGACTGTTGTTCATAACGAATAATGATACAGTGTACCTGGCTACAATGAAAAGACTTATTGACTGAAAAGATTATTGAAAATTGATATTTAATGCGTTTCGAATTGACAATTAGATGGACAAAATATACAATTTTGAAAGATATAACTTTATACGATTAACAATCAGGAAATCTTAGTTAAACAATTAGTTCTACACTTATACACTAATCGACTCTTGGGGAGTTTTGCCCAGCGATCAACTATTACGTTCAGATCAATTGAATCAGTTAAATCTCTTTTCTGACCCTAAAGTCATGAAAACCTTAAGCCTGTCCTGATTCATCACTGAGCGCACAACTGTCTTGATCAATTTCAGCTTAGAGAAGCTTCGCTCACTCGACGCCGATGTAATAGGTGCAGTTAAAATCATTAGGCAACAAAATTTGTAGCGGGTGCGCAGTGCGCTATGATTTGACGTTTAAACCTTTCTTACACATTAACACATACCTTTCACAACTGCATAAAAAGCCGCGTGAGTTTACCGCGCGTTGCTTCTTCAAATTCCACATCACATAATCAATTTGACCAATGCCTCAATGGTAATATTATGTTGTTCTTTTTAACAGTTTCCTTTCAAAAATAGTAGCGCCAGGCACCAACGTGGTCTCCCGTCTCCGTAGGAAGTTGCTAATGCGGAATACCGCATTTTATGTAACGCGATACATTAAAAGTTCCTAAGGCCGCATTTTATGAAATCCAATACACATGACATATATATAGGAAATGTAGTTTAAGACCTAACCTGGAACGGTTGCGAAAAATGCAACACTAGGTCCTCTGGCAGGAATTGAATCGCAGGGCTGTGGGTTCAATGCCTGCCAGAGGACCTATTGTTGCATTTTTCGAAACCGTTCCTGGTTACGTCTTAAATTGTATATATATCTACTCACTTGGATTATCCACCAAACCCAGTATTCTAGTTCAATCAAGTGAAGTGCAAAAAAAAATCTTTATAGCAAATGTATTTCGCCCCCCCCTCCCAAACCCCCCCAAATGTGCGCCCCTGGCTGGATACATCCTGTATATGCCAATGATTGGTCCAAGTATATTGCCAGATTCATTAGGGAGTTTAAGATACAGGTTTAAAGGAAAAGGCAAACGGCAAAGTCGAATTTTCTTGCCAGAATTTTCATTTAACTTCTTCGCCTCATACTAAGAATCATCATACATTACAGTTTTAAAATAGCAAGTTCATTTTCCTTTTATTGCCTTATAGCGCAAAATTTTCTTCGCCTTCCGTTTGTCGTTTGATGTATGAACGCGAATATTAAACTCCCTAATGGTAATGAGAAAATAATAGACTCTTTTGATAACCATACAAACTGTATTGGTAAAATATATATTTTCCCCTGAAACCTCTCATTACCTTCTCTACTACACACGAAAAACGCAAAAGTAGTTACAAACCTGCAGCAGACTACATACTGCATGCGCTAGTATAAGAATATAGATATAGTCATAGAGTTAGTATGAGTACTTATACGAGTTCATATAAGACAGTCAGCTCCTATGTCAATAACAAGGCATTGACATGATATTAAACAGTTATATTGACCATGTGCAAAACTAATTCAGAAGAAACGAATGTACTGTATATTGCAGCGTTTACTAAGCAATTGTACACTTTATATTAAATGTCAGGGAAAATATTACCAAGAATACGGGTACTAGAGAAACAGTAAGAAAATTAAAGGCGATTAACGCTGATCTAGATACGAAACTGGATTGATGGTAAAATATGATAAATTCAAATTCGAAAATGTGGACGGGACGTGATTTCAAGTCTCAGCAGTTTGTTCTAATGAAGTGAATTAATTTGATCCAGTCCTCAATCAGACTGAATATATTTTCGTCCAATCCTAGAACTGGATCAATATTTTTGGCTAATGCTCTCATTAATTATTGATGCGTTTGAAATGCAGTGTGCAGATATTGAAAACAAATCAGAAATTTTTAAACTAGGGAAACATTTGGAAAAGATGTATGTACATTTTTCCTGAACATTTGCTACATCCTTTTTAATGGTGGATTGATATTCATTTGCTGCATCAATGAAAAATGGATTGCGCTACAAGTCTGCTTTGGCTATTGTAGGATATAAATGTCCACAAAAATATTATACTGGTGTAGGAAAATCAATGGATATCAGGGGTGATTGCCAGGATAGGGAGGTGGACTATCAGGAGAATTGAAGACATTTTGTGGATATAATTGGAGTCCACTTTGTTGTTGCATACCCAGTATTAAGTCAGGATTCTCGTAGGTTTGATCAGTAGGGCTGTGGAGAGGGATAATGTATCCATCGTTGTCGCGTGGGGCAGGTGTTGAAAACATAGGATTTAGTTGTTTTTATGAGAATGGTTTTTGGAAGGATCAAGAACAAATCCTGTTCCTTGTTGTGGTATAGGATTGTTAAAGCCAGTAAACTGAGTGTTAGATTGTGAATTCGTAATTACAGTTCCTTGACTTTGGGCGCTTTGTAGAGATGTTGATCCTCTGTTGACTTGAGTTGTATCGATAGGTCGATTCCTTCTATAATACCAAAACACGGCAATATATACGCCAACAGCAATTAGTAGTACAACTATGACTATAACAGCAATGTGCCACGGTGGAGAAGATTCTTTGGAGTTTGACTTCGTAGATTCGATTTCGGTTCGCCTTTCGCATCTATAGTCCGAATTGCAAGTCTCGTCAGAGCCACGACAGTCAGAGGTAGTATCACATGGTTCTCCAATGCGTCCGGATGGAGAGGATTCTGTGGCGGTTGATTTGATTTCTCGCCTGTCGCATCTATATTTGAAGTTGCAAATCTCATCTAGGCCACCACAGTCACTAGTAGTATCACATTGTTTATCAATGCAGTTCGCAACTCACTCGCTAGCTTCGTTCGAGCCATTGTTGCAACAGTAAAGACCTGAAGTACAGTCCGATTCTCTGGCACATTCGGAGCAACCATCTTTTGCACATTTTCCAGCAATACAGCATTCATTAACAGGTCCACAATCATCATTTGAGTCACAATCCGCGCCAACGCAAGTTTTACTACAACGATCTTGCCAAAAATAAACCATTTTCTTCTTGCAACAATACTTTTCTGAATCGCATTCAGAGTTCGATTTACACTGTATGAAACACCCTAGACTCACAGCGTGAACACAGTTGTCATTACGACAGCATTCCAACGTCCCTGCACAGTCATCGTTGCTGTTACAAAGTTTCCCGACACAATTCTTAGCACAGATAGTTTGACTGAAAGGAAAGCTCTTCTGACAACATACATGACCAGAACTACAGTTCAAGTCCGAATTACAGCCCGAACAACCACGACCAACACACTTATTTGAGCGGCAACATAACTTCGGATCACCACAACGGCTTTCGGTTTCACAATATTGACCTTCACAATTTTTGCGTTGGCAGCTTCGCTTCGTACTACTGATACCACCACAGCAGAACTTATAAAGAAAACCTAGGATCTTGCTTGCGCAATTTTCATGAGTCGTGCATGTATCAGCAGTTTGAACAAGACAAATTTCGTTGCAAACGAAAACACACAAAGCAATGCAAAAAATAAAACGATTTGCCATCATGAACGACTGAAAATGTATTGCTGCAGCAAGTCAGGAACGATGCAAATATATAGAGTTTGGAATGCAGGACGACTGCTTTTAAACTTCCGTTAGTTGGTAATTGCTGCATAATTTCATTAAATAAGTCTCTTGAAGGTTTGCTTGGGGATAATTGATTTGTTTTGTGAAAAACACCACGCATGCATGTGTATCCATTTCGCAAATCTTTGGATCCGCCAAAGCTTGGATCGGTACAAACAATACTGATAAAACAAGTGTCATTGTACTGATTATTACTTGCGAAGAAGAATCGAGCTTACGGATCGAAATATTCGCCGAAATAGGCAATCGTTGTGTCAACATTCCACAAAATAAAAAAATTATATTAGGCTACATTCCAGTGCCATGGACATGATATGGAAATACCATGGAAAAAATCATTTCATATTATTTTCATAATATGGTTTTGGAAAATATTTTTCCAGTGTAAATTACGTGCGCATACTGTACTTATAGTACACGTGCTGAAAAGCGGCCTTTATGCCTTTAGGCTGTATGTAATATTCTTGTTTTAATACTTCTGCCATTGCATTATATCATATAGTTAGTGTACTAATTCATTGCTGATATTTATAAGATGCAAAATATGGATGTTGGTCTTTTGCACACGGTTTTCTTATAGCGTCTTGATTTTATGAATGGTTCGGTCAAGTTATTACACTTTACAAGGTAATGTGAGCTTTCGAGTCGGAAGTCTGGATCATTGCATCAGCGCATATAGTTTGCATAAATTACATGTATAGCTGTAAAATACGTAATTTCGTTACCCTTTTTGAGACCATCATGTGATCATGTCAAAGACAAAGCAATACGTTTACTCGATCTATTAGCCATCTATCTTAGCCCGACATAAACGTTGCATGACACGATTGCTTATTTGGCAAAGCTTTCGAGTTCGTAATCTATTTGACAATAGAACTGTATTGAATATACTCGGACTACTTTGAATTATCTTTCAAATTATGATAATTACAATGTAATTGACTTGTTTTTTTGAAAACACGACGATTATTCATTTCGCAATACTTTCGATCCAGCAGTTAGGATGGTCATCGGTATATCAGTGATCAGTACATATATTTCATATAAGTAAAATGCCATAAATCCTCTATTTAGGCCATCCCCCCTTTCAAATAAGCCACATTCTCTATTAATCTCCCCTCCCTCTCACCACCAAAATATATATGGGTACTGCGTAGGTTTATCGCTATAATTTCCGCTAGTTTATTACGTTTCTTACTTGCTACGTTGCAGGAAAATCATTAAGCCTCCCTCTTCAATTAATCCCACCTCTTCAATAAGCCCCCAGGCCCGTAGCTGAGGGGGGGCCTAGGGGAGCAAGGCCCCCCTACCGCATATTTGTGCCCCCCCCCAATACAATTGTGCCCCCCCAACAAAAAAAATGATGTAAGTTTTGGTGTGGTATAGTCGTTATAGGTTCTGGGTATCCAAAAAGTAATAATAATAAAATATGTCGGGGAAAATTTTTTGAAACCCCATAATTTAATTAACTTGAGAACATAATGATTATATACTTCGAACCGGAAGCCTAAAGCTTGGTTAGTGTATTAGTTATTAGTTATTAACAGAAACAAATATAGTTTATGATACGAAATTTGTGGCTTCAGCACTCTAAGATTTCTTATATAGCTCTCTGAAACCAAGTCATTCTAGACAAGACCTTATGCATAATGACGTTAGTAGGGTATTTTTGGCGCCCACGCCTCATTTTAGACCCCCATGACGCCAAAATTTTTATCCCTTACGTCAGCATTTTAAAACACCACTCGCTACGCTCGCTCCCACGTGACAAACACCCGATTCCCACGTGACAAACACTTTTCAAAAACTATTACACAACTATTGCGCAATACATGGCTACGCGCGTGCAACACATACCTACGCGCGCGCAACACTGTGCAACACTGTGCACAACACTTTCCCCAAAAACACTTTCCAAACATTTTCCAAAACACTTGCTTCGCTTCGCTACGCTTCCCAAAACACTTTCCAAAAACATTTGAATCGATATTTTCACCAGGCCAAAAGAAAAAAATGTGAAGAATGAGTAAAAGTGTGGATGATCGTGTTAGGTGTGACTACACCTTAAAATATGGGAGAAGAAAAGATCAAAAGTGTGGTGAGTTGGCTAAAGATGGAAGGAGTACTTGTAATGCACACAACCCAAAACGAATAGAACAAAAGAAAGTTCAAGATGCCATCAAACGAGACATCGAAAGAGAGGATAGACTTAAGGCCTCGCCTGGTCCTTGTCAAAGTGTTTTAAAAAATGGGAAAAGGAAAGGTGAGGTGTGTGGTAGGATGATAACACCAGGTAAAAAAACATGTCCTTGTCACGATCCAGTTAACATTGAGAACGCTCGTGAAAGAATGTGTGATTGGCAAGCTGATCGTAAAGCTGATAATGACGACTACTACGCAGGCTCGTATTTGGACTGATTTGATTAGGGCTTCGAAAAAACCCCAAAAAACACTATAAAATTGGTATCTTATCAAGATATCACTTTTTATAAGACTGTGAGACCACCTTATAAGAATCGATACCCCCAAAACAAATAACTATAATAAAGTAAGAAGTATGAGTTTGAAATTTGACACCCCAATTAAGTTTGAAATCCAAGAAGTCTTTACATTTGGCATCGACAAAGGCAAATATGGTGGTTACACAATTCCAGTCGTATTGGAAAATCCAGAACTGTCCAAATTACAAGAACTTGCGACAGAACATGAAGTTACAACCCTAAGATTTTATGGTGAGAAAAATAGCACCTTCTATCTCAAATGTGACCAACTGTCCGATAAATTAACAAAGGACTTATACAAAGAGGGTAATATGATAATTGCCCTTCACTTCTCCTTGGATGGAGTGTACACAAACAAGAACAAAGAAAAGTGTTTCGACATTACGGTAAAAGGTATGAAGAAGGTGCGAAAGCCAGAAAGAAAATTAAAGCCTATCGTGGAAGAGTTATTATAAGTATAAATTAGGCTAATACCTAACATAGAAAACTAAATCGATAAAACAATTTAGTTTTTTAAATATATTCATAAAGAGGTATGATTAATGATGGGAATAATAATAATCTTCAAAATGAAGATCCACAAAGTATTTTGGAGCAAAACATGATCCAACCAGAGATAGTTAGAAATGGACATAATAATGCTTTTAAAGATTACATTATAAGGAATAAGACTATACTTTTACCATCCCCATTATTAGTTTTGTTAAAGCCTCAAATTATGGGTGTTATTAGAGATAACATACCATCAAAAATAATTGTTAAACTTCATTGTAAGTTTAAAAACACAAAGGAGGATGGTACTGAATTTTTTGAGGATAAGTACATTTCAGCAGACAGTATAGGTGTTAGAAACAAATTTTCTAATCTAGATGTTGAGTGGCGAGCAATTAAACAATCCTTATTGTCTAAGATGGCCTCCTTTCAATTCGAAAAATCTGGTTGGTCCCTAGATACAATTTATGGCTTACATATTAACACCTCAAAATTAGTTTTACAACAGGGACACGCCTTCGTGAATTTGCCTGAGTGGTTGAGTAAGAAGCGCGCCCTTATAAACATTAAGAACTGGGATGATAAGTGCTTCCTTTACGCAGTCGATCGATCTTTATATCCTAAAGACAAAAACTCTGAAAGGGTTGATAAAGTTTTAAAAGCTTGTGAAAGTAAGTATAACTTAAAAGGAATTACTTTCCCAATAACACCTGACCAGTTTGACGCCTTTGAGAACCAGAACAACCTAACCCTTATAGTTTACTACCTTGATCATGCTCGTGACGAGTACGGTAAGGAAAATAAGGTAATCGAACCATTATATCCATCCACTAAAGTTTCTGAGAAAACTGTTATACTTTTGCTATACAAACAGCATTATTTAACAGTAACTTCAGAATCTAGATTGTTTGGGGAACATCAAGGTCACGGTAAACCTCACCCATGTCGTAGGTGTCTAAACTTTTTTAGAACTCCCGAAGAGTTAGCAACACATACTGAGATGTGTGTTAATAACTCTGTTGGAAAAACCACATTCCCAAAACCAGGATATAACATACTTAGGTTTAGGGGGTATAAAAAGACTTTAAGATGTCCGTTAGTCATATATAATGATGCTGAGGCAATTTTAAACCCTAATCTAGTAAAAAAGGACACCCAGTTAAATAAGCACATTCCATCAGGATTTGGATTTCAAACTGTTTATGGGGATGGACACAAGGAATACCACAAAGTGTTAGGTGAGTTCTCAGCTCGAAAGTATGTTGATAAGCTATATGACATCGCAAGGAATTTTTACGATAAAACTGAGAAGGAGATACCCTTAGAAGGAGAGGAGTTACTTATAGCCGATCGTTTAATGGCTACTGAAAAACTTTGTGAAATTTGTCATACAGATCTAGAAAGATTACCCGAGTCAGAAAATTATTCAAAAAATAGGCCTGTAAGACATCATGACCACTATACCGGCAAGTTTTTAGGTATTGCCCACAATTTATGTAATATTTTGGCTTGCAAAACTAGAGAGATTCCAGTTTTCTTCCACAATCTTACTGGTTATGATCTCAAACATTTCATCCGAGAGCTGGGTAACGATCCAAAAGAGAACGGTGGGATCGATATTATTGCCAAAAATGAAGAGAAAGTAATCCAACTTAAGAAAAAGGTTTTAATGAAGAAGTATAGTTATAAGGTGGACATCGTAAATTCTAAAGGGGAAACCGAAACTAAGATTAAATATAGAGAGATTAACTATATTTTAACCTTTCGTGACTCACTTCAACATTTAGGTCAAAGTTTGGACTCCCTAATTAAAAATCTCCCTACAGAAAAGTTTGTCACAATGAGGGCTGGTTGTAAAACCGAGGAACAGTTTAACCTTGTTAAAAGGAAGGGTGTCTATCCATACGATCATATGACTTCTTTTGACAACTTTAAAGAAACAGAATTACCCCCACAAAAGCGTTCTACAATATTCTTACCGAAAGTGATCTTTCCGATGAAGATTATAAGCATGCTCAAAATATTTGGAAAGCCTTTATGTGCAAAACCATGCAAGACTTTCACGACGCCTATCTTTGGTCTGATGTGGCTGCTCTTACAGATATATTTGAAGAGTATAGGAACAAAAGTTTAAATACATTTGGGTTAGATCCTGTCCATTATCCAACAGCACCCTCATTCTTTTGGGACGCCATGTTACTAATAACCAAGGCAGAAGTAGAACTTATTTCATCTGATAATAGTGATATGTACCCCTTCTTCGAACAAGGAATTAGAGGTGGTATTTCTATGGCTTCTAAAAGGTACTCGGTTGCCAACAACAAGTATCTAAAAGACTTTGACCCAAATAAGCCTTCCACTTTCATCATAAACCCAGATCTTAACGCACTATATGCGAGTGTCATGCAAATGCCACTTCCATACAAAAATTTAGAATGGATGGACGAAGAAGACATCCTAAACTGGGAAAGTCTTGGTAGGGATGAAGAGAGCGGTGATAACCAAGGTTGCACTTTAAAGGTTAATTTAACTTACCCACCCAATTTACATGACTCCCATAACGGCATTCCTCTCGCACCAGAAGCGTTAAATCCTGGTGCTGGTAGTATGAGTAAGTTAATCCCTAACTTTAACGACAAAGAGAATTATATTGTTAAAGACTCTTCGTTAAAATACTACATAAGCAAGGGATTAATCCTTACTAAAATCCACAAGGGAGTGAAGTACATCGAGAAGGCTTGGATGAAACCCTTTGTAGACTTATGTATTGAACTTAGAAAGAAGGCTTCCATCGAAGGTGATGAGTTTGGGGTTACCTTTTTCAAATTAGGACCTAACTCTGTGTTTGGTAAAACCATGGAAAACGTTAGAAATCGTAAATCCATGAAAGTTACTCAAACAGAGTCGGATGCTCTTAAACTTATTAAGAAGCCAACATTTGACTCGCGACTAATTTTAGAAGAAAGTATGTCACTAGTCACAATGAGAACAAAAACTATTAAGTTGAACAAGCCTATATTTGTAGGCCAGGCGATACTTGATATGTCAAAAACTATAATGTATGAGATGTACTACGATTACATTAAAAACACATGGGCGAAAGTAGATCTTAATTACATAGACACCGATGGGGTGGTTTGTACAATATTTACAAATGACTTTTACGAAGATATAAAATCAAATTTGGACTTACACTGGGATACAAGCAACTTCCCAAAACCAGATAGTGATGAGTTTAAACGAGACATCCCACAAATTAATCGTAAGGAGCCTCGTAAAATCAAACTAGAAGCTGGGGGTAATATCATCAAAAAAGTAGTTGCAGTGTGTTCTAAAGTGTATAGTCTTAAAATAGATTATACGGAAACAGTTGAGAGTAAGGAAGTTGAGGATGAGAATGGGGAAATTAAAAAAATTGAGTTAAAAATGTATAAAGACAATACCGTTAGAAAATGTAAAGGAGTTGATAGGCACAAGGCAGCTGGACTTTCATTTAAAGACTTTGAGAACTGTCTTTTGGACAACACCACAAATACCATAACTGCTAACAGAATTAGATCAAGGGGAATGGAACTGTTTACAGAACAAACTACAAAGATAGCCTTGAGAAATTCAGATGATAAGCGAGTGATTGATGAGAGTAGCAATGGTGTGGATACATATGCATATGGTCACTGGAGCATTCAAGGTGACAAGTTACTAACCAAAGGTGCATTTCCAACCCCGAGACCCAACACCTTAATGTCCTTATGTGTAAATACACTCCATAAGAACAACAACCCCTAAGTTTTAAATTTAAAATCGATATCTTATTTTGGTCATCCCAAAATAAAATAAAGATGGAAACAGACCTTCAGATAGAGATTAAAAGTTTTAATTGTGAGTGTCCTTATTGTGAAGTTTGCGAGTTGGATCACCCAAAAGGGGATGAGTATTTATGCAACGAGACATACGACGAAGACAATCGTTGTAGTTGTATATGTGCCGGTACGAACGAGTGTGAGGGTGAGTGCACCTGTGTGGAATGTGAAGATGTATGTGGCAGTTGTCTATGCGAAGGTGATAATTATTGTAAGGGTGAGTGCGAGTGCGAGGTATGTGAATATTGTTGTGGGGGCAATTTTTGTTTGTATTGTAACTCTTGTACAAACCCGGAGTGTAAATGTGAATTTTGTGTACATCGTAATAAGTGTGAGAACAAGTGTGAGGACAAAGATTGTGTGTATGAGTGTTACAAACATGTTGTTGATGGTAAGTACACCTGAGATTTTAAACTCATTTTTTCATAACTCACGAGAGTTATGAAATTGAGTCTTATACCATCTTACAACACAACAGCTAACAACCAACCAACACCTAACCCAGTTACCCCAACCGCTACATGTTTGTACTCCTCCATCTCCTTGGAAGGTTTATAATAGTCTTCTAAAACAGGGGGTCTCTTAAAGACCTTACCGTTGTGTGTGATCTTTTGGAGGTCCAACAAGGACTTATTAACAGAGTTCATATCGCTATTTGCGTCTAAAAGTTGTCGTCTCATTGCTGTGATTTTCTCTTTGTTAATTGCTTGTTTTTCATACCATTTGTTCTTCGCAGCTGTTAAATGTTCCATCGCAAGGTTGTGTCTTTTAATCTCTGTCTGGTAACCCTTATGATCTAAAAGTCTAAATAGGTAACCGGTTCCTGTAAAAGCTATCGCATTAAACAATCCAGATAACGCAATTGTTGTTGCCATTTTATTTTGTGTGTAAATTTTCTAGACACTCACATGTCTAGAAAAAGGAAAAAATGAGTACCGAATGTCCGAAACCGCAGGAGGCATAAATTTAATGAGAATAACATATAACATGGTGAAAAATACATTATGTGACACAGATGTTATTTTGTGTCAAAAAAAGTAACGACGCAATCGCACTCCTCGACTTAAAGAAGTCGGCGGCCCTTTATATATACATCATCATACTAAGAATTAACTTCTCTCATGAACTCAAAACTAGCTCGTCTATGAACTTGATCAACATTAATACTTTTGAGAGTGATTTTTTGTTTTAAAGTTAGTCTTAACATAGCGACCCACTTTCCTAACTCATCAACCTGATACCCAGGTAATCCCTCACAAACTTGCTCTCGAAGCTTTGAGAACTTTCCGTCTTTATGACCAAGAGTCACAGTTTTCGTGTCATTAGGTACTATCTCGAATTTGGTCAACAACTTCATTGAATCTTTTGTCTTATCAACTATGGTGAGATACATTTTATTAAATCAAGATAAGACATTTTTAAAATCGAAATTTAGATCACTAAGTTTGACAAATAACCAACAATGTCAATGATCAATGAGTCAAATATTATTAAGAGTTTGGAAGCTAAGATAGTCAAGTTGGAAACCCAGTTGGCTGTCAAAGAGTTAGAGAGAGTCAAGGCTCAAAAGAGGGAGAACAGAATAAGCCATTTAGTCGGAAGACTAGTCGTTTTGGTTGAAGAGAAGTCAGAGCATCAGGATAGAATTGGACACACATTTAAGAGTGAGATGGTTATTAAGGGTAATATACATTGGTCGAACAAAAAACTATTCGACAGAATGGTAGAAGAAAGGAACTCTTTCGATGCGAACTTAGAGTACACTAATAACATTGTAATGGACCTCAAGGACGAAATGGCGGGTGACTTAAGTTATCTTGAGTACTACTCTGACATCATAGAGGAGATAGAGGGGACAACAACTCCGCGAGGAACCGCAGTTTAACCGAGCGTAGCGAGGCGAACTAAGTGAGGACCAAAGTCATTATTTTATTTCCCTACGGGAAATATAATACAAGAAGTGAATTTATGTCTATCCTTTGAAAGGGTTATCAGGAAGGATCTTTTTTGCTTCCAATACCTTAATAACACTTGTACTGATACCAAACGCAGCTGCCAGTTTCAACAGTCCCTCCATTGTAGTTGGAACACTCAAGCTGTCCTTCATTAATTTTTTACTTGCGAATGAGACTGCGACAGCCCCTAACACAATTAATAGTGAGTCGTATAACTCCTTTGGTAAATCTTTAAATACACCAGCCATTGTTTATTATACTGTATAATAAATAAGATGTACACAGTTAATGAACTTTTACCAACTTACGAGAAGATAACTTACTCGCAAATTCGTGGACCTAAAAAACAAAATGTGTTTACGCTAACACCAACTGAAATTGCAGAAGGTCAAGAACTTTATATTAACATTCCAAAGTTGTATGAGAATGTTTGTTTGGTTCCTGGATCCCTATATCTTGTGGGATCGTTTAAAAGTAAAAACACCAAGTCCTGGTTTTTGAACAACCTTGCAAGTCTCCTTCAAAAAAGTCTAGAAATAACTATCGATGGACAAGTTGCATATGACAACACAGGAGAGTCCCACTATGAGCTTTACAAAGCACTTTGGGAAACTGAAAAGAAAAGGGAATGCATGATCTCACAAGGAGTTGGAAACGAGAACACTCGTAAAATAATGAGTGGTGATGACAGCGGTGATAAAAGTGTAAAAGCTGATAAGTACTTTGGCGAGCTTTTCAAAACCAAAGTCCATATTCCTCTGGGTAAAATCTTGAGAGACCAAGGGTTATATGCCCCATACGGTATGAAATCAAACATAAGATACAAAATCACCCTACCACCTGCCACAGAAATTATGAAGGCACAATCTGGTCAGGCAGTTGCTGGTTACACTATCGAAGACCTACATTTTGAATACGAGACAATTACATCTCCGGTGATGTACCAACAGGCATTAAATTCTTACAATGTTGGAAGATCACTAATTTACGAACAGGTGATGTTGATGAAAAAGCAAACATGGGCCAAGGGTTCGACACTGGTAAATTTGAACATAAATGTACCCAGAAAGTCAATGAGAGGTATCATACTTTTGTTTCGCGATGACACAGTGGACTCTGAGCACTTTGTGTTCCCAAACATAACGAGTGTAAAAGTGGCCATCGAAGGAGTACCAAACTCATTGTATTCCCAAGGTCTTGAAGAACATCAACTTTTTAGATCTGCGGAGAACTTCTTCTTGGACTATCCCACTGACACATTAAACATCAAAAACTTTTACACAGGTAACAAGTTTGCACTGGTAGTAGATATGAGAACTGTTTGCGACAAAACAGCGGCTGGAACCGGGAGAAAGATTCTCAACACACAGGATGGTGTACTCTTGGAGATTAAGAAAAGGGTTACCACAAAGGACTTGACATGTTATGTGTACATAGTCTCAGATGGTGTGGTAAACATTGTTGGAAAACAACTACAAAGTATTGAATTTTAGACACTCGCTCGTTAAAAGTTTTCTAATTCTAAAAATTAGAAATCTTATCACTAATTTTAATTATCGTTAACGGTGATGTCTTCTATTTGTACTGGTTGAATGGTAGTAACTTTTTCATACCTCTTAGATCTCGAAGTGACAAACGCAATCTGTAAGTTACCTTCGATCCCTTCTTTTTCTTTTGCTACTTGTAACCCTGTGAGAAATTTTTTACGAACTGTGATGTCTTCGTTAAAAAGATCACCGTTATGTTGAATTTGTAGTTTACTAGGTTTACAACCCATTTTATTTTTAGTCCAAATTTACAAGGTTGGGTTCTTTCATCACATGTTCTTTCTTTACATTTTCCTTTACGACTGTAGTTGTACAATTTTTACTTGTACAATAATTCCACAGGGCACATAGACCAAAAATAAGGCCTAGTATTTTTACAATGAAAAAATAAGGCAAATCAGAGTAGGGCTCACACTCCCTGACCGGTTTTGGTTTTGGTAACTTCCTCTTCTTTGCACTTTTAGACAAATCACTTAGTTTTTCGCAAGCATCTTTTCTTTCGGGGCTTGTTTCTTTTGTACTCTGATCTGTTATTGCGTTATCACTCATAGTTTATTTAAGGTAATAAGAAAAACTTCATAATATACCCAGTTACCACAGATAATGCTAATAGTACTTGTAATTCTGTTGTACTTGTAGGTGGAGGGTCTCTTGAGTAAACTAAATTTAAATCTGGTGTTGGTACATCCACTGTAGATATCCTAGGTGTTGGTGTGTTCGGTGGTACAAGAACCTTCGGTTCCTCTGTGTTGTCTAAATCTTTGTTAATATGCTCGTTGTGACCAAACACCATACTACCACCAACTACCATTAAAATGTTGTTATAACCTGGTATTTTTTGTTTTAAAATTATCATATCACTTGGGATAAGAATGACACCAGGACTAATTGCAAAGTTTAAAATTACATTAGTACTTTTTATGGCATTTCTCATGTTAGACACAGTTACAGTTTGGTCATCTTGTACAAGTGTGTCCTCAACTAGTTTCTTAAAAACCTCTTGTGTTTGTAAAGACTTTGCACCTTTACCAACGATAGCCCATCTGGTACTAGCCTGTGCGCCAAGTACACAGTACACATAAGCTTCTAAACTTTGTTGGAATAACAACTGTCCAGTTTGTGTTAACCCTGTTGACTCTGTCGCAATGAACATTTTGTAGTCATCCAAACTTTTAATGGTTCGGTCACCTCGTTTCTCATATCTAATACCACTCTGTCCAAATTTACCAATCTCTGGTTTGTAATTCCTAACGCTACCGTGTGGTTGTTTTGCTAACCAAGTTCCCATCTGTTCTTGACCTTGATGAAATTCTTTTGACCAGGAGTACACGACAGGTATATTAATATTAATTATATTTTTAATTCTTTGGTTTAAAAACCTACTCATTTTACTAGGATCCCTAAGAAATCTTCTCATGTGGTAGTACAAATGGAATCTCGCTAAGTTTCCGATGAAATTATCTGACTCGAGCTTCGCTCTCGGTTTCCCAAAATGTTTGGTACTAATTCCAGAGGCATAAGTTGAAATGTAAGCAGCCAAACAAGCCGCGAGGTATGGATTCTCCTTGTAGTCGTTAAAGTTGGTCATGTTTTTTGTGATCACAAGATCCGGGAGTGTGGGATTAAAACTCAGAGCTTCGGTTCCCGTGCGTCCCGCTCGGACAAAAATACTTAAATTACTAGGGTTATCTGCAAAAAGACCTTTTGTGAATCCTTGTACAACCCCTTTCACATTCCAAATTCTAGGTTGCCAATCCAAGGCCCAGGCGAAAGAAAAACTCTTGGCTTTTATATCGTAAGCTCTCCCGTTATGGACATACATTATCCTAACAAACAAAGTCTTGCCCGAGTAGTCTTTTACTGGTTGGAACATAAATTTAGTAACATCTGCGTATGGATATTTTTCTTTGAATGCTTCCATTTTATTTGAGAGTGTTAAATAAAATGTCAAAGTTAACAGTATTTGTACCACAGAACAAGACAACTGTGAGTTTAGATATCTTTCAACATAACAAGAGTAAGATATATCTCAGATCGGCGACTATATTTTGGGAGTTCCATAATGTTTTAAGATGTCAAATTACACATGGGGCTGATAAGATTGTGTTTGAAAAAGGATATTGGACATTTGTTGCTATCCAAAAGAAACTAAAAGACGAGGGTATCGAGCTTGCTGCAAACCACATAAACTCTACATGCTCGATAAAATCTGAAAAAGCTTTAAACCTAGAAAACACAATAGGTCCTATGTTGGGTTTTTTACCAGACACCGCGTTGTTAAAAGATATATGGCACAGTTCCGGTCATGTCAATGTCAACCATGGATTAAAATATGTTAACATCGAATGTAGCATCGTGAACAGTTACCAAAACTTCGATACAAATGGTAAGCAAAGTAAAATAATAGCTTCGTTACCAATCTCGTCAACACAGCTCTTAATAGACACCTTGGAGTTCTACGATAACATCAACGCAAAAACACCTATCGTACAAAGATTTAATGCAATGTCTTTCAAACTTACGACTAACATTGACTTTCATGTAAACATGAGCGCATTGTTAGAATTAGAAATAGTATAGTGTGAAATAAAATGACAACACATTTTGAAACAGAACAAGGTCTAAGAGATTTGTACCACTCACCGGGAACAGGCTATCAAAGTATTGAAAGATTGTACCAAAAAGCAAAGGAAGAAGGGTTAAATGTTACGCGTAAACATGTTAAAGATTGGATTTTAACTGAAAAAACTTACACGACTACGAAACAAAAAAGTGGCAAGCATGTGTATCGTAAAACTATCGTTAGCAATCTTGGGGATCAACTACAATTAGACATGGTTGATATGACAGAGGGTCGTAAACCAAGTAACGATGGCTACCGTTGGATTTTAACATCAGTAGAAATATTATCAAGATATGCTTTCACAGAACCAAGCAAAACAAAAGGTGGTTTAGATGTCTCACACGCCATGGAAAAAGTGTTAGAGGAATTTAAACATCGGTTTGGTAAGTACCCAGATACTGTCCAATACGACGATGGTAACGAATTCAAAAACAAAAATGTTAACGCGTTACTTGCCAAACTTGGGATAAAACATTTCACAACACTTATTAAAAAAGGTGGCAAGGCCTTTTTTAACAGAAAGGCCGCCCTCGTTGAGAGATTAAATAGGACTCTAAAAACAACGATGTGGAAATATTTTGAAGAACATCAAACAAAAAAGTGGTTACACATCCTGGATGATGTTACATTTAATTACAATCACAGTATACATAGTACCATTAAAATGAAACCTACAGATGTGAACGAAAAAAATAAGGATGATGTCTGGATGACTTTGTAC
Source organism: Trachythela sp. YZ-2020 (assembly GCA_016169945.1). NCBI lineage: Eukaryota > Metazoa > Cnidaria > Anthozoa > Malacalcyonacea > Clavulariidae > Trachythela > Trachythela sp. YZ-2020. Next base: position 383,920 of record JADLSH010000395.1, read on the forward strand.
GCGAACGAAGTGAGCGGCGGGAAGACTACTGGAGGTAAAAAACCAAGATACAAAGTAGGTGACACCGTTAGGGTGGAAAAATATCACACAGGTACCAGATTTGTTAAGGGCTACACAATTAATTTTACGGAGGAGACATTTAAAATTACAAAAGTACATCGTGGTGATCCTGTTATGTATGACATACAAGATATCGCAACAGGGGAAGAAATACACGGTAGGTTTTACGAAAGAGAACTTAGCGAAGTGAAATAAATGACAACAGAAATGGAAATGGAAGATCTTGGTGATAATATTGAAACTGACCTTGACCTTGATGATGATGACACACAAGAAACTCCCATAGACGAAACTACTTTCAACGAAGTTATGGGAAAAATAGACGATAGTGGGCTTCTTGATGATGATGATGATCAAGACACACTTGACCAGCCCAGCAATAATCCTGATGTTAAAAAAAAATATGAGTTTTCATGGCTTATGAAAAACCTAGATGATATAGAATCTGGAAAAAGAGAACAAAATGATCCTCCTTTACAATCTTTTGACAACTTCGTAAAAAGTGAATTAAAAAAAGATACCACCACACAATTTCCACCTCCAAAAACCGCACCCCTTGATAATGATGATGACAATGAACAAAAAACACAGAGTACAAAACAAAAAACACAGAGTACAAAACAAAAACCACCTCCTGAACAGCAAAAACCATGGGGGATTACTAAAGTTATAGACACCGCATCAGACTGGCTTGGTGGTGTTGGTGTAGAAGATGATGACACACAAAAAACACAGAGTACAAAACAAAAACCACAGAGTACAAAACCTCCTGAACAGCAAAAAGCATGGCTTACTAGGGTTGTAGATGGAATATCAGATTGGCTTGGTGGTGTAGTAGATGATGATGATGATAATAATAAAATAATGGATGAAACTATCCCAGAAATGAAAAACCTAAACCCTGAAGATCCAGTGGAAGATCTTGATCCGAATGAACCTGATGATCAAGAAACTAACCTTGATGATGACCAAGATCAAGACCCTCTTGATGGTTCAACCGACAAGCAAGAGGGGGTAACACTTGATCCCCAAACTAGTGATCCAACTACTAATTTGGATGAAAGTATAGCTATTGTGACAGGAAACCCTAATGTTGTGAGAGTCGCATTGGTGAAAGATGTATTTTTAAAATATTTTAACACCCACTTAGACGAAAACGATGGTCCACACACACAGTTATTTCTCACAAAATTATCAGTAAGAAGAAATACCGCTGGTCGTGTTATAGGCATAGATTATGGAGTAGGTGAAGATAAGTTGGGAATTTATAAAATTAATGCTAATGATGAAATCTCAGTCAGTGCTAGTAAAAGTGGAAAAATGACAAGAGCTAAAAAACTATACGATGATGAGTTTACTGAAGTAACATTGGAGCATGCTAACACTGTGCCTGGTGTGATTGAGAGTCAAACCGGGGTTGTGGGTAACAAAGAGTTAAACGACAGTGTAATTAATAATTCTAGAGTCACATTAAATAGTACCATCAACGAGGCTTACGATGATATTAGATCTCAACACGAAAACATTGAGATGGAAAATTTAAAAGATGATGGGGGTAAATCCGAGTGGGGTGGAGAACTAGAAGCAATTATACAATCTGGCATTCGCAAACAAAATATTGGTTATAAGGAACAAATTGAGCTTTTGAAGACCGAGGCAAAAACTTGGCAGGATCGAAGTGCGGCAGAAAAAGATCCCAACCTAAAAACTTTATACAGAGCTGTTTCAAAGGCTGCAGAGTTAGAAGGAGATAACATAAGATTAGAAAACAAAATAAAACCTAAAACTGTCGAGGTTGAAAAAATATTAGAAGAAGAAATTGAAAACAACCCACTAACAAAGTTTGAGAAGTTTAAAAAGTGGGCTAAAAAGAACTTGGGTATCACAGCAGCCTTAAGTGTTAGTATCGCAGGGTTAATAACAGGAATTGTAACAGCAACAAGAAGAGCTCTTGCAACCGGCGCTCGTGGAGTCTCTGCTTTTGGGCGTGGGGTTGCTAAAATACTTGCTAAGTTTGGACCTGTATTTGGTGCTATCGGTAGCATTCTATCAACCGTTCTAAGTATGGGTGCCAAAGGGTTAATGTGGTTAGGTAACAACATGTGGATTCTTGCGATAGCACTAGGTTACTTTGCATATAACGAAATTAAAACTAGGAGTTAAACGAACGAAGTGAGCGAGACGAAGTGAACGAAGTGAGCGAGACGAAGTGTGTAAATTTGTAACGCGTTATCGGGTTACAAATTATTTTAAATCGTTTGAGTGTGTTGTATAAATTAGGAAAAGTTAGAAATGGAAGTGTTTAATGAAAAGTTAAGTGTAAAACTTGAGATCTTTATACATGATGATGAGATCTTATTTTTGGGGTCAAAAGTAGCCGAGAGTTTTGGATATAGAGATACACGCAGGGCTATTAGAATGCATGTCGACAATGAAGATAAAATCTTATGGCGTGATTTTATTCAAGGGGAGGGTGATTTTGCACCCCCTTTACAATATCAACCTCAAAGAGTTCTAATCAACGAGTCTGGGTTTTACTCACTTGCTCTTAGATCAAAAATGCCATTAGCAAAACAGTTCATAAGATGGGTGACATCTGAAGTGTTACCGAGTATCAGAAAAACTGGGGTGTACACTAATGATACAATCTGTGAAAAATTAGATAAAATGGTGCCAGACTCAGATCTTCTTGACATCAAAGATAAAAACCCATGTATATGTGGGACAAAGAATTTTGTGTGTCAATGTAATAATGAAAGAACAACAACACGAAAGTTGTTGGTTGGAAAAGCAAACATATTAAAAAACCCAATATGTGTTAAAAATGGTAAACTTGGTGGTTTAAAAGCCGCTGAGAATTATCAAAAAATGAAAAACAGTTTAAATCTTGATGAGATTATACATATGTATCATGGTACTTAAAATCAATATAGAGGATTTTAATTTGTAACTCGTTAGTGGGTTACAAATTTTTACAAAGTCTCTTATTCTTGTTCTTCTTTCGGCTGCGCTTCTTCTCTCGACTGCCGTCTCGGCTGCGCTTCACTTTGTTCACACCCCGTTATGTTTATGTGGTTGTAACATAATATACCTAACCCTGACAACGCAAAGAGATATTTACTATAATAATCATCTGGTGTGAAACTTGGCATTAGATCCTTAATAACAAACATTATGTTTTCATCCTCCAATATTTTTTCTATAAATTTTCCCTTGTCCTTAATTGTAAAGTAATCCCCACAAAAGTTATCAGAAATGGAAACTGAAAGTAGAACAAATTTAACTGCCATCTTTTGGCGGTTAAGATCATCCTTATTTTTAATGTACTCATTCTTTATACCCTTTAACACAGAATGTGTTACCCTTCTTTTGTTTCTTAAATATGACTTAGTTTGGTTAATAAAACCTTTCTCGGCGAGATCTATTAACTCGCTGCGTAATGCTTCGGTCTCTTCTGTTGTGTCCATTTATTATTATTTTAAAACATAATTTGTGTATGTTTTAAAATATTTTTACACGCGCGCTACGCTATTATTTTGTGAGAGCGTGGGAATCTTAAGTTAATTTCTAACCGAGCATACTTGTTCTCTTTAAGAGTTTTTCGTAGTGAGTCTTGTTCTTGTTTAGGGATGTCTAAGAACTCATCTGTGATGGTTTTCCATGCGAGAGCACTGGGTGTGTCAAAAACAACTAGCTTGGCTATGTTTTCTCGGTAAGCCGGTGTGATGGCTGTTAATTTTTGAGTGATGACTATCGTACTTAGGTTGTAATGTCTGGCCGAGAAAGCTAAGTTAACAAGCTCGGATGTTCTTGTCTTAACTGACTTAGAACTTGCACAGTCGTCTAAAATTATTAGCGAGTTAGTTCCCTTGAATGTATCCGATATGTATTTTAAAAATGTGTCGACTTGGTCTTGGTCACATTGTATCGTGTAAAAACCAGGGGAGTTTTTGAATGTCCAATCTTGGTAAGTCTGGTTGTACTCAAACGTTGGACATATTAAAAATATGTATTGGAAGTGACCGCGGTACTCGTTAACTAACATGTTTAACAGATAGTATGTCTTACCACACTCTGTCGATCCTGTTATAAGCATATTAAATGGTGTCTTCATTTTTATTTTACCCAATCTTTGTGAAAATCATAACTGTGTCATAAACATCGTAAACAAGATAACTATAATCATCACCAAAGTAGTTTGTGTAAGATTTTAGTTCAACTGTCGATCCTTTTGCAAGAGTAATAATACCTTCCATGTAAATTTCATGTGGGAAGGTTTTATATACATCACCTTGGGTTACAACTTTAAAAAATGGTTTAATGGTATTTTCTACATAGATACAAGTTTCAAGATCTGCATAGTCAGCATCATCCTTAGAGTACCAACTGTCGGTGGTGGTGATGACAGGACTGCCAGATTCAAACTTAGTTGGTTTCAAAGATAGTTTGTATTTAACTATGTAATCTCCTTGGGTGGATATTATAGCCGTGAGAATTTTGTTGTCATTTCTAGTACAAAATAAGTTATTTTTTGCAGCTTTGTATGTATGTTTACCACTATTATGGAAATAAGTAACCAAAAAATTATTAGAACCAGCGGGACCTGTTGGGCCTGTTATGGAATCGCCTTTTGGGCCAGTTGGGCCAGTAATTGAATCACCTTTTGGACCAGTTATTGAATCGCCTTTTGGGCCGGTTGGACCTGTTGGGCCTGTTATGGAATCGCCTTTTGGACCAGTTGGGCCAGTAATTGAATCACCTTTTGGGCCAGTTATTGAATCACCTTTTGGGCCGGTTGGACCTGTTGGGCCTGTTATGGAATCGCCCTTAAAACCTTTTAGGCCTCTTTGTCCCGAATTACCTTGTTCGCCCTGTATCCCGTCAGGGCCTTGAGGGCCTTGTGGCCCGATTGGGCCTTGTTGACCACCAATAGATGTGTATCTGTTATCTTTTGTGTATCCAAATGCTAATGCCATGTGTATTTATTTATTTCATAACTTACAAAAAGTTATGGAAATTGTCTAAAATATTTAATATTCAACTACAGATTGTTTGACTCAACAGTGTAAGTTGTTACATGTAGAGTTGACTCGTTACCACCTGTTTCATCAGAAAGTTGTTTAAATTTTACAGTCATAAGTTTCATGGTTTTGTACTCGGGGACAACTTCTGGAATACTAAAATTTTCATCCAATATGAAGTAGTTTGTACCCGGAATCTGTTTAGTTGCTAAATTTATTTCTTTGAGGTCCCTCGTTATTTTTGTACCATCCGACATTGTGCAGTATAAAGAATATAATATTCTCATTGGTGTTGTAATATCAGCGTCGTCGTCCATGAGGTGAGCTCTAAGAGCTATCCCTGAGTTTTCCGAAAAATTGTTACACCAGATGTACATTGGTCCAAAGTTCCTCATTCTGTCAGCAGGATGGCGCCATCTATCTTTAACGAGTCCATCATAAGACCCACGGAAATCACTAGTCGTTAGAAAGTATAATGGTTCTGCCCTAAGAGGCTTTTGGTTGTGGATGTAGTTTGGTTCATCATTTGAGTATCCAAATCTAAGTGTCATTTTATTAATGGTCTTTTGGTTTAACATACACTAACATTTTACCTAAAGATGTGAGCGCTATGATTAACATCGGTTGGTTATCAAGTAAGCACACCCTAACTCTCGTTGAGATGCTAGCAAGTTTACTCATTTTGATAATGTCGCCGGATTTAAACACCCCTGTTTGCGTTACACCCACATTAGGATCGTGAACTCCAAGTCTCACAGTCTTCACGACATAATCACTTACCGAAGATGTTAGTCTAAGTCCAAATAAGCCTATCACCTCAACAGTTATGTGTTGGTTAATAAGACTTAGCTCCTTACATGCCTTAAAAAACTCACTCGAATTAACTAACACACCCTGCGTGCTTTTTTCGTAACAAGCTGGTGGTATAATTTCGTACCACTGGCTAATTAAGGCGTTAAGAGTTGTGTTTGTGGTGTTTAAATTTTTGTTACACCTTGCAAGAATGTTAAATTTTTCGTCTTCATAACTTAACTCTATAGTTTTTGACTTCGTGATATTTTTAAGTATGGTCGCTAGTTGAATTGTGTCTATCACAATCAAAGATTTACCAGTACTTTGAAACATGTTTAACATTTCGTAATTAAACATCATGATTATCATTATTTTCGAGGTCAAAGGTTTTGGAGTCGACGAGGGTGCTTGGATCTGAACGAGAGGGTCGTCGGGTGCACAACTAATGTGTATTCCCAACTCTGAAACTTTAATGTATCCTTTGTAACTAACCATGCTTATTATGTCAGCAAAGGTTTTTAAAGTGAATCCTTCATCTGTTGTAAGTTTAAAACTCATATCTTCCTTTATGAATGACTTTGACTATATTTTGTTTTATAACCCTTAGGATTATAAAAATTATTTAGCATTCCCCATACGGTAGTAGCGTAGGGTGTTTACTAAGAGCGATGTGCGTTTTTATGACTCTTAAACTCATCGACTGTAAATTTATCCTTACAAACCCGACAAACCTTATGGTGATTACACTTTGTTACTTTTGCATTCATTTTATGAGTCATTCTTAAGTGTAATTTAAGTCATGTCTTAGTTCCTGTCCAATCACACTCAGCAAAGTCACATTCTATACGATGGGTGTCTACACAATGTAACACATTCACACACTTTTTACTCATACTTCACATTCTTTTCTTTTGGCCTGGTGAAAATATCGATTCAAATGTTTTTGGAAGCGTAGCGAAGCGAAGCAAGTGTTTTTGGGAAGCGTAGCGAAGCGAGGGTCCGCCCCCGAGGGCGAAGCCCGAGAGCAAGTGTTTTGGAAAGTGTTTGGAAAGTGTTTTTGGGAAAATGTTGCACAGTGTTGCACAGTGTTGCGCGCGCGTAGGTATGTGTTGCACACGCGTGGGTATGTGTTGCACACGCGTAGCCATGTATTGCGCAATAGTTTTGAAAAGTGTTTGAAAAGTGTTTGTCACGTGGGAATCGGGTGTTTGTCACGTGGGAGCGAGCGTAGCGAGTGGTGTTTTAAAATGCTGACGTAAGGGATAAAAATTTTGGCGTCATGGGGGTCTAAAATGAGGCGTGGGCGCCAAAAATACCCTACTGACGTTTCCTTGCGGTGGGCGACTACTACCAGAATGCTTTGCGAAGATATGGTATTAGCACATGGTTCATTCAAGGGCGCTGATTTCGTGGGCTTTCAGTCTATACATTGAGTCGGTACAATTGTAGATTTGCTCCAAGTTCCTCTTTCCCGATCCACTATGGTGTAAATAACATGAAGTAGCGCGGGATGGCGGAGCGAGAAAGAGACTTGTCAGCTTCGGAAAATCTCGGGTCAAAACTGAACCGAAGCGGTTCAATACTCTGTTTCATTGTCTGTCTGTATCGATCTAAAATTGTGTAACTCATGTTATCTATTCTATAATAGATCGATACAGAAAGACAATGAAAGAGAGACTTGGAGCAAGTCTAATCCTTGTCTAATCCGTGGTCTAATACAATTGACGGAGTTTTGAAAAGTATTATTGCTGACGTTAGCGTTATTGTGCTAAAACTATGTTAGACACAACTTTGTTTAAAATGATTGGTTTAGGCAAAGAAGTTAGTTTTAATCAAAACATTTGAGAGAAAAATCGTTTTTTGGGCAATTTGTGCATGAATTTGTACATCAACATGGCAGCCAAATTAATATTCAAATGCTATTAAGGTTACTCCATATGATGAAAACACTGATTCCATCATTTTTTACATTTTTATATATTTGAATTGAGGGGCTGAAAATCCTTCGATTCTCACAGATTATTTTCAAAAATATTAAAATGCGACCGAGATATAACTGAAAATGTTTTAAATTCGAATAATTTTGCCGCGAAAATAGTAATTGTAATTGACATTCTGCTAATTGGTGTTAACACAATACCGGATGGGGATGCAGGTGAGAAATTTTGTAGCACAAAATAAGAAGTAACGCACATACCCAATAGCTCTCATGTCCTGAATTTCGTTTTGCTGATTTAGCCTGCTCCTTATTCGCTTTGCTCTCCCTACATTTACGTTTCGCCGGCATATTTTAATGTTTTTGTTTTGCCTGTTACGCACTTATAACAAACTAGATAATCAGGTCCTAGGTTTAAATCGGCGGCGTGCAAATCTCGTGACGCGAAGGAGGTCAGACTTTCAAAAGTAGCCCGTAGCAACCATAGTGTTTTAAGATATAGCATTTTTGTTAAATTGCTGGTTACAACAATGATTTATCATCACGTACACAAAATTTGACGGCAAAAGCGTAAAAATTGAGCGCGCGGTGAGCATTTTTGTAAAACGCCATTTCATCATGTGGAGTAACCTTAAATTAAGGACGATTTTTATGCAAAATGTTACGGATTCGTTTATGGACTGCACGAATCCGAGACACACCTTTGTTTTTTTCCAAAAACATCCAATAATAATAGTTACCATTCATTTGCAGTCTATTTTTAGCACTTCAGAAAAAATCTTCCAACATCAATATTGCGTATAAAAAGACCGCTGCCCAAACGATTGCAGCAATAGCTCATCGTTATTTGTCAGCTTATCACATTTTTCAAACTCGTTTTTTTAAGGTACATTTAAGCGCTGCGATTTGGCGGTCCGATTTTAGGTTTTGCCATAAGTAGCCCAGAAAATATACTGTTTCCTCACAATAAATATGGTTTCAAAAGATATCTTTATCAATTTCATTTTTCAAATATGTTTATAGTGCTTCTGCCTGTGATATCCAGCAATTTACTTGTATCATTATCTATGCAGACTGTCCAGTCACATAGTTACGTCGTTATATCATATATATATCCGCATAGATACACAAGTATATCCCTGGGTAGAAACGTCAAAAGGATTTTAAACATATTTTTAGACATTTAATTGTTAAAGATAGATTTTACAACTATATTTATTGTTAGGAGAGCAGTATTACTATTATTTGCTGTGCTACCTATGGTTTTGCTGAATGTTAATCACTAGCCTATTCTCAATTTATGATGTCGTCAGATGATGTTCGCCACGTATTCTTTAAAGGGATATAGCAATAAAAATTTAGTTTATCTCATTTGAAAGAACTTTTAAAATTATATCTAAGTGTCCCTTACCGATTTCTCGTATCTTGCTTAGTTTTTGAGATATTTTGACTTAAAACAATGAGATGTCCGCCATTTTGGATTATTTTTTGAACTGATTAACGGTGGTTTTAGTGACGTCACAAGCATGGTTAGCCATATAAAACCACTCATAATGACCATTGGCTTTCTGGGTAAGATCTTGCGTGACTCTGCTTGTGACGTTACATGCATACCACAAAAATCCAAGATGGCGGACAGCTCGCTGATTTATGACATACCAAATCACATAGCAAATCCATTAAATCACATACGTCAAGAGGAGAATCGGAACGACAAATCAGATCGCGTGAAGAGGCCTTTACACTTACATTCATTTGACATCTTATACATAGACTGTTTTGTCTTTTGAAGAGCAATATCTGAATTTCGAATATATTTCGGAGTCGATTCTGCCAAACTAAACTAAATTTCTGCACTAATTAGGATGAAATATAGATCATTTTCATGTGACGTCACAAAATTCAAAAATCGAAGCTGGAAAGCTGGCTATTTTATATGTTCCGTATATCGTTACACAATAGGTATCTAAACAAGTAGGTAGTGTGCATCTTCGCCTGCAATGCGTGAGAAACAAGCCTGTGCCATCTGCACGAGTCTTGCATGTATCAGCAGTTTGAACAAGACAAATTTCGTTCCAAACCAAAACACACAAAGCAATCCAAAATATAGAACGATTTGCCATCATGAATGACAGAAAACGTAGCGCAGCACCAAACAAGGAAGGACGCAAATATATAGTGTTAAGAATACAGGAAGACTACTTTAAAAGCATCCTTTAGACTTTAGTTTGTAATTGCTGCGTAATTTCATTTAATTAAATCTCTTGAGGGTTTACGTGGTGATAATTGCTTTGTTTTGTGAAAAACACTACGCATGCATGTTTATCTATTTCGCAAATCTTTGGATCGCCAAAGCTTGGATCAGTACAAACAATACTATTGAAACAATTGTCATTGTACTGTTAGTTACTTGCACTAACGAACCGAGTTTACGAATCGAAATCGTTGCATACCATATATAGAATCGTTGTGCTTTCCACAAAATAGATCAAATATTTTAGGCTGCATTCCAATGCAAGTAAAGCGATTTTTAAGTTCATAAAATTCTACTAATAGAAAGAATGTACATATATGAATGAGTGTGCAGAACTTAGTGTTCTGTATGATATAGTATGTGCTTGTTAACGTAAGGATATAAATTACAGGTGTATGTACCACAGAATACCACTGTACCACAGAATACCATTCTTATTTATTTATCTTATAAAATGTGGAGGAAACATACTATATACTTTATTTTTGTGAATATATGTTAGTTTTATTTTTAATTTACATATTATACAAAAAAATATGAATATTTTCATAAAAATTCTTAAAAATAATCAGGATTAACAAAAAATAAAATTTTTGATACTTTTTTCCCGCATAATACCTGTAAAATTCGAAAGTTTAAAAATAGATTTGCAAACCACTATAATTATATAATTTATGTTGATCACTATTTTTTTTATGCAACACAACATTATTACTATACAGGAATCACACCGAGGAATCAATTTTATCATTGAAAAACTGAATTTTTCAAAATTATTGATAAACCTGGTATTCTTTGGTTACACTGGTATGCAGCACTGATTTTAGTATTTACCTTAATACCTTTCACTAAATTAAGTTAGCAATATCCTACAGTATTATCACAAAACATGACACACCAAATCCTGGAACAATTTGATAAACCGTTGCTTATTTATCTCTGCACTGGTATTCTGTGGTACATTAGAGTTTGTTCCACAGAATGTTCAATTAAAAAAAATATTTAAGTCTATGAAATCTAGCCCCAAAACCCCAGGAAGAAAACATATATCGATAAACTACATTAAAAAATATTAAGTCACGTTATATATATTTGGCAAAGATATGGATATTCTGTGGTACATACACCTGTATAACAACGTAACTGGAGAATTTTTTCCTTACAATAAAAATAGTATGAAAATGGCAATAATATAGTATGGAAAATAATTGCCATTTTCATGCTATGGAAGCACTATCGATATGCTATGGATATAATACGGCAATACTGTGGAAATATCATTTCATATCATTTCCATAATATGGATTTGAAAAATATTTTTCCAGTGTACATTCCGTGCGCATACTGTACTTATAGTACTCATGACTGAAAAGCCACCTTTATGCCTTTAGGCTATACTTAGTACAAGTATTCTTGTTTTAATACTTCTGCCATTTCATTATATCATATAGTTAGTGTACTAATTCATTGCTGATATTTACAAGATGTGAAATATAGATGTTGGTCTTTTATACACGGTCTTATAGCTTCTTGATTTTATTAATGGTTCGGTCAAGTTATTACACTTTACAATGAATGTAAGCTTTCGAGTCGGAAGTCTGGATCATTGCGTCAGCACTTATAGTTTGCATACATTTCATATATAGCTGTATGCTTTGAGCCCATCAGGCTAAAGAATTAGCAAATACTTTTAGTAATGTAATTTCTCATATATGTTATTTTTTTAGCTATCCATCTTAGCTTGACAAAAATTATTAAACAATGTTGCATAGCACAATTATCTATTTGGCGGGAAAACTTTCGATTTCGTAATGTATTTGAAATAGAATTATATTGAATACACTGACTACTTTGAATAATCTTTCAAGTGATGATAATTACAAAGTAATTGACTTGCACTCTAAAAAAAGGTGTGTTAAATTAACACACCTTTTCTGTCCAAATTTTAACACACCTTTAGGTGTGTTTTGTAACACACCATAAGGTGTGTTAAACACACCTTAAGGTGTGTTTTGATACACACCTAAGGTGTGTTAAACACACCATAAGGTGTGTTAAACACACCTTGAGGTGTGTTTAGTTACACACCAAAAGATGTGTTAAACACACCATAAGGTGTGTTAGAAAACACACCTAAAGGTGTGTTTTCGGCTTGTCCAAATTTTAACACACCTAAAGGTGTGTTTTGGAAGAAGGTGTGTTTTCTAACACACCAAGGTGTGTTTTCTAACACACCAAGGTGTGTTTTCTAACACACCAAGGTGTGTTTTATTACACAGCTAAAGCTGTGCTAGACAACACATGTATTGACCCTGTACTCTATTACACACCTTTCCTAAAACACAACTTAGAACACACAAATTGAATCGGGCTTAAGAACATACAAAACAATGCACACATCGAAAATGGTTGACATGTTAATTCTATGTTTCAATGATTGCAAGATGGTTGAAACACATAATTCAAATGTTATACCCATTCCCAGATTGTGTAGTGCTTTGTATTTTCAAAGTTACTCTGTGGAAACCATGATTTTTGAATCTAGTTTTACCATTATATAAGAAAGCATAATACTACAATAATTGTTAAATAATTTATTAAGACTATAAAGTAATGTTAAGACTATTAAATAATGTACAGACTATTTTGTAGGATTACAGTTAGCTTAATTCATAACAGAATAGTTCTACAGTTCGTTTTCAGCTATTGACATGCTACTGTTTAGTTCAGTCATTAATGCTGAGTACTTTGTACCTTTGTATGCATTATCGCTTGATCGCAACACAATTTCCTGAAGAAAGGATAAGGCCACAACCATACCATCTGGGTAGGAAACGTTGAAAACGTACGGTAGTGCGCGGAAATGACATCTATCAGAGCGTTGATCACATCAGTACCAGGGCATTCAACAAACACTTGGTTCTCCCCAATAATCATTAACTGGTCTACATCCTCCAGGCAACCAGTGCACAGTACACGAAACTGGACCATTTTATCCTGGACTATACTCTCAATTGCTGACGAGGGCTATGGAAAAAAATATTGTGAGTGTCAATGTAGGTATTGGTGTAAAAGACAACTACTCAACTAGAATACGATTACACATCCAACATAGAATATGAGGTCTGAGCACTTGCACAACATTAAATATCCTGCAGTAAATAGCACTTGCCAAACATCAAATGTCCTGCAGAAAGCAAGCTAGATTATATACTTTGTCTCAGTGGTGAAGCTAGACATTAGCAACTAGCCATGCTATGCAATTATTGAAAACTTTTTTTGAGTTATTATAAGGAGAGTGGGATACTCGGCAGTTGACTGTTCTGTAAAACTACCTGAAGACTGGTAGACTGCCTGGATATTATGTCATGCTATAAGCTAGCTTGGATTAAGCAAAACATCTGGCCACAATAGAATCTTAGGAGAATAAAAATTAATACACTATTTTAAAATGCATTGGACATTAATCGGTTAACCTTGAATTATCTCTATCGTGTGCTGCAGTGTGGGTAGAGTATAGCAAATATGGCAGTTGACTGTTGTGTAAAACTTCGTCTGGAATTAGTAGAAGCCCAGACAAAGGGCCTTTGCTTGAAACGTCGAACTTCTTATTGTATTTTTCAGGTAGTTTTACACATGTTCAGTCAACCGCCATAACCTTGAATTAGTTAACTACATACTGTATCAAATCTTTGCACCGCATAAAAATACAAAAATTGTAATTGTTATTTTTGTAAGTCCCTATTGCGACCAGAGGTTTTTCTCATCCAAGAGAGCTAGCTTATGGTATTACCTGTACATAATGTCTACCCAGTCTCCTACTCTCCCTTTGATTACTCAAATTGTCTGGAGTTAGAAAGAGCATTGTCAAAGCAAGCCATGGAAACTGCTCTTGCTATTCAAATAAGCATGCATTAAAATATTAGGCTAAAGACAATGCATTTCTGAAGGTTTCAATAATTAAAGAATCAACAATTTGCATAGCACAACCAGTTGCTATCTCTAGCTTCATCACTGAGACAGAGTATATAATCTACCTTGTTGTGAGACAACCCACTGAATAAAACAGCCTGGTTTAGAACAGGTCGCTGCATATTGATTGAAAAACTGCCTGGTATTAGACAGAGAATAATAGCGAATTAAGGCACATTGCGGTTTAATAGGTTAACCGTAAGTGAGGAGTTCATTAGAGTTAGAATACTATACTGATATTAATCGTCTCATAGTTTGTAGACATGTGATTGTCAAAAGACTGCAACCCTAAGTTTTCCCTGATCTGAATACCTTTTACATTGTCACATTGGCCAATATCAAACACACATAACTTGCTGCAGTTCATTCAATCCTTGTATAATTTGTTTTGTCTCTTCCAGTAATATATCATTGTTCTAATCTTTGAGTCCTGAGGACAAGGCGAACCATACAGAAATATACCTTGTTTAGCCAGCTCCAAATATACAATATCTGTCTCAAGAGAAGTAAACATATATATTAGGACAACCTGACAGCTTGACATTTATATAATACATATAATAGAGTATATATTGAATGCCAATAGACAGGTCTCATAATTATGTCTATTTAAGCCATGCATATCCAACACTCTTTCTTTCCCTTAACAAGTAAAATCGTCTGGCATTTAGACAGAGTAAAATAGGAATGTAGGGCCACTAGGTGAAATGAGCAAATTGTCTTAATGGGTTAAAAAGAGACATGGGCAAACAGTTCGGTTAACCCACCAATATCCAGCGGTCTGTGACGAGTACAATCATGTGGTGTTAAACTTAGTAAACTAACGTATGGGGAATTAGGGCACATCCTTAATGGTTAACCACTCAACATTGGTAACGGTCAGGCATCATTAACATATGTACAAAATTTATTACCTTTTCAATTTGTGCAGGAACATTATAGAATTCTGTAATATTAAGCAGTGGCAGACAGTAAGGGTGACTCATATAATCTAAAAATATAAGATGTATTTTAATTTGCAAGCACATTTCAAAAGGTAATAAATTTTGCTCACAGACACAAAAACATTAATTAATGAACCCTGGTACGCATACTATAAGAGTCGACTATTATTGGATTAAATTACAGTTATATCTAAAATCATAATCAATTTTCAGTATTTTGCAATAAGCAGTGGTAGACACTAGGGGCCAAGGGGTAGTCGCCCTCCAATAATTTCTCAAAGCCTTTGAATGATAGCTGGTTAACTGTGTAACAAAGCTGTATCAATGAATTTACAACCACAAAAGCCTTGATAGGCTATAATTTAAGTAAATTTGCATGAAATTTAAGCGAAAATAGTTTTAAGAATTGAGATTTGCAGCAACAAAAGGATGGTTATATGTTGGCAACCTAAGTTTGCACCCCCTATATTTCGCGAAGTGCCCGGCACTGGCAATAAGTTCCTTATCCATATCCACACATTGCTTCTGTCTGGCCCCATTAGAATGTGGGAAGGAAGTACTGGTCGATACCACATAGTGTAGAGTGAGAAATAGATATGTTGTACCGCAGCCATTATTTCCCTTAGGAAATGCATGTATCGGTGGCTTCCCCAGGCTGGGGTCGACCGCTAGGACCCATGGGGATTGGTCTTTTTACCCAGTCAAACCTTAGCAAATTCCCCTGGGTACAAGATACAGGTATTAAATACAACCCCCACCCTCAAGGGCAGTATCTTTTTTCAATCTTATATCAAGTTACAGAGCCAGTTGCAAGCGGTATAAGCTCTCGTTTATTGACTGACTAATCAACACTAAAACATATCAACAATGACTTGTAGAAAAATATAGGAAATGTATAATATTAATGGCCCTAGACCAATCCTATAAATTCATAATAAATTCAAAGCATCCAAGTCACATTTGGGAGTTTCTAAATCAAAATCTCCTGGGTACTTTCCTGTGGGTTTTCGGCTTGAGAACCAAATTTGACTTTTCCCCCAACCCCATGGGATGCAAACACTTGGCAAATGCCTCTGGGTCCCCAGGGGGAAGCCGCTGATACATGGATAAGTAGGGCATAGTGTTAGTCCTCTCTACTCTTGGAACATAGGCATGATATAATTTAACATAGATCTATGATTAACTTTTGAAGCAAGCTATTTTTGTGTAAAAGGGGAGAATATTCCTGGTACTACCAAATATCCACTTATCGGCAGCACGAGAGCATCATGGATTTACATTGACTGGTGCATAAACTTCTCACAATCAAAATATATCAACCAGGCATTCGAACATTCACATGTGATAGTATTAAATAGTTGGACAATGGGCCCAGTAATTTTACATTCTTGGACAGGTTTCGGAGATGTGAAAATATATAAAAGTCATGCGAATCTGACCTATTAGTATCGATGAAACATTTCAGCTTACAAAATACAGCAGAATTTAGATACATGACTCTGATTGACAGTATACCAGTTAGTGGTGACAAGGCCGGATGCAATCTCTTGAACTCAAATAATATATTTAGAATAGGCAATACTTTTACAATAGTTTTTTCTCCATTTTCACTGCATATGTATCAACATAATTATATTAAAATCTTATATGAAAGTTGTAGCTGATATTTGAAGTGGTTAAATCTTTAAATAAAGCTGTATATACTAGGACAAGATGGGCTCTGAGTATTTAACTGCAATTTGTCATATACAGTTGGTAAATATAAACATTGAAAGCCCAAGTAAAAGTGAAGATTTTCTTAGTAGCATTTGCTGAAGTAATTTTAAGTTGGAACTGTATTATTTTCAGCGTTTTAATTCATATATTGTCGCGGCAAATTCAAATTTTAAGCGGGCACAACATGCTTGACTTCCACGAACGAAGATTGCAAATATTTCCTAACAAAATCGCTCTATTACATAAAAAACATAACAATAACCTTACCTGAATATTATTCAGTAGTCGCCGATGTATTGCTTCTGAAAATCCAGTTTATCTTGGGTCAAAAATATAAAATTTCGAGCACGATTTCGACTAACAGAACAAAAATAAAATTTTTAAAATATGGAGGTGTGATGACTCTATCCCGAGAACCTTTGCGCGCGTAGTAAGAAGACTAGACACCAGTCTGTCAGTCAGCGCGCATTGCGGAATATTCATTTTTCGTTCATTCTTTGATAGAGTGACAAAACTGCAATCACCAGTAAATGTTTAAGATTTTGTGTTACATATAGAGCTCTTAAATAGATAGATAGTCGCTGAGATGCCCTTCAAACTTGAGCATACCGATATATTGCCCGATATATTTCAATATTTTCGTAGAAATACTATAGCATACATGTGGATTTCGGGTATAAGGAAGGTTATTAACATATATATATTAAGGTCTTTTATCAAAATAATAACTAAACGGTTTGAAATTTTTCGAGAAACATCTATTACCGCCGTTGATAGGGTGATAATGACGTTTCAAGATAGCAGTTGGGTTTAAAATGCTTTAAAAAGCCTTTTATAGTTATCATAGTTGGCGTATATAATGTTTCTCTAGTTTTCTTGTTTATAGATGTGAAAAATTATAACATGTTTAACTTATGTATATGACAAATATGTATGATAAATTATTGGTGCAATCCCTCCCTCCTCCCCACCACCCCACCCCCTCTGTTCCGCAGTCCCTGGTTAACGATCAACTCGCTAACTCGATCACTGTTGTATTCAAGTCAGTCGAGTCTCTTTGTTTTTCAAACCAAAAATAATTCTCAAAAAAATTGGATCTAAATAGGAAATCTACTATCTCTTTTAGAAAATGTAGGGAGCCACTTTTCCTTTCTCATTCCATGCTGTGTTTTGTTTAAAAAATCCGTGCGAGGTGTGTTCTGTAACACACCAAGGTGTGTTACTATAAAAAGTCAAAGGTGTGTTGTCGAACACACCAAGGTGTGTTTTCATTCAAAAGGTGTGCAACTTAACACACCTTACAGTCATCAAAGTAAGGTGTGCTAAAAGGAAGTGTGTTCCATAACACACCTTGGTGTGTTTTGTGACCCACCATGGTGTGTTCTCTTACACACCAAGGTGCGTTTTCTAACACACCAAGGTGTGTTTTCCAAAAGTGCGTAGAAAGGTGTGTAAAAAGTACACACCTTGGTGTGTAATGAAACACACCTTGGTGTGTCATTAAACACACCTTGGTGTGTAATTAAACACACCTGTTTTTAGAGTGTGCTTTGTGGAAAACAGGACCATTTATATATTTCGAAATACTTCCGATCCAGATAATTGATATATTTTAATACATATAACGTATACATCCTCTATTTAGCCCCCTTTCAAACAAGCCGCCTTCTCTCATAATTTCCCCTTTTTAAAGTCTGGTTCACACTAGCAATTTTGTCGGCGATTTTTCTATTCCTGATCGATGTGGTCGAGAGAATGACATATCAACGTATCAACGTATGCCTTTGTAAAACCATAGACTATCCGGAAGATAGGGACTGGAAACGCTGGGCAAAGCGCTAATGTTGCTGACGCGACATCCGTGATGCGCTTTTATCACGTAGCAGTTATCAGTTGCCACGGCAACCAGCCTTAATCAGAACAAAAAAATTCGAATCCTTTGGTAATTTGGGCTATTTAAATCCAAGTTCATCTCATTAATATTGATTTTTTATGTGCCCGTAAGCACAGAGTTACTGCCAAGGTAAGTGCGTTTTTATATTTCCATTTTGACTATAAATATTAATCATAATTCCAGTTTTGTCGTAGCATGTACATCAAAATGGCGCACGTAAAAAGCATCCGTACATAAGTAGTTTCCTTCCAAACCCTGGAACTTGACGAGAAGGCTATCACTTGTCTTTTACAACATATATTTACCATCGCATGTGCAATGTTAATGCAAATAGGGTAGTTACAACTTTGTGCGATATGCCAATCTTGTACAAACGAGGTTTTTTGACGCCTCTGTTTGCGCGACTACGAGAGGATCACAATTTATGTTGTCCTCGCTTCAAACCCTGTAACTTCACTTTATGTATATTTCAGGACTTCACATTTACATATTTTAAACAAGAATAAAAATGTCGATGCAACTATCGACTTTTCAAACTTTTTGATGGTTTGACAAAGCAAAAAACACCATTGAATGCTTGCGTTCCCTTTTTGACTACAAAAATGTCGCCATTGTTGTTGTTAGTGTATGCACCTACTTCAAACCCTGTAACTTCACTTTAAATAAATTTCAAGACTTCTCATTTACATATTTTAAACAAGAATAGAAATGACGATGCAACTATCGCTTTTTCAAAGTTCTTTTGGATTTAATAAAGCAGAAAATCACCTTTGAATGCATGCGTATTATTTTGAACTACAAAAACTCGTCATTGTTGTTGTCGCTGAAAATACTACAAAATAGCCGCCTTCGTTGTTGTTTTTGTACACAGTTACTTCAAACCCTGTAACTTCATTTTAAATAAATTTCAGGGTCTCTCATCTATATATGTTGAACAAAAATAGAAATATGAATGCAGCTATCGCTATGTCAAACTTCTCCTGGGTCTAACAAAACAAAAAATCACTTTTGAGTGCATGCATATTATTTTGAAATACAAAAAGCTCGCCATTGTTCACATCTACTTCAAACCCTGTAACTTCACTTAAATATATTTCAGGATATCTTATCTATATATAATGAAAAAATATATAAATGTCAATGCACCTATCGCATTTTTAAACTTCTATTGGCTTTAACAAAGCAAAAAATCACCTTTGAGTGCATACGTATTATTTTGAACTACAAAAACTCGTCATTGTTGTTGTCGCTGTATACACCTACTTGAAACCCTGTAACTTTACTTTGAATATATTTCATGGTTTTTCATTTATATATGTTGACCAAAAATAGAAATGGTAATGCAGCTATCGCCTTTTCAAACTTCTATTGAGATTACCAAAGCCAAAAGTCACCTTTCAATGCATGCGTATTATTTCTAACTACAAAAACACTCGCCATTGACGTTGTTGTTCTACAGGCCGTATCACGGACAGCAAGCGCAAAACAATGGCGTTTCCAGTCCCTGTCTTCTGGATAGTCTATGGTAAAACCGATCCCATAATTATCACTTACTTTTGTTCGTGAGTCCACTCAATCGCATGTGTCAGGAGGAGGATAATCGAAGACAAAATTGCTAGTGTGAACCATGCCAGGCTTAAAGGACGAAATTTCAATATTAGGCCGCCTCTCAATTAACCCCCCCCCCCCCTTCACCACAAAGAGATATATGTGTACGCCGTAGATTTATCAAATGGGCTACAATTTCCGTTTTTATCGAATTTCTTACTTGCTACGTTGAAGGAAAATCAAGAAGCCCCCTCTTCAAGATGTCCCCTTCAATAAGCCCTCCTCTTCAATAAACTCTCCTCTTCAATAAGCCCCTCCCTTCAATAAGCCCCTCTTTTCAATACGCCCGTCTGTTCAATAATTTGTGGCTTCAGCACTAAGTCTAAGGAGTACACAGTCTTTACTGCACAAATTGGTTATCACCGCACCTGGAAATAATCCCTGTTCAATTCTCTCTTTCATTGTCTTTCTGTATCGATCTAAAATAGTGTAAGTCATGTTACCTATTCTATATTAGATCTATACAGAAAGACAATGAAAGAGAAACTTGGAGCAAGTCTAATCCTTGTCTAATCCGTGGTCCAATATACAATTGACGGTGGGTACTCATTTGGAGAAAAAACTTTTTCGTAAATGCTCCAATGCTCGCGATTTTCCAATAACATGTCGTTGCTATGGTGGTTAGTACGGGACAACATTTCAAACAAGCTGCTATTTTCCCCTATTTACCCATTTTCCGCCAAACAAATAGAAAAATTAACACCAGAAAACGAAAAAGGGATCATTAATGATGCATAATCTGGCTAATTTCAAAATACGATTTTCTTTTAAAATTTGAGTGTAAACCACCTTAAGGACGATTTTTATGCCAAATGTTACGATTCGTTTAAGGATTGCACGAATTCGAGACACACCTTTGTTTTTTTTTAAAATATCCCATAATAGTAGTTATCATTCGTTTGCAGTCTATTTTTAGCAACTTCATAACCAATCGTCAGGTCTTTACCGTATTCAGAAAAAATCTTCCAACATGAATATTGCGTAGAAAAAGACCGCTGACCAAACGATTGCAGCAATAGCTCATTGTTATTTGTCAGCATATCACTTTTTTCAAACTCTTTTTTTAAGGTACGTTTACGCGCTGCGATTTGTCGGTCCGATTTTAGGTTTAGCCATAAGCAGCCCTGAAAATATACTGTTTTCCTCACCATAAATATGGTTGTAAAAGATATCTTTACCAATTACATGTTTCAAATATGTTTAAAGTGCTTCTGACTTTGATATCCAGCGACTTGTATCTCATTATCTATGCAGGTTCTCCAGTCACACAGTTACGTCGTTGTATCATATTTATATCTGCAAAGATACAAAAGTAAATCCCTGGATAGCAAAGTCAGAAGCATTTTAAACATATTTTTAAACATATAATTGTTAAATTTCTACAGCTATATTTATTGTGAGGAGAGCAGTATTATTTGCTGTGCTACCTATGGTTTTGCTGAATTTTAGTCACTAGTCTATTCTCAGTTGAGATGACGTTTGCCACGTGTTCTAAGGATATGTCAATAAAAATTTAGTTTATCGCATAAAATTATATCTAAATCTCCCTTACCGATTTTTTGTATCTTGCTTAGTTCTTGAGATATTTTGACTTAAAACAATGATCCGCCATCTTGGATTATTTTTTGATCTCATTAACGGTGATTTTAATGACGTCACAAGCAGGGTTAGCGATATAAAACGACGACCAAATAATGACCAAATAATAATTAGTAGATGTTCAAAAAGTTGTCAGTCAATTTGGTATTTGAAATAGTGACCGAAGTAAAATTTTGGGCTCATAATGACCATTGGCTTTCTGGGAAAGATCTTGCTTGACCTGACGTTAACATGTATATCCGCAAAAATCCAAGATGGCGGACAGCTTGCTGATTTATGATTATTTCTGTCAAAATATCTCAAGAACTAAGAAAGATACGAAAAATCGTTAAGGGAGATTTGTGTATAATTTTAAAAGCTCTTTCAAATGAGACAAACTAAATTTTTATTGCCATACCCTTTAAATATCGCTAAATCGCAGGGCGTACTTTTAAGGCCTGTTCGCACAATCCGATTTGTCGGATATCTATTGTGGGACGTTTGTGATTTCACACAATACAGTAACAACTACACTTTTCGCCAGGTCTTGTCAGCAAATCTAGTAAATCACATACGTCAAGAAGTGAATCGGATCCGACAAATCAGATCGTGTTAACATGCCTTTACACTTACATTCATTTGACCTGTTATACATAGACCGTTTTGTGTTTTGCATCGCAATTTCTTAATTTCAGCCAACTATACCAAATTGCTGCACTAATTAGGATAAAACATAGATCGTTTTCATGTGACGTCACAAACTTCAAAAATTGAAGCTACAAAGCTGGCTATATATATTCCGTATATCGTTAAGGGTGTTAAAAGTATGTCATACGCACAAATTGGTTTTAAAATGCATGGTTAAGGTTACGAAGCGATGCCTCCTCCAACTTTAAAAATAATTTGCCTAAAACTCTGCCTTATACTAGCATTTGATTTTTGGCTGCCAATGTTCGTGTACTAATTCAACGCAATTTGGTGCCCCAAATGGCGGTCAAAAAAATAAGTGTTCAAATGAAGCCAAATTTTAACCCAAATATTTTGAATCTTATTAAGGTTGGATTAGACATTACTTCTTAACCTTAACCTTAACCTTAACCTTAACCTTAACCTTAACCTTAACCTTAACCTTAACCTTAACCTTAACCAAACATTTCAAAACCAAATTGTATGTATAATATAGTTTTATCAGCTTTTGAAATTAATGCTGACGTCAACAATAATAATTTTCAAAACTCGGTAACTGAAGGAGAAATAATTGTATCAACTCAAATATTTTAGTGAACACTCTTATAGCGATCTAGAAAACATGTGAGACAGCCAGCTTTGTAGCTTTCATAGTTAAGATTTTAGAATTTGTCACGTGTTCGGTGAAACCATCTATATACACTTTTTATTCCTTATTCATATAGAAATTACATCCTATTAAATTATTAAACATAGTAATAATTTCGTAAATTTTAATTCAAAATATTCAGTTACCCATACACTGTACAAATCTGGTCAGAAGTTAGCCTATTATAAGAACAAATGAGGGTTGTTTCGCGTGTGCCTATTGAGATATAAACAAAATCTCGACGTTTCGAGCTAAAGCCCTTCGTCAGGAGAAATTAGTAGACAGATAAACACATTACATCAGCTTTTATAGCAACGCTATAAAAGCTGTCACGTGAACAAAATATTAACCAATGAAAATAAAGTAGTCATAACAATCATAACAAAATAGAATTAATATGTAAAGATATAGACTGCGTGCAGGCTTCGGCCCGATTATAGGGTCGAAGGCCTGCGCACAGGCGTTACACTTATCAAAGCGCTATAAATGTCGTACAAGGGAAGGGAAGAGGGGATATAGAGGAAAGTATATAAGAAGTATTTAAGAGAAAAGAATGAGCTAGATGAAGGAGAGGCGCTCATTCATACCATCAGGCTGAATGGTGCCAAGTTTAAAAATGAGACGCTTTTCTTGCTTCCGACGGGTATCATTAGCACCAATAATGGGATGAATGGCGCATATTTTCATATCAGAAAAGGAGTGGTTGGCACTGTTGAAGTGCCTAGCAACAGGTTTGTTGTGCACATTGTTCTTAACATCACGCAAGTGCTCAGCAAACCTATCGCCTAAACGTCTTCCAGTCTCTCCGATGTAGAGCAAGCCACATTTGCTGCAAGAGATGCAGTAAACGAGGTTGGAGGAGATGCACGTGAAACTGTGCTTGATGACAAACTGAGATTTAGGAGCCGAAATACAGGTGGTGGGGTTTAAATGCTTACAAGTGTAGCACTTAGCACGACCACAGGAAACAGTGCCAGCTGGTGACACAGAATCCTATCGCAGTGAGCTGTGCACTAGGGTTTCCCGGATGTTTTTACTGTGTCGAAAAGAGACTAGTGGGGTCTCGGAGAAAATGGAAGACGTTGCAGGGTCATTTTTAAGTAGATTAAAATTCCGGCAAATGATGTCCCTTACTTTAAAATTGAAGGGATGAAAGGTTAAAACTAAAGGTACTTTTTGATTAGAAATTGCAACCGAAGGTTCTCTTAAGGTGTCTGAACGGAGTATAAGGGAGGCCTTGTTAAGGGCAGTATCTAAAAGGTGGGAAGGATAACCACGATTCACAAAAAAGCTTCTCATTTCTGAACATTTGGCATCAAAGTCGTCGTCTTCACTACAGAGGCGACGAAGACGTAAGAATTGAGAGTAAGGGATAGCAGTTTTAGTGTGCTTAGGATGACAGGATGAGAAGAGAAGATAGCTGTGGGAGTCAGTAGGCTTGTAAAAGACAGATGTGCTCAGCCTATTACCATTGATAGAAATGAGAATGTCTAGGAATGATACACTGGTCTCACTGATCTCCCATGTGAACTGAAGTGCTGGATGGAAATCATTAACAAAGTTAATGAAGCAATTCAGAACAGCACGCGAACATGATGCAGTGCCTAAGCAATCATCAATGAACCGGCGATAGAAGTCAGGTGAGGGACCAGTGTACTGTTCGAAGATTTGTTTTTCCACATAACCAACAAACAAATTAGCATAGTTGGGTCCCATTTTGGTACCCATGGCCACACCACTTATTTGTTGGTAATGTTCACCATCAAACGAGAAATTGTTCAAGGTGAGCACTAACTCTGCCAAGCGTACCAAGGTGGTGGTAGATGGATTCTGAATTACCCTTTGGTCTAAAAAGTATTTTAGTGCTTGAAGGCCGTCTTGATGCGGGATGACAGTGTAAAGTGATTTGACATCCATGGTGAAAATGAATTTGTGTGGACCCTGAAAATTGATGTTGTCAAGAATTTTCAGGGCATGCTTGGTGTCCTTGATATAAGAAGGCAAGTTCTTAACCAAGGGCGCCATGATGTATTCGAGGTAGCTGGAGAGGAGTTCAGTGGGGCAACCACAAGGTGACACGATTGGTCTGCCCGGGTTGTCGGGTTTGTGAATTTTGGGTAGGAAATACATGACTGGTGTGCGTGGAGTGGTGACTAGGAGATTGCCTGCCGTAGCAGGTAATTCCCCAGTCGTGATGAGATGGTTGATGGTGGAACGGATTATGGTGTTGTGTTTGGATGTCAAATCAGTATCAACCCTGCTATAAAACGAGGTGTCACCCAGTTATGTTCGGATATTGTATATATACACAATAAATACCAATGAAAAACTACTGTACATTCTATAGAGATCAGAGATAATATATTAATAAATCTGTATTTACTTATGTTTAATGTTGTAACTGAATTTTTATTGCGAAAATGCAACACCACCCAGTAATTGTTGAATTTTCCCCTCGTTTCGAAGATTGTTGCATTTCACTGTGCAGGCTTATTCTGTCCAACTAGAAAAAAGCAAGATTAAGCATTTTAAACTTATCAAGTAACGGTAACCAGGTATAATATCAGATATGGTCCCGCTGGCTAGTTTGGTAATTTAAGTAAATGAACGCAATTCCCGATCAAATTACATTCACGACATAACGTTCCGACATTCCAGACTTACACACGTAAAAACGCACAAGTTGTAACAAACCTGCAGCAGACTTGTACCAAATGCTGTTTAGCCTGTTTCAACAACTTGTTGTCAGGGTGTGTTTTTTGGTACAAGGTTGTCGACTCATCAGCAGACTTGTTACAAGTTGTTCCAACAACTTGTTATCGTCTTGTAATTCAACAACTTGTTAACAAGTTGCGAGTGACACGCCTTGTAGCAACTTGATAAAATGACAACATTGCTACAACTTGTTGACAAACTTGCTACAGGTCTGTTGCGAACACATCTTGTAGATGCGAGATTTGTACGCGTGTAGTTCATCAGAAATGACCTAAAGTCGCAACATGGTTCGCTATATAATCGAGGGATGATGTCAAGGCCAAACTTGTGGTAGATAGCTTTTGACCAGAACATCGTTATCGCAAGCAAGCGCATATGCGCTTGACACGCTTAACACTTTTAAGCGTTATACATGGAAGAGAAAATAAGTTCGTTTCAGCATCATTCATGTTCATTTGAGCAGGTGCTTTAGCTTTGTGAAAACATGACTTAACGCCAGAAAGGATATTAGGGCTCTCACAATTTATTGTAAGTCTATATTTCAATAAATGTTCGAGTTGGCCGAAAATGATTAAAATAATGTTGATGATACAGTAGGTATTTTTTCATTATTTATAAAAATTTCATAAAGATGCATGGCTTTATTATTATTATAAATGCATGGATGTAAAATATTAAAAACACCTAGTTCTTCAGCCACAGGTCTGAAAACTCTAGTTTGTAATACAGAATGAATATTTATGTATATAAGCAGAGACAATCTTACCATTTCATCAACTTCTGTTTCCATTTCCATCAGATGAGATTTCAGGGGCAATACTTCACTCTCTGTGATACTATATAAAAAATTTGAATGCTTCTCGTGAACTGCATTCTATAAACATGGCATGAACGTTGATAATTTGGTCCATGTAGGATACACACAATCGAAGATAAGTCCTCCCAGTCATCTGATGTTGGGTCGGATATTTGATATACTGCAAGGTTGCTAATGAGTTAAAGGCGAAATCTACAGTGGTTATATTTGTTATGTCTTCCAACCTTTCCTCTCTTTTCAAAGCAAATTGTTGTTCCTTTTTTTCTTCTTTCCAAATTTCTAATTCCTTTTGCATGCTATCCATATCCTCCTACCAAAAACATGCAATACCGTCAGTACTTCGTTAAAAGTGCATGAACCAGCATACTAAACCAGCATATTGTTTGAAAAATCTTCTATTATATGCAAGACCAAACGACAGGAAGAGACCAGAGTACAATATCCAAATAAATTATACTCAAATAAGAATTTCGCTACCTAACCATCAAAGTGAACTCGTCGTAAACCTAAATTTGTCATGGAGTTGTATGACGTAGAATTAATAAAATGTTTAAATATAGCAAACTGGATTTCTTTTCATCAAATCACTTTAATATTATATACACTTCATGATCAAAATTATCTTTAAGCTACTGTACTGTAGTTGAAAGCTCTAATGTATAATAACAAGACGCTCTAGAGAGCGTTAAGTCGCTGGGGCTATTTAACGGATGGAGAGAATAGCCAAGCGTGGTAGTGTGCTCCCTGGGGTATTAAAATATACCGATGTATTTTGGAGCACATATGGCCAAATTGAGCGACCAATGCAGCCATAAAAACCGAGTACCGTATGGGGGCAATTTCTTGTAACAAATTCTCTTATGTATGTGAGAGCATATCAGATTGATTGCGCATGCCCGATTATGCCTAAACAAATTTTGTCCAAACATTTTGTAGTATAAAGACGTTGTCTTGTGACCATGATTGCCGATTTCAGACAAATTCAAGCCGAGACCTATAGTCACTGTTGCTCCAGCGACATTCAATAATGACGAGGATATCTTTACGGAACTGCTTGAAATAGAAATAACTTTAATTTAATGTCGATTATTCACGATTAGTTGGGAAGCCGTCGCTCGTAGTCTAACGATAATGCATTGACCCACCAACGCAAACGCTCGAGTTCGATTCTCCATAGGGGAATCTTATTTTCACTATTTAATAGTTTCAGGTCTCAGCGATGTAAGTTTTTTTCGATGTCGCTATGATGAGAGAATGATGTTTTGTGATAAGGTTTTAGTTGCCGTCGGCATGTTGAATTATCTGAGTTAACTATATTCCGATTTACATGAAGTTTACCGTTTGTGACCGTCCATGGAAATTGCACATTGCCCGTTGCAGATTGCCGACAACTGGAAGCCGAAACCTATAGTCGCTGTTGCCTCAGCGACTAATTTTGAACAAACTGCGAGCGTAACAGAAATGATGGAAACGTTAGGATGGAATTCCCTAGAATCTAGAAGAAATATGACACAACTTATTATGTTGTACAAATTGAGTCGTAGTTTACTCGATCTTCACACTGACGATCTCTTCATACCAAGCCAAAAACAAGAATCCGTAATAGTCGTTATGTTATAGACCACCGGTGATTCAGACTGGAAAAGGTAGTGTGCCTGCATGAGTTGTCTGAGGTGATGGTTTCCGGTACTGATCATTTCGACGGCGTGGATTCGAATCTCACCAGTTCCAATTTGTGAAATTGTAGATTGCTTGATTTCCTATAGTTAGTTTGTAACTTAATGTTATTGTATATTGCTTTGTTTGCATATATTAATAATATTTTTCTCTTATTAGTAGAAATCCTAAACTGCAGCTGGATGCAGTGATTTCCGTAATATGGTGTCAAATACCATGATAAAACAAATACCATGACAAAAATACTTTTCCTTCTACTGACTATGTGCATACGAAGGAAAAATATTTTCCTCCTACATTCACTGAGAAACTACTCAACACATATAAATACATGGTAGGTTGCGTGTACACACTTGCTATACAAACTTTATTTCATTTCTAAACGCTATTAATTACATTCTCATGATAAATTTCGCTCCTAATATATATATATATATATTTTTTTTTTTTAAACTTTATTAGTTCAAAGATCTAGTCAGCGAAAGTCTGTCGTCTATTGAATCTTTTATATACATATCTCTTGTACTGTCCGTTTTCCACCTTCCTTGTAATCTGAGAAGTCTGCTCTGACTTATATTGCCAGTCGTAGCTTGTGCCATCGCCGTCGCACCACCGGAACGCATGCTGTGGGTACTATAGCGTTTTGCATCCACGCCAACCGATCCCAGATTCTCCTTCATCAGCTCGCCGCATCTTGAATAGCTGATAGGTTTATTCACCGTAGGTTTCGACGAGCCTTGTCGAAAGCCCATAGCAACATCCCTGTCTTGAAGCTCGAGTAATTCGACAATCCTAAAAAGACATGAATGAACCCTAACGAAAAAATTAGCGCAGTTCTAAGATCCATAAGGGTTGCCGTTGATCCAGAATACGTTTGACAAACATTTTTTGCTAGATTCTACTATGTTATGCGAAACCTGTGTGTGAGCAGGATTCCCCTCCGTGTGCATGGGAACTAGAGAGTGTACCCATTTAATTGCGCAGAACGCCAACAGAACTGCATTGTAAGACGACCTATGCTTGCATATGTAGGACAAATACTTGGGAACGAGACGTTCGATGTAGGTAAACATGTAGAATGCCCAGCATCAACAAGAAACTGTTTATATCTCTTGTATTCTCCAAGGTATTTTTAACCGTACTGTTTGTTCGCGATTTTAGTACCTGCCGTACAATGATCCTTCGTTCATTCATTGGCAATCCTGCCCAAGTAGATGAACTCGCAATATCCTGGAAATCAATGAAGCAAAAATTATTATGTGTGTATCTAATTGCCCATAAAATAAATCGATATTGTAAAGCAAAATTGCAAACTGACCCCCAAGCTCGTCCCAGACGAACAGACCAACAATATAAACTGTCCTGCGGTTTCACACTTGACATGAGCGCCAACGGGCAACATGTACCCACTAACCAATATAACTTTGCCATCCGGCATCGTTATTTGTCCATGAATATTCTCCAAACCACTCGATTTTTTGCCATGCGGCATCATATAATTATTTATTTCAAAACACAATAATCATAATAAAATATGAAAACAATACAATATTAATTCACGCTTCAGTAGGCGCAGGAAGTAGGACAAGACATTAAAGACATTGCCTGTCCAAGACTACAACCCCAGTAAAACATTTCAAATTTGTCCCTGGATAAAGCTTAAGAAAGCTTTTTCACAATTCTTTTTCGAGACGAGGATGAATTAAACTGAAGTATGAAAAAAGCCAGTAATAGTGGAGTCCCAAAATGGGACCAAATATTAATTCACGCTTTCAGTAGGCGCAGGAAGTCAAACTTACACACTAAGACATTGCCTGTCCTTACAACCAATAAACATTTCATTTCAATCTTGTCCCTGGATTAAAGCTAGCTACCTTTAGGACAATTTTTACGGCATAGGACAGAAGGAAGAAAAAATGATTAAGGCCACAGTATGAAAGTAGTGCGGAAGTAGGTTCGCGTCCCTGTTTTTATACATAAAAGAGAGTTTAAGCTTCGCGTTCATACGTCAAACGACAAACACCAAGTGTAGAAAAAAATTATGTTATAAGGCATTAAAGGGAAAATGAACTTGCTATTTTAAAACTGTAATATATGATGATTCTTTTGAGATAAGAAAGAAAATATGGAACGACGAAATTAAGCGAAAATTCTGCCAAGAAAATTCGACTCTGCCGTTTGCCGTTACCCTCAAACGTGAAGCTTAGACTCCCTAAAATTCAAAACGCTTCCTGCGATAGTTACTGGTGGCACGACTAGACAGTTTTCGTTAGACCAATCCTGGTAACACGCATCTACTCCTGCAGTACCAGGGTTCTAGTATCTGGAAACTTTTTAACTTTAGCATTCCTGTAACTTGCAAAACAATCGAGCGTATGGGGGCCGAAAAGAGCCTTTAACTGCTGAAAAGTATCGGCCGTAAGTTCCCAATCGTCATAGTCAGTGAATTTACTAATATAGTCCGCTTGAGTTTTTGTGATCTGGGTATCCATTGAATTTCTAACTGAATCTCGCCTTGTAAACACCTAGAAAAAATGCCGATTGCCAATTTGTGACAATCTAACCGCATACTGCCAACCTGAGTAATCTTCATGGCAGACTGACTATTAGTAAACCTTAACCATTTAACACTGCAACCCTTGAGATTCGGTGCAAAGGAAGCAATCCCAAATTGAATAGCAAGGAGCTCACGATAGCTAGAACTAGTAACCGCCTCTTGTTGTGTAAACATACGGTGAGCAATACTCTCTGTGCCTAGAATTATTGCGGCACATGCATGGTTGCTAGCATCGGAATAAACCATTTTGTTCGTATCACAAAACTGTTGACAGACTCTCACATTTTGCACTTCGATGTTGTCTTGCCAAAACCTAAGCTCGAGTAAGCAATATTGATCAAGAACAAAAGGGGTGTCCCACGTGTCCATATTAGCTATAGACATCTGACAATGTCTTGACATAATAAGAGCTAAATTCCCTGTGACGGGCCCTGTAGAAATATCCTTCCTACAACGGCTGCTAGAGTCCTAGCGCTAACTTCTTCCTGTTTGGAGACATCGTCTAAATTTGCAAGCAATGTTTCTATGCGCTGAGGACTGATAGAAATAGTGTCTAAAACACCGTTCCATTGTAGGCCCAGCCAACAAATTATTTGTGTGGGTTCCCACACTGATTTTCTTCATTCGGAAGAAAAACGGATGCCCAGATATCAGACCGTACAGTTTGTGCAGTTTCCTGGGAAATTTCCTGGGAATTTTCCATGTCTAACCCATAATCTAAGAAAATTGTAATATTTATGCCTTGTGAACGCCAGTGCTGTGTCAAAGGACGAACCAGTTTAGTAAAAATATATGGCGTTGAGGAGAAACATGTGGAAATCCTTCTCTCCAGAACTCGAAGGCCAAGAGAAACCCAGAAAACGCTGATGCTCAGGAAAAATATCAACGTGTTGGTACCCACTCTTGAGATCAAATTTCGTGAAAGACTTCCCCTTGCCGAAATAATTAATAGCTGTACGCCAATCTTCAAATTTGATTTTTGTTTGTATATATGCTTGTTAACATAACGTAGATCTAATATCAGACGTTTTTTGTCCTTGTTAACAGATACTGACAATGGACTAATTACGAGAAGATGTTCCTCGGTCGTTTTGGCAATGCGCCCGGTGAGCAATAATTCTTGAACGGATTTTGTTACAAAATCTCCATGAGCGTGAGGGAGTGATTATTCGGAAAGGTAGCCTTCTCGGGGGTTTGGTAAAATGGTATCTTATAACCGTCAGTTATGCACTGTATAATGAAGCTTGGCGCCTTAGTTTTTACCCAGAAATCCACATGTGCCTTCAGCCGGCCCTTTACTTGGACCGAATTAGGATTGAAACTGTTTTCACTTTTTAAACAGCCGAATTCAGGGAAAAGTTGTCTCATCTCGGCAATATCCTCATGTCCGTCTCCCATCTATTCCTCATCCACATAATTTTCTGCTGTCTCTATGGGCTCTTCTTGTTTTCTTTTGCGACTCCCCCCAGTATGGTGGTCTTGTTGGTGCGTAGGACTGGGCTTGGTAGGAGGTACTGTTGAATTTTGAGCATTTCTTAGCTCAATGTCCCCTCTTCCCACTTCTGAAGCAGAGGTCGTTTGCACTAGGAAGTCGACGGTCTGAAAAACAATATTAAAAATATATATATATATTAAATATTAAAACTTTCTACGTTATTTCCGGTGGAAAATATATTTTCCTTCTACTGACTACGTGCATACGAAGGAAAAACATTTTCCTCCTACATTCACTGAGAGACTACTCAACACACATAAATACATGGTAGGCTGCGTGTACACACTTGCCTACCATACTGATCTACCACAGAAAGGGCTAATGCCTAGTTAATTGCAATAGTATAAATACTATAAATTATATATTCACCTCGAAAAAACTGTTTGTCATCAGAATCAAACCGACTACGGCTAGGCCTAGAAGTAGCAGCCGATGCATAACGGCGTAACTTGACTATTTCTTTTGCCACTTTTGACTTCTTACGGAGGGCTGTTGTTTGAGCTTTCCGGATTCTTTTCTCGTCTTCAGAGTCGCTTGCCAATTCTTCTACTTCATACTCTTTTACAACCAACCAACCGGCCTCGCTCTTGTCGGCGAGTTTTATTTTCTTCTGACGCTGTCGTAGCGAAGCCAGTGCACTTTCCAATTTGTCCAAGGCGTTCGGAATATCCTTCTTGTTTAATATTACTGCCGTTTCTTCTAACAAGTCTTGAATCTCCACGGTAAACAAGAATTGATTTTTGTTCCAAGCGAACTTTAGACTTTGCCCTTCAGCTTGTCGCTCGATTTTCTTTGAACGCCCCGATGCTTCTGAAGATAAGTTCGTCGTTAGGCTCTCAACTTTCCAATCCAGATACTGCTTGAACCTTTCAAAAACCTGCTCTGTAACTTCGCTATTATCTACGCGTGCGGTGGTTGAAGTATGACCACTTTCATCTCCGGACATTATATTAAAAATATATATATTATATAAGCGTCTGTTTGTAGTGTGTGGCTAGTGTTACACATGATGAAGCTCATGCTTCGCACGTTTATACATTTTCTAAAGGAATGCAATTAAATTCAGGACACGCTTCATTGAGAATTTTCAAGCATTCTGATTGGTCAATTCATCTATTTATACAGATTTGAATTCAATTCTGTCTCTCACTCTTGCAATGCAACACTGCTATACGGTTTACGTATGACGGAGAGTCAAGAAACTCCCAGTATTGAAGCGAACTAGCTTACACAGCTGTTCGAACAAGTATTTTCAATGTTCAAAGGCTATCTTACATCTCAACTAGAAGCGAAAGACAAGTATTTGCAAGAAACATCCAAAATAGTAAAGGAATCAAGCGAGCTAAAGTTCAAAGGAAACAGAAAGCAGGTCGACTTGAACGTCAATTTGAGTCGTATCTTCAATCAAGCAGGGGAAAATCTCGAGAGTCCTGCGGAGATACGGAAATTGATCGAGGAAGGGCAACAGCTTATTAAGAAAAGGCAAAAGTTAATCAACTTAGCCGACAGAAGTAAAGACGGCTGGCAAGTTGCCCAGGAATACGAGTCAGACGACCTCGCCTCGGATTCCGACGACGAAAAGAGAATACGCAAAGCAAAGAACGCCGTAGAGAACACAAGAAAGGAAACAAAGCCTCAGATCAGCAATGTGTCTAAAAGGTTTAAGCCTGCCAGTGATAATAAGCTTTTTCGTGGTAAGACCGTACTTTGTGAATCTCACGGTGGTTGGATTGTCTGAGCAACCAACCATATATTGTTGTTTTGTCTGTTTATTATGAATTTAAGCATGGAGATTGAAAATAATTTACGTTCGGTTGAACGCAGTGAATTAGAACGTAAATGTATTTTCTAAAGGAATGCAATTAAATTCAGGACACGCTTCATTGAGAATTTTCAAGAATTCTGATTGGTCAATTCATCTATTTATACAGATTTGAATTAAATTCTGTCTCTCACTCTTGCAATCCAACACTGCTATACGGCTTAGGTGCCCACCCGCCCACACTGTTAATTAACATAAGCAGTAGATTAATGCGTATACAGAATGCTTCCTGATAAATTCTGTATGTTCCTAAACAATGATTTTTTTGGCATTTTAGGCCGTTCAGAGCTTGTTGGAGCATCTATTATTCAATTGCTAGGTCAACCGGAGGAAATAAGGAACGACTGTAACATGGATGACGGTAACGATAATTTAATTGAGCAGTTTAGTGAGGTAAAAGATTACTCTGAATTTGATAATTGTAGTACGCAGATGGGTTCAAATATAAAGGGTAGACTAAAAACGCATATAGAATTTTGCAAAAGAATACGAACGCCAAGCTACATACAGTAATATCTGTCATTAGAGAAGAGTACAGTTTGCCTTTTATTCAGACCCCTCCAAACCAGGAATATAATATATATATATATATATATATTTATTGTTTCTATCTTAAAGTAAAGCCGTCGCTACACGGTGTTTCACGTCTAACTAAAAGTAAGACGATCTTCAGACGACTAAATTTACACTGATTCAGTTCATTGTTTGCTTGGGCAAAATCTTAACGGTTTACTGACGCGTGTTCATATAGGTCGGATGCGCTTATTTTGTCGCAAGCTTTAATTTTACGGTATTACTTTTCAGCATGCGCTTAAATTTTCCTGCCTTAAAATTATTTCTATGGCAGCACTTCGAGAATAGTTCAGTACGTTTGTTCCGTGTTTTCTTTTTGTCTGCGCGTATTATACATAATTTCTCCGTAAGGCATAAGTTACAACTCCGTGCACCAGCACTACGTGGGGAAGTACGCTTTAAAATGGACCACTTGATGTTTACAGGTCTTCCGCTAGCCTTCAGTTTCCACACGTATTTTGACAGTTCCGTTTCTGTTGCGTATCGCTCGTTGTTGATGGATTTCTTGTGGTTCCTGTATCGTTCCTTAAACGTCGTAGACGTCATCCCGATGTACTCTTTTGTGTCTTCATCCATGACCGTTGTGACTTCTGCCTTATACACGATATTCTTTGTCAAACAGTTACCTTCGAGGGGGCATTCGGACTTGGTTTGGCAGTTGCAATTGTTCTTATCTTCCGTGGTTGTCTCCTCCGTGGTTGTTGAACTTTCCAGCAGTTGGTGGTTGTGTGTTGAAATAGCGCTTTTGACATTTCCCATACACGAATAGCTCACTTTTACAGATTTTCTGTTGAAGATCTTGTATAACTGGCTTGATCGGGGGAAATGCTTGTCAGTCAACAGTAGGAAGTTCCGCGCAACGTTCGTTCTTACTTTCTTGCTGTACGGAGGGTTAAACCAGATAACATTTCTTTCGCGCTTTCTCTTAGAGGACGTGGTGTTATTTATGAGATCATCTGAATATTGCATCTTGGAGTTGTAATGACTGCGCTTGAGGGCATTCTCGTAAAAGGGTGCTGAGGAATCGAAAGAGGATTGGTGGAATGAAAGGGTGGATATTCGCTTGCTTACTGACACTGGAAGCTGTTTGGATGATTTGATCGGCTGTCGATGTAAAGGGGTTCGTTGTTTGGCTTTCTGTAAGGGAAGTACTTCTCGTAGATCAGATCAGCCCCATATTCAAAGAACACGGCCTACGAATTACCATAGAGGTGAACAAAAAAGTCGTAAACTTTCTGGACGTCACTTTCAACCTCACGGAGGGTACATACAGCCCCTATGCAAAACCCAACAACACTCCGCTGTATGTACACCGACAGAGCAATCATCCGCCTTCTATCATCAAAAATATACCCGCAGGCATCAACAGACGTCTTTCGTCGCACTGAATGCGAGCGGATACAACCACAAACTTGAGTTTGAACCTAAGACCACAATTCGACAAAGAATGTCGAGACCAATGTTGGCAAGAAATTCCTTTGCCTTGTTGATAAATGCTTTCCAAAAGGGAACAATCTCAGAAAAATATTCAACAGAAATACCATCAAAATCAGTTACAGCTGCATGAGCAACGTCAGACAAATCATCGACAACAACAACAACAACAACAACAACAACAACGACGACGACGACGACGACGACGACGACGACGACGACGACGACAGCAACAACGCGTGTGAAACATACGTAGGCCTCACTGATAATGAATTTAAAACTAGATACAGAAACCACACCGCCTCATTCCGGAACCCATCTTTGAGAAACTCAACAGAACTGAGTAAACACGTTTGGACTCTCAAAGACAATAATGTAAATCACGAAATTTCGTGGCAAATTATTTCGAAAGCAAAATCTTACAACAGTGCAAGCAAACGATGTCATTTGTGCCTTAGAGACAAATATGTCATTATTTACCAGCCATACCGATGTACACTTAACAAAAGGAACGAACTCGTATCATCATGTAGGCATAGGAAGAAGTCATTGTTGAGATACAATTAGTCCCAGGTGAATGCACACGTGAGACGCACGTAAGCGACAGGTTTGAATTCCCGCTTGCGTAGCAAACTCCGCGCGCGCTCAACTGTTATATTCATTCAGTAATCACTCCTGAAGAGTGAGGTCTTTGAACCTCACGAAACAATATTGTAGAGTAATATATGAATCAGCCGAGAATTTAAAGACTCCGAACCTTATTAATATATATATATATATATATATAAACAAACAAATCCGCTTTTATCCAGTCTGATTTCGTGAACGAGGCTACCAAAGAACTAATTACATCAGGGCGAGTTTTGGAGGTTAAGCTGCACCCCATGTGATCAATCCTCTCAGTTTGGCAATACAACGATCAGGGAAAAAGAGACTGATTTTAGATTTAAGTCACGTCAATCATTATCCCGAAAAACAAAATCAGATAAAATATGAAGATTGGAAAGTAGGATTATCGTAATTTCAGAAAGGAGCTTATATGATTTTATTCGATCGCAAAAGTGGTTATCACCAAGTAGAAATCCATCCAGAGCATTAGACATTTTTGGGGTTTGCTTGGAAATTTTCAAATAGTGATAATCGTAGATATTTTATTTTCACGGTCTTCTTCACCGCACATATTTACCAAAACACTGAATCCGCTTGTTAAACATTGGAGGTTTGATGGAATTAATGTAGGACGTTTCCTTGATGATGGATAGTTGACAGTACCAATTTGTGCAAAAATATGCAAGTACCAGTTTGTCAAAAAACATAAAATCAGATTTATACGAGTCAGGATGGATTACAAATGAACGAAAATGGCAGTGGGAACCTTGCTAAATTAGGGAATGGTTAGGTTTAGTGTGGGATTCCATAAACGGAACTATTCCCGTGACAGGCA
The DNA here is from genome assembly GCA_016169945.1 of Trachythela sp. YZ-2020. NCBI lineage: Eukaryota > Metazoa > Cnidaria > Anthozoa > Malacalcyonacea > Clavulariidae > Trachythela > Trachythela sp. YZ-2020. The sequence continues at coordinate 421,565 of JADLSH010000395.1, forward strand.
AGGGTGTAACAAGCATAATTGAGGGAATAAATTCAGTTTTTCAGAAAAATTACTTGGTAATAGCTCGTGAATTAGCCTCGCTTGTCGGGAAGATTATTTCAACAGGTGCAGTATTTGGCAATATATCCAGAATCATGACTAGATATTGTTCAATTTCAATGCGGCTTCCCAAGATTAGGATTCTGTTTTCCTATTAGATCAACATTGTCAAAGAGAGTCGGGTTTTTGGAAAGATAATGCAAAGAAATTGAATATAAAATTTATCGATAATAATGCAATAAAGAAGTCTAATTACGTTGTATATTCAGATGCTAGCAGCACAGGCTGCGGGACACACTTTGATTTTAACGGAGAAAATGTGTGTCACAAACAGTGGGACAAGCAGGAAAGTCAGAAATGTTCTACCTGGAGAGAGCTAACAGCTCGCAGTAAACTCGTTCTTGCCTCTCATAAAGGGCACATACATAAAGTGGTTTTCGGACAGCCAAACCGCTTGTAAACTTATTTCCGTTGGGACCATGCAGCCAGATATACATATTATTGCCTTGAAGATTTTTCAGATTTGTGCTAATGCATTCAGTTACAAATTCAGTGGATCTCTCGAATAGAAAGAGCTGACTTTATAAGCCGGCTCATTGACATTGATGATTGGCAAATCACTGTAAATTGTTTTGAAGCTATAGAAAAGTTATGGGGCATACACATGCACTGTTGACTGCTTTGCTAATTATTATAATAAGAAAATTGCAAATATTTTTCAAGATTTTGGAATCCAGGTTCCAGTGGAGTCGATTGCTTTGTTCAGAATGTAAACGGAGACTGTCTGGTTCAGTGTTCCGCCAGTAGATCTGATAGTCAGAGCACTGCATTATTTGTACGCTTGTAAGGCAACGGCGACAATAGTTGTTCCATTTTGTCCCTCAGCTCAATTTTGACCAGTTATTTCCAGAAAGTATGCGAATTTCATATTGGGAACTAAGTTGTCCAATGGAAGAACCGCCTTCGCACACGGTAGAAACAAGAATTCATTATTTTGTTGGGTTCTGATAGATTTTTATGTGACACTTTAGCTATTCACATACTATTTGACTATTAAGGAACAGAAATTGACATAACGAGGAAATGGCATGGGAAAAAGTTGCGGGGCATCGTGAGCACTGATCTAATAATAGACTGGATATAGCTTCTATACCTATGAAAAATGAAGCCAAAATCAATCGGCGCAAATCTACTTCCGGTTACCACTTTGCAGCGAAAACAATATGGAGTTGTATGGGGAAAGGAGTCGGCAAGGCTGGTTTTTCACCATTTTCAGGCATTTCCAAGCGCTAGACTAAACCGTTCGTCTTGTAATGAAAAGAACAGGATATTTTCTTACTTTTGGAGAGATACTTTTGTAGATTTCGGTAAAAAATCACCGCTAAAGACGTTTGACAAGTTGCATACGCGAAGTCCATTTTCGGCCAAAACTCTCTGCCAAGTGGTCTTTCATGCTGGCATTTTCGCTAAACAAATACTCTGGCTGGATAGAAACTCAAGTCGAATGGATTAAACGAAAGGTAAGCAATGTCTAATAAGCGTTTGCCTTTCTCAATCAAGCGAAAAAGTATAGAATATCGGTGTTGCTCTCGGGTTATGTTGTGCTATGTGCCTATGTCTATATGAACATTTATAGCAACAATATAGCTTTATATCTATATTGTCTATATTGGCTAATTGCATTTTGTATCTCAGATTGGAGTTTTGGTTTTTGTTCTTGACCGAAAAATATATTTAAGTAATATATAAATGGATTCGTTTCTAAAACAAACTCTGTATCATTAATCATTCATATTATAAACTGCTTCAAGTGTTTTTTATGCAGATATGATACTAAAATTGTAAAAAGGACATGGGACAAAGTTGAATGAGCTCAATCAAAATTTGATTTGGAAACTTTTAAATAGTTGTTGGTTCCTAAAGGAACCGGTTTTTCTTCTTTCACATCGAGGAGACACCGTGAGTTTTCTACAGCAATCCAATACACTACTTCATTCCATTCCTATGTATTAAAGATTTAAATTGGATAGTTTCATCACTGCGATTCACTGGTGATTAAACAAGACAAGTTTATTCAACTTCTTTCTCACTTTGTTTTTAGAAACCACTTCCATGGCTGTTTTCCCAAGTTGGTAGAAGCGGACTTTACTATAACACTCTGATATAATCTTTATCAACTTGAATATGTAGTTATCATCAACATATCAACTTGAATATGATGGTTATCATCAGCTAAAACCATGGAAAAAGTGCCCTTTTCTAATAGAAGAGGTGCCCTTTAAGACAAAATACCCCCCACCCAACTTGAAGTTGCTTCCTACGCCTATGATACTCTGTTTAACACCAGATAATTCTACTTGTCAAGGGAGGCATTATGCTCATTTAATGGGTTAATTAGTAGAATTTTTATGAAACATGAAGTAGCATGTCAACCATCTTGGTGGTTTTGAAATTACCTCAAAGAAGCCAAATTGCCAAGCACCAATATATAATGACCAGTATTTGTTACCAACAAGGAAATGCATGGGAACAACCAACAGAACACACAAGACAACCAGTTGCAGTCTATGGTACTCTTATGTATGTGGGAAAGTGATATATTTCGACACTTAATTTGCACACATGTAATGTATACTTTATGGAAAAGGTCAACATTTTGCCAAACCCCACCCATGGTCTTCTCTCCCTTCTGCAAGAAACCCTGAAAATGTTAGACTATGGAATATTACAAGAGAGGAGAGCAGCTCACCAGAATTTACTAGGGGTCTTAATCTGGTGAGTGAAGACCATGGGCATGGTACAGTAAAAAGATAATTATCAGTTTATCCACACTATGTTAAAACAACTAATTTTTATACAGCATTATTAAAAATGTGAGTCTGAGTCACATAGCTATTCATGTTCATATGATTACAAAATGTTCCTCTACTTTGGAAAAGGAACAGAGAATTTATTATTCAATGATACAGTCACTTCAACAAGCCACTTTCTATAATACGGGACCTCTCTGCCATCACACCAGTCAGCACCAGTGGATCAGGATGACATGTCTTAATAATGTTTTCTAATTTCAATGTTTTAGTCTCTATATAATAAAAATTTCAAATGTGAGAATTGACAACTAGTCAAACTTGGCATACACCATTTTAATATGGTGTATACTAGTGCTCCATACTACCCTCAGACTCTACTGGATTGCAAGTTTTCTGCATAAAAACACTTGAAGCAGTTTATCATATGAATGATACAGAGCTTGTTTTAGAAACGAATCCATTTATATATATTATTTAAATGTATTTTTCGGTAAAGAACAAAAACCAAAACTCCAATCTGAGATAGAAAATGCAGTTAGCCAATATAGACAATATAGATATAAAGCTATATTGTTGCTATAAATGTTCATATAGGCATAGGCGCATAGCATGATAGCACAACATTAGCCGAGAGCAAAACCGATATTCTATAATTATTCGCTTGATTGAGAAAGGCAAACGCTTATTAGACATTGCTTACCTTTCGTTTAATCCATTCGACTTGAGTTTCTATCCAGCCAGATTATTTGTTTAGCGAAAATGCCAGCATGAAAGACCACTTGGCAGAGAGTTTTGGCCGAAAATGGACTTCGCGTATGCAACTTGTCAAACGTCTTTAGCGGTGATTTTTTACCGAAATCTACAAAAGTATCTCTCCAAAAGTAAGAAAATAACCTGTTCTTTTCATTACAAGACGAACGGTTTAGTCCAGCGCTTGGAAATCCCTCAAAATTGTGAAAAACCAGCCTCGCCGATTCATTTCTCTATACAACTCCATATTGTTTTCGCTGCAAAGTGGTAACCGGAAGTAGATTTGCGCCGATTGATTTTGGCTTCATTTTTCATAGGTATAGAAGCTATATCCAGTCTATTATTAGATCAGTGATCGTGAGGCGCTTGCCTAAAAATGGTAACATTTGGGATTTTCTTTGAAGAAAAGTTGACAATTATATGAAACTATACGACAGGCACTGGCATAGGAACTGAGGATACATTTTGTGGCAGCGATGTAGAGTCAATGGTTATATTATTTATAGAAGTGCGAGTTCAGTTAAGAAAATGATTTACGCGTAAAATATGAAAAACGTATGGTATAGGCACTGGCCAGAATTAGAGTTGACTGTATGGCGCTTGCCACAAACGGTTTTGCCAAAAACCTATGACTTATTTAGTTGGAGTGTCAAAAGAGAATACACTATGTTTATGTTTTAAAAACTTGCTAATAGATCATTTTTCCTATTTTTTCTTGTAGATATTTAAAATTTCTAGGGAATGGAACGCTTTGTCAATCAACATCAGGCCAAACGCTACAAATTTGTTGGAGCAGCTCTTCCAATCTAAAGCAAAATCGACATCTCAAAGATATCTTAAAGAGATAGGGCAATAAAGTTTTATAAATCTTCAAATACTTATAAGCTATGCAGAAATAAGCTGTCATATTCTAGATGTCTAGAAATATTTAAGAACTGTATTAAAATTAACTTGGTTACGACAGCAGTTTATATGGATTAAATAGTTTACGGTCAGGAGGAGCGACAGCAGCAGTCAAACATAACGCACATTTGTCAGCAAGATCACTTAGGATCCACGGGCGTTGGAAATCGGACAATGCAAAAGACATGTATATTAATTTTGGACGATATAGCAGAGCGTTTGAGAATTTCAAGTAACTTAGGATTATAGTAATAACAACGTGTGTGATAGAAATATAATAAAACAGTTTGGATTGTATGAGCACCAACCATATATTGTTGTTTTGTCTGTTTATTATGAATTTAATCATGGAGATTGAAAATAATTTACGTTCGGTTGAACGCAGTGAATTAAAAGGTAAGTGTTTATACTCTCAGGATATGCAAATTCCTTTGCATGACTGGCTTTCTACGTTACTTCCGGTGGAAGATATATGTTACTACATTGCATTGTGAGATGCTAAGAAAAAAATCGTCAGGCAATTTAGCCTTCTTTAAAATCTGACAAATCCTTCTACACGATGATTCCCAGGTTCCGATGAGACTTGAACTCGGATCCTTGGATTCAGAGTCCAAAGTGGTAACCATTACACCACAGAAACAGTTGTTCTTTTGTTGATTTAATATCTTAGTAATCCTGTTAACAGTCGTTCATCTCTCCAGACATCATTTACAGTCATCACGAATTCACTTTGGGAGACATTCTTCGCGAATCTTTGGATGTTTCTCATGTTTGCCGAGCGGACAAAGGCGCAAGATTTAAGATGGATGTCACACAGTCTTGTCCACAATTGTATGCGTGCTTCCCAATCCCACACCTGACAATGACTTTTGTCCTACATTCGTTTTGTGCTGTTTGTTTCATCTGAGTTGAGCAATTTGTTGCAAACAAATCCGTTTGGCGCGAGGCGTTGATTTTGTAATGGTTAGAATTGTTGCCTTAAAAGCAGTATTGCATAGCACACATAACGTGCCATTACATATCATATCATATGTCGTTCCATACCATATCATGTCACACTATACCATACCTTATACCATACCTTGTGCCGTACCTTACCATACCATACCATACCATTCGTTCATTAGAGGGTTTAAGCTTCGCGTTCGTACGTCAAACGACAAACGCCAGGCGAAGAAAAAATTTATGCTACAAGGAAATAAAGGGAAAACAAACTTGCTATTTTAATATTGTAATGTATGATGATTCTTTTAAGATAACAAAGAGAATATGAATTAAAGAAGTTAAGCGAAAATTCTGCCAAGAAAATTCGACTCCGCCGTTTGCTGTTGCCCTCAAACGTGAAGCTTAAACTTCCTGTTAATGTTGCAATGCTTGAATGTGGAATCTCTACGGAAATTTTTTGTCCCATACAAGGTGGAATGTCACTCTTATTCAACTTGTTTTTCCCCAAAACAGTGCAATTGAAAAAAAATGTAAACATTATTGACCAAATTTAGCTAGAAAAGCAAATGGAGGCGTAGCCGAGTGGTTTAAGGCGATGGTTTCTGTTACCAGCCATTTCGATGGCGTGAGTTCGAATCCAAGCCGCTGCCACTTCTTTTAAAGATCTATAATGGTCTGCAAGGTCGAAAGATTCACTAGATAATCCCGTGATTTTATCATATATAGAAGTGGCGGAACACAGCACTGTGAGCCTGAATAACCCGCATTTTATGTTATCGACCACCGGTTATTCAGACTGGAAAGGTAGTTTTCCCGAGTTGTCTGAAGTGCTGGTTTCCGGTATTGATCTTTCGACGGCGTAGATTAGAATCTCACCAGCTCCAATTTGTGAAATTTTAGATTGCTTGATTTCCTATAGTTAGTTTGCAACTTAATGTTATTGTATATTGCTTTGTTTGCATATATTAATAATATTTTTCTCTCACTAGTAGAAATCCTAAACTGCAGCTTGATGCAGTGATTTCTGTAATCCTGTTTTAAATACCATGATAAAAATACTGCCACTACACTGCATTATGACACGCCAAGAAAAAAATCGTGATGCAACTTAGCCTCCTTGAAAATATGAATAATCCTTATTCACGATGATTCGCAGGTTCCGCAGAGATTTGAACTCGGACCTTAGATTCAGAGTCCAAAATGCTAACCATTGCACCACAGAACCAGTTGCTCTTTTGTTGATTTAATATCTTAGTAATCAGGTTAACATTCGTTCATCTCTCCAGACGTCATTTACAGTCATTACGAATTCACTTGGGAGACATTCCTTGCAAACCCTTGGGTGTTCTCATGTTTGGCGAGCGAACAAAGGCGCAAGATTTAAGATGGATGTTACACCATCTGGTCCACAATTGTATGCTTGCGTCCGAATTCGACACCTGACAATGACTAATTGTCCTTTGTTGTTTTCGTTTTGCTTGTTTTATATGAGTTTGGCGTAAAGCGTTGATGGTGGAGTTGTTAGAATCGTTGCCTTAAAAGCAGTGCATCTTGGTTCATTAATGTTGCAATGCTCGAATGTGGAAGCTCAACAGCAATTTTTTGTCCATAAAAGGGAAAATGTCAATCTTATTCAGTTTGTCTTTCCCCAAAACAGTGCAACTGAAAAAAAATGTAATCATTGTTGGTAAAATTTAGCTAGAAAATTAATAATATCCAGCAAAGGGTTGCGTGGGCGAGTTGTCTAATGCGCTTGTTTTAGGCACCAGGCATTTCGATGGCGTGGGTTCGAATCCCACCTCTTCCTCTTCTTTTAAAGATATATAGTGGTCCCCAAGGTCCAAAGATTCACTTGATTATCCCGTAATTTTATTATGCATGGAAAGGGGGAAACATCGCACTGTTAGTTTGCAACATAATGTTAATGTATATTGCTTTGTTTGCATATATTAGTAATATCTTTCTCTCATTAGTAGAAATCCGAATCTGCAGCTTGATGCAGTGATTTCTGTGATCTTGTGTCAAATACCAAATCAATAATACTATAACAACATTGCATTATGGGATGCCAAGAGAAAAATAGTCATGGAATTTCTCCTTCTTTAAAATCATGATGATTCTCAGGTTCCGCCGAGACTTGAATTCGGACCCTTAGATTCCAAAGTGCTAACCATAACACCACAGAACCAGTTGCTCTTTTGTTGATTTAATATCTTAGTAATCGCGTTAACAGTCGTTCATCTCTCCAGACGTCATTTACAGCCATTACGTATTCACTTTGGGAGACGTTCTTTGCGAATCATTGGATGTTTCTCATGTTTGCCTAGCGGACAAAGCTAGGCGCAAGATTTAAGATGGATGTCACACATTGTTGTCCACAATTGCATACGTGCTTCCCAATCCGGCAGCTGACAATGATTATTCCCAGGTTCCGCCGAGACTTGAACTCGGGTCCTTGGATTCAGAGTCCAAATTGCTAACCATTACACCACAGAACCAGTTGTTCTTTTGTTGATCTGACATTTTTAAGTTAGTAAACACGTTAACAGACGTTCATCTCTCCAGACGTCATTTACAGTCATTACGAATTCACTTTGGGAGACATTCCTTGCAAACCCTTGGATGTTTCTCATGTTTGCCGAGCGGACAAAGGCGCAAGATTTAAGATGGATGTCGCACCATCTGGTCCACAATTGTATGCGTGCGTCCGAATCTGACACCTGACAATGACTAATTATCCCATGTCTTTTTCATTTTGCTTGTTTTATATGAGTTGAACAATTTATTGCGAAAAATATCCGTTTGGCGCGAAGCGTTGATGGTGTAGTGATTAGAATTGTTGCCTGAAAAGCAGTGCATCTAGATTCATTATTGTTCAATGCTCAAATTTGGAAACTCAACAAAACATTTTTGTGCCATAAAAGGTAAAATGTCACTCTTATTCAATTTGTCTTTCCCCAAAACAGTGCAATTGGGAAAAAATGTAAATTTTGTTGGCAAAATATAGCTAGAAAATGAATAATTTACAGCAAAGGGTAGCGTGGCCGAGTGTTCTATTGCGCTTGTTTTAGCAACCAGTCGTTGTTGATTTTATACTTTAGTAATCCTGTTAACAGTGCTCATGTCTCCAGACATCATTTACAGTCATTACGAATTCACTTTGGGAGAAGTTCTTTGAGAATCTTTGGATATTTCTCATGTTTGCCGAGCGAACAAAGGCGCAAGATTTAAGATGGATGTCATACAGTCTTGTCCACAAATGCATGCGTGCTTCCCAGTCCGACATCTGACAATGACGTTTGTCTTACATTCGTTTTGTGCTGTTTGTTTCATCTGAGTTGAGCAATTTGTTGCAAACAAATCCATTTGTCGCGAGGTGTTGATTTTGTAATGGTTAGAATCGTTACCTGAAAATAACCATACCATACCTTATACCATACCTTGTACCGTACCTTACCTTACCATACCATACCATACCATTCGTTCATTAATGTTGCAATGCTTGAATGTGGAATCTCTACGGAAATTTTTTGTCCCATACAAAGTGGAATGTCACTCTTATTCAACTTGTCTTTCTTCAAAACAGTGCAATTGAAAAAAAAATGTAAACATGATTGGCCAAATTTAGCTAGAAAAGCAAATGGTAGCGTAGCCGAGTGGTATAACGCGCTGGTTTCAGGTACCAGTCATTTCGATGGCGTGGTTTCCAATCCCACCGCTGCCACTTCTTTTAAAGATCTATAATGGTCTGCAAGGTCGCAAGATTCACTAGATAATCCCGTAATTTTATTATGCGTAGAAGTGGGGAAACATAGCACTGAGAGCCAGAATAACCCGCATTTTATGCTATAGACCACCGATACGGTGATTCAGACTGGAAAACGTATTTTCCGTTGGTAAACAGATTTATAATTCAGGTGAGACTGATTTCACTTGCAGATTACTCCCTGAGGGAGTGGGTCACGTGTACAAGGTTGCAGTATATATTCAGGTGCTATCAAGCTCTAAGTCTCTCTCTCTCGCAATATTAACCAAGCGGTGTTGCTTATTCAGTCATATCCGAAGAATCAAACGAAGTCAATACCGGTAATCTTCCTACAGCATCAACTGCACCTCAGCTGCAGAATACTGAACTCGTTAATCAAGTGTTCTCGTTGTTCAAAGGCTACCTAACATCTCAGTTGGATGTTCATGGAAAGCAACTACAATCTAAATCAAAGTTCGATAAAGAAGCTGCGAGCTTCTAATATAAAGGCAATCGAAAGCAATTCGAGTTCAACGCCCAGATCCAGGATATATTCGACAAGTTAGAATCTGCTGCATCGGATTCCGTTCAAGTCATAGCGTTGATTTCCGAAGGCAAACAGATCATAAAGAAAAGGCGGAAGTTGATTCGCATAGCAGATAAAAGCAAGGATGGCTGGGCAGTGGTTGAAGAATACGATTCTGATGAATTTGCCTCAGATTCAGCCGATGAAAAACGTCTTAAGAAAGCCAGATCAGCAGTCGAATCTAAACGAAAGTCTTCGAAGTCCGTATCCACAGATGCTAAGCGGTTTAAGGCTACTGGGGATAATCAGCTTTTTCGCCGTAAGAACCTATTTTCAATCACGCTACTTGTATCTTTGTCTTATCTCTGTGTGTTGTTATACGCCTGAGCATATTCCTGAGCATATATGTGTTTTGTTTGAATTTATAGTTTAGAAAGGGTAAAATAATTTATGTTCGTTTGAGTGCAACGAATTAGAACGTAAATGTATTTTCTGTTGGTAAACAGATTTATAATTCAGGTGAGACTGATTTCACCTGCAGATTACTCCCTGAGGGAGTAGGTCACGTGTACGAGGTTGCAGTATATATTCAGGTGCTATCAAGCTCTAGATCTCTCTCTCTCGCAATATTAACCAAGCGATGTTGCTTATTCAGCCCTCCCCTCCCACCCACGTCTACAGTTTCAGTATTCCTATACGTTTTTTGTGCTCTTTTATATACACGGTACCATTACTTCTTCATCTAGGCCGTACAGATGCTAGTTCAAACGACTCCAACGCTAATAACGCTACCGGTTGTTTCAACAGAGAACAATCCAAATGAAAACCATAGCGAGGATTCGCTCGAAGATATTATTCAGGTATTCACTAATTTTGAATATGTGTTTACGAAATGCTTGAAACCTCTCGAAAGATACTGGCGATTACAAGGCATTAATATCGGGCTATTCCTTGATGACGGTTGGTTAACCGAATATGTTTATGAACATTGTGTAGCACTGGCTAATTATGTACGCTCCGATATATTTAAGGCAGGGCTCATTGCTAATTCCGACAAATCTGTTTGGTCGCCCTGTCAGGTAATTGAATGGCTAGGTATGGCTTGGAACTCTCGAGACGGATTTATTAGCATAACAGATAGAAGGGTTAATAATATATTGGAATTTATAGTTAATATTCAAGCGAAGGAATTCCCGGTTTCGGCTAGGAATTGGCCTCATTAACGGGGAAAATTATTTCAACCTATCCTGTAATAGGGAATATTGTAAGATTGATGACCTTACTTGTCAAGTGGAGATTGTTGCATGGGAACCTTTGACCAGGCAACCTTCCAATGTCCTGCTAACCCATTTTAAGTCAACTGCTGTCCTGTTTTTGACTGATTACTTGTTGAAATATTTAATATTATATATTATACTGTACATACTTATTCTTCTACAGATTCCATTAGATCATTCATTGAGTACATTGATTTGTTGCAGCATTTGTTGTATTGGGGATGGAAGCTAAAAGTAAACCGAGAAGCAAATTGACTCAGAACTGAGGTGAACAGAAGGTATGTTGTGTTTTCTTTTGGTTGAATGTATTTGAAACTTTTCTCACTAAACCATTATGCTGCAATGTACCTTTGGTCAACAATTTCCCTGTCTAATGCCAGACTATTGTTTTCTCAAGGGCAGTGCTGGCCGTTAATGTTTTAATAAAAGACAGTTCCAGGAGAACATTAGTGCTACAACACATCAGACTTCAACTTGTCGTATTGTAATGTTTACAAGTTAATGTAAAATAGTTGTGACAAAGACAAAAACTAGAATTTACATATTAATATTGGTCCCTTCACATGTAACTGATAATATATTATGGTAAGAACAAACCACACTATATACAACAAAGGAGATATTTCAATCTGCTTGGTTTCAATTTGGGCTATTTCAATCTATGTGTTCAATGTCGCAAGCTGTCTACAAGATTTTTAGACATAAAAAATATCAGTTATGTTGTGCTGATTGTTCAACATTTGGTGAATTGAATAGTTAATATTATGAACACACTTTCAAGTGATTTGGGGGAACAAACATGGAGATTTAACTTAAATTGTCATCTAAAAAATGCTGTACATACCCAGCTTGTGATGTCATAATTTGCATATTGAACACATTGAAATATCTCCAAAATCAAAAAAGCTATTAAAATTGTAAAATATGTTCCTCTACCGATTTTTATCGTGTAAAAATCCCAACTAAAGTACTATTGTTTTTGAATGAACTGTACAAGTGAATAATGATGTTTGTAATAATAATAATGATGAATGAATTTTTCAGTTATTTGTTAGTTATTGTAATAGATTGTTTTAAATTTCAATTAGATACACGTAGTTTAACACCCAATTGGTGTCGACAGCGTTGCATGTGTATTAACACTAAACCAGCGTAAAATGACCTTCAAAGCGTAAGTTTACTCCCGTAGCGTAATTTAACACCCAACTGGTTTCCACAGCGCTGCAAGCCTATTTACACTGAACCAGTGTAAAATTACCTTCAAAACGATATGTTTACTATACGCCCGCAGTGGAAATGGACACCAAATACGTTGCACATATTTAACACTGCGAAGGTATGAATTAACACCAAAATCAGTGTTAGGTAACGCCAAATCGGTGTCCGTAGCGTTGCAAGAATTTACACCGATTTTGGTGTTGGGGTAACACTTCCAGATTTACAGTGTAAACAGTGCGTCCCATTGCGATTATAAATGTAAACTGGATGTCTATTCTTTAAAAGACGTATGTTTTGGCAGAAAAATTTCAAAACGACTAATCGCAAAGATATTAAGGATTTACCTCTGAATTCAAGTTATATTGTTAATTCGGACGCCAGTGCCTCCGGCTGCGGAGCACATCTTGACTTTAACGTAGAGCAAATATGCCATAAACTTTGGGAACAGCACGAGACCGCTAAAAGCTCAACCTGGAGGGAATTATCAGCGATTGAGTTTGCACTTCAAAGTTTTCTTCACATTATTAGGAATACATATTTAAAATGGTTCACGGTCAATCAAGCCGCTTGCAGAAAAGTTCAAGTGGGCAGTATGCGTACAGATTTGCATGATATCGCCATAAAGATATATCAATTATGCGTCGATAATAAAGTAGAACTAGCACTTCAGTGGATTCCTCGTACAGAGTTACAAAAGGCCGACTTTATTGGCCGTATTATCGACATTGATGACTGGCAGATTACGCCATAATTTTTCAATATTTGGATTCTATTTGGGGACAACATACAATCGATTGTTTCGCCAATTATTATAATAAAAAGATTAGTCGGTTTTATTCATGGCATTGGAACCCTGGCTGTACAGCGGTTGATTTTTCGTACAAAATCTAAAGGGTGAAAATTGTTTAGTTGTTCCTCCTGTGAGCTTAATTACTGAGACACTAAATTATTTACATAAGAGAAAGGCAATTGCCTCCGTCATAGTTCCTTTTTGGACCTCGTCGTAGTTTTGGCCAACAATTTGTCGAAAGTTCTTCAATCCTATGATCGATTACAAAGTTTCCAAAGGAAAGGACATTTTATTGCACGGTAGAAACATTAACTCTATTTATGGTCCTATTTTTTCGGCCGATAAGTGTGACCTTCCATGGGAAAACAAACCTTAACGATATTTCTTTGAAACGGCCAAGAAAACGGATAACGAACGGATAGAGAACGTTTTGTTATAACGTTTCAACGAATCTCAAAAACGTTTTGACTATTTGAGTAAAAAATCTTAACGAATAAAGTCGAGAACGAATTAAATTATTGAACGTTCCTAACGAAATTCGCCATAACGTATAGATTAAGGATAGCTGTCAACAGAATAGAGTAATGTGGCAAACAAGTAACCTCTATCGGCGCACAAAAGTACTCAAGTGATACAAATATTATACAAATTTAACTAAACATTCTGATAAATTACGCTATGAGTATTGTTCGAAAATTCGAAGATATAGTACAGCAGTTATATTAGTTACATGAAGTTGTGCAGTATTCTTTAAATTTATTTTTATTTTTATTTTATTTTACAAGATTCGCCGCACCAAACAATTATTAAACTTATTTAAATACCTACAAGTACATTGGCTGGGACTGACCACAGAGATAAACTCCAATAACGGGGTCCCGACAAAAATGACAAATTACTATACATGTACAAAAACATTTATTGGCTTTCGCCAAACTGTCAACAACATGTTCTGAAAGATAAGTTTTGAATAGGACGAGTACAGTGGCATTTGACGCACACCGATTTAAAGGTTCTAGGATTGTCCGGGTTGTAGACGTGTTCGAGAAGGTTAAAGTAGTATTTAAATAGTAAAATTTTAAAGGAAGCTGTAGATCTTGTAGTGTCTCTGATGACATCGGGTAGAATGTTCCAAACGCTGGGTGCTCTTACGTAAAAACTGTTTTGAAAGCTAACAGTCTTGGATTTAGGTATATTTAGTAGAATACCATTGTCGGAATTGGAGTTTCTGGTTCTACGATTAGCAACCCGTATTGAGATGTTTGTATCAGAGTCATTAACAACACAGTTGTAGAGATAAACTAAATCTAGAAACTCAAGCCAATAGCAGATGGGAAGAATACCGATAGACTGGAGTCGTTCTTTGTACAAAACGTCTGTTCTATAAGGGAGGGAAAGGATGAATTTGGTGGCACGACGTTGGACGCGTTCCATTGTAGCGATGTTAGTTACTGTTTGGGGTGCCCACACTTGACTGGCATACCCCAATTTGCTTCTAACCAAAGACAGGTAAAGAATCTTGCGGACTTCGATATTGTTTATGTCAGAGGCTGATCGTCGGATGAAGCCGAGCATCATGTTTGCCTTTAATACCGTGCCATGAACTTGCTTGTTCCATTTCAGGTCGTTTGAAATAATGATCCCGAGATCTTTCTGGGTAATTAATGACTTAAGCGAAGTATCAATAAGCTGATATTCTGCGATAATTGGTTGACGACTTCTAGTAATGCTAAGAAACCCGCACTTGGATTGATTTAAGTCCATCCTCCAATCGCTGCACCATGTCACAAGTTTATATAGATCATTCTGCAGACTTTCGCAGTCAGCTAACTTGTTCACGGGACGGTAACACTTCGTGTCGTCGGCGAACATTGCCACAGACGATTGGGTTGAAATTGAATCAGGAAGATCGTTCACAAATACCAGAAACAGTAGGGGTCCTAAAATTGATCCTTGTGGAACTCCAGATAGAACAGGGAGAGTATGGGACGACTCACCAAGAACTGTTACTCTTTGGTAGCGTCCTGAGAGGTAGTCTTTGAACCATAACAGAAGATCTCCTCTTATTCCAAACCTCTGGAGTTTAACTAACAGAAGGTTATGGCTGACCTTATCAAATGCTTTTGCGAAGTCCAGGTAAACCAAGTCGACTTGGCTTCGGTTTTCTAACGATTTGTTTATATCATGAAGAACGCGCAGAAGCTGAGAGGTGGTAGACTTTCCTTTGAGAAAACCAAATTGTAGATGATGAAGTTGACTGGAGACATGAGATATAAGTTGGTTATAGACGCAACGTTCAAAAACTTTAGAGACCAGAGACAAGAGAGATATTGGTCTGTAATTTGATACTTCGTCAGCAGGGCTTTTCTTGGGAATTGGAATTACGTTTGAAAGTTTCCACTCGCACGGTAGTATACCTATGGACAAGCTTTTGTTGAATATGTCACATAAAGACGAACAAACGCTCGATGCACAGTTCTTCAACAATTTAGCGGGAATTTTGTCTGGTCCAGTCGCTTTATTTTCATCAAGAGCTGCAAGAACATAGTAGACCTCCTCGGATGTTAGCGTGATGTTGAAGATTGCATCCGATTCAGTGATGGAGTCGTCAGTCGAGTTGGAAAAAGTATGTTCATCATTATTGCTATGAGAAGGTTGGAAAACGGAGTAGAAATAGCGATTTAGTAGATTGGCGATGTCGACTGGGTTGTTGGCTGTAGAGGTGACTCCATTATGATCAGACCAAGTCATTTTGTTGGGAACGCTCGAGGTCTTACGAACGGACTTAAACACTGACCAAAACTTCTTACTACTTGATTTCAATAAGGCGGGCATGGATTCAAAAAACTGTTTCCGTTTGTTGGTGATGGCATATTTTGTTATTCGTCGTAACTTTGACATATATTGAGATATTCAATAACTATTCTGGAAGATGTTTCAAACCTCTGGTGCGGAAACCACGCTGCCAAAACAAGGCAAGGCACAGGCTATAATTTAGACAGTTGAATCTCCTCGCGCCAATTGTTTTAATTTCCTGCCTGAAATAATTATTATGAAGAAAAAATTGTCAACAGATCAAAGCAAAATCTATTGCGCGTTAAAGAGTTATATATTTTTTCCTACACTGCAGTTATATGCTCTCATTTTGCGAGCACACGACCACATATACAAGTGTTATGCTGTATGAACAGCATTTTTTTTGCTATCCGTTTTTAAATTTCGCCTAATCACAGGTTCCTCACCAACTTTCGGTGTAGGAATAATTAGGTGAAGTAATTTTACAGTTTTAGTGAGGGAGCGTAATTAAGATGTCCAAAACCACACAAAGGCCGAGGTTAATCTACAAAAAACCCGGCACATCCTATAAAGCTGCATATACGGTAGTTCCAGAAAACTGCATTTATTAATTCCCCAACCGCAAATTATTAACTCTAGATCAATACATGTTATTAATTAACTAAGTTCTTGGTGGTCACTAATGTATCTCTAAGAATTTCATAAGGAAATATTTTATTTCCCTCCATACTAGAGCATCTACACAGAAATTAATGATAGAAAATAGCATACAATGTCAACTCTCTAAATGTTTCTAAGCTACCTGCGCTAGCTATAGTACCCTGAAAAGGAAACCAATTATGCCATGTCTAAGAGCTGGCATAAATTCGGCGTTCCCCAACTTAAATTCGAATGTCCGGCGTTCCGCAATTCCGAATGTCCGGATTTCCACCCTGAAAAGCAACCTAATACTCGACCCTGGCAGCAATAGTGCACAGTTTTTTTTACTAAGGCATATAGCAATAGCAAACTGCCCATATAGAAACAGCGGTTCGAAAGTACACTCCAGCCGCCCATATAGAAACGACAGTCCCAAACCCATGCACAGGGGAGTTTATACTCACCAATATAACAAAAGAGTGATCCTCATTCACTTCGAGATATGAACTTGTGACACAATTTGTGCCTCCTGCCTACCTACGATAATTCAAGCAAGACTTCCCCAGACATCCACATTGTCAAGTAAGCATAACTTAGCACAATGACATGTGTCTGGCAAAATCTTTTATGCTTGTCCTGCCTATTATTATCCTTGCAATTTTGAGGTTGCATCTACACACAAATTCATTCAAAATGTTTTTATAAACTTGGTAAGCAATTGTTGTTTGATTGTGGGTAAATGCACCCTATTTAAATTATCCCAGTTATGTGACCAACAAGCTAAACTACGCAAACCTCATGCCAAGCCACTTTGAAGGTCTGGCAACCTTTCAACTGATGTTTATTCACGTCCATCTGAACGATACATCAATTTCCCCTTGTCATTATAAGCAATATAAAACGAGTTATATACCAGTACTGCATTAGATAAACCTTTCTATAATAGATAACTACAGTAATTAGTTAACATGTTCTGTATCTTCAGTATCTACTATATCAAAAAGGCATGTCATGTAACGCCAATTTGGTTTTCAGCCAGCATATATTTAAACTAAGGCAGGTTTTAAATCGTGCACACCAAAGATACTAATACAATCGGTGGATTTATAGGGGGCTAGATTAAGTTAACTAAACGCAGAAATGTTAATTTTATGGTCATGAGGTTCATAGGAGTACATTTATTTATTTTCGAGTCGTTATTCATTAAAATTGCCTGATGAGTGATGAGCAAAGTACATGTAAAATCGACCTTCAGACCTTGGACACATATTTACTGCTGTACATATAGTTAGCTGGCTAGAAATTATGCTAAATTGGTAAAACATATTCAACTGAACTTACCATATATATGCAATTTTACAATGACTCGCTAGATTTTTTCTCTCCTACTTTGATTCACCACGTATGTTATACCGACAATATATAACATGTATATTAACGTCCGCCCTTGAATTGGTGCATACTAAATATTCGGCGGTATTAAACCAGATTACCGCCGTGTTCTCACTCATATTTACCATATATCTAATGTACAGTAGGCCATATAGTCGATTAATTTGTCTCGAATTAAGCCGAAGGCACGCATTGATTTAATTTACAGTGCTGACAACTACAGCATGCATGTATATGACGTCAAAACCAACGAGGGTCAGTCCTGGGTGTCAATCCTATATTAATGGAGAGACATATACAAACCCCATTATGCTAGTAAGAATAGTAAAATAACGTTGCAGTGTAAGGGCACTTGCGTGAGTGCAAATATGAACTGTTTTAAAGTTCGTTTTACTTGTACACACAAAACACACGGATTTTATAAATATCATTGAAAGGAACGTGTATCTTGTGACTGCGTTCGTTTGTGGTGGTTAATCTAGCAAGTTATGATGATGATGCATATGTCATATGTGTCGGCTATCTTGTTAGGCATGCTATTTAATTCAGTTGTCATATTTCGCGAATATAATATCAAAAAATATTTGTACATTGCAGACTTTCATAATACACAGACATGTCTGTAAGCTCAATTAAGCAGCATAACATTGCCCCGTTATACTGCGCAAGCTACAATGCATGCATGTGCAGAACAAGTGTTGTAATCTGCCGGCATTCCTGTCTGCACAGGTATACAATAGATCTTGTTGTTCCGGCTCCGGACTTAGACTAAATACAGTATGTAGAATTTAAACTGCATGCATATGCCATGCAAAATTCCTCAATTTAGTTAGGTGCTGTCTGTTGATATACCGATTTCCGACAATGTAAGTTCATTAGCAACTTGCCAAAGCATCTGGCCATACAGTTGTTATAATACGACATATGGCTTGCGATTTTGTGTGTCCTGTCGAACTTTATGAAACTCTACAGAATTGTTTAGGAACCGCTTTCCATCATTGCACCCTCTGAACCGGCTGTTCTAAAACGATTAGTAGATTTTTAAAAGAAACTTTTTTACGTTATGCTTGAAATAATTGCATTTCGGCAAAAATAATAATAGCATTTCATGTAGTTCACGCTAAGACAGGATCGACAAGCGCACGGAAGAAGATTCGAGTAGCTATAAACACCCAATTTCCTTTTACACAAATTGTATTAAGGAGCAGGCGTGAATCGCTTTCTAGGAGTATTTCTCTGCAACACTTTCTATGCTTATCCTATAAGATTCTAACATTGCAAAAGGTTGGTGAACTTAGTGTTTGTTTGAACGAAATCCAATATCGCTCGAACGAAATCTAATCGTTCGAACGAACGCTAAATCCAAATGTTTGAACGGTTTTGAAACATTTTTCATACGTTTTTTTTCATGCGTTTCAACGGGCCGTTAGGAATTATGAACGTTCTCCAAAATCGTTTTAACGAAACGCTGAAGCGCCTGAACGCCTAATGAACGGATAACGAGCGAATTTTTAGCACGTTTTTCAAAAGCGTTAAGGTATGTTTTCCCATGGAAGGTCACATGTTAGTACTCACTAGAACGGATTTCCGTTGCGATACAATCGAACAAATTACGAAACATGCAGGCACTGCCCTAGTTGGGAACGTGTAAAAAGGGAGAGTTATACGAACTTGAGTTTCGTGTCAGTACTTTATAGCGTGACATTATTAATTACGTGTGTTTGTTGTTTCAATTGATTAATTTCAAACACTTTAAACGAGGTGGTTTACTAATTATACTTTATTGCAACTTCTGTGTGTAAGCGTTTATATGGACACTTGTCCCTCAGAATATTGTAAATTGACGCCATTTTCGACACTTGCCGTAGGCGAGGAGTTTAACCATGCTTAACAAATTTTTGTAATGTATGTTCGTGTATGACACTGGTCAATATTAATCTGTAATATATGGACACTGGTCCTTCAGAGTAATATAAATCGACGCCTTTTTCGGCACGGGCCGTTGGCGGGGAAGTTAACATGTTTAATTAATTTTTGAAATGCATGTTCGTCTATGACACTGGTGAATATGAATCTTTAAGGGCACTGGCCGCTACAATTTAATAAATGCTTGAATGCAGTTCCGATTAAATGTTTTTCATGAAGAAATATTTATGTTTCTATGTTTTAGTTTCAGATTTTTGGTACAGGTCAACCTTGGGCAAAGTTACCAGAGAATGTTCGTAGCAACAATTCGAAGTTAGCGGAGTTGCTTGCTAAATCTAAGACTGATTCCACTGCCAAGCGATATTCTTCAGAGATCACTAAGTTCCAGATATGGCGGACACATTACAACCTTAGTCAAATCTTCCCATTGACATCGTTTTCTTCAGTCGAATTCCTCTAGTGTAGTGGTTACTGCGCATGCCGCATTAAAATGGCTACATTCGTTTTTACCGGTGAATAGTCCAAATCCACTTGACAGCTCGCTTTGTCGAACCTTGATGGAGGCCATTAAACGTTCGAGAACACTTCCCGTCCAAAAGAAGCTAACGGTGTCTCCAGATCCTGTGTCAAATACCATGATAAAAATATTGTAGCTACAGTGCATTATGAGATGCCAAGGGAAAAATAGTCAGGGAATTTAGCCTCCTTGAAAATATTAATAATCCCTATACACGATGATTCCCAGGTTCCGCCGAGATTTGAATTCGGATCCTTGGATTGAGAGTCCAAAGTGCTAACCATTACACCACAGAACCAGTTGCTCTTTTGTTGATTTAATATCTTAGTAATCACGTTAACATTCGATCATCTCTCCCGACATCATTTACAGTAATTACGGATTCACTTTGGGAGACATTCCTTGCAAACCCTTGGGTGTTTCTCATGTTTGCCGAGCGGACAAAGGCCCAAGATTTAAGATGGATGTCACCATCTGGTGCACATTTTGGAATTCAAAATGTCGGTCGCTCACGACAGTCCTAGCTCTGTGGAATACTCTAAATTTAATGTTCAAAACTTAAATTCTGGTGCTTTTCGACCTTACAATGATGACTGTAACCTTGCCTTCGACAATAAGCGTCTAAAATGGAACAATAACTTCGACGAATTGCAGAAATTTTTAAAAAACATTGTTGGACTAAACGGCAAATGGTCTTCACCGGGTGGCAACTCAAAGAAGTTCAAGAGCATCAATTCCGATCTGACAATGACTTGGTATTACGGTAAGCAGAAGACGCTTTTTTTCCAGGGTAAGGAAGGATATCCGCTCAAGGATTTCTTGATAAATATTTGCGAAACGAAGGCTGTATCTGAGTGCCCTCCGAAGGAAAATCGTCGCCCGGCAAGTCAATATAGACAAGCGGCCGGCTGGAGCCACGGGGGCTTGTTTTGATGATCAATCTAACACACCTATAAGCGCAGACACGGCATCGGTTGCTGATACCTCAACGCTCAAGCATCTTGAAGATTTTATCAATAACTATTTTTGTAACATAAGCCTTGCCGAGGGACGACTGTACTAGAAATTCCGTTCAAGAAATCGGTAGTTCTACTCCACGTCAGCAGCGTGTTAATGATATTTCGGTTACAATGGAGGCACGTTTTTTCATCTTTAAAAATAAGATCGAATCGGAAATGGTAAATCTGTTGGATAAACTTTCCGATGAAGCTAAAATTATAAGTACAAGTAAACAAGATTTATGCAGATTGAGTAGAGAGAACTCGATTTTAAAATCACGATTTTTTTAATTGGAGAGGACGTTTTTTCTATCGAAAAGCCTTACGGGAATAGAAACAAAAGCATAAATAGTGAAATGGTTAAAGAAAATCCAGTTAATTCAATTATAAACGATGGCTAATCACTTCAGGAAGTCCATACTACACCGAAAAGTATTTTGTGTAGCGAATATAATGTTTGTGCTGACATTGAAATGCAAACGTTCGGCGATGACCAACGAAGCGGCTCATTAGCAATGAAAAGTAATAACAATGAGCTGTTGAATTCAACAAATGATAATAAAGATAATGACGGAAAAAAGAATTATGAAATTACTTCACCTAGCATCAACAACTACTCAAGCATACATTAAATCTCAATTCTGAAATAAATAAATAAAGTTCCAAAGAAATTTATAAACCATGCAACCAATTAAATGTTAGTAACAACCAACGCCATAATCAAAATAGCTTGCAACAAACAAATTTAATTGGCCCTCAGTGTATTGATCAAGTGGAACCAAACTGTAATAGCGATGCTCAACAAACAGAATTCACAACATATGCAAATGACATTCTATCTAACTACTTCGAGCAACGACAGATTCCATCATTAACAATAGCCGACCACATTTCTTGTCATGCCAGAAAACCGAATGCCATATCCCCAACACTTGTATCTAAGTTAAATCTGCCCCTCATCGAATCCATCCCACACGAGTTAATCCCCCAGTGAGAAGAAAACGTATTGTGAACGAAACCCGCCTGAGATCGAAACCCACTATGAACGAATGGAAATCTCTCACCCGTCTCCGAGCCAGCCCCCAAGCGAGAAGAAAACGTACTGTGAACGAAACCGACCCGAGTTTGAAACCTACCATGAACGAATGGAAAAGATACCTAAGATATGTCCGCCAAACAATAGGGTAGTGACCATCGCCGGACATCCATGTACACCTAACCCAATACCTACCCCAACTATAAGAGAACAGAACAAAATTCCGGTGCAGATGACACCTCGCTTAGGCTGTTATGTGGGGAGACAACATTTTATAAATATCCCAATCGAGAAAGTGGGGAGACAAAATTTAGAAAACCGTTGGTGTCGATTGTACGAATATCTCACCGAACTTACTGAAGACCCCAGCCACAAAACATCAAGGGAAGAAATCTAAGCTCAAAATTATCCACCTGAATGCTCGATCCCTTAAAAATCGTTACAACTTGCTACATATCAAACAATTATGCCAGGACGCTAAACCGGATGTTTTAGTAGTTTCTGAAACATGGTTAAATCCGAAAATCACTAATGCTGAGGTTAAAATCGAAGGCTACGACTTGTATCGACTTGATCGCTCACACAATGTCGGCGGAGGCGTTAGTATCTACACTCGCCCAGATATAAAATACCATCAAATTAAAAACCTCTCCAGTATTTCAGACGACGGCCTCCATCAACTTTGGTTACGACTACAATTTAAAAAACTAAAGTCATTTGTGATATGCGCAATATATAGACCCCCGACTGTCATTTAAGCTGTTTCGAAAACTCGTTTAAACCTTCGTATACTGAGGCACTCTTATTGGGTCATCCGATTTTCGTGCTGGGAGATCTAAATTGTAACGTGTTGAACAACAGCCTTGAAGACAGAACTTTAAAAAAACCAGCCACGAATTGAATTTGAAACAAATCATTAAATCGCCGACTAGGATAACGGATAGTTCTAGATCGCTTATAGATGTTATCCTAGTTTCTTCACCTACACTCGTACCAGTGGCGTTATGGACAAGTTAATAAGCGACCATCTCCCAGTATTCATGATCTTAAAACTCAAGCTCCCAAAACCACAAAGTTTTGCTGTCATTGCTAGAAGCTACCGAAATTATAATTCGTCTACATATGCGGCTGACTTGGCACAATTAACCGGTTACTTTTCGAATCACCACAACATCTTTCCCGAAATAAATGACCACCTGGGTGCTTTTAATAATGTCCTTTCTTCTATTTTGAACAGTCATGCCCCCATAAAGGAAGTTAGAGTAAGAAATCGTTCAACACTCTTTGTTAACGATGGGATAAAACAAGTCATGAAAAAGCGTGATCACCTGCATCGAATTGTTTGTGAAACCAGACGCCTCGATGATTGGTCACTTTTCAAGAATGCCAGAAATGCTGCAAAATCCATGCTGAAAGAAGGTTAGAAATCCTACCCTCGCAATCAACTACAAAACTGCGAAGGAAAACCCGGAGTGACATGGAAGGTGATAAATCAATACTTGCCTTCAAGAGAAAGTCCAGATCATATTTTCTCTAAAGACACCGCTCAATTGGCAGAAGAGTTTAATTTATATTTCTCTAAAGTTGGACAATCCACTTCGCATGCAGTCAAACAATTGGCCAGAAATACAATATACAACCGTATGCTACCCACAGGCGCCCTATTAACATCACCTCAGATTTAATTTCCGACCAACTACAAGCGATATAGTAAAAAGGATTATATTGTCCATGCCTACAAACAAATCTCCTGGGCCGGACATCGTCCACATGCGAGTGATAAAAGTTCACTAACAACTATCCTAATGCCATTAACTAATATTATCAATAAGTCCCTGATGTCTTCCACATACCCTGATATTTGGAAACTTGCTGAAGTCATACCACTCTTAAAGAAGGCGACCGTGAAGTTGCATCCGATAACCGTCCACTCTCCATGTTAGCGATCGCATAAAAAATATGCGAGGTGGCAATAAACCAATTAACTGATTTTTTACAAAAAAACGAAAGTCTTTCCACCCACCAAAGCGATAATAAGAAGAGTCATTCAATCGAAATTTTGAACATTTTTATAACTGAACAAATACTACAGGCAATGGATCAGAAAAAGGTGACGGCTTTGATTTTGATAGACATGTCTAAAGCTTTCGACAGTTTAAGTCACGAAGTTTTGTTGAAAATTGGCGGACATTGGTTTGTCCGAATCAGCCACAAAGTGGTTCCGCAGCTATCTCACTGGTAGATCTCAATACGTGAAAATTGGCTGAAGCAAGTCGACGCCACTTCATATCACACACGGTGTCCCTCAAGGATCGATTCTACCCCCCCTCTTCAGCATTTATACAAATGACCTTCCATATAAGGTAAAATGTCAGTCTTATCCAACTTGTCATTCCCAAAAGCAGTGCAAATGAAAACAAATGTAAACATTGTTGGCAAAATGTAGCTAGAAAATGAGTAATTTCTAGCAAATGGTAGCGTGGCCGAGTGGTCTAAGGCGCTGGTTTTAGGCACCAGTCATTTCGATGGCGTGGGTTCGAATCCCACCGCAACCACATCTTTTAAAGATTTATAAGTGTCTCTAAAGTCAAAAGTTCACTAGATAATCCCGTAATTTTATCATGCACGGAAGTGGGGAAACATGGCGAAGAGAGCCAGAATAACCAGCATTTTTTGCTATAGACCAAAGGTGATTCAGACTGGAAAACTTTGTGTGGCCGAGTTGTCTAAGGTGCTGGTTTACGGTACTGATCATTTCGATGGCGTGGATTCGAATCTCACAACTTCCAATTTGTAAAATTGTAGATTGCTTGATTCCCTATAGTTAGTTTGCAACATAATGTTATTATATATTGCTTTCTGTGTTATGATTCTTAATGAGGGTATATTGTTTGGTATATTGCCTTCCGTCATTAGTAGAAGTCCGAATCTCACCACTACGAATCCGTAGAGGTAGTTTGCAACATATTGTTATTCTATATTGCTTTGTTTGCATATATCAGTAAAATTTTCTGTCAAATTATTGGCCAAATTTAGCTCGGAAAGCAACTGGTACCGTGGCCGAGTGGTATAAGGCGCTGGTTTCAGGTACGAGTCATTTCGAAGACGTGGGTTCGAATCCCACCGCTGCCACTTCTTTTAAAGATTTATAGTGGTCCCCAAGGTCCAAATATTCACTTGATTATCCCGTAATTTTATTATGCATGGTAAGGGTATAGCACTGTTAGTTTGCAACATAATGTTATTGTATATTGCTGCGTTTGCATATATTAGTAATATCTTTCTCTCGTTAGTAGAAATCCGAAACTGCAGCTTGATGCAGTGATTTCTGTGATCTTGCGTCAAATACCATGTCAAAAATACTCTAACAAAATTGCAATTATGAGATGCCAAGAGAAAAATATTCAGGGAATTTATCCTCCTTTAAAATCTGAAAAATCTTTATAAACGATGATTCTCAGGTTCCGCCGAGACTTGAACTCGGATCCTTGGATTCAGAGTCCAAATTGCTAACCATTACAGCACAGAACCAGTTTTCTTTTATTGATTTAACATCTTTAAGTTAGTAATCACGTCAAGAGACGTTCATCTCTCCAGACGTCATTTACAGTCATTACGAATTCACGTTGGGAGACATTCTTTGCAAACCTTTGGATGTTTCTCAAGTTTGCCGAGCGGACAAAGGCGCAAGATTTAAGATGGATGTCACACAGTCTTCCCACAATTGTATGCGTGCGTCCCAATCCGACACCTGACGATGACTTTTGTCCTACGACGTTCGTGATGTGCTGTTTGTTTTATCTGAGTTGAGCAATTTGTTGCAAACAAAATCCGTTTGGCGTGAGGCGTTGATTTTGTAACGGTTAGAATTGTTGCCTTAAAAGCAGTATAGCATACCACACATAACATGCCATATCATATCATATCATACCAGTTGGCGTACCACACCATACCATATCACACCATACCATATCTTATGCCATACCTTGTACATTACCATACCATACCATACCATTCACGTTAACAGTCGCGTACTGTATGTCCCAAGACATCGTTTCCCTCACTAAGAATTGACTTTGAGAAATATTCTTTTCGAATCATTCATGTTTGTCATGTTCGCCTAGCGTTCTGAAGCGGCATATTTAGGATGAACGTCAAGATTTCGTGTCTAGAATTGTGGGCGTGGGTTCGAATCCCACACCTGCAGACAATTACATTTATCTCACGTTCTTTACCTGTTGCCTGTTCTATCTGATCAGTTGAAGCATTATTTGCGATGAAAACCCGTTTGGCGTGATGCGTTAATGGTGCAATAGTTAGTATTGTTGCCTTCCAAGCAGTAGATCTGATTTCGAGTTCGGGGTTAACGCAACGTTTTGCTTCAATGCTGCAATGCTGGATGTGGAATCTCCACGGATTTCCCATATGAGGTAAAATGTCACTCTTATAGACAAATTTGGCTAACGCTTGTTTATACCCAATTCACAACTTTGGATAACTCACATGCTTAGTTACTATTGTTCTAGTTTGCGAAAACATAGAATAGAACAAAGGTAACTAAGCATTAGAATGATCTACATGAGTGAATAGCTCTAATACATAATTCTAATGCTTAGTTACCTTTGTTCTATTCTATGTTTTCGAAAACTAGAACAATAGTAACTAAGCATGTGAGTTATCCAAAGTTGTGAATTGGGTAGCAACGATATAAACAGCGTTAGCCAAATTTGTCTATTCAATTTGGCTTTCCCCAAGACAGTGTTATCGAAAATAAGTGTAAATATTGTTGGGAGAGTTTTTCTAGAAAATGAATCTCTTCAGCTAATGGTAGCTTGGCCGAGTGGCTACGGCGCTGATTTTATGGACAAGCTATTTCAATGGCGTGGGTTCGAACCCACCGCTGCCACCTCTATTATACATCTATAATGAGTTTCAAGATCCAAAGATTCACCAGATAACCCGGTAATTTTCTCACACAAATGGAGAAACATAAGCACTAAGAACCAGAATAACTTGTATTTTATGTTGTAGATAACACGCGATTCAAGGAGTAAAAGGTAGTGTGGCCGGGTTTTCTAAGGCGCTGGTGTCAGGCACCGGGCATTTCGATTGCGTGGATTAGAATCTCACCATTTCAAATCAGTGAAATTGTAGATTGTTTGATGCCGTAGAGGTAGTTTCAACATATTATTTATTCTTTATTTTTTGCTTGGATATATCAGTAATATTTTTCTCTCATCAGAAGAAATTCGAAACTCCAGCGTGATATAGCTAGGGATTTCTGTGATCTTGTGTAAAATACCATGACAAAAACGCAATGACCACATTGCATTATGGGATACCAAGTAATATATTCCTCATGCAACTTAGGCTCCTTTAAAATATGAAAAATCCACATAAAGGACGACCCTTAGGTTCTGCCGAGACTTGAACTCGGATCTTTGAATTCAGAGCCCAAAGAGCTAACCATGCACCGCAGGGCCAGTTGTTATTTTATTCATTTAAAGGGAAGTAGCAATCGCCGAATTCATATTAGTGACGGGAAACTCGTCTTAGACGGGAAACTCGCCTGTGAAAACTCGTCTGAATATTTAAGACGGATTTAAGACGAGTTTCCCGTCTAGATGGGATTCCCGTCTAACTTTCGAAAGTTAGACGGAAAAGTTAGACGGGAAAGTTAGACGGGAAAGTTAGACGGGAAACTCGTCTGTTATCGGCTTCATATTAGAAGAGGTTCCCGTCTAAGACGAGTTTCCCGTCCCTAATATGAATTCGGCTAATGAAAATTAAGTTTGTCTCATTTGGAAGAGATGTTCAATATATCGCAAAACCGACATAGATTTTTTCTGTATCGTTCTTGGTATAAAGAATATTCCAGTTCATATTATCAAAAATAATAGTGCATCCCGCCATCTTGGATATGCATATTTTCAGATAGGCGTGACGTCACAACCGGGAAAATTATTTTGTATATATATTGAACAATTCTTGTTTCATAATGCAAAATTCCATATTATTTTTGTACTCGTCTATTTTTAATTGAAACACCAGCTATGTAGAAGCTTTCCACTGGTATTTAGGTTATTTTTACTGGTTTTATAACGTCTATACCTATTGTGACGTCATTTAATTAGATCGAAATATAAAACAAGATGGCGGATGACAGGTTGTCTTTGGTCACAAATATCTCAAAAATTAAGAAAGTTACGTAGAGTATGTAAAAAGTCTTAGTAATCATTCTCAACGTTCTTCTAAATTCGACAAACAAAATTTCCATTTCCCGTTAATACCTTTGTATTCATGCTAACAGTTGCGCATCTTCCTAGACTTCGTTTACAGACATTACAGATTGAAGCTAATATAACACGTTTGCTTAGCACACAACTATAACTGATGCCGCAAGCTTAACCACTCTCATGTTACGTATCCCTCTCGGTCATGTAATGCGCTGACGTATCGACGCATAGTTACTTAGCTGTTAACCTTGGTTATTGCATAACTTCATTAAATTGCAATTAATGTGCAGCCTCAGCTCAGCCACAGTTCCAAGCTTTCGTGTAAATGTTCGAGAAGAAAGTAACTTTCCTCACACTGATTCCAGATATTAACTAAACTGAAAGAGTTTTGACATAGTATTGTTTATGGCGGCGTATAAAGGCATTGCATTGCGTCCACAGATGTATTAGAAAATTTAAGGATGAATTCAACTCTATCGAGAAATTGGGCGTCTGGATCAAGATCATACATTTGCTGATGTACAGAAATTCATTATCGTTGTTGAAATGATTAAAGGCCGAGCTTGAAGTCTATTCATTAAATGTATCTGTAACTGTATAGAGTTCTGTAACTCAACCCTCAAACTCATTCTAAAATCATTAATCAACAACATATTAATAATTAATTGTTAAATTGCTGCCACAGTTAGTAATTTTGTAACATTTTCTATGAGTGATCTAATCATCTAAAGAGTCTCGGTTTTTGTAGAGGGTTGAGTGTCGAGGGTTGCAAGTCGAGTGTCGAGGGTAAAATGTCGAGAGTCGAGGGTAAAGAGTCGAGGATAAAAAAAAAGTCGAGTGTCGTATATAAAAAGTCGAGGGTCGTATTTTTTAAATACTTTTTCGGTTTTGTAGTAGCGAGAGTAAAAATTCGCGGGTAGAAAGCGCGATGGTAGTTTAAAATTTATTAATTTAAAAAAAATTATTATTTTAACTCGAGTAATTGATTTTATTAACTTGTAATACTTTTATAATTTTAATTTTTTATATGATAAATTTAAGTAACATTTTCTAACCAACTACAGTAAACGTATACTTCAACTTTCCCGTACATGTTCAAAGATTACCTACAAATGCCAATCAAAAGCTACAGCGCGTCATAGAATGGGCGTGGTTTATGTACTTATTTAATCACAGCAGCCCAGGCAATGACTACAACATATAATGGTTTCAATTTGTATATTTTCAGGGGCAAATAAAAATTAAATTGGTTCATAATAGCAGTTAAAACACAGAGTGGACGTAGGGGACACTAACTGGTACATTTTAACTGCCATTATTAACCAATTTAATTTTTATTTGCCCCTGAAAATATACAAGTTGAAATCATTATATATTGTAGTCATTGTCTGGGCTGCTGTGATTAAATAAGTACATAAACCACGCCCGTTTGGACTTTGGAACCCGACTATAGCTTTTGATTGGCATTTATAAGTAATCTTTGAACATATGCGGGAAAGTAAGGAAATTTTGAAAACAGTTGAAGGAAATTTTGTTCAAAATAAGGAAAAATATGAGCAAAACAGGAAACTGTGTGCTGCAGAAGTCGAAACACTGTAAATTTCATACTAATAGGCGGACTACTACACGGGGCTTTTCACCTCTGCGCCCGATTCTATTCCTGGCTACGCCATACACCGCAGGTTTTCTCCAGGTACTGCCATTTCCTCTTGTAGTAACACTGGACCAATAAAGACCTCTATAAAGAACAATTTAAAACTAATAGAGGTCAATAAAGCTACCCAGTATAAATTAACCAAGTTTAGTACGTATTTTTGTATCTGCGAATGCAGATATATTGCGTGCCATCGTGCTGTTAGCTTATTTACCAGCTTTGTCATCAATGGCTGAATCATATACTGAATCATATAATGACATAAATGAATCCCTAGGGCTTAATTGCCCCATTCACATGGCCCTTTACACTAATATTGGGATCATCTGACTTCATGGCTTTGAAAAAATACACCAAATCCAGGTACTCAAGTCAGTAACACAGAGGAAGTAACCCTATTATTAGCAGCCGGTCTTTGCAACAGGTTTCAGATCGAAACGGTAGCGACAAGATAAATCTGGTTGCACGCCGTTGAACTTTCTCGATATCAAGGATAAGTAAGACAGACTGTGGTGACCAGACTTGTGAGCTGTACTCACCGTGGCTGGATCACTCTTTTCGTCTCTCTGGATTTTTAACATTTTCTCGCCTTTAAATTATAAGTTTCGAATAAACTACATTCCAAATTGTTCCTAATTTCTCGCTGATCCTACTGATACAAAATTGGAGTTGTCTCGCAACGTACTTCTCGAGATATTTCGCGCGAATGTTCGATATATTCGAACTCAAATTCTCTACATCGAAGCGATCAAATTGATAGTTCGACTTTCAAAAATAATCTGCTTGTACTTCGTGGCTCGCAGCTTTTATGACAAGGGAATACAAGCGAATTAAACCACTTCGCCAACACAGTTTTGTATTTGACGAAGGTTAAATCACCCGGTGGCGACGTGAAAATTCATTCCAATTTCAACGAGGAATTGCTCCTCAAGTGGCATGGACCAAAGACAAATAAAATATCGATAATGAAAGACAAAAAAGACGAAGTAAGGAATCTCTTACTGAAATATGCCCTCACCGAAACCAAGACAAGCGACAATAATACGAAGCACGAGAACGCTGCCATATTTTTGCCCCTTCCTTCGCCAACGTTTGATGAGCTAGAAATTGACCAAATCACGATTCAAGCAAATTTGAGATGATTGTAAGTGTCTTAATCAACTAGAGGAATTACTAAAACACGACGAGGAAAACTCATTGAATAGAGCTTCTGCATTCGATGCTACCATTGAGTCATTAAAACTTAAAAATAACAAAATGGTCGATGAACTTGTGAAGCAACAAAACACTATTCACCAGTTAACCGAGGACAATCATCTTATGAAGCAACTCCTTGAAATCAAGCAGCACGAGTGGGTTACTGTCGAGACGAAGAGTACCTCCAACAACCTGAAAGCATATAGTAATACAGTATTACCCCCGAAAACATCAAACCAATATGAAGGTCTACAAATAAAAGAAAACTCAGAAGAAACTCACGAAAGCATCACTGAAACGCCACCCACCAATTCCGACTTCAGTGAACAAATCGAAACTTATCGTTCAAATAAGAAAACAAGCTACGAAGGTTGCAAAACAAAGCAAACCCCAAAAACCAAACCTAATATCGATACCACCAGAAACCCAAAACTGGTAAGGTTTTGGTATTAGGTGATTCAATGATAAAAAACATTGAAAACAAAAAAATCTCAAGGGCTACTAGAGGTGCCAGTCACTGTCGCTCAAGAAAGGATGGTGTGGAGCTGATGGAAATTCAAAATATGATACTATCATATTACATGTGGGAACAAACGATTTGGCTCATGATGAACCGGAAGTTGTTGCCTAAAAAATGGAAAGTGTTGTGAAAGAAGTCCAAAACCATGCAAAGAATGTTGCTGTGTCAGGAGTAACGAAAAGGTATGATAACCAGGTACCCCCTAGTCGAATCACTACTTTCAATGAGTACTTGAAAAACTTGAGTAAGAAAGAAAAACTAACATTCATTGACAATGACAACATTGACAAATCCCTATTAAATGGGTCAAACTTACACCTAAACAGAAATGGAGATAGAGTATTAGTTAAGCCTTTTGTAATTATTTGAGTTAAATTCGACTCAATGCTGCTCACAATGAGCATTTTTTTATGGTTACGTCCGACCCCCTCAGTCAGCCATTTTTTGTTATTTCTGTGTATAGACTTCCTAGTGCAGAAACTGAATTTCTTACTCATCTTGAAAGCTTTATTCAAGAAATTGATGCAGAAAACAAAGAAGTTGTTATTCTTGGGGATATAAATTGTGACCTACTTAAGGTAAATTCGGATCAAGCAACTAAGTCACTTAAAGCAATATATGAAATGTATCAACTATCGCAGTTGATTGAGGAATCTACTCGAGTAACTATGACAACTTCCAGTCTTCTTGATCACTTTGTTACCAATAAGCCAGAAAATATATCTAATTCTGGGGTAATTCACACAGGAATTAGTGATCACACATTTTCTAATTGCAATTAGAAAAATTAACATGGCTAAGAAACATCAAAGAAACATTGTTGAGATTAGAAACATGAAAAATTTTCAACAAAAAAAATTTCCTAAAGATCTAGGAAATGAACCATTGGAATATGTTTACTTTTTCGCTGATGATCCCGATAGCATGTGGGACATTTGGAAGCAATTATTTCTTGAAGTTTTGAATAAACATGCACCTTTGCAATGTAAAAAGATAAAGTCAAGTAGAATTCCATGGATTACAAAAAATATTAAAAAATTAATAAATGAGAGAGACAAGCTTAAAAGAAAGGCTATTATCCCAAAACTTGAATCAGACTGGCAAAACTTTAAAAAAGCAAGAAACAAAGTAAACATAGAACTAAAAAATGCCAAAACAGAATACTATTCTAGTAGGATTGCAAATCAAAAACAATGTCCAAAGGAGGCATGGAAAACAATAAATTATTTGTTAGGCCGTAAAAATAGACCTACTCAGGTAAATGAGTTAAATATTCGTGAGGAAACTTTACAAAGTCCTGAGGAAATTGCTGAAGGCTTTAATAAATTCTTCTCAGACATTGGTTCAAGTTTCGCAAGTGAAATTAATAACTCTGACAGTAATTTTCTACAATACATTAAAACATCTGAATCTGAATTCACCAATTCCAAAGCTGTAACTGTAGACAACATCAAGTTTCAAAGTACCTGGTATAGTCAACATCTCCAGTAAAATTATTAAAATAGCATCACCTGTTATTTCTAGCTCATTAACTTATATATTTAATCAAACCATGACCTTATGCTCTTTCCCAAGAGAATGGAAAGTAGCAAGGGTAACACCACTGTATAAAAGTGGTCAACGAACACGGGTGATACTATAGATGATGTTGAAGTTGCTATGAACACAGACTTAAAGAACCTCAGAAAATGGTTAATAGCAAACAAGCTTAGTCTTAATGTTGCAAAAACTGAATTCATGCTAATTGGATCAAAACCAATGATAAATAGTGTCTCGAATCATCAGATTAAAGTTAATATAGACAAAACACCAATTAAACAAGTTTTTGAATGCAAGACATTAGGAGTAACTGTTGATCAACATCTCTCCTGGAAAAAAAATACTGAAAATGTATGTAAGAAAATAAATTCAGCACTCGGTGCCCTTCGTCGTTTGAGGGAATTTGTTGACAGAGACTCGCTTCTCTCTGTTCACAATGCAATAGTGCAAGCATACTTCAATTAGTGTTGTGAAGTATGGAATGTGTTTGGTGAAACCCAGTCAACAAGACTACAAAAAACTGCGTAATAGAGCAGCTCGCATAATTACATTTCGAGCAATGAAGTTCATCATGATATCGTGTTAAACGAATTAGGATGGCAACCACTTAAAACGCAACGAAGAAAAGCAAAGGCTAAGGTTATGTTTAAAATTTTAAATAACATGGGACCAAAGAGTCTCACAAACCTTTTTACTAACAAAAACGAAACGACAAGTTACAATCTTCGGAACGTTTCATCGGCCGTTTGTTTGCCACAACCTCGTACAAACAACATGAAAAAGAGTTTCATGTTTGATGGGGTATTCATATGGAACTCTTTAGCAAAGGAAATAAGAGAAAGCAAATCACTGCAAATCTTTGAACACAAAATCGCTACTCACAACTGGTAATAACCAGTTGTAAATAATTTGTAAAATACCGTAACTTTATTCTTATTGGATTATTGGTATATTAATACCTTAGTTGATACTTTATACTTTTTTAGACGGCTTGAACGATTATTTGTACTTGTACTAGTTTATATTTAATACTTCTCTTTATTGATGTACACGCCTTTCATGGAAAACAGCTTTTGTTGATGTTATTAGCGTGTATAAATAAAATCTATCTATCTATCTATCTATCTATCTAAGCGCGTATACAGGGATCGTGCATTTCGATGGAAGATCTTCCTGCAAACCCCAGCGTTCTGTTGGCTTTCGCACATACAGTAGCAACTTGCTCGCTCCATTTGGATCCGCAGTGATCAAAACGCCGAGATATTTTTGCACAGAGCAAAGGATTCTCTACTATAACGCCATGATTAAACAACTGATGATGTATGGCTCAACTGTCTGGTCGGCGTGCTCTCGTGAGAATTTAGAAAGGGTTCTGCGACTGCAAAAGCGAGCTGCAAGGGTCATATTAGACGCTGACACGCGAGCGAATAGTGTCGAGCTCTTCAAAGAGCTAAAGTGGTTGCCTTTCTTCTGTGAAATTAAAAGTATAAATGTTTTTAAGACATCCTTAAGAACCTTTTATAGTGACATTTTAAAGGATATGGACCATTTTAAAGTATTTTAATAGTACTTAATAGTATTTTATCTTAAATTCCTACTAAATTATATGCATGCCCATGTGCGGCTATTTATTCTGTAAACATATTTTTGTATTAATAGTTAGGAGGGCCGCTGGTTCATCAGTTTCACTGTCATGCGTTTACCCTCATTAATAAAGTGATTGATTGATTGACAGCCTTTCTGATAAGCGAAGTGTTGGTATGATCATCTTTGGTCAAGTGATATAATAACTGCACGGAATTCACATTTCTTGTCACCGTGAGAACGCCACATCCGACACCACTGGTTGATTTTATCAAAATCGCATTGGAAATGTGTAACGTCTTCTGCTGTTCTTATGGCACGATAACACTTAGTGTCATCAGCAAACAGTGCTACAGACGATGCCGTTGTCTGTTGAGGTAGGTCATTGACGTACATAAGAAACAGTAGAGGACCAAGGATTGAACATTGAGGAACACCTGATAGTTCGGGGATTGGTAGCGATGATTTGCCCAGGAAGGTGACTTTCTGATGGCGGTCTGTAAGGTAGTTTTGAAACCATTTCAACAAAGTTTCCACAAACTCCAAAGTAGCTTAGTTTCTTGAGCAGAAGCTGATGATCCACCTTGTCGAAAGCTTTAAAAAAATCGAGATAAAGAATATCAGTTTGGATTCTTTGGTCGCGCGATTTTCCAATCTTATGAAGAACTTGTAGCAACTTGTAGCTGTTAGCTGTTAGCTGTTAGCTGTTAGCTGTTAGCTGTTAGCTGTTAGCTGTTAGCTGTTAGCTGTTAGCTATTAGCTATTAGCTGTTAGCTGTTAGCTGTTAGCTGTTAGCTGTTAGCTGTTAGCTGTTAGCTGTTAGCTGTTAGCTGTTAGCTGTTAGCTGTTAGCTGTTAGCTGTTAGCTGTTAGCTGTTAGGTGTTAGCTGTTAGCTGTTAGCTGTTAGCTGTTAGCTGTTAGCTGTTAGCTGTTAGCTGTTAGCTGTTAGCTGTTAGCTGTTAGCTGTTAGCTGTTAGCTGTTAGCTGTTAGCTGTTAGCTGTTAGCTGTTAGCTGTTAGCTGTTAGCTGTTAGCTGTTAGCTGTTAGCTGTTAGCTGTTAGCTGTTAGATTGTTAGCTGTTAGCTGTTAGCTGTTAGCCATTCAGCGACGACACAGATTAATGACGTATGTCATTACAAAATAAGAAATAATGCTTTTATGGTTATTTATGAATGGCAATATTGGCAATATTGCGATGGGTAAAGTACATTTTCTGCCAATCGAAATTTTGTAAAGTCTATTTACCTCCTATAGGTGGATATCACTTTACGTTATCACCGCCATGTTGGATGAACTTGACAAAGGACACACTTGTTTGTTTGTTTGTTTGTTTACTTGTTTGTTTGTTTGTTTGTTTGTTTGTAGTAAGAAATTATAAGAAATTACGACGCCATGTCCAGTTAGGGAGATAATTTATTCATAAAGTGGGCACCGTTTTGTCCGAAACATCTGGCAATTAGTGAAACAAACTTAGAATGGGAGACTCATATCCTTATTATGTATTCTTAAACAACAAAAATCTTCAAATTTTGATCACGTGAAGTGCTTTATACCTGGTAAAATTCGCCCGGCTTCAAAGCAATTCCAGTGGTAATATGGCTCCATTCATTTTAAAAATAAAATGCTTGAATTTTACGCCCTTTAATAATTCCAAAACAATCGAAGTAAACCAAAATGCATCCAGTAAAAATATTTTCAGCTGGTGAGAATTTAAAGATGGCCTTGTTGGTGTTTTACTGAACCATGGTTGATCATCAAAGACAAGGTATTATACATTACAGGCTACAGATATTAAACCCAGTAATTTCAAAAACTGTTAGATGCTATACTTTACTGACTTTATCACATAGAGAATAGCATAAGATTACAACTCTATGTTTCAGATGTAAAAGACTAGTTGAAAAAGTCAAACTGATGGAATAAATATATATATATTTCACTGACGTACCTATTGCATTGCGTATTCCTATGGTTGTTCTCTTTAATTCTACTCCTATTGCATGGCGCTTGATGATAAAGACTCTTCTGAATTCGTTCCTGGTTCAAATACTCGGAAACTTTTATTCCAAAGCTTGCATCTGTCTAGCACTTTGACTCTAAACAGTCTGGTAACATCAAGCATGTCCATGCACGACGCGATTTGCATGTTGAACAAAATGAAGTGGGTGAAAGCACCTAGTTCGTTTTTGATATGAAGTTAAAACATTCTTGGAAATAAATATTTTAATCATCTTATCACGACATCGTTTGAATATAAAAAAATTATATTTATCGCTTCCACACATTTAATATTCTTTGCACTATAAAAATAAAGCTTGTCCCCATTTTCAAAACATTGATCTAATGCTATTTTTACTTTGTAGTGCAGGAACATTTTTTCCACTAATTCGATCTTGCATTAATTTTTTCCCTTCCTTTTTCCTTGCGCGGTGTTTTTTGGCCTCCCCCCCTAAACTTTTCTAATGGTCCGCCCTTTATAGAATCATAACAAACGAGAACAATATAGTCAGCTATTTTTTGTCAAAAATTTTTTTTGTAGGCATATAGTGAAAATAACCCTCTGTATACACATGCAAACGAGGCTTGACTAATTCTCTTTATCTCAAAATGAAAATTGTGAATTTCGTATACAATGTGTCTATTTTGGATGCACCTTCGTTGAGGTATATTGTCGGGAAATTAGATTGTCCTTTTTACTGCTCAAGGTGTGAACATGCGTTTAGACGAGCAAAAAATTTTATTAAAATTTTTTGAAACATTTGGATGTAGAACATATCGTGTCAGGTAAATTATTCGAAGTGTTAAATTTTTCGACTATTTTAAACATTGTTTAATAGTCTTTATTGGAAATGTAAAACAAATCTAAAATGGCGCATGCACCTATTTTGCGTGTTTCAATTTATACGCACAACTTCGCCTGAAGGCGGTGAAAACTTTTCAATTCGGTGATTCAGTATATAAGTGTCATGTCGAACAATGGTTGTATTATACATTTAGATCTTTTAACCACTTCAGGTCGTCAAATTGATAAGACATGCATAATATCCAGCACCGTCCAGAGGGATGCAGCTGGTCTATATATGTTAAAAGTTATAAACAGTTTTATCCATAAAAGAAATAATAATCTCTATAAAGGAAAAACAACAGTCAAGTTACTGTAGGACAGATCGACTTTCTGTCTTTTGAATGATTTGTATTCAAGAATTGAACAATCGAGTGATATAGTGCTTAATTTTCTACATCCAACCTTTGCTTTTAACGCGCGCAATTTCTAAACTGGTAAAAGCCATATTAATACATTATACATTACATTTCTTCAAATTATATTTTTAAATTCGACATAAAATAGCTTTCATTTTCCTGTTTAAGTCCCGCACAAAGCGCGTGCGCGCACTTACACAATACATTGTCAAGCTCATGTCTTTATAGTTGCTGAATGTGAATAAAACCACGAAAATTGCGGTTTCTAAAAAAACTCTTCTATGCCACAAATTTTTAAATCATCAAATATATTAGAAGCAAAACGTTTTTTAGTGACAACATAAAGGCGAACCCCTTTGCCGAAATACGACGGGTGTGTTTTCATCTTTATTCTTAGTATTTACTGGCATGAGGGCGTTATGAAACTTGTACCCAAGAAGTTATATAAGTGACTTTACATATAATATTATTTGAATATTAGCTTAATTGTTTACTATTACTGTTAGCAAATTTGTTTTATTTACTGAAATGGAGAATTTATCAAAAGTTGATGCTAGAATCACTATATATACGATAAAGTTTGAACTGCAAGTGGACTTGGTAAAGATAATCCTTGACATGGAAACGAGGTTTGAATTTCTGCTGTTATAATAATTGAGAATTCCTAGAATGTTTGTATTTTTGAATCCATTTGCCCAATTTGTGTCTGGAAATTAAATAATTTTATGCCGTTCGGGCTCTACAGTAGTCAATAGTTGCATTAAAAAAACACGAATTGTTATTTAAATATTTTGGACATATGTAAATATGGAAAATGTTGTGGCTGGTGAATTTTTAGGAAAGTTGTATTTTCATCTGCATGCATGTTCGAGCGTAAAATCGCGATTTTTTCAATGTTTGTATATCCTCTTCACATTTCAACTCAGATGACAGCGGTGAAAGCGTTTGAATTTAATAATTCAGTATATAATTTGGTTGTCTAAACGATGGGGAAAATGTCTTTCCAAATCTACCTGCCACCTTTTCCGCCTGAGCATGCGCCATAATTCAAATTGCCATATAAATAGAAGCATAACGGCCAGTCACGTCCAGACGCGTGCAGCTGGCCTTTATATATGTGTGGAATAATATTATCCATAAAAGAAATGGAAGCTCAACAACCAAATTAAGGTAGGAAAAAAATTGGAATTTGGCTTTTGCAATATTTTTCTTAATTTCAAACACATTCTACTGATATATAGTGTTAAAGTTGCATGAAATGTAAGTCTGCATCTTTGGGTTAACGCGCGCAACGTCTCTATATAGTTTGTAATAGCAGTGCATGTGTATACACACATATGCACATTATAGCGCAGAGTGATCAGGCTGTTAAACTATTAAATTCCACGCAGTTAAAAATTCTTATATAGCTATGTCTTTAAAAACACATACACGATGCAAAATTTTAAACATTGTGCTACAGCTGTGTTTTAGTAATTTGACTTTACATAGATTTATTATTATAAAAATATATCACGACGATACACACAGTGGTGTAGATGGGGGGGGGGTGGGGGCGCTTGGGGGCTTAGCTCTCTTTCCTCAAGCTATGGGAGGCTGAGTCCCCCTTTTTTTTTGGAAAAATGCTTGAGAATATACATTTTTTTCCATTGCTTTCATTCTCCAAGCATCACTTATAACTATTTCAGGCATGAATATCGTATAAAAACATGTTATCATGGGATTGGGGGTAACATGCTCGTTTAGAGAGCCCCCTACTTGTGAATTTAGTTCTACAAAACTGGATACACAAACTCATCACACATCAAACTTTTAAACCGAAAAAATTCTCCTGCCTTTTTAAATATAAGTTGAGTCGGGGGGCGGGACAATTTGTCTAATTTGGACTTTTTTGTTGGGAAATTAAATTGTTCTTTTACTGTTCAAGGCGTGTAGTTGCGTTAGATGAGCAAAAATTGTTGAAACACTGTGTCAGTTGAATTTTTCGAAGAGATTTATTTATATCTTCTCGTGAGTAAACGGATGATTATTGCTTGGTAATATTGTATATATAATAATGTTGTTTCATTTTTATTGGGAAAGTAAAAGAAATCTAAAATAGTGGACCATATTCGTATTTTGCGTGCTTAAAATACGAAAAACGTTGACTGAAAGCGGTAAATACTTTTTAAATTGCAGGTGATTGAGTATATAATTAAGTGTCATGTCAAATCAATAGTAGAAATATCCATTTAGATCTATTAACCACTTCAGGCCGTCAAATTATAGGACATACATAATATCCAGACAAGTCCAGATGGTTGCGCCTGATATATATACGTTTAAAAATTTAAAATAATATCCTTAAGAGAACTGATAATATGCTTTCTATAAAGAAAGAACAACAGTCATTCTGGTTCTTGAATGATATTTAGTTTTAAATACATTAAAGAAATCCGCTTCTCCATTCATGCTATAACTATAGTTGTATTTAAACTACCGAAACTGCATGCGGTTCAAAAATGTTTTTGTATATTCGAACAAAAAAATGTTGTAACAGGTGAATAATTTTGTGGAATCGTTATATATTAATCTGTAGGTATTCATCACCATTTTCAATATTGCTCAGTCTTTATTGGGAAAGTAAAGGTGATGCTATACACGCGACATTTTTCAGGGGCGCACATTAGGGGAAGTGTGGGGGGTGTGACACCCTCCAAGATTTGCGAAATATGCATGAAAAGTCGGTCCCAAAAAGTTTATGGGACAAAAAAAGTCGGTCCTGTTTAAATCTGAAACATAAAAGTCGGTCCGGTTTAAATCTGAAACATGGGTGTAATTTACAATTGACCAATGAAAATAACGAAAACTCATGATAAAAACTGCGAAGTTATACTGGCAGCGAATATTCCAAGCCGTCCATACTCGCCTTGGCGCTGTCAAAAACTCGAAATAAACATCTTCCATCAACATGACAGACTGTTTACTATGGTATCAGATTACAACAAGCCCGCGGCGCAACAAAGACGCACATTGTCATATTGTGTTCAACGTCTGCATTTCAAGCCGCGAGAAGTGGTATTTGTCATGCAGTCGTATGACACTGAAAATTTGAAAGGCAACTATTCTGACAGATCATATTACATGGCGGACAAAAACACAAGCCACCAAGCGCGCTGCGCAAAATTTAATAATACTCACCTATGTACGCCTGTTAAAGCAGTAAAAACTAAAATAACAAAATCCAACACACCAGAGACAAGAATAATGGAGGAAAAGAAGGAGAAAAAGACGTAGATATGCGGCAAATTCAAGATGTTTACGACCATGATGACGAAATTGGAGAAGCTTGACGGAATAGAAACAGACATGAAAGAGATAAAACACTCTTTAGAATTCGCACATGCTGAAATAGATGATTTAAAAAAAGAAAATGAAGCAAATAAAGCCAACCAAGATAATGCTAGGGAAAGAATCGGAAAACTAGAAGAAGACAACGCCACATTACGCAACAAAATAGATGACCTACAAGCGAGATCAATGCGCGACAATCTACTGTCATTTAACATACCGGAACACGACAAAGAGGACACCAGGAAAATAATTCACGAGCTACTGGAAACGAAAATGGAAATAAACGACGCAAGTAATCAATTCATGATTGA
The DNA here is from genome assembly GCA_016169945.1 of Trachythela sp. YZ-2020. Classification (NCBI taxonomy): domain Eukaryota; kingdom Metazoa; phylum Cnidaria; class Anthozoa; order Malacalcyonacea; family Clavulariidae; genus Trachythela; species Trachythela sp. YZ-2020. The sequence continues at coordinate 463,450 of JADLSH010000395.1, forward strand.
CCGGTCCCATATAATTGGGAGAAAAAGAGAAGGAAATTGTAAACCGCGACCGATCGTGGTCAAATTTAACTATCACCAGGACAGACAAAATGTGCGGCTAAACGCTAGGAAACTTAAAGGAACAAATATCGGAGTAGCTGAACAGTTCCCAGAAGAGATCGAAAGCGTGAGAATGACATTATACGCTGAACTAAAAAAAGCCAAAGCAGAAGGTAAAAGAGCCAAAATAGTAATAGATAAATTAATAATTGAAGAGCAAGTCTTTATGTTTAATAATAAGTCTTGAAAACGTGAAACCTGATAGTCTATATACCGTAGTCTATATTTCACCAACTAAACACAGTTTATAGTTTATTTCACATCTCAAATATTGCACTATAAACCTTTCCAACGGCAATCACCACTCTTAACAATGAGCAAAAGAAGAAATGTTCTACTTGCTTCAAAACTATTCAAAAAACACAAAAATCTATTGAATGTCTCATATGTACCAAATGGTTTCACGCTGTGCCGGCATGCACAAAATCTTTCAATTGGCTATTACTATAACAAGGAACGGGGAATCGAGGAATGGGGAATGGAGAACGGGGAATGGGGAATACTAAAATGCGGAATCTCTAAATTAAAACCAGGAATACTAAAACGCGGAATCTCTAAAACAAGGAATACTAAAACGCGGAATCGCTAAAACAAGGAATACTAAAACGCGGAATCTCTAAAACAAGGAATACTAAAACACTAAATTGGGTAATCTTTTATATAGACTTTATATTAATATAAAAACGCGTAGCTGAAACCGAAATACGAACCCGAAACATCTTCAAAATTTCGGGGTTTCAAGGCAAATGATACTATATTGCTCAGTACCGTTGGAAAGAGTTAAACTTTGTTAATGATTTCCATCAAGCACTTCAGTTCACCTGGGAGATCAGTGAGGCCAGTGTATCATTCCTAGACATTCTCATTTCTATCAATGGCAATAGCCTGAGCACATCTGTCTTTTACAAGCCTACTGACTCCCACAGCTATCTTCTCTTCTCATCCTGTCATCCTAAGCACCCTAAGTACTCTCAATTCTTACGTCTTCGTCGCCTCTGCAGTGAAGACGACGACTTTGATGCCAAATGTTCAGAAATGAGAGGTTTTTTTGTGAATCGTGGTTATCCCTCCCACCTTTTAGATACTGCCCTTAACAAGGCCTCCCTTATACCCCGTTCAGACACCTTAAGAGAACCTTCGGTTTCAATTTCTAATCAAAAAGTACCTTTAGTTTTAACCTTTCATCCCTTCAATTTTAAACTAAGGGACATCATTTGCCGGAATTTTAATCTACTTAAAAATGACCCTGCAACGTCTTCCATTTTCTCCGAGACCCCACTAGTCTCTTTTCGACACAGTAAAAACATCCGGGAAACCCTAGTGAACAGCTGGTAATTGATAAAACTAGAATAGTGAGGCGAATAGTGCGAATAGTCGACGAATAGTACGAATAGTCGACGAATAGTACGAATAGTCCGCGAATAGTCGACGAATAGTACGAATAGTCGACGAATAGTGCAAATAGACCCACGACTTTCGGCAGAGCGTTGACTGACTCTTTTCACATGAGCCCGTAGCGAGAATGGAACCCACGATCTCAGAGGTGAAAGGCGATTGCTCTGACGACTGCGCACCCCCTTTGCACCTTGGTTATCCAAGTTAAACAGGGGTGTGCACCCTTGTGTTCCCCCTATAAATCCACCACTGATTTTTCTATCTTAGGCACAAAACACTTCAGATTGAATTTCGCAGTGACTCTTTGAACTACCACCAAGGGGATCATCAAACACCTGTACTTGAAAAATGTTGCAAACCGTATCAACACATACTTGCAATGAAAATCCTGTTGGATAAATCAGTGTCTTCCGTTTATCCAACTTGTTCAAGGGTTCCCAAAAGATGCAAAAGCAACTGTGTCTTCTTAGTGGACACTTCGAAGTTGAAGTCACCCAAAGATGTTCTGGCTTTCAATATTATTAAGGGAACTATTAAACAAATATTTAACAGGAAGTAGAATGACAATCACTAGAATGACATCCCTAAAGCTGGTTTTCCACTAGGCGAATTTGTTCGCGCGAAGCGAAGCGACAAGTAAAAGAGTACGAACTGATCCAACTTTTTCGCGAATTTTTTCGTTGACCAATTACATTGCCGAAATTTGGTTTTCGCTTCGCGCGAACAAATTCGCCTAGCGGAAAACGGGCTTAAATAATAAATCGATAACTTCTCTTGTTTCGTGATGTAAATCACGTTTTCCAAGCACACGAAAGCACTTAAGGCCTTAACTCTTAAATCTTAATTACGTCACAACTTACAAATAAAATTACTATAAAATTCCATCAGTAAAATTCATGTCTCATATGGCTTACCGGTTACGTATGACGTCATTGACATCAACGAATGTTTTCACGATTTCATGTTCGTCAATAGAGCCCCCCTCCCCCTCCGGTAAATTTAGTTCTAAAGCACTGGTGCAAAACCTTGCAAATTCTCGTGTTATTCGTCGACTATTCGTACTATTCGTCGACTATTCGCGGACTATTCGTACTATTCGCGGACTATTCGTACTATTCGTCGACTATTCTCGGACTATTAATTCGTACTATTCGTCGACTATTCGCAGAGGCTTGTATAAAAAGGATACGCTAATATTGGATAATAGATAAAAGAATGCGCTAGATGGTAATAAATAAAACGCGCTAAATGGTAATAATGAGGAAACCGCTGAAAATCGGAGCGCGGGTGGAGGAAAGAAAAAACTGAGCGAAAAGCGGGAAAGCCTCTGCCAGATCTTCGTAAAAGTGTACATCCCAAAATATCTTGGCAATCCGAAAGTTTTATTCACTTATGATACTTCAAGTGACTTTAAATTTACATAAGAAGAGGTTTTTGTTTTATATTTATTATCTGCTGGTCGTGATTTCGTTGGAAAATATAAATATAGAGGCCAGTTTGGCAAGTGATTTTCCTTCGCTCTTCAGACAGTGTTTCTGATGCGGTGTACGTGTGCGCAACAACAAAGCGCCTTCCTTCACAATTTTATCATTAAATTTAACTTGCTTGTGCACAGTTCTATAATGCTGTAGTAGCCCAGAGAAAAAAACAAGCGAGATTGTTACGGTCACAATGAGGGCAACATTAGCCAACATCTAGCGCATTCTTTTATTTATTATCCAATATTAGCGTATGCTTTTATAATTTCTCTCCAAGCCTCTGCGAAGGAGAGAGAGCTGGCACTGTTTCCTGTGGTAGTGCCAAGTGCTACACTTGTAAGCATTTAAACCTCGCCACCTGTATTTCGGCTCCAAAATCTCAGTTTGTCATCAAGCAGAGTTTCACGTGCATCTCCTCCAAACTCGTTTACTGCATCTCTTGCAGCAAATGTGGCTTGCTCTACATCGGAGAGACTGGAAGACTTTTAGGCGATAGGTTTGCTGAGCACTTGCGTGATGTTAAGAACAATGTGCACAACAAACCGGTTGCTAGGCACTTCAACAGCGCCAACCACTCCTTTTCTGATATGAAAATATGCGCCATTCATCCCATTATTGGTGGCAATGATACCCGTCGGAAGCAAGAAAAGCGTCTCATTTTTTAACTTGGCACCATTCAGCCTGATGGTATCAATGAGCGCCTCTCCTTCATTTAGCTAATTCTTTTCTCTTAATTAAATACTTCATATATACTTTCCTCTATATCCCCTCTTCCCTTCCCTTGTACGACATTTATAGCGCTTCTTTTACGCCTGTGCGCAAGCCTTCGACCATATAAACGGGGCGAAGCCTGCACGCAGTCTATATCTTTACATATTTATTTTATTTTGTCATTATTGTTATGACTACTTTATTTTCATTGGTTAATATTTTGTTCACGTGACAGCTTTTATAGCGTTGCTATAAAATCTGATGTAATGTGTTTATCTGTCTACTAATTTCTCCTGACGAAGGGCTTTAGCTCGAAACGTCGAGATTTTGTTTATATCTTTCAGGTACACGCGAAGCAACCCTCAATTTGTTGTATATGTCCGTGGCCGACGCTGAATTAAAGTCTACGATATCGATTCTGAATAAAGTCTTAATCAGCCCTGTAATTCTATTGTCTGACACGATTTAAATACTAAGAATTTTATTGTGAATATCTGTTTAAAATTCAGGTTTTATAGGCTTGCACTTTATATCGCTAAAACGGGCGAGAAAATCTATACAACATAGTCTAATCTCTAAGCAATAGCATGAATGGATTTTGCGCAAATTGTTTCTGAATATAAATGTCTATACTAAGGCACGCGCTGTAATTCTGTAGTCTGACAAATGCAAACACCCAGAATTGTATCTTAAAATTTCGGATTTTGTGGGCTTGCGTTGCTATGATGCTTTCTACCGCTAAAACGGCTGTGAAAATCTATACAACATAGTCGGATTTCGAAGCAATAGTATGAATGGATTTTGCGCAAATAGTTTCTGTCTGAGTATAGATGTCTATACTATTAAAAACACGCGCTGTAATTATATTTAACAATTAGTCGCCGAAGGCGAGGTGATTACAAGCCTATAGTCACTGAGCCGAAGGCGAAGTGACTATAGGCTTGTAATCGCCGAGCCTGAGGCGACTAATTGTTTTAGTAGAAATTTCAAAGAGAAAAACAAACACAGAAAGTTATGAGGTCAGTTGAAAAGGCTATACGACAAAATTCAGCGCTTTTCTCAGAGGCCGGTAAACATGCCGGCAAAAGACGAGTGTCAAAAACATATCGAAGCGAAACAAAAACAAACAATTTCATGAGAAAAATACTTTGGAAAGGCTCAAATACAAAGTAGAATGGTTTTAAAAATATATCACAGCTAGGTTTTTGCTGAATATAACGATATAAATGAGGATAAAACGAATAATTTTCAAAATAAACACTTGTGGTTGAGCCGTACGGAAAAAGTTTTATACATGTTCATTTCAACAGCGAGAAAACGCTGCCTTTCATGGAAGAAAAATAGTGTATTTGTTATCGCTTACCTTTAAAAATGTCAAAAATATATCCTCCTTTAATTTAGCGGCAGTTTTTTTCATTTAAAACTTTGAATCAGGCTCAAAAAAACGATTTTTGTTTTAAATTCGGCAGCTTGCGAAGAAGCCATTTTGAAAAAAAAAGTGATAGTCACTGACCAGTGACTATCACTTTTAAACTCAATTTGGACCAATCAGCATGCAGGAAAATCGATAGTCACCTGGAAATTTCTACTAAAGTCTAATAGATGCAAACACCCACTAGTGCACTCTAAAAAAAGGTGTGTTAAATTAACACACCTTTTCTGTCCAAATTTTAACACACCTTTAGGTGTGTTTTGTAACACACCATAAGGTGTGTTAAACACACCTTAAGGTGTGTTTTGATACACACCTAAGGTGTGTTAAACACACCATAAGGTGTGTTAAACACACCTTGAGGTGTGGTTAGTTACACACCAAAAGATGTGTTAAACACACCATAAGGTGTGCTAGAAAACACACCTAAAGGTGTGTTTTCAGCTTTGTCCAAATTTTAACACACCTAAAGGTGTGTTTTGGAAGAAAGGTGTGTTTTCTAACACACCAAGGTGTGTTTTCTAACACATCAAGGTGTGTTTTGAAACACACCAAGGTGTGTTTTGATACACAGCAAGGTGTGTTTTATTACGCAGCTAAAGCTGTGCTAGACAACACATGTATTGACCCTGTACTCTATTACACACCTTTCCTAAAACACAACTTAGAACACACAAATGGAATCGGGCTTAAGAACATACAAAACAATGCACACATCGAAAATGGTTGACATCTTAATTCTATGTTTCAATGATTGCAAGATGGTTGAAACACATAATTCAAATGTTATACCCATTCCCAGATTGTGTAGTGCTTTGTATTTTCAAAGTTACTCTGTGGAAACCATGATTTTTGAATCTAGTTTTACCATTATATAAGAAAGCATAATACTACAATAATTGTTAAATAATTTATTAAGACTATAAAGTAATGTTAAGACTATTAAATAATGCACAGACTATTTTGTAGGATTACAGTTATCTTAACAGAATAGTTCTACAGTTCGTTTTCAGCTATTGACATACTACTGTTTAGTCATTAATGCTGAGTACTTTGTACCTTTGTATGCATTATCGCTTGATCGCAACACAATTTCCTGAAGAAAGGATAAGGCCACAACCATACCATCTGGGTAGGAAACGTTGAAAACGTACGGTAGTGCGCGGATATGACATCAATCAGAGCGTTGATCACATCAGTACCAGGGCATTCAACAAACACTTGGTTCTCCCCAATAATCATTAACTGGTCTACATCCTCCGGGCACCCAGTGCACAGTACACGAAACTGGACCATTTTATCCTGGACTATACTCTCAATTGCTGACGAGGGCTATGGAAAAAAATATTGTGAGTGTCAATGTAGATATTGGTGTAAAAGACAACTACTCAACTAGAATACGATTACACATCCAACATAGAATATGAGGTCTGAGCACTTGCACAACATTAAATATACCGCAGTAAATAGCACTTGCCAAACATCAAATGTCCTGCAGAAAGCAAGCTAGATTATATACTTTGTCTCAGTGGTGAAGCTAGACATTAGCAACTAGCCATGCTATGCAATTATTGAAACCTTTATTTGAGTTATTATAAGGAGAGTGGGATACTCGGCAGTTGACTGTTCTTTAAAACTACCTGAAGACTGGTAGACTGCCTGGACATTATGTCATGCTATAAGCTAGCTTGAATTGAGCAAAACATCTGGCCACAATAGAATCTTAGGAGAATAAAAATTAATACACTATTTTAAAATGCATTGGACATTAATCGGTTAACCTTGAATTATCTCGATCGTGCGGTGCCAGTGTGGGTAGAGTATAGCAAATATGGCGGTTGACTGTTGTGTAAAACTTCGTCTGGAAGTTAGTAGAAGCCCAGACAAAGGGCCTTTGCTTGAAACGTCGAACTTCTTATTGTATTTTTCAGGTAGTTTTACACATGTTCAGTCAACCGCCATAACCTTGAATTAGTTAACTACATACTGTATCAAATCTTTGCACCGCATAAAAATACAAAAATTCTAATTGTTATTTTTGTAAGTCCCTATTGCGACCAGAGGTTTTTCTCATCCAAGAGAGATAGCTTATGGTATTACCTGCCCAGTCTCCTACTCTCCCTTTGATTACTCAAATTGTCTGGAGTTAGAAAGAGCATTGGCAAAGCAAGCCATGGAAACTGCTCTTGCTATTCAAATAAGCATGCATTAAAATACTAGGCTAAAGACAATGCATTTCTGAAGGTTTCAATAATTAAAGAATCAACAATTTGCATAGCACAACCAGTTGCTATCTCTAGCTTCATCACTGAGACAGAGTATATAATCTACCTTGTTGTGAGTCAACCCACTGAATAAAACAGCCTGGTTTAGAACAGGTCGCTGCATATTGATTGAAAAACTGCCTGGTATTAGACAGAGAATAATAGCGAATTAAGGCACATTGCGGTTTAATAGGTTAACCATAAGTGAGGAGTTAATTAGAGTTAGAATACTATACTGATATTAATCGTCTCATAGTTTGTAGACATGTGATTGTCAAAAGACTGCAACCCTAAGTTTTCCCTGATCTGAATACCTTTTACATTGTCACATTGGCCAATATCAAACACACATAACTTGCTGCAGTTCATTCAATCCTTGTATAATTTGTTTTGTCTCTTCCAGTAATATATCATTGTTCTAATCTTTGAGTCCTGAGGACAAGGCAGACCATACAGAAATATACCTTGTTTAGCCAGCTCCAAATATACAATACCTGTCTCAAGAGAAGTAAACATATATATTAGGACAACCTGACAGCTTGACATTTATATAATACATATAATAGAGTATATATTGAATGCCAATAGACAGGTCTCATAATTATGTCTATTTAAGTCATGCATATCCAACACTCTTTCTTTCCCTTAACAAGTAAAATCGCCTGGCATTTAGACAGAGTAAAATAGGAATGTAGGGCCACTAGGGTGAAATGAGCAAATTGTCTTAATGGGTTAAAAAGAGACATGGGCAAACAGTTCGGTTAACCCACCAACATCCAGCGGTCTGTGACGAGTACAATCATGTGGTGTTAAACATAGTAAACTAACGTATGGGGAATTAGGGCACATCCTTAATGGTTAACCACTCAACATTGGTAACGGTCAGGCATCATTAACATACGTACAAATTTATTACCTTTTCAATTTGTGCAGGAACATCTTAGAATTCTGTAATATTAAGCAGTGCCAGACAGTAAGGGGGACTCATATAATCTAAAAATATAAGATGTATTTTAATTTGCAAGCACATTTCAAAAGGTAATAAATTTTGCTCACAGACACAAAAACATTAATTAATGAACCCTGGTACGCATACTATAAGAGTCGACTATTATTGGATTAAATTACAGTTATATCTAAAATCATAATCAATTTTAAGTATTTTGCAATAAGCAGTGGTAGACACTAGGGGGGCCAAGGGGGCAGTCGCCCCCTCCAATAATTTCTCAAAGCCTTTGAATGATAGCTGGTTAACTGTGTAACAAAGCTGTATCAATGATTTTACAACCACAAAAGCTTTGATAGGCTATAATTTAAGTAAATTTGCATGAAATTTAAGCGAAAATGGTTTTAAGAATTGAGATTTGCAGCAACAAAAGGATGGTTATATGTTGGCAACCTAAGTTCGCACCCCCTATATTTCGCGAAGTGTCCGGCACTGGCAATAAGTTCCATATCCATATCCACACATTGCTTCTGTCTGGCCCCATTAGAATGTGGGAAGGAAGTACTAGTCGATACCACATAGTGTAGAGTGAGAAATAGATATGTTGTACCGCAGCCATTATTTCCCTTAGGAAATGCATGTATCAGTGGCTTCCCCAGGCTGGGGTCGACCGCCAGGACCCATGGGGATTGGTCTTTTTACCCAGTCAAACCTTAGCAAATTTCCCTGGGTACAAGATACAGGTATTAAATACAACCCCCACCCTCAAGGGCAGTATCTTTTTTTCAATCTTATATCAAGTTACAGAGCCAGTTGCAAGCGGTATAAGCTCTCGTTTATAGACTGACTAATCAACACTAAAACATATCAACAATGACTTGTAGCAAAAGATAGGAAATGTATAATATGAATGGCCCTAGACCAATCCTATAAATTCATAATAAATTCAAAGCATCCAAGTCACATTTGGGAGTTTCTAAATCAAAATCTCCTGGGTACTTTCCTGTGGGTTTTCGGCTTGAGAACCAAATTTGACTTTTCCTCCACCCCCATGGGATGCAAACACTTGGCAAATGCCTCTGGGTCCCCAGGGGGAAGCCGCTGATACATGGATAAGTAGGGCATAGTGTTAGTCCTCTCTACTCTTGGAACATAGGCATGATATAATTTAACATCTATGATTAACTTTTGAAGCAAGCTATTTTTGTGTTAAAAGGGAGAATATTCCTGGTACTACCAAATATCCACTTATCGGCAGCATGAGAGCATCGTGGATTTACATTGACTGGTGCATAAACTTCTCACAATCAAAATATATCAACCAGGCATTCGAACATTCACATGTGATAGTATTAAATAGTTGGACAATGGGCCCAGTGATTTTACATTCTTGGACAGGTTTCGGACATATGAAAATATATAAAAGTCATGCGAATCTGACCTATTAGTATCGATGAAACATTTCAGCTTACAAAATACAGCAGAATTTAGATACATGACTCTGATTGACAGTATACCAGTTAGTGGTGACAAGGCCAGATGCAATCTCTTGAACTCAAATAATATATTTAGAATAGGCAATACTTCTACAATAGTTTTTTCTCCATTTTCACTGCATATGTATCAACATAATTATATTAAAATCTTATATGAAAGTTGTAGCTGATATTTGAAGTGGTTAAATATTTAAATAAAGCTATATACTAGGACAAGATGGGCTCTGAGTATTTAACTGCCAATCTGTCATATACAGTTGGTAAATATAAACATTGAAAGCCCAAGTAAAAGTGAAGATTTTCTTAGTAGCATTTGCTGAAGTAATTTTAAGTTGGAACTGTATTATTTTCAGCGTTTTAATTCATATATTGTCGCGGCAAATTCAAATTTTAAGCGGGGACAACATGCTTGACATCCACGAACGAAGATTGCAAATATTTCCTAACAAAATCGCTCTATTACACAAAAAACATAACAATAACCTTACCTGAATATTATTCAGTAGTCGCCGATGTATTGCTTCTGAAAATCCAGTTTATCTTGGGTCAGAAATATAAAATTTCGAGCACGATTTCGACAAACAGAACAAAAATAAAAAATTTAAAATATGGAGGTGTGATGACTCTATCCCGAGAACCTTTGCGCGTGTAGTAAGAAGACTAGACACCAGTCTGTCAGTCAGCGCGCATTGCGGAATATTCATTTTTCGTTCATTCTTTGATAGAGTGACAAAACTTCAATCACCAGTAAATGTTTAAGATTTTGTGTTACATATAGAGCTCTTAAATAGATAGATAGTCGCTGAGATGCCCTTCAAACTTGAGCATACCGATATATTGCCCGATATATTTCAATATTTTCGTAGAAATATTATAGCATACATGTGGATTTCGGGTATATAAAGGAAGGTTATTGACATATATATTAAGGTCTTTTTCAAAATAATAACTAAACGGTTTGACATTTTTCGAGAAACATCTATTACCGCCGTTGCTATGGTGATATAATGACGTTTCAAGATAGCAGTTGGGTTTAAAATGCTTTAAAAAGCCTTTTATAGTTATCATAGTTGGCGTATATAATGTATTAATGTTTTCTCTAGTTTTCTTGTTTATAGATGTGAAAAATTATAACATGTTTAACTTATGTGTATGACAAATATGTACGATAAATTATTGGTGCAATCCCTCCTCCTCCCCACCTCCTCCCCTCTGTTCCGCAGTCCCTGGTTAACGATCAACTCGCTAACTCGATCACTGTTGTATTCAAGTCAGTCGAGTCTCTTTGTTTTTCAAACCAAAAATAATTCTCAAAAAAATTGGATCTAAATAGAAAATCTACTATCTCTTTTAGAAAATGTAGGGAGCCACTTTAAAAGGCATTTCCTTTCTCATTCCATGCTGTGTTTTGTTTAAAAAATCCGTGCGAGGTGTGTTCTGTATAAACACACCAAGGTGTGTTTCTATAAAAAGTCAAAGGTGTGTTGTCGAACACACCAAGGTGTGTTTTCATTCAAAAGGTGTGCAACTTAACACACCTTACAGTCATGAAAGTAAGGTGTGCTAAAAGGAAGTGTGTTCCATAACACACCTTGGTGTGTTTTGTGACCCACCATGGTGTGTTCTCTTACACACCAAGGTGCGTTTTCTAACACACCAAGGTGTGTTTTCCAAAAGTGCGTAGAAAGGTGTGTAAAAAGTACACACCTTGGTGTGTAATGAAACACACCTTGGTGTGTCATTAAACACACCTTGGTGTGTAATTAAACACACCTGTTTTTAGAGTGTGTATCCTAAAATTTCGGGTTTTATAGGGTTGTGCTACTATGATGCTTTATAGCACTAAATATAGTATGAATGGATTTTGCGCAAATGATTTCTGAATATCGAAACTCTAAATCACCGCTGTTTCTATTTAGTAAGACACCATATTAAACAGGCATGCATTATTGTAGCTTGAATATGTTTGTGTTATGGTTGCTCTATACCGTTGGAACAGTTGGAAGGAGCGTAAAATCTGCACAATATAATCAAATTTAGAAGCAAACGTATGACACTTGAAAAAAGCGAGTTTTAGAGATTGTAAAGTCTTTCTGAATAATTATCTAGAATAATTATCTAGTCTAAAGCGGCACTTCAATTCTGATAAAATATTGCTGTAAATCATTGGAAGAAGAGTAATAACATAGACATAGTCGAAGTTCGAAGCTATCTTATTATGACTGCATGAGATAAATTCCAGTCACAAGGAGCGCATTTGATGAAACTGCGTTTATGTACCTGGTTACATAATATATGGATAAGGTATGGATAATTAATAACATTGGACATGCAGCTGCTAAACCGCACCAGCTAACTCCAATTCAATGTTATGTACAAATGTACAAATTTAGCGCAGTGAAGATCCCATATTAGCCTGCGCCCCTGCTGTAAGTTGGTTGCAACTCAATGGCCAACAAGATTCCATTCATACTATTGCTTAAAAATTCGACTAGGATGTATAGATTTCCACACCCGTTTTAGCGATAGAAAGCATCATAGCAGCACAAGCCTATAGAATCCAAAATTTTAAGATTCAAATCTGGGTGTTTGCATCTGTCAGACTATAGAATTACAGCGGTGATTTAGAGTTGCGCAAAATCCATTCATACTATTGTTTCGAAATCCGACTATGTTGTGTAGATTTTCACAGCCGTTTTAGCGGTGGAAAGCATCATAGCAACGCAAGCCTATAAAATCCGAAATTTTAAGATACAATTCTGGGTGTTTGCATGATCTGTCAGACTATAGAATTACAGCGCGTGCTTTAGTATAGACATCTATATTCAGAAACCATTTGCGCAAATTCTAGATAACGATTACTTAGAAGTTCGGACATGTTGTACAGATTTTTACGCTCTTTCCAACGGTACTGAGCAATATAGTATCATGTGCCTTAAAATCTCGAAATTTTGAAGATGTTTTGGATTCGTATTTCGGTTTCGGCTACGCGTTTTTACATTAATATAAAGTCTATATAAAAGATTATATAATTTAGTGTTTTAGTATTCCTTGTTTTAGAGATTCCGCGTTTTAGTATTCCTTGTTTCAGAGATTCCGCGTTTTAGTATTCCTGGTTTTAGAGATTCCGCGTTTTAGTATTCCTTGTTTTAGAGATTCCGCGTTTTAGTATTTCTGGTTTTAGAGATTCCGCGTTTCAGTGTTCCTTGTTTCAGAGATTCCGCGTTTTAGTATTCCTTGTTTTAGAGATTCCGCGTTTTAGTATTCCTGGTTTTAGAGATTCAGCGTTTTTGTATTCCCCATTCCCCGTTCCCCATTCCCCATTCCCCATTCCCCATTCCCCATTCCCCATTCCCCATTCCCCATTCCCCATTCCCCATTCCCCATTCCCCATTCCCCATTCCCCATTCCCCATTCCCCGATTCCCCGTTCCTTGTTATAGTAATAGCCAACAATGCTTAGCTAATTCTTTACCTTTTCAAACACTCGATGATTTAGACTTTGAATTAACTGTCGCGAACGGAAACAATATCAGTGAAGACGAAATGGATAGACTAAGGCATTCACTATTATGTGAATTGCCATTTTACAATGTTAACAACTTACTCTTAAGTCAAGTATTTAGCTCTAACAATAGCTTAACTACAAACCTCCCCACTATAAAATACCTTGATAAATATCCTTGTATGTGTGAGCTGGGCTTAATTAATTTAGACACAGCCTCCGATGCGAATCTAGATGTAAATTTAAATCAACAGATTTTACGATCTCAATATTATTCACTCCATGAATTCAACATTCAACATACATCCAACACCGCTGGCTTCGGGTGGTGCGGGAATATACATTAGAAATGACTTGAGTTACACAGTTTTAGAAAAAAACTTCTAATAAAGCTTTTCAGGCACTTTGGGTTGAAATTGACTTTAAGAACAAACCAAATACTATATGTGGAGTAGTGTATAGGCAACATAATTCTCCAGAAAGCTTTCACGCATATTTCGAAGACACTCTGGAGAAATTTAGCGCTTCAGGCTCAAATAATAAAATTGACTCATTTGAAACTGAAATGAACCAAATACTAGGACAAATAGACAAAGAAAATAAATTATGCTATCTCATGGGAGATTTCAATATTGATCTATTAAAATCAGAATCTTGTGATTATGCTATCAGATTTCTTGAACAACTGTTCACGTCATCATATATTCCACTTGTGCTAAGACCAACAAGGATCGCACAGCATACGGCTACTCTAATTGACAAAATTTTACTAATGACATAGAAACAATAGATTCAAGCAAAAATGGGTTAATTTTTTGCGATATCTCTGATCATTTACCAATATTTCATATACGAAATTCAAATACACACCTTGAAAAAACTTTAAAAACTGAATTTACCTGCGAAAGGATTATCAATGACACCAATGTCCAATCATTCACTAACACAATTAAAATATATCATGGGAAAATGCACTTTCAAAAACCAACACGACAGAATCCTACAATGAATTTTTTAACATATTTTCAACAGCCTATGAAAAAAGCTTTCCATTAACAAAGAAAGTAGTAAAAAGGAATTTTGACAAAATTCCATGGATGACAAGAGGTATCGCAAAATCAGTTAAAGGAAAGACCAAGTTATATAAAAAATACTTACATTACCCTATCTTAAAAAACGAAAAAACATACAAACAGTATAAAAATAAATTAAATCATATAATAAAATTAGCAAAAAATAAATATTATGAAGAACAGTTAATAAAATATAAACATGATACAAAGGTATTATGGAATACATTAAATGAAATTATGAATCAAAATAAGACAAGTAGGATGTTACCCAAAGAATTTAATGGAAACATCCCTGGAGAAAAAATAATTAATCCAAACACAATAGCAAATAGATTTAATAACTATTTTGTAAATATTGGCCCAGGACTAGCAAAAAAACTACCGAATAGCAAAAACAACCTTTGATAAATACCTTTCTAACAACTGCAAAAATAGCTTCTTTATTAGACCAATTACGAAATATGAATTAGAAAATGAGATAAACAATTTGATTTCCAAAAAATGTCCTGGGTATGATGGTATAAGTTCACAAGTTATTAAGACGATTGCTACAGAAATTTCTGAACCACTTTCACACATATTCAACTTGACCTTCCTCACTGGATTATTCCTGATGATCTAAAAATAGCCCTAGTTACCCGCATTTTTAAAGCAAACGAAAAAAATGAATTTAAGAATTATCGACCCATATCTGTTCTCACTTGTTTTTCTAAATTGTTAGAAAAGCTTATGTATCAGAGATTAAGTAACCACATAGAAAAAATAACATATTAAAACAGAATCAGTAAGGCTTTAGGGGAAAATAGATCCACTGGGCTTGCAATCATTAAACTTGTTGACAGTATTTCTAAAGCAATCGATAAGGGAGAATACACAACAGGTATTTTCCTCGACTTGTCAAAAGCGTTTGACACAATTAATCACAAGATTCTGATCCAAAAACTTGAACGCTATGGTATACGGGGAGTAGCTCAATTATGGTTTCAAGATTATTTAAAAAACAGAAAACAAATGGTTAAATACAACCAAGTTAAGTCAAAAGAAATGGTAATTAGAAGTGGCGTCCCACAGAGGTCAATTCTTGGACCAATTCTATTTCTGCTTTATATAAATGATATTGAAAATTGCAGTAAATTAGTTTCTTTTATGTTATTTGCAGATGACACTAATATATTTTACAGTAACAAGTGTCTAGAGACACTCAATAATACTATACAAACAGAAATTGATAAAGTCGCTGAATGGTTACTGTTAATAAATTAACTCTAAACACTACTAAAACAAAAGTAATTTTATTCAGATCTTCAAATAAAAAACCGAAACAAACCATAAAAATTAGTAT
The DNA here is from genome assembly GCA_016169945.1 of Trachythela sp. YZ-2020. Taxonomy (NCBI): domain Eukaryota; kingdom Metazoa; phylum Cnidaria; class Anthozoa; order Malacalcyonacea; family Clavulariidae; genus Trachythela; species Trachythela sp. YZ-2020. Next base: position 479,190 of record JADLSH010000395.1, read on the forward strand.
AAATGGCAAATATATTGAACAAGTTAAAAGTCTATCCATACTTGATATATGGCAACCTAACAAAAGTCGAATTCAAAAAATACTGAATACACAAAAAACAATTGTACGCCTAATGACATTTAAATTTTATTTAGAACATAGTGAGCCCATTTTCAAAGAATTAAATATCCTAGACATCTTCAAAATAAACGACTATTTAACTCCCTTATTTATGTTTCGATACAACCACCTTGGTAAATTACCAGATTTTTTTAAAGATTACTTTCTAAAAAACAACCAAATTCATGAATATAACACGAGAAATGCATCAAAACTTCACAAATGTTACAATAGGACAAATTATGTAGAACACACTCTCTCAAATAAAGGAGTTGATGTATGGAATTCGTTATAAACAAAATTTAATGGGATACACGACTATAACATCTTCAAAAAGCAAATTAAGCAACATTTTTTGCTACACACAACTACCAGTTAATATATAAGACAAACCATAAAACGCATTATATGTATATGATATAAAAAAATGTAAATACATCTACAATACTATAGTATTCACTTATATAATGAGAACACTCCCACCTTCTTTTTATTTCTTGTATAGCCTATATATATATGTATTCTTGTAAACATTATTCCGGTTTTTCCATATAACCATATTTATCAATTGACTGCAAATAATTGATTATGTAATCTAACACAATTGAACATAACTTGGGGCCTAAATAAAAAGTCTGCAAATATTTCTAGTAGGTCTCTAGCCCAAGATTTTTAGAAATTATTGTAATATTTTAAGTAAATTTATTGTACATGGGGAAAAAAACAATAAAAAAAGCCCAACTGCTCAATCCTTAAATCTCTAGTATCCGCGTTTTTATAGAAATCCACGTTGAAATACATGGAAACCAGGTATGTGGCACGTAACTCTTATTGTATAAACATTTATAGTAACATTTATAAACGCGTTGCATTACTTGCATAATGGCAAACATTTGATACAATTTCTCACCATTTGTCTGTTTATTATCAATATATCGTTACATCAAATGCTAACTATAGCTTTCACAATATTTTGCGTTGGTTGTAAACAAGGTTGTAAGGCATGGGTAGAGGACGGTGTTAAGACTTGGCACAAGATGAAAAGTCGTGGGAAGAACAGGCCCGGCCTCAGACGAGCGACCTGAGACAGAAGCACGCTTGGATCTAAACGAGTATTATCGCAAGGAATTTATTCAAATTCTTGAAGTTCAAGTCAATGCTCTATCGTATAATGTCAAAGTTGCCTTCGACATTCTTGCCCCGTCTATTGCTTTACTTCTCCCACCGTACGAGGAAGATCCTAAACCGGAAGATATCGAAGGCTTAGTAAAGATGCTTCCTGTCCCATTACAGCCTGACGAGGATGTCGTAAATGTTGAACTTACATTGTTTAGACAACATTGTGAAGATAACAAGCCAAATATCAAAACCATCGAGGACGCTTCGCGTTGTGCTAAAGAGTGGCAAGCGATTTTTCCTTTAACAAGTACATGCTTTCAGGTTATATTGACCGCGCCGATTACATCAGCATCAAGTGAACGCAGCTTTTCCAAACTTAAGTTGATCAAGACAGCCATTCGTTCAGGAATGAAAGAAAGAAGGCTAAAGGATCTTATTTTACTTGGATGCGAAAAGGATTTGACGGATACGATTGACATAGGCACTGTTGTTGATCGTTGAACAGAGCTGCCGAAAACGAAATGACTCTTTCGCTTGAAGTAATTCGAAAAAACTGATTAACTTAATATTCTTCCTCGATCAGTTGTTATCTACGGTAGTGATGTGTGCTGCTTTGATGGTCATCAAACATTCAAACCCATCGATAATTTGAACTGTGTTACGCATCAAATACACTTATTGAACTGCCTGGACGCTTTTAGCCTTAGTTACGTTGAAAATTTTTGCTACACTTAGCCAGCATTATAATAATTTTATGATATTATGTATATATTTACTCGGGTATAACACCATGTTTCGAACTCGGTAAAATTGACTGCTAGGTGGAAAAAAGATGACTTGGAACAACGACCATTTTGAACTGTAAATAAATATATCCTTTCCACGTATTTACCGGGGGATTCGTACAGTTATAGCTTTTCTTGAATTCGGCCTATTTCATGCGTCACGTACAGGACTACGAAATAGCCGACTTACAGTATCAAACACAAAATTTAGAAAAGTCGGTCCCAGAACAGTGGACACCTCCACATCTTTTTCTTGAATGTGCGCCCCTGCATCTTTTAGCGACAACTCGCAATGAAAATCGTTCAAAAACCAATCAAATTTCCTATGACCTCATTTGCATTGCAAGTTGTCGCGAAAGTTGTCCCTTGTAACATCGCCTTAAAACAAGTTTAAATTGTTTGACCTAAATCTTACTTATGGTGCTTGAATAACGAAAAATTATGCATTGTTACTCGTGTTTGGGCGGTAAAAACTTTTGAATTTCATATATATATATGATATAGTATATTGTCAAAACAATATTGAGTTAATTTCTTCTAATTCATCTAACACTTTCACCTGCTGACCCTTGAGTAGGGGCGAACGTTCAAATTTCAGTACAAATATAATAAAGCATCCCGTCCACGTCACATCCATGTAGAGATGGCATCTTTATGTGTGAAATACTTACTGCCTGTGAAGAAATAACACTATCTATAAAAGAAACACAGTTAAATTAGGTTACTATGAAATTTCTGCTTGTATGGAAAATAGTGTAGAGCTTATAGGCATGTATGCTTCCAGAACCGTAACAACATAGAGTGACTGTCCTCTATGAAAAAATTGAACAATATGATACCTATTTACCATAAATAGTACGTTAGAATCATTCAAGGACGACATCCTGGGGGGATGGGGGGACGAATCCCCCCTCCACTTTTTGGGCAGGCGAGGATCAATATGTAATTATCCCTCACCTTTTCCACTTTTGCTTATACAACATGTTCAGATCATCAGAATTCTGTAAAGTCTTCCTACAAAGTGCAAGACCCAAGTTACGCTTCTGTCAGTAGATGTCTATAAATGATGTGGAAATGCCCTGAAAACTTTTAATGTGTTACATGTCCCCATAACTATTAGCATGCTCCACCCCTCCCCACTTTTTGAGATTGATTTTCGCCCTTGGAATCATTGGATTATTAACGCGCATTACCGTGAATATAATAGTATTCAGTGGATATTGTAAACATAGAAACAAAAACTGGAAAATGAAAATTGCATCACGATGACAGTCCAATTAGATATAGCAATACGTCAAGGCGCCGGTACATATTGTACTGTAGGTTATGTTTTCAGTACAAAAAGTATTAGCTATGCCATATTACAGGTGTACGTACCATAGAATACCACGGTACCACAGAATACCAGTCTTATTTATTGATCTTATAAAAGAAATATACTATATACTTTATTTTTGTGAATATATATTAGTTTTAGTTTTAATTGACATATAAAAAACAAAAAATAAATATTTTCATAAAAATTCTTTAAAATAATTAGGATTGACAAAAAATAACATTCACACATTTAGGCTAACATACTTTTTTCCCGCATAATGCCTGTAAAATTCGAAAGTTTAAAAATAAGTTTGCAAACCAGTATAATTTAGGTTGATCAGCACTTTTTCTATGCAACACAACATTATTACTATATAGGAATCACACCGAGGAACCTGGTGTTCTTTGATTACACCACTGGTATGCTGTACTGATTTTAGTATATACCTTTCACTAAATTAAGTTAGCAATATCCTACAGTATTATCGCACAACGTGACACAGCAAATCTTGGTACAATTTGATAAACCGTTGCTTATTTATCTCTGCACTGGTATTCTGTGGTACATTAGAGTTTGTTCCACAGAATGTTCAATTAAAAAAAGTCTTTGAAATCTAGATCTAGCCCCAAAACCCTCAGGAAGATAAAATATATCGATAAACTACACTAACAAATATATAAGAAGCCACATTATATATATTTGACAAAAGATATGGAACATATAAATTTTTGTGGTATTCTGTGGTACATACACCTGTACATATATCTAACAACATTGACACAATGCATAAATTTTAAAATCATAGTCCGACTGATAATTTCAGCAAATATAGAATAAATGTTATTCCAAATAGAGAGTGCATGATTATAACGAACATGTAATTTTTTAAAATTGCATATATTTTCAATCTAAACTTGATTCAACTGCAGCAGTTAAATTCACGATATCAGATAAAATTAAGACACATTTTATAGATACCGCTAATGTGCAGGTGCTGAACTAATATTTGAGTTTCACTTCAAATCATTTTCAAACTATACTGTTTTTTAATAAGGCCGATCTCTTCGTTTTTATTGCGAATTAGACCAAGAAACCTACGCGAAACGTTTCTATAATACAAAATTTTTAATTCATCAACAAAATAAGGAGCAAAATATTTTTCTGTGAACACAACAAAAACCAACCGTGTTCTTGAAATAGGTATCATCCTCATCGTTCGTGCAAGGATACACAATAAGTACATACATACAACGACAGGATACGATGGAACAGCTAAACAGTTTTTCGTCCCATACATCATATACATGCATGCATCCACAAAAATCTCATTGACTTTGAAAGTATATAACTGAAAGATTAAAACTGCAGATACCGTAAACCTCCGACTATAAGCCCTGGGCTTATATTCGTTCGTAAGCATTTTATAATGGGCTTATACACGGGGAGCTTATATTCGGGGAGGCTATTACATGGACAACTTATTGTGGAAAGCTGGAAAGTCTGGAAAGTTACAGCAGTTATCACAGGCCAACAAAGAAAAGCACCAGAAGGAACGTGGGTCCTCGGAGGAGGGATAGAACTTCCATGTTTATATTAACTTCACGAACCGAAGTTACACAGCAGATTCGTCCGTGATGCCTTGGAAGATCATTAGCATGAACAAGCTTTTTGTCAACTTAATAAAAGACTAATAAAGACTGGTATATCTTGTTCAGTTATAAGGCAAAGTCTTAGATGGGGAGGGGCGGGGGGCTTATATTTGGAATGTTCTGAGCGTTAATGAATATATGATGGGCTTATACACAGGGCCGCTTATATTCCGGGGGGCTTATATTTGGAATGGTTTGAGCGTTAGTGAATATAGCGGGCTTATACACGAGGGTGCTTATATTCGGGTGGGCTTATGGTCGGAGGTTTGCGGTATTTCGCAGTTCATCTGCATGTAGAGTCATAGGCGTACGGGCGCAACTTTATTTGGGGCGGGGGGAGGGGGAAACAAAAAATTACCTGAATTTTAAAACTGACCCAAATGCTCGAATTTGGATTATAAATATATATGTGCAATTGAAAGTATAAACGGGGATCTTTTGAGGATACGATATTGGTGTTTTAACAACCTTTTGCTCCTGAATCCAAGCAAGACACAGCTTATGGTTTTTGGAAGTAGACAGAAAGTAGCTGAGGTACAAGATTTTTACATGACTTTACTTGGAAAGAACGTCCTTCCCACCAAATCAGCCAAAGACCTATGAGTCACCCTCGACCCTCACCTTTCTTATGACGAACACGTAACGAAGACCGTTTCCTCCTGTATGTCTCGTCCAGGACAAATAAATCGAGTAAAGCATGTACTCGACAAGAAAACACTCATTACCGTAATTAATGCACTTGTTTTCAGTAAGTTATTTTATTGTTCGAACGTTTGGGCCAACACAACTACCAAAAACTTGAACAAGCTACAATCAGTTCAAAATTTGCTTGCCGTATTGTTAGTGGTGCCAGAAAATACGACCATGTTACACCAATCCAGAAAGATCTAAAATGGCTTCCTGTGACTGACCAACTATATTATCGCAGTGCAACGATGACATTTTGTTATTATACATTATGCATTAATCTAGATTTAGTGAATTTTGAACTTTAGATTTTTACCTTATTTATATATATATTGTAACTATAACTATGTTAGTATGTAATTATCTTCGAAAAGCCTCTTTTGGGTAAAGATAATAAATTATGTATGTATGTATGTATGTATATGCTGAATTTTCACTGTGAACTCGAAATGAACGTTTACAAATTGAATTAGCTAGAAGGTTACATAATTATTTTGTTAATATAATTATGTCGTTCTTTAATAGTAAATAGTTTTGTTGGCATATGCTCGTCAGGGCCGTAGTCACGATGTTAACATTGGTGCGACTAATTGTTTCGAGGCCAAAAACTGAGAATTTGTAGGGTGCTCAGGGGGCATGCTTGCCCGGAAACTATTGAAAATATGAGGGTTCTGAAAGGATATTTCGTGCATTCTGAGACCACTCTGATACCCAGATAATAATATACACTCGCGTACACTCATTGCCATGGTCGATAATAATAATAACCAGGGTTCAGACTATCAGTTACTAATTGTCATTCAGTCTAATTCTTAAAGAAAATATATATTTTCGGTGAAATTATTGGTGAGACAATGGCATTTTCTCCTTTCAGTCTTGGCCTGAACGTGCAGTTCTCGCGATATCAAGCTAGAACTAATTATCCAACTCTTATTCTCAGACGCCAATTCTTCTTCGCTCTCTGACATGATATACTTCATGTTACAGTCACATAATATCTGGTGACGTTTTAACACATATTGCGCAAGAAAAGTCAGGAAAAGTCGTGCAACAAAATGACAAAAATGTTCAAATTATGCTGTCGTTTTCCAACAACACGCAAGCAAACAAGGAAAACTACTTTAAACTGATAAAATTCTGGGGCCGGTTGTATCAAAGGTGGATAAGTTATCCGGTGGATAAGTCCTATCCTCTGGATAAATCTTCTATCCGATGGCTAGTTATCCGTTGGATAAAAATGCGTTGTACGAAGCACGGATAGCAGGGTGGATAGCTATCCGTCGGATAAGCTTAAATTTAACCTGGGAAAAACCGGATTTTCCTGAAATCTCTTACCTCAACGTCCGCTGTTGCTGAGCTTTTGTGAACTTTATAATTTAACTTGTATAAAATCCATCCATATCTTGAATTAACTTGCGATAAATTTCCCGTTGGTTGTATTGTTCTTTATCAGTCCGTCGTCACTAGTATTTAAAATGTAGTCGGACATTTTCATAGTACGCCAAGTACGTGTGGTGTTTTTATTCACTAGCTAGCATTTCACGATCTTTGTTTATGCGAAGACAACAGCAGAGGCAGAAACTGTTTAGTATATGAGTTGAGTATACTTTTTCCTGTAGAATACATTAAATATTTGTTCCTTGACCTTGCACACATTTCATAACAATTTTAAGAACATTTTCTCTCAAGTTTTGATTGGTTAATCAAAGCGAAAGAACAAAATTCGGCGTCTTGTTGTCTATTGCCTAATTTTGTTTGGTTTTCCAAGTTATATCTTCGGTACGTTCATCGTGTTTTTAAATTGACTAAAAGTGAGAAATTTACTGCTTTTTTTCAAACTATATAAAAGAGAAGAATCTGAAGAAGAATGCCGGTCGACACTGCCACCGACATGGGATATTCAGTCAAAAAATATGCAAAACTACAAAAGTGAGTACTTATGTTTATTGCATTAAGGATGTTGACTTATAAACAGAATTATTGCATTTCTGTCTCAATCCGACCCTCTTTCATCCGAAATATTTACTGTTTTGTTTTGGAACTTCGAGTTTATCCACCGGATAGAGGATTTAAACTACCTCCGTACCTCGGATAAATTTATCCTACGGATAGTGCTTTTTTGTCCGCTGGATAACGCTATCCAAGCTTGGTACAACGCAATTTTTACTCTGGATAAAATTCATCCGCTGGATAGCGACTTATCCACCTTTGATACAACCGGCCCCTGTTGTTTAAGTTATTCAGACTACATAATACATAATACATAATACACAGATCGCCAATCGCGACTGTAAGACGCCTGCGCACAGGGAGTCCAACTAAGAACTGTGACGAGTAGGACTAAATATAGCGTAGTATATTCAAATTATTGTATACTTACTTGTATAAATCATGGAGCTTATATTATGCAGTGAATTGCTTCAATTCGAACAATGATTCAAAACGAAAATATTGCATTATTTGCATGGCGAATTATTGATAATACCAAATTATTACATGAAGTTTCGAGCACTTAAAAAAACAGCGGATTGCGGGCGCTCGAGCGAAGGCGAGGGGAGAAAGAAAAAGAAAGGGATGAAACACCGATCACGTGAACGTTTAGTGTGCTCCATAAGTAGTCGGTTCTCTTGGAATGAGGCGACGACAGAACCTTTCACGAAGATATAATCACACGCCGAACAATAGCGGAAGGTCGAAATCGGAATTAATACGTCACGATATTTACGTCACGAGAAACGACTACTTATGGAACACATCTCGCGAAAACGTCGAAGAATGCCCGCTGTTATAAATCCCGTAAAATAGTTTCATCAACCGTTTTTCGGTAATGTCCATATTTGTTTATGCAATAGAACATCGTCTGAATCGTAAAAAAAAACACAAAAAAAGATTAAACGGCTACTTATGGAGCACACTAAACGTTCACGTGATCGGTGTTTCATTCCTTTCTTTTTCTTTCTCCCCTCGCCTTCGCTCGAGCGCCCGCAATCCTTGCTGTTATTTAATTGCTCGAAACGTCATGTAATCATTTCGTATTATCAATATTCGCCATGAAAATGATGCAATATTTTCGTTTTGAATCATTGTTCGAATTGAAGCAATTAACTGCATAATATAAGCTCTATGATTTATACAAGTAAGTACAATAATTTGAATATACTACGCTATATTTAGTCCTACTCGTCACAGTTCTTAGTTGGACTCCCTGTGGACTGCGCATCAGAATGACGCGTCCTGTGTCAGCATTTTACTCACTTCAATTCAAAACATCAGGCCAGAGAATTTACTACAACGAATTTCCATATGTAAATGAAAGGCAAATTAGTTCTTTTGTCATAGCCTGATGTTATTAATTTGAAGTGAGTAAAATCCGAGATTCGCGATCTGTGTATTCTATTTTGCCCGAATGACTTGATTCTCCAAATTTATTTTTTTTGGCGGATGTGGTGGGGCAGGTGCCGGAAATTTCCGAATGAAATAGATAAACACAATATTAACGACCCCGACCTACTCTAGTGAATATGGCCATTATATATCGCCGTAAGTTTGTTATTTCGCCTACTATCGTGTAGCATAGATACATTATTTTTGTCATGTAAGAGTCCTTCAATATATATATATAATATATATAATATATCGGTAATATTGTTACTATTAACAGATATTTCTGTAATACTGGTAGATTTATAACTCTTTCCAGTAAGATGTCTTCCTGAGTCCCCCTCCACTACGCCCCTGCCTACGTTCGAGTCTTTACATAACGCTTGGACCTTCCCTGATGAAAGTGAGGCATCACGAACTCGAACGCAAAATCTTTGAGAATAAGTGGTGGAGAGTTATCGCGTCCACTAGCTCGCTTTAGCGGGCTGTAATTCTAAGAGCTTACTACAGACTTCATAGCATTTAATAACTGGTACAATTTCCGCACCTGAGAGGTTGGTAGGGAGGTATTCCAGAATCCAATCTTTCTTTGTCAACATTCTGGAACCTCTTTTTCCTGGGATCAATCTCTCTTTAGACCTTCTACCGGTAATGGCGCCATTGATGTGCTTTACCAGAGTGATAGGCTCTTTGACGCTCTTTGCTCAGCTGTTTTATCTTCGGTGTGATCCACAGATAGTCTGTCGGATGGAACCTGATAGCTGGATGGGAAGGAAGCGATCGAGCCGCCAGTAATCTGGGATGTGAAAGACTCAGTCAGCTCGTCTACGGAGCCGATGGGTTCAATTTAAGTTAAATGAACCAGTTATTAAGTCCAGCCCACAGTCTAAATTAATAAACTGAAGTACTGCATGTAGTACTACTACGATTACAATTGATTGAACAGAGCTGTTATCTGATGTTCCTAAAGGGCCGGTGATAACAGGAACTTCATAAAACTTGTAGAAATTTGTGATAATAAGATCCAAAATCCGCCCACCTTTTTTTGGTTTAGAAACGACTTAAAATCCAGAAATATCTAAATTATAAAGAATCTTCCAAAGCGATCATTCCGCAATCTGGTTACTTGTTGGTGATATTATCTATTATTCTATTATATTTGTTAAATATTTGCAAAGATCGCGCTGTTGTTGAGGACTTTGACCAGGTTGGTTCTAAACTACAAGATGTTTTTTTTGCATCTCACTCGATTGAAATTGATGTAGAAGGTTTAGGTGGATGGATATTTCGATTGAACTATTATATACAATATTTTAGACCTGAACGAGAACGGCTGCGAAAAATACAACTCTAAGTCCTCCGACAGGAATTGAATCTGCGGCCCTGCGATTCCGGTGCAGCGCTCTGACCACTGAGCTACAGAGGCCAGTTGCCAAGCGTTAACCACAAGTTCATGTATGTATAGATGCGGGTACTGCGTGTTGTGATAAGGTAAATTACAAGATACGATTCCGGTGCATCTACGTAGACTGTCATCCCAGATAAAGATCGTGTCAGGCGAGTATGGCTCAATAGCAACCATAACCCCACCGTAAAACCTTTGTGTCCCTAGATTATATACAAACATTACCAATTTAATATCTATATTGCCGTTGTAAATATGAGACTATAGTTCAGTAACATGGCTTGAAAAAATCTGTTATGTGCGCTTGCTTTTGTCCCGCTGAACGTATGTCTGTAAGAATGTCATTAACATTTAAAACAGCTCGGCAAAGTTCTTCGTTGCCCGTAAAATACGCAAAATCTAGAAGATTTTCTGCAACATTTGCAGCTTTGGCCGTTGTTTTAATGTCGGGTTCTTTCAAAGGGACTTCGAAATCATCGTCTTCTTGTTCGCCATCAGTGTCTTCGTCGTTGTCAAGGTCATCTAGCTTTGGGCGTTTCTCACTTGTGCTTGTCTCGTTCAACAGCTCTCTTCTTAATCCTTCCCGCCAATTTGAATCTTCGATGTTGATGAAATTGTCGCAGAATGGGACATCAAAGTACTGCTCGGCAGAGCAGTCATTAGAAAGTTTCGAGCAAAGTTCTTTCAAATTCATCATCTCTTCCCCTTCAAATGGGTCATCATCGTCTTCATCACTTAACTTTTCTGGATACATTCCTACCTTCGCAAAACATTTTCGGATGGTCTCTGAGTCAATTTCATCCCATGCTTGTTTGCCCCATTGAATAGCCTGAAGAAGATGAACAGATTTCACAATGTCACTTGAGATTTCTTGACCCACTTTGCTACATACAAAGCGAAGCAGCTTTCTTCTATTCTTGACCTTCCACAATTTAATAATTCCGGCATCAAGAGGCTGAGTCTTCGATGTTGTATTTTTCGGCAAAAAGGCCAGAGTAATGTTTGAAAACTGACCTTTAAGTTCATGCGGATGACAGGGTGCGTTGTCAAGGAACAGGATGATTGTACGGCCTTCACGTTTTAATCGTCCATTCAATTTAGTTAACAATTCACAATAATTTCAGTCATCATCCACGCTTTGGAGTTTGAGAAATAGCGGCACTTGTACGGTTTGGTTTTGTCCTTTAAGTGCTTAAAGCAACGTGGCTTTTTACTCTTGCCAATTACGACAGGCTCTTCCTTACCGCCAGCGGCATCAACGAAGAATGCCCATGTACACCGTTGTTTCGCTTTTTTTCCACCTCGGCATCTTTTTACTGCTTCAGAAAGACTTTTGTCGGGAAGCGCTTTCCAAAACTGTCCAGTCTCGTCCAGATTCCAAACATTTTCAGGCGCATAACCCTTTGTTAATTCCTTGACGCGCTCCTACCAGCTATCAAGCGTTACTTCGTTGACATCACCGTCTTCACCAGCGACTCTCATCTCTTTGATGTTGTACCTTTTCTTCCATTTCTCTAGCCATCCGTTTGAATCTTGAAATTCATTATCACCAAGTCGTTCGGCAGTGAGTTTTGCTTCCTCTGCAAGTGTTACAGTAAAGGGAAAACGAATAAATCGCGGGGCTGGTTACGGACTTGAGATTCCGTGCGTTTATGTGTTCCGGGGCGACCAATTTTCTTTGACTTGGTTGAGGAAATATATACGTAAGACTGGACATGCTTTGTTGGATGAGAAACTATAATGGTTCATAAAGAAAAAAGTAACAGTAACTGCTAACGGTGCGACGCTACAATAAAAAAATACGGAATATTGAATTAATAGTTTCCGTATCAATTCTGTCATCAGCTCATTCTAATAACACAATATATCAAACACATATGTTTCTATTCTAATACTGTATTAAGTCAATTATTAATTTAACAGAAAATAAATCAAGTGTGTCCGCTTACAAGAGGTTATAATGTTGTTTGGGAAGGTTGTTTTGGTGTCCGCGTCCGCTTACGGGAGGTGTCCGCCTAGGAGAGGTTGTAAATATAGTAATATAATAGCGTATTGGCCGGGACCCAGAAACACTGTCCGCGTACAAGAGGTGTCCGCTTCCGGGAGGTGTCCGTAAGTAGAGGTTCGACTGTATAAACATACCCCTCCTTCTCTGCTATGCAAACGATCTTCACGCTGTACTACGTAACCATTAATCGATACTTGTTGATCATCAATATTATTGTGGAATCAGGTCCTATTTCGATCCTATTTGCAGGGTCGTCCTCTGGGGAAAAGTGGACAAAGGGTGGAAATTTTCCCTGGGTGCTCTGCTAAGGGGGGGGGGGGGGGCATATAGAAATGAAGTGAAATATGCATATATATTACTGTCAAATAGTCTCCCAGAATGCACGAATTTTCTATTGCTGAAACCCTTTTTTTCAATTTTTTCGAGAGAAAATGCCCCGAACCCCTTAAGCATTTTAGTACTAGATTTAGAATGCACTTTAGATTAAAAATGTTTTTCAACATTCAAGACTAGATGAGGACATAACCAAGAATTTCAAAGGTATGAAAATACATCAGTTTTATATACGAGCACATGACACCAAAATTATTGACGATAAGACCATGCATCTGGCAGGAATTTTTGGTGCCCGTGTAGGTAGCGTCTATTCAATAATAAGACCCAAGTCTTTGGAATTAATCTATTCCTGAAAAACACAACAAGAACTTCGACGTTTCTGGCAATAGCCATTAGGCATAATTGCCATTACCAATAGGAAGCGTTGTGAAAACAATGGCACGTTAATCCTGCTTATATATACAATCTTATATATACAATCGACTTGAACAAAGAAAGACCATCCGTATGTAAGTTCAGTTCATCAACGAGATGGTTTCATATCCGAGTTGTTCTTATCACGAATGATCTTTGATAGGTTACAGTTCTACATTTCGGAACGACGAATTTAAGGTTGTTAACTGTGGAGGCCCTTATTTGTCTGGAAGTCCGGATTGTTCGATGTAGATAAGGCTGAATGTAACTAGTTTGTGAGTTATTTTGCAAAAGAGCACCATATCAGTCGAGATATTCATGCCAAAGCAGATTGGTAAGAGGCCCAATGTTTTAAGTCTGGTGGCATAGTTAACAGAGCGGGAGAATAGAATATCGAGGATATATTTAGTAGCTCTTCTCTGCGTCCGCTCGAGGGGCGTATTATAGTTTAATGGATTGTGGTGCTCATATTTGTGTAGCATATCCCAGGTGTGGTCGAACTAGTGCAAGGTACACGTACGTTTCACCTCTTGGTTGCAGACGTACATGGTGAATCGTCTAATGTAACCCAGGAGTTGGTTCGCCTTTGCTGAGTGCTCATTCACTTGTCTGTTCCACGTTAGGTTTTTATCCACAAACAAGCCGAGATCTCGTTCACATTCAGTCTGTATAAAGTTTTCGTAGTTAAGTTTACAGTTGAAAGAAGCAAAAAGCATTGGAAAACGTGTATCTGAAACGGCTACTGTGGATCAGAGCGCTTAAAAGAAGCCCAGTACATCAAAGATTAATGCAAACCAGGGATTCATTTGTTAATGATGATGACTTTGAACCAGAAGAAGCTTTTAGAGGCAGCTGTTGAGAAAAGAAAATTTCTTCTAAAAACGCTTTTAAATGACGTTTACTTCAATTACGAAAGCGATGACTAATAAGCAATAAATATCGCTGTAATATATATGTTGGTACCTACTATAATGGCATTAGGCATGTTAACTTATTGCCGCACATTAGTAAAATCTTAGAAACATATACCATGTTAAATGAAAGTTGTCTATATATTTAAATTGCATATAAACACAGACGACTAAATTCTAAAAGCATCATAAAAGCATCATAAAATGCTGATAAGTGATCATTAAGTATCATAACAATCCCAAATGTACTGTAAAACTATTCATCAACGCTTCAATGAATTCGACAATCGTATCTCGCAATATGAATAAATTGAAAATAATTACAACTGATGACGTAACGTGTGGTGCGAAAGCACCACCCGCACTACCTGACGTAGAACCCCTCTTCCCTTTACTACTTGCTATGCCAAATAATACTAACAATTATAATTTTGTTTTGCGTATTACTGAAATGTTTGTCGTTGGTCGAAAACAAAATATATTTTCATTATATTTCTATTCAGATGATCATTTTACCTGCACAAGAAAATTTCACAGAGACGAAGAGAATGATCCTCGTTTCAACGAAAATTGTATTTGGCTTAATCATCTTGATATACTTTGGTGGAACTCTGATCGTTTGTAATGAAGTTATCCCCATTTGTCACAAGAGCTTGACAGAACTCAAAGAAGACGTGAAAGGCTGGCAAGAAAGATGTTTCAATGAAAGTCGACATAGATGTTTAAATGGAAGTCGACATAGATGTTTAAATGGAAGTCGACAAGAGATTAATTCCACATGTTGTCAGGCAGAAAAATATTACCGTCAGGATAGAATGCGTATGCATTCGAAGATTTGTTTTTATGAAGGTAATATAATCAATTTTTCATATCGCGTTAGCGTTGAGCATAAATGACATTTACGCATTATATTTAAAAACCAATGCAACATTAGTTCAAGCAATCCGGGAAGTTCTCTCGATAATGCGTAATGCTGCTTCTCTTCTATTCGACGAAATTTCAGTATTCATTAGTTTTAAAATCCCATACAATTGAAACCCAAAATCTCCTATTTTTACAGTAAAGCCACGTTTCGACTAATGTCAGTAGCTAATAATCAGGAATGAATACTTCTAGAAAAATATGTGATAACAAAGCTGTCTGAACTTATCAACCATACTGTGGTGTTTTTTAAAGCACGCAATGATACATTGAAGTTGAATCACACTTTACTATTGTTATTCCATAGTTAATCACAACTATTTAAATTGTCTGTGTCAAGTAACCTATATAGCTTACTATATAATTACCATATGTCTAGTATCAGAATATTACATTCCTCCCCCTTCAGTTCAATTCTCCTAATAGATTGTTCCCACTGATTAATTGATAATTATTTAGATAATCATTGTTCTGAGATTGATTTAATGTTCATCAGCTTAACAAAACAAACAATAATAATTAAAGTTTGTGCTCTTTCAAGTCCTTTTGTATAAAGTCTATTTCCGTCTATTTTTTGCGCTTTTTCAATCGTTCAGATCTTCTTAGTTGTGGTGGTGGTGGATTTGGTTCTTTTTCTAAGGTTTTGTTGGTGGGTTGTTTGTCTTGGGTAGTAGTATTTGGTATGGTTGAGGCATTTGTAGTGGTGACGGTATCTGGGGTTGTAGTGACAGGAATGTTTGTGGTATCAAGTATGGGATTGGTTTGTTGGTTTTTGTATGGGCTTGAATTTGCTTACATTTCTCACGATGGTTCGTCCATCTTTGATTCTTTTTGCGGTAATCTGAGAGCTTTTCGTTTCGGTGATAACATATACGTATGGTTCCTATATTGTTTGGCCTTTGCGTTGGTTTTATCGTTTTACCACAACAACGCTGTCTTGTGTCGTTTGTCGTGGTATTCTTTACACTTGCGCTCGTGTTCCCTTACTGTTGTGTCTTGCTCTTGGATTTCGGTTGGGAAATGGTCCGACTTAATCCTCACTTCTCGATTTAAGATTAGCTGATTGGGTCGGAATTTTGTTGCAGGATGTGGGGTACTTCCCAATGCTTGGAGCATTTCGTATGTGGCTTCTTTAGGATTGACGCCGTCTTGATTTGATATAGCCATTATCTTGTTGACGAGCCTTTTGAATCCTTCCACTTGACCCTGGGATTTCGGGTGACGTGGTGTTATCCCTCTGTAGTTGAGACATGACTCTTTCGCGAATTCTTCGAAGCCATGCGAGTTGAATGGTGGGCTATTGTCGCTTTGTAGGTTTCCCGAAATGCCGTGTGCGGAGAAGATTCTTTTTAGGTTATTTCTGGTTGCTTCGAACGATGTATTCTCCCTCAGGGTATCTCGATTATTGATTTGTAACAACGAGGGCATATTTTCCAATGGGAAATAAAGCACAGAAGCCGCTAAACATGGTCTGGTTGGTAGTTGCGTCATTTTAGTCTGTTCCGTGTGTTTTGCGTTTGTGGAAATTTGTGTTCTCTATGGTATCCACCAAAAAACTTCCAAATCAAGATCAATGGAAATAAAAGTCTGTGGAATCAACATTGTGCAATCGCAAGTGTAAGAATACCTGGGTGTCAGGATGGACAAGAACTTAAATTATATTGAACATCTGGAACTGAAAGACAATTAAGAAAGCACCATCGAGAGTTAAACTTCTGTATCGTGTATTAAAACGAAGCCATAAGACAGAATGTCAGCCCATCGACAGCAGAAACAATCTACAAAATGATGATCTTACCAATAATGTTATACTGTAACACCGTTTACCTGAAGCTATCTACCACCAACCATGAAAAGTTTGAGAGAATCCAGAATCGAGCATTAAGAGTAATAAATGGTCAACGAAGTTCCGTAAGGCTACCAAGTGTGAACGAAATTAGAAATAGGTCCTGTGCTCTTGAGGTTTTTAAATGTTTAAATGGCATAGCGCCAAAAGCCTTTCAAGATTATTTCAAAAGAGTTGCACATGCTAAATGTGCACGTGCGAATAACACGAATATTGTCCTTCCGAAGATCAGAACTTAAACCGGAAAGAAAACTTTTGCATACAAAGGGGCAATTCTTTTTAATAAGCTATCTAGTGATTTGAAGACAGAACAATCACTTTTAAGATTTAAGTCTAGCTGTAAACGTTTTAACTTTGACTTTTATCTTTGACTTTTAACACATCTTTCATATTTTATATACCTTATACCATTTTCATGTAATTATCATACCTTAATGTAACAATATTAAAATAGTTAGTTTAGCGGACAGAGACACCGGCAGGTCCTTGGTTGATACCAGCAAATTTTATTGCTGGAACAAGTTTTTAACCTGTATAAATATGATATTATTATTATTTTTATTATTATTATGTCTCTTCATTCCTTCATCGGTCAACGTATGTCGGGACATGTAGTCTGTTTGCCAAGGATGTGGATTATTGTAAAATCCAGGTTTTGCATTATCATAATAAGCCTTTCCATTCGGGGTGGTAATTTCGCTTATCGATGAACAGGGGTAAGAGGGCTTTATGGTCAGTGGTGATCGTGAAGTTGTTTCCACCTAATACGTGCATAATTATGTAGACGTGGAAACGTGAATTCCACTGCCAGAGCGGTTACCTCGATTTAGGAATATCTGCTCTCAGTGTATGTAAGGGTGCGACTCACGCAGTGTGCTGGTTGATAACCATGATGCGTCTTCTGAAAAAGACTGTCTCCAAATCCCTGAGGGCTACCGTTGCAGATAACGAAGGTCTCACGTTCTGGATAATAGGGAAATGGGAATAGTGCTGACGCAATATTTTAGGTCCTTTAATGCGGTTTGTTGCTCGTTTGTTTGGTTAATATTCGTAGCGGTTCACAACGGCTTGGGAAGTTGCTAGTGTATCGTGACAGGTAGGCTAGCATTTGTGGGAATGATACGAGCTCTTCTATAGTTTTCGGTGGTTCGCATTCTTGTACAGCTTGGATTTTGTCAGGGCTCGGTTGTAGACCATCAGCAGTACGAGCATAGGATGCCGTATAGGATTTTCGCCATTTCTGCGTCGAAAAGATCTTGGCTGTTTAATCTACCAAATGCCAATTTCTTGTAGCGGTAATTACCCATCGTATGGAAAACATCATTATTTTCCTGGATTGCTCGTCGAGAGAAAACTGGTGGCATCCATGATTGAGGTCGAGTTTGCTGAAGACCTTGTAAATTTTCTGTTATGGAAGCTTGAACTTGGCGTGTACGTATCATTGATTGTTTGATCATCCTCAGGTCGAGTTCGACATTTACGAATGACTTTCGGATTCTTTGGTTTAGGTTGTACTACGAGTGGTGAACACCAAGTTATAGCTTCATGCACTGGTACTGGCTCGGTAATGTCATTTTCCTAGGATTCTTCTTCGAGACGTTTCTTTAACGGGGATTTAGCCCAAAATCTGACCGTGGTATTTCGGTCAAGTACAAATAGGGGAGTCTGAGGAAACGCCGTTTGCTGCGTTCTAGCCTGCAGGTTTACTAAAAAAAATTCCCTAAACGCGTATATTTTGACAAAAATGAAGAAAAACAACTACAAAAATGACAATATCCATTATTATATCAATAGATACGTACAATCATATCTTGCAAAGCGACAATAGTCAGGACAAAATGTTCACTAAAATGTTAATCATCTTGCAACAGCAGCACAATGGTAATTGAGAAAAGAATTGTCTCGTTAGTTGAAAAGATCTTAGTGATATTAGGCCCGCTGACCGTTGCTCAAAGTCTCAGTTGCACTTTACGATTTTCTCCGAACACCGCTTAGTGAGTTGTCGGGAAGTTCTCGTCTACGCAGGCTATTGTCTTAGCAAATAATTTGATATGGTTTTTCCCAATCACCTGCGTTCTTACCTAACAAAGATTTATTTATTAAGATCACAAAAATATAACCGTAGTTTGGGCCACGTTTGCCGCCCCCCTGATCCCCCTCTGCATGTGGTCAGCGAAGCATCCAACGTTTCTTTCAGACCCAGTGATTTATTAGGACTTTATAAGTTCCCGGGGGCCAATATCTACCGACATGAATATCTATCCAAAACATTTACTGATACCCCATCCTCATCTCAAATTGTTATATCTTGAAAATATCATAATTTTACAGAAACATTTCAACATATATCGTCAGCTGAGAATTAACAAGGTCTAGCTGCACTTTGACTAGTTTTCAGAAAAATGCCAAGGAAGCTCTTGGAAGCTCTTGTAAAAAAAACACAATAAAATATAAATAAAACCAATTTTGATATATTACATATTATATATGTTAAGTCTCAAGTTTAAGTTTATATCTTTTGCACAATAAAGCAATCCACATGCAACGCTACTTTTACCGCCTAGCGCATACGAAAAGTATTCAACTATTGACTCACCAGCTAGTCGAGGACCGTGGGTTAAAATTCAATTGTGAAATAAATTGAATATGATATACTCCTGGAAGAATTATTCTACCCAAGTGGCATAGCAATTGTCTAAATATATAGCATATTTTGTAAGTGGGTCGAGTCAAACGGCTAGGCGAAGAACGTAGCGTGAAAATTCAATAGTGAAATAGGAAGTTATCACTGACTGAAGCTTTCTCAGAATAAAATTCTCTATTTGACTTGTGCGATTGTGTTCCTTTAGGACCCTATCCCGAGCCGTACTTACTTGTGGTTACCATGACTGGAATTTTGGCAATTGACTTGGTTACTCTTGATACAACAGTCGTCGTCAATGGAACCCGATATATTTGGGCGTTGGATATTGATACAGTGGACAAGAAAATGTACTTTTCAGAAAACATTGAGATTCGTCGGGCGAATTTTGACGGTACTGATGAAGAAATTATTGTAAAAGATTTTCCCGCTTCACAATTAACAATTGATTGGATAGGACGTCGTATATTCTGGACTGGGAATGAAAAAGATAAGATTCACACGGCGACTTTA
Organism: Trachythela sp. YZ-2020; assembly: GCA_016169945.1. Classification (NCBI taxonomy): domain Eukaryota; kingdom Metazoa; phylum Cnidaria; class Anthozoa; order Malacalcyonacea; family Clavulariidae; genus Trachythela; species Trachythela sp. YZ-2020. Next base: position 499,223 of record JADLSH010000395.1, read on the forward strand.
GACGGCAAGGATAGCAGAGTGCTGATTAATACTGCGAAACCTCAGAATATAGCAATGGATCCCATCGAAGGGTGAGTATTACGTAATTTAGCAAGTAACTACATTCAACACTGCTAATCATAAAACTTGTATTATGAAAAAGCTCTTGTCGTGATGTAGAAATTTTTATATTTATCTGTTCAGGTTTATATTAAAATATATAGTTGAGAAAATGCCAAATAATAATTTAATTTAATTTCGGCCAATCACAGACATTGCCAGCGTACAACAATACAATTACTTGCGGAAAGTATATCTCATGCGTTATGACGTTATTTTTACTATTATAATTATTACTATTGTCATTATTACTATTACTTTTAAAACAAGTCCAATCACAAGATATAGATACAAGTATTCGAATATTAAATTGTGTGATATACACGTATATATATATATATATATATATATAGATTTTCGCTTACCTCAAAACTGGTCTGCAACAGGCTGTTTCATCTGTAAAAGAATCATCAGGCAGTAACAAGTATCGAAAGAAATGACCGCTTATATGCTTCCTGCCGGAAGGCGGGGGTGTATGTGGGAGACAATGTGTGCATGCATGGCTTTGTTTGCGTTGTTTGCGCGAAATTTGTTACGATGACGACACCGTGAAATTATTTCAGCTCTTTTGTTGAGTAAAACATTCTTGTTTTTTTCTTTCAAAATACAAAATTTTTCTTCTAAACATAAATTGCATCGTTTTGATCCTCCTCTGTAGGAAATAGAATGTTTTAAAATTTGCCAATTAATACTGAAATCCTAATTGTTTTCTTTCAATGTCCAAATATGTTTCGAAAGTTCCGCGTCGTTTCCATGCTTTTTATGCTGAAAAGATTTAGTGTGGTTGGCCAATCGCTCTTTGAATGTGGTTGCAGTCCTGGCAATGTAATTTTTGATCGTGTTTATGTTGCTTACTGTGACTGTTGCTTTGTATACTATGTCCCTCTAGTCATGCATTGTTTTTGGAGCGGGCAAATGGTGTTTTCTCTACAACTGTAATTGGTAGTGTCCCTGTCCTGTGGCTTGTTGTTCCTAGATATGCGTGCATTGTGTTTAGTGATTACTGACTTGACATTGTTCATGCAGCTGTAACTTAACTGTATTTCTGTTAAAAATTTTATGGAGCTTGTGGTGCGGTGGAAAATGTTTGTCAATTAGAGTAAGGAAATCACGTCCTATGTTTGTGCTAACACTCTTGCTAAATGGTGGGTTGAACCAAATGATATTGCGGTGCCTATTCCTGCGTTGTTGTTGCGGTGTGTGCTGAGTGTAGCTAAGTTCATGATTAAAGCTGCTATGCCTAAGTGCGTTCTGATATATGGGTGCAGATTCCTGAAAAGTTTGCTCATCTGATGAAAGAAGTGCGATGCGCTTGTTAATTGTTGCAGGTAGTTGCCTTGTGATGCTCGGTGGGTGATTAGAGTGCATATTTATGTATAGTGGATCGTCATTGAGCTTCCTGTAGGGCCTATGTTTGCCATTGTTAAGGTCGAAACTTACGTCTAAAAAGTTTACTATGCGCAAATTTGATTCGGCGGTAATTTTTAGGTCAAACTGCTCGAAAATTTTGTGGAGATATTTTCTTGTTTTGTCTGCTAAACGTGCTGATTTACTCTTTATAATAGCCAAACCGTCATCTCTATATAGGCCGATGCTTTCTTTGCCAAATTTCTTACTCAGGTGGTTTAAAATGAAAAGGCCTACTAACTCACAAATTTTCACGTCGTCGAAACTGCCCATGGTAACGTCAAACAAACTCTTGCTATCTTTTTTTATCCATGAAATTCCGGTATTGAAAAGGAGAGATATTCTAGCGTGTTTTATTATTGAAATATCGTTTTCAGGTATAGTAGCCAAATTTGAAGCCCAAGATAATGCTTGGTCCAATAGTTTTTCAGAAATAGATGGGTAGAAATCGACAATGTCAAACGTAATAAAACTGTGTCTGTCCTTATCTTTTATATTGCCAAACCACTGAATAACTTGTTTTGTATTCCTCCATTGATTTAGTCCAAAATAACATTGCTTAATTTCCGGATTCGCTTTTAGCGGGATTAATTAATCGGCATTTTGGATTGTTTTCGAAATTTTATTTGTGGTCTTTTAAAGATATAAATGCTTCGCGTTTTTTCATTTTTTCAACTCTGTCGCCGATTCCTAAATTGTTCGAAATGTTTTTTAGTTCTGAATCATTTTCATCTATAGTGTCCTCAGATCCATGCTTATATGTTTTTGTGATGTTGTCATGTAAGAGCTTGTTGTATTTGTCGAGCGATGTTTCATAATAATTCCTAGTTTTGTCTGAAAAAATGAAAATGTTGGGAGACGAATTGATTTTCTTTAGATCGTTAGTCAAAGATTTCTGAAATTGGTTCCTATATGGCCGAAATTGTAAATTTTCGATTAGTTTTATATGATCGTCTTCGAAAGGTTTCATTTCCGGAATAGAAGGAGGTGTTTTGTTGGACGCAAGGTCGAAATGGTTGTTTTGGTTTTCACTTTTTTTGTTTTTAAGAAAGAAATTAGCTTTTCATCTCATACGTTTTATTACACTTTCCACTTTTTCAATCAAATTTTTCAAATAAGCGTCCTGTGATGGTATATGGATATTCTTTAGTGGATAGTCAAATCGAAATTGCCGCATTTTGAAGTTAAATATACGAATAACGTAAACAAGAGTGCACAACCTATATACGGGTGCAAATATACGTGTAGGTTTAGGTCTACGAAACACAGAGAGTGCTCGACAACATATAGTTAGAGCAAATTATAGATTTTCGCTTACCTCAAAACTGGTCTGCAACAGGCTGTTTCATCTGTAAAAGAATCATCAGGCAGTAACAAATATCGAAAGAAGTGACCGCTTATATGCTTCCTGCCGGAACGTGGGGGTGTATGTGGGGGACAATGTGTGCATGCATGGCTTTGTTTGCGTTGTTTACGCGAAATTTGTTACGATGACGACCTCTTTAAATCAGCTGGACATTGTAGTTTTTCGGATTTGTCTTCCTGGCAGAAAATACATCTTGTCCAGTTAATAATACTTTGCTGCATGCGAACTGTTGATGTATTTATTATACTACATGCATATTCTAGAGTGTAGAAGTAAAAGTTTAGAAAACTAAAAAATATCAGCTATTATTGTAAAGTTATATTCCATATCACAAAACAAATATTCAATTAAAGACATATCAACACCAAAACAAGTTTAGAAAAGTTAAAAGGTCTTGTTAAATTCCAGCATATGCAGTGATACCAACTCCAAAAATTTAAAACTTGTATACAAACATTGATAAATCTATTAATAAAGGCTGCATAATTTATTGTACTTACAGTTTTTGTATGGCAGGGCGTTAGTTCAACAGTAAATGTCTCATTTAATAAAGCATGAATACATGATCTGAAAAGTTAAATTTCCGTCGCTAACGCTTCTTCAGATGTAATGGATTGAAACAAATCTCAACTATTATCACACTTATTACTTAAGTAATCAGGGACGTAGCGAATCTTCTAAAGTTGGGGGGTGTCAAATAATTTTACCTGAAAATTGAACTTCAATGTTAAAATTTACCTTAAGTATAATGATTATAATAGACCTTTTTATGCTTGATTATCATTATAATACTGAGTTGTTTAAAACATAGGGGTCTGGGGGTCCTCCCCAAGAATATTTTTATATTTTTGAGGATACAGGACTGCATTTCCGGCGTTTTCTGAAGCGATTTTGCAAACGAATTGCGTTCAAATTGACTGTATTTTGCGTACAGTTTTAGTTATGTGGAGGTTTTTAAAGAGATTTTGTTCTTTCAAGTCATTTAACGTTCAATTTTAGTTATGACTTTACAAAATATAACGACTTTATCCCCCAAATGTTAACTGAAAATGGCAAAATTTTACCTTGAATTTTACCTGATTCTTTTTACCTTTTACTGTTGGTTGGAGTGTTACATTCCCCCACACCCCCCGCTCGCTACGTCCCTGAAAGTAATTCAACTTGTACTTACATCAATTCAGAGCTGGAGTAAAACTTTATCCTTGTTCTGCAACTACATATTTTGTAAAATAGCCAAAACTATAATATTTATAGTATTTGTTGTTTCGTAGTTGCAAAAGAATTTCTTCAAATTCCTAATAATATCTTGAAATACAAGTAAAAGCGAGACGACGAAAGACGACGGATTTAATTTTGTTTGGTATTTTCAGTTTCCCACTCTACGTGCTAACTCCATAGGGAATAAAATAATGCAACTAGTATAATTTTTTGTTCAAATTGTAATAGCTAACATAAATACAATTTAGACTATGAAATATAGGTTTTCCAGAATAAAATTGTATTTCTTTACGATTATGTAAATAGTTTTATGTGTTCTAAATATAATACACCATTTTATTGAAATGATGTTCACTTTTATATAGTTTAACGATATTTAAATATATTAAAATAAATTATTTAAACATTAAAATGTGTATCTTAATGTTAAAGATTATTTTAACACTCGAAAAATCAATAAAATCGAACAGTTCCGGTTTTTAATAATTCACTTCCGGTAAAAGATGCCGACAGTCAGAAAAGATCTCGTAACTTTCTGGGGCTTCGGTGGCGCAATCGTTAGAGCACGCGCCTTTCACCTCTGACATCGTGGGTTCAAGTCCCGTTGGGGACGACTTATGATAGCCATGTGAAAAGAGTTAGTCAACGCTCTGCTGAAAGTCGTGGGTTTTCTCCGTACTCGGTTTCCTTCCCCACAGGAATGTTGACAGGTGGGTTGGGTTTAACCCCTAACTAGCCCTTCCATCGTAGCTGTGCTCCGTGATGGCGAGCAAAAGGTGGCTGCAATATGCGCCCTAGAAAGCCTTCGACTTGGTCACGTTGAGCTGTGTCCTTCGCAATTCAGCTTAGCTCTCAGCTGCAAGTAAGGATAATAAGCACCCCTGCTTACTTACTTACTTACATTTGCACAATTATTCTACACTTTTGCATTTATCCGCCACGTTTTGACTGAAGACTGCTGAATACCCCAAGGAGCGAATTTGTCAAATGGAGTCAATGAGAAAGTAGAACATTTCTTTAACCAGACAATCAGAAAGCACGAATATTGCCCAAATGAGTCAGGACTGACTGGACTATCTATTTTTATTTCTGCCCGACAATATTTATAGAAATTACTAATTAAGAATCGTTTCATACCTACTATTGAAATTGAAGGATCTTTTGAATATTTAGGAAGATTTTTTGATTTTGATATGTCCGACCAAGAACACAAACCTGACTGACTTATGTCCCTCATTGTTGAACTTATGTCTGATAGCGACCTAAAACCTCGACTAAACACGAAAACAAACTACTTTTATACAACCGCTTAGTCCTATCAAAGTATCTTCGCATATAGTTGTCGCAGCTCTGTCTAAAAGCTGGGTAACTGAAACTTTTGATCAAGTGGTTAAGAAATACTTTTAAAAGGTTATAAATACCGATTACTGGACCATCCTGTAATATTTAACTAACCCGTAACAAATTTGATCTAAGGTCCTTCCACCATCCGTCAAATCCAATCAGTGCCAAGTAGTCCTACACAATATCTCCAAATGAATAAGTAAAGCCTGGTTCACACAAGCAAATTTGTCGGCGATTATTCTCCTCCTGATGCATGCGAATGAGTCGACTCACGAACAAAAGTATGTGACTATTATGGGAACGGTTTTATAAAGGCATACTTTGATATGTCATTCGCTCGATCACATCAATCAGCAGGAAGAGGAAAGTCGCTGACCAAATCGCTAGTGTGAACCAGGCTTAAGAGAACTCTGGATATCAACATACATGCAACCAAACTAATATGCAACATGACTGATATATTTAAAGTTTTACCAAGGAAATTCCCCACACTTTTCATCCTGGAAGAGAGGATAAACTTCTCTTTCATGCCCCAAAGTTATTTCTGGCACTGTACAACACCCTTTGGTTTGTTGCTCAATCAAAATTACCAAAGAACATTTTCAACTTCACCATCCCTTACATAAATAGCTTACTTCTTACGCGAAAAATTATACAAGATGGGCTTCAACTTCGAGTGCTGAGTGTTCCTTTTGCTTGTCGCCTGAAAAAAACTTTTCTAAAACTTTCACCTTTGTTTATAACATTCATTTCTAAATATAAATTCAATACAGGATACCTCAAAAAGGTTTATTACAATTTTTATTTTTGCAACTAACGTTTTCTAAAACTGACAGACAACTTACAAAAATGCACGACGAAAATTGCGAAGTTGAGAAATCATCTCAAATTTTAACGACGATGAAGGGACAATGATATCGTTCCTTATGGTCTACGAATAAGACTATCGAAAGACAAAAACAAGGTGCGTAGTGTTTCTCAAATGAAAACTAGACTAGAAAGTACAGGAGTAAAATCAAGGATTAAAGATATAAGACGAAAGTTGTTTTCAGTTGATCGCCAGAGTAGAGATATTTTTACAGAATTAAAAGAGAAGTTAACAGAGAGAGACTTTCGATGGGTTGAAGAAGTTATTAAAAGCTCGGAAAGAAAGGAAAGTAAACAGACGAGAGAAAAACAGATAAAGAAATACGATGGGTTGCTTGCCGAGAAAGCAAAGATTGAAAATAAAAGGAACGAGATTTTAGCAGAACAGGAGCGAATGAAGGAAATAAAGATCAAGAAAGAAGTTGTCGATCTAACTAATGATGGAATAGATCATGATGTGAAACAATATCTTGCTTTGGAGCATGATTTTTGTGAGGCTCCAAGACAAGTTCCATATGAAACAATAATTACAGAAACGGAGAAGGTATGTTCGATAATAAGAAGAGAAGGTGAAGTAACAGAGACATCGGAAGAAGTGACCGAGCGTGAAATAGATGAAATCCGGGAAAACATAAAAGTGATCTTGGGTAAAGCGAGAGGCAATAGATACCAATCAAATTTAACAAAAAAAGAAATCAAGGGAAAAAAGAAAGCTTTGAAGGATGACAGCAAGGTATTTCTACCAGCGGACAAAGGACGTATAATGGTAGTGTTGGACAAATGGGAAAGTCAGGGAGGAGAGAATAGTTATGAGTTTAAAATGAAGCAAGTACTTATTGACTTGAAAGCAAGACCGTGCGTGAGAGCAGAGAAAGATTGGGACTTGACAGCAAAAGTTTGTCACGATGGTGCAAAGATTATTGGCAAACTTGTAGAGAGAGATGAGATGCCAAAGGACAAAGGTAAATATTTAAAACCAAAAGGGGGCCATGCTCCAAGATTATCGGGTTTACCAAAAATACACAAGGGCGGGGTTCCTTTGAGAGGTGTGGTTTCAACCATGGGATCGCCGTTTGAAAGGGTTTCCAGATACTTAATTCCAATTTTAAGATCAATAAAAGGACGAAGTGGATTATATATAAAGAATTCGAGAGAGTTGAGAGAAAAAGTTAAAAGCTGGAGAATTGAGCGAGATGAGGTCCTAGTGAGCTATGACGTGAAGAATCTTTATCCGTCAATTCCAATACGCTAGGCATTAGAACTGGTTGAACAGTTGCTGAGAAAAATAGAAGATTAAAAGTCATAACAGAGTTGAGAGTGGATTCGATTATGGAATTATTAAGGTGTGTGTTCGGTTTGCGGAAAGGGCGAGAGCGTTGTGTGATAAGGAATGTTTAGATGACGAATTGACGAACATTGAGCACGTGTTTGTGGCTAATGGATATGAGAGAAAGAAGGTGAGGAAGTATATGGAATGCAAAGGGAATGAAACGGGAGAGTTTACAGAAGAGAGAGAAATTTATCGAGGAACTGTGAGTATACCGTATGAGCGAGGGCTGTCGGAACAGTTCAAGAGGGTTGTCAGGAAACATCGTCTCCGTACAACCTTCAGGCCTGGTAGAAAAGTGAGAGAATTGAAAGCGAGAAGTCAGAAACCACTGGGAGATAAACGAAAGGCGGTGGTGTATAGTATACCATGTAAATGTGAGAAAGCTCTATATGTAGGTGAGACATTGCCATTATTTGAAACAAGGAAGAAAGAACACGAGAGTAAGGTGAGATTGACTAGCGAGGATTAAAGAATGGAAAATTGGTTTCGGCAGGGGACAGCGAGACACGATCTCAGTTGTGAAAGTGGAATTGATTGGGATAAAGCGAGGATTGTGACATGTGAATATGGACGAAAACAAAGGAAAGCGAGAGAAGGAATTGAGTCAATAAGAGAACAACACAAAGGGAAGGAGATTTTAAATAGTCACGAACAGTTGATGACATGGCGTCAGCTACTGAACAGCTATTTCGATAAAGAAGTATCTCGAAATAACAGACAAGTGGAAGCGCGCGCGCGAGAAAACGAATTACGCTAGCGAAAATGACGGTTGATGATACGCGCCAGCCTCTTAAATTTGTAGTTTGTAAAGAGCCTGAAGACGGACAGTTAAACTGTCCGAAACGTTGCAAAAATAAAAATTGTAATAAACCTTTTTGAAGTATCCTGGATTGAATTTATATTTAGAAATGAATGTAGTGATTCAAGTTAATATGTTTTTGGTTTCCAATATTTACCATACGAAAGTAAACCGTTAGCTTGTCATGTAGACGACATAATGGAAGAAAATAGTGAGAAAAGGACCGAGGAAGGCGATCTTGATGGTTTGACGCAAACCTTTTTTTCCTCGGCCATTCTTGAAGCAAGATATGATCGAAAGATTAAGTCGTTTCTTGGTAGGTAGGCTGTTTTCAGTAACTATAAAACTGAATTAATTGTTTATAGATAGGCAAGATAGCATTTACATTTTAAAACAATATATTTAACTCGCTTCTTCTATTTTTTATAGGTGTAGATGTAGAAAGTGCTCAGACCAAAACTTAGTTGGCTTAATTGAGTTTAGATGTTGCCAAGAGATAGCTGAAGCCCTTGCGAAACTCACGTTCGACGGGAGCATCGAAACAATTCATGCGTTATACATTGGACGACAATTTCAAAGCTTTAACAACGGGACAGTGTTATCTCAAGTTCAGTGGCGTAGGAAGCGGGGAGGTGGGCACAGATGGCACGCTTCTCTCCCCAAGTTTTCTTCAAAGTGCCCTCTTCCCTAGCTGAAACAATGGGAAAAGTGCCCTTTGTAATAAGAGGTGCCATTAAGACGACGTGCCCCTCCAACTTGAAATTGCCTCCTACACCTATGCTCAAGTTGTCCTTTTGTTGACAGACCGAAAAGGGAAAAGTTATCGATGATATGTCTGTCAGGAACTCCTCACAAAGAGAATTACAACAGGAAAAAGTAGAAGTGATTATGGTTAGCAAGTCTTAAATGGCCTTTAGTACAATATAGGAGAGATAACTATATTATTGAATTGGTAAAGAAATGTATCAATGGGTATTGTCCGCAGTATTTTAAAAACTATTTTACGTTTAATAATCAGATACATGATAGAGTCACTACGCAAACTAACGAATTGCATTTACCAAAAGTAAGAATAGAAATAACAAAACACTCTTTTTATTTTAATGGATGTTTAGTGTATAACAAGTTTATCTCTTCTAGCTAATAGTTTTAAATTCAATAGAGCTGTGATTTTATTGTGTTTTTGAAATGTAAGTAGTATGTTAATAATGATAGCTGGTAGAGATAATTTATATTTATTAGAATTAAAGTCAGGACTCCTATTCATATAACAGATGCACTAATTGCATCTGAAAAGGCTACCCTGAATTTTTAATAAAGATTTTCATCCATTCATGAGTAAGTTCTTTCAGTTTATGCTTTCAAAATTTTAGACTAATTATATTTATGTTAAACATAGTTATATCTACAATATGTATATTCATAATGTAGCCATATGTCCGGAGAAAAGCATACCAATAGAATTTGCCGTTGAAGGGTATCTGAGCTGGCTTGCACTGCTGAAACTATTGGTGGATTTAATATTATAACTTTTAGCTGCATTGCTCCACCCAAACACAACAGTCACGTTAAGTGCTATAATGGCATATACACCATATCTACGTAGTGAAAACAAACTTTGGCCTAGCCTATAATAGGCTCACTGTGATTGTTGCCCTCACGAGAAGAACTACCTTGCTTGTTAAAGCAACATATGGATTAATGATTCTTTCTAGAGTAGCCGGGCTAACCTTGACAACCACAAGTCGGGACGACAATGCATATATTGACAGCCAGTGTTACCGGCTCCTGGCAACCTTGAAAATATTTCGGACTACGATGGAGAGTTGTTTTGCCCCATTTTAGACTGGGCACAAATTTATTTGACTTTTATATAGGTTTTACAGGTATATTTGTGCTGTTACCTATAGGTGGTTGGCAAGATGGATATTTGCCTATATGTGTCCAGAGAATAGTAGGCCATTAGCAGCTTCTATTTATTAAAATATTGGAACATTAAGGTATAATGCTGGATGCCCTACAGGTTAGGTTCACTTGAACCAAATGCTTTTATTGATGTACCACGTGTAATGTAACTTTCCTACTGCACTATGATCCCAACCATGAAAAATGATGAATGTGTTCTAGAACCCTTCCTCCGGTCAACTGATTTTGGGGCATCTGGTGAGCTTCTCTTAATGGCTGATTCCAACCTCGTATTCCCAATGATCGATTATGATTACACGGCTTGTCAAAAGCAGGTGTTCCTATTGTTCCTATGTTAAAGTAGTAATATTTAACATACTCATTAATGTGCAAGATCCTCTCCTGACAAATAGAATCGCGCATTTGGGCGCATTCCAACTCAATGGGTTAAAAATTGATAACACTACACAGATGTATAGCAATATGTTTGTGATTCATTGTGCAAATGTTGAATGTTTACGGGAAGGCAACTATTTAACTCATAAACTGTGACAACTCATAAACATGCTTTGAATGCAAAGTCAGTGGCTACACAAAGCTATGGTATATCTGTCATTGCTAGAAAATGTAAGATTGTCTTCCTGGAAGGACGGGGGGGGGGGATAAAATGAGGGGTGGACATTTTATGAAATGTATTCCATTGTTTATATTGAAGCAAGAACATGTACTCCAAATTTTACAGTCATTTAATATTGTTTCAATCCATTTTTCGGTTGTTCCCAGCAAAATAGGTTGCTAACACGTCCTTTATTTCGGTTGGCACCATGATTATTAAATAACCCCCACTTTGCCAGAATCATTTCTCCAAACCCTTCTTTAATTGATGTATCACACCAATACAAATGGTTTCTTACACCTTTGTTCCAATGGACAAGGATTTCACAACCTTTTAGTTTACCCGCTTTGATGAACTGCTTTGTGGTGGATCTTTCCACTTGCTATAAATGTGGATGGTTTGAGGTCTGGATTCTCTCACACATTTTCCAATACATGCATGGCAATCTGAAGTAAATTTATTTATCGTTACACCTGCTCCTTCCAAAAATATAAAGAACTGCTTTGCTTCGTCAAGCTTCATTGTGTTTATTCCCACCTGATTGATTAATTTGAAAGTGGGAAAATAGAACTATGATCAACTACCAATCAAAGCGATCCAAATCATAACTTTGATACTAAACCTTAGTCCCTTTAGTCTAATCCTTGTGACATCATGTTGGGATAGTAAAATTGGAAATCATCCATAATAACTACCTGCGATAGTTCAAAATGAAGAATCTTGTCAATTGGTGAGCAGAACATTTAATACCTCCCATACATTGCAGAACGACCCATAGAATCAAATCTGCCATCACCACTCGAGACAATGTTCTCCATCGCCTTAACTTTTTGCAAAAGACCTTCTCTGTGTGCCTCCGAATGATACAGGATTGCGGGATAACGAATTATTTTCGGTGAAGAAAGAAGGTATGGCTTTGTGTAACACATATGCCCATATGCTTGAACACCAGTGGCCGGTTGTTCAAAAGCCCGTTAACTTAACCCAGGATTAGCGCTAACCCAGATTCCTGTATCATTAGATTCCCTTCAAAGCTTAGCTCTTTTGGTGGATTAAATTTGCTCATTTTCAGTATTTTTTTTAACTCCTGACACCGTGTAAAGTCGTGTATTTCACTTGCAGACTTCAACTAATTTATTCCAATATCAATATTGTACATGTATGTTCTATTAGTTATTGATTAAGTTAATTAACGCAACGTCAACATGCTAACAACTCATTACATATAAATACTACAAGGCGCTGTACCCAGGCGCTGTTAAGGAAAAGAAAAAAAATCGCATTCAGCTAATTTATAGAGACCAGTGGCTAAGCTGAGCGAGCAAAAATACGGCAAAATTCAAGTTAACTATTTAATGTTGTTAATCACAACTTCAGTAAGGTAAACTGTTATAAAGAAAATAACAAGGGTTTCTTATGCCCGTTATTTTCCGAAAATATCGGTTGAACATGGCCGGCAGGCGAAGAATAATGTCATTTTGAAATTCAAAATATGAATAGAACAAGACGAGATTGAGAGACTGTAAATTTTGGACTCTATTTGCTGCCTACCCGTAAGGAGGCAGCACACTATTCTTGACGTGCTAAGGTTTCTTCAGAGTTCAGTTGCCCCAGTCTTTTACCCGACCTATATATTGTCGAGATTTAGATTTGGCGTCGGTTAGGATGGCGGATGTTTATCGTAATTCCGGGGCAAAAGGTCGAGCTTGAAGTTATTTTTAAAATTAGGGGGAGTGAACGAGATATTGTCATTGTATGCGCACACATGCATGTTTCTTTCCATGTGCTCGATCAATATTATGAAAACATTATATACGGATATATCGAAATTTTTCAGAAACTCTTTGGTAAGTATGGCCTTGTTTCTTTCTACTGACATACATCAAGGCGATGAACTATTTAGTGTTCAATCTGGAGAGAAGCAATGTGCTTTCATGAGTTTATTGGCTATTTTAAAGCCCAAAATAAACCGCTGATCAATTTGTCAAAAACAACATTAAATAATGTCTTTTTGCACGGACACAAAATGTACTTAAAAGCACTAGATAGTGGCTTAATTATCCTAGACCCAGATGTAGAATTTTTGTCTATAGATCACTTACCAACAGTTGTCAGTGTTTCATGTGGTAAGAACATGTTTTCTTACGAGATCTGTTGATCTGTAATATCGTATGTAACGGCAAAAACAGCTGCATTATCTGTGATGGCGACAAATAGTGATCTACCTGTTGTTGTAGAGTCGGCTGAGGCACTTAAAGTCATTGATTTTCCCTTTGTGGCACAGAATAACATCTAATTTCCCATTAAGGCACAAAATAACATTGATCTGCCCATTGTGGCGGAAAAGAACATTGATGATTGATCTTCCTCCAGGGTTGGCTCCATCGTATATACTTATGTGATAAATTTAAAACGAGATCGGAGTTCCATAGCGTCAACACAAGACACAAGAACAATTTAGATATTCCACGGTATAGCCAGTTCGGCTTCTGGTCAACGAACATTTCATTTCCGAGCAGTGACTATATTGAACGAGCTTCCAAGAAATATTAAGGATATCGAGACTCTGGGTCATTTTAAATCGGAATATAAACGTATTTTATTACATGAATTTTTAGATAGTATTGGACTATAATAGATAGTAATAGACTATATACTATAATGAAATTGTGATATTTATGTGACTGTAATGTTAGTCTAGCGTTTATAAGTTTTTTTATTATATTTAATGATTTTAAATCGGAATATAAACATATTTTATTACATGAATTTTTAGAATGTAATCGGGACTATAATAGATAGCAATATTATAAGCCCCTCGAGAAATATCATCACTTCGGGTAATATTTCGATGAATCCCCCTCGCTCCAGATCTATAAATGATAAATATACTGTAAGTATATATTCCCTAATGAAATGTTTAACACATTTCATTTTCAAATTAATTTTATCAATCTATTTTTAATTCACTGTCACTGTATGTATGAAAATGTGATTGTCGGCAAGATAAAATAGTAAGTTTTGTTCTTTAAAATTTTCTGTACACCCCCCCCTTTTTTCCTTACACAGGTTAGTTCACATACTGAATATTTCTTTTGGATTTTGGAATTCTTACTGAGCTTAATGTTAATCATTACACTGACTGGTACAATCTGAGCAGCTGAATTACACAGAAATGTATATTTACTTGAAAGTTGATGGTTGTTTCAAAATAATATGGATATATTACATCATCTCTTATGTGGTGTCATCTGCTATACGAAGAATTATGTATTTCCAGCATGTCATGTGGGTGTGGATCCTGTGTAATGTGTTTCAAAGTTGTTTTGGAGAGAGACACCATTATGTTGGTTTGCTGTATAATCATGTATTTCGAAAATTCACTGGGCAGTACAGACGAACACTGATGGAACCAAATGTTGATTAAATACATATATAAAACATCTACAGATGGGAACAAAGAGTCAAAGACTGTTCTGACAGACTGCACATGGCAAATGCATTATCAATATCTTATGAACACTGACACTGCCTCTATGATTGAAATATTAAAAGACACTGCCTCTATGATTTCAAATTAGTTATTGAAGATGCCATTGACAACTTTGAAGTAAACAATGACTTCTATCAACATTACATGTTGGTACCAAGGGTTCCATTAACAATAGCACACTCAGATATCTTGCTTAATACTGTTCAGTATATACCATTTACAATAGTATAGTGTGTCCTATTACTGTAGTCACAGTGTTGTAATCTCAACGTTTTGACAACAAAATAAATCAATAGATGCAGTGCATCATTAGCAATTTCAATAAGTTTAATATTTAATACTAATTATGTTCCAGAATTTTCCATGCACTTTGTGCGTCAAGGCAGCACTTTCCTTGCGATAGTAACTCCTAGTTAAAGTCATCATCAGACAGAATAGCAACAGAATAGCTGCCGGTTACGCATTTTGCCTGAGGTGAAGCAGACTAGTCGCTAGTCCTCTATACGCGCGTGCTATATTTCCGTAAAGTCCCCGAATGAAATACGCGCTGGAGGACTAGCACAAAATGTTTTCCAATACGGCGGAAACGTCAGAATTTGTAAACATGGAGGGATATGCCGAATATCTGCAAATCAATGTAAGTATTCAAGGATATTATGTCCATACAATATAGATAAAACATGAAGTCAATGTTACATATTTGTTATATCTAATTTTGGTGTATGTTATTTAGTATTCCCGCCAAAATAAATTACTCTATATTCTCAATTCACTCGTGTTCTTCTAACTCATAACATGGTGTCAAAAAGTGGGATTTTTCGCTACTAAAACAGTTAATAACGTAATTTAAACATCGCGTGTCAATTATACGACCTTCATCTACATTCGTATCTGGTTTTATTTTAAAATTTGGTGAAATTTCGTCTGAAATTGTATGAATTATGGATAACCTACGACCGCCGCCTTCAATTTCTTTCGAAAGAAATCTATCCCATGGATGGAAATAATGCAAAAGCACTTCAATTTTTACCTTACTGCCACTGAATCCGATACAAAGAGTGACAAGATCGAAACCTCGATACTCTTAACATGTATTGGGCCCAAAAGTCACGAAATATACAAGACATTGTCCTTTCCTCAAGAAGCAGACAAGCTGAAACTCAAGGTCGTATTAGAGAAATTTACTGAGTATTGCAATCCTCGCAAGAATATCACTATTCTTCGTCTCAATTCTTTACCTCAACACAACATGAAGGTCAGTCCTTCTTGTTAATGACTTTGTGACAGAACTTAAGAAACAAGCCTCAGAGTGCGAATTTGCCACCTTAACTGACTCACTGACCAAAGATATGATTGTGTGTGGAGCAGCTGATCACTCACTCCGTGAACGACTTCTACGTGATGCAGATCTGACACTTGCCAAAGCGATCGATGCTGGTCATGCTGCTGAAGAAACGAAACGCCATGCAAAATAACTTGCAAAACACCAACAATCAGCAGAAGTTCACCGAGTACGACGTCAGAAAGAGAGAAGATCTAAGCACCCAACCAAAGGTTTCCAACTTCCTGATGATGTAATCAAGAAATGCAAGTTTTGCAGTGGCTCTCACCCAAGATGCAATTGCCCTGCCTATGGCAAACGCTGTAGAAACTGCAATCAGAAGAACCACTTTGTAGCTTGCTGTTCCAACAAGGGAATTATTCTTTTCACAGAACGACACCTCCTCAGCTACCTCCTCCGGTGCTGAAAATGATGATGAATAGGAATTGTAATAATTTATTTCAAGAATGACAAAAATTGAGGGCAACTATTTAGTATTAAATGCCCAAACAGCACGATCTGTTTATACACTTGACATAGTTGTCATAGTACATTAGCAATTTTTAGAGTACGTTATGAGTTTGTACAATTTTGCATTGTAACTGTATATATACATACTTTATAGATTACTTTTGTTCCCAAGTGTTTTATTTCATGAGATGTTGAAGACCTGCAGAGCAAATATTATAGTATAGATTGGCTTACCTCAAAGAGAAAATCTAAAAGGCTTAGTTAGGTGCACCCATCAGGACAATCTGGCCAACTCACAAAATATATGATGCTTTAGGTGGAGAGGAGGGGAATGCTTAAACAAGAGTAACATATTGTCACACAAGCAGGAGGAAGTATCACATGCAGTGTAATGTGACAGACGCACTGAAATAGAGCAAGACAACGTTTATGAAAATCCATATTCTATTTGAAAACTATATATTAGGTAAGATTAATAATAATTTTATTAATCTTATTGAACGAGATGCCGAGAAAAATCTTGATATTTACCCATACACCATATACTGGCATCACTCCCATCTTATATACCGAACTTATGGTTAATAGCTCAGCAACTGGACTCTGTAATTACGTTGGTTAGAGCGCTGCACCAGAATCGCAGAGCCGCAGGTTCAATTCCTGCCAGAGGGCCTAAGTTGCATTTTTCGCAACTGCTCCTGGCTAGGTCTAAAAATGTATATCAATTTCTGTTCGAGTATTCCATCCACTAACACCTTCTACTATATATTATGTACCTTGGTATTTCTCGAGAACACCAAAGTTAACAAACAGTGGCCTGCGAGCAGGCTAGAGGGGAACGTACACTTGAATGAGAAACTTGTAAATCTAGGTATGGAATGTACTGTGACAGAAGTAAAGAGAAATAAAGGACTAGGTTGTTCCAGCACACACTCTCAAATTACTCATTATTTATATCATTGTGAGGTGGAGAGGTAGGCTGAGAGTCGTATAATTTTTGAGCGAGTGTAATGATAGCTGTCACAAGGGAGTATGGGTGGAAAAATCACCAAAAAGCATCACATATTCTCTGGAAGGCCCCGTTTTCATAAAAATATATGCATTCATGTCAGGCTAAAAGTTAATTATTGTAATAACAATACCCAAGTGTATTCGTTCTGATGAATTTGTTATTTAAAATCTGAAATATTCTTATAACTATTTAATTATTTGATGCAGGTTGATGGTAAAGTGTACAAGGCCATTTTTCGGATAGTACTGTTGAAGCTAAAGAGAAAACCATCACCAAGTTGCATACATATTGGCTCTGATGTTGATGAAAAAAATGAAAAACTAAGCAATTTGCTAGTGGCATGTACCTGTATCAACAGATGCCTGTTAAAGCTGAAGAATTTGGCAGAGTTTATAATGAATGGAAGCTTAAGACAGGAGATAATAAATATGAGGTTGACAACCTGTCATGGAGAATGTCTTTGGACATGTTACATGTACAAAAAATAAAATATAATATATGTTTTGCTTGGAGAGTAATAGAACAACATGTCTTGAGGCTCATTACTTCTTAATAACAATTGAATAATAATAATCAATTTAATAATGTTATTATAATTACACTGTTTATATTTATTAAGTTTAACCATTGTGTTAAATGTTAATCCCTAATTGTACCCTATTTTTGTTCATATAATTGTGCCAAATTTGGTGCTTCAATTCATTTACTAATACAAATTAAATGCTGCCCCTTGTGAATGTTCTAGCAAGTAGCATTTATGTATAAATAAATGAAGACCGATCGGAATTCAAACAAGCTGTTATAGATAGTGACTGCTGTACTTGTTTCAAATCACAAATGTGAGACTACACTGAGTGCTGTTCTTGATTTCCAGCAAGAACTGCTTATGCAATAGTTATGTATTCAATTTTGTACATCTGTGGCTTGCTTAAGCTCTCTATGCATACATACATACATACATATATAAACTTTATTTCAGTACAAGAATACATAGCCGACAAAAGTCTACTAATTGGGGACACTATTTAGCTATATACAAATATATTACTGTTATATACATAGCCTAAAATTGAATTATCTACATATAAATATTACTGCATGTATACTTTCCAAGACTAATTACTACATGCATATAAATATTACAACATGCATACTTTCCAAAAAGTAATTACTACATAGTACACAATTAGGGCAGTTTTCAGTCATAAGAAAATCTATATTAATTTTTCTAATTTTTGCCTTAAAAATCTCTAGTGTTGCACTCCTTCTTACCCCTGCATCCAACTTGCTCCATAATTTAGCACCGAGGTATCTTAGCTAGTGTTTCCCATAGGTCACAGTATTAAATCTTGGAATACTTATGTCCGCGTTTCTCAAATTGAAACTAATATTTTTACTAGTGAAAAGGTCAGATATATGTTTTGGGCAAAGGTTGTGTTTTGCCTTGTACACTAGAATTGCTATATCCTACAATCTCCTATTATTTAGGTTAGGTAGATCAGCTTTACTCAGCATATCTTCATAAACAGCCACTTTATCACTAAACACTGCCCTTAATGCTCTTTCTTTAACCCGTTCATCCCTTGACTATCACATGTTGATGTCATGTATAAATAATGTGGTTAAAAAGGCTTTTAAAACTGTGCGAGGGTGTATTAGCAACATCTGGTATCCTGACAACATTCATGCATCTACATTTTTCTCACATACCTGATTGTATATTATGGACTATTGAGAAGATTGTGAACCTAACATGTTTCAGCAATGGCATAATAAAGTTAAATAAAATCTTTGTTTAGAAAAGTCTCTGCAAGTAGACTTTACATTTATATGTTGTTTGTGCAAAGTATGTATAACTTATACAATTTAGACCAAATAGAATTGCAGAATATTACTCCTTCATTCATGGCAACAGTGGGATGACCATGATCAGATACATGTACGCTTAGCATACCTATTTTTATACATTGCATATGCCTGACAGCAACAACGACGAAATGTTAGGCATTTTTAATGAGATTATTTGTTGGAAACTGTAACATGGAATTGTAAAACTTAAGAAGTTTACATCTTCTATTTTGTCAGTCTTGTACGCTTTGCATGGAAAACAGAAACAGAACATTTTTATTAATCATTCTATATTATGTACAAGGAATATGAATAAGGAAAATAATAGTATTGCATGAGTAAGAGTGATAGCCACCTGAAATAACCATAAAAGGGCTAGACAGGTCAGGTGACCATTAAATTATATAATTAAATTTTAATTGTCAGAAATTGTCAGAAGACGGTTCAGTTGCAAAAAGAGAACAATATTAGAAAAAAAACAACGAAACATGTCACATATAAAGACAATGACACAACACAACAAACATCAAAGCCAAGCCAACATGAAAAGTTGCTGTATGCGGCATCAGAAAAAACATTCTGAAACAAATCTGGTTCAATCATAGAAGCCAAATTACCTGTCCTTTAAACGTTTTTTTAAAAGAGTGAACGCGTAATGATTCAAATAAGTCATCAAATGTTTTCCAAATTTTGGGTTCACAGAATCTAATATTAAACATTCCATAATTTGTGCGGACTAGATGTAAACTATAGTTGAAAATGGATGCTAGGCGTGTTCCGTACATATGCTTGCTACTGATTAGGCTGAAGAACACATCAAAATCAGTTGGGAGATTGCCCTACCTGTACTGAAGCATAAATATCGCAGTATAAAGATTTAGGATATCTGAAAATTTTAACAAATAGATTTCTTTGAAAAGAAGAAAGGTATGTGCACGAAAATCTGAAAATGTGATAATACGTATAGCTTTTTTTGCAAAATTACCAGGGGCTGTCCAGATATTAGTAGTATAAGTGTTTCCCCCAACTAAAACTGCATATGTAAGAAAATAATAAATAATGGAATAATAAACTTGTATTAGCATGTGGATAGAAGCAAAATTGCGAAACTTTGTTAAGATACCAATTCCTCTTGAAATTTTCTTGGAATGCTCATGGACATGATCCTTCCAGTTTAGGTGACAATCAATTAGATCTCCTAAATATTTGATACTTTTGTTTTCTTTGATCTTTTTATCATGAATTTTAACTGGATCTATGGAGGAATTGATTCTTTTTTGAGGTGGATAAAAAAGAACAAAATTGGATTTTCCAATATTTAGAGATAGCTAAATGAATGATAGCTGAGATGGAGTTTAGCATATAATGGCATTTATTACCGTTGGATAATGCAAATTTTAATTCGTAGTAAATTATCTTAGTTCAGCCGCTGCTTCCGCAGAAGAACTTCTGCACGGTGGTAACACCAGTCTTTATGCTCGTTGAATATTACAAATCTTCCTTTTGTTCTATGTAGATACCTATTTTGGACTACAAATACAGGTAAAAGCGTGATGCGAAAACACTTCGCTGCAGACAAGGAAACAGAAATATTTCGCTTTAAAATAACTCGTTACAATAACGTTATGACTCTGGATTACCTCAACAAGCGAGTGTACGTGTTCACCCAGCGGGATAATAGGGATATTATACTTTCAATGGATTATGATGGTGGTAACAAGAGTCAAATAATCAGTTTTTCTTCAGCTGACAGTTTTTTATCATTGAATGTAATTGGAAATTTACTATACTTCAGCAAACTCAACTCGTCTAGGATTATTGAAATGAATGTCTCCAGCAAAGATATCCAGCGTTATATTCCGTTACCAAAAGGCTACTTCGTGAATCAGCTTCTCATCGTAGACAGATCTTGGCAACCTGAAGGTAAATTTTATATTGTGTGGTGAATGTTAGTACATTATACATATTTAGACCAGTAGTTTTCAAAGGTTTTTTATTAGGCATAGTTAATATTAAACGATCCACGATGGTCGGTTGTTATGCGAAAAGCTCCCGGAGTCATATTGCGTAAGAATGTTAGTTCCCAGACTCCAAGCTATAAATATTTGCACGGAAAAATTACGACACTTTTGGTCCCTCCGTCTTCGTCGCTCTTTAAACATTTTCAGTATATTTTTTATTTAACTGATAGTATGTTTACCACTTTAAAGGCACTGCTTGTCACCTTAGATATAAATGGTTTGGAAATTCGAGAAAAATGTGATGAAATATACCCATTTTTTCTGTCTTTCGGTCGAAGAATATCGCGCCCTGATGGACAAACGGTCCTTCTATGGGTCCCACAGTAGCGTTTTTGTCAGTTTTCAATCAAACAATCCCCGTTTTCGCGACTCAAACATATTCGCGAGAAATCAACAAGAAGGTCGGGAATTTTGGCATATTTTGTGGTTTTTCACATAAATTTGTTGCTTAGACGTAAAGCTAAAGAAAATTTTCAAACGAAAAATGTAGATGGGCATGTAGAGAAGACATTTGAACAGCTAGCGTTATTAAGCAGCTGCTAAGAAAGAAGTCTCTTTGACGAACGCATTGGACATTTAGTGGTTTCGTGTTGCGCCATATTTGCGTAGTTCGCCTCCTGTTGCGTGTATTCAAGCTCGCTAATTAACTACGATAAATGCTTATCGTGTGTCGTACACAGGGTTTATTGGCACAAATGTAACTGCGAAAGCCTGCGGGAAAGCTTACAAAAGAAATATCCTTTGTAAAAGCTCCAGAGAACAAGAAGTTTTGTCGCGAAAGGCAAAATGAAAAGTTAATATGACACTGACGGAATTTCACACCTCATGGGAAGACATTCATAAATGCAATTCCAATTATAACTAGATTGCACTAAACGTTTGCGCAAAGCGTAAAATGTATTCATCTATTTTATTTTATCTATTTTCTATATTTTTTCTATTTCCCTGTACAAAATATCAGGCATAAGTGCATAACGTCTATTAAATACCCAGCAGTATCAGCAAATATAGCAACAAATTCCTAGTGTTGTTAATTATAGTATCAATTTGTATCTTAATAAAATATTAGACTTGTCCCTCTTTTCACACTGTAATATTAAATGGTTACTGAGAATTGCTATAGAGTTGAAGTAAGGCTGCGTATATTAATAGTCAGAGAGAAACAGGACTCACATTGATAACAGATTCTTTGTAACCTACAATATTATCTGAAGTGATCATCCTGTATAAATATTCGTTCAATAATAAATAATAATAATAAATTACTCGCTTCATTCTTACAATTGTATGTGAGCATTATTGCCTACTTCAAATGTTTACATTTATGGAAGCCCACAATTGTATCGTTTGCAACAATCTAGTAAGCCCAGAACTAAAGAACAGTCTTAGCAGGCTGGACATGCTGTGTTTCTTATATTATCATTGTTGTAGTGTGCACAAACCTCCAAACACAGATATTATTACAGATTTTTGGTTTAAACAGCTTTTAGTTATACATGTTATAACTAACTGTTGAATCAGTGAACATCAACATACATTTTACTCAATCAAATCTACATCAGCTATAGAACTCTTGGGGATTATTATTGAAGATCTCTTTAACGTTTTTCGCCTTGCGCCGTAATTACGATCGGTTGTTTCAAATGTAAATATCCCCAGACGTGTTTATTCTCTGGCAACAGGACACGCTTCATTCGATAGCTTATGACTTCCTCTTTAAAATTATATTTAGTTTGTCCCGGTTCATATTACATATCCAAATTAATTTGCATACATGTTCATAAATTATCTAAAAAATTTACAATTATTGTTGAAATAACCCTGAATTGCCAGAACAGGTTCAGAATTTTCGAGCAAATGTTAGCAAATGTTGGACCAAAATTGTAGCTCATATAAAAAGGAATATTATTGGAAAGTTTCATTGCATTTGACGAAGTAGAAGTATTTTATTTTATTTTTTGAAAGTCGCATGCAAAATGCCGAGATCGTTGAAATTTGATTCCCGCACGCGCAAATTAATTACGAAATGCCATATAAGGTCAGTGTTGATTGCTATAAACCAA
Organism: Trachythela sp. YZ-2020; assembly: GCA_016169945.1. Taxonomy (NCBI): domain Eukaryota; kingdom Metazoa; phylum Cnidaria; class Anthozoa; order Malacalcyonacea; family Clavulariidae; genus Trachythela; species Trachythela sp. YZ-2020. The sequence goes on from JADLSH010000395.1 coordinate 522,403, forward strand.
TGAAAATCCGCCATCTGGACAATTAAATGACGCGGAATCGATTGCCGGTACTTTCAATACGCTAGGATGCAAAGCCGCGGATATTTAGCTTCCGAAGTTGCCCGAGCGTGCGCCGACAAAACCGGGATTTCGCAATAAAGACGGGATTTTCACGGGAAAAGTCGAGAATTGTCATAAAATGGCTAGTTTATCTAGTATATTTATTTAAATACATCCTTTCGAACGGGATTTTCAAGAGCTATCCAATTGTCACACTTAGGATTTTGTAGCGTGTAAACCAAAGGTAGGAAAGCGAAATGAATATATAATTAGTTTGTATTATTGTTAATTATTGTTAATTTGTAAACAATACAAAGTTCAGAGGTGTTTGCAAGGGGCTAAATTGGCCGCGTAGCATTGTAAACAAACACAATTTATTTCGCTAAAGACATCGTAAAACGCTGAATCGAACGGTGGTATTTTCATCTACATAGCATGCACTGAACCGAAGATATGAAAACTGCAAAAATAGGTCGATATCGACCTACTTTAGTCAGCACAAAACAATAAGGAGTTGATTAAACTGAAGAAAAAATAGTCTAATTAGTCTAATTAACATATTAATAGCGAGAACGACAAGAGAATTTGTAGATTCCATATTTTAGCATTTGGCAATATGAGTGATAAAGTCTCTTACATAAGCAAATTGTTTGCATAGTTTCGTTTCTTCAAGACAACGACAGGTAAGCAAATTAAATTATTTCTATGCAAATATTTAAATTTATTAATATTAAGAACTACACAATTTATTTATTAAGAACTACACAATTCTTTTGTGAGAGGCAGAAAATTCTAACACGATTTAGGGCATTTTTCTGTTATAAGTAAGATGACGCCATTTTGTGTTTAACAACGACCCCGCTGGAAAAATTGGAGCCCGCGCTTCCGGGAGCAAATTGCGTAGCAACCGACCATCTTGATCGAAGACCAATGACACTGGTTGAAATCTGGAGTTTCTGAAATGGCATTTGGGGAAGATTTGACATGCCAAAACCAGATCACTTTTTTGCTTTTCAGGTAGCCCCTCCCTGTTCCGCCTCTTCTGCTCAAAATTGAAGTTTGTTTGTTTTCGGTATTGACGCCAAACAGCTCTAGCTATTTCAATCCGATGGTTAGCAATCTGATAAAATCTGAATTTTTGGTTAACGGATGTACTTTAAACTTGCAACATTGTGACTTTTTCAAAATCCTACAAATTAAAAATAATTTGAATGAAATATAAACAGAATAACTAAAAATAATCAGGTCTATTCATTATTTTAGAATCTTTAATAATCGTCTTGTTAAACTTGTGATTACAGAATCATCTTTCCCACACGGACGCGAATGTGAAATGCATGCATTGTAAAACATACAAAGACGTGAGTGCTTGTAAAACTATTTTCAATTATATTATTTCTGATAGCCGGTGAGTGCAGACTTTGCGTCGAGCTCCTATTAACTTCCTCTTACGCTGTCATTCCCGTTATGTACATCAAACGATATTAGTGATTGTCATTTTTTTGAGAAAGATCATTGGGAACCTGAATTTGAACTGGTTTTTAAATTGAGTAACTGCAAATTCCTGGTATTCATGATAAAGCTTTTTGGCACCTAATTGCTAGTTTTATGAGAATAAATACATCCCAAGAATATATCTATATACACAGCAATAGTGAACTTTTGTAACACTCCCACAATTTTATGGCTCCCACATTTATAGGTCTCGTCGTGATTTCCCCCCCTGTCAGAACAAAGAAAACTTACAAAGTTTGAGATAACCTATGATACGGCTAGATAGAAGCAACTCATTGCGTTAGAAAACGTGTTCTGTTTAGCCGTTAGAGACGTTTGTCAAAATAGTGTCGTCAAGTACATGGCGGCGGTGATGATGAATTCTTAGCGGAGATGAAATTGCTCGTATTTTACCATAGTAGCTACCCTTGATCATGGCTACGAAATCAAAAAACTACACTTGTCAACGTTCAATAATGTTTTCCAGGATTTAACTCCCTAATTCAAACATGCTTCGAAAGGGACTTTAGAGAGGTATCACACGCTTATTAATAGTCATAAAACCATTTCCAGTCGTATTCTTGCCATATATCGCCTTGCTAGACAAAATTTGCATTTTCATACTTGACATTAAGAAATTTTTGCACATTCGGGGTAAAACGCTTACGCGCAAATAGAATCGTCATTTATGTGATTCCCGATAATTGTCTGCAGGAATTCACATAAATTTTCAGTTCTGGACTGTATTTGAAAATACAGTAAAATGTCGTAGAACGAAATTGGGGCTGTGCTGTCCTATAGGTTTGAAATTAATAAACAGAAAAATACTTGCACAACGAACGTAAGTGAAATACTAGATCCAATTATAATATATATTTTATTTGGTGAGTGATTCTACCGTCTTGTAAACGTATGTGCTTGCACATCTGAAACCGTGTAAAACCTCCTGAGATATTTGAACGTCTAAGGTTTACTAAGACAATTTTTACTTATTATAATCAACAAGTTTCCCTAAAATTACGACTTTATTTACAGGACAAGGATGCCAAGATGTCCCATGTATTCACGGCTACTGTGCAATCAGCAATGGTTCTCACTCTTGTCAGTGCGATACGGGTTTCTCATTTAGTGGACGGTCTTGTACAGGTATATGTAATGTATACTTAGCAATTCGTATATGATAGCAGTAATGTTTTTGCAAAAGACGCTTAAGGAGGCTCCCTACAGTTTTAATTCTGTAGCACGCAAAGGTCCATTATTTGCTCATTTTGCAAGGTATTTTCAGGAGACCTAGCGATCAGATTGCCACAATGTTGCGGATTACGAAAACCAAAAAATGTTTCTAAATATTTACGTTGCCATGGTAACAATGTGATTTAGAAATTGTCGTATTTTTATCTTCTTTCTTAATTTTTTGGATTTTCCTTCAGTAAAATTTTTTTATTTTTTGCACACGAGCACCTAAGGTACAAAGTATTGAAATACGCGATTTTAAAAAAATTTCTCGGAGCCGAATTTTTTTTTATTGCAAAAAAAAAGGTTTTTTGAGATTTAAAATTTTTTTTTTAAATCGCGTATGTCAATACATTGTATTTTAGGTGCTCGTGTGCAAAAAATAAAAAAGTTTTACCGAATTGAAGAAAAATCCAAAAAATTAAGATAGAAGATAAAAATACGACAATCTCGAAATCGCGTTGTTACCATGGCAACGTAAATATTTAGAAACATTTTTTGTTCTTCGTTATCCAAAATATTGTGGCAATCTGATGGCCAAGTCTCGTGACTATACCTTGTAAAATGAGCAAATAATGAACCTTAGAGCATATTTGCGTGCTACAGAATTAAACCTGTAGAGAGCCTCCTTAAGCACGAGTGTAATTTCTTTCAAAAGATCTGACGTATCTTTACAGAATTAACTTTCGGGGAATATCTGTATTAATATAGAGTTTTGAACACACCTGTAGATAACGTGTGATTGCAGTATTTATCTCTCCTGGTTGGTAATCGAAGTTGGTTATCTTCATGCGAATAGTATAAATTTAACTAACACGATGTGAACGCTAAGAAAGGTTTCTAGATTTCCTGCTCAGAATTGACATTTTTGTTAAACAGGATAAAATAGCGAGTTTCCGGGAAGTAAAAAATCTTATCGAATTTGAAAATCTTTACTAGAGAGAAGATTCTTTTACATTAGATGAAAAATTAGTGCAAAATTCGAATCCAATCTCGGATATAGAAAATAATTAGTACAGTCAAATACATAATATTTTGGAAAGGAAATTAATAATCAAGGGAAGTCAGAGATATTTATGTCATGTGTACCGCCTATGCACTTAAAGCCGGGAGAAATGGTACCTGGCCTCACTACAGAAATAAAAATATTCTCAAATATAAGCTCCTGCTAACTCCTCAAACTGTATCAAATACATGCGATTAATGATACACGACAAGTTTTTTTACAATCATTTATTTGAAGCAGTTTGTTTTGATCGTCGTCGTAGCATTGCCGTCCTACATCGTAAGTTCCCATGTTTTATGAAGATAAGAACACATCCACATTCCAAGAGAGGATATATTTCTTATTATTTTCGGTCAGGGTCAAAACATCTATTCTCACCTTTGGAAAAACTACCTGAGTATTTATGCGGAACAAAAGAAAACGTATTGGCACGTATTGCAACACGTCAATAGAAGAAAAACAATATGGCGAACACGTTGGTATATTATCTTGTCTGGAAATTCAAGAAAATGTAAAGCAAAGGAATAGAGGAAATTTCGTCACTGATAAGTGTCGGTGTCCGACCGGGTCGGGGGCTAAATCCTCTGCGCGCCACCGTAATTTGGTGGTTGTTGGATTACAGTGGCGGACACTTTATGAAATATATTTAGATTCTAGGGGCGTGCCGGGGCATGTCTCCCCCGGAAAATTTTAAAATTTGGATCCCGGAAATGGCATTTCGATACCTTACTAACTTTTTTGCATAACTCATTTCGTAGCAATTTAAGTAAGCATAAAAAATTAGAAGTAAAAGTGCCTATGGCACATGATTGAGTTCTGCATGGCCAGAAATACGCGACATTGAGGTAAAGCGGTAAATCGTCTGAAAATTCAAAATGGCGTCGAAGCGTTTGTCCACAGGAGTAGACTACGTACAATTAAATAATTTTAGTTCTGTTGTTTTATACAATAATACTGTACCACGAAAGAAAAGGGGAAAAATTTACGAAGTAGAAAGGATAATTATCAGAAAGAAGGAGAAACGCGTAAGTATTGCTGTGAATGTGGTTGAATTTACTCGGGTTGAAAAATATATTGAATTTATTAGCTATTTCGTATAACATTTTCTTTTATCCCCGAGCCGCCGCGAAGCGCCGTGCGAGGGTACTAATTCCGCGCGGATATTTACACCCGGAAAAAAGGAAAGCAACGGGAAATCCAAAGTTCATCAAGTTTTGCGGGCGCATGGCTATGTTTCATGGGTGTGATGGGAGTGATGGGTGGTCATCTCACTAATATTTGTTAGGAGTGGAATGAGCGAATTATAAAAAAAACATGAGTAAGTCATATCAGTAAGTCTGAATTATAACTTATAAATAGCTTTTTGGGACATCAGGAAAAGCGGCGGAACAAATTTATCGTTTATACTTTATAAAAAGAGGATAAATAGAGATAGATGGTCGAAAAAATATGGCAAGTTTCTTATATTAAATTGTTGATATAGCCGTAAGAATGTTGTTTTATTTACATAGATTTTCATTTTTTTACAATTAAAATATCCTATATTTTATCTATCAAAAAGTTCCATCTTAAAAGGAAAGCGAAATCGTTTCACACGAGAGAATTTGTATATTTTCAACTGATTTCATTTCAAAAACTAATTTATAAGTAAAAGGCAGTTTAGTTTTATAAACTTTTGGCAACGTTTTAGTAAACGGAAGGTTGCATTTAAACATTAATTTGAAGCTTATAGAATGCACAAGAACATACCTGCACCATATATATCAGATTTGTATGGCTAAAACAACTAATATTTTAATTATTTTTGTAGTTTTGTAACCTCTTGTTTTGTACTCCAGAAAAGAAGTTTATTTTATCGTGTTGCCATGCCTACTGTGCTTTCTCTTCTTGAAACAAAATTTCCATTTTTTATTCTTTCAAAATAAATTTCCCAAAATAATATTGTTTTCTTCCACTCTTCTTTCCAAACTATTACAGTAATGATCAACATTTTAATGGCAAATTTAAAATGAAGGAAACCACAGTGATGACGTCAGGTAAAACATTTCATTTGGCGATAGCCTTTGATTGCGTCGTGAAGAGGGGTGTGAGCGAAGGATCCAATTCTGTTTTCTATGCCAAAAATTCGTTTTGAACGCAGATATCCGACTCGCCTACAACCTTTGTATGGCAGATTTTTTGATAAAAAAGATCAGCAATAGTAATGTTTTGGAATGTAATGTCTGGCAATGTTCAGCTGGGCGAGGGGTTACTGCAAGCATGTATTTCTAGTTATGTTAGGACTATCTATATCTTATTAAATGGGCTGGATTGCCTCTAGATGCATGCACGTGGGAACCTTCTGTTCATTTGCCAAACAATTTAATACGGTAAGGCCACATTCTATATATACTCTGTCACTCACAGTCTCACACCATCAAACTAAAAGATACCCTGTGACTATTTGACCGGCAGGCGGTCGCGCTCCAACAAATACTATTTGACCGGCAGTCTAGAATTTTTTCGTGTTTATAGATTAAACCTCCCCCAATCCTATCCCCAAAACTAAACCTAATCATAAGACTTCAGGACCCTAACCAACCCTAACCCTAGAACAGGAAAAGTATTCAGAAAAAAAAGGATTCGAACCTGTGACATACGACTCTGTAGGCGCATGCCTTAACCACTACGCCACCAGCAGCACCGCTGAAAACATCCCCAAGAAATTCATTTTATAGTGATATTAGTCTAAAGTACAAAATTACTAACCGGCTGCCAGTCCAATAGTCACTTCCTAAAACATAATTATGTATATATACTCTGTCACTCACAGTCTCACACCATCAAACTAAAAGATACCCTGTGACTATTTGACAGGCAGGCGGTCGCGTTCCAGCAAATACTATTTGACCGGCAGTCTACAATTTTGTCGTGTTTATAGATTAAACCTCCCCCAATCCTATCCCCAAAACTAAACCTAATCATAAGACTTCAGGACCCTAACCAACCCTAACCCTAGAACAGGAAAAGTATTCAGAAAAAAAAGGATTCGAACCTGTGACATACGACTCTGTAGGCGCATGGCTTAACCACTACGCCACCAGCAGCACCGCTGAAAACATCCGCAAGAAATTCATTTTATAGTGATATTACAGTACTGCCTAGAAGTAACTTAACACAAATACGCGGTTAACCGCGGGTCACACGCGGTTTGACCGCAGGCGCCCCGCGGTCTGCCCGGAGGCCGGCCGCGGTCTGCCCGGAGGCCGCCCGCGGTCTGCCCGGAGGTTGCCCGCGGTTTCCCCGGGGGCTGCACGCGGTTCGCCCGCGGTTGTGTGGGCGTATTGAGGTTTGACCGTAACTCACGGCGGAACACGAAAACAGTACGACAAGCGAACTCGGAATTTTACGTGGGCAAATTAGTATTTAGAAATCAGAATATCACACGATAGAATTTAGCAGTTTAATTTCCAACTTTGGCATTACAATTTCATGTATATTGCAACCAGCCTAAAAAATTAGTGAATGGTCGTATTTGTTTATAAAGCTTAATAGTGTGTTTTGACGAAGCAAGTTTTTAATGTAGCTAACGTATGCACAATTTTACCACACAAATCGCTTATTGAACACAAACACAAAAACTCAAAGCAAATCTCCCAATAACTAGTCTGTAAATTTGGTAAAAAAATTTCTGGAATGCTGTCTGGGTCAATGGAATACTGTTTGGCAAAGTTCTGATATAGACGGACATGCAAAAGTAATGCAGCTTGTTTCACAATGCAATGTAAGCTGACTCTTGAAGAAATCATTCTTACAATATTGACATATATCTGTTATGTAGACAGTCAATTAAAATATTTGTAAATAGACTGACAGACAATATTATGTTTGTTTAAGTGAGCAAGCGTAGTAGCGGCGTATATAGATATGATTGAGTACGTATCTCAGCCGTTTACTGTAATTTGTATAGCTTGAAAATGCGAGGTAGATACTGTATATAGTATTGCAGAAGATGACATATGGTAAGAATGGCTGCCGCACGTAATACAAATACGGAAGTTGTTATTCGGGCATAGTTAAATTCTCTATTAACTATGATTCAATTCGGGTTAGCGTATACGTAGCGTAAGTATATATAATTGTGAGTATTGTCTATCTCCATATCATATGTTCTATATATCACTGCGAGTTACAATTCAGAGTAATCAACGATAATATATATGGCAAATATTCATACCTCCAGACTTGCTTTTAACTATTGAAGCGATGATGTCACATACAATAACACATAATTATCTTTTCCGGATGCTAGTCCCCAATGGGAAAAACTCGTTGAAGAAATTCTAATCCCCAATGCAGAGATATTCGATCCATAAATCTCTCAGTGATATACTGATGCGTTCAGAATAAATACAAACTTAAAGCTATCTATTCACCGGCGTTGCCCGGCGCGCTAATGAGTATTTTGGTATTTCCGGGACGTGGGATGAGAACTTGTAAACAGTATGCAGATTACAAAACGAAAATTTGTCAGTATAATTGAAAGAACATGCACGGTGTATTTTTCAACTGGATTTGCTAGCAAAATCAAAGCAAACATTGTGCGGGAAAGCTTTATATAAGCGAAGTGAGAGATCTGAGATTGAGACCCGAGTTTGATACAGGCTTTTCTTAATACAAGAAAGATTATGGATGGATTTGATACACATTGGACACACTAGAGTAAGTAAATAGAAATAGTTATATATTTGACTACCATAACAAATGTGTGAGGTCAAATAATCTCAGCTAAATCCATCATTTAACTATTAAAGCTTAACTTGACTTAAGTTATCACAATAGATTCTTTATTATCGTATGTTATGTGTATAACTTTGGGAGTTTGTGTCGCATAAGCCCAGCTCTCTGTTACATATACACGTAACTACAATACGCGGAAAGATGCGACAAAATCTGACTTGCAAACGTAAAGGTATGCGCTTACAATAATAGTAAATATTTTTTATAAATTAATGCGTTGTTGACTTCGGAATTTGCTGCATGCTATATAAACCCTTTTCTACAGGCTTTTAAACTGATACGCGTATGACAAAAAGTTACTAGATTTATTTACGGATGTAAAAATCTCACATCTTGTTCACAAGTTGTTCGCTTAACAAGCTCGTACTCGGTAGCAAGCCTGTCGACAATGTGTAACAAGCTTGTCATTTTATCAACCGTTGCATCATATTTTATAGCAAAGTAGAATTAATATAGTAGAGTGAATGAATAGATTTATAAAAGTGTCGCTTATCACATTACGGTTCCTTGTTTACTAACACGCAAATATCATGCGGAAAACCCGTAGGGTTTGTATTGGTGACACATTTGTTTATATGAGTTTATATTTTTCCTTAACACCTCATTCTGTTTATATTCATAATATAAATTCATATCAGTTGTGTATGTTATACAGTTTATTAGAGAAGGTAGTAATTTAGTAAACAAATTAATCCATATAGGAACAAGTCCGTTTGCCGCATAATAACAGTTGTATCGGAAACCGTCGGAACAGGACGGAGTGGTTTTTCTGTTTGACGTGTGATTACCGCACGAACCGCAACCGCAAACCGCACGCACGGCACCCGCTACCCGCACGCACGCCACCCGCTAACCGCACGCACAGCACCCGCTAACCGCACGCACAGCACCCGCTAACAGCACGCACAGCACCCGCTAACCGCACGCACCGCACCCGCTAACCGCACGAACCGCAACCGAACCGCAGTGTTAACTTACTTCTAGGCAGTACTGTAGTCTAAAGTACAAAATTACTAACCGGCTGCCAGTCCAATAGTCACTTCCTAAAACATAATTATGTTTCTTTTACACATCTCTCATGATAGCAATTTAAACCGATGTTTATAATAATTATGTTGTTTCTAGTGGATATGAAAAACCGCCAAAGCCTTCTGGTAGTCGATTGGAGAGCGCTGCCAGAGCGTTCTGTCCATGTTAAAGTCGAAGTCATTGGGAAATGGCTACATTGAGGTTGAGCATGATTGCTGGCGTTATGTCACCCAAGGAAAGGGGAAACCATCAGAGCATAGAGGCTATGATTTATTTGAAAGAAATGATTTTGGTCGCCTTTCAATGCTTCCTTCCGACTGGTGGTACTTCCTTAATGAACATGCGGAAGGTAAAAAGTAGGTTTCCCAATGAAAGTTAAAGAGGTGGTAATGTGGTCACCCAAAAAACATATTTTTGATGGAAAGAATGTTGTGGAAGGGCGAGGTTTCCGATTGAAAAGTTACCTGTTTCCTTTGCCCGGCTGCCATGCAATGTGAGAAACGTTTTTTATTAGATAAACATTTAATATTCATTTGTAGCACAAAATTGGATATTGGGTGTTTACCCTTTCAACAAACTAGTGCAGCATGAGGAATGATAATATAAAAATAAATGCTTGAGCAATAAAGCATTGGTGAATCCTGCTTAGCATCGGCTCATTCTATGAAAATTTTTAGTAATTTAAGGTATTCAGAGCTTTAAAATTATATTTTCTTCAGACTATTTAAGTGGAACTTTTTTAGCATAGCATGACTGGTTGCCATGGCTGGCTTTTTCATTGCCATAAAGTTCATTTGAAAGAAAATCTGAGGCTGTGACTGCACGGATCAAGCATTTATATTTGACACACAATTAGGCTACAAGGCACACCAATGTGTCCAATTTTTTCTTTTACTATGTCTAATATGCCATTACACATCATGCATTGTTTGTTAGAAAGGACTTGTGTACTATAGTATATTCCAGAATATAAATCCAAAAAAGAATTATATATACATTGTACATTAAAATTGATATACATTAAATACATTAAAATTCTGGAAGATTATTGATCTTTTAGTGCTCTTTTCAAAATTTCTTTTAATTTTTCTAATTTCCGTGCTCGTGTTTTAACTCCTAATTCCTTCAGCTTTTGTTTAATTTCAATAACTGAAAGGCTGTTGATGTTTAAAATACTTTCCGGTTGGTAATTGGCGATTCTGGATTGATAATTGGCGATTCAGGACGGGGGGCGTCAAACAACTTTCTTCGTTTACTTCTTGTCTCTTTGATCTCAGTTGACCAGTATTCACTATTTGTCTTCGTATATTCCCTTGGTTCTCGCTCGTGTTGACTGATGAACTGCTGTCGCTTGCTAACAAGCAAAATATCTTTTGGTGCATCCTGTAATGAATTGTTTCTGAACAACGACCAGAAGGCGAGCAGCCTTCTGCCTTTTATTTACATATGCTAATTAGCATACATGTCTGTACATGCCCAAGATTTTCTCACAACTTACATATTATTACATCTCCCCTTTTTGTAGATAAAACGACTTTAAATATCAAAAGTCGACTTCAACTAATTAAACGTAAATCTTAATCAATTATCACTGCTTATTTAGTGTTTTCTTTTTCTCATCTTGATTTTCAGTTTTCTTCTTAAATGTTCTAATATCTATTATCATCTATATAAATGTCTAACGTTTTCAAAATTTTCGTTCAAATGTTCTAATATTTAAATGTCTCAAAGTTTAAATGTTTCAAAGATTTATCTGTCTGGAGGTAAACTTAGCCTTCCAGATCTTGTCCGAGTTCCTTTGGGGTTATCAGGAATGCGACTCTGTGTTGACTTTGTAGACATCGCTTCAACAGGGCTTTCGTGGTCTGGGTTATGGTTGTTCTCAGCTATTGCTTCGTGTGTACTTTGAAGTATTTCATCGTCCTCTTCCCTACGCTTTTCTCTCTCATCTCTTGGAATGCGTAGAATGTGTCGTCTGTTCCTTCGTAAAACACCATTATCTGTTTGCACATCATAAGATCTAGGTGTGTTGGCTGTTCCAACCACGACGGCTGGTTTTCCCCATGCGTAGTCTTTTCCAGTCTTGATTCGAAGTTGATCCCCTTTGTTCAAAACTGGCAACGACCTGGACGAATGCCGTCTGTTATAGTAAAACTCGTTACTCTTCTGGCTAGCTTCGTGTTTCTGTTTCACTTTGTCTTCGTCGTACATGCGAGGCTCGACATTCTGTGATAACGCTGGTAGAGTGGTTCTGATTCGACGATTCAACATGACTTCTGAAGGGCTATGACCAGTAGATCCTACAGTTGTAGATCTGTACACCATCAGAGCAAGACACGGGTCTTGTTGTCGTAATATGTTCTTCGCCGTTTTCACCGCACTCTCGGCCAACCCATTGGACTGTGGGTAATAGGGACTCGACGTAGTGTGCTTGAATCCATTGCTCTTCGCGAAACTGGAGAAACTCTCGGACGAAAACTGGGGTCCGTTGTCACTGACGACTTCTAGCGGAATTCCCCATCTGGCGAAAATACTTTTAAGCTTGGCTATTACAAGAGATGAGGTTGCTTTGGGCAAATCCATGATCTCTAGGTATCGGGAATAATAGTCCATTGCCACAAGAAATGTTTTTCCTTTGAAATCCAGGAGATCAACACCTATACGGTTCCACGGTCTTTTCGGTAGTGGTGACGAGGTTAACGGTTCTCGTCTCTGAGCTGCTTTTTTCACCTGGCACTCTTCACATCGACCGACTACACTCTTGATATCTTTTCCGATACCGAACCACCAAACGGCTCCTTTGGCTCTTTCGCTGCACTTGGTGATTCCCTGATGACCATGATGGATTACTTCCAAAATCGTCGACTGCAGGGCGTTCGGAATGACAATTCTCCCATTATATACCAACAGTCCTTCCGTCACCGAAAGATTCGATAGAACGGAATACAGATCATGGAGGTCGCGTGGGATGTCGCAAGACTTTGTTGGCCAACCATCAACAGTGAACTTCATGGCTTCTTGCATCACCAAATCTTTGTCAGCCGCCTCTCTGATCTCGTCAAGACGAACTTCCGATACTGGCCAAGATCGCGTGGCTTCGTTGACATACATTCCCACTTCTCCTACTGTTCGTTTATCTTCTTCGTCACACGTAGGCAAATGATGCCTTGAAAGGGTATCAGCGACGACCAGCTCTTTCCCGGGTACGTGCTGCGCTTTCGGATTATACCGCATCAGTCGCATTAGATAGATAGTTTATAGATAGATAGATAGTTTATTAAACATAATTACATAGCAGCCCTGGGGCTGAATTGCGTAATTAATTTACAATATGAATATAATTTAATAACAATATAATAGTTAAAAAATGTATGCTATAAAAACTAAAGTGTATCTAAGAATTATTAAAAAGATTACACATCGTAGGAATAAAAGTTTTCTGGTAACGAAGAGTTTTACATTTAACGTTAAATGTTCTTTTATGCCTAAGGTCATAATTTGATTGGTGTTCTGGCGGAAGTAATTTATACAACTTGTGTGACTCATCACATATTATCTTACTAAATAAGTTGTCACACAAGTCTTTTCTTCGACTTTGTAACGTTGGAAGTTGGAATTTTTCCAGATTGTCTTGGTATGAATTCCCAGGAGATAAGATTGAAAGCACACGTTTTTGAATCCTTTCCAAATCATCAGATAAATACTTTGGAAGCGAGTGATGAAAGACCGGAGCACAATACTCAAGAACTGATCTAATACAGGTACAGTAAAACAGTATAATATCTTGATCAGGCACTCGAGCTCGTTTGAGTAGGACAATAAAATATAAGCGTTTATTAGACTTTTTTATAACTTCGTTAATATGTTCGATCCAAAGAAGATTATTGGACACAGTTAATCCTAGAATCTTAGCATGGTTGACAACGTCAAACTCCCTCCCCTCTATGGAAATGGCGTCAAACGAATGTTTTTTGTTTCTTAAAATCAATGATCATTTCCTTGCACTTTTCAATATTTAATTGCAGCTTGTTTTCGCATGACCAATTCTGGACAAGTTCGGCATCACTCTGGATCGTACTACAATCCCCTTTATTTACAATTTCTGCAACATTAGTGTCGTCCACATATTTCCATTTATTTGCACTGGGAAACGTGAGATCGTTTATCATCAACAGAAAAAGCCACGGTCCAAGTTTAGTACCTTGGGGGACACCTGACAGTATATTTCCCCATTCGGAAACACAATCATTGGCCAGTTTAACCCGCTGTTTCCGATCTTTCAGAAAATCAACAACCCAGCGAGCAATTCCTGGGGGGATGGGTAGGTCACAGATTTTTTTTGCTAAAATGGCATGATCAATAAGGTCAAAGGCCTTCCTATAATCTAGGAGCATGATCCTTACAGCAGCACCAGTGGCATCTGTGGCTTCAGCCCACTTATGTATCATTGAAATTAGAGCATATTGGGTAGAGGACTTTGGGATAGCTCCAAACTGGTCGGGGTCGATAATTGAAAGGATGGCAGGACTGATATATGTAACTACAATAAACTCCTCTGCGACCTTTGAAAGTGCAGGTGTGAGTGATATTGGTCTAAGGTGCTTACTGACGTTTGTCACAGGTTTCGTTTTAACTAGGGGAGAAATGTTCGCTAATTTCCAAGCTGACGGGAATTTTTGTTCGGCAAAGGTACAGTTCAGTACGGTGCGGACAGGTTGGGCAAGGATTTCTGCAAATTCGTTTAGCAACCAGTTTGGCAAATCATCGGGACCTGACGCTTTACGGGGATTTAGTTTCTTTAACGCACGATAGACATCATATTCGGACAGCACAGGGGGGTCAAACTCATCGTCGTAGGGGGGAATGGATTGTAGAGGTTGATAAGCTTTCATAGGCTCCAGGAAGGCGTCGTTAATAAGATTAGCAATTGCAAGGGAGTCAAAGTTCTCAATTTGGTCAAGTTGGAGTTTAGATCGGAAATTCTCAGAACTCTCAGTAGTGGTCATACCTGCAATTTTTTTAACATCACTCCACCACCGACTTGGTTTGGACTCCTTTAAATGCTGTACTTTAGATGAGTAAAATTTAGCCCGACAAGATTTTCTTTCTCGATTTACACGGTTTCGATATAAACGAAAGAGTTCTATATCCCCTTTTACAAAAGCTCTTTGGCGGAGTTTGATCAAGTTTTTGAACTCCGGAGTGATCCAAGGTTGGTCATTTACGTGTAATTTGGATGTTCTTAGTGGCATGATGCTATTAATTCCGATTCTCACCAAATCTGTGAATAATTTTAACTTTTCCTCACAACTAGAGAAATCAGACTAGACCAGTCACACGAATTAAGATACCTGCCAAGTTCATCTCGCCTACTACGTCGCATATCTCTTTTACATATGGTTCGACGACTGGAGGTTTGGGGTAATCTATTTTTTGGATGGAGAATAATCACGTTGTGGTCAGATAGTCCGAAGGGCGGACACTTTTCTACAGAGTTTACCCCATATAGGTGAGGTAAGTTGGTTAGGATCAAATCTAAAATTTGGTCACCTCTTGTTGGTACACGGACTAGTTGCTTCATCCTAAACTGTGTTAACAATCGGTTGATGTTTAGTCGATTAAAATCACCAGTCAGGAAAATTCCGCAACCAGGACAATAGCCTTCAATGGACGTAAGTGTAAGGAACAAGTAATCAATCATAGAATTGTCGTCGGCGTTAGGAGGGTGGTAAACTGTACCAATCACAATATAAGGAACTCCTCGAGGGAGTCTATTTGGTCTAATTTGGACCCAAAGCACTTCAAAATTTGGATTGTCAAGATGATCGAGTGTTTTAAATTTTATTGAATTTCGAATGTATGTACACACACCACCATGAGCACCATAAGTTCGATTTTTGTAAATGAGATTATAACCAGGAATGTTGATACAATCTTCACTGATACCGTCATGAAGCCAAGTTTCTGTAAAGCAGGCTAAATCAGGTTTTAGCTGAGTGATGCAGAGGGTTATTTCATCAATTTTGGGTGCTAGGGACATAGTGTTGGATAGTAGCAAACTAGGACCAAAAACAGACTTGTCAGGTTGGTTAGCAACCGTTGACATCTTATCGGGACGGCGTTTAGATCGGATCCATTGATCAACGGTACCAGCGGCTTATGATCCGTGAGCAGCTTGAACTCTTGTAGACCTCGAAGATATCTGTCGAATTTCTCACACGCCCAAACGGAAGCCAAACACTCTTTTCAATCTGAGCATATCGGCTCTCAGTAGGCAGGAGTGTACGAGACGCGAATGCAATTGGTTTCAATCGATTGTTCTCTTCTTGTAAGATAACTGCTCCAATTCCAAAACTACTGGCATCGACAGATACAGTGATGGGTTTGCGAGGATCATAAAATATTAACGTCATCGCATTAACGAGGGCTTCCTTGACTTCGC
This sequence comes from Trachythela sp. YZ-2020, assembly GCA_016169945.1. Taxonomy (NCBI): domain Eukaryota; kingdom Metazoa; phylum Cnidaria; class Anthozoa; order Malacalcyonacea; family Clavulariidae; genus Trachythela; species Trachythela sp. YZ-2020. Next base: position 538,425 of record JADLSH010000395.1, read on the forward strand.
CAAACGACTTCTCTTGCGCTGGTTCCCACAACCACTGGACATCTTTCTTCAAAAGGTCGTTCATTGGCTTAATTATTGTTGCCAAATTTGGAACGAACATCCCAATGTAATTGATCATTCCTCGAATCTGGTGTAGCTCATGGACGCTGGTAGGTGCACGCATGTCAACAATAGCTTTCACCTTGGCGGGATCTGGACGCACACCATCTTTGCTGAACGTGTGTCCCAAAAAGGTAACTTCGGTTTTCCGCCACACGCACTTCTTCAGATTCAGCTTAAGACCAGCCTCTTGAATAACGTCAAGGACTTTCCTCAACTTCTCGTCGTGCTCCTCCATGGTGCGACCAGCAATAAGAATGTCATCTTGAGATGCTTCAACCCCCTCAACACCTTCCAACGTTTCTGTCATTCGGCGCTGAAAGATCTCACTTGCTGAGGAAATTCCAAACGGAAGACGCTTAAAGCAATACCTCCCATACGGTGTAATGAACGTCGTTAGCTTGGTGCTGTCTGAATGCAACTTGATGTTGTAGTAACCTGAAGTAAGGTCAAGGTGGGTGAAGACTGTGACACTATTTAACTTTGTGACCATGTCCTCTAACGTTGGCAAAACGTATCTTTCACGTCGAACTTCACCCACCTTGTTCAGCCACCGAAGATCCACGCAGATCCTTACATCACCGGTTTGTTTTGGAACCACAACCATCTGAGAACACCAATCAGTGGGCTCAGTGACTTTCTCGATGACACCAGCTTCTTCCATGCGCTTTAATTCTTGCTTTACTTTTGGCATGAGTGGTATTGGGACTCTTCGGACGGTATTACAATGGAATGGGACAGCTCCTTCTCTCAGTTTTATTTTAACGGGTTCGCCCTATTTGGTTTCGTCCTTGAACTTCATGAATGTTCAATTTAATCAAGTTCATCTTCTCTGCCATCGTTCTACTAAGTAAATTGTTCTCCGAATCAGTAACATAAATGTCAAACGTGTATAGTTTCCCTTGGTACTTTGTGTTAGATGAAAATGTTCCTTTGCACTTTAATACTCCGTTGACCCCTTTGAGTCTGTGGCTTGTTGGTCGCAAAGCTGGAGCGTCAGGCATATTCTCGTATAGGCACTCAGCGCCATCACCGATACGTCAGCACCAGAGTCTATCTTGAACCTCACGCTATGACCATTAACTGGCAAATCAACGAGCCATCTTCTCGGGTCGTCTATGTTGTTAATTATCGTTCCGATGAAAAAATTTTCCTCCGAACTTTCGGGCTTCTGCGCATAACTGCAACTAACTTCGGTTAACTGCTTCGTTTTGCAACATCTCGCGTTGTGACCCGGCTTGTTACATTTATTGCAATCGGCGTTCTTAGCAGGGCACGAATATCCATGACTTAATCCACATCGAGAACACTCGCTCTGTTTCGTTTCTGCTTGGCGTCGATTACTGAAGGTTTTCTTACGGGTATAATTCTCTCGGGGTCGTTTTGGATATCTCTGTTTATTAACTTCTTCTATAGACTTCGCCGTTTCGTTTTGTATTGTAAGTTGATCTTGTATAATTTCGGATTGCCTAACCATCTTCACACTTTCGGCAAGCGTCAGCTTTTCTTTCAACTGCAGACGCTTAGATAAGCCTTTGTCACGAACACCGATTACGAGTCTGTCGCGAATACAATCGTCTTTCGCTGTGCCAAAATCACAATATTCGGCCATCTCGTATAGACTTCGTATGTAAGTTTCAGCCGGTTCGTTCGCCACTGTGTTGAGATCTTTGATGAAACATAGCTCGTTCGTGAATAATATTTCTTTCTGGTCTGAAATGTCCGTCGAATTTATCGACTACGAATCCGTAATCTTTCGCTTCTTTTTCTTCCAACGCAAACTGGGTAAACACGTACTCGCTTTCATTTCCCATAGTGTATAGAAGGGTGCTGACTTGAATGTCCTCGTCTTCTTTAAACAGTTTTGTTGCTATTCGAAATCTCTCAAAACGTCTCTTCCAATCTGGCCAGCGAGTATCAGCCTTTGTGAAATCAAGCGGGTCGGGTGGTTTTATTTGGCTCATCTTTGCTTCAGCACATCAGATTTTTCACAAATAACTATTGGGATGACTTCCCAAGACCCTAACCTCCTATATTTTATATAACAGACGTTTTTTTAGACTAGGATGGCTTGGATTTTTTAGGATTCGCTGCCACCATGTAATGAATTGTTTCTGAACAACGACCAGAAGGCGAGCAGCCTTCTGCCTTTTATTTACATATGCTAATTAACATACATGTACAGTAACCCAAGATTTTCTCACAACTTACATATTATTACACATCCCATTTGTTAGATTTTGTGAGGTGAAATTTTCTCACGTCATCATTATTTTTCTCCACTCCTTTGTACACACAAAAAGACAAAGAACAAATCTAAATGATGTTAAACCAAACATATATGATATAAATGTACTTTGAATTTAGCATTATAATGCAATTATTGTTACCTTGCCCTGTGAACTTTCTTATGCCATTGTGTCTCAGCATAAAGTTTGGAACATGGTACACCAAGCAGCGTATGTATGGTGTGACATGTGGTTTTCCAAACCCAGTGACTTTACCACCAAGGGAAACGAAGAGCTTAACCCATGCTCTTGCCTAAAGTAAAATTGTAAATACTGATTTTCACATGGAACAATAAATATATTGCAGTACACACAGTAATATGCATGGCACTCACCCAGGGATGGATTTACTGGGGGTGGTGTGTGGGGGGTGCAGGGGGGCATACACCCCTCCTATGCTTGGCCAAGGGGGGTGCAGGAAGGGTGCAAATTCCATATCAAGTCTGAAATTTTGGATTTGACAGGGCATTTATCAAATAAAAATCAAATATCTGGTCATTGATAGGCCTTTTTGACCATCTAGGCAATCATTTTTTTCAAAACTTTTCTGATATGATAACCCGCTTGACCATGCAGGGGGTCCAGAGTGATTATTCACCCTGCTTCGGACACACCCTGCTTCACGATCAGCACCCGCCTAGCATCCCCCCCTATCAGATCATGCTGCATCCATCCCTGCACTCACCAGTTCAAAGAATTCTTCAATTCTATCAGGTGACGGATTGTACTGATTCATCATTTTATAAATTTTATGAAAGTCCTAAAAATGAAGAAACTTTTCAGGGCTTATGCATATATTTTTGTTATGTCTACAAATTTCACAATATACACAGTAAAGGCTCTTTTCCACTCTTCGCAAAAACCAACTCGCTGTGAGTATTTTCATCCAATCACAATGCTGAGCGTTGATTTTAATTGGATGCAAGTATTTGCAGCAGTCCTGCCATTTGGGTTTTGCAATTAGTGGAAAGCACTTCAATATATACATTCCAGATCTTGACAACAGAGTCACAGGTTTTTGGCTTGATAATGCCATTTAATTTATCTAGGATACGCTTCATCAACAATTTCTTGTCTGACCCCATCAAACTTGTAAAATCGTGTACCCCACTTGATTATCCATCTGCATTCCGTTTCTCCCACACATTGAATGACACACCACATTCCTGGATGCACTTGACAAGGTCTGACAGGTGTTTTCTTGTCCTATCCTTTGGTGCTTTATTGGTGTTATTGATGTCCCATTCTAGAGCTTCATTGATTAAACTCTTTGTCAAGATGTCTACAATATTTGATAAAATCAGAGAGGGGGGTGGCGCTGGCTTTTTAACCCTATTTATTAATTCAAATATTCAATCAACAGAATATTTTATTATGATTATATTTAAGCTTCATAAAATTATACCAGTGAGTTCAACACATAAAGAGATCCGTTTGGTTGTTGACTGTTAATACAAACATGGCTTGTGGTAAATTTTACATCCGTGAAGTTGCTGTGTTCATGCTTGCAGGTATTTTGTTAACTATGTCAGTTTTTGAGATTGTAGTAGAACAGAGCCATGCTTGCCAAAATATGATGACCTGTTACACAATGATATCTCTCTAGGTCTATACGGATCTCATTGCAACAGGCATCTTAACCAACTCATTTATGCTTAACCCTTCCCCCCTTGATGAGTAGAACAATATAATTAAATAGAGTATAAACAAAGAAGAGTATATTGGGGCGAAACAGATCATTATGATCACCTGTGATGCGAAACATTAAATGTAGTTCATCCAGTACAACATTTTCAAGCTTTACTTCCAGTAATGGCTGGTGCTGGCAAGAAAATTGATCTTTTAAGGCGCAATCTTTGATGTCTTTGAGTGAACGACAATTGTTTGTTTCCCAGTACGCCATTGCTTTGGACATATCCCATCTAAATCAGAAATGACAAACATGATATCAGGTATATCTGATCAGATAGTTTCCTCACACACTGTGAGATGCACTCACTAAGTCACTATACCTTAATAACTTGTATATTTTACACCAAATACAAGCATAATCAGAGGTAGCCCTTTAAATCCAAGTATCAGCAAGAGAAACTTAAAAAATACAAACATATATATTTTAATTAGTTTAAAATTGGAAAGGCTTAGCATGTTTAACAGATGCAAGGGCCAATGGCCTGGGACAGTGCTCACAACCAATCCCTGGGACGTGTCGCTTGCAACAAATCTCTGCTCCTTATTGCCTCCTGTGCCCAAAGCTTCAGCGATGATGGATTATTATAGGTTACCTTGTAATCACTCCCAACAAAAAATTCAATGGATACATCCTTGTCCTTAATTTTGATTTTTCCTGATCTTGGTAACTGATTGATGTCATCAAAAATCTTGGAGCATGAATCTTTCAACAGAGCATAGTCCTCATGACCCTTAATCACAGCAACTGTGTGATTCCCTATATATAAAGAAATATATTATTTATTAATTAAAACTAGTTATCTAATTACAAAATGAAATGAAACAAAAACATACAGTACTTCAAATCTAAAAAATGTTGTTACTCAGAGTTCACAATGCACAATCATCAGCTGCTAATGATTGTGTAGTATGAAACTCTGAGTAAGAGCAGGTTTTAAACTGAATTTTTTTGTTGCATTCACTTTGTATACTAAAATTATATTTGTTATCCTAAGCTCTAACACCTGTAGTCTATACAATATGATAAGGCAATACCTTTTGATGACATTACTGTGTCTTCAACATTTAGGATTGAAAAACTTATGATGATGAAGTTTGTCAAGCGTGTCATCTTCGCCCCATCACCACTGATTTTCACCTTGAAGTGGGCATCTTTTAGTTTCTCATCAGCTCAATCTAAAAATGAAGGTTGCACCTTTTTATTGTACTTTCATTAAAAGTCTGAATGCAACCATGCAAGCTTAATTAGGGGAACACTTGTACTCGGTTCCTCCATGACTCCTCAACATGGACCTTGTGTACAGAGTATATAGTACATAAATATTTCAAAGAAATCTTACTATCTTTTCAATCACCACCCCTAACTCATCATGGAAATTAAGAGCAGCTTCATTTGCATCTCCAGGTGTCCTTTCAATATAGAAGAAATTGTTTAGGTCTTCTTTACACTGCTTGATGAGATAAGACCTGGGAAGTTCTTCTCCTCCTGGACAACAGGTCAGTTCATGATATGAAGCATCACTGATGCAAAATTTGTCCGTGATATGCAATGTTTCTTGGATTTTTGCTGCTCTTCAGTGGGGAGATCTTTGTAAGACTTCCTTCCTTTTTCTCCAAATGAAAGAGAATATGGATTCCCCAAGTGGTCGACCAATTTAACTTTATCGAACTGCAGCCCAAAGGATTCACTGAACCACAATGCCTGCTCTACTCTTGTTTCTAAGGTTTTGAGCTTGCGTTCTTGCTGCCGTTTTCCAACTTCGGTAATGGCTTTCCCTTTGTCTTCAAATTTTCTTTGAGGGGAGATGTTTTGAATGACATTATATAAACTTTCATTTTCTTGCTTCAATTTTTCTATATCCACTTTAGCTTTATCAATTGTTGTTTGCATTTTGTTTACCAGTGTCGACGTCTCGTTATATTTAAGGTTTAGTGGTGTATTTTGACTTGTAACCAGTGCGTTAGCCTTTTCGAGTCTTAATATATCACTTTGCAAGGCACTCACCCTTTCAGCTGTTACAAGTTCCTTCTGTTGCACAGAGAAACTCTTGACTTTCCTGAACAGATCTTCACGAATTCTCCCCCTTGTCCTGACGATTTTCCGTGCCGCCTGAGAGCAACTTTTCCGCAGGTTTTCCTCTACTCTGGGACAGTCTTCTTGAATCTTCGTAGGATATCGTTTATTTAGAAATGCATTTAAAATTTGCACATATGAATATTCGATTAGTACGCTTTGCTTGGTCTGGTACCAAGAGTTTAGTTGTTCCCAAGGCAGCTCAATTGTGAAGGCAATATCTTTAGCTTCATCGCCTAATTTTCTAATAAAGGGCGAGTAATGCTCAGTATCAACAACTATATCTTTTTTAAATTTTGTATTAGAATATTTCTCCAATGCATTGGCCATCACTACAGAAGGATTTATTTTCGAATTTCGCGCAATGGGCGCTAAATGCGCCGGAAGTTAAAAAATGACAGGAAGTAAAAGTACAAATGCCTAATACGCTGAGCAGTAATACCGCAGCTTCAAATTTTACAACCTGAAGCAAAGCCCGTTCTTTTAGCTCCAATTTGATACATTGGGAGGCGCGTATTATGAATTATAAATTGAATTTTTTTGTCTTCAAAGACAAGGCATTCAATGTTTATCTGCCTAAAGCAAAATATCGATGTTCTCCTGTTGTAACGTCTAAAACGTCGTTTTTTATGCGTAAAATGGAAACATCCAACAGCACTCAACAAGGTAGAAAAATGGATTATCGTGTTGTTCGATAGTTGAACTTCAATGTTCTAGTTGTGCAAATTGACTAACGATCTTGTCTTACCTGCTAGCGTACTATGAATACCGTGAATTTGACGAATTTAATGGGGACTATTAAGCAGGTATGACACTAAAAGTACACATTTCGTTCGGAAACATTCGATTTGCTCATATAAACCTCAAATATGTCTCGAAGTCATCATTTGATGGTGTACAGCTTAGAATGAGTCGCGTAAATTTGAATTTTTATCTACCGTAGATAAACTTCTATTTAGCTTTTTGGGAAATTCATATAGTAATTTATAAGTCACATGTGGACGCCATGTTTTTTATACTGCGCATGCGCACTTACGCATGTCGCGCATTTCTGGCCATGGAGAGCACATGCATAATTGAAAATCGACATACACAAAGGAGCTGTGTTACACTTTGGAAGCCTGGCTAAGTCAAACAACTAAAATTCTTCAAAACTGACTTAGGCAGATATGTTAGTAAGCTATCGAATTTTGCAGCATTCTGAGACTACATTTTGTAAAAAACTTTAGGTTTTCAAAACACTGTTTTAATGGTGCATTTTGTTATAAATCACATGCTAAGCATAAAAACCCAACATTTCAGAGAAAATATTTAGATGATTATTTACGTTTGTCAATGGAATTGCAAGGTGGTTTAATTTAACACGCCAATGACAATGTAAAAATGTATTCACTAAGTGAGTGAAATTTATTCGCTGCGTACGCTTTTGTTTTGTTAACATAAAACCAAGCCAACGGCGCGAAGCGCCGTTCCGGGCGTCAGCCCGGGGCGAGGGTACTAATCCTGCTTTTCTATTTACATCCGTGAAAAGGAGAGCTAGGCCATTTCAAAGTTCATCTATAATCGCGGGCGCGTGGTTCAAGGTTGGTGGTCTGAATTAAAAGTCGCTTTTGGGACTTTATAGGAAGAGCTGGAATAGGAATATTATGCGAGAAATTGGAATATTATGGTGTACGTGGCATAGCATTGAGCTGGATAAAAAGTTACTTTTCTGACCGAAAGCAATTTGTTCAGTTTAATAACTCATGCTCTGCCTTTAAATCTATAACCTGTGGAGTTCCACAGGGATCAATTTTAGGGCCACTGATGTTTTTGATATATATCAACGACATATGTAATGTTTCTGATGCTGCAAAACTAATTATTTTTGCTGAAGATACGAACTTGTTCTTTTCGCATACAAAGTACAAACCCAGTGCACTTGGTTAATGTGACAAACGGAGAGCTAAAACATTTTCGATTTGGCTCAGAGCGAACAAATGGTCTTTAAATCTTGATAAAACAAAATTTATGATATTCAAAAATATCAACAAACAAACTTTAAAGTAGTACTCAATAACAGAGACCTCATTCAAACAAATGAAATTGTTTTCTTAGGTGTCATTCTAGATGAGCATCTCACTTGTAAATACCACATTAATCATGTGTCAAATAAGATTTCCAAATCGATAGGAATAATACGCAAATCTAGCTGTTAAAAAAATATCTGTTAACTCTTTACTACTCGATGTTGTATCCCTATTTGCAATATTGCAATATAGTGTGGGCATCTACGTATGCATCCAATTTAACTCGTTTGGTAATTCTTCAAAAACGTATTGTCAGAATTTTAAACAATAGTAGTTTCGATTCTCATGCCAATTTGATCTTTAAAAATCTAAGATTACTAAAATTTCACGACCTCCGTAAATTACAAACTGGCCAATTTATATTCTTTTACCAGACCATTTTGAAAACCTATTTCTTTTAAAACGGCAAGTACATGATTATAATACTAGGAGAACTAATGAATTTTACATTGCAACTCCAAGAACAAATCTGCGGCAATTTTCAATTAAATATCAAGGTCCACTTCTTTATAACAATCTAAATAATAATATAATAAATAGTGTATCATATTCGTCATTTACCAAAAAAATTAAAAAGCATCTTTGCTCGTCTTATATTATAGTTAATTAATATAACCAATTTTGTTCATATAATTATCACTGAGATAAATTAAACATAAGAGGAAGTTTGATACACATAATAAGCCAATTGGCTGACGCTGTTGTGGACTCCCTGCCATTGAGGCGAAGTTGAATAAAAAAAATAACATACCTACCTCATAAATTCGGGAATTCCATGGCTGTTTTAACTATTTTTACATTCTTTTTGCCGTTTTGTACCCTGTTTTGTACAGCCACTAAAATGTTTGTGTTATTTTGGGTCGGTATTGCCATGACTACAGTGCTTCCACTACTTGAAAAATATTTCCGTTGCGTATCTTTCAAAAAACCCTGTGAAAAACCCTTAACTTCTAACTCTAAAAATATTTCCCTGTTTTCTTACAGTTTTCCTTTCAAACTATTAGAGTATTGTTTCCCTTCAAATCATTTGAGATGAACGAAAACGCTTATGTCAAGAAGTTCATTTATATGGCGCTGTCCTTTGAGTGCGTCGTTAAAGGGGGGGGGGGGATTTTTCAGCGAGAATTTTGTCTGAATCGAAGATATCAAACACGCCAGTGATTGACCGAATCCCATTTCCAGAAGCAAGATTGCTGGTGCAACGGCCTTTTTCTTGCATTTTGCATAGCAGAATTTGCGACAAAAAAACTTATAATGTTGGGAACTGTCTCACGTTTTTTAGCTGCAGCGAGGGGTTGCTGCATGCATGTATTTCTAGTAGTTTAATACGCATTCAAATATTGTCGTGCAGCAGGAAATTTTGCCGCTAAACAATAGTATCAAGTTTCAAAACAACAAAAAATCGACAATGACATTTAAAGAAGCGCCTGTTGCAAGTGTTGAGAAAAATCGTTTTGCGGATTTTTAACAATTTCGATCGTTAAGCGATGTCAATGATGACATTTACTTACGAGACTCGCAGTAATGTGTCCACAAAATGCATATATACTACAACTTCACGAAGATAAATGTTGTACAGGGTGTCTCAAAAAAACTGCAATTAGCATCCACTGCAATTAGCATTTCAATCCTGTGCAACTTATTATGCTCCATGGATTTGAAAATACGTTCTAATTTTCCTCGTTATTGTAATTTCTTACAATAGTAATTTATCCTTAGAACATTATATGCAAATTTAGTATTAATTAACAGAACAAATTTCGCTTAGTAAAGCTTAGTCATAGCTCGTGTGTGCTCGAATGCACGCAAACGGACTCGAGTTAGCAATGCGTGGTAGATATAATCAGATTAGGGTATTATTATTATTTTATTTTTTATTTTTATTTAACTTCGTCATTTACATCAAGTCACACTATCACTATCATTTACATAACAGGCACATGGCAGAGTACACGCAACAGCTTACGCCAATTATAGCGGTACCTTACATAAATCATCTGCAGTTACAACAATCAGTACAAAGAAATGACACTGGAATTTAACTAAAAACAACACAATTTTGAACTGGACAGACTACGATATTTATTACCAGACAAACATATAGATTTGAATGTTCGTGGATCTTCAACGTCGAAAATATTTTTTGAAGCCGATTTATAATAACTATATAGGCCGTTTTTAAATTAATTGAATGAAGTGGATATTCTTGTCAAGTTCTTCGGTAAAATGTTCCACACTCTGGTTGATCTGGTCATATAAGACTTCTGATATATTGTTGTCCTACATTTTATCGTTTCGAAACACATGCCGTCCGGATCAGCTGACCTTGTAACCCTTTCTTGGTTTCGAAGTTTTGGAAGTAATTCTTCATTCATATATGAGATCCCATGAGTGAGTTTGAAGAAAAACACCATATCAAGAAACTCATGCCAATAACACAGGGGAATCGTGTCTAACATTTCCAGTCTCTGGCTGTAGACGATGTTGCTGAGAAAGAGCAGATCTAAAATGAATTTAGTGGCTCGTCTTTGCACTCTCTAGTACGCTTGATCAACTGAATTGATTGAGGAGTCCAGACTTGAGAACCATAGCAAAGTTGGGAACGGACTAGAGACAAATACAGAGTACGACGAACTTATGTCTATTGTTTATCGTCTTACATACCCTAATACCTTGGTTGCTTTCGTGCTTTGGCATTCTACTTGCTTCGACCAAGTCAGATTTGATGACGTCAACACTCCTAAGTCACGCTCGTGATCTGTAGTTTCTAGAATGGTATCGCGTAGTTTATAAGGGTAGTCTACATTCTTGTGCTTTCATGTAATTCTCAACACTTTGCATTTATCAACGTTTAGAGCAAGATTTACATCAGTTGTGGATACCTCGAAGTTGCTAAGATCTTCCTGTAGCGACGCTGCGTCGGAGATGGAGTTTACTGTTTTATAGATCTTTGTGTCGCCGGCGAATGTTGCGATGTTACTGTTAACCACGGCTTTGGAGAGATGATTTTCATATAAGAGAAACAGCAATGGGCCGAGAATAGAGCCTTATTAAATAACGGGAAGATGACTTTGCTAATTTGCATAACGTGCGCAAGATAATTATGTCATGTTCTAAAAATGTACTGCTCTAGTTAGTATAAATATAGGTTGGAAAGTTAGTTTAGTATGTGTAGTTTTTGTGAATTGTTGAGCGAAACAAAGACAGGCAATCCCCAACACACTACAAAAGTACAAATACGTAATATTTCTCCAAATTCGCTTCTTAAAAAACTTCTCGTTGTATGAAAAGGAAGACTGGACTACCAATAACTTCGTATTTCACGAAGAGAGCGGATACCGCGGCTTTTCACGAGTCAGAGACTTCGAATTCCACATCAACAACTGGAATAGCAAGCAGCCAAACTGTATTGAATCCAACAACAATTTCAACGTCTGTTTCTGCTAATGATGATGCGCCAACATCCTTAGAACGCATTGGACAACCTGAAAATGAGATAGTAACTGAAAGCGATCTTGTAACATTGGCATATGGTCCATCTCAGCCTAAACTAACCACTTATCTCGGAGGCGGAAGGAAGAACCGTTCCCTTCGAGCGACCTGGTGTTCGAGTTTTCTTTGGTTAGAGTACAGTGTTGCTTAGGACAAAGCATTTTGTTTCGCCGGCAAAACCTTTAGCACGGGAACTTCAAAAAGCGATCCGGCGTTCGTTAAAATAGGGTTCTCTTCGTCGGTAAAAGCTATGGGAAATAATCGCGGTTTTAAAGCGCATGACGCAAGTTCGGATCACCTCATGTCTATGACCCACAGGGAATGCAATAAAAACCAGAAGGCGAATCCAGACTTGGAGTTGGAATATGTTGGACCTGGATAGAGCTTCCCTAGTGCAGAATAATCGTGCCTACATGAAAACATTGTTGCAATATCATCGTTACTTTTGTGTAGAAGAGATGGCATATAGAGGGCATGATGAAACGGATGAGTCACTAAACGCAGGAAAGTGGAAATCATTCATCAAAGCTATGTTATCCACCAACCCGGCCTTTAAGGAACTTCATGACAAACAATGAAAAAGCAGTACAAATCCTACGATTACACATCAAAGCGTTCCTCGATCGAATTAGTGGAAGCAATGGCAACTGAAATGAGGCATCAAATAAAAGATTAGATCGAAAGAGCTGGTATGTATTCCACGCTGATTAATGAATGTAAAGACAATGCCGGGCATGAAGAACTGTCGACCTGCTTTAGGTTCGTTAATGATGAAGGAGAAATCCAAGAACGGTTTTACGAGCTTACCAGCCTGAAAGAAACTGATGCTAATACAATCGTGAAGGAAGGGGTTTTACCAACAAGTGAACAATTTGCTTCTTCGTCGACTCTTCTCGCGCTTGGAGCTGATGGCGCATCTGTTATGAGTGGATGTTATGAAGGTGTTGCCGCAAAGCTCAATAGATCTTATCCTTGGTTACTTTATGTTCACTGTGCTGCTCGTCGCTTGAATTTAATAGTGGCTGAATATTTTCGAACAGTCAAAGCAGCCAGCAATGTTATAAAGATTTACAAGTCATTGCACGCGATCTTCAACGTCGCTAGCCAGAGGGAAATATTCGAAGCAACGCAAAGAGATATTGATCCCAAGGAGCACATAATGGCAGCTTAATAGCTCACTGAAGTTAGATGGGCTTGTAAGTTTGAAGGTGTAAACATAATAGCGAGAAGATTCCAAACTATTCTCGTGAGCCTTCAAAAGATCAGCTCCACCAATTCCAGCCAAGCTGACTCAGCGGCGGGCCTTTATCACAGAGTTTCTCGGGTAAATTCATAGTCTGTCTTTGCTTTGTTCACAAAGTTTTTGTCAATCCTAAATGGTTTAAGCAAGTTAATGCAAGAAATCAGTATCAATTGGATTATAGTCGGCAGCGAAATGGTGGCAGTAAGGAAGCTTTTGGTCGAGTTGAAATTGATGATATTATTGAAACCGCAAGCAAGCTGTGTTCAACCGTCGACATAACGCCTGATTATGAAGATCCGCTGAGCAATACCAGAAACGATGCCACGACGCCTCGTGAATTGTGCGAAAGGCTGAAGACAACTTCCATTCCCCTTCTCCTTCAAGAACTGGAACGACGTTTCTCCGACAATAATATCTATCAAAGTCCTGAAAGCGATAGAGGCTTTGGTTGCGTCAAAATTAAACTATCTCGACTACGCCAGCCTGGCCTCGTTAACGGACATATATAAAAATTGTTTCCGGATTGATTCTGGTTTGCTCAAGACAGAATGTCAACAAGCGAAGATTTTAATCAATGCCGGAAAGAACGTAGATCCTCACTTATACCCTAATTTATTTAAACTAATCAATGTATCGAAGACCCTACAAGTTGGTACTGCGACCGTTGAAAGAAGCTTTAGCGCGATGAACCGCATATTAAGCTGGGCTCACAACAGCCTTGACAATTCTTTGCTAGTGACTTTATGCTACTGTCAATCAATAAGGATATTATGAAATCCATGAACTTGGACAAAGTACTTGTTCGTTGGGTGAATAAAATATCCGAGTTGTGTCATTTCACTGACATTGGATTCGTTTTCTAGGATACTCAAATAATCAAGTACAGTTATAACTATTAATTCTGAATTGTTAAATGGCCGGGTAATCTTCCTTTTTATCAATAGACTTGCCTGTAAGGAATCCTACACAGAACAAAAAGAGTAAAAAAGAATGTATGAAATGCGTATGTTGTGACATGTACAGTACAGAAACATATATTATTATATTGTTTGGTATATTGCTTACCTTTTTAGCTTAAGTTTTATCAAATAGTCATTATTTAATATGACAATTAGGTTAAATGGGTGTGATTTGTGTTATTTGGTACAAGATTTTTACAGTCTTTCAAAATTATTGGGGTGGGGCTCGATAGTACGAAGGTATTGTTTCTGCAATAATTGGTTTGTCCGTCTGTCTCTTCTATCTACAAACCGTTTTTCATTAAAAAGTGTTTTGGCAGTAACTGGCGTGAAGGTTACATGAAAGACATAATTAAAATTTTAAAGAAATTAAGACTATATTTGGATGTGGTTTTCCTGAGAAATACAACTGGAAAACACTATTATTGAACCACTGAGGATGTGGTATTCTTCACTCAGGAATCCCGTTTTTAAAAGTCAATTGCCATTGCTGTAAATGTGGTGAGTAGTAATATACAGCTGTAGTAGATATTCAAGTGAAGCTAGTCTTCCTGTTGTAGTTTATGTGATCGAAGCATAGACAATATGGCATATAATTTAATCATGGATTGTTCAATCGTTTCATCTGAACGTGCAATAATATGTGGGATTTTCTTCTTGCTACCGTTACGAGCCTGTGCACAAGTGTTTATTGGGAACGATGAATCAATCTATTGCGGTGATAATTTTATATGTAGTATAGTGCATATTAATTAAGTAATTGTGCTCAATAAACATAACATTATATTTACGTATTAAACGTTGCTCGTTTTTTAAAACTTACTATATACCCTCGCAGAGTAACAATAAAATGATGGGATGTGTCTAAAATTTTCCCCCACGAACCGTCAGTAAAACAAGCATGATAATAAAAGTGCTTCCACTGTCGAAGGAACCAGTATTTACGTGATGCTGCATTCATGACTTTTAAATGCATTAAAGCTACTGACCATACTTTTTCAAGTGAGCACTTCCGAAGCAGATTATCAAGTAGTGGCCGACTTACAAGGCCATCTAATAACATCCAAATCCTAAAATATAAAACCGACGTGGGCGAAACGTTATTTGTTTATAGAGTTTAATTCGACCATATTACTATAATCCTTTTATCCTTCAGTCAAACAAGTTGGGTCAGCCAGAAGAGCTGTTAGAAATATTCTTAGGTGCAAATTATATATGCGTACCCATTCTTTTGTCATTTATTGCTGCCGCAGCAAGTGCGGCCTATGCTGGCGAGCAAGGCAGAATCTTAATTTACGTAGCGGGCCATTCAAAATTTTTTTTATTGCGCTACATTGTTGTCTTCGAGCATAATGCACTAGGCAAAATAATCAAAGAGAAAATTGCACGAGACTGTTGTGATCACTTGTATGCTTTATATCAACCTCCTACCCAGGCGCTTTAGAGGAAAAAATAAAAAGTCGCGCTAAGCTACTACATAGAGATCAGTGGCTAAGAGATCGCGTCGTCCCCAAGCGCGCTCGCGCGCTCGTTCTATATTGCCATTCTATAAAGTAGCTTATCGCGATTTTTCTCGTTTCCTCTAAAGCGTCTGGGCACGAGGCTGGCTTTATATGGAGAGTTGGAGGTTTTCTGCTGTTTTTGGTCAATCTTATGTTTTTGAGTTGTGTTAAGTGAAACTCAGACGCTTTCTGTACCTGTAAGAAACGATTTACGTAATGCTACGAAATGTCGTGAGTTTCAGATGCATTTCCCCGAACTTCTCAAATCATGTGTGATAAATTTTAACTGTCTCAAGTGTGCTAAGTGAATGGCGATGCCGATTGAAATTGTCTTTCAAATGGCAAGTTAATGAAGGTTAGCTGGATTCCTTCCCAGTTACTCTACAACACACAAATAGAGCGCATTTCACTGTTCTACTTATAATGTGTGTTCTACTGTTCAGGCAAAACGTATATAAACGTATCTCTTATATAATGAGCGTACGCAACGATACCACCCAGCATGGGCACCCTGATGGCCACAGGTTTATGATTTACTACTACTACTACTACTACTACTACTACTACTACTGCTGCTGCTGCTGCTACTACTACTACTACTACTACTACTACTGCTGCTACTACCCTTGAAACATTTCCTCGCCAAGACGAACTCCGTATGTGTTTGCATGAGATTGTCCGGATAACTTTGGCGCGCATGAACAACATGAGCACTGTATTACACACAGTAAAAACACACATTCGCGTGTTAGTCTCACGGTTATAACCCAGTAACTTAGAGACTTTTAGATCGAAGGGACTGCGGAGAAGGTGGACTTACCGGCCTTAGCCCCCGTCCCCCACCGCCCCATGAACCAGTCGTCATACATACATCTTAGAATACACACAAATTTAACATATTAAGATTTTCACAACCATAAAGACGTTACACTGAAGAAGACATCCTATATATACGCCAGGTAGCAGACGTTTTTGGAACCTGAATTACCAAGGAAGAGAAAGACACCAGCAGGCTTGAATAGAAAAATTTATTACACACAGTAATTTTTTCGGGGCTGTTTTGGTCCCAAAATGGGGAGCCAAAATTACAGCCCTTGATGGGGCCAAAACAGCCCCATTAAAAGGGCCAAAACAGCCCCATTAAAAGCGCCAATTTTAGTGGGGCTGTTTTGGCCCAAAAAATGGGGCCAAAATTTTGACCCTAAAACGGCCTTAGTGGGGCTGTTTTGACCCCAAACGGGGGCCAAATTTACAGCCCTCTTGATGGGGCCAAACAGTCCCAGCTTTGGCCCCATCAAAGGGCCAATTTAGCTTTTGTTGAAGTTATTTTCGTTCGGCATATATAATAATATTAATAACTTCAAATAAAGCTAAATTGAGCCTTGTTAATTGGAACTAAAATTGGTGAAGATAAAATATAATAGTGAGTTACACAACAATTTAAAAGTTAACAAAAATATATTTATAAGTTTGACATTAATCTTAACTTACACATATATGTATACATGCAAGTTAACAGTGCAAAACTAACAATGGCAAACTAGCATGCATGCAAGCTATGCAATGCAAATTTTAAATTATTTGTGTTATTCAAAACTTACAAAACTTAATCTATTGCCGTAAACTCGATGCAGGTTTGCTAGCATTTGATTGCATGACCAGTAATTGCCATCGCAGCTAATCGAACTCGTCATATATGGTTTGGAAACTCCATGAAAGTACATTATAACTCAGTATCTATATTATTGTCCAGGTTTCTGCTAGAATGTGATTTTATCACATCCAAACAACCAATAGTAATGTCGAAACTAAAAAATAACATTCTTGCATAAACATAAACATAAACTAATGAGTTATATTGTACTTTGCAAGTTGATGGTAGTCTCAATGATGAAGACCTGATTTATACGTATGTCAATACCCATTTACCCCATATTTTAAAATACATGTATCTTGATGGCTATATGATTGTATACAACGTTAATTTCAAGGAGTTAATTTTACTCCAAAAATGGAATAAAAAAAGGTACCAGTTGACTCGAACAGCGTTGATCACATCAGTACCAGGGCATTCAACAAACACTTGGTTCTCCCCAATAATCATTAACAGGTCTACATCCTCCGGGTACCCAGTGCACAGTACACAAAACTGGACCATTTCGTCCCGGACCATACTCTCCATTGTTGACGAGGGCTATGGAAAAAATGTAGATATTGGTGTAAAACACAACTACTCAACTAGAATACGATTACACATCCAACATAGAATATGAAGTATGAGGTCAGAGTACTAGCACAACATTAAATGTCCCGCAGTAAATAGCACTTGCCAAACATCAAATGTCCTGCAGAAAGCAAGCTAGATTATATACTTTGTCTCAATGGTGAAGCTAGACATTGACAACTAGCTATGCTATGCAAATACAACCCCCACCCTCAAGGGCAGTATCTTTTTTTTCATACTATATCAAGTTACACAGCCAGTTGCAAGTGGTATAAGCTCTCGTTTATTGACTGACTTATCAACACTAAAAACATCAACACTAAAAACATCAACAACGACTTGTAGCAAAAGATAGGAAATGTATAATATGAATGGCCCTAGACCAATCCTATAAATTCATAATAAATAACCGTGAAAAGTTTGGACCCCAACGCGAAGCAAAATGATCAATTAAATTATCACCATTAGGCCGTAGGACGAGCATCCAAAAGATGCAATTCCGTTGCATCCCTCGTGGAACTACGTAATTTTCACATGAATCAAAAGATAAAAACTTACTTTATCAGAATCCGTTGCTCCCCAAACGAAACAAGTGCACAATTGGGAAAAAAATCCCTCCAAAGTTTGCTATTTTCGCGCTTCGAAATATTCGAACCGCCATTGTTTTGGCAGCAAATACGCATGCGTATGTCAGCCAAACTCGCACTGCGCACGCGCAGGCAGGAAAAATGGATTTTCCCTTTGGGTTTTCCCCGACTTCCCCGTAAAAGCAACAAAATAAAATCACGGAATAGAGATCAAACCTTGTAATATTATCGAATAAATACACACACATTAAATATTGTTTAAAACACATTGTACATTTTGCTTGCTCATTTGCTAAATCACTTCAATTCATTGACTATTGTTTCAAAATACCGTTTTAACGTTTAATTCTACTTATTAACATTCTAATTCAATTCAAATTTGACTCAGGTAAAAAACCCACCTGTATCAAACAGGACGGAGAATATATAAATATACATACAATTCACACGATCAAGGAACAAATTAAATATTTCGCTAAACTAAAGCCTTGGCCAAACGTAAGAAACATTGTCGCGGAAATATTTGTGATTTTCAATGTTTGCTCAAATGTTTCCCTGTCAGCCTGTCTCCCAACATCTGGAAACATTGGCTTTTATTGCAGAAACAAAATTTGCTTCCCGGAAAGCAAAAATATTTGCTACCGAATTCAGAAATACTTGATGAAACACTCTTTCTCTGTTTGCCGATGCTGGTAGGACAATATGACATAACGAAACATTGGTAAGACAAATAATATGACAAATATCTTTGCACAACAATGTTTCCCAGTTTGTCCCGGGCTTTAAGGGATATTTATATAAACTCCTAGGAAAACCTCTGATTGAATCTTTAATGTATTATTGAATAACTATGCAAGCTTAAGTTATGTTTGGCGCTTCTTAAATTGTGCGTTCCATCCATCGCTTAAGTATATTCTATGGATACCAATCTTGGATTTGGACTAACTTTTGTATTAGTTCCAACCATCTATTCCAACCGACGAAGCCGGACTGCACCAGAGAAGGACCTTTAACTGTGGAAGAAACATGTCCGAGACACCAACTCGAAATTCATCATAAAAAATAAATTGGGAGGAAATATAAAATCCATAATTTTATCATAACTATCTATAATTGAAAGAAATGTTTTCATCCTTGAGCCCAGATTTTCATCAGTGCAATAAAATCCCACTTATTGGATCCTGGCCAAGGGCCTACGCTCAAAACGAGATTGCATGTATTCTACAATAAGCTGTCCTGGCTTTTGTCTGGTAAAGTTCTACTTCTCGTATTTGAACTATGACATATATTATATTGTGACATAAGTTGGTATAATTTTTAGCCACTATCTAGAATAACAAGGAACGATTTAGAATTTCCCTCAGTTTCTGTGTTGGAATTCAGATCATCATCATCAATTGTACAGCTCTCTTCATCAAAGTCTTCATGGTTGTTTTCAGACTTATTTGACATA
The DNA here is from genome assembly GCA_016169945.1 of Trachythela sp. YZ-2020. NCBI lineage: Eukaryota > Metazoa > Cnidaria > Anthozoa > Malacalcyonacea > Clavulariidae > Trachythela > Trachythela sp. YZ-2020. The sequence goes on from JADLSH010000395.1 coordinate 558,107, forward strand.
TGTTCCTCGACCAATTCAGAAGAATCCAAATTTTCCACATACACAACCTCACTAACATTTCTCCTTTTCGGTACACAGAACACAAGTTGGGGATAACTTTTCATCAGTCGTTACTTGAGTTTAAAAGCTCTATATTTAGATGCATCCACATTCTCGGTGTCCTTAGCAATGATAACAAATTTCTCCAGCAAATCTTTCACATAATTTATTTGCTTATTTCCAATGACCTCCGTCTCGATTACTTTCTTACAGAAGACATCATAAGACTTCTCGTACACTGATGTAGATCTTTCAGTCTCCGATTGCTTCTTCATCTCTCTGGTGAGAAATTTTGTATAATTGCAGTAGCAAACTTTGTAATAGCAAACTTCCAGTGCTACACAGTCTTTCCTCCGGATTTGCACGAGTATCCGTTCATCATTCTTTCTCTCGGCAGCTGTACGTAGAAGACCAGCATCAATTGTTTCTGCCAACATGAGTGGGATTCTTCTTCTCTTCTTAGTTACCTGGGGTGAAACAAATTATTAAACTAAATATCTGCTAATAACAAGGTTGGATATTTGTAGCATTAGAAACTAGTTTACCCTAAATAAATTAATTGATCACAATTCAAGATATTTTAAAACCAAACCCTATAATACATATCTCTGGGAGTACATGCTAAACCAAAATAATACATATCTCTGGGAGTACATGCTCGTTTCTTTTAGGCAGGATCTTATTAGCTTCTGCGACTGATTGACGTGTAATTTTTCGCCTTGGTTCTATTGGATCCTCATCCACATGTGGTTCTTCGGTAGAAGTTACAGTTTTAGAGCTAGTTCCTTCTCCTTTTTTTTCTTTTCTCTGTTATCTACGGACTACGGATCTTCTCTTTATCACAAAATCTCTTCCAGCATTTCATATGATGGTACCATTCTATTAGTTAATGCTGTCAGGGTCATCGATGTTCTCGTACGATTTATTAGCTATTTCAGCTTGTTGACATTTAAGTTTGGCCCATTTAGACCTACACTCAAGAAATTTCTTAAGCCTTTGGCGTGTAACTTTGCAAAGTTGCTCCGTAACGCCATCAAAATGCATAAAACATGAGGTATTCGAGTTTTATAAATATTTTCAGCCATGATAACTAAGCGTGTTTCCACTTCGAAGCATGTGCGTGTTTGTGCGCGTGCGCAGTACGAGTTTGGCTGACATGCCCATGCGTATTTGCTACCAAAACAATGGCGGTTCGAATATTTCGAAGCGCGAAAATAGCAAACTTTGGAGGAATTTTTTCCCCAATTGTGCACCTGTATCGCTTGGGGAGCAACGGAATCTGATAAACTAAGTTTTTATCTATTTATTAATGTGGAAATTATGTAGTTCCACGAGGGGTGCAACGGAATCCGTTTTCTAAGCATCTTTTGGATGCTCATCCTACGGCCTACATCTGCAAATTTCTATTGGTCAACTCACAGGCTGCCCAATTTCAGGGTGAATGATCAGGAGTTGCGTGTTTTTAACGGCTTTTTATAAACAAATTTTATACTCGCTACTCGTCAATTTGACTGCTGTCCCACCCTGCGTAAGACGGTATTGTTACCAGTTGTTTACGTCACGTCCACCATCATGCCCGAACAGTTCGAAGTATTATGAACATAGCCGAAATTGAGAGATTTTGGCTCCATTCGTCGCTAAATTTGCCCGAGTTATCATCAAACCATATTCGTTAGAAAGAGAAACCTTAGATATTTGAGTTTTAAGCGATACGGTCGGGCCGCTAGTAATTAGCCTTTACCTTCTATATACATATAACGAGCAACACACAATTTGACACAACATATACAGACCTGCCAACTCACCCGACTTTATCGGGTGTCACCCGATTTTTTAACAAATCTCCAGATCACCCGATCGAAGGACATGTTCACCCGATTTTTATTGAGTTTTCAACTTAAAATATGAATACTTATAATCGAGAATATTTCCTTTCCGCTAACAATTTTCGTTTTTTTTATTTTATTATATTTCTCTGAAGTTCTTTGTAGTTTCAATCAGTTTGCATTCGTAAGTCATAACATTGCATTTTGTCACAATTTAGTATATAAATGCACTTAATTTCTCTCAGTTATTAACGTATATCCTGAGTTCTTTCTAGTTTCTGAAGTTTTTTTTAATCTGATTTGCAAATCTCCGATCACCGATCGAAGGACATGTTCACCGATTTTATTGAGTTTTTCAGCAAAAATGAATGCCCATAATCGAGGAATATTTCTGCTAACAACGACGTTTTTCTGCCATTTTTATTAGTTTATATTTCTCGCAAGAAGTCTTTGTAGTTTCTAATCGGTTTACATTCGTAAGTCATAACATTGCATTTTGTTTTCATGCAATTTATAAAAGCAATTTCTCTCAGTTATTAACGTATATCCTTGGAGCACATTTGTTCTTTTATTTTTCTTGAAGTCAATTTTAACTGATTTAACCAAATCCCATGTTGGATTTTCCCAAGATCTCCAGATTTTTTATCGAATTTTTTCTCAATCTCCAGATTTTCTTCAGCCAAGGGTTGGCAGGTCTGCATATAGGCCACAGAAAAGGTTGCATAAACCGCTCTAAATGAGCCCATGGCGTAATTAAAGAATGCATTATACTATCATGTCAACTATATTTTATTGTTAAAGTGTAGTTATTTGACTAATTTAAGAATGTTTTTAGAACAGTTTTGGTGGAGTATAAAATTTGTTTATAAAAAGCCGTTAAAAACCCGCAACTCCTGATCATTCACCATGAAATTGGGCCGCCAGAGTTGACCAGAGTTGACCAAATTATTTCAGATGTAGCATGAGCATCCAAAAGATGCTTAGATTTTAAAGACTTTAATTATCTCTTCTTTAGTCTTGACGGTAAATACTCATTCGTCACATAGTGTGTCAAGCTAAGTGGCGTAGCCACTGATCTGAAAATGTAGTACCTGGATCGAGCTTCTATATATCTATGATATTGAAGTCAGTGAAGCTACAAATCAGTGTAATATTCTTGTGTTTTATTAATTAAATAGAGTCTACAAAATACAAGTTGCTTTAGCTTCCAATACAGTCTCTCTAAACCCGTCCTCCAAGCACATGCTCCATACCATATATGGTGATGCCTATATATGGCACTGTTCATTATCTAAATACTACATAAAGTATAACATCACTTTACTACATCACTCCCCATTTTAAACAAAACATTAACTAAATTTTTACTCAGTGTTTCTATGTGTTCAATATCACATCGTGCTATTAAAAGTCACATTTGATAAAGTGTATGAAAGGATATTGTGTCCATATCTTTCTGGTCTCTTTCGACTTCGATCAGATCTTCGCACAGGCATCCAATTGTTGTCATGACCGTCGTCATTAGGTAAGTTGTTGTTGTGATTGTCGTTGTTTCCATTGTATGGTGTAGGGTAGTCTTCAGAGTCATCTGACATATTGCCATCGTCTGATTTGTTTGGTTTGGGTATCTTATTACAGTGTGAAACATTTCGTCTAACAGTATGTCCGTCCTTACTAGTTGCTGTTATCTCACTGTTGTTCTTAAATGTTACAGTGTAAGGTTTGTTGTTAAAGTTAGCTGTCAGTTTGTTTTGTTTTTCTTGTTGTATCAATACCCAGTCTCCAACCTTTATTTCACTCTTCTTTGCATGGCGTCGTTTGTCGGCGTACTCTTTGTTGTACTTCTGTCTTCTTTCTTCGTTCTTACTTGCTTCGCCATGTCGATTAATGATCTTCTGTTTCTTCAATATTGGTAATTTATCTTTGACTGTTCTGTTGAACAACAGCTCTGCAGGTGGTACACCAGTTGTAGTGTGTGGGGTAGTGCGGTAATGAAGTAAGAATCGTTGTAATTCCTGTCTCCAAGGGCGACCTTCGATTTTCGCAGTTTTTATGGCTTTGCCTAAAGGCTGCATGAAACGCTCGACAGGTGCATTTCCTTGGGGCCACTTAGGTGTTGAGAATTCCACTTTTATTCCCAAGGTCTCTAGGTAATGGCGGTAGTCTTCCCCGTTGAATGGAGGGCCATTATCTGATCTGACAGTAGTTGGAATACCATGCACTGCGAATATCTTGTCAAGTTTAGGAATGACAACTGATGCTTTGGTAGATCCAACAATCTCTACTTCAGGAAATCTCGAATATCGATCTATCACAACTAATAGATATTCGCCCGATGGGAGTTGATGTTCTGGAACCTGTGTCATTGCAAGTGGTTCTGGGGGCTTGGACTCCCAACAGCTTGACACGTTATACAGTGTTCTATAGTATTTTTAACTATACTATCTATTTGAGGAAACCATACCTTCTCGCGCATTAGTGCTTTCGTCTTCTGTAGCCCGAGATGAGCTTCGTGCGCAATGTCCACTGCTCTCTGCTGTAGGCTTTCAGGTATGACAATTCTTGTTCCCCTGAGGATTAGTCCATCTGACGTAACAGACAGTTCATCTTTGACATGTTTAAATGATTTGACCACTTGAGAATACCACTTATTTAACTTTATTGCGGCGCGGAGTCCCTTTAGAGTGCTGTCTGCATTTGTTGCAATTTTTATCTCCTCTATTGTCATAGCTCTAGGAACACTAGATCTAGCAATAAAGTCTACATATTCTTCAGTCACTTTCTCCTGTGTTCTCGTACTGCTCGCTGTGGGGTGTCTGGATAGATAATCTGCTGGGTTTTCTGCTCCGGATTTGTACACAATCTTGAAACTATACGGCTGCAGGCGTAAAATCCACCGTTCGATTCGTGCAGAGGTTTTGGAGTTTCTTTTGCAATAAATAACCTCCAACGGTTTATGGTCTGTAACCAAGGTAAACTCGCTACCATACAAGAATAAGTGGAAGTGTTCCACAGACCAAACAATCGCGAGCGCTTCTTTTTCAGTCTGCGAATAGCGTTTTTCAGCTCCTGTTAGGGCTCGATTTGCATATGCAATTATTTTCTGGTCATCGAGTCCTTGTGTCTTTTGTGATAAGATACACGAAAGCCCAACTGGACTTGCATCCACAACTACAAAGGTCTCTTTTTCTTTGTCGAAATATGCCATACAGGGTGATGTGGCTAATGCATTGGTGAGTTGTTTAAAACTGTGTTCGTGAGTTGCAGTCCATTCAAATTTCACATTCTTTTTGGTCAATTCACGAAGTGGAGCTGTCAACGTTGCAAAGTCAGGAATGTACTGGCTACTATAATTAGCCATGCCAAGTAGGCTTCGTACCTCGCTTACGTTTGCGGGTTTGGGTGCATTCAATAAATCTTGAACTCGCTTGGGGTCTGGTCTTGTACCGTCTTTGGAGAAAATTGTCCAAATAATTCCAATGTGTTGTTTAGAAAAACACATTTGTCTCTGTTTAACTTCAAACCCTTGTGTGATAACCGATGTAAACATTTATCTAGATTATCGTCATGCTCAGCCCGAGTTGTGTCAAATATAATAATGTCATCCGCTATGTTCTTGACACCTTGTAGTCCTTGTAATTCTCTTTGCAAGGCATGCTGAAAGATTTCTGCAGAAGCATTAGTTCCATAGTTGAGGCGCTTGTATCGAAACAGTCCGATATGAGTGCTAAATGTGGTAATGTATCTACTCTGTTCGTCTAGAACAATCTGATGGTAAGCTTGAGATAAATCTAGTTTTGTGAAATATTTAGCTCCATTTAACTCAAAACTTACATCATTCACAGTTCGAATAGGATGTCTCACTCGCTGGATCGCCTCATTCGCCAGGCGCATGTCAACACATATCCGCACATTACCATCCTTCTTTGGAACGGCTACTACTGGTGGGACCCAAGGCGTCGCTTGGTCTTCTGGTACAGGTTCGATAACATCCTGGTTCTGCAGTTCCTTAAGTGCATTCTTAACTTTGTCTCGAATATGGTATGGAATTCTTCGCTGCGGCTGAGCCTTTGGTGTTTTGTTCTTGTCAATGTCTAGTTTGACTGTATTGCCCTTTAACTTTCCAAGACCATTAAATACTTTAGCATGTTTCGTTAAAATGTTATCTAGGGCAGCATCTTTCGTAGATACTTTGTTTAGATGCAGAGTAATTAGTCCCAGATCTTGAGCGGTAGACAATGATAAGATATTACCCGAGTTTCGACCTTTCACAACATAAAAGGTTGCCACTGACAGTCGCTTACGAGTTTCAATAATCGCTTCGAACTTACCAATAAATTTTACCGGTTGCTCTTGGTTATAGGCAAACGCTTTTGTTTTCGTATAGTGCAGGGAAATCCCGTTCAATTTAGAGTATGTCTGTTCGTCAATAACATTGATACTTGCCCCGGTATCAACCATTGTGTTGAATGATACGCCGCCTACTTTGACTCTGACATTTGTATTGTTTTTCTGTTCAGTCTTTACTTCATATAAGTATGATTCATCTGAATCAGAGCTAGAGTTTTGGGTTTCTTCCTTTTGTAGGGGTTTCGACGATCTTTTCTTCGACTTAAATTCTTGTTTGTAATTAGGTTGCTTGCTAGCACTTCGGCACACGCTAGCAAAATGGTTTGCTTTGCCACGGCTTGTTGCATGTCTTTTCGGTTGCCGGGCAACGGCCTTCGTGAGGAAATGCATGTCCGCAATTCTGACATGTTTTGCCACCGTTTGTATTAGTTCCAACTTTCGTCTCGATTTTGTTAGTTTCTGCGGTGTTCACGTCTTTCGACTCGATATGTTTTTCCTGGTACGTGCTTTGCTCGTCCCGACGTCCTTCCAAGAGCATGTCTTTCAAAGCAAACTGTGGGTCTCGTAATGCCCGCTTTCGAATTTTTGACGATGTTCCCCCGACGATTATTTGCTGCTCGATTTCGAATTCTACATCGTGGAACTCGCATGTTTCGGCCAGTGTTCTCAGTCGTGTGTGTAGAGCGTCCAATGATTCATTCTGCGCTTGTACCGTTTGTCGAAACCTATACACCTCGTAGCGGCGATTCTTTTGAGGATCGAAATATTCCGTCAACTTTTGTTTTGCCGTTTCGTAAGCTTCGTCATTGCCCGTTTCTAGGAGAGATCGGAAGATTTCTCGCACGCGAGAACCAGCTTGGTATAACAGAAGTGCACACTGTAAATTCAAAAGAGTAGTTTTGACCCCTAGGGGTCATTTCCGTCCCTTTGGAAAGAGGGTAGTTTCTACACCTCGGAAGGGTCGTTTCAACTCCAAGGGTAGTTTTGACTCCATGGAAGGGTCAAAATAACTCTTCGCGGGAATCTTGCGACTCCACGTGAGAGTAACATTACTCTTCGAAGGAGCCAATTTGACCCATCTCTGAGTCAAATTGGAAAGAGTAATAAATCTCCTATAGGAATTCCTATAGGACTTTTCTATAGGAATTCCTGTAGGAATATAATACTGTAGTATATTAATGATTGAAATAACATAAAAATTCCTATAGGAATTCTAATTCCTATAAGAATTCCTATAGGAGCAAAATTTCCTACAGAAGTTCATTAGGTATTTCCAGGGGAAATATACTTCCTATATCAAATGGGGGGGGGGTCATCATTGGTACCAAACTGATAATAGAATAATATACGTTTATTCCCTTTTTCGAAAAGATAAAACTATTTAAAATTGCCAAGTGAACTCAGCAATCTCAGTAAGAGATCGTGCATGCACTGGGCACTGGTGCCTAGTTTAAGTTTTCGCGCGCACAGCATTATGGGATAGCGTCGCCACAGAATAAAGATATATACAGAAGGGCCACTCAGTGGTGCAACGTGTCCTCGGTTTTTAAGCAGCTGGGAAATTTGTTGTTGCTGTGCAGAAAAATTGCTGGCACAGCCTGTTTTTTTCGTTGGAATTCGAATTTTGAATCAGAACTACAAAGAGAAAGTTTGTTGAGATCTGAACTTCTCTGACCGATGATCAAGATATTTAAAGAATGGGAAGTTTTTTATTAGCACACCAACTTTGCTTCAGATGTTAAATATGTCATTTTTAACGGTAAATTTTGTTCAAATAATGGCGACAAAGATACCTTGGTTTGGACTTGTAGTTGTGCCTTTCGAACTGTTGTACTTAGTTGTGAATTGTGCGGCAACTCGATTGCTTAAATGGCGTAAAACAAACTTGTACGTGAACTGATACCCATGGTTTGATAGAGGACGATTTTTCAAGTGGTTTGAGCCAAATCTGTGCGAGTGATGACCACATTTATATACACGAAGAAGTAGACCGATGAAATGAACACAACTTTGCCACGCGCGTGCTGAAAGAAGGACTGTCTGCTACACGTTGGTGTGATGAAACCAGAAAAAGGTACGCAAGATGTTCCTTACAACTTTAGGTGTCAGTTCTGGTTGTGTTTTCCCCAGATAATTTCACGTTTGTACAGGGTGAGGAACAAGTTCACATGCCTTCGCAGCTGTTGACGTTCTAGGTCCAGGACAGGGGTATAGCAAGCAAGTTCCGACAGCTCAAAATCTTAACGAAATCTCCCAAATTTTTGTACTAAATTTTGTATTCCCATCGTTTGTTGCTTTCGATAAACAGTATTTTGTTGACATAAAAATCGCCCTTCCGATTGAAATCCTCGGTTGTATTTCAAACATTGCATATTGGTTCACTTTTGATGCCCGGTATATTGGATAAAAGGATCGCAAATCTATTTGAACTACTAGGTTCATCTTTTGTTATAGTTTCTGGTTCTAATTTGTTAATTCTTGTATAGAAAAATCAACCCGTTACTCCTTCTAGAACAAAAAATATTTTAAATTATATCTCGTCGTATTTTCTCGTCTCATTCAGTATTTAAACCGAGTCCCTACAGAGCCAAATTACAAAAAATCTAACCGAAATCTCCAAAATTATGCCCCTATTTTTGAATTCTCTAGAGGTGTGGAAAAAATAAATTCATAATCGTTTTGAGTGAAAAATTGCCCTTGAAGGCAAATTTCGCCTTTAGAACGCGCGCTAGTAAGCATGCAATGTGAGCAAGCTAGCTGTTGAACCACGTTCCAATCAACTGGGATTCCTTTCGGCTGAAATTACTATACCGTGCCCTTATTTGGCGCGATTCACGCGAATAGTTTCAAATGTTTTCCCACTACAAATAGGCATTTTTAGCTTTCTTTTATTGCTGGAAGTAACTTTAGTACCATTTATATTTCGACTATGTTTTTTCAAAACCTAACTTGGTCATATAAATTTAATAATAAATAAATCTAAAATTCCAGAGACTTTTCAATGTCTGAATGTCATACAAAACTTGAGCTCAACCTTTATACAATTTTTCCCCTCAAAAATAGAGTCTCATTTGATATTTGTCTGATGAAATGCATTGGTTTGTTTCACATGTACAGTAATCACCTTGCTATGTTTATTTAAGTTTCAACTTAATCAACCAACTGAATGATTTTAGATGGTTTCATATGCCTGTGTTTATTCACTAATTGTACAATTCAACACAAATTTTTGAAATGATTGAAAACGATATATTTACTGACTCCCTTATACATTGATTTGCAATATTTTATTTCAATTGAACATTTCCTAACAAATGATGTCATGCACTATACATTCATAGCAAGTTCAGCAAAGTTGCTGCCACACAAGTTATGTTTTTCTCCAAGATAATTGAAAAGTTCATCTATTTCTGCAAGCTTGCATACGAGAACTAGGCCACCTTCATTGCCATGCTGATGACTGTCAAACACAGCTAGGTTTCCATTATCAATAAGTATGGCCACTGAATTAGCTGGTGGGATAATCCAAACGCCAGCATGCCTTTTCCCTCCTTGAAGCATTTGAACAAATGTTTCTTTAATGTCATCCACATTGAAGAATCCCAAATCGTGCAAAATTTGTAAGTTCAGATCCTTAATCTTGCCGACCACATCTCGAACTTCCAAATTTGGTTGGTTATGAGGCAGATTCAAACCTTGGTACAATAAATTCCCATTCAAAATTGTTTGTTTGTAGCTGCTTGTCATAGCTCGGATATCACTTTCATTAGATGGGATGGCCAATGTTTTTAATAGAAACTTTCGGCACCACATTGAAGCAATAATTGTGCAAGCATTACTTGCCAGTGGTCTTCCACCTATTTGGGTTTGGCAGATACTTGTGGGGAACAGCCATTCCATGATTCCATTTGTGTTTTGCTGTGATTGTTGAGGTGGTTCCTGCTGCACTACATGGTTAACTAAATTTTGAACTTCCCGAAGAGGTTTCCGCTTTTTGTGTCTGTTATGCTGAGTGGAATCAGAATTAGCTGGTGGTGCTTGCTCTCGTTGCAGATGGTGATTAGAAGGCTTTGGTGGTGGGTGTAAATTTGCAATTTTGTCACTCAGTTTGTTTATTGTTTCATCTATAATTTGTAGATCAACAGTTGGCAGAGGTTCCATATTGGCTGGTTCATCATCAGGATTATCATCAAGTTGGGCCTCCTTGGCTGTATTTGGATGTAAAATGGCATCTTTGGCAACTTTACCAAGCTCCTCCACTTTACTTTGAAGAAAGGCATGACAAATTGGGCAGAAAGTAGTGCCATTGAGACATTTAACATGGAATGAATGCCAACACCCTTGAAAAATTCTCCATGGTTCATCGTCGTCGTTAATGGTGCACGAGTGGAGGTCACATATGCAATCTTGGTTTGGTTCCTCCTTTGCGCTGAAGCCAAGAGGAAGAGCTGTGTATTTAACTTCTGCTTGTCCAAAAATGTGTGGTAAGCGGACATATTTTGTTTTCCTTCTTATAAAACTAGAAGCACAGCCAATGTTATCATTTATCACAATGAAAATGTTTGTCAAAAATTCTGCACATCGGACCTTTAGGTACTTAAGTTGCTGCTGTGAAAAACTGAAGTGTTTTGGAGGGGTGAAATTTAATCGAAAGTTAGCTTGTTTGGTCTTGGATTGAAATATACCCTTTGCCCTTTCCTGAAGTTTAGCGGCAGTGTCGGAAGGCTGAGTTTGGGCTCGGATGATGCTGTGTGTATTCTCCACTGGATATTCATCAAAAATTGTGGGCCACTTAAAATTGTTCATAAAGCTCATTGTACTTGCTTTTCCAGTGGGAAGTGTTTGATAACCACACAAGGAGCTTATTGTAATGACGGCGCTTTAGGCACAGGAACATTACCCATATCCGGATCATTGAATTGTAGTATTCTTTAAAATTGTTTCTTTTGAAAGTGATTGTATAAATTGTCAAAACCAGTGGGATATAGTTTTCTAACAAATTGAGTAGTGTACCATATTGAGTGTCCTTGGAATTTTGAAATTTGATCATCACTTGATCTCGTATTAATGTCCAACTACCATACACTGTTTCTAGTATGAGATTTATTCTCCAGGGTTTGGGTGATTTTGTCAGCTTACTGTTTGGGAACAAATAACTATAAACTTGGTTGAAGAACGGTCTAAATGTATGAAAAATGTCTTCTCTACTATTTAGGGAAATGTGCAATGGACCCATAGTGGGAATGAGAGATGTTATGGCAGGGATTTGACCACTCCTAGAGTTGCAATTTTCCACAGTATTGGAGGATGACTGATGCTCCTGTTGAGATGCACATGATTGCTGATACTGGATGAGAGATTCGTATATCAGTTGTCTACAATAAAATTGGCATGGCCAGTCACCAGGCTGAATTATGACAAACTTCTTCAAATAAGCTGCTAAACCTGATGCCACAATTGTATCATATGCTTTGGAAAAACCACCCTTTGATTTCAACTGTAACTCGACAAAGTCATTTAGATGCAAATCATCCATTGTTCTCATCATTCGAACTCCAGACTCGTCACCATAGCCATGTTCTTCTAGAATGTGTCGTTCAAGATCCGGTGTAAAAAACAGCGTGGTCAGCCAATTTGGCATAGTTGAGGCGTAGCTATTGCTTAACAGTGCAGCCTGTTCAGGGGAGGTTATAGCATCTACACAAGCTGGTATGTCAACACCATCTGTGCAATGGATTCTGGAAATATTTGATGGTACCTTTATTGCTCTCAATTGCTTGAATGCCTTTACTACAATTGTACACATGCTCATTGGATTGCAAGTTCTCAGAATGGCTGGTCTTCGATAGGTGTGAATTTTGGTGAAGTCATCGATTATAAGTACCAAAACCCATTCATTTTGGATTGCTTGGTTGAAAAAAATTTTCAGACTTTCCTCATGATTTCGCGACAGTTGGCTGCGGATTATGTCAGATGTTTTACGGCTGCATGTATGTCCCATCCGATATTGTGTATCTATGCCTTCTTGAGTCATCCTATTGGAGTTAAGATAGAGTGCATTATCTACTTGCATAACATTACACATCTGGCTGCGGCAGTAGCACATAGTATAAATTATCGACACTGTTCTTACTCGGTTGAGATCCTGACGCCTGTGGGAATGACGGTCCTCTGAAACTGCTTGCAAGATGTGTTCAAATATATTTGGAGCACCTGCCTGACGACAAAAATCGATGAATTCATTTGGTTGATATATTGCTGGTTGGTTTCAAGAACAAAGTTCTCATATATGCTCTGTTTTATTTTCTCCAGCTCCAATTTGAGATCACATCCTGCAAGAAAAGCATTGACTTTGTCATTTGTTGTTATTTACTTGTTAATTTGTAATGTTATGTTAACCAGGATAATGGCAAGAATTCGGGAGACCAGGGCAAATGTTTCACTGGGGCCTCTATAACAACATCATAGTATCATTGGGGCAATTTGACCACAATTTGTAAAGCCTCCTCTCAAGGAGCTCACAACATGCATGTTGTCCAGGGCAAGTACCCCATTCCCTACTCATGGAGTATTGTTACAGTCTGTTTACATTTTGTGCATGTAATATACAGTACAGTATGTACATACTTCCAGACAGGGAGTTGAACTGCGTCTTAATATCATCATACATTTCTGCTGGCATAAGCACATCTCCATTGGCCCCTCTCCGTAACACTCCAAAGCATGTGTCTTCTGCCACCCATACCTCGTTATTGGTATCCGACGAAGTTCTAGCTGGGACAGTTCGTTGTGTTTTCTTTGGTCTTCCTGCTTTATCTTTTTTATTTGATTTAACCAACTAGCATATTAATAAAACCAAAACAAATTAGACACTGTGCTTTTTAGTATAATTTGAATTTTACTTGCCACTTGGCTTATTAAAAATTGTAAAAAATTACCTGAAAGGACGTTTTTCCTGTGGTTCTGTATATATACAAAGCTCTTCGACAAGTAGAACATAATATCCCTGTCCCTTCGTGCGAAACACCGAAGCAACTCTCCAGAAGAGCGCTTTGTGGAAGGCTATTTCTTGTAGAATTTAACTTTTGTTTGCAGCATTTGCCACACACGGCACAATAAAGGTTCTTTTTATTTGGAAATGCAAAAACAGCGTTCAAAACAAGCCAAAGAAACAAGACACAGAAAAAAAATTGGCCGGACATGTTTTTGTTTACGAATTTAAAGGCCCCGCCACCGCGCGCGAAAATAATTGCGTGGTCTCCACGCAAGCCAGACTAGCGCATGCGTAACAAATTTCCCAGCTGCTCGGTTTTTATGCAAAAATATGCAGTTTACTGGCCAGGAAAATGGCAGATCAGCCAGTTCAGCTTGCTTATTGGCCAGAAAAAGCAATTGACTGGCCAGAGAAATGGCGGCCAACATGCGTAATGCGATATGCGCGACCCCAAAAAATTCAAAGGTTCCCAAGAGAGTGAACCCTCTATATAATATATACTCTATGGCGTCGCTTTGAAAATTGAAATTTTTGTCTTTCATCTGAAATATTTTATGGTCGGCATTTTTCCGATTTATTATTGTATGAAGAAGAAATCTTTTCCCTCGAAGTGCAGAATGATATTCAAGAACTCACAGGTAAGATTTATTTTCTGTTTAATTTGTTATTTACGTTTTTTAATTGCAAAAATCGGCAGTGATATTTTGTGTATATTGTCACTGTGAAATTCCGTTAAATATTTGAATTAGCCGCGTTATATTTGCATATAAAACCAACGAACTATCGCTTCTTAACACCAAAAGAAAGATTAAAACATCAATTTGAATTGATCTCTAGGAATTCCATACCAAATTGCGTAATAAAGTAATGTATTTTGGCAATTGTTTATAAATCTTATAAATAGATGGCACTGACATCAAGTAAAGTCTTTGTTAATAATGCTATGTAGTGACTCACACTTAGGCAAATAAGTGAAATAACATTACTTTAAATACAACCTTTAACATCAAAATAAGTTTTAAAGATAAGTTAAAACAGTAATAAGAATTGGAATAACAGAGTGCAGCTAGTGTTTAGTGTAATTTATGCTTAATAGAAGAATTTTACCTGTTTTTACATGAAACTGTTCAGATCGGGTGGTAACCCCCAACCTGGCCCTAATAATCCCTAATGCCTATTTCGGTTGCTCATATATCGAGAAAGAGCCAAAACACCTTGGCTGACTTATGTAATATAAAAAAAATTCCAATTAACCTGAAATCATAATTTTGTGAACAAGTTTCACCATTATAACCCACAGAAATGATTATACAGAGATCTTTCAAGATTGAAATGTATCTAAACAATTTTAACATAAATTACTCAGTCCAGTATATGCCTTATACAACCTAAAAAGTCTGAAACAAATAATCCCCAAAAGTTTTTGCCATATTTACAAATTAGTAATTCATTTTATTATATAAACATAAGTGTTATATAGAGTTTTATGCCACTGAGAAAAATCGTATTTAAACACACGTAAAAAATACGATATTTTTCGTGTGAAAATATCATTTTTGCAAGCCGATCAACAAATTTACATATTTGTTTTGAGTTTCTACATGAATTGTCGTTTGTTTATAATTTGTTTATAAAATAAACAGAATAGTACATGGTTGCTTGGAAATATGGAATTTATTTCTCGTGTTGAAGAGAATATTGCTCACTCGTTCGCTGCGCTCACTCGTGAGCAATATTCTCTTCAACACTCGAAATAAATTCCATATTTCCGCGCAACCATGTAATATTCTCTATATATTGTATATGCTGTCTATTCCAGTTGCCAAGGGCTAACCACAAATTCATGTGAATTTACCAGGATAATGCTAGTGTGTGTTATTGTTGTCAATGTGTGCATGTGTTATTGATGCCAATGTGTACTTGATTGTTGTTATCATTTGGCAACTGTACTGTGTAGCTTAGATACCCAAATTTGCAAAATTTAGAATATTTACCATCTTTCGGTTAACCCATTAAGGTGCAATACACATCTTTGCATCATACTACACTATTTCAGTCATTCTAATGCTAGTTGCTGGACAGTTTAATTTACTTGTCAAGTGGAGATTGTTGCATGTGAACCTTTGCATTGTCAATATTAACAAATGTGCATTTAGCCTAATATTCATAATCATTTTTTTAATGAAAATTTTAAATAGCAACCCTTATCAGAAAATGTTTGTTCACCAAGTCCATGGTTGAAAGCAAATAAAAGAGGCAGATCAGCAGAGAAAAACATTAAATTTGGTTGGAATCAGTCCTTTGAATTTCCAGATGAGGTTTGTTGTATATTGTGCTAAATATTGTTTCTTAGCCTTACCCCCATGCACCTGTACAAAGGTACCATTGATGCACCTTACTTTAGCATCCGGAGAGTACCCGGAGAAAACCCCTCGAAGTACAGGAGAGAACCAACCAGACTCTACTTACCCTGTACATGAGTTGATAAGCGCACCGGAAGCAACCTTACCGAGGTAACTAACGTGTTCAGACCTGCAGTAATAGGCTTAACTCACTGGTAAGAGACAAGCGCGCTTAGCCACTCGGCCACCCGTGATTCCCACCTGTTGATAGTCCTGGTATCCATAATGGGTGTTAGGGAAAATCTCAAACCCTGTTCACTCACAGTGATGGTTTTATATTTTCAGACCCATAGGTTTGAACAGGGTTAATAATAATAGGTAGCAAAATTTCATAAATGTTCCAGATTTAGAAGGCAGTGCTATTAAGTTGAAAAAAGCTCGGAATGCTCAGCATGCTCATAATGAGAATTTGTGTTTCTATAACATTAATTGTATAGAAGCAAGGCTTTGTATTGTTTTCTATAGTTTAAGTGTTGCCATGACACATTGACTCATACATTGCCACAGGTCCGAAGGTGGTGGGTGTTGAGAATTACTTTTAGACAAATACCTTGTTTTTAGAATGTCGTCAACGAGCTGCAATTTGGACATTGTCCCAGACCTTGCTACGAGGCAGTGGTGGAAGAAAGAATAGTGGCTGTGAGAAGATTTTGAAGTTGTTAAAGGTAATATATCATGGAAATTACACACTATACCAGGATAAAATTCCTCTTCTCTGGTATAACTTCTCTGTCGATATGTTGATATCAGTTGTTATACACTTTAACAGTTAATGCGAGAGTCAACCATGCAGAATTGTCAATTTTTGAGTAAATATGCAGGGTGTAGTTTAATTATTTGGTATATATAGTGTATAGTAGTTTGATTAAATTTAATTTTACATGTCTGACCCCAGGTCTAGAGCAAGTGTCATTTGTATAAATTATTCAAGTTTGATTCAACATAAAAAGATCATTCATTTTAGACCTCTCCCCATTTTCTGCCAAATGTTGTGGTAATTAATTGTCGGTATTCAAAGTTTCAAACCTAAAGTTGAGTAGGGTATATTAACTGTTCTTGTAAGAATGGTGTCAGAATATTTATAATTGTGAATACTATGCACTGATTAATAAATGTAATTATATTTTGTAGGGAACTGATGATGTGGACTGCCAAGTTAAAGCGACAGTCTCACCTGCAATCTTTTTGTGTGATACTTCGGTTATGTATGTTGTTGGGGAAGGAAGAGTGCTGTCTTAGCTTCACGTGAAGACAAACTTCTAGACTGTCTAATTCTGTTATTTTGCGTTCATTACACGTACAATTTTGATTATAAAGTCCAGAGAAGTGCAATGATATTTTTAGAGAAAGCAACCTTTGGAATCAACTATAATAACCAAATCCCTCTTAGCGTTACTCAAGTTTTTACTCTGTTGGGTCAGTGAAGGATTAAGACTTTAGTGCATTCTCTTGGTGTATTTTTAATTGTATATAACTCTAGTGACGTATTAAATCCATTTATTAAAAAGGAGAGCTTTGTCTGTTTAATACGTCCCAAGGCCATGTTACACGAAACGATATTGAACGACGATTTATTGATATATAAATGTTAGAAGTTCATTTACATATCAAATCTTCGCTAAATTTCGTTCTGTGTAACAGCTTACGACTAAATTTGTACAAGGAGTAGAGAATAGCTGAAACGACCCTTTTGAATAGCTGAAACGACCCTTTTTAATAGCTGAAACGACCCTTTTGAATAGCTGAAACGATCCTTTTGAATAGCTGAAACGATCCTTTTGAATAGCTGAAACGACCCTTTTGAATAGCTGAAACGACTCTTTTGAATAGCTGAAACGACCCTTCTGAATAGCTGAAACGACCCTTTTGAATAGCTGAAATGACCCTTTTGAATAGCTGAAACGACCCTTTCGAAGGGTAACGTTCCTACCCTTTGAGGAGTTAAAACTACCCTCTGAAAGGGGTAAAATTCTACCCTTTCGAAGAGTAAGCACCAAAGGGACTGAAACGACCCTTTTGAAAGGGTAGTCCTGCGGTCAAAAAAACTACTCCTTTCAAGGGGTCAAAACTACTCTTTTGAATTTACAGTGCACGTTTGCGTTTTGGATCCGTAATTCCAGAGGCCAAAATGAACATTTCGAAGTCGGATAGCCAGTTACCCCATCGTGTTGCGATGCTAGCACCAACATGTGCTTCGGGTCGAAATTCAGGCATTGGCTGAATAGTGACTGGAATCGCATTTAGATTTGCCAATCCTACTTGTTCGACCGGCTCTGGATGTTCTGCCATACTTAAATATACTTTATTCTCGTCGCCAATATAATGTAATATTCTTATGTTTTATTAATTAAATAGAGTCTACAAAATACAAGTTGCTTTAGCTTCCAATACAGTCTCTCTAAACCCGTCCTCCAAGCACATGCTCCATACCATATATGGTGATGCCTATATATGGCACTGTTCATTATCTAAATACAACATAAAGTATAACATCACTTTACTACAGTCAGTTTTAGATTTAGCGGTCATATTGGAGGGACCACCAATGGCCGTCGTACAAGGAAGGAATGCAGTACGAGGAGATATTTTCAATTTGCGCTGTGTTGGGCGATGGAATTATTGAAGTTTAATTGGAAATATGTAAAGGAGTTGGTCACCGATTTGGTTTGATTTCGGGCGTTTCTCGGCGAAAATTTGTTCGCGTGTGTATGTTGTTGTCAGCCATGAGTGAGCATATTCACTTGAAAACTTTGGAATAAATCACCGTACTGTGCCTCTCGGCGTAGTAATCAACGAAATGACAAGAAAGGAGACAGTTCCACATCTGAAAGTAATACTGAGCAAATAGTGATGGCGAAAGATCGGCCGTTACCAACATTACTTGGAAATTTGGTTACATTAAGTGTTCAAATTTAAAATTAACTATAGTTTACTATAACCACATTCTTCTTCCTCAACTGTTCTGTTATACCAATATACCAGCATGGTGCCAGAATATTTGGAAATTGTTAATACTATATGCACTGATTAATATGTATGTACAGTATATAATTTGTAGGGAACTGATGATATGGAAAACAAAATAGAACAGGCGATCTCGCCTGCAATATCCTTGAGAGAAAATGATGTGTTCGACACCTTGTTCATCTATGTTGTTTGGGGAAAGAACGGTGTTCTGTGATGCTTCATGTGAGACAAACTTTTAGACACTTCAATATTAATGCTTTGCATGTAATTTTGATTATAAAAGGCAAAGAAATGTTGAGAAGTCATGCATAACAAATCCCAGAACAGTGTAACCGAACTTTTTAGTCTGTTGGGTCAGTTATAAGGAAAAGTGTTTAGTAAATTTACATAGGTGATTATTGAAAATTCTCAATGCTGATTGGTTGCACTACCTCAAACTAATATGCGATAATCACCTACACGATAAAAGCGGCTTAAAAACGCTTTAGGTGATTATCGCGTATTAATCCGAGGTAGCACAACCAATCAGCGTTGAGAATTTTCAATAATCACCTATGTAATTTTACTAAATGGTATTGTTGCATTTTAATTGTAACATTCCCTTAGCTTGATTTGTATATTGTGTGTATGATATTTGCGATGTTCAAATCTATTGTTTTAAAACAACAATACTGTCTGTTTGTAATACTTCCTATATATATAATATTTGCTGTATTTTACTTATTGGTGGCCTGAACATGCATCAAATAATCATTAATCAGTCTAACAGCAAAGTGTGTAAAAATGGTTAAACGGTAACCGATCGGAATAGAAGTAGCCCTTTACAGGAGTTTGATGACTCTTTTGAAGAGCTGAAACTACCCTCTGAAAGGGCATAATTACTCCATGAAGGAGTAGAAACTACGGCATAATTACTCCATGAAGGAGTAGAAACTACGCCTTGCACGAAAGCTACTCTAAGTTACAAAGCTGAAATGAACCCAAATAGGATGCGAAATGATTCTTTGGGAGAGCAGAAATGGCTCTTCAAATGGGTAATTTTTACTCTGTCAGAGAGTCAAAAGACCCTTTGGAAGGGTAACCTTGTGCCCTTTCAGGAGTTTAAATGACTCCTTGAAAAGGTTAGAATCTACCCTTTGGAAGAGTAACCTCCGAATGGACGGAAACGACCCTTTTGAAAGGGTACTAGTTCTATGGTCAAAAAAACTACTACTTTGAAGGGGTTGAAATGACTCCTTTGAATTTACAGTGTACCATTAGGTTCCAGATCTACTTGTCGGCTAAGGTGTCATTAATTCCTTGGCACAAAAAAAAACTTGGGCTAAATATATTAGGCCATCCTTTTAAAGCAAGGTCTGAAATTTGCAGTATCCTGATATCAGCAAGACACTAAAATTTGGTGTTGGATACTAAACAGTGAATTAATTGTATTCTGACTGATTAATGTCTTTAATCAACATTCAAGACAAGTGCATAGAAGCTTGCTTAAGGTTTATATGCATCTTAGTGTATCATGATACCAAGTTATTTAGTGTCTATGACTGTTGTGCCTTACTTTGTTATTGTTACTTGTAACAGTGAGATGGGTCAGGAATGGATAACCCTGTTGGATGGATACTGAAAAATAATTTAAATTTCAGATTCTGGAAAGGGGGTCTATAAATGGTATAGTCATGAATATTTTTTCGAACACATCCAATCATCAGAAATTTTTTTTGGACGGCATATGTACGCATGGTATTTTTTCTCCGTACAACTCTCTTCTTTTACTGTAAAACAGTTTAATTGTCAATTTAAAATATTATTTATTTAAAACAATATTTATATGTAATTAAAAGAGTACAACATGGTGAAACCACATGTTTGTCTCACATTTATTTTATTACTATATATATATAGGCCTATATAGTCAAATCTGCAGACATGCATGTTTCGCCGTTCAACGGCTCGTCAGTGCAGCTTGTAACGCAGTCTAGATGCGAGTGACTTCGTATTTATATATATATATGAACTTGTTGTATTGATTTCTTCAGACATAAAATTAACTATTTATTTGTTAATATCCAAACGTTTCGCCGGTCAAGGCTTCTTCAGTGGAATGGTTAGTAGCAATATTAAGATCCTAGTGTATATACAGGCGTGTCTAATTACAAATTCTAGCTTAGTTCTATTATAAACGGAAGTAATAAAATACTAATCATGCATTAGTAATAAGTTGTTTTAGGATATAATTCTTCTTTAGGGAACATTATAAATTCTTTAGGTTAAACACAGTTTCTATATAAAATACTAGGTTCAAATCTATCTATCTACAAATTGTTCTCCCAACGCAACTGTTCATAATGTCTTCAGGTTGGTTCTGTATTTCAAAAGCCTCTATATATCTTCGTTCCTCGTCATTTCGGATATTTGAATGCAAAATCCTCCAGGTGATCTGATTTCCTTTACGATTCTTATGTGATGATAAATGTTTAAACACAGTTTGCTTCTCCATTGTTAAATGTTCTTTAATTCGTGTACCTATTGTTCTGCTAGTCTCTCCTATGTAGATGGTTCCGCATGTTACACACTTAATTTCGTAAATGACATTCTTCTTCAAGCAGCGATTCGGTTTGGTGGCTAATTTACATGTTTCGCAGTTACGTGGGCAGTTTTGTTTATTCTTCGGCGGGCCAAACACTTTTGATAATGATCTGCCATTAACAAAGTGTATTTTAACATTCTTTATACGCGATCGATTTAACACTTCTAAGGCCCGTCGTTTATATTCTTCATTGATAAATGGGAGTTTGAGGTAAATAATATCTTGTTGATCGTCGATCGTTGATAATATCTTGTTGAGGTAAATAGTATCTTATTTACCTCAAACTCCCATTTATCAATGAAGAATATAAACGACGGGCCTTAGGAGTGTTAAACCGATCGCGTATAAAGAATGTTAAAATACACTTTGTTAATGGCAGATCATTATCAAAAGTGTTTGTCCCGCCGAAGAATAAGCAAAACTGCCCACGTAACTGCGAAACATGTAAATTAGCCACCAAACCGAATCGCTGCTTGAAGAAGAATGTCATTTACGAAATTAAGTGTGTAACATGCGGAACCATCTACATAGGAGAGACTAGCAGAACAATAGGAACACGAATTAAAGAACATTTAACAATGGAGAAGCAAACTGTGTTTAAACATTTATCATCACATAAGAATCGTAAAGGAAATAAGATCACCTGGAGGATTTTGCATTCAAATATCCGAAATGACGAGGAACGAAGATATATAGAGGCTTTTGAAATACAGAACCAACCTGAAGACATTATGAACGGTTGTGTTGGGAGAACAATTTGTATATAGATATAGGATAGATTTTAACCTAGTATTTTATATAGAAACTGTGTTTAACCTATAGAATTTATAATGTTCCCTAAAGTAGAATTATATCCTAAAACAACTTATTACTAATGCATGATTAGTATTTTATTACTTCCGTTTATAATATAACTAAGCTAGAATTTGTAATTAGACACGCCTGTGTATACACTAGGATCTTAATATTGCTAGTAACCATTCCACTGAAGAAGCCTTGACCGGCGAAACGTTTGGATATTAACAAATAAATAGTTAATTTTATGTCTGAAGAAATCAATACAACAAGTTCATAATATACCCGATATGTTTCCACAAGCACATTCATATATACACTGCAAATTTTTCAAAACTTGTTTTAAGAAAAAAAAACTTGTTTTAAGAAAAACAATCTTGTTTTAAGAAAAATTATCTCGTCCCTTCTACAAGATAATTATCTTGATAAAATATCTTGACAAGAAAATATTCTTAAAACAAGAAAACGTTTCTAGGCTAGAAAAACTAATTTTAAGAAAAAATATCTTGTTTTAAGAAAAATTATCTCGTCCCTTCTACAAGATAATTATCTTGATAAAATATCTTGACAAGAAAATATTCTTAAAACAAGAAAAGGTTTCTAGGCTAGAAAAACAAATTATAAGAAAAGTAATCTTGAATGAAGATTTCTGTTAGTCAAATGAAATTTTTCACAGAAGTGGAAGTTAAAAGTGTGCAAGTTGGTTAGGTAGATATCATGCTAAAATATCAAATTGGAGATTATTCCTTTGATTTCCTGAGTAATGCCAAGTACTAACCTGTGAACAGGCAAACTCTGGGTACAAGATCAAGCACATTCAATTTTAAACTATGATTCACATTCAGTAACTGCATCCTGGACGTATTTAATTAGATAAATGAATTTGCTGCATGAATCTAATGAGCTTCATGCCCATGCATATAATACTCTCCTCTGTCCTCCACAGTGGCTTTTTTAATAAATATTTGATAATGAGGTTTCTCGTGAGGTTTCTACCGCACACTTCCTTACTGCTCTGGTGACCCTTCATTTAAGAATTATAGTCAACATGCTCATGCTAATTAAAATGCTTGATACTCTCAGTATGAAATAAATTATTTAAAAAATCCTAGAGCTGCAGAGCAGACTGCATATTTGCCAGATTAATAATTTTAAACCCTTGGAACAAGATATTTTACTTCTGAAAGCAATATAATTTTTTTTAAGATTATAATTACTTTTACATTTCAATAGGAAGTGGAAAGTCTTAAAACAAGATAATTTAGTTCAGAAGGCAAGATAAGTTTTCTTGCTAAGAATAATTACTTTATATTTATGAGGAAAAAATCTTAAAACAAGATATTGCAGTTTTGAAGGTAAGATAATTTTTCTTGGTAAGATTAATCATTTGCGTGAGAGAAAAAAAAATTGAGAAAATATATATCTCAGTTCCGCGACCAAGATATTTTTTTCTTGCCAAGAATAATTATCTCATGTTTTGAAAAAATAATCTTGAAACAAGTTATTTCACTTTCGCAAGCAAGATATTTTTTTTCTTGCTAAAAATAATTATCTTATACACAAGAAAAAAATCTTGAAACAAGATATTTCAGTTGTATGAGCAAGATATTTTTTCTTTTTAAGAATAATTATCTTATGTATAAAATTTTTTATCTTAAAACAAGATAATGTTTCTTAAAACAAGATAATTTTTCTTGAAATAAGAAAAAATTATCTTGACAAGTTTTGAAGAATTTGCAGTGTATATATATATATATATATATATAGTCAAATAAGATATATATATAAGAGAGCATTCATAATTTATGTGGTGGGGGGGGCTATGAGAATTTTATGGGGGGTCAGCTATTTTTACCAGTAATCTTTAGGGGGGGAGGCTGTAGAGAATAAGTTAAGAATATGGAAGGGGGGTCATCAAGAAACGCTATACTATTCACACTTAATGTTGTGTTTTTCATGATTGTTGAAATATCGCAAAAATAAAGACTTTCGAATTAAATTTCTTAACCCTTTCCATTTTAAGCTTTGTTTCATTGTCGGCATATCGAAATCACAAAAATATAGCCCCGTGAAATATTTTGTCGAAAAGTTGGAAAAATAAGCAAGGCAAACTTGTCTGCGAATATGAATGTCACGAATATACTAATAAAATAGTTATATATAGTCAGGTAACCACAAGGGTTGATACTCAACAGTTGTGCAACACTAACACATAGATAAATTTGTTACCCTATATATACTGTACAATATATACAGTTAATTCAAAAAAAATTGTTCTGAAATAAGTCAAAACCTTAAACTTTAAACCTCGAACGCTTAGCGTGCAAAGCGTCATGGGCACATGGATATATAGGTTAGGTTGTGTTGTAAACAATAGCATATATACTACATTATTCACATTAATGGTATTTTTCATCATACAACTCAAAGAATTAAAAAATAGCCAATTTTTGCCCGCCATATTCACGATGCTTTGCACGCTTAGAGTTTAAGGTTTATATTTCAAGATTCTGACTTTTTTCAGGACAACCTTCTTTCAATCATTAAGACTAAACCACTACGCTCCCACCATCACGTATAAACATCACAGCAAAAGTTCCTGGATTTGTAGCACTGAAATTGGTTATTGCCATGAATTGCAATGAATTGGTTATTGCAATGAATTGCAATGAATTGCGTGACGAATCCAACATAAAATAAATAATATCTACTTAGAAATACATGCTTGCAGTAACCCCTCGCCCCAGCTGAACATTGCCAGACATTACATTCCAAAACATTACTATTGCTAACCTTTTTTATCAAAAAATCTGCCATGCAAAGGTTGTAGGCGAGTCGGATATCTGCGTTCAAAACAAATTTTGGCATAGAAAACAGAATTGGATCCTTGGCTCACACCCCTCTTCACGACGCAATCAAAGGCTATCGCCAAATCAAATGTTTTACCTGACGTAATCACTGTGGCTTCCTTCATTTTAAATTTGCCCTTAAAATTTTGATCATTACTCTAATAGTTTGGAAAGAAGAGTGGAAGGAAACAATATTGTTTTGGGAAATATATTTTGAAAGAATAAAAAATGGAAAGTTTGTTTCAAGAAGAGGAAGCACAGTAGCCATGGCAACACGATAAAATAAACTTCTTTTCTGGAGTACAAAACAACAGGTTACAAAACTACAAAAATAATTAAAATATTAGTTGTTTTAGCCATACAAATCTGAGATATATGGTGTAGGTATGTTCTTATGCATTCTATAAGCTTCAAATTAATGTTTAAATGCAACCTTCCGTTTACTAAAACGTTGCCAAACTGTCTTTTACTTATAAATTAGTTTTTGAAATGAAATCAGTTGAAAATAAACAAATTCTCTCGTGTGAAACGTTTGAAACTTGCCATATTTTTTCGACCATCTATCTCTATTTATCCTTTTTTTATAAAGTATAAACGATAAATTTGTTCCGCCGCTTTTCCTGATGTCCCAAAAAGCTATTTATAAGTTATAATTCAGACTTACTGATATGACTTACTCGTGTTTTTTTATAATTCGCTCATTCCACTCCTAACAAATATTAGTGAGATGACCACCCATCACTCCCATCACACCCATGAAACATAGCCATGCGCCCGCAAAACTTGATGAACTTTGGTCTTCCCGTTGCTTTCCTTTTTTTCGGGTGTAAATATCCGCGCGGAATTAGTACCCTCGCACGGCGTTTCGCGCCGGCTCGAGGATTATAGTTTGCTTATATATCGCATAGTCGGACACGTGGAGGAAGCGTGTCTTAGAGTAGAAAACGTGTCGAGTTTCGTATACCGTCATGAGATTTCAAATGCTTTAAATTAAATAAAAGTTGACCACAACATGAAACAAAGGAAAACTAATAGTTTTATTCGTATATTTTTTTTGGGGGGGGTCATGATTTTTTTGTAACTATTGAATGTCTGTTGTTTGGGGCGCTCACTAAAAATATGCCAGGTACGTAGGGGGGCTTGCCTAAAAAATACTTCAAAATGCAAAATCCTCATAGCCCCTCACCACATAAATTATGAACGCTTCCTGCCGGAACGTGGGGGTGTATGTGGGAGACAATGTGTGCATCCATGGCTTTGTTTGTGTGTTGTTTACGCGAAATTTGTTACGATGACGACACCGTGAAATTATTTCAGCTCTTTTGTTGAGTAAGCAAAAGAGTTTGTTTTTTTCTTTCAAAATACAAAATTTTTCTTCTAAACATAAATTACATCGTTTTGATCCTCCTGTGTACGAAATAGAATGTTTTAAAATTTGCCAATTAATATTGAAATCCTTATTGTTTTCTTTCAATGTCCAAATATATTTCGAAAGTTCTGTGTCGTTTGCGTAATTTTTGATCGTGTTTCTATTGTTTACTGTGACTGTTGCTTTGTATACTATGTCCCTATTCATGCATTGTTTTTGAAGCGGGAAAATGGTGTTTTCTCTACAACTGCAATTGGTAGTGTCCCTATCCTGTGGCTTGTTATTCCTAGATATGCGTGCATTGTGTTTAGTGATTACTGACTTGACATTGTTCATACAGCTGTAACTTACTTTAACAGTATTTCTGTTAAAAATTTTATGGAGCATGTGGTGCGGTGGAACTGAAATGTTTGTCAATTAGACTGAGGAAATTACGTCCTATGTTTGTGCCAACAGTCTTGCTAAATGGTTGGTTGAACCAAATGATATTGCGTTGCCTATTCCTGCCTTGTTGTTGCGGTGTGTGCTGAGTGTAGCTAAGTTCATGATTAAAGTTGCTATGCTTAAGATATATGGGTGCAGATTCCTGAAAAGTTTGCTCATCTGATGAAAAAAGTGCGATGCGCTTGTTAATTGATGCAGGTAGTTGCCTTGTGATGCTCGGTAGAGTGGATATTTATGTATAGTGGATCGTCATTGGGCTTCCTATAGGGCCTATATTTTCCATTGTTAAAGTCGAAAGTTACGTCTAAAAAGTTTACTATACGTAAATTTGATTCGGCGGTAATTTCTAGGTCAAACTGCTCGAAAATTTTGTGGATGTCTTTCCTTGTTTTATCTGCTAAACGTGCTGATTTACTTTTTATAATAGCCAAACCGTCATCTCTATATAGGCCGATCCTTTCTTTGCCAAATTTTTTACTCAGGTGGTTTAAAATGAAAAGGCCTACTAACTCGCAAATTTCCGCGCCGTCGAAACTGCCCATGGTAACGTCAAACAAACTCTTGTTATCTTTTTTTATCCATAAAATTCCGGTATTGAAAAGGAGAGATTTTCTAGCGTGTTTTATTATTGAAATATCGTTTTCAGTTATAGTAGCCAAATTTGAGGCCCAACATAAAGCTTCGTCCAATAGTTTTTCAGAAATGGATGGGTAGAAATCGACAATGTCAAACGAAATAAAACTGTGTCTGTCCTTATCTTTTATATTGCCAAACCACTGAATAACTTGTTTTGTATTCCTCCATTGATTTAAATTCAGTTTTTGTCTCAAATTAGAATTAATTTTAATATATAAAAGAAAAGTTAATATATTTTTGTATTAGTATAGTTATACTATATAATTTTAAGCACAAACATTTTAATGGGATGGTTAAAGTTGACAAACATTCTTAGTGTTCTAATACTTTAAGATTTGTGAAGTTTTGTACATTTTTATATATTTCCTTCAATTAATATATATATACCCACATACATGTTCTGAATATATAGGTGGGCATGGATGACCCCATTAATTTTATTTTGGGACATACTTCATGCTCAATAGGTGATGGTTTGTCTTAAATATATCTTAAAAACAATTCTCCAAATATATTTACTTGCGGTTTCTTACCAAGTGTTAAATGTGGGGATTGGAAGATGAAGTGAATGTAATTTTTTTTCTGCCCAAATTATGTGCATGCTATTTTTTTCCGACTGTATTCTTGTGTCAGATATTTTTTCTCATATAACCTTCTTGCATGATATTTATTTGTAAAAACGCCCACCCCCCTCAAAAATCAAATTGTCGGCCCCTAACTGAATATGAAAATCCATGATAAATTGGTGTATTTCCCCAATGGAGCCTGGGGTTCCCAACAGAGCATGTATTCCCCAATTGCACCACCCCTTCTTCCTCTTAAAATACATGTCGTAAATAAATTGTTCATTTAATTCATAAGGAAACTAAATGCCACATCATGATGTTTTATATAGATGGCCTGTAATCAATCTCTTGAGACACAGTAGCCAAATTTGTGACATACTTTCTTGGTTGGTAACTCATGCTCATGGCTGACAGCAACATAAACACGCGAACAGTTTTTTCGCCGTGAAACGCCCGAAATCAAACCAAATCAGTGACTTTTAACAATATACGAACTCCTTTACATATTTCCAATTAAACATCAATAATTCCATCGCCCAACACAGCGCAAATTGGAAATATCTCCTCGTACTGCACTCCTTGCACGAGCGCCATTGGTGGTCCCTCCAATATGGCCCGCAAGTCTAAAACTGGCTTCAATTTTCATAGGTATAGAAGCTCGATCCACGTACTATATTTTCATATCAGTGGCGTAGCTGGCAAAACTGTAGTGGGGGGGGGGAGACAATTTATGACGTGACTCGTGGGGCTAACGATCGTTGAACGCGTTAGTTTACTAGGTGGTCTGGGTCACGCTGCCGCAAAACATTTTGATTTCTACAAAGGTCTTTTAGAGTTCCGGAAATACAATTAAAGTTGCTAGCTGCTGTTATATATTGTGCACATTTCCCCCAACAACTCTCATCGATTATAAACATATTTCGAAGGTGGTCCTGAAGGATAGTGGGAGGAGAAATTGTCCCTTCCATCCGCCCGTTAGCTACGGCCCTGATAGTAAGCTGCTTCTTGTTCGATAAAACGTTTTGGTGACAATACCCTCAAGTCTTCCCCAAAGTGCATGAAATGGTATTTTAGGAACAAAGGGGCGTTCCTCCATACCCCCTAAATGTCTCGATCATTGAGCGTTCGTTACTAGTACCACCGCGCCCTCTGAGGTCCTTAGCCCCCAATGGCAAAAAATGCTCTGCGATTCCTGTGCCGATAAAATTGATTTAAAGCATAATACTCACGTAAACAGGGTATTAAGGCTTACTCCGGTTGGCAATCTAGGTATATAATTCTGGATGAAAGTTTCACACTCTCTTGTAAATGTAGCAAAACACAATTTTTCAACATCTATTTTATTTAGTTTTGAAAAACTGGTTCGGATAACTAAATAAATCTTGTATGTATGTATGTATATACTATGTGTGTATGTATGTATGTGTGTGTGTATGTGTGTATGTATGTATGTATGTTTGTATGTATGTATGTATGCATGTTCATGTATGCATGTTCATGTATGTATGTTCATGTATGCAATTTTATTGTTCTACTAGAAATACATGCATGCAGCAACCCCTCGCTACAGCTAAACAACGACATTTTCCAACATTATACTAAGCTTTTTTGTTGCAAAATCTGCGATGCAAAACGCAGGAAAAAGGCCGTTACACCAGCAGTCTTTCTGCTGGAAATGGGATTCGGTAAATCAGTGGCCGCGTGTTTGGTATCTTCGATTCAGGCATAATTTTCGCTAAAAAACAGAATTGAATTATCTAACCCCCCCCCCCCATTTATGACGCACTCAAAGGACAGGGTCATATAAGTGAACTTCTATACATAAGTGTTTTCGTTCATTTCAAATGAGTTTGAAGGAAAACAATACTCTAATAGCTTGAAAGGAAAACTGCAAAGGAAACCGGGAAATATATATACATGGTTTCTTGAAAGATACGCAACGGAAATATTTCTTAAGTAGTGGAAGCACTGTAGTCATAGCAACACTGATACAAAATAATACAATTTTTAATTTTAGCGTACAAAACAGGATACAAATCGGCCAAAAATAATTAAAAAATAGTTGTTAGAATTCCCGAATTTATGATGTAGGTATGTTATTATTCGTTATATGAGCTTTAAACTAATGTAAAATTCAACATTCCGTTCAAATATAACGTTTCGAAATGTTCACAAAACTTAACTGCATTTTACCGATAAAAATTCTTTTTTGAATTGAAATCAGTTTAAGATATAAGCGTAAAAATGATTTCGTTCTCCTTTTAATTTAGACCTTTTTCATCATATAAAATATACGATACTTTAACCGTAAATAAATGAAAAACTATATATATAAAGCAGGAGTTTTTAGAACAAAAATACATCAACACTTTTATTGTTTTAATAATATAACAAACCTGCCTCTATAGTATATTTTACTTTTTCTCGTTCAGGTGTCGCTTGGACTCTTCTTATCTTTTTTGCTAAAGGTAAAGCGATAAGATCCGTCCCACAGACACAGCTCTTCCAATAAAGTTCCAAAAGCGATATTTAATTCAGACTTTCTCAAGTTTTTCTATAATCTCACTCACTCCACTCCTGACAATCTGCCATACTTTTGAGATCAGTGAGATGACCACCCACCAACCTTGAACCACGCGCCTGCGATTATTGATGAACTTTAGATCTTCCTTGGAACGATGAGCCAGTTGGCTCCAGGTTGGCAGCTCCAGTTTCGCGAACCTGGAGCCAGCTCCAAATTGGCTCGAAACTGGAGCTGGGACGAAAGTTTGTAAACAAAGCGTTTTGGCCGCTTAACCAGTAATGTAAATGAATTTTTTTTGAAAGACCATTTTTACCTGTCATATTTTCTAGTACGTGACCGAAAATGAGAACTTTATTACGTTTCGTTTTTCCACAGTAGCTTGTGAAATTTGACTATTTGTTTTGACGAAAGGCCTGGTCAGCGGCCCGATTGATCGTATAGCTTTTTAAAACTTTATTTTTTTACCTTTATAATGGCAAACTGTAAAATTTGATTTATGACCGTTCTAGAGAAAGTATTTAAATATAATGTCAAGGAATAAGCGTACTTCTACATTGCGAAACCGCGATAAATAACTCTGGCAAAGTCGAGCCATCTATTTCACGCGCGGCCCGCTTGTATTAATTTCACACTTCCGTGAACACACAACTTTGGTATCGGTAAATTTGCGTTTTGGAGAAATAACCTATTGAACGTTTAATGATATATTATTATTTATTGCACTTTTTTAAAGACTAAACGATCGAAACATCTTCCATATCTGCAACACACAGATATGCGGCTTAGATTGTCGAACTTCAAATACGTCTAGCATAGTACAAATTGTTTCGAAAAATTTCCTCTTAAACTCGCCTTTCTGCGATTTTTCAAAATATGACCATCTAGATTAATTGTCATTCTACCATATCCTATAGTATTTAAAATTTTAGGATGTATATCCAGCATGGACAACTCATGTGAACACTGGCATTCGTGACCGACATGAGAAATCAACTTTCAAGAGATGTAAAATCAACTTGTTTACTTAATACGGTTTTTCCTGAGATTATCAAATGACGTCACGTGCCAAAGTACCTGCAAAGACATGAATTATTGTTTTGGTTGTCAATTACGTTAATATATTACATCTCTTGAAAGTGGATTTCTCATGTCGGTCACGAATACCAGTGTTCTCGTGAGTTGTTCATGCTGGATATACACCCTAAAATTTTAAATACTATAGGATACTGACGCATCATTGCTACAAGAAGATCTCGCAAACTTTGAACTGTGCTCCAACAACGCCAAGCTAGAACTCAACGCTGATAAATGCAAGGTTTTAACAATAAGCAGGAAGCACAACGAAATTGAATACCCGTATAAGCTGCACGATACTGTCTTGGAAAGTACCGACTACGAGCGTGATCTGGGAGTGTGGACTTCATCAAATCTGACCTGGTCTAAACATGTCGAGTCTCAATGCGCACAAGCCACCAGAATGCTAGGATATATAAGAAGATCAACACTGGACATAAAATCTGTCTCAGTCCGTCGCACTCTGTATTTGACTCTAGTCCGTTCCCAACTATGCTACAGTTCTCAAGTCTGGGCTCCTCAATTAGTAAACTTGATCAAACGAACAGAAAGAGTCCAAAGACGCGCAACTAAGTTCATCTTAGATCTGCCCTTTTTCTGCGACATCAGTTACAGCGAGAGACTCGTGGCGTTAGATATCATTCCTCTGTGCTATTGGCATGAATTTCTAGATTTGATTTTCCTGTTCAAATGTATTCATGGGTTGATAGACATCAACGCAGAGTTACTGCCAACACAACAGAACCGGGAGAGGATTACAAGATCAGCCGATCCTGACTGCATGCTGTTTACAACAACAAAATGCAAGACTGTGACATTCCAGAAGTCCTTTCTGACAAGATCAACGAGAGTGTGGAATATATTGCCAAAAAACTTGACGAACAAAGACGCCACTTTCAATGCATTTAAAAACGGACTTTACGAGTATTATAGTTCAGCTTTAACAAACGTTTACGATTCCGAGAATCCACGAACATGGAAGTCAATATGTCTGTCGTGTAATAAGTCTCGTACCTTGTCTTCGTCCAAGTCATGTTGTTTTTAATTGAATATTGTATGTTTGTGTTGTAAATGTAAAGACTAAAGGGCCGCTGTAATTGGCGAAAGCTGTAGCGTATACCCTGCCATTTGAGTTTGGTGTGTATTGTTTGTCTAAATCATGATGTAATATAAGATGTAACTATACGTGTATATTTGGCAAAGCTTAATAAATAAAATAAATAAAATAAATAAATATGGTAGAATGACAATTAATCTAGAAGGTCATCTTTTGAAAAATCGCAGAAAGGCGAGTTTAAGAGGAAATTTTTGCGAAACAATTTGTACTATGCTAGACGTTTTTGACGTTCGGCAATCTGAGCCGCATTTAACACCATTTTTCGCGATCTTGTTTGCGTTGCACTAACCTTAACTAACTAACCCTCGGAACCTTTCTCAATTGGGTTGTAAAACCTGTTAAGGCTTTCCGTCCACCTCAGAGTGGTAAGCATAATAAAAAAAAGCCAAGATTATTTTATCAGACCATTTTCACTTCGTGCGACTTGTGTTTCGTTAGTGGTTTCTGCAGGCCTACGCAAACCTAGAACAAAGGACATCCTATTGCGTAAACAGAGTGCTCACGAGGTAACTCTACTATATAACCAAGGCTATTAAGGGGTTCATTTCTTATCTGGGAGGGGGGGGAGGGGGGGTGGAATTTAGTGAGCTCTCTTAAATCTTTGGCATGGTCCATCCCCATGAAAAACTTTTCCCCACCCCTAAATAATGATATTTTTTTCATAAGACCCCCCTCCCAACCTCTCCTTGTTCATGCTGGATATACATCCTAAAATTTTAAATACTGTAGGATATGGTAGAATGACAATTAATCTGGAAGGGTCATCTTTTGAAAAATCGCAGAAAGGCGAGTTTAAGAGGAAATTTTGCGAAATAATTTGTACGCTATATATGCTAGACGTATTTGACGTTCGGCAATCTGAGCCGCATTTAACACCATTTTTCGCGTTCTTGTTTGCGTTGTGTGTTGCAGATATGGAAGATGTTTCGATCGTTTACTCTTTAAAAAAGTGCAATAAATAATAATATATCATTAAACATTCAATAGGTTATTTCTCCAAAACGCAAATTTACCGATACCAAAGTTGTTTGTTTACGGAAGTGTGAAATTAATACAAGCGGGCCGCGCGTGAAATAGATGGCTCGACTTTGCCAGAGTTATTTATCGCGGTTTCGCGATGTAGAAGTACGCTTATTGCTTGACATTATATTTGAATACTTTCTCTAGAACGATCATCAATCAAATTTTACAGTTTGCCATTATAAAGGTAAAAAAATAAGGTTTTAAAAAGCTATACGATCAATCGGGCCGCTGACCAGCCCCTTCGTCAGAAAAAAATAGTCAAATTTCACAAGCTACTGTGGACAAACGAAACGGAATAAAGTTCTCATTTTCGGTCACGTACTAGAAAATATGACAGGTAAAAATGGTCTTTCAAAATAATTTCATTTACATTACTGGTTAAGCGGCCAAAATGCTTTGTTTACAAACTTGTCGTCCCAGCTCCAGTTTCGAGCCAATCTGTAGCTGGCTCCAGTTTCGCGAAACTGGAGCTGCCAACCTGGAGCCAACTGGCTCATCGTCTCCCTTGGATTTCCTTTTTTCCGGGTGTGATAAATAACCGAGCGGAATTAGTATCTTCGCCCGGGCTATCGCCTTGCTCGGGGAAAATTTCTAATCTCTTCTTGAATATTTTGTTTAGATATCGATGAATGCATATCATCGCCATGTAATCTTGCAGGTTTTGTCTCATGCAACAACACCCTAGGTTCTTACACGTGTATGTGTAAGAATGGGTCCGCTTCTTATGGAGAGGGATGTATTGGTATGTATTCTCGTATACATTAGCATGCTAACATAAATATCCTTTATGTGCCCCCACCTCAACATTTGTACTCATCCTCACAGCACTTGCTTTCTCTTTGCGTCGAAATCTCTTTCCACGGTATGACATCGAGCACGTACGGAGCGATTGCAAATGACCGACTTTTCCCTTATCCAGTGGGAGAACTCAAGAACACGTCTTTCCCAAGAGCATACGCTTCGACCACTTCGTGTTGTGGGCCTCTCAATTCCTCATACCCAAACTTTGAGAGACCAATTTTATTGCATGTTCGAGAAGAACCATATGACTTTCTTTTATTTTTAATTTATAAGTCGAAAGCCTTAAGGAGCATTTATTGGCTAGAATAATGACACACCTCCTGTCACACCCCGGTCAAAAATTCCAACGGCAGATTTTGCGCGCTGTAAGTGAGAACAGTCCTTTCCAGCGTCCATCCCAACCGCGAAAAAAAATGGAAAGGACTTTGGGAAAGTCTAGGAATGAGTAAATAGAGTACGTAACTGTATTCATGCAAATCAGTAAACTAATGTATATCATTTCAAAGTATAGTTTGTAACTAAGCATAATAAAGCTGTTCTCTGGTTTTTGTACAGCTTATGACTACTGTATCCTTTTCTACGTGACTTTGTCTAATGAAAATCTGGAATTTATTGCTCGCATTGAATCCAGACATTTTCAAGTATGGAATGTTCTATTTTTCGCGAGTCGCAAGTTGCTAGGTAGGGTACCGAAAAAAGATAAACTGATAAACTTTATTGGGTAAATACACAATTACTGGTGAACCAGTATTTTTCATTGCGGCGCGAGTAATCAAATTTGGCAATGGCAAATGGCTCTGGAAATTTCTTAGGGGACTACTTGCCTGTCAAAATTTTGGATGAAAAAGGAAAATCGAATATTTTCCCTGTTTTACAAGTTAGGTTTCATTTTTGATTAGCTTTAATTTCAAACGTATTAGGTCTGACTCGGACATTAAGATTTATCGAAGATCTTACGCTGCAAAATTCGTGACATTCAATTCACCGCTGTAAATGGGACCGATTTACATCTTGTATGATAATATTTATATGTAAGTAATTAATACACATAAAATCTGTTTTCAATAATGGCACATATTTAAGTCAGCAAACTCCAGGTTTGTGATTTGATTGAACATTGACTGATTTATAATTATACGATTGACAAATATATTTCTAAAATAAGGCAATTTCTATATGGCAGTAAATGACAGCAAAGATCAAGGGTGCACGGCTGTGCGCATTTTGATCAATTTTAGGAGTAGATCGTGACACTAATTCTCATTTCTTACCTGCAATAATCTGTGAATTATTATTATTTCATCTTTGTCTTCTCTAGTTGCAAAATACTGTGGAAAAAACGAATATTTAGATTAGCTTCACGTTGTTTATATATTTAAATTTTGTGTTTTAATTTCTACTCTCACATGGACATCCGCTGACTTATTGTATTGAATTGCCGTTTGTAAAATCCAATAATTTTCAATAATAAATAGAGATGAGTGAAACTGTCGACACGTGATACAAATTAACCAATGGTATTTAAGGATTTGGAATATCGCTTCTCCACATGTCGTAGCAAAACCAGAGGGGGGTTTCGGCTCATATTTTGGAACCTGGAAACGAATGCAAGTCTTTATAAATAAAACAATAAAATATTTATTGTGGGAAATCAGATCTACAATGAATTTTTCTGCGATTTTGTTCTTTAAACTGACGAAAATGATTCTTCATGTCATTTGAGTTTTGGATTACGAAGTATTTGCTCAGAAATGTATAATTTGAAGCGGAATTCAAAGTAAATCGCTATCTCGAGGCATAGGAGATATAAAAGTTTGTCAAGATGTGCTGCTTGGATGCTGCTTGGATTGTTAATTTCTCATCACCTATAAATTGTCAGAATAAATCTTG
The DNA here is from genome assembly GCA_016169945.1 of Trachythela sp. YZ-2020. Lineage (NCBI taxonomy): Eukaryota > Metazoa > Cnidaria > Anthozoa > Malacalcyonacea > Clavulariidae > Trachythela > Trachythela sp. YZ-2020. The sequence continues at coordinate 594,357 of JADLSH010000395.1, forward strand.
CCAAAGCGGTTAACAAATAGTTTTATGTACCTGTTGTCAAATATAAAATACAGATAATGGTCGTCGCGTGTAAAATTTTGGACTTTTGTGGACTGTAGCCTGTAGGTGTAACCAAGTGAACGCCGATGGCTTGGTCTGTGTTGTATGTCTTTGTTGTCTGTGTTGTACGTTTTTCTACTCATTAAATGACACTGGTAGAGCTACTGACAAAGGGTTTTGTTGTCTTTGTTCGTGATTTGAACTATTTTGATAACTATTATGGAGAACAGACTATCAAATTGTAGAAACGCTTCAAGAAATTTGTATGTACATGTGTACAAAGACGTAAAGTGTAAAGTTTTGACTTCATCTAATCTAGGCATAATGCATCTATAAAAGGTCTAACATCCCCAGGAGGAAGTTCCCGGGCATTTCAATGATCAAATTTCCCACCCCCTATCAAAAACTGTTATTCAAATGCTGGTCCAAGACTTAACTCATACTGCTATGGAAGATCAATTAAACTATAGAGGGGATCAAATCCCCCACCACAATAAGTTTTAGCAACAAATGCTTGCATCCAGGAATTGATTGGTGCATACTGTATGCATAGTCAACATACCCCAAACATATTCGAACATGCTGTTAAAGTAATTCCTTCCTGTTTAGCAGACGATAGCTCCACTCGATTATAAGTTTAAAAACAATTTAATATAACACGATTGACTTAATCTCAAAAATATATAAACTGTCTGTCCAAATATCAATCTCTCACACATGTCTTTTTCCCAGTCCTTTTTCCTCATGCAAAACCTAAATTATGCTAATTAATTATGTAACAACAACAAATATATTATTCGCTCTCCTAAACACTTCCAATATATAAACTAGAAAATATAGATATCTGCCACATACAAAAGTACTACACCATACTTCTCTATTACAACGATTGTGTTTTCAAAAGTAAAGCGTTAAAAGCTAAAATGTCGCCATATTGAAACGTCATTGTTACCATAGCAATTGTGAACAATTTCCGACTCTTAGAATGTAGCTCAATATATGTGGTACAATTTTTGTTTTCTAACAAGTAACAGTTCTTCAAAAAATTCAATCTAAATCATAAATTTACCATATTTCAAAAATTGTAGGGAGCCACCTTAAATGAAATAATTAACAATTCATTCTGGTTGGCTGAGAACCAGTGGTTTGGGGGGGGATTAGCCTGTGCCACAGCCGCAACACATAAGCACTTTACTTAACACGTAAAGCTGTGGCACAGGCTAGGGGGGATGGACTCAGCCCAAAACATCATAGGAAAGGGATGCATGGTAACTGAAGCCCTGGTTTAGACAATGGAATTTACGAATTCCTTCATGGGTCTCATGGTCATGATTTATTTTGTGTTTTCATCATGAATTAGTAATAGCTAATTAAAAATTGATATTTATCACCGCGCAAAATATTGATTTTGTGTCGTTATTCAGGACAAAAGTGTTTGTTAATAAAGGCTTAAAACAAACAACGATACTTGAACTATACTACAAAACAAGTTTCGGGAACGTAGAGAGGTATTAATTGGTTGTCTCAAGACGATGTAAGATTATTTACATCCAAGAATGTTGGAATCTACTAGATATTTTTAGTTTTTTTACGTTTCGTTATTTACGTAGGCAGCGAATTCTGTAATAGCCGACCGAAAATTGCTTTTCTTATATTTCGCAGACGGGGCAAATTTATCGTACGCTTCTTCAACTTCTAAAATATTGCCACTAACATATTCGAACGTTGCTTCAATTCTATTTAAAATAAAACAAAATATGACACCAATATATCGAAATTTGACTCAATTGGCAAAGTTTGAGCCCTTGAAATCTACTAATATCATTCGAATTGCGCAATTCCATATAGATGGCAGTGTACCTAGCAACAGCTGCTGTGCCTAGCTACTTGCTACAGCGTCTGTCGAAAGATTTTACATGATTTGCCGACAGTTTCACTCGCCTCTATTAATTATTTTAAAATTCGCGCGGATTTTACAAACGAAAACGGTGATACAGTAGTCTGCGGACTTTACAAACGGCAATTCGGCGGATGTCCATGTGAGAGTAGAAATTAAAACACAAAATTTAAATATATAAACAACGTGAAGTTTTCCCCTCAGTATTTTGCAACTAGAGAAGACAAAGATGAAATAATAATAATTCACAGATTATTGCAGGTAAGAAATGAGAATTAGTGTCACAATTTACTCTTAAAGTGCACCTCACCCCAAAAATATTTTTACCTGTATCAAATCTTGACATCATTTCTAGTGTATCCGTGAAAATTTTAATTTATTTGGTCAAATCGTTCGATTTTTATGGCAGTTTAAAGTTGGCAAAAAGGCACTTTTTGATGGACCTTGTCCGTCGTTACGAGGAGTCTGGAACGAGTAAATTTCGTGACGTCACGCAAGGGACTCGTCAAAATAAACTCTCGGCCCACATGCAAATCCCCTGTATACTGTCGGCCATCTAGATATGATATTGATATATCAGACGTACAAGCACGAAACTGTACGTAAAATGTTTCTCTTGAACAGAGCTTTCGATCTACGCATTTTAGGTGTATGAAACGTATGTAGTTCTCAAGGAAATGTGCACGAAAATCGATGTATGTTTCGCGGGTCAAACGACGAAAATATATCGTGTGTACTAATTGTGCTGTAGTAGGGGTAAACTTTTTTGACGCGCCTGAAATGAATAATCAAGATATGTTCTCATGCTTCATACCAAAAGATAGCCGAGAAAAAGGCGATTATTTGGTATATATAGCAGTGACCTATATCGTGTAAACAAAGTTGTAGTTTTAGATGCCTACACGCATGAGAAATTGGATTTTCAACGTGCTCTAACTAAATAATACAGTCTTACAGGTATAGCTTAATGCGGCATATTGTTAGATAGCTCTTCTAAAGCTGATTCTATCCATATATGGCAATTATATATATCCTGTGTACTAGTCTGTTTCAGGGTTAGACATGATAGCCAAGGCAACAAAGCCGAAATGGCGAACTGAATACAAGCCGATCAAAGCTAAATGCCGACTACCTTGCGCGACGTCAGAAAATGGGCTAGACCCAGGCTCTTTTTGGTTAGAAAATACGACGGCCAAGGTCCATCGAAAGCTACGTTCAAAACGCCATAAAAATAGAACGATTTGGCCAAATTAAAAAATTCGTTTCCATATTTTGCCACAGATTCCAATCCACAAGCTCTAAGATTTCATTGCATGGTCATTGGCTTAGCTAGATGCATGGTTAATAAATATCTTTAAAAATTACAACAGGGTGCGTGACGTGTATTTTACATTTACATGACATACTGGTAGGCTCGATCCAGCCGTTGTGTGAGCCCACGGTCCCTTGCCCCACACACCGGCTGGATCAATGCTCGAACCTGCTTGTCCGTGACGTCATTCCGTATTTTCCCATCTAATTAGTATTTATGAAATCCCTCTCTATTTGGCGTGACATTTTTAGCGCTTTTTACGTTGATTTTGACATGTCGAAAGTGTTCGATGGCTGAACCTGTAAAAACTCCAGAAAAACTTGTGAGGGAGAACAAAAACGCCTGCTTCTTGTGTGGAAAGAATTTGCCCGACGCCAGGAAACGGGCGAGAATAAATAGTTCTGTTGCCCTATTGTTATCTGATCTTGAATGCGAACTTGACACCATTGACGTCAGAGGATATTGTTTGTGCAAGGATGATTGCTACAAAAAGGTGAATAGATTCGGAACTCTGAGAACGACAATGGCAGAACTGTCCAGGACAATAAAATAGATTCATGGTAAATCTAAGGCTTCCTTGCGATGCAAGCGCGGAGTTCCAAACGACGTAAACGAACAGGTTCTATCACAGCGCCTAAAAAGTTTTGAGAACTCTGATCGAAATTCAACGTGTGTTTACTCCAAAAAGACGCCTTCCGTTAGGCTTGTGTTTCAACCGGCTACTCTAAATTATAACAATTTGCCACCGTTTCAAGGATGTTCAATCTTACTGCCGAGACTTACGAATATCCTTAAGAACACACTTCACGCTGTTGTTAATACTAACACAGACGAGTCTGTTTGTAAAGTCGAGGTAAGTTCACCAATTAATTTAATACTTGAATTTACCTTCAATCAAACGGATTTTATGTACAAACGACGTGTGAATAAATTCATGTTTACTCACCTTTGTTCTAATTTGAAGTTAATTGGTGACTAGTGTTATTACTGTTTATGTTATTGTATACAATTGTGTTTTTTTCAATTATCTTGTAATTTAAAATGTCTTAACTATAAATGTCACGTTAAATGTCATAAATATAGAAATAATCTGTATTGTGATTTTGTGTAAACTATGAAGTTTGTACAATACTCAAAGTCATAGGCATACGGGGGTGGACCTCAGTCGACATTCTCGAGTACAAATGGCCCGACATGTCACCATTTCTGGCCAAACTGGGGGGCTATTGCCCCCCCCCCCAGCCTTGTATGCCTATGCCTATATGTAAGTCTAATTACGTTTGGTTTATCTCTCAAGGTTTCTGTGACATATGTAAGTGGTAAAAAGGTATATTCCCTCCCACAAAACATGCATGGTCTTCGCAAAGCTTTAGCAAGAGGAAGTATGAAAAGTGTTGCCCTATCAGCATTCAATTGCAAGAGTCTGCGGCATTTCATAGAAGATGTGGTAGTACAAGAAATATCAAAGGAATGTAAAAACATTTGTTCTTTGAAACAACCATCAGGATTGCGCTCTTTAACCAATGAAGCAATAAATGGGGTTTTCTGGACAAGTGTTGGTAAAGAATTCAAGGAAAGAACACCCTTCTTCTATAAAGTACTGCAGGCTGGTTCTGGAACAGACGAGAAAGCTGAGTTTCATCCAACTATTGTCAATGCCGAATCAATTATTTTGAACAAACGTGATAAAGCTATGAGTCTTGTACAGCATATTAAAGGTCTACTCCTTAAAATAGGGAAAACCTCCAAAAAGGTATAAAATAATATGTATAAACTGTATTGTTAATAGTATAATTACACAAAATTTATCCTTGAAATGTTTTTAATATTCTTGATTCCTGCCATTTTATGAACTAATACCGCAGAATTTCGAAAGTAGCCACCCCCTGAAAGTAACCGCTCCCTTGAAAGTAGCTGCATTTTAAAATAATTACTGTACTATGAAAACCCAAATTTAATTAAAATTTTAAAATAGTTGACTCGTTGTGAAAATGTAAAGTAGTGTTTATAACTTGGCCAATGCTAAAAAAATAAACCCAAACATAAGGGCCCTCTGAAAGTAACCGCCCACCCGAAAGTACCCAACCCTTAATCACAAATAAATCAAAGCATTTACTTTGCCACATGAACACAGGATAACACAGTTTATACATTTGGTTGTTGCTTCTATTATGTAGTATGGATATTATACATGTATTTGATAGCATTTGAGCAGTCAAATCAAAAAGAGGAACTCCAATTTCAATATACCATCTATATATGATTATAATTTATGCACTAGTCAATTGAAATCCCCCCTATCTGTGAGTGACTTATATTGTACAAATGAAGTCAAAGCCCCCAGCCCCTTGGGAATACTTATGGGTAAAAAATCCCCCACAAATGGAAGTCAAGTGCCTGACTACAATGTAATTACTATATATGAATACTGTGTCTGGGGGTCAATTGACAAGTGTAAATCATTGTGTTCATAAAGCTGTTAAAACAATTATTTAAATGGTCTTTATTTTGTTGTGCATTTTTTTGTAGGGAATTATCAGAATGAACCATTTAGGTGTGAGTGTCTCACCGAACAGCATAACTAAGACACTTGATTGTGTTGGTGAAGAATTTGAAAAGCAAAGAAAAGCTTGGAACTTTGAAGTGGCCGCACATCTTGAAAAAGAAGTTGAAACAATATCTAGAATAGAGAGATTTAAGTAGGTGTAAGTAGCCAGTTAGCGAAAAAAAATTTACAGTTACACTTACTGTAAATGGCGAGTGAAGTTCACTGTCATAGAGGGTAACTCTGACAACAAACATTAGCGAAAGAAAGACACCTCATGTAAAATAGAATATGAACTCATCTGTACAGTAATGGTCATATTAAAATTCCAAATGCTGGTAAGTACTATAAATCTTTGGAAATATTGCATATTAACACATCCAGTTATGATAACCAACACATCCTGAAGGTTAATTGTACACATATATTTAAAACAATCTACACCTCGGTTTCACATTCTTCAACATCAATACTCTCTGCAATTTCAATAAATTCTAAAGGGATACTCGCCAAAAATTCATCATTCTGATCAGTTCCCCATGACCAAAAGTTTAGAAAGTCAGCTGAGTCGTCATCTGAGTCGTCATCTGAGTCACTGTTGTCTTGATAACTAGTGTCTCCAAAAACCTGTGTAATTGCCACGAGAATTTCGACAGCAACTTGTGGATCCCATATATCAACAAATTTATGTATATCACTAGTTGTAAACAGCTTGTCACAATTGTCTAGTACTTGTTGTACTTGGAGTGGACCAAAACCACACACAAGATCAAGTGAAGTGAATAATATGGACTTCTTGTCAGATACATGGAATATAACGTCTTTTACAACAGATTGTTGAATATAGTGCAATTTATCTTGCAGTTTATTCTTCTGGGCAGGTGTTACATTTCTCAAATTATTACTGGTAAATGTAATAGCCACATCAAATTTGCCTGATGGAAAGTAACAAAACTTACAAATATCACCACCACAATGACATTGTCTCTGGCATATGTCACAGCATTCATGAGGCATATAAGGTTTCTTCACATTATTTGCTTGAGAATGAAAATGAGAAAGCAACATGATCCGTCTGCAGACTGTACTGTTTTGGGCATATTGTTTGATTGCTTCATCACAATGTTTCAACATTACATTTGAATATAGCATGATGGCTTTGCACAGATCAGGGGAATCTCTACCAGCTCTCCCACTCTCTTGAAGATATGCTTCTGCATTCCTAGATGGTCCATAGTGTATGATTTATCTTACACCTTGACAATTAATACCCATTCCATAAGCTATTGTGGCAATCAAAACCCTTATATTTCCACTTGGGTTTGAAAAATCTTTCATGATAGTATCCTGATTGAATTCATCAATCCTGGAATGGTACATCTCGACCATTCCATTTGTAATATCCCCTTCTGAAAGATACATATCTGCACCCAATCCGTCTTTGAACACTCCATATATATGGGAAACAATTTTTATTGTTTGACAATAAATGATGATTCTTTCGAAACAGACCTTCTTTTCTTTCAAAGCCTTGATGATTGGTCCAAATGTATGATTTGCACCTCCAGTAACAGCTTGGACAGCATAGGCAATGTTTTTTCTATTAGGACTCTGATTTATAACCACAGGTGTATTCATTTCCAATGTACGTACTATTTTATTTTTCGTTGACAATGTTGCAGTTAGAGCAAGTATTGGAACTTTCTTCAGCAGGGAACGTATTTCATTTATTCTCGAAAAACACTTTCGAAATGCTTGCTCTCCTTTCCTGAGTGCATATCCCCTAAAAAAATGCAATAACAATTGTACATAAGGATGGCAATGGTAGAACTTTTCTACATATTTTAGGACTACTTATAACTACTATTGCTGGGCCAGAGGAGACCCACAGAATTTGACAATTCACATGGAAATCTTGGTCAATTTCATACTGTGGGATTTAAGTCAAAGCCTAATTATCTACTCATTACTATCATTAGGGGCCATTAGATAGATATTTAGTGGAAAATAAAAATATTCACAGGTGCATATAATTGTCAAAGTGTCGACACAAGGGAAGCAGTTAGTTGTCAAATCTTATGGGGATGCTGGACAAATAAATGACTTCTGTAAGGCATGCTCTGGGATCTTAACTCGCCTTAACTCGCCGCGAGATAATGCGAGTTAAGGCGAGTTTAGGCGATTTAAGAAAAAACACAACTTTTAGGTAATGCGTTTTAAGGCGTTTTAGGGCGATTTAAGGCGATTTAAGAAAAAATACATGGTAATAATTAAATATGCAAGTATAGTACTTTAAGCAAAATACAGTAATAACACATAATTAATAGTGCATAGTAAATGTATTTTGAAAGAGCACCACTCCCCCCTCACACCCCCACGGGGTCTGGTTAGACTGTCATGTAAACAAGACCCAGTTGAAACTTATTATTAATTAGCTTGTTATTTTGCCGTATTACTAATTTTAAGGTTATACCACCAAATTGCTGGAATTAATACAATGAAGAACATAAACCAGTATATAATAACATGTATTTTTAAATTGAATTGCATACTAATACCTATTACTAAGTTCAGTCCTGGAACCACAATCAATTGGAAATCTAAAAAATCAGGGTTGTGGCTGTAATGTAGGAACGAGAAGATTTAGTGCATCCTATATTTTGAGGGTTGCTATCCTATATTTTGAGAATTTCCAAATGCATGAATGCCTTGTCAATATCTTGGAAATTCCAAGGGTACAGAATATATTAAAACTGTGACCATGCATGTTCCAATGTGGCAATACATTGTAGTTATTCAAACGAATTTACATATGTGTTAAACTTACCAAATAAGCTTGAATTTACGTTGCAAATATAGTGTTTCATTTCCATGTGTTCATTTAATAACTAAAACTCAACATTGATTGGTATTTATTTCAATTCCCCTCGATATATAAAGTGCAGTATTTATAAAAACTCACTAATGTTAAAATTTAGTTTATATAAAGTTTCCCAGACTTGAATAATAAATTTCCGCTGGATAGCCTGAGAGAAGGCTCCCTCCCCGCAGTGGCTAACATGAAGTATTTAACTGAATTAATGAAAATGCCAGGTTTTGTTATCGACCCAAGATCGTACGCTAAAAATGTTAAACCTCGGTTATTAAAACGATCATGGATCTTTATATAAGTCGATATGAACCGGACAATGCTGACTATAAAAGTTGACCAGGATCATGCTGTGGTTTATCAATTTATGTAAGTTTGAACACTGTTGATATAAAATATTAAATGTTGTGCACTACAGGCACTGCAATTCAGCACTTGTATATAAGGCCGTCGGAATTATTAAAAGTATCAGTTTATATTACCGTCACTTAAAATTTCGAAAGTTGATAAGCCCTCTACCCTGTAATTTATAGGCCCCGCACTATTTTCAATAATGGAAAACGAAACAATTTATGAATTGTTCTGGAAGTTCATATCACAATATTGGCATATTAATTATACTTATCGAAATAGATAAAATGTTGAAAACAGACTGATTCTTGCCATCCTGACTTTTTTCTGTTTGAATATAAGGGTTCCTATGTCATATTATATACCTATAAGCTTGATAGTATGTAACTTATGCACCAGTCATGGAAAGCCTTGCACCCCCCTATCCGGGACATGCCGGGGAAATAGCGGGGATTTATTTGCAGATTAGCCTATCTGTTATGCCTGGGTACTCAGGGCATTAGACAGCGTACGTTGGCTATGTGTCATGATGGCCAGGGATTATGGGCTGGGAATCAGCGGGAATTCGTCTGTTCGAGATGTATTGTTAAGCCTTGTTCATCGACCTTTACCCTATACTCTATAGACATTGTTTTACTAAAAATAGCTTTTACAGGATAATGTATTGACTTTGTGTAAATTGCAAGATACAACTAACAGACAAAATGCAAAATATTTACCTACTTTGACAAACTCTGGATTGCATGTTTGGCCTCCAATGATCAAAATTGGGGAAATTTTAGAATAGTTTGTTGCCCGGGTAGCGGGGGACTTTAGTCATGTTTAGACTAGTAAGAAGGCCATGTATAGGTGGGGGATTAGAATGATTTAGGACACAACCTTTATCTAATGTCCGCTGTTCCCTGGGTAGGGGGGTGCAGGGCTTTCCAATTACTAGTGCATTAGTGTGTTTCGGCTTTTATCAATAGGCATGTAACTTCCCTTGTTTCGGCTAAGCCCTCTCTTCAGCAAGCCCCCTCGGATAAGCGCCATCCTAATCTTATCTGAAATAAACAACCAGAACCCCCCTCTCCTGGGGAAAGGGTGTTTACACTGTATATAGTATTTACTATTTTCAGCATTTTAATTTGGTTGGCGAGTTTAGGCGATTTAGTGCGAGTTTAAGCGATTTAAGAGAATCGTTGCCAATGTTTATCCGCGATTTAAGGCGAGTTAGGGCGATTTAAGGCGATTTAAGGCGATTTAAGGCGAGTTAAGATCCCAGAGCAGGCCTTCTGTATTTATACAACACTATATCAGCTTTGAATACTAAGGACAGACAGTGTATATAAATTCAAAAGTCTAGCAACATTTTGATTATAATACAGAGATATGTAGCATATACATTACCAATGCTGAATGCAATGAGCTTCGTCTACTGCAATTAAGCATACTCTGTTGCGATAGACATCACTTGTAAGGACATTTCGCCCCACTGACTCAAGGAACAAAACTTGATCTTGCATCAAAGATGACAAGGGGGAAATTACTAAACAAATACTGGCAATTTCAGACGGTTTTGAATGAACAACATCGAAGACTGTCGGAAAGCATTGGAAAATCAAAGATTTCCCCGATCCAGTCGGCAATATTACCAACACATCTCTTCTCAAAAGAAGGCTCCTAATTCCTTCTTCCTGATGTTTTGTCAGATTCTGAATTTTAAACATAGTTTTAATTTTATCTTTTATAGCTTGTAAGTCAAGAACCTCGCACACGACTCGCCATTTTTCTCGAACATTTGTTGAACATATAACATGTGATCTGCTTAACCAATCACTACGTTACCTGCGAAATACTGCAGGCTGCGTTTCTATTGGTCAAATAAAACAATCGTTCGAGCATTGGTCCAGCCGGTGTGTGGGGCAAGGGACCGTGGCCTCACACAGCGGCTGGATCGAGCCTAGACATGCTGGTGGCTTTCACAGTTTATCGCGCGCAAAAAAATGCCAAATTCTAAACAACAAGACATGCCGCCATGTTATTATCCACTTTGATTACAACATTTTCGTTTCTGTCAAAAGTGGCGTGCCGGCGAATAATTCCCGAAGAAATTAGTCGCGCCATATTTAGCTACCTGCTATTTTTGCACGCACCCACGCCTTTTATCCACGACTAGCCCAAATTAGACAATCTCGACGATTGTAAATAGTTAAACATTAGTTTTTCACTTTGATTGCCAGAGCAACTGTGTTCGTTTCGTTGATTTATAAATCTTTTTCTGATTGATCCTGGTGTCAGAAATAATAAAATATATTTGTATTATTTCCTGAGAGACGAAAGATAATTTAATTGAGAATTTTAGCGCTTGCTTCAGTATAACAAGGTAACAACACACCGAGCCAAATAATCATTTTTCAACCTATCAGATCAATTTTCTATTGTTCCCAATCTGTTTTGGAATTTGACTCAACTGTCACTCAATACTCAAGGTCTTGTGCCCAAATTTAAAAACTCGATATAGGTATTGAATTCAAAATTCAAAATCTAAAACAGGTCTAGTGTTTGATATTTAAGAGATTGGAAGAAACGAAAAAAGATATAGAATAAACAACAGATGATTGCTAGATAGGTTCAATGCGAAATGATTACTGCACTAAACTGAATATAACACATATTTATTGTCGTTAATTACACTGTTAATCGTCTCATTATGCAGTTCTAGGTAATGCATAATTTCTAAATAGAGCGCATCTATCTCAAATGTTCAAATTAATTTATCAAGCAATATAGTCAAAGCAAACAAATATGTCAATATGAAACGTGAGAACAAAATATATTAAAACTTTGCTCACATGTTCGTCTCTCATCATATAACTGTGGCGGCTAAGAATCTAACTCCGTCCAACTTACGCTTCAAAGCGCAAGAGGGATATCACTCCACCACAGTAGTGTCTATTATTTTATTCATTATACGTCCATAACGTAACCACATAAAAATTGACCTGCAAACATTTTGTTATCCAATTAATTTGTTTTTGAGAACGTATAAACCGGACATTTTGAATACTATAAAACAATGGTAGACCAAAAATTATATAATTTCGACACGTCCTGCCGGCAAAGGAAGGGGTGGGGGGAGGGGAGATGGGAGATGGGAGGGAGAAATCGGGGGTGGAAGGATGGGGGGAGGCTTTTTATCAATCACTTTCATTGTGCGATTTACAATCCATCAAAATCTGAGAATGTACTTCAGTTTACCTGTAAGGGCAAAAAAGCAAACTAGTAGAGCACACTCAAGCAGTGATAAAAACAAAAAAAAATATTCAAAAATTTTCTGGCAGCGAAACTGATTTCGAACTCCTGAGGACAAGAAAACGCGGTCCCCTCAGACCCCTCAGTCCTAGGTATAGAACAGACCCCTCAGTCAACAGACCCCTCAGATAACAGACCCCTCAGTCCTAGGTATAGAACCGAATCTAACAAATATAATTCCTGTGCGAATTACTCAACGTCAACCAACCATTAACAGAAGAAAATCACATGGTAAGTGACAGAGCAGGAGAAATACTAACTACCGGGAGTTTTTTCGGGAGGAAACTCGGCGGTGTCAGAGAAAGGACTGGCTCAACTATCTAGAGTTGGTCCGGTGCAGGATGAGAACAGAGATAACTTTGGTCTAAATCCTACCTACCGTCATGGGAAACATCACGGGCCGAACCATGTAGATGCTAACGTTCATTTTCCTCAACACCCGATCCCTGTACTTATAACAAATCATACCCGGCCAAATAACACTGCTAGAAAAAACGGCAATGTGGTCAATAGCAATAATATTGCTGTTAAAATAACCTCCATTGACGAACTTGCAATAACAACTCCTATAACTCATTCAAGCCTAAAGATTGTTCACTTAAATATTCGCTCATTGAGGAATACAGCCCATCTTGTTCAACTTAGGGATCTAGCCATATCATCAAATATCGATGTCCTTACAATCTCCGAAACATGGTTGAACACAACGGTTACCAACTCTGAAGTCGGCGTCGAGGGCTATAAGTTGTTCAGGCTCGATCGCCTTCATAAAAGGGGTGGCGGCGTTTGCGCCTACATTCGAAAAGAAATAAAAGCCTCCGTATTAAAATAACTTTCACAAATATCCGAAACTAATTTCCACCAACTCTGGATATAACTTCAATGCAATAAATCCAAATCTCTTTTAATAATATGTGTTTCGTACCGTCCACCAGACTGTCCTTTGGCCTGTTTTGAGAACTTCTTCAAACCTAATTACATGCAAGCTCTTCTATATGGAAAACCGATTTTCATTCTCGGTGATCTGAACTGCAATTTGTTAAAGACTAGCCGTGACCAGAAAGTTCTAGCTGACGTACAGGAAGGCGAGCAGAATTTTTCTCTTACTCCAAAGGTGTACGTCAAGGATGTATACTAAGTCCAATTCTTTTTAACTTATACATAAATGAATTAGCTAAATTATTCGAAAACACTAATTCAGACCCTTTCATACTTCCAAACGGCGCAAGACTGAGTTGTCTTCTTTACGCTGATGATTTAATTATATTATCAAGATCAAAATTTGGACTCCAAAAATGCCTAGATGAACTCAATAACTGGTGTAAAAAATGGCTGATGGAAGTTAACTTAAAGAAAACCCAAATTATGATCTTTCAAAAAGGAAATAATAAAATACAGAAACCAAAATTCATGTTAGGTAATAAAAACGTAACGATTGTACAAGAATATTGTTACTTAGGAATCAAATTGAATTCAAATGGTAAATTTACTCCAGCTATAAAACAGCTAAGTGAAAAAGCACTACATGCACTATACAGCATACGAAAACATCTCAACTTACACAACCTAAAACCGAAACTAGCTATAAAAATATTCGATAGTATAATATCACCAATTCTTCTCTACAACTCAGAAGTGTGGGGTGCATACCTCAAAAATGATTTTAATAATTGGGATAAACTTCCAATTGAAAAAACACACTTGAGGTTTTGTAAATTATACTTGGGAGTTGGGAGAAAATGCACTAACATCGCCTCCAGAGGTGAACTTGGAAAATTTCCACTAATAATAAATATATTTAAACGATTATTTAAATATATTATACATTTAAACACATTGCCTGAAACAGCAATTGCCAAACAAGCCTTTTTAATATCTAAAGATTTGTATTCTAAAAAGAATACTTCATTTTATGGAAATGTCACAGATATTTTAAAATCATACAATTGTAACACGCAAATACTAGATCTGGAATCAATATCCAATCATTCGGTAAATCTAATCTCAAGCAACATAAAACAAAGTTACATAACATTCTGGAAACACACACTAGAGAATTCATCGAAACTATGTTTCTACTCTGCTTTCAAAAGGGAATATCAGTTAGAAAAATATCTTACCACAATAAAAAATTCAAATCAAAGGAGAACTTTCACACGATTCCGGATAAGTAATCATAACCTATTGATTGAATATGGTAGATACCAAAACATTCCTCAAGCAGAACGACTATGTACGATCAGTCAGTCAGGCGAAATAGAAAATGAGTCGCATTTTCTCACATCATGTGAAGCCTACGACAGCATTAGAGAACATTTTTTAAACAATTTACCAAATGTTCTCAATAGCACAGATCAAAGAGAACAAAATTTATCCGTAGAAATAATGAAATCAAATGAAACTGAAACGATTTTATTATTATCGAAATTTATTTCTTCCTGTTTTGTGGAAAGAGATAAATGCCTTGAAACCAGGAATGCTGAAAATCTAATTATTTAAATTCTATATTAGCATATATCTTTGTATTTACTTTTATACTTTATACCACATACTTCCACGTAAATAGCACGTATTTTATAGCACATAGTTATCTATACCGTACTTAGTTTAGCACCTATTTCATAGCTTTAGCAATACCTGTAACTAGAGGTCATGCCAATAAAGCAATTATTTACTGTTACTGTTACTGTTACTGTATCTGCTGAACGTACTAAACCTCACACAAATGATCAATAGTCCAACTAGAATAACACATACTTGCCACTCATTAATTGACGTTATTCTCACCTCGTCCTCGAAACTTGTGCGCGAAAGCGGCGTGTTAAATACCCCAATCAGCGACCATCTACCTGTTTACGCCATACTGAAGTTGAGATCACCATGCTTCATTACTGTACGGAGCTACAAGCACTATAACCCCTTGTCATTCTCCTCTGATCTCGCTTCGAACTCAAACCGTCTCCTATCTATTTTCTCGGAACGCGACGTGAATTCGAAGTTAAAAACCTTCAACGACATACTTCAGTCTGTCCTTGGTGTACATGCACCAATAAAGACCGTGAAAGTTCGTAGCCGACCATGCCCGTACGTCACGCACGAAATTATAAACCTTATGAGAGGTAGAGATCGACTTCACCGCCGTTACCTACAGACCCGCGACAATAATGATTGGAATCATTACAAAGATTATCGTAAGTAACAAAGTCAAATCTACACTAAAAAGTGCTGCCAAAATTCACGCATTTAATGAAGTTCAGAAACATAAGAACAACCCCAGCTCTCTTTGGAAGACAATAAATCGATATATTCCAACCAAAGAAAAGGAATCGCAAGTACATGCCAAAGATAAAAAAGTAGTGGCTGATGATTTCAACCAATACTTCACCTCGCTGGGAAAGAACACCGCTGAAGCAGCAAGACGTGTAGCTGAAGACAATAACATTGAATTAATTAGTCCATTATCTACTGTAATTTCTTACCCAACAAGTGAGCTATTTTACTTCGAATCAGTTACCTGCACCGAGGTGCAACGTATTATCCTCGCTATGACCACTAACAAGTCCCCTGGACTAGATAAGATAAGCCTTCGTGTTATTAAAGACAGCCTTCCTGTAATATTAGTCCCCCTCACGGACATAATAAACTGTTCACTCGCTTCATCGACGTTTCCTGATGTTTGGAAATTAGCCGAAGTAATACCATTGCTGAAGGAAGGCGATCACGAGTTGGCATCGAATAATCGACCCCTTTCACTTCTTGTAGTTGCTTCAAAAATCTGTGAAAAAGTTGTCCTTAATCAATTTGGTGCTTACTTATCTAACAATAATCGTTTATCCTCTCATCAGAGTGGAAATAGAAAATACCATTCCACTGAAACCGTCAACTTTATGGTAAGCGACTGTATTCTGGAAGCTATGGACAAGAAGATGGTGACCGCTTTGATCTTGTTAGATTTATCCAAAGCATTTGACAGCGTCAGCCACTCAATCTTGTTGCATAAACTAAGTTGCGTTGGTGCTTCTCCTGAGGCATTGAAATGGTTCGACAGTTATCTCTCTGGTAGATCTCAATCTGTACGTATTGGATCACAAATGTCTTCTTCACTCCCCATTACTCATGGCGTACCACAAGGTGCAATCCTATCACCTCTATTGTTCTGTATCTACACAAATGACCTACCATCAACCACTCACAAATGACCTACCATCATTGACTCACACCTATCATATGACTGTCTCATTACTCAACTGGTTTCATCATGTATGTCCAAATTAGTTCAAATCTACCGAGTCAAGGACAGCTTCGACAGTGATACGCTCTTGTTAGTTATTGAAGCTCTTGTTATTAGCAAGCTTTTATACTGCTCCTCCGTCTGGTCTAATACTTCCTCTGTGAATTTGAAAAAACTCCAGGCAGTACAGAAGTCATCACAAATACCAGAAAGTTTGACCATATTACACCAGTTTTACAAGAACTTGGAAGGCTACCTGTCGAACAACTGTTATTGTTTAGAGATACAGTAATGGCCTATAAGTGCGTTAACAACCTAGCCCCCAATTATTTATGCGACAAGTTTAGTAAACGTGCTGAGTTACACGATCATCCAATGCGCTATCAAGATCTGCTCCACATTCCATTTTACAGAAGGCAGCAGGACAGAGAACGTTTCACTACAGAGGAACGAAAATCTGGAACGATTTAGAAGACAAATTTAAAAACATTCCTACAGTAAGAAGTTTTAAGAAGAAACTTAAATCACATATTCTAGATACGTTTTATTCGAATCCATAATTTTTATCCTTTTATCATAAATTGACAATTTAGAAAGTCCTATAGATATATAGTTTAAATTATCTTAACATAACATTTTAAATTAGCTGTTATATTAATATTTAAATTGTTGCAATTTTATGCTGAAGAGCCCACTTGGGAGCATATCATTAAAGTATCAGTATCAGTTCAAAGGTATGAAAAGGCTGGCGGGGGCATTTAATGTATTTCTGGCAAGGTTTTGTACATTAAACATTTAAACCTTTATTAAAACTACAAGCTTTCTACAGTCAGTCTATAACAATGAATACTTCGCAATGATTTGTTAACAATTGCTCCAGATCTTCAATTTACCATACTTTCGAGGGTACCTCAATACCGAGCCAAGGATTCGAGCCCGGACTCTAGCTCTAGCTCAGGACTCGAGCTCGGACTAGCGCTCAGGACTGCATTTTTAACATTAATTCTTATACGAACAGAATGATTAAATTTTCGATGCAATTTTTGACACGTGACAACTTGCACGGAGGAATCAGTGGAAGTTTGTTCGAGTTTTGTTTGGAATATGTTTACTTCGGTCGTTTCTCTTGCCGTTGCCGTCGCCCGCACTCGCAACACCAACTATAACTTCGAGTGAAAACCTGCACTTTCCCTAGTAGGACAATACTATCACCAAGAGTAGGGCAACACCTAGTCACATCATTACAGTATTGTTATGCATATGTCGTTAAATGCTTTGGCTGCCCCGTGGGTCCTTAAAACCTGAACAAAAAGTTTCTTGTGTTCCAGAAGACCTGTAGCTATGATGTCAAGACAATATACCGTTGCAGGAGAAATTCGTATGAAAATGAGCAATGCATATTTTCATGCCAACGAACGGTGTATAAAATACAAATTGCCAAACTTTTCAAATACCCTTCTAAAATCATTAATTATTCATATGCGAAACATAAAGGAAACTCATGACCCGTAGCGGATCTATATATTTGATATAGACTTGCTCAAATTTTCTCCTTCAATTTTACAGCGTAGATAACATCAATCTTCAAAATTCCAACACCATGCAGTGAGCGTACAAAACGAGTCATTTTAGAAGTCATATACAAACCTTGCAGTTCGGCCTTTATCAGATCTAAAACTCGGCTGCGCCTCAATGTTTTAAATCAGATAAAGACCTCTCACGTGGTTTGTATATATTACTTATAACCTTATTTTACCGTTCAGCCTGGTTTCCTCCATTAACTCATGCCGATAAAGTGTACTTGCTCAGCAATTAAACTAGTCTGTGTAGAACAATAGCCAAAAATTTCAAAATATTTGATTCATTGTTGCTGATTGTTGATTTCAGCTGATATACATATTTATAATATAACATTTATAGTACGCGCGTGCTGATTGGTCGAGAAGCGTGTTTCTATAACTGTACAGAAACACGGAAATTTTCCCGCCAAAATTTAAAATCATAAAAAAAACAAATTAAAATGCGAATTATTTAAACACAATTTTAATGATCCAAGCACGTTATATACTAAAATACACCAGGTAATTAAATTAAACAAACGCTAAATTTGTGAGAGAACGGTTCTGGTTGAAGACTGAAGTGAACCAATATTTATACTCTGGTCAACTCAAAGACTCATTCTAGCCTGATGTTTTCATCCCGCGAGGGTATACATGAGACCCGCTAGGAGAGACTAAATGCCCTAGGGGTAAAAACCCCGATAGAGCCCTGTCATCAAGGTTGCGACCCTCTCCGACATTACCTGAACCAATTGCTGATAATCCCCTTGGACAGTCCTTACGATTCGACTGATTATATTTCCATGAAATAATCTGTGTCTATGGGCAATGAAGTTGACAATTTGGAACACTTCAACCCCACAAATACGCTGCGAGTGTATTTCCCCATAGAAGAAGAAACACATCTCCCACAAAGCTGTAGTCATAGAGAAGACAGCTTTTTCCAGATGATAGTTGACTTCCATTTGAGCATTACCATCACTCATACTACAGCTGAGATGTTAGGGAGGCCAGGAAAAACCTGCAGTACAGGAAACCTCGATGGGGCCCAAGACATACAGCAGCTCCCCCACGAAGCTTTTTATCTCACAAATTCATAATTGGAGTGTTGGTAACACGAGAAACAGAGCTGACTAACAAAGCATGTACATGTTTATTTTGTAACAAGCCGAGAAAGCACGACACGCAACGTTGTCAAGATCCAACTCAACTTTATTTTCTTTTACATTCCATTTTCAGCCTCGTACCCAGGCGCAACTACTCCTGTGTTTTATATAGATCAGTGGTTATGCGGAGCGAGCGCGCGGGGGTGCTTGGGGAGGACGTGACGGGAATTAGTTGCGCCTGGCAGAAAATGGCCGATATCTGATGAATGTATGTCGATAAGTGAAGAGTCGAATATATCCGCGTAAATCAACCCGGTATTTATGCGTTTAAGCAATTTCCTCGTTTATTTACTCATTCTTTATCCATCCATGGATGATATGGACCAAGAACTATCATCTGAAGGTAATTTTTTTACTTTATATTTTATACGAGACTCTAGAAATACAACATGTCAACAAGCTATTGCTGCATGTCTTCACTGCTTAATTTTCTCTGCCTACCGCCACGGCGCCACACAATTTATCTATGAAGTGGATATCTATAACTGTCGAATAATAAAGGCTAATCCTTATTTATATTTTACTCTGTATTGGCGTATTTTAATACTCATAAAATGTAGTCTGTCCATTTGCTATATAGTATATAAACCTTGATTATTAAATGAATGGTGCTTATTAATTGTTCAATTGTTTGTTTGTCGTTTATGACTTACTTTGCTACAAAAAAAATTCTTTTAACAGAATCAGTAAATTCAGATGATGAATTTAATGCATCATTTCAAAAACTTGATGTTCAAGATGGTAAATTAATAAATTAATATCTATATTTCTATTTTCATATCATTATGCTTTATAATTTTTATTCTTCACTTGCAACCAATCCCCAAAGACAATTGAATTTGGGACCAACATTGCTGCCATTCAATAGAAGATTATGAGATTATTTTGTTGAAACGGGGACCAACATGGCCGATTGCAATTCAAGAATACAATATATTACATGTCTATTTGACAGTTCAAAGATATTTTGTCATATGTATTTATTAATTATGTCAATCCTTCAACTGTGCCCCCATGCACATGTCAGTTCATTAAAGGTAATGTCTCTCTCCTCAGCCGACATAATAAGTGACATAGCATACATTAATTCCATAGTTCCTCAATTTAGAAACTTGGTCATTTAGAAGTGCCAATAATGGTGTTATTACAACTGTGACTCCTGTAGTTGCCAGACCCGGAATCCAGTAGCAAACAGATTTACCTCCTCCTGTAGGAATAATGGTTAATGTATCTTTATTGTCCTTGCTACACTCAACCACTTCTCTTTGCATACCCCTGAAGGTGTCATGATGAAACACATTTTGAAGAATGTCCAAAAAAGGGTCTCCAGAAACCTGAACACATGCTCCCTCACTTGTTGGCTCTTGTAATGTTATAACAGCACCAGACGGCGTAACCATATTTGATCTATGATCCGATCCTGAAGATAAACAAAAATATTACTTACATATTATTAATATCATATCCCTCTCATCAATGCCCACTAGTACTCAGACAGTCAACACATTTTGCCACAAGATCTGTAATATCATTAACAATCAATTGCAACCCGTATTCAATACAACTAATTAGAATTAAATATATTTCAGAATATACTGTGCACAAAAGCCTGTAAATACGTTGTAAAATAGGAATATTATTTTATTAAAGCCAGACATTTATTGTTTAATATTTTGAACTGTATGAAGTGATTAACAAACCACACAGTTTCCCTCTTGCAGTCACTGGACATGTTACTAATAAACTGTTGCCTCTGGCTTATAAAATAAAATTATCAAAACAATACAATACAATACAATACAACACAATACAATACAATACAATACAACATGAGCAAGTGTTTCGTCAAATACAGTATCCAGACACTAACAGTGTCTGTTCCGTCAGAAAACAGACTGTCTTGGAGTTTGGACTGGCCATTTGTGCCAGAACAAGGCCAGCCACTGTGCTGGGACAAAATGGCCATGAAAGTTGTCAAAATCAATAAATCATATACTAAATAACTTGCCTGCTTTATAAAGTAATTATTCTATCTGAAAGGATACTTCAGTCCCATCATTTTTGTTTACATACAAGCAGTGAAATTTTGCTCGTGAACCATCACATACAAGCTCAACATCGCAAGGTTTATTTCCTCTGCTATATAAAGGTTGTATTGATTCGTGCCGCTCAGAACTTGAAAATTCGCTCTTGTGTCTAACAAACACGATAATGATGATCAATGCCGCTTTCGTAAAATAATTCTCTTGTAACAATGCAACCTTCTCTAGGACACAAGATCTTTCCCTACTCTTACACCTTTTTGACTTTTAATTTTCAAACAGAGTTGTTTTCTTGCAGCGAAATTGACGAGTAAATTGAGAATTTGTAAAGTAATCGAGTTTAAAAAATGTCTTTTGAGTTATATACACTTATAGAAACACGCGTGGGAGTTTGGGAGAACGAGAAATAATCAATGGGAAAACGAGCCCGTGGGGCGAGTTTTTCCACGTTATTTCGATTTCTCTCAAACTCCCACAAGAATGTTTTCTATTTCTTAATGTTCTATCTCTTTAAATAAATGTTTCTATTTATATTGTTTTCTATTTCTTGATTGTTAACTGAAAACGTTTTCTATTTCTTAATTGATGATTCTATATTCACAAGACTATCTAGGTTGATCAACCAGTTATATAGTGCTCCATTACGTGTCATACATTTCATTACTATGTTAAATTTGTCCAGCTAAACGAAATATTCAGATTATCAAACTGTTTCAGTTGGAGCGCTCTGATCACTAAGCTACAGAGTCCAGTTGCCAAGCGTTAACCACAAGTTCATGTTGTAAGAATTTGTGTGACGTATGACACATTATCATTATTATTATTCAAATAATGTTAATTTATGTGAGTTTATGTTTTTGGAGCGAACACGTTGCGGGGTAGAAAGTCGGTAATAAAGTAAACTAATTGTAATAAAGTTAATGTTGTTTTTGGAAAGAAAGTGGTTTGTGTGTGAGTTATTCAGTGTCTCAAGAACTGGAAGAGGCTCAAGAACTTGTTGAGACTAACAGTGAGGATGATGTATCCTTAGCTTATGAAAAAATTAGTGAATCTATAAAGCGATTGGAATTGTCAAAGGATAGCACCCTTCAAAGTTTAGTTGACAATAATAAGGATATAGAATATATGAAAGAGTGGTCAGCAAAACAAAAGGATTGCATTGCACAATTACGCAAGCAGGGAGATCGTTGTAGGGAACAGTTAGATGAATTGAAAAACAAAGGACGAGAGGAAGGGTTACAAAGGGACATTGAAGATCGAAGGAGAATGAATTTGGAACAATCAAAGTTTCGAGAGCAGCAGCAAAGATAAATGGAGGAAGCGATGATACGGCAACCAAAAACTGAGGAGGAATGGTTTATGGGAAAGATTGAGTTACAAAAGCAAAGTGTGGAACCGGCGGCATCGAGAATGCTTCATCCAACAAGTCACAACCAACTGTAAAGTTGCAAAGGTACACTATTACACCATTTACGGGGGATTATCAAGACCGGCTCCGGTTCTGGAACCAATTTACCGTGGAAGTTGACGGATCGGCCTCGTCAGAGATCAGTAAGTTTCATTACCTATTGGAATTGGTGAAGGACAAACCTAGAGATGACATCATGGGGTTGTCGCGTTCAATTGAAGGTTACAAAGAAGCGGAGCATATACTGCAAGAAAATTATGGAAAGGATAGCAAGATCCACAGGGCATTGATAAAATATCTAGAAGGCCTCCATAGTATTACAAGCATCCACAAACTTGAGTCCATTCACGACTTTTACAACAAGGTATCTAGAATTGTCAGAACGCTAGCCAAAACGGATAAATTAGCATCAGCACAATCGACTGTTTATACCCTTATGGACAAGTTAGGACCAGTTCGAGAAGTCTTAGTCCAAAAAGATGATGATTGGGAAGAATGGGATCTTAAGCAGCTTGTGGATAACTTGAGGAAATATGTTGATCGACATCCGTTACGTATGGAGGAGAAGGAAGGCAGGGATGATCGAAATGGCAGCAAACCTAAGTGGCGCAATCGGGACAAACTCTTGTTCGGTAATGGGGGAGAAGGACACAGGCGACCTAAATGCATCTATTGCGATTCCCCTGAACATTCTGCTGTAACGTGCACTAAGGTCCTGAGTGTTGCTGATCGTCGGGGCATATTGAGGCGAAAGAAAGCTTGCTTCAACTGTGGTTTACCAGGACAACTTGCATCAACCTATCGGGCTCGAGGGTGCCACGAATGTGGGTTGAAGCACAATACCTCAATATGTCAACAACAGGCCAAATCGTTAACAGATGGTATGAATTACAGTTGGAATGAAAAGGGTATGAGTACTACCCTTCAGAACACTTCTGCAATTCACCCAACGTTACTAGCAAAAGTCGGAGGAGAACAAGTGCGGCTGATGATTGACACAGGAGCGAGCAGTTCGTATGTATGTACTGATCTGATTACAAAGTTAGGATTGCAACCAGTCAGGAAAGAAAGACGATGCATTGAACAGATGTATGGAACAATGACCAAAATTATTGAGATTTACAATGTAACTGTCGACTCAACTATCGGGAACGAATTCAAGATTGCATTGGTGTTCATCAATGCAGAGAAAGCCATCCTAACTCATTTTCCGAATCCTAACGTTGGGCTACTGAAGAGAAAACAACCACGACTGCGTCGTCTAAATATTAGCGAAGATAAGTCAACCGGAGACAACTTGCCTGTTAACATTAAGCTGGGAGTTGCTGATTATCAACGCATCAAGTCTAGTGAGCCACAGATATTGGGTAACCAACCAGAGAAGGATCCAGGGGCCGAATTCACGATGTTGTGGTGGACATTGTACGGAGGCGTTCGAGCAAGTGAAGAGCCAGATAAGCAGTTCCTACTTAGTACCGGGCAAGACGAGTTCGAGCGATTATGCAGTGGAGACGTATTTGGGGTGACTGACCCTGTCGATATATCATCATTTGAACACGAACAGTTTAAGAAACAGCTTGTGCAAAACCAGGACGGATTGTATGAAACGAGATTACCATGGAAGGTCGGACATGTGCCTTTGCCAGACAACAAGAATCAGTCAACTGCTAGATTGTACAGCGTGACCCGAAAACTTGAGAGGATTGGAAAGATCGCTTGAAGAAAGGTGTGATTGAGCCAGTCCCAATACAACCAACGGGAGAGATTGTGCACTATGTTCCACATCAACCAGTTATCAGAGAGCAAGCAGAGTCGACGAAAATGCGCATTGCATATTACTGTTCGTCCAAACCAGATGCCACTACCCCATCTTTGAATGACTGCTTGGAAACCGGGCCTTCCCTGCAGTCTCTTTTATTCGATGTCCTTCTTCGCAACAACCGTTTTCGAAGATATTTCATCACAGGAGATATGGTGAAGGCGTTTCTTCAAATCATGCTTCAAGAATGTGATCGTGATGCCCAACGGATTCTCTGGTATGATGATTTGAGTAACCGGAACGTACTCGAGTACAGATTCACACATTGTGAATCAATTTCGATTGTGGTACAATTTCGAGAAGAAGCAACAACGATTCTGGCCAGTGCTGGGTTCCAGTTACACAAGTGGCATAGCAACGTGACATCAGTCAACACGAACAGTAATGAGAAGGAGGTTGGACGAACCTATGCCAAGACGGTAGTCGGAAATCCTAAAACAAATCAGACAAAGATTTTGGGGATTCCATGGGACAAGTCGAATGACTGCATGATGGTGTCATTCGAACCTTGCCTTAACCTTAAACCACCTATGACGAAGCGAAAGATGGTGGCAGCAATTAACAGTGTCTATGACATTCTTGGATGGTCCTCCCCAGTGATGATAATCGTGAAGTTGATGTTCAGCGATGTTTGTTTACTGAAGTTGCATTGGGATGAAATCCTACCACCGGACATTGAACAATCATGGTGGTGCTGGATCAACGGATGTGCAACGACAAGAGCAGTTCATCTGAAGCTGAGTAAAAGAATGGATGCGGACGAGTTTAAGAGAGGGTTGAAAGAGTTCGTCGCAAGACAAGAAACACCAGACAATATTGTAAGCGACAATGCGCTGACATTCAAGGCCACCATGAAGTGGCTCGAATTGCTCATCAAGGACACGGATTTGTTTAACTACCTAACAACTCAACGGATTACTTGGCAATTCAATTTGTCTAGAGCCCTGTGATGGGGTGGCTTCTTCGAGAGGCTAGCTGGTGTCATGAAGTCGAGTCTGTCAAAAGTAATCGGTCGGGCCTTACAGACGTTCCCAGAGCTTGAAGAGGTTTTGCTGGATGTCGAGTGCTTTATGAACAACCGCCCCTGTGCTATCAAGGAGAGGAGTTCGAAGAACTTGTCATTACCCCAAATATTCTGCTCAGAGGTCAACCAGAAAATTTCTTGTAGGAAGATATTGAAGCGATGGACGAAAATATGGCTGCTACGAAACGAATGAAATACCTTAAGGTGTGTCGTGATCACGTTAAGAAACGTTGGCTAACAGAGTATGTTCACGCGTTAGAAAAGAAGCATCGCAAGGTATTTAGCGACGGAAAAGGGTTGCCTAAAATTGGTTCGATCGTGCAAATCACGGATACCAGCAAAATCAAGACCAAATGGCGTATCGGACGTATTGTCGGGTTCATTCGAGGTCGCGACCTAGTCGTAAGAGGATACAGTGTCAAGACCGGAACGGGTTACATCATCGAAAGGTCTCTTCAGTTGGTGTGTGATCTGGAGATAAGCGGGGCAACGAATAACCAGTTGTCAGAGAAAAAGTCGATCATTCAGGAAATGCCGAAGATCGAGAACGACCTTCGAGGAACGCAAAAACAGAGGCGATGGACAAAATAGTCGGACTTACGTTGAACGAAGAAGAAGATGAGTAAACGGACGACATTAGCGGCTAGTTGTCGCTAATGGGGGGAGAGTGTAAGAATTCGAGTGACGTATGACACATTATTATTATTATTATTCAAATTATGTTAATATGTATATATATAGATGCGGGTACTGCGGGTTGTGTCATAAGGTAAATAACAAGATGTTTTTTTCTGCATCTCACTCAACTAAAATTGATGTAGAAGGTTTAGGTGGATGGATATTTCGAGTGAAATATTATATACAATATTTTAGACCTGAACGGAAACGGTTGCGAAAAATGCAACTCTAAGTCCTCCGACAGGAATTGAACCTGCGGCCCTGCGATTCCGGTGCAGCGCTCCGACCACTGAGCTACAGAGTCCAGTTGCCAAGCGTTAACCACAAGTTCATGTACATATGTACATGCGGGTACTGCGGGTTGTGTGATAAGGTAAATTACAAGATGTTTTTTTCTGCATCTCACTCGATTGAAATTGATGAGAAGATTTAGGCGGATGGATATTTCGAGTGAAATATTATATACAATATTTTAGGACTGAACGGAAACGGTTGCGCAAAATGCAACTCTAAATCCTCCGACAGGAATTGAACCTGCGGCCCTGCGATTCCGGTGCAGCGCTCTGACCACTGAGCTACAGAGTCCAGTTACCATGTGTTAACCACAAGTTCATGTATATATGTAGATGCGGTTATTGCGGGTTGTGTGATAAGGTAAATTACAAGATGTTTTTTTGCATCTCACTCGATTTAAATTGATGTAGAAGGTTTAGGTGGATGGATATTTCGAGTGAAATATTATATACAATATTTTAGATCTGAACGGGAACGGTTGCGAAAACTGCAACTCTAAGTCCTCCGACAGGAATTGAACTGCGGCCCTGCGATTCCGGTGCAGCGCCCTGACCACTGAGCTACAGAGTACAGTTGCCTAGTGTTAACCAGACGTTCATGTATATATGTAGATGCGGTTATTGCGGGTTGTGTGATAAGGTAGATGACAAGATGTTTTTTTCTGCATCTCACTCGATTGAAATTGATGTAGAAGGTTTAGGTGGATGGATATTTCGAGTGAAATATTATATGCAATGTTTTAGACCTGAACGGGAGCGGTTGCGAAAAATCCAAATCTAAGTCCCCGACAGGAATTGAATCTAATGCCCTGCGATTCCGGTGCAGCGCTCTGATTCTGATTGAACCTGTTGCTCTGCGATTCCGGTGCAGCGCTCAGGTGCGCGCTCTTCTACATCATTTTCTATCGAGTGAGATGCAGAAAAAAACATCTTGTAATTTACCTTATCACACAACCCGCAGTACGCGCATCTACATATATACATGAACTTGTGGTTAACGCTTGGCAACTGTGCTCTGTTGCTCAGTGGTCAGAGCGCTGCACCGCAATCGTAGGGCCGCAGATTCAATTCCTGTCGGAGGATTCAGAGTTGCATTTTTCGCAACCGTTCCCGTTCAGGTCTAAAATATTGTCTATAATATTTCACTCGAAATATCCATCCACCGAAACCTTCTACATCAATTTCAGTCGAGTGAGATGCAGAAAAAAAACATCTTGTAATTTACCTTATCACACAACCGGCAGTTCCCGCATGTACATATATACATGAACTTGTGGTTAACGCTTGGCAACTGGACTCTGTAGCTCAGTGGTCAGAGCGCTGCACCGGAATCGCAGGGCCGCAGGTTCATTTCCTGTCGGAGGACTTAGGGTTGCATTTTTCGCAACCGTTTCCGTTCAAGTCTAAAATGTTGTATATAATATTTCAATCGAAATATCCATCCACGTAAACCTTCTACATCAATTTAAATCGAGTGAGATGCAGAAAAAACAGCTTGTAATTTACCTTATCACACAACCCGCACTACCCGCATCTACATATATACATGAACTTGTGGTTAACGCTTGGCAACTAGACTCTGTAGCCCAGTGTTCAGAGCGCTGCACCGGAATCGCAGGGCCGCAGGTTCAATTCCTGTCGGAGGACTTAAGGCCGGTTTACAGTTCGCGCAATCTCGTCGCGCGAATGAGCGAATTTGTCACTGAGCATGCGTGCGGGTTATTTATGGCAAATTTTGTCATTCTCCTTGATTCGCAGCGACTGGCGAAAGAGTTGAAAATTTTCAACTTTTTCGCCAGTCGCCAGCGAACGAATTAAAATTTAGCCAATCAAGAGCCAGGATTTTTGCAATTTTGCAAATTTTCGAGCGAGTTTTAAAATGTGTAAACCCGATTCGCTATGTTCGATAATTCTCCAGTTCGCGCGACGTATTCGCTCGAACTGTAAACCGGCCTTTAGAGTTGCATTTTTCGCAACCATTCTCGTTCAGGTCTAAAATATTGTATATAATATTTCACTCGAAATATCCATCCACCTAAACCTTCTGTTTCAGTTGGGACTAGTTTGTCGGTGATATATTAGTATATTACTATAATAATTAAGTAATTATAATAATATATAGTAATAGTATTATAGTAATATTGAATTATAATGTTAACCGAGTCCTGAGCTCGAGTCCGAGCTCGAGTCCGAGCTCAGATCCTTGGCTCTGTGTATAAATCACTACCGTGTCAGTGGTTTTATATGTGATAAAAGATCATGTTAATTTCCATAAACTTTAGCTTTGATTTTCTCGGCTTAGACATTTTTATTTTTAAAACTACTTCGCCAATGAACTCATAAGATGGGTCTTTTTAAGCCATTTAAAAAACTCACAGTTCGTGCTTGATCAGATATAAAACACGCGTGCTGCACGCTCGTATTTTATATCCGATAAAGCACTCCTGCTCGTGTTTTAAATAGTACATCTCGCGGCTTTCTTGTAAATTATTTATATTCAATTCTATATTTAAATTATCGAATTATTAATTCAAATTTAGATTCTAGCCACGCACTTTTGCAACGAAAATGAATATTAACAAAATGCAGTGTACTCTATTAATCAACATACTTCAACTATTGATACAAGTAATTACCAAATTACAATATATTTAATTGTTTATGGAATATTTTTACAGAGAACTAAACTACAGACATATCCATACTATATCTTCAAATTAAATTTAGTATGTCTGCGTATGTAAAGTAAACACTCATTTGATCACTGTTGAGAATAATTAGTTATGGTAATTATGATGTCAATTGTATATATACAGGGTGTATAAAAATTTTTTTATTAATATAGATTGTTTGGGTATTTATAATGTAGAATAAACGAAAAAATTCTGAAAGTTAAATTTTCAAAACGCAGCGGGGTGCCTTGTCCAACATATCAAAAATGGCTTGCGCACGAAATTTGAATGCTTAAAAGTTATTTTCAGTTAGTGGGTGGAAAATTTGTTGGTTGTTGCATTGCTGTTCAAAATTTCAGAATATTTCCTTAAGTGTAAACCCTTCAAAACGTCGCGCAAACTTTAATTTTTTAAAAACAATCAGATTTTGCATGCTTAATTTACGCCTTTACCTAATTTGCATATTGTCTCTTGGAACAAAAGCGAAATAGCAATATGCAAATTAGGTAAAGGCGTAAAATAGGCATGCAAAAGCTGATTTTTTTTTTAAATGAAAGTTTGCGCGACATTTTCAAGGGCTTACACTTAAGCACATTTTCTGAAATTTTGAACAGCAATGCAACACCCAACAAATTTTCCACCCACTAACTCAAAATAAATTTTTAGCATTCAAATTTCGTGCGCAAGCCATTTTTAATCTGTTGGACAAGATTTTGAAAATTCAGAATTTCAGAATTTTTTCATTTATTCTACATTATGAATACCCAAACAATCTATATTAATAAAAAACTTCGTACCTGGAGCCGCTTCGCGAAGTTGAGAGCAATTTCAAATTTGTCCAGTTTTTTTATACACCCTGTATAAGCAACACCCATTGAAAAAAAGCAGTCTTTTAATTACCCAAAGTCGAGTGCACAACATGGAGTCAAGAGTGGGATAGATCGAATTTATATATCGAAATGGAACAACTAAAGCCTCCAGGTGAACTTTGTCTAGAAGGAAACCCAGCAGAAGACTGGAGGAAATGGATTCAAAGCTTCGAACTCTTCCTCGTCGCTAGTGAGATCAGTGAAAAAAGCGAGAAGGTTCAGTGTACAACGTTTTGTCCGCGTCGCCGGAGAAGAGTCTCGTGCCGTATTTAACGCTTTCGACTTAGCCAAGGTTGGTAACGAACACAAAATCGATATATTAAAGGAGAAATTCAAACAGTACTGCGAACCACGAATGAATTTAACGCATTTTTCGCCATCCAATTTTTCGCACGATCGCAAGGATCGATTGAAACAATTGACGCTTTCGCTACTGATCAGAAAAACAAAGCCAAGCATTGCGAATTTAGTACATTGACCTACAGCTTTATCCGAGATAGAATAGTTGGAGGAATCAGAAGTGATCAACTTCGAGCCAGACTGCTTCGCGAAGCGGACCTTCCTTATTCAAAACCCATTGATATATGTCGTGCGAGTGAAGCAAGTTCAAGCCAGTTGAAAGAATTTAACGATGACAACGACAAGTCTCTTCATACATTGCAAACATCTAAATTTACTTACCCGAGCAAGTTTCAGCCTCCGAGATTTAATCCGAAGCAACAGCAGTCAAACTACATGCCGAGTAAGTGTGAAAATTGCGGCCGAGAACATCCTAGCTATCAAAGGGCCTGTCCCGCCTACGGCAAGACTTGTAACAACTGTCGAAAGGAGAACCACTTTGCTCGAGTCTGTCGATCGAAATCGACGGCAGCGAATAAACAGGTATTCGAAGTTGAAGAAATGGACGAAATGGACGAATTTTTCATCGTAACTGTGAAAAATTTTAGCGATGGTGACTGGAGCGAAAATATTATAATCAATAACCACTGATCTGAAAATATAGTGTCAATAGCAATTAACAAACCTATTGAAGTGAAATTTTACACTGGCGCTCAGTGCAATGTGATGTCACGCAATGTTTACAATACCATCGTCCAAAATAACATCGCTCAAAAAACATTGTTCAAAACAACATCGCTCAAAATAATAATTCTCTTATTGTTGCACCGTCTGCATCGAATGCTTGATTGACAAGCTACTCAGGGCACAAAATCATTCCAGTTGAGAAAGCAAGATTTCATTGTCAACACAAAGACACAATCCATCAAATCACATTTCAGATAATTGACGAAGATGCTCCATCTCTTCTTGGCCGTAAAACCTGCTTAGATTTGGGAATAATCCAAAGAATCATGACCATAGATAAATCTTCCAGTGCCAACAAAAACGGTGATGACATTCTCGATCAATATCCAGACTTATTTACTTGTCTTGGTTGCATAAGGTCAGCTGGAAAGCATCACATTGACGTAGATCCCAATGTAAAGTCGTTTGTACACCCACCGAGAAAGGTTCCTGCTGTATTGCGCCCCAGAATACTGAAAGAATTGCAACGGATGGAAGATCTCGAGATTATTGAGAAGCAGTCATAGCCAACCAGTTGGGTAAATAGCATGGTAACTGTCGTATAGCCCAACAAGTTGAGAATATACATTGATCCGACAGGAGCATCATCCACTACCAACTGTTGAAGAAGTTGTATCGCGACTCCCAAATGCCCGGGTATTTTCCATCCTCGATGCCAGTTCTGGTTTCTGGCAAATAGAGCTTGATGACAGCAGCTTCACATTGTGCACCTTCAATACACCATTTGGAAGATACCGTTTTAAGAGACTTCCGTTTGGTATTTCCTCGGCTCACTTCTTTGAAATGTTGAAAAGAATACACCAAGCTCATTTGGGAATCACTAAGTGAAAGAAGAGGGCGCGGGAAATACTCATCTGGCCCGGAATGGGAAAAGAAATCGAAGAAATGGTTTCAAAGTGTTCTACGTGCCAAGAAAACAGAAGCAGCAATACTAAACAGCATTTGACTCCTCATGAAATACCAGATCGGCCATGGGCAAAGATAGGAGCTGATTTTTTCGAGTTCAATAAAACAAACTATCTTCTATGTGTCGACTACTATTCCAAATACCCAGAAGTGGCCAAACTTCCGAGCCTAAATAGTTCAGCAACCATCACTGCGTTAAAGTCCATCTTTGCCCGTCATGGAATACCAGACGAGGTCGTCAGCGATAACGGTCCACAATTCGCCAGTGCTGAATTCAACAACTTCGCCAAAGTCTGGGAATTTCGTCATACTACTTCAAGTCCTGGTTACGCTCAGCCCAATGGACACTTTGAAAGAGCAGTTCAGGCAGTGAAGAACTTACAGAAGAAAGCGAATAAAAGTGGCCAA
This sequence comes from Trachythela sp. YZ-2020, assembly GCA_016169945.1. Classification (NCBI taxonomy): domain Eukaryota; kingdom Metazoa; phylum Cnidaria; class Anthozoa; order Malacalcyonacea; family Clavulariidae; genus Trachythela; species Trachythela sp. YZ-2020. Next base: position 626,825 of record JADLSH010000395.1, read on the forward strand.
GACAAAGGAGATGTAGCAAGAATGCAAAGACAAGGTAAGTGGTTACCAGTAACATTCACTGCTCAATATGGAACTGCACCACAGTCGTATCTGGTTCAGACTCCAGATGATCGCATTTACAGACGAAACAGACGGTACCTCCTGAAGACGACGGAAAGTAAGAATGACATGGTCAACGATGATTCAGCAAGCGAATTCAACGAACAAGATGCCCCGGGAACCGAAAACCTGCAAGTTGAAGAACCCATTAACAATTCTGAAGGATACCAGGTCACGCAATATGGACGTCAAGTACGTAAACTGCAGCGTTATGGGTATGAGTGAATTCCAATGGACGGATATGAGTGAATTCTAGTTAGGATTTATTTCAGAACAATTCTAAGATTTCAAAAACACTAAAAGAAAAAATAGAACATTACACTAATAATTTAGTTCGCATTTCCTGAAAAGAGAGGTGTTGAGAAAATGTTTTACGGCTTGCATTTTGGCTTCAACATGATAAATGCCTTTCCCATCAATTTGAAAACCTTCACATTCAAGGACGCGTGACATGGAACGACACTTGTAATTCTTCCCACGTAAGCACGCTTCCGAAAGACGCTTCATTGCTTCCTCGAGAATGGGCAGATGCTTTTCATCCGTAGGTTCACAGATTAGAATGTCGTCAAGAGAGCTATCGCAAAGGAAATTCCATGCAATAAGCCTTCCATTGTTCCATGCAATACGCCTTCCATTTTCCATAAAGTAGACAATTATATCTATACAAGCCACCACGAGTATTGATCCTAACGGACGTGGCATCCGGATCACAATAGACTAAAATGTTAGCTTCTATAATATGTATGAAAGGTCACTTTACTCTCTTTACCTTTGGCAAAGATATTCGTATGTTTCACGGTCTATTACTATCCCCACGGCAATTTCAAACGCACATTTTAAATTGATAGCAAATGCCTTTGTATGACTTCTTCGGTAACTTAACGCTCGATACGATACCATTTCAGTGAGCTTCGGGTCCTTAGGATCAATCTACCTGAAAAATTCAACAAGATATTCGACGCTTCGAGTGAAAGCCCTTTGTCTTGAAGCTCCCATCACACCATAGGTATATGTACCTTTAATAAACTAAAGGATGTCATTAGGAAGAATTTTTATATCTTGAAAAACCACCCTGAAATATCTTCCATTTACACCGATAACCCTTTAGTCTCTTTTTGACATAGTATAAACATTCGCGGAACCCTAGTCAATAACTCCCTACCACAGGATTTGTCGTCACCTAATGGCGCGTTACCTTGTCGTGTATAGTGCAATGTGAAACCTGAAAGTTCATACATTCTTCAACTACTATTTCGGCACCAAAATCTAAGTATGCTATCAAGCACCGTTCCACGTGTGCTTCCTCTCATCTCATCTACTGCATCTGATGTGGTAGTTGTGGCATTCTTTACATTGGTAAAACCGGCCAAGGTTTGGTGAGTCGTGCTGTCACTGACGATGCTAAACTGCCTGTTGCCAGACATTTCAATGGTGGAAATCACAGTGTTTCAGACATGAAAATTCGAGCTCCCTGTCCTATTTCAGGTAGTAATGATGAAAGAGGAAATGAGACAAGAAATGCGTCTCATTTCCTGACTTGGCACCATTCATCATTTCGGTATTAATGAGCTCTTCACATGCTCTTATCATTGCATCCATTGCATTGCAGCAGACATGGACAGATATTCTACACCTCATTAATATTACATTTTGTAATGTGATTTTCATATTTTGTTTATACCTCGTTTTGACTAAATCCAACTGAATTGTATATTTTTTATCAAGTGATCGCTTTGGTATACACTAAAAAAAAATTTCCGACCCACCCTACTACCGTCCAGACGAAGGGTTTTCGATCGAAGCTCCAATGCAAGCAATTATTAAGTTATATGGCCGATGTTTGAAAAGCGTTTCCCATTAATAAAGGCAAGAACGTCATCACGTGACCCCTCGTTCATGTCTCCTCTCGTAAATCATCAGTGCCTTCAGCGACCCTTGCGAGATAAATGCTCCGTTGTTTGTTTAATTTTATTTAAATTTTAATATATTCTATTGTCATATTTTTAAATTCTTAACTTACTGAAAATAGCCATATTTTACCTATGTAAGTTTTGTAACTAACTATTCTTCTTGCAAACTCAGAAGGATGCTTTGTGTATTGAACAAAGGCTATTATTACTAGGAGTTACTATCGCAAGGAAAGTGCTGCCTTGACGCACAAACTGCATGGAAAATTCCCGAACATATTTAGTATTAAATATAGAACTCATTGAAATTGCTAATGATACACTGTATGTATTGATTTATTTTGTTGTCAAAACGTTGAGATTACAACACTATACCATTGTAAATGGTATATACTGTACAGTATTAAGCAAGATATCTGAGTGTGCTATCGTTAATGGAACTCTTGCTACCAACATCAAATGTTAATTTACTTCAAAGTTGTTAATGCTTCTTGAATAACTAATTTGAAATCATAGAGGTAGTGTCTTTTAATATTTTTGTGGTGCAATTACCTGGTTGTTTGTGTTCATAAGATATTGATAATGCATTTGCCATGTGCAGTCTATCAGAACAGTCTTCGACCCTTTGTTCTCATCTGTAGATGTTTCATACATGTATTTAGTCAACATTTGGTTCCATCAGCATTCATCTGTACTGCCCAGTGAATTGTCGAAATACATGATTATACAGCAAACGCAAATAATGGTGTCTCTCTCCAAAACAACTTTGAAACACATTGCACAGGATCCACACCCACATGACATGTTGGAAATACATAATTGCTCATATAGCAGATTGCACCACTTAGGATATGATGTAATATATTTATTATTTTGAGGAGGGGATACAGAAAATTTTAAAGAACAAAACTTACCATCTTATCTTGCCAACAATAACGTTTTCATACATATAGTGTCAGTGATAAAGAGTAAAATTGATTAAAATAGATTGATAAAATTAATTTGAAAATGAAATGTGTTAAGCATTTCATTAGGGAGTATATATACTTACAGTACATACTATGTTGTAATAGGGATCCATGATTGTAACCTCATCTCTTATTCAAATTCAATGGTTTGTTTATGTGAGTCAAATAAAAAGAAATCATCCATTTGCTTTATTAAGGCCATCATATGACCTTCTAATATTAAAATAGCATGACTACCATTCAAAAAAGTATCCAAAAGATCATCATAGTGAGACTCAATTCCTCGATCAGTTATAAGAAGACCTTGAAGCTCTTTTTGATAATTTATAAACCAAATTTGGTTTTCATTTTCTGCCTCAGCAGGTTCTACCACAATGTCTATGGGCAGATTAATATTATTTTGTTCCTCAATGGGCTCTACCACAATGGGCAGATTGTTATATTGTGCCTCAACGGGCTCTACCACAATGGGTAGGGCAATGTTATTTTGTGCCTCAATAGGATCTATCACAATAGGCAGATCAATATAAACTCATAATCTCATAAACTTTAATACATATCCCTCCCTCGAAAGGATTTTTCAGTGATACAATACAATACAATAAATTATTTAAATATGGTACAACTATTCTATAATATATTTAAAATCTATAAAAATCTAGTTAAATATAATTTAGGTTTAAGAAGTCAGAAGGTGTTTGTGAAGTTTATGTTTAAAATACTTCAATGACTGTTCGGATTTAATCTCCGGCAATAGCGAGTTCCACAATTTAGCCTCTCTAAAACTAAAAGTTCGCTGTCCCGTAACAAGGCGACAAAGTGGTAAGTACAAATCGTTAACGTTTCTTGTAGCTCTGGTATGCACCTCGAAATTTCTTTTAAACTTTTCAGACAGATAGTATGGTGTCAGATGGAGTAGCGATTTAAATGCTAGTACTGCATCTCGGAGATGCAATTGGTCTGTAATGTTCAGCCATTTGAGTTCTTTCAGGGCAGGAGAAACATGATCATGTTTTCGTAAACGTACAATAACACGAGCAGCAAAATGTTGTACAAGTTGCAACTTTTTAACATTTTCTTTAGAAGTGTTGCTCCATACGGAAGAACAATAGAATAATCTACTAAAAACTAAGGAGTGTATAACAAGTGAAAGGGTCTTTCGGCTAAAAGGTGTTTGACACGATTTATTTGAAATAATGAGTACATGCACGAAGATACCGTTTTATCAACATGGTCTGTATACGAAAGATATGAATCCAAATGAACACCAAGGTCTTTGGCAACACGAGTAGGTTCGATTGGTTTGGAGAGAAGTTTAATGGAGAAACTTGGTAGCTGTTATAGGCGCTGACGAGTACCAAAAGCAAGGACTTTAGTTTTCTCTGGGTTGATTAGAAGAGAGTTACCGCAGCACCAAGACCATCAAGATCTTTGTTGATTTGGCCAATAGCTGAAACCAGGGGCCGGTTGTACCAAGGCCGCTTAGCTTAAACGGTGGATAAGCCAAAATTAAAAAACACTTTCACACATTTGGTGAATGACTGAACTTAAATCTTATGCCCTCAATATGAAGTTCCAAACATAATTATTCTATTCAAGTTGAAATATTTTAGCTTGGTTGTTCGATTAATGTATAGACTTGATCTATATTTTCGAGTTATCCGCCGTTTAAACTAAACAGACTTCGTATAACCGGCCCCAGGTCGTTCAAAAAGAAACTAACGTAAAGCTTGCTTTCGTCGTAACACTCTGGCTTACAGTTAACAACTGACGATGGTAGGTCGTTGAAATACACTGTGTTTACAGTGTATTTCAACGACCTACCATCGTCAGTTGTTAACTTATCAAAGGTCCCAAAATAGACCCTTGAGGTACTCCGTGAGATAGTGGGAGTCGTTGCGATAGAGATTCTCCTTAACGAACTTTTTGAGATCTATTTGTCAAGTAACTGGAAAACCATTTCAAAGCATTTGGAGCCATTCCAACATTCCATAATTTGTTTAGAAAAGTGCCATGATTGATGCTATGAAAGGCTTTCGAAAAATCAATAAGGACCATGATAGTGATCAATTTATTCTCCATTGCTTTCAAAATATTATCAGTTACTTTGATCAAGGCTGTCTCAGTTGAATATAATTTCCTGTTTTCATTTTGATGCACAGAGAGTTTACCTTCAGAACATAGGAAGTTATTGTATTGACAGTGAGCCAGCCTTTCGCAGATTTTAGACATAACTGGCAAAAGTGAAATTGGACGATTATTACACGCTAACTAATCTCCTAACTTGGGGATAGGTATAGGGATTATTTTGTGCCTCAATGGGCTCTGCCACAACTGGCAGATCAAGATCAATGTTATTTTCCGCCACAATGGGCAGCCGCAGATCAATGTCATTTTCCGCCACAATGGGCAGATCAATGTTATTCTGTGCCTCAACGGGAAATTCGATGTTATTCTGTACCTCAACGGGAAAACCAATGCCTTTTAGTGCCTCAGCCGACTCTACAACAACAGATAGATCACTATTTGTCGCCATCACAGATAATGCAGCTGTTTTTGCCTGTACAGGCGATATCACAGATCCACAGATCTCGTAAGAAAACATGTTCTTACCACATGAAGCACTGACAACTGTTGGGAAGTTATTTATAGACAAAAATTCCACACCTGGGTCTCGTGAAATTAAGCCCTTATCTAATGCTTTTAAGTACATTTTGTCTCCTTGCAATAAGACATTATTTAATGTTGTTTTTGACCAATCGAACAACGGGTTATTTTGGGCTGTTAAAGTAGCCAATAAACTCATGAAAGCACATTGCTTCCCTCTAGATTGAACACTAAATAGTTCATCGCCTTGATTTATGTCAGTAGAAAGAAACAGAGCCATACTTACCTAAAATTTTCTGATAAATTTCGATCTTTTTGCATCCGTATATAACGTTTTCAAAATCTTGATCGAGCACATGGAAAGAAACATGCATGCGTGCGCATACAATTACAACAGGTAGATTTAGAAAACAAGTTTTCTAAATCTATCTAATATCTGATATTAGATAGATTTAGAAAACGTAACCTCGTTCACTTCCCCGAATTTTGAAAATGACTTGAAGGTCGAGCTTTTTCCCGGAAAAGCGACATCCAAACTGAGACGAAGTCGACTTCTCGACAATGCATAGATCCGCGCAAAAAACTGGGTCGAGTGAACTCTGGAGAAACCTTAGCACGTCAATGGCCAGACTCGAAACGTCAAAGTTCTTGTTGAATTTTAATTTTCAAGTAGATTGATTCTAATTAATCGAAGCTTATTGTATAGACGCTACCTACACTGGCACCACTTCAAGCTATTAACATTTCATCGAAAGCACTTCTGAAATTGCAATGTTTGGACAATGTTCGAAGCTCTGCCACAAAAATCCTTATTGACTCGTCTGTTTGTCTAACGCGATTACTGACCTACATTGTGTTGCTGGACGATCACCGATGACTTTAGCAAATAATAGTTCTTTAAAAATTCTGCAAGCTTTTCATAGGATTTTGTTTCGGGATTTTGGGTTGAATTGGCCCTCGTAAGAACTACAAAATCATCATACTTTGTTGGAACTGGACGTTGAGGAAAAGATGCTTGCTGATATGTTATAATGATGAAATTTCCCATATAACAACTTTTCAAAGTTGACATCTTTTCAAAGCTGTGAGGGGTTAATCAAAAAAGAAATTCTTCAACCTTCTCTTCTTCATGACAGTAATATGGAGTGACATGATACACCTCTTCATGACACTTATTCTTTAGAGAACAGTGATTTGGCAGAAACATGTGATTTGCAGGCAGTAAAAATGTGATTTTGGCCTCATTCTCTTTTTTTTCATCTTTTGCTCTACTGTCTTACCTCTTTCTTCCTTTTGGTCGTTGATTGTTGACAATGACATATGATTGTATCCTTCTCTTTCATCGAACCATGCACCAGTGTAATTTATGTAGAATTTGTTGACTGTTTTGGCTTAACTCCGAAACCAATCAGAGAGACCAGGAATTTCTAATTGAAGTAATTTTCGTGACAATCACGTGCATCTACTGGGCAGTATGTCTAACTTTTCTTACTAGTTTCTGGCTTTCTTCTCTTGTGCTTTGCTGATGTGGGTGGTATGGTGGAAGAAGGAGCTCTATTGTCAGAAGGGAAAGCTGCAGTCCGTTCATTTTTCATGAGGTCTGCTGCTTAAAATATCTTATATGTTGCATAACTTTGATATTTAGTTCCTCTTGTCCCAACTTTTCTGGCTGCCTTTTTGATCTGTGATGGCGTTAGCCGTTTATACCATATGTTGACCAATAATGGCATAAAGCCTCTCTGTTTACTTTTAATTGTTGATGGGAAAAGTCTTCCCATGCAGCCTTAAACTCTAGTAAAAGTCTCTCCTATGCAGCCTTAAACTCTAGGTAAAAGTTTTTGTTGCATTGATTTGGAAGCTGTATCACCCCTCGGAGTCTGGTGGTGAAATGAACAGGTGAATCTTTTTCTCGTAGCCAAACTTCAAAACTTGGAAATCAAACCGGGACGAAGGGTTATAGCTTAAAGAACAATATGCAGGTCACTCGATATGGGATTTGTGATCATGATATCTCTTGTCCTTCGTGGAAGTCAGTAAGTTGTCAATCTTCTCCAAAGCTTATTTTAAAGCCATGTGGTCTGTGTTAACCAATGAGCCGATCATCACCTGGCAAAAAATTCTTGACACATAAATTTGTGGGTCGAAGGTTGTACATCGACGGTACGTTCTCCTGTATTATTCTTTTGCACGACTCTCCTCGTCAGGCATAAGTAGGCATGTTTTGTGTGCCTTTTACACAACATATCATGAATTATCACCCAGTCCATGAATTATCACCCATATCACCCAGTCCACACCGCTGATACTATCTGCTTGGCATTGGAAAAGATGCCGATATCAATAAGCTCGTTTTGCTAAAGCATCATCAGGTTATAGGAAGCCAAATTACGTGTACAGCTCTCGAGCTGTTCATGGGAGCCAGGCTTAAGCCTGGTTTTCATATGTCGCCGATGGTCGGCGATGCTTTCGCAGTGCCATTGTCTTTGATCATTGATGGGTTAAATCCTTTGTCGACCTGAAATAATTTTCTCCTTCAATGATCACTTAAGGCTAAGAGAACTAGCCTTTAAGGCTAGTTCTCATATGTCGCAAGAATTGGCGATGTCCATTGTCGGTGGTCATTGGTGTGTAAAATGCTTTGTCTGTCGGTAGAGAATACAATAGTTCGCCGGCCATCGGCGACATATGAGAACTAGCCTTTAACAATGGTCCACGAGTGCATCGCCGACCATCGGCGACATATGAAAACCAGGCTTAACAGAAGAACATCCCTATGAGCCACCGATTCGCATGTCCTGGCTATATTGAAATAGGATTACTGAGTGTTCATTTGCGGGGAGAGAGGTTAACTATTATGTCTAAGTAATTTTTTACGCTGGATGAAATATTGGTCAATTCATTGCTGTAAAATTTTCAATATGAACGGCAATAATTAAATTTCGTCCCAACACTTTTTAATAGGATCGACACTTCGACTGTACGTTTACAATGAGAGATAGATTTCTGAACTGTTTGAAAATGGAATGTTCAATTTCCTCGTGCTCGTTCATACAAAAGGCCCATGAGCGACTGTACTATAATACTGACTAAGGGGCTGTTTACATGAAAGCCGGACCACAGGGAGTCCAACTAAGAACTGTGACGAGTATGACTAAATATGGCGTAGTATATTCAAATTATTGTATAAATCATAGAACTTATATATTATGCAGTGAATAGCTTCAAACATTGCTTCAATTCGAACAATGATTCAAAACGAAAATATTGGATCATTTGCATGGCGAATTATTGATAATACGAAATTATTACATGACGTTTCGAGCAAGTAAGTAACAGCAAGGATTGCGGGCGCTCGAGGGAAGGCGAGGGGCGAAAGAAAAAGAAAGTGATGAAACACCGATCACGAGAACGTTTAGTGTGCTCCATAACAGACCATAAGTAGCCGTTTAATCTTTTTTGTGTTTTTTTTTACGATTCAGACGATGTTCTATTGCATAAACAAATATGGTCATTACCGAAAAACAGTTGATGAAACTATTTTACGGTATTAATAACAGCGGGAATTCTTCGACGTTTTCGCGAGATGTGTTCCATAAGTAGCCTGTTCTCGTGACGTAAATTGTTTATTTGGAGTGCCGAAAATTTAGCCTCGCGAAGTCCGTTTAACGGGCACTTCGATTACGGGTACACTTCGATTTAAAAAAGCCTATGGAATGCATTGGAATAGGTAAATATGTATCGGAATAAATACAAATTCTAGTATCGGAATTTTCGAGAGAACAGGCTACTTATGGAGCACACGAAACGTTCACGAGATCGGTGTTTCTTCCCTTTCCATTTCTTTCGCCCCTCGACTTCCCTCGAGCGCCCGCAATCCTTGCTGTTGTTTACTCAAAACGTCATGTAATAATTTCGTATTATCAATAATTCGCCATGCAAATGATGCAATATTTTCGTTTTGAATCATTGTTCGAATTGAAGCAATGTTTGAAGCTATTCACTGTATAATATAAGCTCTATGATTTATACAAGTAAGTCCAATAATTTGAATATATTACGCTATATTTATTCTTACTCGTCACAGTTCTTAGTTGGACTCCCTGTGGCCGGACTGGCTCGCTGACCGGGCCAGCCCGGTAAGCGGGATTTGACCTTTGACATTGTTTTGACAGTTTGGCGGCGGCGTCTCTTTCAACTTTCATCCCGTCAACCGGACTGGCCCGGTTAGTGAGGCATGTTGTAAAACATGGACTGGACTATGGATTGGACTGGACTTGTAAACTATGGACTGGACTTGTAAAACATGGACTTGTAAAACATGGACTTGTAAAACATGAACTTGTAAAACATGGACTTGTAAAACACGGACTTGTAAAACATGGACTTGTAAAACATGGACTTGTAAAACATGGACTTGTAAAACATGGACTTGTAAAACATGGACTTGTAAAACATGGACTTGTAAAACATGGACTTGTAAAACATGGACTTGTAAAACATGGACTTGTAAAACATGGACTTGTAAAACATGGACTTGTAATAAATGGACTTGTAAAACATGGACTTGTAAAACATGGACTTGTAAAACATGGACTTGTAAATCATGGACTTGTAAACATGGACTTGTAAAACATGGACTTGTAAAACATGGACTTGTAAAACATGGACTTGTAAAACATGGACTTGTAAAACATGGACTTGTAAAACATGGACTTGTAAAACATGGACTTGTAAAACATGGACTTGTAAAACATGGACTTGTAAAACATGGACTTGTAAAACATGGACTTGTAAAACATGGACTTGTAAAACATGGACTTGTAAAACATGGACTTGTAGGCAAGATTCTTGTTATACTTTATCTGTTAATTAATAATAATTTAGATAAACTACTAATTCTGAGACTAACGCCCGTATTCTAAAAGCTCACTCACACTCACACTCAATGAGTGGAGGTTCAATCTGAGCTTTTCATGAGTGTCAATGCTGTTTTTTAATAACTGGAGGGTGAGTAGTCACATAGTAAGGTACGGCACTAACCCTCCCGCTATTCAAAAACAGAATTAACACTCAAGAGAAGCTCAGATTGAACCTCCACTCATTGAGTGTGAGTGTGAGTGAGCTTTTAGAATACGGGCGTAAGAGTAAGAAAATCTGGATATGTAACTTTTAAACCTAATTGTCACTGGCATTGGAAATTAATTACATATCATAGACTATTAAGTAATATTATACCTCAACTTCAAATTGTCCAATCAGAATGCTCCGTTTGTGCCACGTGAGCATGAAATTAATCGCGATATCACGCCTTACGTCATCACTTAGCGAGCCTGCGTTCCTTTTGACAATGTTCCACCCAATGTTCCCCGGGGATCATTGGGTGGAACATTATTCGCGTAGACCACGCGAGACAATACGCACGACTCAATGTGTGAAAATGGCTTGAAAACAATATGGCGTTCGTAATTTGTTTGTAATTTCGTAAAAGATTTATTCATTTAAATGACGATTTTCAAGAGGTATGTTACCTTCAAAGATCCAAAGGATACAAGCTCAAATCTATTAAAGGAAAAACGTCAGAAACTCAGGTAAAAATAAGAAATTAAACATTGTATTCGCTTAGTTATTCAGCAAGTTTATTCTCAACTTAGTGGGTTCTTTAACTTTCGGTATAATATATCATTTATAGACCCTCCGCTCGGGGGATTCGGCAAAATATTACCCTCAGTGATGATATTTCCCTCGGGGCTTATCATCACTTCGGGTTATATTTCGCCGAATTCCCCTCGCTCCGGGTCTATAAATGATAAATGTTAAATAGTTTAGTATCTGGCTCATATTTTGAATGAAAAACATTTTTACTATGGCTATGTACCGTTCAAAGGCATGAATTTTCTATAATTACACAATTTGGTTATTACTATTCCCTATTTGCAACACATTGTACATAATCAGTATACTTTACAGTTTTTGTTATTTCCACGTTATCAATTCATCTGTATATCTATAATCAAACAGACAACGGCAAAACGTTATCTATTAGTTCAAATCCATAGCAACTGCTAGAATATTCCCATGGTACTTACCGATGTCCAGTGTCTTGCCCAACTTTGGACCTGCATGAAGTTTTACACTTTTACATAGCTTATCGTCATATCAGTCTAAAAACATAAGTTGAAATTAACATAAATTGACATTGTTTTTCTTCAACTGTGCCAATCGGAGATTATTTTGCCAGCATCCCTATATCCAGTGGCGGAGTCAGACATACAAACTGGTCTTGCTATGTAATTTTCTTCTAATTATTCAAACACTCAGTCAAATGAATTGTCTTCAGCCAATCTAAGCGCATGTATATTTGCATCACAGAACTAGTTTCCATTGCTATAACTTCGCCACAGCTGCCTAAACATCTGGGCGTAAAACAGCCTTATGTCAGAATAAACGGCTCTTGCCGAATATATCACGCCTAATATTTGCGTTCACCATATATCTTATGTGCAAACTGCAGTTCAAGGTGGCGTGGTAACTATTGCCTGTATTGGAAATTCAGATTTGGAAAGCTTGTTTTGTTACTACAATTTTATTCCTCTTAAGCTATATTCCTAGCTGTTAAACAAGTATAGTGTTAAAGTAATACAATTTTTTCCACCATATGTTGGTGTTTTTGACAGGGCAGACAGTCAGCTGTGGCGGTAGAAGATTGGTTTGGTTGGAGGTCTAGACAAAGTCAGGTTAAAATAGCCCAAAATTAGTTGTCTCAGATTCATTATGGGTTGTTGTAACCAATTTATTTTTACAGTGATGTCATGTAGAAACAATAAAAGACCAAATCATTTTCTGAGATCATTTTCAGCGATACATTATTATTAAGGATTATATGACATTATTACAATTCATGGCTAATATACGATATTTACATTGATCAAATATCTTACTTATATTAGTACAGTATACATGCATTTTAAATTGTACAAATTGATATAAAAACTTAACTTGACGAATTTAGTAAATAAAATATGAAAAAAAAGAATAGAAAAAAAATGAAAACACTAGTTTAATTTGTCGCAGCTGTTTGCGGTGTTATAAGATCACTAGATCAATGCCTTACTTGCTTTGGATGAGAAAATAGTCTTTCAGAAGAAAAGCGATTTATTTTGGTACTGAGTGAAATGACCCAAAAATGCGGAATAGACTGGTATGTGCGAGTCGCGCGCGAACGTCACGCGAGCCTCGAGAATTTTCATGCGCGTGTTTTCTTGCTTTATCGAGTGAATATATATCAAAGGATATAATTAAAAACCCAAATTTTTGGGCCGCCTATTCTTGGGCCGAATTTTTGGGTCGCCACAAGCCAACAGCAGATTTGTCACAACATACGCGCTGCTTGCTTCCTGCTTGTCTCGAGCTTGTTGTTGACAACTTGTCAAGGGCTTCAGACATGTTTTCGTTGGCTACTAATATGACTTTAGTTAATGATGCAATCTCACAACAAATATTATTCACGATCCAACGTTTCAACACTTCAGTATGTAGTGTCTTCATGCAGCAGGGGTGGTCTAGAGTCTTGTGACAAATGGGGCGATATTGACAAAGACAAACTTAGCTTTTTCCAATCGAAATAGTCTGGGCGTACAGAGCATTTCGTTTGGTAAATGGCTACAGATGAGCGATAAGTCGCTGACGACAACAACTTCAGTCATTACCATGACAACATCTTGAACCTAGTAATATGTATGCAACTCCTTGCTGGTAACCTCTACCAGCAAGAAGTGGGCCTACATATAACTGGCTTCCTCACTCAGTGTGTTTGTCCTGTTTCATTGACACCCACTGCTTCTTACGAAGTACGATGATAAGACGATTCACGATTGTCTATTGTACTTCGTATGAAGTTGTGTGTGTGTGTGTGTGTGTGTGTGTGTGTGGGGGGGGGGGGAGAAGTTTAACGGCAAGCCACTCCATTCTATATTTTCAGGTGCACGAATGATGTGCCCGTAAAACTAGACTCCAGATGAAAGCGCTCAATGGATCTCCGGAATGTAGTCTGCAGATATGCAGCGAGGAATCCGGCTATTATATTTGATTGTAACGTGCTAAAACGCTTACTTGGCTACGTTACGAAAGGGCCCAATTATACGGTTTCGGTGCAGTGTTTAGGTGTTTGAAAGCTGTTAGTATCACAGTCGTATGGTTAATATTGGCGAATTTAAACAAAGAAATAAAATTATAGAACCAATGAATAGATAAATAGATATAAAGCCTTCAATAGTTTAGTTTTAATAGTTTAGCTCGTCGCAACTTTTTGCAGAATGCAGTGAGAGCGGTGTGAAAGAGCACAATGATATGACGTTATTGTAACATATGTGTTATATTAGTGGAGCGAAAATGAAAGACATGGAGCGGGCCTTGCCTTTCAGAACGCATTCGTCCATGAAAATGACGAATGTGCTATTAAAGCCATGTCCACCTGTGCCGTTGGACGTGGCATCTTCACAATCATAGTAATGGCGGTTGTATACGCCGTTGGGGATCGGCTTTGTGGCCGCTTAATAGAGGTGGCCGCTAAATAGAGGTACGCAATAATTAGGCCTTGGGCGTGGTCAAATGTCTATTTATTCAATCATAAATCACCGATGGCAGTAATAAGTAGATTTTAGAAAGATCAAGAAGTAATTGTTAACAAAAGAGTTTTCAAACTTGGTCCAAGAACTACACAAAGCGGTAGCAAAAGACTAACAACTTAAATTTGGAAAAGTGCAATATGTTCGACCATATACGTTTACTATTAGCAGTCTATGTTGGCTTAAAATAGTCCTTAATCTGCATTTGTCGCCGCGGTGCATTGAGTTTCAAAGCACAGAGCAAATCATTTGTCTTAGATATTGATTGAGCTAGCTCCTCATATCCGTTATAAATTGCAAAATTTCGCAGATCCTCAGCATGCCCAATTGCCTCCGTCAACGACTCCAGTTCAGGTTCTTGTAAATCTCTGTCATATTCGTCATCGCTTACTGAGTTCGCTGTATCTGACGAAGCGGATAAATCATTAAGATTGTCTCCCAGCAATTCCTCGCGAACAACTTCCTCCAGTTCGGGTCAGAATTGTCGATGTAGCCAGGACAAACTTCAAGATCGTCTTCGGTCGATATGTACTCTTCTGCAGTACAAGGCACTTCGAATCTGCTCAGAAGTTCCTGAAGATCTTGCAGTTCCTCTCCTTCAAAGGATCGTCTTCGATAGCGATTTCTTGCGGAGACAATCCCGTCTTCTTGAAGCATCTTTGGATTGTATCAGAGGACACTTCGTCCCAAGCCTGTCTTCCCCATTCGATGGACATAAGAAGATTCACAGATTTCACAATGTCGCTCGCACTCTTGGACCCGTCGACTTGACCACATACATAGCGAAGCAATCGCTTTTGTACTTAACTTTCCAGTTGGCAATGATACCAGCGTCCAGTGGTTGAGTCTTGGATGTGGTATTCTTTGGCAAAACACAATGTTTATGTTCGAAAAGCTGTCCTTCAAGCTTTGTGGATGACAAGGGCATTATCCATAAACAGCAAAATACGTCTGTTCTTTCGCTTCAATTGACGATTAAGTTTTGACAAAACTTCAGTCATAATACCCGTGTTCATCCAGGCTTTGGCATTTGAAAAATAGTTGCATTTGGACGGACGCTTGTTGTCCTTTAAATGCTTGAAGCATCGCGGTTTTGCAGACTTCCCGATAACAATGGGATCTTCCTTATCCCCTGCGGCATTAACAAAAAATGCCCACGTGATGCGCATCTTTGCGTTTTTGCCGCCACTGCATCTTTTCCTCTTTCGCTGAGAGTCTTCTCAGGAAGACCATAAAAACTTCCAGTTTCATCCATGTTCCACACATCTTCTTCCTTCCATCCTCTGGTGATTTCTCCTGCCCTTTCACTCCAGCTTTCAACTGTTTCCGGTCTCACGCCTCCCTCTTCGCCTGCCACGGTCATATTGCATATGTTATGTTGTTTCTTGAATTTTTCCAGCCAACCATTTGATGCTGTAAAACCTATCATTTCTAGCCTTTCTGCTATTACTAGGGCCTCTTCTTGAAGCATTGGTCCGGAAACTGGTATGTTAGAGTTTCTACACATGGTGTACCACTCCCACACGGGTTTGTTCACATCCGAATATTTGGCTGTGCGCTGTCGCTTTTGCTGACTTCGTTCATCAGTGCTTTCGTGCAAAGCAAGTATAGATGCCTTGTTTTTTATGATGGTTTGGATCTGTGTTCTTCCAGTTTGAAAGTGTTCTGCTATTTTCTGGCTCCGAGATCAGGGTGATCTTTAGCAAATCTGATTACGGCAACTTTTTCAGACAGGTCAAGACATTTGCGCTTGTTCGTGAAGGTTGAGCAGCGATCGGTTGGACGGCTGTTACTGTGGCCGGTCTTCAGCTTTGTTTTAACACCAGCTTTACATGTTGCCTGTTCTTTTATGTTCTCGGTTGCATCTTTGCAAGAATGACAAAAGGACACACTTGAGCCAGCTTTCCAACCAGGTGTCTCTTCAGGAGCGGCAGTGGAACAGGTAGCTGACCTGTTACATACAGCTTTTCTGCAACTCAAACATTCGTAATTTGTTTCACTACCACACGTTTGACAAAATGCGGTACTCGTCAACTCAGACATTTCCAATTGAATACCTTACATTGTTATGGCGCTTTACCTCCCAACTGTAATGCTACACTCATTTCCGTTCACACCTGTATACGTCTTAATTTTGCCAGCCAAAAGATCAGAAATACATAGCATAGAAATGTCCTCCACGGAAACATTTAAAGTAATTTCGTTTATCAGAGGCTATCATGCATATATGGACATCTGGGTGCCAAACGTTGAAGAAGAACATGATCTTAAGCGAGAACCAAGTAACAAAGAGGACTCTAATGCTGTGGCAGTTGTTCGAAAGCTTGCACGAAATGGACGAAAATCTTAGTCTTAGATCAGTTCAACGTGCAATGCGACGTCGTCATGATATATCTACCGAAAAACGATACTCGCATCCGAATGAAATGAAGGAGGACTTTGAAATCATTGGACATGTTCCAAAATTAATGGCAATCTGGCTCACAAAGTTTCTTAAACGAGCGGCGAACTCCGGTAAAGCAGTGGTCAAAGGAACGCGTGTGAATAGAGGTGGCGGCTATGGTATGGAAATTCCCTGTGAATTTCATTTCACAGGAGATGCCTTTTCAATCAGTTGGCTAAAGGAAAAGTTAAAAAAGGAGGGATTTGAGGCGAAGTAATAGAGCGTTTCTATGCAACGCAAACACCGACACTTTTGTTGCTGACAATGCTTTGAATTTAATGACCTGTAAAGTTGAGCGAGGTGTCAAGTGGCATGTGTTGAACATTAGTTTTAAGTGTTATTAAGTAAATAAAGCAAATTATTAAACATTAGCTCAACTTTTAGTGTGCAAGCTGGCCGTTTAATAGAGGTAATAACTTATATAAAACATCATTTGGGACCGCTCATAGGTGGCCGCGGCCGTTTAATGGAGGTGGCCGTTTAATAGAGGGATATTTTATAGTAATTGTATTACAAATATTTTGGGACTTTGATATGCGGCCGTTTAATAGAGGGTGGCCGCTTAATAGAGGGCCGCTTAATAGAGGTTCGACTGTAGTACGAAATTATGACAAACAGCAGTTTTGAAAGCCTAAATTATATTTTAAGTAACTTTTAAAGCAATTTTCTAGTAATGCACAATGGTGTGTGACTTAGAGAGATTGGTATTGGAGCAGCCAAAGAGCCTTGGGTGCATTTGTACAGATGGCATTTATATGTGCAACTCCTTGACGCGGCGTATACAATTGCCATTATTAAAAGTTCGCACTATTAGTGCATAAGTCGACGCATGAAAGACTTGTGAGCAAGTCTGGGCGCTTCGGTTCAGTTTTGAACCGAGATTTTTCGAAGTTGACAAGTCTCTCTTTCTCGCTCCACCAACCCATGCAACGACATGTTATTCACACTTAAGTGGATCGATACACAAAGACAATAAAAAGGAGACTTGAAGGAAGTCTAGCCGCTTCGGTTCAGTTTTGAACCAAGATTTTCCGAATTTGACAAATCTCACTTTCGCGCCCCGCTACCCGTCGCTACGTCATGTTACAACGAACGCAAACTAACCAATAATACTTATCGTGTCTTTCATTTGTATAGCCGAAAATGGTTGCAAGAGTTTGAATATATTTTGGATTTCAAACCAATTGGCGCTCGTGAATTGACGCTCCGCACGTCCCGTGGTGTACAACGAGCAAATTTCTTACGGCAAATGGAGAGAGTTGAGCTTGTACTCAGTCGTAAAAATTTCTACAGCTCAAGAGATTTCACCAAGTATGTTGGCATTTCTTCGATTGCCATCTCAAACGTCATATGAAGTTCGTATGACAATGAACTCCGATGGCGAGGCAGGGTACTCTGTATCTATATTTTTAGATACACAAGAAATCTCCAGTGCAGGTATCAAACACCTTTTATATTCTATAATTTTCGATACGGACACCTCTCTAAATACGGACACCTCTCTAAATACGGACAGCTCTCTAATACAGACACCTCTCTCGTACGGAAACCTCCCTGATACAGACACCTCTCTGATACAGACATCTCTCTAGTACGGATGTCTCTCTAATACAGACACCTCTCTCATACGAAAACCTTTCTAATACAGACACCTTTCTAATACAGACACGTCTCTAATACGGACCTTTATCTAATACAGACACCTCTCTGATACGCACACTTCTCTAATACGGACCCTTAACTAATACAGACACCTCTCTGATACGTACACTTCTCTGATACGGACACCTCTCTTATACGGACGCCTTTCAACACAGACACCTTTCTAATACGGACACCTTTCTAATACAGGCACATCTCTGATACAGACACCTCTCTAATACTGACACTTTCTAATAAAGATCCCTCTCTAATGGGGACATTTATCTAATAGAGACCTCTCTGATGCGGACACCCCTCTAATACAGACACCTTTCAAAACACAGACACCTCTCTAATAGGGACCTTTATCTAATACAGACACCTCTCTGATACGGACACCTCTCTAATACCAACTGGCTAATGTCTGATCAAGGTACAGTTGGTATTTATCTGTGTAACTCCCCGAAGTGGCATAAATAATCGGCTTAGTTACAAGTTGAAACTATTGATAGGCGAATGCATTTTGTGATTCGTACTGCTATATTATATTACAATCACCACTCGTATCAAAGTAGTTGATTTTAGATGTAGATGCCGTTGGGGTTCAAAGCTAGTCGACAATCTAGCCATGTCGGCTGTAGCACAACGGTCAAAGGAACTAACACAATGAAATATTTAATACCATTACCAGACTGTAGGATAAGTTGATTGTTGTTTTTTATTCTGTTTTATTGACTGTGAACAACTATATTTTGGGTTTTCGTCATGTATATAATTAGAGACAATGGTACATAAACCTGTTTTTCATAAATTAGAATTAATCGACGATAATCGAAAATGCCTTTGCGTGCTCGTGTCTTCGGTCAAGCTCGTGTAAGAATGTAAGTCATGTAAGCCAAATATGTTACAATCACTCATGTTATCATTACTCCAGCGACTAAACGCTCAATAAAGCGTCTTGTCATACTAATACATAATTCGAAGTTTAGTTTTTAGTAAATTGTGCTACTGCTCATCCGTATGGGCTAACACTACTGTAAATTACACCAGCAGACTTCAAGCAGTACAAAATTTTGCTATTCGAATAATTACTAATTCAAGAAAATTTGAACACATTACCCATTAATGCAAGAATTGCACTGAATTCCTGAAGTCTCACTTATTCTACTGTGACGCTATTCTCACTTTCAAATGCTTTATGAACAACACGCAGTATTTATGCAAGATATTTGTGAGGAGAAAGGACATTACTGGACGATGCACCAGAAACTCTGGATCTTTGAGCATCCCCCATTTCAAAACTGCAACTGGCCAACGGAAATTCCATTACCATGCCCTTTCACTATGGAATGATCTTCCAGAGGACATAAAATCTGCCCCATCGATCAGTATTTTCAAACATAAACTCACTGAAAAATATACTCTTCTAAATTAGTTAGGTTCCAATACTATAATATATATATAGTCAGTAGTCCAGAATTGGACCCGCTGTATTGGTCTGTTGCGGTGTTCATGTCATTGTTGCCTGCTGTTGCGGTGTTTATTGCTGTTGTGGTGTTATGTATATTTGAGTTTTGTTAAATATAAAGAATATTTTTTTATGTAATTGGCTCGGAAAAGCCTCTTTGGGGAGAGTTCAATAAGTATAGGTAATAGTATGGTTTCGATTGCAATTTGGATATAACATGCACGAGTGAGTTTTTCAAAGACCTCAAAATAGCACGAGTGGAAGGACGAGTGCTATTTGAGGTCTTTGAAAAACCCACGAGTGCATGTTATATCCAAATTTCACGAGAAACCATGCTATTACTTATTAATAATATACATAAAAAATTTCGAGACAACTATACTTTCAACTTAAAAGTTTCGTCGAGGTGTCCACCGATAAAATTTTCACCGCTTCGTATTTTATTTTTATGAATCAGCAACGACTTGAAAGTTTCACTTAGCCAAGCAAGTTTAAGTTAAAGTTGTTTGAGTTGAGACCTTGTTAATTTCGAATAAAAATAGCAACCATATTTTTGGCCAGAACTCAACTTTCACTTATGTAGCTCGGCAGCCATATTTTTGTTTTGTTTTGGAGCAATCTGTGGCCGTCATTCTCGAACAGAGACTGCTTACGCTGATTCGTTGATTTTAGGCGTTTTTGCTTTTCCGACCAATCAGATGAGTTTGTTACAGATTTTTGCACTGTTGTTACAGATTTTTGCACTGTTGTTACAGAATTTTGCACTGCTGTTACAGATTTTTGCACTGCTGTTTGGGATTGACTGCACTGAAATCAACCAATCATAGACGAGTATTTTTATATATATTATTAAGTATTGTGTTGTATTGTATCTTCTGACAGGGATGAATGTAAACACACACCGGTCAGTCCGGTCTGCATTTTGGTACAACGCTGATATTAAGCAACGGTAGACAAGATTAAAAAATATATTGTGCAATGCACTTTTGTCACACGCAAAAGAGTGTGTAATGCTTTTCGGACAGTCTCATGTAAACCCATAGTGACCGTTCTGACTTCGTCCAGTTCTAAAAACGTGTAAAAAGCATTTTCAAGGTTTTATTTTAGTTAGACAATAACGTTTAGCAAACCTCGCTTGATTAGAGACCGAGATTATATCGAAGATAAAGATTAAATTGCACGTTAATTTGCTAAACTCGCTTCCACTTGTCGACGTAGTCTTGCATGATAACACAATCGGTAGAGGCGGTGAAGAACACGAAGATGCGACTACGAGTCCAACGGGAGAGACCGAATATATAATTATGCATATTAAAATGATAGCGTTTTGCCACGGTTATAGCCGCTCCAAATCCAATACTCGCCTCGTTTTCAAAATGGTTTTTATTGAATCAAAAGCATCTGATATAAGGCTTTGTAGAAATTTAATTGCAAAAGGATTGCCCCATATATTTTTGATGTTTTTCTTTCGATTACAAATTAAATTAAATGCCTCCAACAACATCGGCTTTTAGTTTTTGAGGTTGTCCTGAAACCTAAAACTGACATGGACCGTTGCAATTTGGACACGAAAGGCGCGCGGAGATGCCCAAATATATGCAGTTTATAGAATCGCATATTAGTCGAACAACATATACATTAGTTTTGGCATCTTTTGTCCCACAGACGAAAATAGTATTGCTAATAGGAACTAAGGGTACAGGCGTCAATACGGTAGGAAAGCAATTCAGAACGTCAGAAGGTCTGAACTGCTGAAGTGTTGGCTACAAAGAAAACTGTGAAGATTGTTATAACTAGAAGGAGGACAAGAATAGCAACCTTGCTTAAAGGAGCTTATGAAATTCACTCATGAGACCGTTTAAGTACGAGGTAGAAATGGCGAATTTTACAATAATTTATTCGTAGCTTCATCGTGCCCTTAGGCACTAACTATATACTAACTAATGCTTTCCGTCCACCTCAGAGTGGTAAATACAATAAATTAAACTAATTAAATCGATCATTTAGATAGTAGCCTTTTTGATTGAGACATAATGTACTTCAAAACCCAGCTGATGCGCATGACAATTATTAATTAGATTTGCATTATATTTCGTAATGGACTAGCGGTGTTATGAGCATTATATCCAATATCTTTCTTGTAAAGGACGCCGTCCAATATTGGTGAAAAAATGATTGATACGATTCATTATTCATCCAACACATGCAATATCAATAATTATAATAATTACGCCTTTATTTTACATATGCAGCAATATAGAATAAATGCAATTAAAATATATCAATCTTGTGCCTTTGCGCAAGTAATCTTACTGATCATCAAATTGATCTAACGAAAATGAAATATTATAATTTATTTCAATTTATTTTGCAAATTGGAGAATTTATAAATCGTATTCAAAATTCGTATGTAGATGCTTTTCATGCTTTCACGATTCCATTTTCCCACCCGAATATACGATTGCATATTCGTCAAGTTTGGGAAGGCTTTTTCGTCCCTTACTAACTGACAGTATGGCGATAAGAATTCGGGCATAGCCTATATTGCTTGGCTTGTGACACTGAGTAATAGGGTATTCACGTCAACCAATCGAAAGCGCTATTCTTAATCATGTTATTCTTAATCAGATTAAGCAATGCTACTCCAATTTTTCACAGGTGCCCAGTTTAGAAATCAACATCGTCGCCGAATTTAGACAACCAGTTTATACGCTTTGTTCTCATCGTTGCGCAGAATACCGTTTCCGCTTTGCGATTAGCTTCAAGGATAAAGTTGAGGGAAATAAACTGAACTACTAATTGACCAACACGACTGACAAAATTTTGACGAGAACGCCAGCAAAAAGGACCGAGTTTGGACGCTTCGAAAAGTTAATGCAGATAGCAGTTTATTGGTAAGCATTTTAACATTACTTTCGAAATCCCGGGCAAAAGTTAAGGTTTACTAATATGTCAACTTTTTACAGAAAAATATATTTAAGATTTTTTCCTCTGCAACCTGGGACCATACATCAAGCCTGCGAGCATAACGTATATATAGGCACACTAGGCGTTGTTGGTGTTAAGGTGGCTCCCAATGGCTCTCTAAAACTTGGGGTACTTTCCAGAGGGTCCCCTATACCCTTTCACATTATGAATTCACGCAAAAATATTTACTCTTTTCACGAGTCACGAAAAATCGCAAAAACTCTTTCACGTAAAAATATAAACAAAATTCACGGATTAATATTCAATGTCCTCCTAAGCGTCTTCTTTCTTTAAAGTTTCACCTCTGCATTGATTTGACCTCTTTCAACTCTTGCTCCATTGATATTATGCGGTCGTTGATAATGTCCAGCTTTCTGAGCTTGCTTATATAATGGTTTCAAACATTTGCACGACATTTTTAGACCCTTCGTCTATAAAATAATTCATTCTTGTCTTCGTTAACGTCGTTTAATGATTTGTTTGGTTTGTCATGAACTGGTGTATTGGGCGTTTTTGATAGTGAATATTTTAAAGTTTGCTCTGCGCGCTTGGGAGCCGTGTGATTGCCCAATTATGTTAACATATTGCCCAATTATTTTGTGTTAGTTTGAACCAGTGGGGTTTGAAATTTGAAGTTTTCAACTAACGAAGGATAAAAAGACAACAGAAATTCCGTATTGAATCCTGGAAAAACTGTTCACGCAAACGATTCACGAATGACGGTTATTTCTATCCGTCATTCACGGGTCACGGTTAAATCGAAAGTTTCTTACACGTTGCACGTAAAATAAGTTGAAGCCATTCGATCACGAATCACGGATTAATAAAATCATTGATCATGTCTCCTGGCGAAGTAAAATAGCCCCATCACGCTTCACTCGAAAAGTATAGGGGACCCTCTTTTCAGTAACCTTCACTTCCAACAAAATTTATATTGGATACACTTACAACTGGGAAACATGAGCTTTTTTGGGTAAAGTTAAGAAGTATTGTGCTGTCCATATATAAACGAACAGGAATAGTGTTAGTGTTGCTATGACAACCATATTAGCTTTTGCACTTTTATTGTTCTATTTCAGAAACAATCGACAATATAATTTTTTCCTTCGGTGAATTTTCCTGAAAACATTTTTGAAGATGTAAGGTCCATCAAGGAACAACATCTCAAAATCTGAGGGGTAGTTTACAAATAAGTTTTCAAGATATCCTTGAATTTCGATTGGGGAGAAAGTTAATTATTTGGAAGTCAAGATGTGACATTTCAAATTTGACTTACGTAAACAGAGACGAAATGGTTGAATAAAAGAGTTTATAAATTCGAACCTATCAGCGCAACGCTAATTAATGGGGCGGCAAGAATCACAATGGAGACCTTACGATTAGGCGACGGCAACGGCAACGCCGGTGTAAAACGCGAAAAAAATTAACTGCGCATGCGCGCGATAAAATATACACGTCGCCTGATCTCAAGACGACGCCGCTTCAGCCATTTTGATGTTGTTTGAAAACGTGAGCGTGATGTCAACTGAAAAGGTAAATATTCATAAAGTACATCAGGGTTTCGTTTATTGTTATGTTTTAAAGGTAATGTAAAGATAAGTACAGTTACAGAATGACGTTTTACGAAGAAATCAGCCGGGAATTTCATAAAATATACATATTTATTTACAAAAGTATATCGTGTTTGCCTCGAAATTGTGATTCTCACACAAAACAATACTGTTGTTATGTAATATAATATATCGGAATGCTTCAATTGCAGGTATCGTTATAAGACGTGATATAAACATTGATCTTCATGATGCAAGTTTTGGAAAATTGAAAAGGTTAATTAATTACCAATTAATTGAATCAGTTCTTCTATCCTCTTCTATATCTCTTCAGTATATACATTAACGACCTAGCGTCTGTTCCACAGAAATGTAACTCCCAATGTTATGTAGACGATACTAAACTCCGTGTCTCCTTCCATGTGCAAAGCAAGCACAGTGCAATTGAAAGTATAAACGGGGATCTTTTGAGGATACGAAATTGGTGTTTTAACAACCTTTTGCTCCTGAATCCAAGCAAGACACAACCTTCACTTCCAAAAAAATTTATATTGGATATACTTACAACTGGGCAATATGAGCTTTTTTGGGGAAAGTTAAGAAGTATTGTGCTGTCCATATATAAACGAACAGGAATAGTGTTAGTGTTGCTATGACAACCATATTAGCTTTTGCACTTTTATTGTTCTATTTCAGAAACAATCGACAATATAATTTTTTCCTTCGGTGAATTTTCCTGAAAACATTTTTGAAGATGTAAGGTCCATCAAGGAACAACATCTCAAAATCTGAGGGGTAGTTTACAAAGAAGTTTTCAAGATATCCTTGAATTTCGAGTGCGGAAAAAGTTAATTATTTGGAAGTCAAGATGTGACATTTCAAATTTGACATACGTAAACAGAGACGAAATGGTTGAATAAAAGAGTTTATAAATTCGAACCTATCAGCGCAACGCTAATTAATGGGGCGGCAAGAATCACAATGGAGACCTTACGATTAGGCGACGGCAACGGCAACGCCGGTGTAAAACGCGAAAAAAATTAACTGCGCATGCGCGCGATAAAATATACACGTCGCCTGATCTCAAGACGACGCCGCTTCAGCCATTTTGATGTTGTTTGAAAACGTGAGCGTGATGTCAACTGAAAAAGGTAAATATTCATAAAGTACATCAGGGTTTCGTTTATTGTTATGTTTTAAAGGTAATGTAAAGATAAGTACAGTTACAGAATGACGTTTTACGAAGAAATCAGCCGGGAATTTCATAAAATATACATATTTATTTACAAAAGTATATCGTGTTTGCCTCGAAATTGTGATTCTCACACAAAACAATACTGTTGTTATGTAATATAATATATCGGAATGCTTCAATTGCAGGTATCGTTATAAGACGTGATATAAACATTGATCTTCATGATGCAAGTTTTGGAAAATTGAAAAGGTTAATTAATTACCAATTAATTGAATCAGTTCTTCTATCCTCTTCTATATCTCTTCAGTATATACATTAACGACCTAGCGTCTGTTCCACAGAAATGTAACTCCCAATGTTATGTAGACGATACTAAACTCCGTGTCTCCTTCCATGTGCAAAGCAAGCACAGTGCAATTGAAAGTATAAACGGGGATCTTTTGAGGATACGAAATTGGTGTTTTAACAACCTTTTGCTCCTGAATCCAAGCAAGACACAACTTATGGTTTTTGGAAGTAGACAGAAAGTAGCTGAGGTACAAGATTTTCACGTGACTTTACTTGGAAAGAATGTCCTTCCCACCAAATCAGCCAAAAACCTAGGAGTCACCCTCAACCCTCACCTTTCTTATGACGAACACGTAACGAAGACCGTTTCCTCCTGTATGTCTCGTCTCGGACAAATAAATCGAGTAAAGCATGTACTCGACAAGAAAACACTCATTACCGTAATTAATGCACTTGTTTTCAGTAAGTTATTTTACTGTTCGAACGTTTGGGCCAACACAACTACCAAAAACTTGAACAAGCTACAATCACTTCAAAACTTTGCTTGCCGTATTGTTAGTGGTGCCAGAAAATACGACCATGTTACACCAATCCTGAAAGATCTAAAATGGCTTCCTGTGACTGACCAACTATATTATCGCAGTGCAACGATGACAATTAAGTGTATGACAGGCAGTATCCCTACATATCTATCCTCGCAATTTAGAAGACGTCAGGATGTATCGAACCGGGACACTAGGAATTCTCAACAACTCGATATTCCCCTGTTTAAAACAGCCGCCGGTCAACGAACCTTTCTCTACCGAACTGTGAACATATGGAACTCTTTAGAGCCCTCCTTAAAACTTTGCAAGTCAGTTGAGTCTTTCAAACGACGCCTTAAACAGTCGTTACTGCAAGAATTCCTAAACAATTGATAATATAGTTGATATCAGTGGTAGATACTTTTATATTATATACGTTAGTTAATATTCATATTTTGTTATTATACATTATGCATTAATCTAGATTTAGTGAATTTTGAACTTTAGATTTTTACCTTATTTATATATATATTGTAACTATAACTATGTTAGTATGTAATTATCTTGGAAAAGCCTCTTTTGGGGAAAGATAATAAATTATGTATGTATGTATGTATCCTATTTAGCAACCAGCATATGAAATGGCAGAACCCCATGACATACATTTTCTGAGAGAAATTATGCTTTGCCAGCCTTGGAAACACAAGAAAGGTAGCCCGAGAAAAAGGCGAAACCTAGACCAGGCTTGCTGCAAGCTTGACTAAATGTTCTCAACCTGTATTCCGTGTCAGACGGAGGTCTCTGAGAGACCGATACCTTATTTTGGAAAGAAAGCATAAGAAAAAAGTTCGCGATGAAGAGAAATAATCTGGTATATCCCCTAAGGACACAGAAATTGACCAGTTTATGAACGAAATAGTCAGTTTGTTTGAAGAGTCTTATCAAGCTGAAAAAAAAAGAAAAATAAATTGGAAGATGACGCTGCAGATATAGAAGAAGTGAGAAGAGTAATGAGAGGAAAAGTGGATAGTCATCTTGCATCAAACAGACAAGAACAAGTGGGGCAAGTGCAATAAGTTTTATTAGAGATAAAGTGGGAATTGAAGGAGAACAAAAGGAGAATAGAAAAAAAAAAGTTGGAGATGAAGTTAAAACCAAAGGAGATAGAAATGCGGAAGAATAACATGAGGAAAAAGTCAAACAGCAGGAAGAAGCCACGAGATTACAAGAGCAAACTCTTCAACAAATGCACAGTATGAACATGGCCAAGTTGCAACAGCAACATCAGCAAACACAGGTACTTAGTAATAAATAGGGTATATGTTATTGTTATGAAAGTAGTCTGATACCTATGTTATTGCATGTATCATTGTAAAACATAGTTGAAGTTTATTTTTTATTTACATTTAACTCTGTTGAACATATTTTTAAGACTGAAATAAACATTATCTTGTGAACAGTCATGAAACAAGTAAAGTAAAATAGTTCTAAAACTATTTGTTGTACCATTATGTAATTGAAAATATTCCTCAATTGTTGGTGGATATACATTGAAAATTTTTAAAGTTGTTGAACCATACAGTATTGCTCTTGCATTGTGAAGTAATGAGCATGTGAAATACATTTTCCCCACTGCACTTAATTGAATTTTCAGATTCTTTTTAAAATCTAAGAACTTATAGTAATTGATTATATAACCAAAATCCATTCAACTGATACCCTAACTTCACTCATTGATTTATTCCATGCCGTTTCAGGATCGTTTAAACGAAATGGGCATTGAAATAGTTGTCTGATGGGATATGCTGGATCGCCATAGATGCAACGTGTGTTGTCATTTGTGTCAAATGAATGAATTTGGAGTTTCTGAAGAATTTGTGACTGTGCCAACATTGCACTCTCATGTCGCTTACCCTCAATAGGTCCAAATAAAATGGCAATTAATCCATTTGGAGCTACAATTGACTGGAACTTTAAAGAATGAACGTTCTTATGCCCATTGTATACCAGTCTCTGAAATATTCCGGGTCTTGATATTGGGCTGACCGTGCCATCTATAAACCCCCAACAGTTTTTAAGGGCAGCTCCTTTCAAATGAATTGTTTCTGCATAACTTTCCAAATGCTGATTGTCCAACCAGGGTTGATCAAAGTTGATGAGCAAGTGATTGTAGCTCTGGTATATGATATCCATCATTTTATTGCTATCATACAAAGCTGAGTCTCTGGTCTGGCAAATCTTGGAACAAGATCAACATACCCGCATCGGTATGCAAAGCGCGTTCAAAAAATATACATGGCTTCAATAGCGTTGACTTTGAGACCATTGTAGCAGGTAAACTCAGGAGGTACACGAAGTACATCGATTAAATTGTAAATGTCATTTCCATTTGTTGAGTTGCACGTTTCTCGCTCCTCCGCCGGCCAGAATTCAAGCTTGTAGTTGTTGCCAAGCAATGACAACATTGAAAAGCTTGCGAGTGACGTCAGTGAATACATGTTAGGAGAATATCAATATTGATCTTTGAACAAAATTGTTTACTGTGCTTATATACCACTTATAATATATAAGAAATAGAAAAACTCGTCTTGTGCATTTATGGTGTGATAAAGCACTCGGGAAACGTTGACAGAACACTTGAGAAGCGCGTAAAACATTCGGCTACGCCTCGTGTTTTACACGTTTCACTGGCGTTCTCCCAACATTCCCCTCGTGCTTTATCACACCATAAAGCACGCGGACTCGTTTTCTATTTCTTAAGTACTGCATTTAACCACATGAAATTTTATGCTTCTTATATTTCCAAGAGTGCTATCAAATACAAAACTGAACACAATTTTCATATTATTCATTCATATTACTCATCAGCAATTATTCAAATGTATATTCAAATAATTAAAAATATTGCTAGGCCCAGTCGGTTTATCTGTTACTTCTCTCACCCCTCATTTAATATTACCCTAGCCACTTCCTTTTGCTGTGTCTTACTTTGTAAAATTGATTTTTTCGGCAAAACTCACTCTATTTTTACATGCACAGAAATATTTGCTATATACAGAGTTTATACAGAGTTTATACTTTATATTTGTATAATTCAAAAATTTTCCCCGTCGCGAAGAGTCAACTCGTGGGACAGGAGATTACTCAAAAGTTACGGCCTCCATAAATGCTCGAGCGCTCCCTCTCTTTATAAATTGTTCAATAAATCATTACGTCTAGGAACAGTTCCGGAGGAATGGAAGCTAGCAAATGTCGTACCCCTATATAAGAAAGGTGATAAAGATCATTACGAAAACTACAGACCCATCTCACTGTTGTCGATCGTTTCTAAAGTCTTAGAACGCGTAGTACTCATGTGCATCAAATCTCGCTCATCCTAACTTATAAACAAGTGCCAGCACGGCTTTCTTCAAGGTAAATCGTGTGTCCCAAATCTTTTAGAAGTGTTTGACTACATTGGTAGGATTCTAGACAATCGACGACAGGTGGAAAGCATCTATCCGATATGTCTAAAGCTTTTGACCGGATTATTCATAACAAATTGATCACCAAATTGAGGAATTACGGCTTTGGTGGTAGTTTACTGAGAAGTGGTTCACGTCGTATTTAACAGGCCTTCGCCAGCGTGTAACAGTACTTGGTGTTACCTCAAACACACTTCCTAGGTCATCAGGTATCCCGCAAGGCCCTATCCTTGGACCAGCTCTGTTTCTGTTATACGTCAACGACCTTCCCGATCAGTAACGACCAGCCAAGTAGAAATGTTTGCTGACGATAGAAGTTAATATTCTCGGCTGTCAAATGTCAAGACGACGCTGTGTTACTCCAAAATGATCTTAGAAACTTAGAACACTGGTCGTCTATATCCGGTCTCACGTTCAACGAAACAAAATGTAAGCAGCAACGAATAACAAGAAAGATTACACCATTCACGTCAACTTACAAGTTAAAAGATCACGAATTGGATACAACTGATATTGAAAGAGATCTTGGAGTACGCGCATCATCAAACCTTACGTGGAAAACGCAAGTACACCAACGAGGGTCGAAAGCAAACAAACTGCTTGGTTAGATCAGCAGAAACACCATGACGCGCAACTAAATATATTTTAAACCTGCCATATCCGACAGACGTGAACTATAGTACAAGATTTCAATCCTTACATCTTCTTCCTATATCGTACTGGCATGAATACCTAGACCTGATCCTCTTCTTCAAAATCATACATGGCTTCGTAGAAACGTCCGCTCTTCCCGTCACTCGTGCATGCTACACACAGAACGTGATCAGCATCCAACAACACCGTAAAATATGCTTTCTGTAAATGTAAATGTAAAAGCACTACCTACCAGCAATCATTCCTCATTAAAACTTTGTCGAATATGGAACAGTCTTGCAGATGAACTACATTTTGACACGGACAGTCTTAGCGTTTTCAAATCAATCTTACTGAAATATTATTATAGATCATTAGAACTCAATTACTGTATGACCATGATAATCCTCGAACATTTAAAACTATATGCCTGAAATGCAACTCTGTACGTAGTCTTGCATATCCAGTATCGTGCTGTTATTATATGATGAAATTTGTTTCATTTAGATGGTTAGTAGTTCGTTATAGCAAATAAGTTTGTTAGTTTGCATGTTCTTTAGTTTGTCTAACTGTTTGCTATTGTTTCAGTTCTTATATATTTAAGCTAATTATTGGACCCACAGTAATTGGCATTATGCTGTTGCGATGTCCCTGCCAAATTTTGTAAATAGGTTTTTTATATATACTGGCGAAGTTAAAAATAAATACATAAACACGAGGATTCATTCTATTTATTTATTTATTTATTTATTTATTTATTTATTTATTTATTTATTTATTTATTATAATTTATTTAAAAACGGTAGCCCTTCAGCGCAAACGCCGCCTGTTTTTCAAGGGACCGTCTGCTTACTACAATGATCTAAAATACATTCTAAAACAGATAAAAAGAAAACAACTATACTAATATAAACATACCTTACTCTAACACATGTATATCAAGCTCTGACCGGCCCACTGATAAGCCTTCGACTCGATCAAGTCGAGCTGCGTCCTTCGTAATTCAGCTCAACTCTCAGCTGCAAGTAATTAAGGATGATTAGCACACACCCAATGACATAACTCACAGGCCCACTTATCGCTACTTACAACCTTATAGTAAAAACAATTCGCAGGATGACGTCTGACTATATAAATTATGCTCCAATCGCTACTAAAACGATTGTTAGATTACGCTAAGAATACACATAGTTAAACATATTATAATTTTTTACAACCATAAAGAAGTTACACTGAAGAAAACATTATTATCTCTGCTATGTCTATAAGGCTTATCGTTTGAATGAATGTTTCAGGTATCAATATAGGCACTTTATTCTTTTCTTTAGTCTATACTGATTCGTTGCGTAGGTATTATCGGTAGGTTTGGTGGTCAGCAGCTTTTCGTTCGCCCAAATATTTGGAAAGACTAATTCTTCTGTGACATTGCTCTTAAATCTTCCCCCAAAGTGCATTTCAGGGACTATAGATTTCTGGCGGAGCATGCTCCCATACCCCCCATCGCGCCTGCAGCACTCAATACTAGTATCATTGCGCACTCCCCAATCCCCAATCTTGGCCATCCCCAATGCAAAAAATGCTCCGTGGTCTCTGTTCGAAAATTATATTAGATGCCCTGTGGAGCCACTCGCTATAGCATCATCGAATAGCTACATTACTAATGTTTGAAAAATAGCATCTCCTCAATACAATCCTAAATATATGAACATCTACTAGGACAATAATTCAACATTTAAATTTCGCATATTTGGGATATTTCATCCAAAATCAAAGGCGATAAAAAGGATAAACATAATTCTAGTTATAAACCTGTGCGGTAAATCGGAGTATATTACTTTATAAATAAGCTTTAGATAAATATGCTAATTTCAATAATAGTGTGATCATGATACACCAATGAATTACGCCAACAGCAAGCAATACAGCACGTACTGTATACAGACGGGATATACAGCTTTATGCAGTTCATAATTGATTGATTGATTGATAATAGTATTTATTCAAGAAAACCAACATCACAAGGTAGAAGGTCCCTGAGAAACTATAGAAATACAAAATATCATACAATAATAATATGCGTGCAGGTTATACGATATATATAATATATATATACAAGAAAATTTTTAAAATATCGAACTAATATAATTATATATTACAAAGAAAAGCTAGTTGCAAAATGCTTTCGATTATATTAATACTGTGAACATTAAGAAGTACATTATGAAAACTAGCTAGCTGGTTAATTGATTTGATATTGTTGTCCAAATTATTATGCTCCTTACAATAATAAACACACATTGAAAATTAGTATAAGATTATGAAATCCAATCTCTGTACCTTGTTACTGATCACTATTCTCTCCATTCAACAACATACTCGTGGTTTCTAACGAGGCTTTATTACACAGAGTAAACTGACTTAACTGGTAATCTGTCTCGTTTTATAGAGACAAAATGAAACGTTTTCTTATAACAGCGTTCTTGTCAGTAAAATTTCTGTTCCTGATCTTGCTACCACTTGCTGTTAAAATGGAAGACGAATACTGCAGGCTCGAGGATTCAACGAGCATGGCAGTTCCTTTTCATTTGTTGCATAAAGGTAATTTTAATTTTTCGCATATTTTCCATACAACTATATTTCCAATGATGAAAGAGGGCGTTGATAAGTTTTTGAAAAGTTTCATGTAATCTTTCATGTAAATTTTATTTGCACTCACCTAAAGAACGAACTAGAAAAAGCTTTAAATTCCAAAAAAATTACATTGTAATGTTTTTGTCCTGAAACATGCAAAAATGGCAACAGTTAAACGTCCTTTAACGTATATAGCTATATTTAAAATTTAGGTACCTTAAAAATGTTGAAAGATTCTATTTTAAGGTTACATGGCATTTTGTAAGCTTATACCTTTTTTAAGCCCTTTCTAAGTCATTCATTTTCTGTTTTCATTGTTTTTCTAAAATTTAATATATTTTGTGACCTAACATAATGCATATAAAACTTGGAACCATTTTTTGTTACATTGCCTTAATATTATACAGTGTAATGAAAAGTTATTTGTTGGTTTCCATGACAATTAATATAATTGTTTTGTTTTGTGGAAATACAAAATATATAGAGTGCCACATCTTGTGGTACGAAACTAAATAGTAATAAAGATGCCTAGTAAAACTTGTTGAATACTTAAACCTCAATATAATTATGGTCTGAATAACCATTGAGCACTCTGTATATATATCTTGAAATATTATTGTCGTAACTTCAAGTTTCTGCAATTGTGCAATCATCAGGCAACTCTTAGTTGCTTGATGATTGCACAATTGCATGAAACTAGCTTGAAACTAGCACAAGTTGCAACAAGAATATTTTAAGATTTAATTTGTTACTTCGTTGTGCAAATATTGTTTTTGTATCGAGCACTCTTAAATATACTACAACCACTACAAAATTATTATTCCCGAGCCAACGGCGCGAAGCTCCGTTCCGGGCGATAGCCCGGGGCGAGGGTACTAATTCCTCTCGGCTATTTATTACACCCGGGAAAAAAGGAAAGCTTTGGGAAATCTATAGCTCATCAAGTTTCGCGGGCGCATGGCTATGTTTCATGGGTGTGATGGGTGATCATCTCACTAATCTTTGTTAGGAGTGGAATGAGCGAATTATAAAAAAAAACATGAGTATCAGTTAGTATGAATTATAATTATAAATCGCTTTTTGGGACTTCAGGAAAAGCGGCGGAAGGGATTTATCGTTTATACTTTATAAAAAGGATAAACGGAGATAGATGGCAAGTTTCTTATAATTGTTGATATATTTGATTGGCAAGAAATATGGCAATAATAATTCGGGGATAATAATTTTGTAGTGGTTGTAGTATATTTAAGAGTACTCAATACAAAAACAATATTTGCAGAACGAAGTAACAAATTAAATCTTAAAATATTCTTGTTGCAACTTCAAGCTAGTTTCATGCAATTGTGCAATCATCAAACATATCAATAATTATATCAACAATTATATGAAATATGGCAAGTTTCTTATAATTGTTGATATGCGACTTATTGATGATATGGCAAGAAATATGGCAATAATAATCGGGGATAATAATTTTGTAGTGGTTGTAGTATATTTAAGAGTGCTCAATAGAAAAACAATATTTGCACAACGAAGTAACAAATTAAATCTTAAAATATTCTTTCATGCAATTGTGCAATCATCAAATATATCAACAATTATATCAACAATTATATGAAATGTGGCAAGTTTCTTATAATTGTTGATATGTACTGATCAAATCGAAATGTCGACATCGCCCCCCGGGCACACGTAGGTAATTTGATCGTTTGGAATTTCAGGATGGCGAGAATTTGACGTTTCAAACGCGGTACAGGGTGGGAAATTTGACAGAGGGTGGGGAATTTGACTGAGGGTGGAAAATTTGACTGAGGTGGGAATTTGACAGAGGGTGGGAATTTGACAGGTGTGGATTTTGAACAGATTGTGGCTAAATCAAGATGGCGACAATAGCCTTTGTTGTGCAGTGGCTAGAACAAAATGACTTAACCAGATTAAAGCAAGTGTTTGAAGGTAAGAATCTGTTTTAAATATATTTATACTGTCACTATTGAAAAGGTTCACTAAAAACTGAATACATACGAAAAAAACAAAATACTTTGCTAAGAGCCGGGATTTTTTTGGCGGCGAATTTCGACTATTCTAAAAGTGTTTCCAAATCGAATTTCTCGGTGGTTTATTTGATTGCGAGATAGGAACATAGGTAGGGAATTTTACCTGTTAGAAAATAAAAAATCCAATTCCCGGGGGTATGCCCGGGGGGATGTTGACATTTCGATTTGATCAGCGCATTGCATAGATTTTCATTTTATTCCAAGTAAAATATATTATATTTTATGTTTTCAAAAAGTTATTTCAAGCGAAATTATTTTCACGAGAGAATTTGTCTATTGTCACCTGATTTCAGTTCAAAAACTAATAATATCGGTAAAAGGCAATTTAGTTTTACAAAGGCTTTTCGAAACATTTTAATGAACGGAAGGTTGCATTTAAACATTAATTTGAAGAACATACCTACCGCATATATCTCATATTTCTATGGCTAAAACAACTAATATTTTAATTATTTTTGCAGTTTCTGTAACCTATTTAACTGTTTTGCACTCCAGGAAAAGAAATTATTATTATTAATCGTGTTGCGTTTATTATTTCAAATATTCTTTCCCAAAATATCATTGTTTCCTTTCACTATTACAGTAATGATCAAAATTTTAATGGCACATTTAAAATGGCGATAGTCTTTGAGTGCGTCGTGAAGAGGGGTGTGAGCCAGAGATCCAATTCAGTTTTCCAAGGCAAAATTATACTTTGAACCCAGATATCTGACTCGTCTACCACCTTTGCATAGCAGATTTTGCGATGAAAAAGCTTGGAATGTAGTGTCTGTCAATGTTTGGGTGCATGGTGCAAGGGGTTACTGAAAGCATGTATTTCTAGAATATATATATATATATATATATATATATATACGTGTAGGTTTAGGTCTACGAAACGCAAAGAGTGCTCGACAACATATAGTTAGAGCAAATTATAGTTTTTCTCTTACCTCAAAACTTGTCTGCAACAGGCTGTTTCATCTGTAAAAGAATCATCAGGCACATGATTCTTTTACAGATGAAACAGCCTGTTGCAGACAAGTTTTGAGGTAAGCGAAAAACTATATATATATATATATATATATAGTCAAATCTGCAGACATGCATGTTTCGCCGTTCAACGGCTCGTCAGTGCAGCTTGTAACGCAGTCTAGATGCGAGTGACTTCGTATTTATGCACCATACTCTTGCCCTCACCAAGCGCATGTGGTACAATGCTCAGACACATGCGCATCCAGACATGCGTGAAGTGTCTTGGGGCCAGAGTGCTCAAACGACCACAAGGGAAGTGAGCTTTTGCATTATAGCTTATTAGCCACCAATTAACCTCACAGAGTGCTCAACAACAAAAGTGAAGGAGCATATATAGTCAAATCTGCAGACATGCATGTTTCGCCGTTCAACGGCTCGTCAGTGCAGCTTGTAACGCAGTCTAGATGCGAGTGACTTTGTATTTATACACCATGCTCTTGCCCTCACCAAGCGCATGTGGTACAATACTCGGACACATGCGCATCCAGACATGCGTGAAGTGTCTTGAGGCCAGAGTGCTCAAACGACCACAAGGGAAGTGCACTGTTAATTTCAAGGAGTTAATTTTACTCCAAAAATGGAGTAAAAAAAAAAGGTACCAGTTGACTCTATTTTGGGAGTAATTTTTACTCCCAAATTTTAACTCTATTTTTAGAGTAATTAATACCTCTATAATGGAGTAATATTTACTCTAACGGGAGTGAAAATTACTCTAGTTTTAAATTTTACTCTCATTTTGGAGGAAATAATATGCCAAAATTAGAGTAATATTTACTCTAACGGGAGTGAAAATTACTCTAGTTCTAAAAATTACTCTCATTTCGGAGGAAATAATATGCCAAAACTAGAGTAAACTTTACTCCAATAGGAGTAAAGATCACTCTACAATTGGAGTAAGAATAGTAATATTTCCACTCCAAATCTAGAGCAAAAACTACTCTGCCTAAATATAAAGTAACCTCATTTAGGCATGTTTTCCATTTCAACCATATCACACGGTAGGTAGCGTATTTCTTTGAACCGCAAACTTGAACAGTACGAATGACCTGGATAAGCGCTACGGTATACGTCACGAAATGGTTGAAGTGGACAACAGCATTACTTGCAACAAAATGTTCCTGGAAAGTATTAAAGCATCATAAAAATAATTGCAACAAATAAAGGAAGGAATTTTTAATAAATGGAATGTTTAGATAATTACAAGAAGATATATATTTAATATATAACGTCTATATATATATCAATGTCATTCAAGTTCTTGCAAAAACTTGTTGATGACAACCCGTTTTTTCATCTCGCTCGTTTTCGCCAGCATTGCCGCTTCCAGAAAAAGGAATGCATTTCTGGTTGATGTGGGGTATTCAATATTAAATACATAATAGCAAACTACTAGTACCGCCAACACATGTTTTGGAAAACGTGTGTTTTGGAAGAAGGTGTGTTTTCTAACACACCAAGGTGTGTTTTATTACACAGCTAAAGCTGTGCTAGACAACACATGCATTGACCCTGTGCTCTATTACACACCTTTCCTAAAACACAACTTAGAACACACAAATTGAATCGGGCTTAAGAACATACAAAACAATGGACACGTCGAAAACGGTTGACATCTTAATTCTATGTTTCAATGATTGCAAGATTGAAACACAGAATTTAAATGTTATACCCATTCCCAGATTGTGCAGTGCTTTGTATTTTCCAAGTTACTCTGTGGCAACCATGATTTTTGAATCTAGTTTTACCATTATATAAGAAAGCATAATACTATAATAATTGTTAAACAATTTATTAACACAAAAAATAATGTTAAGACTATTAAATAATGTACAGACTATTTTGTAGGTATTTTGTGTGTATAACAGAATAGTTCTACGGTTCGTTTTCAGCTGTTGACATGCTACTCTTTAGTTCAGTCATTAATGCTGAGTACTTTGTACCTTTGTATGCATTATCGCTTGATCGCAACACAATTTCCTGAAGAAAGAATAAGGCCGCAACCATGCCATCTGGGTAGGAAACGTTGAAAACGTACGGTAGTACGCGGATATGACATCTATCAGAGTGTTGATCACATCAGTACCAGGGCATTCAACAAACACTTGGTTCTCCCCAATAACCATTAACTGGTCTACATCCTCCGGGCACCCAGTGCACAGTACACGAAACTGGACCATTTTGTCCCGGACCATACTCTCCATTGTTGACGAGGGCTATGGAAAAAAATATTGTGAGCGTCAATGTAGATATTGGTGTAAAACACAACTACTCAACTAGAATACAATTACACATCCAACATAGAATATGAGGTCTGAGGTCAGAGCACTTGCACAAATTAAATGTCCCGCAGTAAATAGCACTTGCCAAACATCAAATGTCCTGCAGAAAGCAAGCTAGATCATATACTTTGTCTTTGTAGCAACTAGCCATGCTATGCAAATATATTTTTTAAATTATTGAAACCTTTATTTGAGTTATTATAAGGAGAGTGGGATACTCAGCAGTCGACTGTTGTGTAAAACTACCTAAAATTTGGGAGACTGCCTGGACATTATGTAGTGCTATAAGCTAGCTCTCTTGGATTAAGCAAAACATCTGGCCGCAATAGAATCTTAGGAGAATAAAAATTAATACACTATTTTAAAATGCATTGGACATTAATCGGTTAACCTTGAATTATTTTGATCGTGCAGTGCCAGTGTGGGTAGAGTATAGCAAATACGGCGGTTCACTGTTGTAAAACTACCTGAAAAATACAATAAGAAGTTAGATAGCTGAGCGAAGGCCCTTCGTCTGGGCTTCTACTAACTTCCAGACAAAGTGCCTTCGCCCCAAAACGTCGAACTTCTTATTGTATTTTTCAGGTAGTTTTACATAACAGTCAACCGCCATAACCTTGAATTAGTTAACTACATACTGTATCAAATTTTCGCACCGCATAAAAATACAAAAATTCTAATTGTCATTTTTGTAAGTCCCTATTGCGACCAGAGGTTTTTCTCATCAAAGAGAGATAGCTTATAAAATGGCATTACCTGTACATAATGTCTAGCAGTCTCCTACTCTCCCTTTGATTACTCAAATTGTCTGGAGTTAGAAAGAGCATTGGCAAAGCAAGCCATGGAAACTGCTCTTACTATTCAAATAAACACGCATTAAAATAGCCTAAAGACAATGCATTTCTGAAGGTTTTAATAATTAAAGAATCAACAATTTGCATAGCACAACCAGTTGCTATGTCTAGCTTCATCACTGAGACAGAGTATATAATAATAAAGTATTTTGCAATAAGCAGTGGCGGACAATAGAGGGGGCCAAGGGGGACAGTCGCCCCCCCGAATAATTTCTCAAAGCCTTTGAATGATAGCTGGTTAACTGTGTAACAAAGCTGTATCAATGATTTTACAACCACGAAAGCCTTGATAGGCTATAATTTAAGTAAATTTGCATGAAATTTAAGTGAAAAAGGTTTTAAGAATGGAGATTTGCAGCAACAAAAGGATGGTTATATGTTGGCGACCTAAGTTCGCACCCCCAATATTTCGCGAAGTGTCCGGCACTGGCAATAAGTTCCATATCCATATCCACACATTGCTTCTGTCTGGCCCCATTAGAATGTGGGAAGGAAGTACTAGTCGATACCACATAGTGTAGAGTGAGAAATGGATATGTTGTACCACAGCCATTATTGCCCTTAGGAAATGCATGTATCAGTGGCTTCCCCCTGGGGTCGACCCCCGGGGATGCAGGGGGATTGGTCTTTTCACCCAGTCAAACCTTAGCAAATTCCCCTGGGTACAAGATAGAGGTATTAAATACAACCCCCACCCTCAAGGGCAGTATCTTTTTTTTCAATCCTATATCAAGTTACACAGCCAGTTGCAAGTGGTATTAGCTCTCGTTTATTGACTGACTTATCAACACTAAAAACATCAACAATGACTTGTAGCAAAAGATAGGAAATGTATAATATGAATGGCCCTAGACCAATCCTATAAATTCATAATAAATTCAATGTGTCAAAGTCACATTCGGGAGTTTCTAAATCAAAATCTCCTGGGTACTTTCCTGTGGGTTTTCGGCTTGAGAACCAAATTTGACTTTTCCCCCACCCCCATGGGATGCAAACACTTGGCAAATGCCTCTGGGTCCCCAGGGGGAAGCCGCTGATACATGGATAAGTACACACGTAAAAACGCACAAGTTGTAACAAACCTGCAGCAGACTTGTACCAATGCTGTTCCAACAACTTGTCAACAGGATGTCTTCGCACTGCCGATAACAGCTTGTTGTGACAGACTTGTAGCAAGGCTGTCGTGACAATGCTGTAGCAAGTTGTTGACATCAACTTGCTACATTAACAAGCTTGTTACAACTTGTTCAACAAGTTGCTACAAGCTTGTTAAGCCAACAACTTGTTGACAAGATGTGCGTTTTACGTGTGTAGGGCATAGTGTTAGTCCTCTCTACTCTTGGAACATAGGCATGATATAATTTAACATCTATGTTTAACTTTTGAAGCAAGCTATTTTTGTGTAAAAGTATATTCCTGGTACTACCAAATATCCACTTATCGGCAGCATGATAGCATCATGGATTTACATTGACTGGTGCATAAACTTCTCACAATCAAAATATATCAACCAGGCATTTGAACATTTACATGAGATAGTATTAAATAGTTGGACAATGGGCTCAGTGATTTTACATTCTTGGACAGGTTTCGACATGTGAAAATATATAAAAGTCATACGAATCTGACCTATTAGTATCGATGAAACATTTCAGCTTACAAAATACAGCAGAATTTAGATACATGACTCTGATTGACAGTATACCAGTTAGTGATGACAAGGATGCAATCTCTTGAACTCAAATAATATATTTAAAATAGGCAATACTTTGTTTTTTCTCCATTTTCACTGCATATGTATCAACATAATTATATTAAAATCTTATATGAAATTTGTACCTGATTTTTGAAGTGGTTAAATGACTTAAATCTTATAAAGCTATATACTAGGACAAGATGGGCTCTGAGTATTTAACTGCCAATCTGTCAAACACAGTTGGTAAATATAAACATTGAAAGGCTTGAAAGCCCAAGTAAAATTGAAGATTTTGTATAATAGCATTTGCTGAAGTAATTTTAAATTGGAACTGTATTATTTTCAGCGTTTTAATTCATATATTGTCGCGACAAATTCAAATTTTAAACGGGGACAACATGCTTAACATTCACGAACGAAGATTGCAAATATTTCCTAACAAAATTGCTCTATTACATATAAAACATAACAATAACCTTACCTGAATATTATTCAGTAGTCGCCGATGTATTGCTTCTGAAAATCCAGTTTATTTTGGGTCAAAAATATAAAATTTCGAGCTCGATCAATTAACATAACAAAAATAAAAAATTTTAAAATATGGAGGTGTGATGCCTCTATCCCGAGAACCTTTGCGCGTGTAGTAAGAAGACTAGACACCAGTCTGTCAGTCAGCGCGCATTGCGGAATTTATTCATTTTTCGTTCATTCTTTGATAGAGTGACAAAACTTCAATCACCAGTAAATGTTTAAGATTATGTGTTACATATAGAGTTCTGAAATAGATAGATAGTCGCTGAAATGCCCTTCGAACTTGAGCATACCGATATATTGCCCGATATATTTCAATATTTTCGTAGAAATATTATGGCATACATGTGGATTTCTGGTATAAGGTTATTAACATATATATTAAGGTGGTCCCCTGCTTTTTTTCAAAAGAGGGACGATTTCCGTCTTCGATCCGAAATTTCCTACAACTATTATTTGTATAAAAATCAAAGACGGCGGTTGACTGTTTTGTAAAACTACCTGGAAAATACAATAAGAACTTCGACGTTTCGAGCAAAGGCCCTTCGTCTGGAAGTTAGTAGAATGGGTCGTGGGAAAACATGTGCTTCTATAGTGAATACAAAAGCGATCACGTGATAAAAAATAAACCAATCTGATGGATTTAATCAAAACAAACTATAAACAAAGTATGGAAATCACATCACAAACTATATTAGCATATCAGGAGAAGCGAACAAAGCAAGAAAGACAGAAATTAAGAAACTATAAGTGAGAGGAGGTGAGATGTAGAGTATCTGCTGATGGCAGGCATAAACAGATAGGAGTTCAATGTAAGAGAGGCGCTCATTAATGCCGAAAGGATGAATGGTGCCAAGTTGGGAAATGAGACGCATTTCTTGGCATCTCAATGCGTCTCATCTTGCTGCCTTTGTCATGCAATCCTATTCTGGTATATTTTAAGAAATATATCAAACACGAGTATACTGTAAGTTTTCTTCCTCTGATTTCTAAATACAGACAAGCAGGTTGAAAATACGAGGCGGAGCGTGTTTGGACTTCTGGAGTAATCTCTACTCCTGGGGTAATTTTTACTCCTGCAGTGGAGTCAAATTGACTCGCAGAGGATTAAGATTGGAGTTAAGATGACTCCTGGAGTAGAAATAAAGGAGTAAAAATTACTCCGATATTTTTACTCCTTTGCTAGAGTAAATTTTATCCCTTCGGTGGAGTAAAATTGACTCTCAGTGGAGTAGAATTTTTAAAATGAACCAAAGTGGAGTAGTTCTAACTCTAGTTTTGGAGTTAAATTTACTCCAATATTTTTACTCCCCCAAAGGGAGTTATATTAACTCCTATGCTGGAGTTAAAATTACTCCCTGAAATTAACAGTGTGAGCTTTTGCATTATAGCTTATAGCCACATTTATATAGATAGCATATATATATAGATTTTCGCTTACCTCAAAACTTGTCTGCAACAGGCTGTTTCCTGTAAAAGAATCAACAGGCAGTTTACAAGTATCGAAAGAAATGACCGCTTATATACTTCCTGCCGGAGCGTGGGGGTGTATGTGGGAGACAATGTGTGCATGCATGGCTTTGTTTGCGTTGTTTACGCGAAATTTATTACGATGACGACACCGTGAAATTATTTCAGCTCTTTTGTTGAGTAAACAATTCTTGTTTTTTTTCTTTCAAAATACAAAATTTTTCTTCTAAACATAAATTGCATCGTTTTGATCCTCCCGTGTACGAAATAGAATGTTTTAAAATTTGCCAATTAATACTGAAATTTGTGGAGATCTTTTCTTGTTTTGTCTGGTAAACGTGCTGATTTAATTTTTATAAGAGCCAAACCGTCATCTCTATATAGGCCGATGCTTTCTTTGCCAAAGAAAATCTATAATTTGCTCTAACTATATGTTGTCGAGCACTCTTTGCGTTTCGTAGACCTAAACCTACACGTATATAAAATATATATAGTAGCCTAATCTTAAAATATATTCACCGCTACACAGTGTTTCACGCCTCTTTCAAAGCGATCTTCAGGCGATTCTACTCAAAATATATATACATATATAATTAGTTTTCAGTTAAACTCTGAGTTTCACGTTCTTACGATCTTCAGGCGACGAGATTTTGAACTCAACCACAGAGTAGAGATCATACAGAGGTGTACGGGTTTATCCACTTCTTTTTGTGCGTGCCTTCAGACGCTTGCCGAGCATGCGCAGTTAAAATTTTCCCGCTAATAATTGTTTTTGATGGCTGCATTTCGAAAACAGCTCGCATCTCTTGTTTAATAGATTAGCCCTAATCGCTTTTAAAATGCAGAGCTTCTCCTGGAGACAAAGTTTATATTTCTTTCCACCGCAAGAATGGGAAGCTGCTCGTTTGATCACTTGATTAAAAAGTTGCGCCGTTTTCTTTTTAAATTCCATACATATTTCGAGAGCTCCGTATGATTTTTGTGCTTTGCATGGTTGAAAGATTTCGTGTGGTTGTTGAAGCGTTCTTTAAATGTATTTGCCGTCATACTAATATATTCTCTGGGCTTTCCGTCACTAGTAACAACCTGTGCTTTATACACTAAACTGTCCGTTAAACGTTGCTCTTGAAGAGGGAACTATTTGAGTTTCCTACAGTTGCATGTGGTTGGATCTGTGGTAGGTATAGTGGTAGCCGTTGGCGTTTACTATTTGAGAGTATTCTGAAGTGTGTTTCGAAATAATAGTTTTACAATTGTTCATGCAGCTGCAGCTTACTTTCACCGTGTTACGATTGAACAGTTTATGCAAGGGACTCGATGTTGCAAGTACTTGTCGGTCAAATTTGAAAATTGAAGAAAAAACAGATTTTGATATGTCTAGTTCTTACCTTCATATTTCGCACCGTTTTAAGTGTGAATATTAAACTAACGGAATATTTACGTGTAATATCATTCTGAGTACGTAGTCCGTTTGAATTCAGCAAAGACTTTGC
The DNA here is from genome assembly GCA_016169945.1 of Trachythela sp. YZ-2020. Classification (NCBI taxonomy): domain Eukaryota; kingdom Metazoa; phylum Cnidaria; class Anthozoa; order Malacalcyonacea; family Clavulariidae; genus Trachythela; species Trachythela sp. YZ-2020. The sequence continues at coordinate 671,225 of JADLSH010000395.1, forward strand.
TGTCAGAGAGACTGTTAGGACTGTTGAAACAGGATTAATGTGTTTTTTTTTGCAAACACGCTGAGCGCATTGCTGGTTAAAACTTTGCCCCCCTCTAAATTTTTATTGAGAGTGATAGGTGACAAGTAGGCCTACTTCTCTTAATGTTTGTTTAAATATAACATTTTGAGGTTGATTCCTTCGCGCTATCCTTTCTGCAATCTGGGATACGCTGTGGAAGCTAAATGTTTCTTCGATCGAACGCTTAAAAAGGTCAATGGTTATGCGTGTTAGTTTTCAAAATGAACACATGATTTTGACAACAAACCCTAGTCCTTTGCTGTGCATGCCATAAGCAAGCCATTAAAAAGTTTAGTCGATTAGTTTTGCTTATATTTTATCAAAAACACAGCTATATACTGCTGAACATTGTGTTCTCAGAGGTGGTCTACTGCAAAAATTTATTCATAAAATTAAGCCGTCGCTACACGGTGTTTCACGCCTAACTTTTTAAGCTAGGCGATCTTCAGGCGACTGAATTCAGTTCATTGTTTGTTTGCGCCATATTTCCAAACGTTCTTTGTCGCGTATATGCGTGTGCGTTTTTTGCAAGCGCTTATGTCATTGCGCGCGCTTAAAATTACCCGCATTAAATTTGATTCTGTAGCAGCACTTTGAAAAAAGTGGAAAACGTCGCCCAACGAATGAGATGGGAAGCTTATTTTTACTTTAACAGAGAAACCAACATCCAAAACAAAAACATTTTCGGACTGCAATCGAAGAAATGCGCACCTATGATAAATGAATTGAAAAGATTTGAAGAAGACCTAATTCAAATGGTAAATAACATCAACTTTAGAAACTGTTCCGATCCTTTTCTAGCTTAATGCCGCTGCAGAAGATTTAAAGAAAGTTAAAACGTCTCCAAATGTTTTAATTTTGCTGACAAAACAAGAAATATATACGAAGCTTCTCCAGAAAATTACTAAAAATGTTAACGGGCAATATTACGAAAACGTACAAAATTGTTTTGGTTTTCACTTGTTTTGTTTTTAAGAAAGAAATTAGCTTTCCATCTCATACGTTTTATTACAATTTCCACTTTTTCAATCAACTTTTTCCAATAAGCGTCCTGATACTCTCTAGTGAATAGTCAAATCGAAATTGCCGCATTTTGAAGTTAAATATATGAATAACGCAAACAAGAGTGCACAACCGATATCTACGAAATATATGCTTCCTGCTTCCTGGCCGCTTATATGCTTCCTGCAGGAACGTGGGGCTGTATGTGGGAGACAATGTGTGCATGCATGGCTTTGTTACGCGAAATTTGTAACGATGACGACATCGTGAAATTATTTCAGCTCTTTTGTTGAGTAAACAATTCTTGTTTTTTTCTTTCAAAATACAAATTTTTTCTTCTTAACATAAATTGCATCGTTTTGATCCTCCTGTGTACGAAATAGAATGTTTTAAAATTTGCCAATTAATACTGAAATCCTTATTGTTTTCTTTCAATGTTCAATTATATTTCGAAAGTTCCGTGTCATTTGCGTGATTTTTATGCTGAAAAGAATTAGTGTGGTTGGCCAATCGCTCTTTGAATGTTGTTGCAGTCATGCCAATGTAAGGTACCCCCTACAGCCTTTTTCACGCAATAAGCGATCATCTGTAAGTCAGGCAGTAAGCGATCATCAAGTCACGTGAAACAGGCTGTATTGGATACCTCGAGGTAAGCGAAAACTATATTTGCTCTATCTCACTGTTAATTTTAGAGTGTTAAAATAGCACCTCGACTGGTGTTAGATTGACACCTAAGGGTGGTGCTAAATAGAAAGTGTCATTTTAGCACCTAATTCAGTGCTAATTTAACACCAAAGAAATACAAAGGGTCAATTTAACACTCGATTTGTTTAACACCACTTTAGAAGTGTTAAATTAGCACCTACAAGAGGAGTGCAAGTGCTACAATAACACCGGTTTCTGGTGCTAATTTTTGGGTCTTAAAATAACACCTCTACGGGTGTTAAACATTTGTTATTCGTAGTGCTAAATTAGCACCATTTCTGGAGGTAGAACATGGGTGTTAAAGTAACACCTATATTGGTATTGCTAAATTAACTCCGTTTCTTGGGGTGAAAATATAAATGTTTGAATATTTTCGCGCAACCCTCTTGATACCACAAACGACATGGAAATTCGGTTCATTTCGATGAATCCTGCCAATATACTTTACTAATGTTTGAATAGATTCTGACACAAATTCGAGGCAAATGCTGCAACGAAAGCGAGCCATTAGGCCATTTTTTGTCAGAAACACAAAAATATTCTCAGTGGATGTGCTATGCGAGACGTGATGCACAATACCGGGTTCCGAGGCCCCACGCGTTCCAACAACTCCGGTAACTCTCTATATGGCATGGAATACCATATTAGGCATAACATGAGATCAAATTTCGTGCGGCAAGATTGAAATTATTCATTTCATCGCTGGCACAGAATACGGAGTCGCTGGCGACTTAATCGTTTGGTTATATTCCGCTTCGAGTTGTTTGTTTTTATATAATTTCTGGTGTTGTCGCGGCTGTTAGTTCGTATGTTAAACTGCACATTGGCATTCTTACGAGGAGCAAAAGGAATCGACTTTGTTGTTAAATTGGTATGTTCCACACGAGTTGATAAAACGCGATTTATGTATGATATTCTCAAAGTATTTTTATATCAAACATCATCTAATATTTAATTGTGATTTCCTTTCGTTTCAGAAGATAGATTCTTCTTTACGCGAAACTGTAATAAATGCGGGTTTGAAGGAGATTACCATCTCTATTCTTGAGGATGAAGAGGTAGGCTACTGTATTTATGCCATTTATATATTTGTTGAAATATATTTAGGATATCGTGATCGTCCTCGTGCCAGCGCTTTAATCATAATATTAAGTACGTATGGAGTTGCGTTCATCAGTCGGAAAAAACATTGAATATTTGCTAGTCGAAGGCCATATTTTATACAATAACACAACATGATTCACGAACTCATTTTATTTTAACTCAATAAAGTGCGAGATCAAAACAATGTCGTAGGTCGTATAAAAATTATAAATTTAGTGTCAAAAAAATTCTTCCATATTTGCGTCCTAGCAAAGGCCACAAAACATGCTGGTAATTCATGGTAATATTTATGTTTGAATCACAGATATATTAAAATGCAAACGACACAACGACATGGATTTAGATTTCTCCAAAAATAACCTCAAAAAGCAGGTAATTAAAATTAAATTATAATTTGAGATTTCAATTTATAATAGGATTGAGTATAAAGACTTAGATAAAATATTATTTTAAAATATGGATGCCAGGCCCCACACCCATATCTCTGTCAGAAAAATATAAATATTTTGAAAATGTTTTCATGGTAAAGTATTATGAAATGTTATTATATAATTTAGCAGAGTATAGGCCTCTTGAATAGTTCTGTTCTAGTACTGTAAATATCAGGCTTATAGAGAGAGCCAACACTCCAACAGGCTTGGCCTCAATAAGCCTGGGCCGGGTATACATGTAGTGATGTACTGAGTTGGCTTGGCCGTGGGATTGTATTGAGGGGCTGATTGCATGAGGTGACTGGTGAGTTGACCCAGTGGATAGGGGCAACTCGGAAAGCTAGACTGGCTCAGCTTCTAAATGTAAATGACATTATTTTTCCACGTTGGGTTTTATACACGGCAAGCAAGCAATTTTGCCATGTCTGGTATCCTGCTAGAACAAAGATAGCTGTCCACTACTGTAAGGGGCTGATTACATGGAGATTTTTCAACCCCGGGGCCAAATTCATCCCCGGGGCTGAAATGCCCTTAGTCGCTGCAGAAATGATTGGAAACTTCTGGGTCATATATATACAAAATAAATCCTATGGTGAGAATCTTTCATACTGTCTAGTCGTATAATACAAATATTAAAATGGGTTTAACACTCTAATTTCACCCAAAAGAACCCCACCTTGGTACAGGTTATAGCAAATACAATATTTTGTACTCATGATGATGACATAAGAATTAATTAAGATTTTAAATGAATTCTTATGTCATCGTCACAAGTCACAAGCGCCTGCGATATACGCTGTATACCACTTTATTTTCAAATGGCAGTCGAACAAAAGAAATTTAATATACAGATATCGCTGTGAATTGAATAAAAGGTTAGTGATTCAAACAACTCTGGCGTGCTCCCTTGCTTGACATTGTTGTTTCAGTTACACTATCTCAGGCTGATTGGCTTTGCTCTACCTTGATTGGACTGACATATTGTCTAGTGATCAAGTTTATGTATTTTTATTTTAATGATATAAAAAGTGACTCTCGACTTTTGTTTCTCGACTTATGTTTTACTAATTATAGTTATCCTTGAGAGCACTGTTACGGCATTGGTTCTCCAATCCTGTTTGAAAGAGAAGGCCATAATCCAAAAATATCTTTTTCATGATTTGCACAGTAAGTATATTTTAATAGATGGGCATAGATTAGTTAACTATATATTTATATGTCTCTTGTTAAATCATTACTTGACCCTTTCGATAATTACGTCATACAGTAAACACTTTTTTGGCCTGGAGGTCTGATTCTAGATCCGATTGCCTTATGTCTTTATTAATGAGAGCAAAGCTTCCTGGTAAAAAATATTTATGACATAATTATTTAAAGATGCAACAATGTGACTCAGGCTCAGTGTTAAGGGGTGAGGTTAAGGGCCTAAGGTTAGTCGATATTGAACTTATAAGCTAAAATCAAAATGAATATTTTCAGGATGATGATTCCATTGACGAAGAAGTAGAGAAATCCACCTATCCACGGGTTATAGCTTCTGGAGACCTGGCAATCTTGGATCCTTTTTACATCGCTGCTGGTGAACAAATCTGTTTAAACTTCGTAGGCAAAAACATTCCAGTGGCTATGGTGGTGACCATGCTTATCGCCATGCTGAATATGGAGTACACTCCAGGAGTTTCGAATATCTACGCCTTCCTGGAAGCGGTTTTGATGGACAAGCGCGCTGATGCTAAGGAAAGAATTTCTGTCCAGAAATTTGCAATGAGCTGGGACTCCAATGGAAATAGTATATATACAACATTTACATTAAACTTCATTTAATGCATGCATAATGGTTAGTTAAAAGTTTTGTGAAAGAATATTTCAAGTGGAAGAATATTAACAATTGTTAAACTTAATCATGAACAGCTAAGGAAAATGAACCCAACAAATTTTAACTTAATTTAATAATAATCATGAAACTATTTTCTTGTTTGTGTGTAATATTATGAGGCCATTTGGGTGCACTAAATCACTTTAGTGCAGTGTAAACTAATAACAAAATTAAGTTTTATTTTCACCAGGGTTAGCAGTTAAACTTAAAAACTGCTGTTACTTTTAGCACTGAAAAGGGTGTTACTTTAACACCAAAACAAAGTGTTATTTTAGCACTACACAACAAGTGTTAAATTAACTCTAAAAACCAGTGCTAATATCACACTAGGAAAGGTGTTGTTTTAGCACCGTAACTAGTGTTAAATCAACACCATCAAAGGCGGTGTTAAAATAGCACCCAAAAAAGGTGTCATTTTTTATCTAATTTTTTAGCACCACTTTTTGGTGTTAAATTGACACCCTAAAATTAACAGTGTAAGGTACCCCCTACAGCCTTTTTCACGCAATAAGCGATCATCTGTAAGTCAGGTAGTAAGTGATCATCAAGTCACGTGAAACAGGCTGTATTGGATACCTCGAGGTAAGCGAAAACTATATTTGCTCTATCTATATGATATTGAGCACTATTTGGCATTTCGTGAACCAAAACACGCTCATATGGCGACTTTATCTCATGTGATGTGACATGATGACATCAACACATCCAGCCATGCGCAAAGAGTCATGGGGCCAGAGTGCTCAAACGACCACAGGGGAAGTGAGTTACCATGCTGTTTCTCTCGTTGAGCAAAACTTTGAATACGCCATTATTTTACTTCTACATCAACTAAATGTCGTTTTTAAATACATTTCACAAATCGCACTAATTCTTTGCCCGACGTAAATTCTTTCGTTGTAGATGTTTGCCCCTTAATAGAAAATGTTCTATTTGAAACGACGTATGATTTGCGAAGCAGCTGCGCTCAGAAATGTTTGCAAGAAACATTCTGTGCTGGGTACAACTTTAAGAAAAAGCTCCAGAAGGAGAAGAGAAACTGCCGGTTAACACACAAACTTGATCACGACTTTCATGATTGCAACTCAGATGACAAAGGCTGGATGTTTTACCATCCACTTGCCCCAAGAAAGGTAAAAAGCTGATGCAAAAGTGTGCATTCTATAACCTGAGGTAACCTTTTTAAACGCCGCAAGTTCAATGGTAAATGAATATTTAGATAACTTTTATAAAACTGTGTTTACACTCCAAGCCTTAGACAATGTTTTGCTTTGCCTTTTAGGATAAATATTAGCAATTAAAAGGTCATACACTGATATTCTTAAAATCGATCGTTCACATTTAAACATATCGCACACATATGTTTATAGTAGATTTGCATCATCATGCTGTAGGTTCATTTTTTAAATTCAAAGATTTGAACTTGGCTGAAATTATCGCTTTTTCTTCGTGCTGAACTCTAATACATTTACTTTCATAGGTGCCATGCAGTAAAATGAGGAATTGTACAAATGGGGGGGAAACGATCATTGAACTTCAAGATGGACCTGGTTCTGATCCTTACAGATGTAAATGTCCAAATGGATATAAAGGAGATCTTTGTGAAATTGGTGAGTTGTTAAGTAATTGAAATTAATACCATCAGAGTTGCAAAAACTAATTGCAACAAAAATGATGTCAAGGCATTCTAACTGAAATGCATGCTCACATTTATTCACTCGCGAATGCTGGAACTTGTACATGAACATTGTTAATTAATATGGGTTGAAATCAGTTTTGTTGCAAGTTCCAGCGATCCGACCTGTTACCCAAATCATTGCGCATACAGATATTTGTCACATACTTCAAATATGAAGACGTATGACAATATATTTATGATGTAGTCGTCCACCGTATATGACGTATTCTGCATTCTGATTGGCCGAGTTACTCGCTGTTTATTATATCTTATTGGATTCATCTTCGCCCAATATTGGGCGAAGATGAATCCAATAGGAGTTTTATTATATCGAACAAAACACTTATAACACAAGAACATGTTGTAAACGAGAGTAATGCAACAACAATGGGATAAAACTACAGCGAAAACTTGTGTGATACTTCGGCCGCGAATTTGTTTAAATTACGAAAATGAAAAGTAAATAAACTAGTTTTATTGAAAGCAAAAGTGTACCTTGATAATACTAACTAGCTATCTTTCAGTCTATTTAAGACGATTTGACATAATTTAAATCAGAAAAAGAACTCAAATACTGACCTTTCGACCTGTTGTAAACAAATGAATTCCAAAGACATGTTTCCCGCGCTTTATTTTTATACAAAACTGATAAAAGAAACAACTTCAATTTTCCAAATCCCTTTCTTTGCTTTACATTACTTCGCCCCACCGTTTGTTTTGTGTTTAAAATTAACAAAACATGTAAAAAGGTGAGATAAACAAGGAAAAAAGCGGCGATAACCTACTGTCCAATATGCTCCTGTCCTACATCGTAAAATGTAGGACAGGCACGTGACCCTATCAAGGACATATGATTGGTCAATTGTATTTGAAAGAATGTGAGAGCATAATAAGAGCTCATATACATTGAGTAGCGGAAACAGTATAGCGGCACAAATACTACAAGAGTGTTGTTAACCAGAAAACAGCGAAATATTCGCTTTGAAAGCGACAAAAACAGACAGAAAAGACTCCACAAATCACTGAGAAGGTAGGAAATACATTTAAAATAGAGAAATTAGTTCAAATAAAAGTTTTCTACCGAATTAATAGCGAAAGAGCAGCGAAAAAACATATTCATGAGAAAAAATACAAGCAATACAAGAAAAAACGTTGCTAAAATCCAGATATATTACTCTTTTTTTCAAATTATTAATTATTTGATTTTTGTGCTGCAATTGCAGAGCCAAGATTAGAGTTTGGCGCTGCAATTGCAGAGCCAAGATTGGAGTTTGACGCTGCAATTGCAGAGCCAAGATTAGAGTTTGGCGCTGCAATTGCAGAGCCAAGATTGGAGTTTGGCGCTGCAATTGCAGAGCCAAGATTAGAGTTTGGCGCTGCAATTGCAGAGCCAAGATTAGAGTTTGGCGCTGCAATTGCAGAGCCAAGATTGGAGTTTCGCACTGCAATTGGAGAGCCAAGATTAGAGTTTGGCGCTGCAATTTCAGAGCCAAGATTGGAGTTTGGCGCTACAATTGCAGAGTCAAGATTGGAGTTTGGCGCTGGAATTGCAGAGCCAAGATTAGAGTTTGGCTCTGCAATTGCAGAGCCAAGATTGGAGTTTGGCGCTGCAATTGCAGAGCCAAGATTAGAGTTTGGTGCTGCAATTGCAGAGCCAAGATTGGAGTTTGGCGCTGCAATTGCAGAGCCAAGATTAGAGTTTGGCGCTGCAATTGCAGAGCCAAAATTAGAGTTGGTGCTGCAATTGCAGAGCCACGATTAGAGTTTGGCGCTGCAATTGCAGAGCCAAGATTGGAGTTTGGCGCTGCAATTGCAGAGCCAAGATTAGAGTTTGGCGCTGCAATTGCACAGCCACGATTAGAGTTTGGCGCTGCAATTGCATAGCCAAGATTGGAGTTTGGCGCTGCAATTGCAGAGCCAAGATTAGAGTTTGGTGCTGTAATTGCAGAGCCAAGATTGGAGTTTGGCGCTGCAATTGCAGAGCCAAGATTAGAGTTTGGTGCTGCAATTGCAGAGCCAAGATTAGAGTTTGGCGCTGCAATTGCAGAGCCGAGATTAGAGTTTGGCGCTGCAATTGCAGAGCCAAGATTAGAGTTTGGTGCTGCAATTGCAGAGCCAAGATTGGAGTTTGGGGCTGCAATTGCAGAGCCAAGATTGGGGTTTGGCGCTGCAATTACATGCAGAGCCAAGATTAGAGTTTGGCCCTGCAATTGCAGAGCCACGATTAGAGTTTGGGGCTGCAATTGCAGAGCCAAGATTGGAATTTGGCACTCCAATTGCAGAGCCAAGACCTGGAGTTTGCCTCTGCAATTGCCTTGCCAAACTCCAATCTTGGCTCTGTAATTGGAGCCCCAAACTCCAATCTTGGCACTGCAATTGCAGAGCCAAGATTGGAGTTTGGCACTGCAATTGCAGAGCCAAGATTGGAGTTTGGCGCTGTAATTGCAGAGCCAATATAAGAACATACAAAACAACCGGTTTTGTGTAGAATATAGCAACACCTAATTTTTCGTTGCAAGAAACTGATTAATTTTGTCTCAATAGCATCATAAAAATCAATTTTCAGGATTTGTTGTCAATATTTGAGAAAATAGTAAAATTTTGCAGGATTTTGTCTAAATAGAATATTTCACTTAGAGTTAGAACATGTTGTATATTATTCTCCCAGTTAATGTCTATAAGACTATATTATAAAACAATTACCATCCGCTCTCGTCGTATATGGCTGATTGGCGACTCGATCCTACGCACCTCGTCGGCTATCAGCTAATATGGGACTCAAGCTCGGTTGTATAATTGTTAAATATATATATATATATATAGATTTTCGCTTACCTCAAAACTTGTCTGCAACAGGCTGTTTCATCATGGATAGTCATCGTCCCCCCCTAATATATATACGTGTAGGTTTAGGTCTACGAAACGCAATGAGTGCTCGACAACATATAGTTAGAGCAAATTATAGATTTTCGCTTACCTCAAAACTTGTCTGCAACAGGCTGTTTCATCTGTAAAAGAATCATCAGGCAGTTTACAAGTATCGAAAGAAATGACCGCTTATATACTTCATGCCGGAGCGTGGGGGTGCATGTGGGAGACAATGTGTGCATGCATGGCTTTGTTTGCGTTGTTTACGCGAAATTTATTTCGATGACGACACCGTGAAATTATTTCAGCTCTTTTGTTGAGTAAACAATTCTTGTGTTTTTCTTTCAAAATACAAAATTTTTCTTCTAAACATAAATTGCATCGTTTTGATCCTCCCGTGTACGAAATAGAATGTTTTAAGAATGTTTTAAGAATGTTTTAAGATTTCAGTATTAATTGGCAAATTTTAAAACATTCTATTTCGTACACGGGAGGATCAAAACGATGCAATTTACGTTTAGAAGAAAAATTTTGTATTTTGAAAGAAAAACACAAGAATTGTTTACTCAACAAAAGAGCTGAAATAATTTCACGGTGTCGTCATCGAAATAAATTTCGCGTAAACAACGCAAACAAAGCCATGCATGCACACATTGTCTCCCACATACACCCCCACGCTCCGGCATGAAGTATATAAGCGGTCATTTCTTTCGATAGTTTTAAACTGCCTGATGATTCTTTTATACAGATGAAACAGCCTGTTGCAGACAAGTTTTGAGGTAAGCGAAAATATATATATATATATATATATAGTCAAATCTGCATATATATATATATATAAATAATCGTATATAAATCTAAAATGTTAATTTAATCGAAGATAATAGACGACTAAAAATAAATGAAAATTGTAGAAATTACTTAGAACTTCTTAATGCGTCTTAATATTGATTATAGGCTTATTTTCTGACTCGAACATATTGTCTGAAAAATCTAACCTTCAGCAAAACTTGATTTCATGGCTGGGAACGAGTACAAATTGGACGATCTGTTGGCGTGCAACTAGAGACGGATGGGCGGCCAGCGCTTTCCACGTAAATTGTGACAACTTGAAACCAACTGTGACCGTCATTAAAGTTGGTAAATATATCTTTGGAGGATATGCTACTGCATCTTGGAAAGGTGAGATTGGCAATTATTATACTATTTTTTCCAATTTTCCAACTCAACTTTTCAATAAGGGAATACGAACGTCATTCCCAAGAATTGAATGGAAGTACAGGGATTATTGCAGTGCATTGCGCAGATTTCTACCAGATAGATAGGCAAGGTGCCCAGATAAATTTTCATGACAAGCAACTGGTGCGAGATGGAATTTATTAATAAAAAAATGACATTTCTATTAGGTTTGGATTAACTGTAACAGAAATTGCTACTTGAAAGTTATAAGTGTTATTTATCGAGAAGCTGGGCTTTTAGTCAAGTTCGGGGAGGGATTTGATACCCAGCAAGGAATAGCGGGGTTGACAAATTCGAATACATATTTTAAATGCATATGACACAAAACTGTTTATTGTCTTAAATGAAAGAAATCTTAAAATACTAAACTTTCTGTTATAGGTCTTTTCCATGTTCTGTTTTTGAGATATCTCTTTTTTCGTTAATAACAATATATAATATAATATTTAATAAATATTAATCTGAATAGCAGCTAAAAGCTGAAATATACAGGATTAATTACAAATTTTAAGTACAAATAGTTTTAGTGAGTCATTATAAGCTAAAATGCTTGAAGGTAAAAATGAATTTCGAAATCTATTAGTTTTACAGTCAATTTGATTGTCATGATTATTGTTACGAAGGGCATAATTGACTAAGTTCTCACGCCTGTGAGGAACGAGTTCGTGTAACTGGTGTTCGGGGTAAAGATGTTTTTTGAAATATGACATACATATATCATTTCTTCTTTGACGAAGTGAATGGATTTCTTTAAATTTCAAGACTTCCCGATATGGTAGACCGGGATATATTATTCTTAAAGCGACTGTTTGGATTCTTTGAACCTCTTCTTATAAATAATCTGGAGCACCGTAATTCCAAACCTGACATGCATATTCAAGGACAGGCCGCGTATACATGCAAAAAACACTTGGATCAGAGAATTCTCTCCAACTCCGCTTCGTTTAAATACTCGGAGAAAGTAAAGTCTCTTTGATGCTTTTGCTACAATATGTTCGATATGCAAGATCCAGCGGAGATCAGACGAGAAAAAAGCACCAAGGACTTTTGCGGATGAAACCCGGGAAATACAATGCTTTCCAACGAACAGTGGACGAAGGTTCTGTGTATCTTTAGCAAACGAAATGATCAGCTCTTTACATTTGGCTTGGTTAAGTACCATATCGTCCTATGTACACCATTTCTCTATATCGTCAATAACAGTTTGTAAATTACTTTGTTTACCTTTAACGATTGCTTCCGATAGACTAGTATCGTCAACATATTCCATCGGTTGTTATGAGTGATGGTTAAATCGTTGACCATAATGAGAAAACGGAGCGGGCCAAGAATTTTACTCTGCGGTAGGCCACCATTTACAAATGACCAATCCGATAACATGGGGCCCAACTTCACCCTTTGTCTTCTTTGCATGAGGAAGTCAATCACCGAATTAATTGAAGGATTATCAATGCCGAGTAATCGCATCATATTTATGAGCATTCGATGATTGATTCTATCAAATGCCTTACTAAAATCTAATAGGAAAACACGTACAGTTTGGCCATTCCCATCTGTCTCTGAAAACCAACAGTGGAACCTGCTAATTAACGCATCCACAGAAGAACATCTTTTTAATGAACCAAATTGTCTTTGATCCAATATCGGATGAATGCCATCCATGATCCTTCGAAATTGGCACGACTCAAGAATTTTTGATAATGTAGCAGTTAGAGATATAGGTCAAAGATCCGAGGATATATCTGTTACTGGAGTTGTCTTTGGGACTGGGATAACATTTGCTTCTTTCCACTACCTTGGGACCTGTGTCCTGTTTAATAGAGGTGTTAAATATAATTTTCATAGGTTCAGAGAGCTCCATGGAGAACGTATTGAGAATCCAATTGGGTATGCCATCTGGACAAAGTGCTTTGTTGGATTTAATTTTCTTTATATATGGGATTCAATAGCAAAGTCAGAGATGGTGTAGGGATCCCTGGATTCTTCAATAGAAATTTTTCATACTCTTATAAGGGAGGTAGTGGTTGGGTGGCACCAATAAATGCATTGCTATCTGCGGACGCTAGTGCTTTTCTTAGTGTAAGATGATTCCATTGACCTCAGCAGAATTGAAAACAAACTGCGTTTGAAGAGAACCAGCTAAATCATTTATTGCACTGCACTAGCTTGCTTGATGACACGGATTACATTGTTCCTTAGTTTATTGTATTCAGTCTTACTTCCCAAGCTAATAGCTTTTTGTCTTTAGGAAATAAGTGATTTTACTTCAGGCGTATTACACGCTTTATCTTTACCGTGGAGTCTGACTGCTTTTGTAGGAATAATTGCATCCAGGCCCATAAGTATGATGTCATAAAACAGATCACACATACTTTGACAAGAAGGTAACTGGGAAAGTACACTGCAATCTAGATTTGAGAGGAAGCGACCAAAAGCCTGCATGCTTGATGATGATGCGGTCGTTTCGAACTAAGTTATAGCCCTGTATATTTACACAGCTATCAGGAAAATTTAAATTCAACCAAGTTTCTGTTATTCCAGCGAGGTCTACTTCATTCATTTTTAGAACCAAATCCAAATCATCCTCTTTATTAGATATGGTGCTCACATTAGAGAGGAAACTTTTTTGGTAGCTGGGTAATTCTAACTGGGGCAGGATTATTTAAAGGTTTTTTATTTATAGGTATTTCAATTAAGTTCAGGCGAGTGACTTGTCTCTTCTTTACTTTCAGATTTGTTTTAGTGTTACAGATACGCGAAGTAATCCGAACTGGTATTTTCAGTTCTTTGTCAATCGAGATACTACACTGAGATGAACCAACCACTCCAGGGAGTGGTGGCGTAACCTGTCCGGTAAGAGGAGATACTGTATCAGCGTTCCAAAAAAGGGGGACGGGAAGAAGAGGTATAATATACTTTCGGCTCCGTAGGCCTTGTAAAATGACCATAATTAAAATCTGTTTGTCTTGAAGCTGGAAATGAACCCAGTTGGTTGAATGCAGGAAATGGCTCATATGAATGGGCATTTGTTTGGTCGGGGTTTCTCGAGGACTTCACATTTGATAGGTTAACTAATTCGAAACGTTGATGATTAACATGGACATGTTCTGGCTTCGAATTTAACAGGTTTGTTAAGTTATTAGTTCCAGAATTCACTTGGGCAATATATTTTACAGACTTCTCAGATAATAATTTTGTTGCCGAAATAGGTTGAGGGTCACGCACAGACCTCACATTAGACATTTTGATCGAGTCATCAGACAGGGGGTACTTCTGTTTGGCACTAATAAGGGACGGTGCTGGACTAACATCCTCAATAGGTTGAGGGGTTATCTGCTATACACAGGTTTCAAAATTGGGGAAACAATTAACACTTCATGTTGAGAAAAACCGTTATTGGGAATAATAATAACGTCCTGATTAGGAGATCCATTCGGTTCATCAGGTTGAGGGCTAGTTTTTTGTCTGACCGCAGGCTTCCGCAAACTAGTTGATTTACCAGTTGGATGCTTCACTTTGTTGCTATATTGTTCACTAAGGTCATTCTCAGGGTGTTTATCAATGGACAGTTTACTCTCCAGAAAGGAACTACGTGATGTTAAATTTAAATTTTCGCTCCTTAATTTGCATAGGTCTTGTTTACATGCATTGATGACCTGATTTTTATCTGACACCTTGCTCAGAAAATCTGATATTTGCGATTCGGTTTTCGTTATAAATTAATGATCGTTGTTGAAATGGGGTAGAAGTTCCGCTTACTTGAGCAAAGTTTGAAGTGGCAGTACTAGTCATGTTAAAGAAGGAATTGTCGATAAAATCCTCTATCCTCAATGATGGACATGATGCAGACATAGCGGTATGCAGACGTGCTTTTTGGTGCTCCGCTTATGTGAGAAAAAAGTACTGTATTTTATTTCTGAAAGTTATATAATCAAACAAATTTCTTCAGTTTATGTGTGATTATTTTAAATGCCACCAAAAAGAAAAAGAATAAACCCAAACCAGCTGAGGATTCGTCCGAAGCTGAAAGCATCGTTGAAGAAATGGCGTCGCCCGACACGAAGTCAATTCTAGAAGTTATCCTGGACGAGCGCTTCAAACAGCAGTCAGAAGAGCTAAGTGATCTATTTCTAAAATTCTCAAAATCAACTAAAACTGACTTGGATGGAATAAGAAAAAGTCAGGAGTTTCTGAGCTCTAAATTCGACGATCTGGCTAATTCAGTGAAGGAGCTTCGAGCTGAAAACGACAACCTACGTTTAGGAAACGCCCAGTTAGGCGAATGAGTAAAACTGCTTGAGGAAAAAGCCCAGGCGTCCGAAGATGAAGTTGAACACCTAAAGAAATACATACGACGAGACATGTTAGAAATTCATGGTGTTCCCGTTAGCAATGACGAAAATACTAACGCGGTTATACAAAATGTTGTCAAACTCGCCGACCCGTCAATGGCATTTGAGCAAAATGAAATCTCAATCAGTCATCGTTTGCCTACTCGTGAAGGGCAAATACCACCAATAATAGTTAAATTCGTGCGAAGAGATGTGAGGGACAAAATCTATAATATGAGAAGTAATCTATCTTCAAAGAGTGCATCAGACCCAGGATTTAATGATCATTCCCGAATTTACATCAACGAAAGCCTTACAACAATTCAGAGATTTGCTTAGAGCAGTCAAAGCTTTTAAACGGGACCATCATTATAAGTATGCCTGGACGAAGCATGGCAAAGTTTTGCTGAAGAAAGAAACCAACCCATCATCTCAAGTTTCGACCTTTTTTACATTGAAAAATTTTGAACGCTTCAAAAGCCAATCCAAACGTTCGCCAACGAGCATCCAATTCTTAAGGATAAGTCTATTTTAACTTGTCTTTAATTAATTTGTTTTTTCAATATGTCTGAAATGTTTAATTTGCCTTTTTGTCATCTTGACGATGATGAATTTGACCTAGTATTATACGAATTCACAAATGGCCCTGTACGTTTTGATGAAGATAGGTTATCCTGCATGGTGTTTAACCCGCTGCTATTTGACTCAAACAACAATCTTGCTTTATGTTCTGATTTAGATGCCGATTCTAATTTCTATTCAAAAGTATCCGTTAGCTGCGATTATTACACGGAAAACAAATTGAACAATTCTTTGTCGAGTATAATACCGTCGCCGAATAAAAGTTTTTCTCTTTTCCATCTAAATATTCGAAGCCTACCGCGTAACTTTGACAATTTATTAAGTTTACTTGCTAATGTTAAACACCAGTTTTCCGTTATTGGCATTTCGGAAACCTGGCTTCGCGATGACGAACATAATGTATTGACGTATTGACGGGTTTAATTTCGTATTGACGGGTTTAATTTCGTTCATAATTATCGGCCCAAGAAAACAGGAGGTGGCGTTGGCTTATATTTAGCAAAAGAGTATGAATTTAATTTGCGTGCTGATTTAGTGTTTGATAATACAGCTTGTGCTGAAGCTCTGTTTGCCGAAATTTATAGACCCAAGGGTAAAAACATTGTTGTTGGGGTAATATATAGGCCTCCTAGTCAAAGCATTGATGAATTCATTAACAGTACCAATAAATTAATTTCAATCATTTCTAAAGAAAATAAATTGTGCTACATAATGGGGGACTTTAATTTGAATTTACTTAATTACCATAGCCGTCAATTCACCGGGAATTTCTTGATATTATGTATTCCAACTCGGCCTACTCGGATCACATCTAACACAGCAACTTTAATTGACAATATTTTTTCAAATAACGTAGACACCTATTCGTTTAGTGGTTTATTTTTTACCGATATTTCCGACCATTTGCCAATTTTTGGCTATTTTTATGAACAATTTGCTGAAAACGACAATGATGTTTATGTGACTTTTCGTGACAGAAGTAAACCAAATGTACTGAAATTTCATGAACGTCTCAGCAATTTCCAATGGTCTGATCTCGAGGGATATGATGATCCCAAACACGCGTATATTAGTTTTCATGCACAGTTCATGAATATATTTAATACATCTTTTCCTTTGAAAAAAACAAAAGCAGCGAGATATAAGTCAAATAAACCTTGATTATCGAACGGTCTCTTAAAATCCGTAAGGAAAAAAACAAATTATACAAGAAATTTATTAGAATACCAATTTCCTCTAACGAGAATATGTACAAAAAGTATAAAAATAAACTTACTCATTTATTACGCACAGCCAAGCGCCTTTATTACGAAGAGAAATTAGAATCCACCAAAACCAATATCAAAACAACTTGGAAAATATTAAATGAATTATTAAACAAGAAAAAGTGGAGAAGGTCATTACCTTCTGTGTTTTCTGTTGGTAATCAAGACATCTCTAATCCTTTGGATATTGCAAACCGTTTTTGTGACTATTTTACGAATATAGGGCCGAATTTAGCTAAAAATATACCTGTTTCGTCTCAGGTCTTCAGTTCCTATTTAGTAGGCGATTTTTTAAATTCACTGTTCCTTCGACCCGCTAATCAGTCCGAAATATTTGAAATAATTTAGTCTCTTCGCCCAGGGACCGCAGGAGGTTACGAACAGGTCCCAGTATGGATTGTAAAAGATTCTATTGATCTGATTTCTGAACCATTGACTCACATCGTTAATTTGTCTATGGAATCTGGTATCGTTCCAAATCAGATGAAAGTAGCGCGGGTTATACCAATTTTTAAATCTGGTGCGGATAATCTATTTTCAAACTACAGGCCTATATCCGTTCTTCCAGTATTTTCTAAAATTTTGGAAAAGGTCGTTTATGACCGTTTAATGCATTATTTGAATGAGCATGACATTCTCTTTAAAAGTGAGTATGGCTTTCGAAAAAACCATTCTACCTCACTCGCTTTAATTCATTTAATGGATAACATAACAACTGCTTTCGATGAGAAAAAGTACACAGTTGGTATATTTCTAGATTTGTCAAAAGCTTTTGATACTGTTGACCATGAGATACTTTTTGAAAAACTTGGGCATTATGGCATGCGAGGATTGGCCCTTGAATGGGTTAAAAGTTATTTCACTAATAGACAGCAGTATGTTGAATTTAATCGTACTTGTTCTCTCATGAATAATATTAAGTGTGGTGTACCTCAAGGGTCAATTCTTGGGCCATTATTTTTCTTGATATATATTAATGATATATGCAACGTCTCGAAAATCGCCGAATTGATTTTATTCGCTGATGACACTAATGTCTTTTATTCTGATAGCCATTCGTCTAATCTAACAACTGTCATCAATAACGAGATGAATAATCTATCCGAATGGTTTTCTGCTAACAAATTGTCTATTAATGTCAATAAATCAAATTATATAATTTTCACTCTAAGACAAAAGAGGCAGACGCTTGATTTATCGCTTGAAATAAATAATCATAGATTAGAATGCGTCAACTGAGAAACTACATTCCTTGGTGTAATTTTGGACGGACATTTGTCTTGGAAATCTCATATTTCTCATATCGCTAGTAAAATTTCAAAATCCATTGGAATAATATACAAATCGAGCTTCTGCCTCACTCTTTCTGCTTTGCGTACATTATATTTTGCACTTGTATATATCCTTATTTGAGTTATTGTGTTACGATCTGGGGTTCAACATATCCTTCTAATCTCAACCGTCTAGTATTATTGCAGAAAAAAGTACATACTACACCTTTATTTAAATCTTTAATGTTACTCAAACTTAAGGATATATATATTTTATATTTGGGCAAGTTCATGTTTTCTTACAAAAACAACTTACTTCCAACAAGCTTTAATAATTTCATTTTATCTATTGATCAAGTCCACACTCGCAATTTACGGAGTGCTGGCCAATGTTATATTCCATTTTGTAGAACTAGGACGAAACAGTTCACTGTAAATTACCAAGGTCCAACTTTTTTCAATTCATTAAGTACTGAGATATGTAACTCATCTACTATTTCATAATTCCTGTCTAAGCTCAAAAAGTACTTCTTCTCGTGTCTTTAGGTTTTATATATTTTAACTCTGATTCCGACATTCCTGTTATCTACTAATATTATATTGTTATATGTATATATGTATAGTCTGCGTGCGACTTTGTTATAGCTAACATTTGTGTATTTATTTAATCTGACGAGGTAACACATAACATAATAAGCCTTTTGGTTTCTCTTTGGGTTCCCTCGCCACATATTGCATTATTTTGTTTTCTTGTCTTTATTCTTTGTATATTTTGTGGCAAAATTTATTAAATCAAATCAAAAATTAAATCAAATTGTGGAATTATAAGCAGCCGAAAGCGCCGTGTCTGCCTCCGAAACCGATTCCTTGCTCAAGTTTATTTCTTCAGGCATAGTTTATATATTTGTCGAGCTTTCAGCGGCCGAAAGCGCCATATCGAAAGCGCCACCTGAATCGCCTTGCTTACCCACTTCAAAAATAGTTGTGTTGGGTTGAGTGTTTGACACGAGGTCGTGCATGTCACATAATTGTCTGCATTTATCTCGTAATAAATATCCATCTTTCCCTTGGAAAAGCAGCGAATTCTGCTTACCCGGATGCCACGTAAAGCTAATCTTCGCATTTGTGCCATTAAACTTATTTGACGATTCGCCAGGCGAAGACCATTTGCCTACGCGACCAAATACATCAGTCGTAGCTTTCTTAATAAGGGACTTCAAATTCCCCAACCATTTCAGCCGGGTACCGTCGCAAACAATGTCTGATAGATCAACAACATTCGTATTAAGAAGATGACCAAACGTTGATGTTTCAACGTCGTCTACCATGACTTAACAGTTCTCAAATTATTTTAATTTGACAGTGCATTTTGAACTATCTGCAACGCTTGCTCAAATCAAGACAAAAAAGTCGTCTGGGGTTGACGGAATAAGCACTAAACTAATAAAAGCTGCCGGGGACATAATAATCGACTCTTGGTCAACCTCTTTAATATATCATTGCAAACTGGAATATATCCAGACGACTTGAAATTGGCCAAAGTGTCCCCAATCTTTAAGGAAGGTGCATAAGCAGAATGTGGTAATTATAGACCAATTTCTGTAATTTCTATCATTGCCAAGTTATTTGGAAAATTAATAAATAAACAGCGAAAGTCTTTCATGAAGGAAAATAACATAATCATAAAAGAACAGTCTGGTTTCCATGAGCATCACTCCACGGAAACCACATTGCTTGATTTAACGAATGATTGGCTTAATAGTATGGACAAAGTTTAATAAACGGAATGTTGTTTCTGGATTTAAAAAATGGCATTCGACACGGTTAATCACAAAATTATACGTTAGAGCTATATGGTATAAGGGGAATTAATCTTGAATGGTTTCGATCTTATCTCAGTAATAGGAAACAAGTCTGCGCAATTAATGGTAAACTATCTGATGTGAAAGAAATTAATTGCAGGGTCCGCAGGGATAAAATCTTGGCCCATTCCTATTCCTCTTGAAACAACCAAGGCTAGATTATGTGCTGATGATACAACTCTTTCAGCTAAAGGATTGACTGTAGATGAAATTGAAACAAAACTTAATCAGGATCTTATGAATGTCAGTCAATGGCACACTGAAAATAAGCTTACATTAAATGAAGCCAAAACTGAATTCATGAAAACAGGCTCACGTCAGCGAGTCCCATTTTTCGAGAGGTGTCCCAAAATGAAACTTGGTGATAAAGATATTAAGGAGGCTCCCTACAGTTTTAATTCTGTGTCGCGGGATCTGTAGCTGTACAAAGTTGTACAAAGTACAAACGAAGTTTATATATTATAAACAAACCTTTTATAGTCTTTATATCACTGTGAAATCCTGATTTTTCTGACGTCACACACAAACTATAAATACATTGTTCTCCTCTTTCCTTCGGTAATTTTTTTTAATTTGCATACGATACAGAAATCACAAAGCATAAATATGGGATATTTTTTAAACTCGCATATTTCAATACTTTGCACTTTAGGTGCTCGTGTGCAAAAAATAAAAAAGCTTTACCGAAGGAAAATCCAAAAAATTAAGAAAGAAGATAAAAATACGACAATCTCTAGATCGCGTTGTAACCTTGGCAACGTAAATATTTAGATACATTTTTTGTTCTTCGTAAGTCGCAATATTGTGGCAATCTGATGACCAAGACTCGTGACCATACCTTACAAAATGAGCAAATAATGGACTTTAGAGCACATTTGCGTGCAACAGAATTAAAACTGCAGGGAGCCTCCTTAAGCGTGTATCTCACAAAAAGACACTTGGTGTGATTTTAGAAGAGCAATTAAAATCGGACAAACATAATGAAGAACAAAACAAATATTGCTTTACTAAGTAGAGCTAAATCTTTTGTGCCTAGACATATTCTTAAAATAATGTATAATGCGTTTATAATTCCACATTTCTCTTACTGTTCTACTGTCTGGAATGATGGTAGTAAAAGTAAACTCACAAAGCTGTCTAAATTTCAAAAGAAAGCAGCACGTGTAATTACGTGTGACTCGTATGATGTACGATCCAAAGAGATATTTCAAAAACTCACTTGGCTACCCATTCATAAAAACTTGTTAATTCGAGAAAATATAGCTACTTTTAAAGCATTAACTAGATATTCGCCGGATTATCTTACCGAAATGTTTAATCTTTGCTCAAATGAAACTTACAATTTAAGAAGCAACTTCCGTAAACTTTCCTTAGCAAAACGTAATACAAATTTTATTTATAAAAGTTTTTCCTACAGAGCGGCAAAATCATGGAACAAACTCCCCACTGACTTAACACAAAATGTCGAAATTACCACAGTTAATGCAGTAAAATCAATGCTCATCAGTTACTATAGGAATGATTAAATTGTCGGATTTAGTATTCCCCTTGTAGTGTTAAC
Organism: Trachythela sp. YZ-2020; assembly: GCA_016169945.1. NCBI lineage: Eukaryota > Metazoa > Cnidaria > Anthozoa > Malacalcyonacea > Clavulariidae > Trachythela > Trachythela sp. YZ-2020. Next base: position 693,057 of record JADLSH010000395.1, read on the forward strand.
TAGTATAATATTATATTATAAATAAGCGCTTAATATATATTGTTGTAATAATCTGTTGTTAGAGTGAAACTGATCAGTAAGTAAGCATTTTACTTTTAATACGATTGTATGAAACACGGCCAATTGAAAAGTAGCTCCTGGCGCTGAATGGCTACTGTGTTTAAATAACTTTAATTAAAGATTAAAGATAAACATATCATTGTCATCATTCAAGGTTAATTACCCCGTAAAGATACATAAACAATCGCTCATCTGATTTCTTTCATGGCTGATATCTCTTAAATTAAATTGAAGCAAAGAAAACTTTTCCGAAAACTTTTACGTAAGACTGACGTGCAGTGCACGGCCTACTTCGCTGCCATGCTGTTTTTATAACTTAATTATTTCATTTATTTATATTGGGCACTGTCCGCGTTTTCCATGTCCGCGTTTTGCATGTTCGCGTTTTTCATGTCCGCGTTTTCCATGTCCGCGTTTTCCATGTCCGCGTTTCCCATGTCCGCGTTTCCCATGTTCGCGTTTTCCATGTCCGTATTTTCCATGTCCGTATTTTCCATGTCCGCGTTTTCGTATTTTCCATGTCCGCATTTTCCATGTCCGTGTATTCCTTGCCCGTGTGTCCGTGTCCGCGTTTCCGTATCCGCGTATCCGTGTCCTCGTTCCCATGTTCGCCTTTTCCAGATCACCTTCCTGTTGTTCGTCGACAGCGATTTGATTTAAGGTATTATTTTCTTGAATTTCTAACGGCGGTGGTTCCAGACCAACAATTTTGCTCAATTATTGCAGTTTAATGCTCGCAAAATGACAATATAAAGTCCATAACAAATAAATAATTCACTTCAAAATCAGGATATTTTTTTGCTACCGCTGTTAAACAACAAATATTTAGCAAACAACGTGTTCACAACTTGTAACTTTATAGAATATAGATATTTTCCCCGCAGTTCTGATTTCTGAATACTCCAAATACAACGTGTTCTGTGTCCGGCGTGACGTGACACTTTATCGTATGTCCGGTGCAAGGAACCGGAAGTAAAAATATACACTAGAGGTACGAGGACAGTGTCTTTCAAACTCTCACACATACCCTAACCTCTTGGACCTGGCTGTTGAATCTTTATGACAGAAAAAAATATGTTTTCTTTCTGCTCAGCGCACTTCGTTTTTAACTGTGCGCGTCAACGTTTTTTCTGGCAAATATGGTTCATTAATATCCTTGCAAAATTAAGTATACTCTTGAGCTCTATTAAACCTGGAAATTTGGTAACAGTTTATATTAGTATTGAAAGAATAAAAAATCATTGTACACTTTAAAGAAATAGAAAAATACTCACTCATTTCTCCAAAAAAGCGCCCCTTTATTAAAGCGCCGCTTCAATTCTGCACAAACCCACTGACCAGACACAACATTTGTTTGGCCATATTAATATAGAGAGAAGTACGGTTAACACGCAAACATAGGTTTTACACATAATTAAGGTGTTCCGATCAAACAGTAAAACTCTGTTCAGGAACTTGAGGTATAAAGGTTCGGTCACACGAGGAGACAAATCGCAGGGACTGGTCGCGGGGAGTTGTCTCATGAGAAAAGTCACATAGAGCGATATTTCCAGGCGACAACTAGTCGTCAGCCGAGAAGTCGTGTGTACGAGGTTAACTAGTAAATTATTAGGAGTTATGAGAAACATATTCTGTGATTGTCGGTACGTTACGACAAGTTTGAAATGGAAAACGGGCTTAATGCCGGTTTTCCACTTGCGAATTTTTTCGTGCGAAGCGAATTTTTCATTTGTCTTTGGTCTCTCAACTGGAACCATGTGGAACTAATTGGATAAAGACAAAAGAAAAATTCGCTTCACGCGAAAAAATCGCAAGTGGAAAACCGGCTTAATGCTTATCGCACACGCGTGGACCAAGGTTCGAACGTGCATGTTAGCAGCCTACAACATAGCATAAACAATAGAACAACGCGCTCTGATTAACACTGTCCGATATGTCAGGTGGTAGGATTACCTATGCACCCTTAATAATATCAACATCAACATTATAATAATGTCAACAGGCTAGGTCATTATTTAATATCTATCCATATATTCGTTGGTGTTCTGATGTAAATTTATATCAATATTGTTATGTATACGCTTAGTGTAGCTCAATACAGTTTTTTTATAAAATGGGAAATTCACGATTTAGATCCGAATTTTTGGACAAGTATTACTTGTTAAAAAACAAAAAGTATCCTACTGATGTAAAACAACATCTGAAGGGTTTGATTTTTTTACAAAAGTTATGCAACTGCCGTTCCTATGGCAACAATGACGTTTCAAGATGGCGGATATTTTGGTTTTAAAGTAATTTAACTCGAAAACGACATGGGTGACCCCAAATTTTATTTCTTAAAATGATTTCTCTTAGTATCCTTAATTATTTTGACAATTTAAAAAAAATTATGTGAGGCGAGAGAAAACATTATTGCGAATAATCTCAAATACTTAATTTGAAAATCTAAAACGTCATTGTTGCCATAGCAACGGCAGTTGCGTAACTATTGTTAAAAAATTAAAAGTAATACTTGTCCAAAAATTCGGATCTAAATCGGGAATTTTCCATTATATAGAAAACCGTATTGAGCCACCTTAAGGAAATATACACAACAATATTGGTGGTAGTTGGGGGGAATGGATGCCATTGTCTTAGTTCATATTACGAAGGTGAAATAAAGCTGTTCTAATGGTGGTGGCGAATCCTTTAAACAGAAAACAGAACATTAACACGAAAACAAAATCCGTTTTTTTCAAGTCTATCCGTTGCAACATCGCTACCACAACGATACACAATATAAACCTGATTAAATATGTAAAACAATATTTTTGCCTTATAGCAGGTAAATGCACATACAAAAAAGCTCCAGGATCGTTCATTTTCTCACTACGAAATAAAGAAAATATCCCGCCTTTTAAAGCTCCACTCAAAGATCAAAATGATGGAAGAGCAATTTTCGCCAGCCCTGGTTATGGACCAACGTTTGGAGATGGTAATGATGTGTGCATATCAGACAATGCTTCTTCGAATGCCAACTCATTTACAGATTTTAATTACGACTACCAAGCTCCATCTGACGTCAGCGACACCCAAACCATCTTGGCAGGAACCTACATGTTCTCTCCATCCGAAGTTGAAGTGTTTTATCCTGCGTAGAAGGAAGGGAAGTGTTTTATCCTGCGCGGCACAGGCCGCGGTAGAACTGATCTCAATATACTGACTGAAATAGCAGCTGTGTCATTTTGCAAATCGAAGCTAAATGTAGAGTTTAAATAAGTAATATCCAATCTTGCCTTGGTTTAAATATAACTGTTCATTGCCGAATATTCTTCTCCATTAGCATTTTGATAATTTTGTTTAATTTGTGGTCCCATATAAATTTAATTATTTCTGATTTACCAACAACAAATAACCGTTAATTCGTGATATCAGTCAACGATAGAGAATAACTTTATATATATTTCAAACATGAATTATGATCCATTTTGTTTAGGTATTAGTGTGCGAACTTCCGGTTTAGTCCCGAGCTGGTGCGAAGCGCCGTGAGAAGGTACTAATTCGGCTCGGATATTTACGCCCGGGTATGTGAAAACATTGTGTAATGCAAAGTCGTCCGCATTTTTTATTGTCATGGACAGGACATTTCGTAAGTTATGTGCATGCGCAAGTTCAAGTCGAGAGAAAACAGGTACTAGCAACATCATGATTGGCTAAGGCAACGATTTTGTTTTTATATGTATACGTCAGAAAAATAACTGCCATCTTGGCATTAATTTTATTTTTGGCATTGATATGAAAACATTTTTCAAGTCGGGACATATTAAAATTGTACATAATAATGTACACATTTCTGACCCTAAGGCTGTTGCAGATGCTTTTAACGATTATTTTGCAAATATTGACACAAATTTATCTAAGACCATACCTAAAAGTTCAACATCACCAATAGACTATTTGAATAATCCACTATGCAAAAGTTTATTTTTCTTCCCTGCAACTGCAGGCGAAATTGAAACAGAAATTTTAGACTTAAATTCTAGTAAAGCCACTGGTCCTTTTAGTATACCAACCAATATTTTGAAATTACTTAGTGTAATAGTGTCTAAACCTTAGAGACTTTGTTTAATGCATCATTTTCAACTGGTATAGTGCCAAATAGTTTAAAATTAGCAAATATCATACCAGTTTATAAGAAAGGCTCACAGTTCTATCTTGGTAATTATCGACCAATATCACTTCTTTCGATTTTTAATAAACTTTTAGAAAAATCAGTAAGTAAAATATTAATTAAATTCCTTGAAAAACAGAATGTCTTATTCAATAAACAATTTGGTTTTCGCGCTCAACATTCTACTGATGATGCTTTACTAAGTATAATTGATGAGATTCAACGAGCTTCAGATGAACGTGTTATTCCTGTGGAATATTCTGAGATTTAAGCAAGGCATTTGATACAGCGAATATAATAGTAATAAAAATAGCTTAATTACAAAAGTGTTTACAAGCATTAAAATTATTTACGTTCAATGGCAGAATAGCCAAGGTACAACGTGTTTACAAGCATTAAAAAATTATTTACATCAATTGACTTATGTGTATTTAAAACTATTTATATATACAATTAGATATTTATATAAAAATTCCACTTATCAAATTTAAAATTATACTCGTTAAAGGCTTATGCAGCGACAATTCGGTTCGAGTGAAACTCTCTTATTAAAGAGAACTTTTGAAGTTATGAAGATTGACGTTTGGAGCTTTTCCATATCCCACTTCGTTCTTGAGATATTAAGATGTGTTTTACATATACAGTGATGTTATTTACATATCAAACACATCTTAATATCTCAAGAACGAAGTGGGATATGGAAAAGCTCCAAACGTCAATCTTCATAACTTCAAACGTTCTCTTTAATAAGAGAGTTTCACTCGAACCAATGCATAAGCCCTTTAATAGCATGAACTAAAGGACTGTTTCTGAATCGTTCAGTATTACTGTATTCAACGAACATTACTGTATCTTGATCTTCAGATGCCTCACATGTCTGTTCCTGTTCGTTAGGTATAGTAGGTCGTGGAAGTTGGTTAATTTTAAGAATAAATGCTATTGGACCTAATTTGCTACCTCGCAAGTCGGATTGTTCACCTTGACATGATGTAAAGTGCGATCTGCCATGAAGATAGGACGCAAACCAACCTACCAACGGTGGCCGTACACCGATGTTAATAAAGGTCTCAAGAAGCTTGTTGTGATCTACTATAAGTCAAATGCCTTTCGAAAATCAAGGAAGACAATTCTAATGACCTTTCCCGGAGTGTGGAAAGGTCATGCAATATTGCTAAAAAAATTAGAATATTATGGTATTAGGTGTATTGCTGGGAGCTGGTTTAGTTCGTATCTTAGTAATCGACAACAAACTGTTACTACTAATAATACTACGTCAGCTTCAGCACCTATCTCATGTGGTGTTCCTCAAGGATCAGTTCTTGGTCCATTATTGTTTCTCCTTTATATAAATGATTTCCATCGTTGTTCAAATATTTTTCAGTTTCATTTATTTGCTGATGATGCAAATTTGTTTTATAGAAACAAAGAATATTGATTTATTAGAAGAAAATATAAATAGAGAGTTAGTAAATATACATGACTGGTTATATGCAAATGAACTGTCACTTAATATAGAAAAATCTAATTTTATCCCATTTCACCCTCCTCAAAAGAGAATTAATTGATCATTCATAATGATCCCTTGAAAAAGGAATGCTATATCAAGTATCTTGGAATTTTTATTGACTGTCATCTAAATTGGAAAACACATATTGAATACATAGTTAGAGGAGTATAGGAATCTTATCATAACTTCATTATTATGTTGACGTAAAGATTCTCATCGGTCTTATTTTGATCTGTTGCCTTTCTATTAATATTCTAAATTGTGACCCTCCATGGGAAAACATACCTTAACGCTTTTGAAAAAACGTGCTAAAAATTCGTTCGTTATCCGTTCGTTAGGCGTTCAGGCGCTTCAGCGTTTCGTTAAAACGATTTTGGAGAACGTTCATAATTCCTAACGGCCCGTTGAAACGCATGGAAAAAAACGTATGAAAAATGTTTCAAAACCGTTCAAACATTTGGATTTAGCGTTCGTTCGAACGATTGGATTTCGTTCGAGCGATATTGGATTTCGTTCGAACAAACACTAAGTTCACCAACCTTTTGCAATGTTAGAATCTTATAGGATAAGCATAGAAAGTGTTGCAGAGAAATACTCCTAGAAAGCAATTCACGCCTGCTCCTTAATACAATTTGTGTAAAAGGAAATTGGGTGTTTATAGGCTACTCGAATCTTCTTCCGTGCGCTTGTCGATTCTGTCTTAGCGTGAACTACATTAAATGCTATTATTATTTTTGCCGAAATGCAATTATTTCAAGCATAGCGTAAAAAAGTTTCTTTTAAAAATCTACTAATCGTTTTTGAACATCCGGTTCAGAGGTGCAATGATGGAAAGCGGTGCCTAAACAATTCTGTAGAGTTTCATAAAGTTCGACAGGACACACAAAATCGCAAGCCATATGTCGTATTATAACAACTGCATTGCCAGATGCTTTGGCAAGGTGCTAATGAACTTACATTGTCGGAAATAGGTATATCAACAGACAACACCTAACTAAATTGAGGAATATTGCATGTTATAAAGACTATAAGATCTAACTTACTAGTAAGCCATGAGCAGGGTTAAAAATAAATGAATTTTTACGTTTAATCAATGTATGATGTATTTACATCTGATAAAGAATTAGAGATTTGTCCAGATTTGCATAAACTATAGGTTCAAGCTACTGAGCTAAAATACATGCGTAAATAACTACAAATTTAAAATAGGTTTAATTAAAAGTCATGGCTATGTAAGTTACATGCTTTTGCAGTGATAAGTAAGATGAAGCATGCATTCGCATCCGGTGTGTATCTGGTTTGTCTGAAGAAACTCTGACTGTTGTGACAGCTTGATGATGTTTAACTTAGGCCTGTTTCAAACGTCGCATTTTGCCATGCTCCGAATACAATAAACACAATGGATGATGAGGCATATACCAAACATTACACTAGCTGTAATGTTTGGTATATGCTATATGTTCTTGCTATTATGCAACACTACAATAAATATTTGAATGCCCAAAACGGCATAGAATTCAATATATCCTGAAACATGCGATTTTACGCAGGCATGCGTGCATGTAAACATTATATGTTATAGAATAAAAGAGATGGGCTACATTGAGGCCAATAATGCATTGCATGGAAATATTATACTCTTTTTGGCAAAGGCAAACGTATGCATGTCAATTGTTTTAATTATGCATTGGTGACAAGAGTTGGATGCAACTGTGCATCAAGTAACACCTTGTGCTACGTTACTCATGTTCAAAATTTTTATTCAATAATGGCTCTTTTCCACTCATCGCAAAAAACAACTCGCAATGTAATTTTTTGATTTTGATACTGTTTTGAAATTCATATCATGATTGTAATCTATGTATTTTTAAAAATGGCATATAGCTCGGCATATAGTTTTGATATTGCCACCAGGTCAGGGATCTGTTGGTTGATTTGTTTTTAATTAACAGGGTTCGAGTGCCAGCAATGCATATGCGCATCAAGTAACAATAAACTGTGTTGCTCCGTACTGAGAACTTGTATCTACTGTATACCTGTGCAGACAGGAATGCCGGCAGATTACAACACTTGTTCTGCACATGCATGCATTGTAGCTTGTGCAGTATAACGGACCAATATTATGCTGCTCAATTGAGCTTACAAACAGGTCTGTGTGTTATGAAAGTCTGCAATGTACAAATATTTTTTGATATTATATTCGCGAAATATGACGAGAACTGAATTAATTAGCATGCCTAACTAGATAGCCGACACATATGACATATTCATCATCATCATAACGTGCTAGATTAACCACCACAAACGAACGCAGTCACAAGATACACGTTCCTTTCAACGATATCTATAAAATCCGTGTGTTTTGTGTGTACAAGTAAAACGAACTTTAAAACAGTTCATATTTGCACTCACGCAAGTGCCCTTACACTGCAACGTTATTTTACTATGCTTAATAGCATAATGGGGTTTGTATATGTCTCTCCATTAATACAGGATTGACACCCAGGACTGAACCCCCGTTGGTTTTGACGTCATATACATGCATGCTCCAGTTGTCACCACTGTAAAGTAAATCAATGCGTGCCTTCGGCTTAATTCGAGGCAAATTAATCTACTATGGCCCACTGTACATTAGATATATGGTAAATATGAGTGAGAACACGGCGGTAATCTGGTTTAATACCGCCGAATACTTAGTATGCACCAGTTCAAGGGCGGACGTTCATATACATGTTATATATTGTCGGTATGACATACGTGGTGAATCGAAGTAGGAGAAAAAAAATCTGGCGAGTCATTGTAAAATTGCATATATATGGTAAGTTCAGTTGAATATGTTTTGGCAATTTAGTATATTTTATAGCCAGCTAACTATTTGTACAGCACTAAATAAGTGTCCAAGGTCTGAAGGTCGATTTTACATGTACTTTGCTCATCACTCATCACTCATCAGGCAAGTTTAATGAATAACGACTCAAAAATAAATAAATGTACTCCTATGAACCTCATGACCATAAAATTAACATTTCTGCGTTTAGTTAACTTAATCTAGCCCCCTTAATCTAGCCCCCTATGAAATATTTTTTACTTAATAGTTAAAAGTTTATATATATAACAAATTCACTTTTTCAAATGACATATATAACAAATTTAATTTTTCAAAATGAAAATTTACGTTACTGTTATTTGTCCTAGGGGGGCACAGGGGGGGCACAATTTTCCACTATGGGGGGGCCTGGCCCCCCCTGGGGACCCCCCAGCTACGGGCCTGGCATTTACCCACACTCAAGTTTACAAAGTTTATAAAAACATTTTGAATGAATTTGTGTGTAGATGCAACCTCAAAATTGCAAGGATAATAATAGGCAGGACAAGCATTATCGTAGGTAGGCAGGAGGCACAAATTGTGTCACAAGTTGATGTCTCGAAGTGAATGAGGATCACTCTTTTGTTATATTGGTGAGTATAAACTCCCCTGTGCATGGGTTTGGGACTGTCGTTTCTATATGGGCGGCTGGAGTGTACTTTCGAACCGCTGTTTCTATATGGGCAGTTTGCTATTGCTATATGCCTTAGTAAAAAAAACTGTGCACTCTTGCTGCCAGGGTCGAGTATTAGGTTGCTTTTCAGGGTGGAAATCCGGATATTCGGAATTGCGGAACGCCGGAGATACGAATTTAAGTTGCAGAACGCCGGACGTTCCGATGTTAACTAACAAAAATCTAAAGTTTCAGACGTTCTCTGGTTTAAAATATTTATTATTTACGAGCTTTCGGCTGCCAGTCTGCAGTCTTCAACGGGTTGATTAAAATGAATAATGACAAATAACAGTGGTTTACAATTACATAGAACAAATACACGGACAAAAGACACAGTGACAGTTCCGCCTACGTGAAAAGATGAATAATTATTTACATTGATGTAGTATATATAGATATAGTTTTAAATGTTTTTAAGTAAGAACCTATATTGTTCTGGTAAGTGTTTTGCATTATTGTTTGCGTTTTTCGTACATGCAGTATGCCATGATTCCAAAGTTGATCTGTGTCGATAACTGGCTGTGTCTATAATTTTCCCATTAGGAAAATCAATTCGGTGATCATTTGCCCACGCATGATTGGAAATGCTAGATCCGTTTTTGCAGTTTTTCACATTCTGTTCGTGTTCTTTTCTTCGTGTTTTAAACGCTCTTCCTGTCTTGCCAATATAGCTCCACGTGCAATCAGTGCAATTTATCTGGTAAATCACATTTGTCTGTTCTTCTGACGATGGTCTGTCTTTAATGGAGGGGAACATTTGTTCAAGTGTGCGGAGAGGTTTTGTTGTAGTTCGGATGTCATAGGGTTTCAGGAGTCGTTTCAGTGGTTCAGTTAGGCCTTTAATATAAGGAAGGACGGCATAGTTGTAGTTGCTCTTCGGTTCCACAACAGCATGTGTACAAGCTGTTCTGCCGCATAACACGGTTACTTTCCACTTGTTGAAGGAATTTCTTGGGGTATCCATTTGATATTAAGGTGTTAGTTACATGTTTGTGTTCTTGTTGTTTCCCTTCGTTTGTACTCGGTAATGTTGCTGCTCTATGTAAAAGAGTTTGTGCCGTGCTAACTTTGTGTTGTTTGTCATGATGTAAGTTGTAGTATAAGTATCTGTCAGTGTGTGTAGGTTTACGGTATACATTAATAGAAAGAGATCCGTTATCACGTGTAATTAACGCGTCTAAAAATGAAAGTTTTCCGTTAAGTTCATGTTCAATTGTAAAATTAATATGTGGGTCGATAGAATTAAGTAAATTATAAAAGTTAGTCAGCGCATGTTTTTTGATGATGGCAAAGACATCATCTACATAACGAAACCATCTCTTAGGTGGTACAGTTGATTGGCTATGCGCAGATTCCTCAATTTCCCCCATACAGAGGTTAGCCACAAACTACCCATAGCACAACCATGGATTTGTTTGTAAGTCTTCTTATTAAAATTAAAATAACTATTAGTCAGCGTATAACGTAAAAGTCTGATAATGTCGTCAATTGATAATTTAGTTCTGTGTTGTAGTGTTTCGTCTTTATTGAGTTTGTTGCGTATGTGTTCACATGCTCTGTCAACAGGAATAGCCGTAAAAAGTGATACAACGTCAAATGACACCATAATTTTGTCATCGTCAATGTGAGTTTCAGTTAGTTTTTTGGCGAATTCAGTAGAGTTGTTAACAAAATAAGCATTATCGTTTTGAAGAGGGGAAAGAAGGTTTGCAAGAAATGTAGAAGTGTTATAAAGAACTGTGTTCCTACAAGTAACGATAGGACGGAGCGGATTGTTAGGTTTGTGGTGTTTGACAGATCCTCGTATGGCAGGTGGTATTGCGTCAGTAGAGTGCAGTTTCCTGTATGTGTTTAGGTCTAGTTTTTGTTCGTTTTTCAGTTTAAATAGTTGTGCGTTTAACTCACGTTCGATTCTTTTATACGTAGGTTTAGATACTTCCTCGTAAGTTTGTCGATCATCTAGTAATTGATTCATTTTTTTCTCATAGTCGCTTGTGTCCATCACAACAAAACAGTTCCCTTTGTCAGCTTTCATCACCAAGCGAGACTTATCTTTCCGTAGTTCATGTAATGCTTTCCGTTCGTTGCCTGATGTGTTTTTGTGGTTTGGTAGTTGAGACCGTCGAAGGAGGTTTGCCGCTGATGTTCGGATGGCGTCTTCGGATTCATCAGGTAGATCAGTGATTGCAGCTTCGATCTCGGCCACGATATCCTTGTGAGGAATTTGAGATGGTGTTGGAGCGAACTTGGGTCATTTCTCTAAGATGGCTTGTTCGTTGGCTGATAAGGGCTTGCTCAAGAGATTGATAACCCACTTCTGTGGCTCAGATGCTGTATGAGGTGCACATTCGTTATTTAAGTTAATTAGTTTCTTTTCATGTCTGGCCAAAATGCTGCTTTGGACGGATCTAGCTCTTTGTTGAAGGAATTGGGAGAGACGCAAGTATGAATCATAAGATATACAGGATGACAGGTTCTTTCGGTTATCCGCTATGATCCGGTTGGTTGAACGGATTTGTTCGTGGCAGATGCTGATTCTTGCTCTCGTGCAGTGGATGCTCGTACATTCCATAATTCAGGTTGGTTACCGGGTGCTTTGAATCGCAGAGACTTGGGAAACCAACGATTTTCTAGTGCACGGTGGGTAAAATTCAGATGACGGTAGTGTGCTTCAAGTTTGTAAGTGGACTTCTATAAGGATCTAGCTAACTTAAAGGCATTGCGCCCAGTCTCTTGGCGGATACATTTAAATATGGAAGAGGCGAAACCAGGATTCATGATTAAAGTTTCAGACGTTCTCTGGTTTAAAATATTTATTATCTACGAGCTTTCGGCTGCCAGTCTGCAGTCTTCAACGGGTTGATTAAAATGAATAATAACAAATAACAGTGGTTTACAATTACATAGAACAAATACACTGACAAAAGACACAGTGACAGTTCCGTCTACGTGAAAAGATGAATAATTATTTACATTGATGTAGTATATATAGATATAGTTTTAAATGTTCTTAAGTAAGAACCTATGTTGTTCTGGTAAGTGTTTCGCATTATTGTCTGCGTTTTTCGTACATGCAGTATGCCAAGATTCCAAAATTGATCTGTGTCGATAACTGGCGGTGTCTATAATTACCATTTATGCCAGGTCTTAGACATGGCATAATTGGTTTTCTCTTACAGGGTACTAGCGCAGGTAGCTTAGAAACATCTAGACAGTTGACATTGTATGCTATTTTCTATCATTAATTTCTGTGTAGATGCTCTAGTATGGAGGGAAATAAAATAATTCCTGATGAAATTCTTAGAGATACATTAGTGACCACCAAGAACTTAGTTAATTAATAACATGTATTGATCTAGAGTTAATAATTTGCGGTTGTGGATCGGCGTATGGTGATGTCGTTCAAATAGTGTCATAATAGAAATATAATGTCGTTCAAATAGATGTCGTACATGCAGCTTTATAGGATGTGCCGGTTTTTTTTGTAGATTAACCTCGGCCTTTGTGTGGTTTTGGACACCTTAATTACGCTCCCTCACCTAAAACTGTTAAATTACTTCACCTAATTATTCCTACGCCGAAAGTTGGTGAGGAACCTGTGATTAGGTGAAATTTAAAAACGGATAACAATAAAAATGCTGTTCAAACAGCATAACACTTGTATATGTGGTCGTGTGCTCGCAAAATGAGAGCATATAACTGCAGTGTAAGAAAAAATATGGCAACAAAAATGGCGACCTTGGAATTGATGTAAATAACTAAATAAATAATAAAGAGAATGAAACCATTGTCCATAGTGTTTGCTCCCACAATATAGATACAACTTTAAATGCATCCGTTTTAATAACATAGCTGTATTAATTGATGGAGACTGACATAAATGGCCGGCGATGATCATACCACAATGGTCACCGTCTTCACTACAGAATACAAGTTTGGTTTATAACTATATAAAAGGATTGGGCACATAATAAACATTCATATAATCTATACTCTTTAACGCGCAATAGATTTTGCTTTGATCTGTTGACAATTTTTTCTTCATAATAATTATTTCAGGCAGGAAATTAAATCAATTGGCGCGAGATTTAAGCTGCTTAAGGAGAATAGCCAGACATGCATACTATAGAATATAGCATATCCAAAGTTCAACTGTCTAAATTATAGCCTGTGCTTTGCCTTGTTTTGGCAGCGTGGTTTCCGCACCAGAGGCTTGAAACATCTTCCAGAATAGTTATTGAATATCTCAATATATGTCAAATTTAAAGAATACTGCACAATAATTCATACTGTACAACTTCATGTAACTAATATAACTGCTGTACTATATCTTCGAATTTTCAAACAATACTCATAGCGTAATTTATCAGAATGTTTAGTTAAATTTGTATAATATTTATATCACTTGACTACTTTTGTGCGCCGATAGAGGTTACTTGTTTGCCACATTATTCTATTCTGTTGACAGCTATCCTTAATCATATGCGCTATGGCGAATTTCGTTAGGAGCGTTCAATAATTTAATTCGTTCAAACGACTTCTGATAGAACGTTTTTTTATCCGTTCAAATCCTCGACTTTATTCGTTCAGATTTTTTGCTCAAATCGTCAAAACATTTTTGAAATTCGTTGAAACGTTATAACAAAACGTTCTCTATCCGTTCGTTATCCGTTTTTTTAGCCGTTTCAACGAAATATCGTTAAGGTTTTCCCATGGAAGGTCACATTATTGTAAAAAAGGGTGTAATAACGTGTTGTCTTGTATTAATGCAGACAAGTCACCAAAAGAAGATAAATGAAAATTTCACTTACTAAACTCAATAGGAAAAGAAATCAGTCGAAAGGCCGAGAAAGGAGAGGATTTTCGAATTTTAAAACGTTTTAAACGGGTAAGTGTTTATTTTGCATACTTGCTTTTGCAGTTTTGCCACCAATTGGCATCGAAGATTAATGATCTAATCAGATGTCTTACTCAGCCAAAATCGTGTCCGAGATTTTTTGTGCGCATGCGCATCCGCCATTTTGCCAATAAGTGTAATCCACACTCTTTCCACGCCATAATTGAGCCACTGACTGACAAAAGTGACTGGATGTATGTGAAGACAAGAAACAATGTCTTGATCTTTTTGAGCGAAAAAGGGCATGAAAAGTTATCGAAATTAAGAATATTTGTGCTATTTTGTTTCCTAACCTTTACTGGACAGCTAACTTTTATCCTTACAAACAATTTTGTAAAAATATTAGCGAAAAGACAGGGCCACAGAGTGTCTGTGTTTGGTGCGGGGTAAAAGTTCGAACTTTTAAAGGTCCAAAAACAAAAATCCTACATAATATTTCATCTTTATGACATTCAGGTTGGTAATATATAGTTTTATCCAGATATACTTTCAAATTAAATATCACCTTCATGTTGGCTAGGAAGGGACAGGCAGCCTAAACATTTCCATGAACCATGTTCGGTCATGCTTATTTTCAATATTTCAATAACATTATTTGCTGTTTATGTTCCACCTACCTAAGTAAACATTATATACCTTCCTCCATTTCTCAAAGTTTGAATTTTACATTGATCGCCGAATCTTCGAGGCCTCGTTTTTGGCAAAATGTTCACTAAAAAGAAAATCAACGGTGCAAAACGTTCAGCAAAAAGAATACTTCATTTCGAAAACTTTATGTACATTTTTGCACATTTTTTGGGCCAAAATTGCCTTTTTTAATTCACAAATTGTTGCCATTCATGGCCCATTGTTCTCAGTCAGCAAACAAAAAACAAAGAAAGAGTGTGTATCCTAGCAATAGGAAGGCGTGGCATTGCGTTAGCAATCGCCGCCATTTGCCAGTAAGTGTTGCACACGTCATCTAGCGTGTGTAATTCGTGATCGTTCGTGATCCGCGAGGCGAAAATCGTGGACACGAAATTGTTAGGCAAATATACCTGGTGAGACATGTGGATAGACTCTTTAATCTGTGATTGGCATGCACTACAGTTTGTGGTTTTGAAAATGCGTAGTTCATCCTGTGGTCAATAACAACATTGACTAATCTTAAAAATTGTTTTAGTATTAATTCAAATGCGTTACATAGAATAAGAAATAACATATTTTATCTAAAAATGCTGTTAACAATCAGTTGAAGTTTTATGACAATTTCGAAACGTTTTGTGAGATGTCTAAGATTGAATTTTACCTAAAATTTTACCTGAGCTTAATGCTTAGGAAAATATTAATTGTTTTTAATGTTTTCTTTAAGCAAAAACCGAAAATTAAAAAATTTACATCCTGCCGAAGTTTGGGAAGTCACAGATTGCCATTTTGTTTATATCTTGTTGTTTTGTATCATGGCACAACACAACCGCATTGTAGAACAGTTTTTTGAGCTTTAAACACAAACAAGGCGGTCTTTTACATTAAGTATCCCATCTGTTAGCAATGGTATAAAAACCTGTGGTATAAAAGTATATAAACAAGTCATGTAATGCATTGAAGATAAGGTTAAATTCATACAGATACGGGATTATACGCGGCTTGCCGTGTCTTTTTGTTTTCGGACTTTTCATGCCTTATCTGTCTTGGAAACTTGTAATATTTGAATAAAATATGAGCAGTATTGTACAGGCCGTTCGAGCTCCTTTTGTAGGGGGCCGCAGGGGGCCACACTAATTAGTATGCAAGGGGCGCGCAGGGAGCCACACTAATTAGTATGTATGGGGGGCCGCAAACATGAGCATATAGGGGGCAGCAGGGGGCACACTAATTAGTATGCAAGGGGGCCGCAGGGGGCCACACTGATTAGTATGCAAGGGGGGCCGCAAACATGAGCATATAGGGGGCCGCAGGGGGCCACGAACGCAACTCATCATTAACATAAACATTAATTATGCTTAGGCGCGTTTGGGCAAAATAGTCATTAGGCTGACCTCAGCATTTTCGTCAAAAAAAATAGTTAATCCTGACGCTTTTTATCACAATAGCCAGACGTTTCTATATATTTGCCAAGCTTTGTGTTCCAAACACAGTTCGTTTTGACAACGAGTAAATAATATATTCTCGTATCTAATATCACCTTATACGAAACGGTTTAGACAACTAATATAGCGACGATTAATTAACGTAGTAAAATATTATTGCCTTATGCGAAATAATAACAAGCAGAAATATAGCAATACAAACATTGTATGTAAACACAATTCTATGCCGTTTGTAAGTCATTTGCAAATCGTTAAAAGCGATTTGAATAAATTTAGAATATATCATTATAGGACGGGAAAATATTGTACAATATACACACACAGAATTCATTTCAAAACACATTTATTGATTAAAATTTTCTTTTACAGAGTGTCTTAAATGTCATCTTGGGAATATTCACTGTCGGAGTCATTTTCGTCACTACTTTCATCATCCCTTATCCACCTTGTTGGTCTTCTATCCTCATCGTCTATATTGAAACACAGTCTTTTCCTTTTGGTGGATGGTATATTACTGCGTGAATTTTTCGTCTCTTATTTCCTCGGCCTGATTGTCGTTGTAGCGTCTTTGCTCCCTGTTCAGCAAAGTCTTTGACAACTTCCCGTCCACGAGACTTTATTGATTTTGATACATTTTTCCCATTGAGTACATCTTGACCAATGTGAACAACACGCAATCGTATGTGTGAAATCATCTTTGTAAAGTGTGCGTACAATCACAAATCATACAGTGACATCCGGTAAAACTCGAATAAAAATCTGTCCATGTACAGATAGGGCATGCACCCAATTGACATATTTGTAAACAATTTTCACAATTGTTACATTTTGTACCGTCAGACATATTCTCAGTATCTTCATCTTGCTGTGACTCCATCCGTGCTAGCATTGCGAGGACCCGCCCGTTGGTGATAAGACTTTTATCAATTTCCAATGCCGCAAGACCTTCGAGAAATATACTCAATCCATAAGGCTCTGGAATATATGGATGAAAAGGCCTCGTGCAATATTTTAGAATGTTCACAATATCAGTTCCACGTATATCCTGTCCTCTGTAGCCCCATATCGAGCGAGCTTAGCTCCATATCGAGCGAGCTTAACTCCAAATCGAGCGAGCTTAGCTCCATATCGAGCGAGTTTAGCTCCATATCTAGCGACCTTAGCTCCATATCGATCGAGCACAGGTCGCTTATAGAGCTCCTATGTACTTCTTATCCAACTCAACAACAAGCTCTGTTGAGATCTACATCCCTTGAACAGATTCGGTTTCTATGCAATTGTGTGAAAAGTTTTTATGAACCTCGCACTTCCTAAACACACAATGGACAAACTTAGACCTTTTGAACACGATATTATTGATCTGACTAACAAATATAAAAGTGATAAAACAAAAAGGTAGATACCAAAAGACCATCTCCTGAAAAGTGGCGACTTCAAGACATTCTTCAATATCTTGAAAATGAAAATAGTTATGGCGCTGAAGAAATCCTTCACTCCATTCTCACATCTACGGACATTTTGACGTGGAATACAAAAGGAGAAATCGTCTACAGAGGAGAGGATATACGTGGAACTGATATTGTAAACATTCTAAAATATTGCACGAGGCCTTTTCATCCATATATTCCAGAGCCTTATGGATTGAGTATATTTCTCAAAGGTCTTGCGGCATTGGAAATTGATAAAAGTCTTATCACAAACGGGCGGGTCCTCGCAATGCGAGTCACGGCAAGATGAAGAATTGTGAAAATTGTTTACAGATATGTCAATTGGGTACATGCCCTATCTGTACATGGACAGATTTTTATTCGACTTTTACCGGATGTCACTGTATGATTTGTGATTGTACACTTTACAAAGATGATTTCACGCATACGATTGCGTGTTGTTCACATTGTTATTGTTATGAAATATTAGATGTCCGTACAAATAGAAGTCACTTTTATGATTCAAATAAAATACACAAGTGAAGTATTCTCGTATCAGTTGAACATTGGAAGCCGACCAAGACACATAAAATATGAGGTGTGTACTTATCCCCGACGTAAAGCTACTAACTGAACATTACACAAGAAATCAACGTGGTGGTAGTATTGAAGGATTTCAAGGAGCAAGAATGCAGAGGGGATATGGGATCGGGGGTATTTTCAGAAGCCTTGCTAGATTTGCAATACCTTTATTCAAACAAGGCGCACAAGTAGTAGGAAAGAGACCGTTACAAGCAGGGACGGAAGTTGGTCAAGATGTACTCAATGGGAAAAATGTACTATCAAAATCAATAAAGTCTCGTGGACGGGAAGTTGTCAAAGACTTTGCTGAGCAGGGAGCAAAGACGCTACAACGACAATCAGGCCGAGGAAATAAGAGACGAAAAATTTCACGCAGTAATATACCATCCACCAAAAGGAAAAGACTCTGCTTCAATATAGACGATGAGGATAGAAGACCAACAAGGTAGATAAGGGATGATGAAAGTAGTGACGAAAATGACCCGGACAGTGAATATTCCCAAGATGACATTTAAGACACTCTGTAAAAGAAAATTTTAATCAATAAATGTGTTTTAAAATGAATTCTGTGTGTGTACATTGTACAATATTTTCCCGTCCTATAATGATATATTCTAAATTTATTCAAATCGCTGTTAACGATTTGCAAATGACTTACAAACCGCATAGAATTGTGTTTACATACAATGTTTGAATATGCACGCAATTCTCGCATAAAAATCACTGCTCCTCTGCTACATCTAAACGCTTGAAACTTGGTAAGGTTTAAATCCCTTTAACATTCGCTTGGCAAACATATATTTGTATTTCTCCATAAGACCTTAGCTATGGCCATTAAACTTTAAGATCTTCTCGTTTTAGAACGCTATATTTCTGCTTGTTATTATTTCGCATATGACAATAATATTTTACTAGGTTAAATAAGCGTCGCTATATTAGTTGTCTAAGCCGTTTCGTAAAAGGTGATATTAGATACGGGAATATATTATTTACACGTTGTCGAAACGGACTGTGTTGGGAAAACAAAGCTTGGCAAATATATAGAAACGTCTAGCTATTGTGATAAAAAGCGTCAGGATTAACTCTTTTTGTGACGAAAATGCTGAGCTCAGCTTAATGACTGTTTTGCCCAAACGCGCCTAAACATAATTAATGTTTATGTCGATGATGAGTTGCGTTCGCGGCCCCCTATATGCTCAAGTTTGCGGCCCCCCTTTCATACTAATTAGTGTGGCCCCCTGCGCCGCCATTGCATACTAACTTCGCGCTAACCTTGTAAGTATAAGATTTTCCGGGAAAGTTAGTATTTCAAGTAGATATAAGCTTCCAAAGTTGAAGATTGTCAAAGTCAATCTGATTGAAAATACTGATAAAGGCACTCCTCGAGGCATGTTTTTCCCGTTTTTTTCGTACAAAAGCGTTTTTATAGATCCATTTTTTGCTAAAATGCTCTAGTCCTAGCCCATTTGTAAATTTGTACACTGATCTGAATATAGGCTGGATAACGCATCTCTTGTCAAAAGTGAAGCCGGAAGTCAAGCGGCCGATCAGTGCCGCCACCCGATTCTGAGGCCCTACTTTGTTATAGATGGTATTACAGAATCCTAGTTTTTTCGCTTTTTTTGCCTTTTAGACGTTTCTGGCCATGCCAGTTTTACTATCACAAAGATAGAAGCATACGAGCAGAATTTTGAGCAAAAAATTTGGAGTATTATTGCTTTATAACGCCGGATTTACAAGTTCGAAGGAGTGAACAGCCACATGTATAATTATATACGATGTTTTGTGTATGATATTTCAATTTAAAATCCACTCAAAACATAGAATTACTGCTACTGGACGAAGGCACTCAAGGAATTTGATGAAATGAACATGCAGTTCAGCTGCAGCATGAACAAAAGCGTGAATGTGGTAAGTTTTTAAAACAGGAATTAGGAACAGTGCTACACTGGTTCAATATTCACGTACTGAAATGAAGTAATGAACACATATTAAGTTAATAACCTAACAAAATTTCCAATATTATTTAACAATCAAATATACTTGAGTACTTGATATATAGTAATTGTAACTAATACAGTAATTGTAACTAATATAGTAGTAATTGTATGATTGGTGGTCAAAGAAAGAGAAGTTTTTCTTCAAGTGTTGTGTGGCTTCCCCATTTCTTGTCCTGGAAGTGCAATTTTGTTAACATTTGCATTTGATGAAGTTGTGGATATAATTGTCTTAAACTGTTGTGGCATGCATATGATTGTCTGTTTAGTTCCAACCATAACCATAATTAAGTTATGACAGGAACTGCAAAAGATACATGCTTGGAAACATTTTGTACATGATTATAGGGTGTCTGACAGTCCAACTCAAGCATGCTATGTCTCAGGGTCTGTTTATATGATCCCGGCCAGGCGGGACAGGACGTTTTCGTCCCGCCTAGCCGGGAAACTTGCCTAGATGGGATGGCGTGTTTGTATGGACAAAGACATTGCTGGGATGAAGCCAGTTAAGCAGTTCATGTCATACTATGCATGCTCAGAAGGCAAGGTCAATGAAAGGTCATCCCGCCTAGCGTTATATGGGATCCCAGCTAGAGTTATCATCCCGCCTACAACAGATTCCCAGGATCCTAGCTAGGCGGGATGGAAGCAGGATCATATAAACACTCAGTAGAGTTTATATTGCAAGTGGGATCTTAGTAACTGTCCTGTCCCGCCTAGCCGGGATCATGTAGACAGGCCCTGAGACATAGCATGCTTGAGTTGGGCACTCAGACACACTATAATTCTGTAGAAAACACTTCCAAGCATGCATCTTCTGCGGTTCCTGTCATAACTTAATCATGGTTATGGTTGGAACTAAACAGACAATCATATGCATGCCACAACAGTTTAAGACAATTATATCTACAACTTCATCAAATGCACTGTTAACAAAATTGCACTCCCAGGACAAGAAATGAAGAAGCCACACAACACTTGAAGAAAATCTTCTCTTTCTTTGATCACCAATCATATAATTACTACTATATTGGTTACAATTACTACTATTTTAGTTACAATTACTACTATTTTAGTTACAATTACTACTATTTTAGTTACAATTACTACTATTTTAGTTACAATTACTACTATTTTAGTTACAATTACTATATTAGTTACAATTACTATATATCAAGTATTCAAGTATTTTTGATTGTTGAATAATATTGGAAACTTAATATGTGTTCATTTCAGTACGTGAATATTGAACCAGTGTAGCACTGTTCCTAATTCCTGTTTTAAAAACTTACCGCATTCACGATTTTGTTCATACTGCAGCTGAGCTGGTTCATTTCATCAAATTCCTTGAGTGCCTTCGTCCAGTAGCAGTAATTCTATATTTTGAGTCGATTTTGAATTGAAAGATCATAAACAAAACATCGCTATATAAACATGTGGTTGTTCACTCCTTCGAACTTGTAAATCCAGTTTCACGGCGTTATAAAGCCATAATACTCCAAATTTTTTGCTCAATATTCTTCTCGTGTGCTTCTATCTTTGTGATAGTAAAACTGGCCCGGCCAGAAACGTTTAAAAGGCAAAAAAAGCGAAAAAAACTAGGATTCTGTAATACTATCTATAATAAAGTAGGGCCTCAGAATCGGGTGGCGGCACTAATCGACCGCTTGACTTCCGGCTTCACTTTTTTCCATCAAATTATTAAGAGATGCGTTATCCAGCCTATATTCAGATAAGTGGTCTTGATTGAGATGTTGATGCACAAGCGAATACATTTCCTTCGGTTTGGAGTTTCCCCTATAGTCCAGCTGCTTTTGTATTGGTAAATTTTAATGAGCCTTTATTAGGGCGTTTAGTCATGAAAGCTGGGTTTTCTTGCAGGCCCTCTTTCCCTGTTCTTCTTTTCCCCTCCAACGAGGGTCGGCCACGCAGGCTACTTCGACATCAAATAGTACACCGTGAAATGGTGGTTGCTATATATATATATAATAACATTGGCGTATGTAAACCAAGACAGTTTGGAAAACAACTCTTTTGATACCTTAATTCATATATTTCTACGTCAAACGTTTTTTAAAGGTACGATGAATGTAAAAAACGTAATTTTTGGAAAACAGGAAAATTGGCCTTACAGAATGTTTCGAAAATCATTCAGTTGATCATTATGGCTCTTATAATTGACTTAAATTTAGAAAGTGCAAATGATAAAAAAACACTTTGGGAGAATTTTCGTACGTTATTTGCTACTGCTGTTTGCAAGCTACCCTACCTTAGCCGGATGTCCAAGTGCGTGTTTGTGCGTCTTTATTGGAAGGTGATGAACAGGGAGAGTGCGAGCCAGCTATAGGGGTGGTGGATCTTGGGTCTTCCCCCAGAAAAGGTTTGTATTTTTAAGCGACTTGATTTCCTGCACAATGTTTTAAATATATCCTATCTAAACAGACTAAATTTCAGTGTAACTTTCACTATGTTCATGACAATGTATATACTCATGCAATCATAAAATTAATTAGCAAAACCTAGATGTTGTCTACATGGGATATTGGGATGCATACTACCCTGGAAGTTTTTCTGAAATATATGTATAACACCATTTCAGCTCCATATAATATAAGTGCATGCAATTTAGTTTCAAACCTCTTCGCTTTTTTATAAAATTGGTCTTTAACCCCATGCTATCGGAACATAGATTTGGCTTCATGCCCCCACCCCCAAATTACACATACTTAATGATCGATTAGGAAAAGTCATCATTAATATTAGGTCACTCGTCAGTAGCCTTGAGTTTCGCCAATCTCTTGGAACCTTTAGGCATGGCAGGCTCTTTTCCAACTTGATAGCAAAACTCGGTGTATGCATTTCTTCTCTTCACCATCCTGTGGAAGAAGACCATGTGATGGACATACGCCATAGCCACCATTATCCTCTTTAACCTGCTTGCCCAAACGTTGACCTGCTCTGCTGCCATTGTGTTGAGGTTTCAGGTAACACTTTATCAGGATCATAGTTGATCTTGCATAAAGGATCTTTATGATTTCTTAGATGCAAACGATCAATAATTTTGCTAACACATTTCCACATTTTGTCAAAAGGAGGCTGGAGAGGTAGATCCTTTCGCGAAGCACGAAGTGAATTCAAATGACACATGTTATCGTAGGCTAGCACTGTCTGTTTAGTTGCTTGACACACTTCTTCATCACTCTTACCTTCATTCATTAATGCCATAAATTTGTTATATAGCCACACAATTGTTATCATGAACGCTTGTGTTGGTGACTCTGACCTGCAACATAAATATTTTAAACTTTATTCATGTTGTTATGTAAGAAATACATCATTCTCATACTCTTTTGACACAGGACATGTACTCAAGATAATAAGTAGCCGTTTAAGCAGTGGCGATAATAGATGCCATTAAGGTAGGCAAACACAAGTTTTATGTTCTCTCACTTGTATAAAGGCTGCCAATAGTCAATGTGCCCACCACTTGACGCAATGATAAAAATCCCTCTCGACCATTTCTGCAAGCGAGTTTTTCCCACAGTATCTTTATTACATGAGATGACTTCAGCTGCCTCACAATTTTCTAGCAATTTGACATTCTTAGCCATGAACATCCTGGTACCTTCAAATATAAAATTTCTGAAGATTACCAAACCCATATAATTCATATCAAACAAACTAAACGTATCACTTTTTTTCCATCAAATTTCCATACTTCCAAAACGTAATAAATGAAAGTTATATTTTCTCAATAGTATATGCTTACCTTGATAAACTGCCCCATTACCTTCATGATTCCCGCAATCAGGGATTTCCGCTTCAACATTTTCTAGTACACGGCAGGTTCTATATGCAAGAATATAATGGAAGTATGTCAATATAATAAGTGGAAATTTTCCTAGTCCGGAAAATACAAGCATGCCCGGTGAATTTTTATTGGCAAATTTAAGTTCTTAGCCGTTTTGTAACACTGCTTTGTGTTGTTTGGTTTCTTAATACATTTTAACCGTTGGTGACCAATTCTTGGCGTCCTTTATTGAATATTAGCATGCATGCATGGCATTTCCTGAGCCTGGTGGTGACCAATTTATTAAGTGCAACACGTCGATTATCACTATCACTACATTTTATGCAGGTACACTACCTTGATTCTTATTTTTGCAATACTGGAGAAATTTCTTCAGATTTTTGTTTCACCTTTACTTTTGCATCCTTTAAAACATTTGTGTCCATATGTACTTGAAATTCTATTTGTCACGATGTACTCAGTGGCAGCATCCTTCGAACCAGAGTAACTCTTTACTGTTTTCTCTTTATTGAATATCCACTTGTTGGCTATTCCCATGTCACAAAGCTCTTGATAAAGCTCATATTCCAAGAATGCAATTGCAACTGATTTGCGATGAAGTTAACCAGGGATCTGAGCTAGCTACTGTAGAAGACGAAGTGTACATCATTGGAATGTATTATTACTCTTTAATTTTAAATATAAAGATTATCAATCTTAGATTATTGTCATGCACTTACAATACCATTAACATATTACAGGATTTTTCAGTTCTAATACCTTTATCAGCTTTGTGTTTCAAAGGCGCTTTTTGATCCCCAATAGTAGCATCGTCTCCCAAAAGGAAAAAAAAATACTTTGAGCACTGCAGCAAAGTTTTACGGCCCAGTTATGTGTATAACTCTAGCAAACCAGATTAACAGATAACACTGATTAGAATACAAAGACAAAGTATCAAGAACGTCAAATAATAAATAGTCAAATATACAATCAATAATGGTAATGTCATCAACAGTATAATTTACCTGATATATTATCGCTCACAGACTCCCCATCATCATCATCAGCGTGCCACCCTAATTCACCATCAATTAACTCTGCAAGGTACATTGTAACAAATTCATGTACATTACAAGGGTAAAAGTGTGAATAGTACAGCAATGAACATTTTAGCTCGGCCCCAAAATCGAAGAAACTTGGTTGCTTAAACATATAATTGATGTATCATCCATGCAAACCTATACAAACAATTGATTATAAAGAGTTGCTTACCATCTGAAAAACTGGGAACAAATTTCTGATGATCTTTTTCGTCATTTTGATCTGGCTCTGTTACATCTAAATCAGTAAATGCGATTGTTACTTTTAGTTATTAACGTCTTTTATACTTAAATTAAAGAAATAATCAACAAATCGTGTAGAATATCTCTAGGAATTACCCGACTCAAAGTTGTCTCTAATTTCGCGGTTGAAAACCTCATTAATTTAAAGGACACAGAAAACCCCTTAAATGAAACAAAACAGTGATTCCTGCAAGAAAATATAACCATTTATCAATAACTCATCTTTAAGACCTTATAATGGGCTCGTGCCGCTTGAAAAAAAAATTTTAAACTCTTCGATATCTGGCAAATTTCCTTGCAACGCTTCATGATCAATTACGGACAATTCGGAATTTTGCTTCATAAACTACGAATTCGCTTTTGTCTTACTTGCATGCGCGTAAAAATAGAAGAAATAATGAGTAATAATATAGATTATACACACTGTCACTGATACTGTATATAAATCAAAGTACTTAAGTACATGCAAGCAATGAACCAATATCATATCTCGAGTCGAGAATTATAGAATATAGATAATAGTTCACTTTATAAACTGTATGTAAACGTAAAATTTATGTACTTGTCTTACCTGTATGCTTGCAAGCGTTTATTAATTATTGGTGTCGATTCATTAGCAAACTTAGCATATCCTCACTTTATCATATGTAAATGCCGAATCAAAAGGGAACACAACTCACATGCAAGTTTCCGCAACGAAGGGAACACAACTCACAAGTTTCCGCAACGACAACATCAACGTATCAGACAGTCACGCAATCTCATCAACACGTTATACTTGTTCTCCTTATTTTCCATCTACCATGACAAAGTTTGCATTTCGATTATATTTGGGATTTCAAACCGCTACAGTGCGATGGCGATGACATGTGTTCTCAATTGAACGGGCGCAGCATTTGTAATTTGTGACTTGTTCACGATCATCACGCAATCATAATAGTCTATACAGTGGATTATTATTATAGATCATCACGCAAGGAAAGTAACTTAAACAAATGCAGTAAAAATATGAAAACTAATAATGTATTATAATATATAATGTTTTCTCCATATATACAACATTTGTCACTTCAATGAGATCATCGGCAGCAACTGTCGTCTCAGAATAGTGCGAAGCAACCCGTTTTCCGTCAGCTATCATTGAGCGACCATAAGAGACTTTTCAATCTTTACATCGAAGCATTAGTTTCGTGCTTGGTCTAGGGTATGTGATTGTTTACAAAGTACAACTGCTTGGGCAACCTCGCAAGCCAGGGTCAGACCCTGGTGGCGGCTGGTCAAGTGAACCCCTAGAAATTAGGGGTAATTCGAATTGCCGCCTCTTTACCACTTAGGGGGAGTGGTAGGGGGAATTGCCACAAAAAGCTAGGAATGGCCAGGAGCGAAATCGAAAACATTTATGGAAAACACGGCCATTTACGCCCCGTATTAACCCATTTGGGTTTTGTCGGTTTTTGTGTTATCTTTTATGAAATATGTCACAGCATGAAAGCTTTTTACACCTATTTGCTATAATTTGCATCGTTGGAGGTATGTTTTTCACCTTGAATTCGGGCCGTTTATTTATCAACGCAAAGAAAATAAAGCTCGAATGCACACTTATGCAAAGTACAGTATTCAGTAGCTCTCAAGCTATGGCACAGCGAAAGGAAACTCCAATGAAGATTTATCCGAAATCCGTTTTGTTTTCGGAATGCAAGTGTCGCCTTTGTGGTGGTATTTTCGACAAGAAGTACTGCAATAACCTATTCTTAGAGCGAAATAAAAACCTGCTTCGTATCGCAGAAATTGTAAATGGTGGAACTCTTGCGTGTGAGGACGGACTTCCTAATCTTTTATGTCGGCCTTGTGAGAGAAGACTCGACAATTTTGCCAAGTTTAGAAGAATGGTGAGTTCTTTAATTCGCAAAAAGAGATGCATCAACGTATCATCGCCTTCTGTACCGATAAGCAGTGCCAAAAGTTCGAGAACAGAATCTCTTGGAAATGTTACATCCCGTCGCAGTTTCGCCTTAAACCTCATTGCAAAATTGTTAAATTTTTTAGATTTTGCATCCTATGGCCACTGTGACAAGTTCTACACGTACTTTGGGAGACTTGTCATTCGACGAAACACTAAAAAAGATGAATGACGAATTACGTGAAGTAGCTAGAAGAGAAACTAATTCGAAGCTTCGAGGTCAAAATGTTGAGGGATTGAGCACTTTTCACCAGTCATACTATTTTTTGCAAGCACTATTTTGCATACGTCTGGAGTAAAGGAAACTGTCGCAGATAATTCATTTAGCAGTGTGAGCGGGATTTAAGTTTGGATAGCAAAAATGCCAGAATAAAGCCAGGAAATTTTTTCAGCTTCGTAAACCTCGGGGGAAAAGTATGCTTTGTTTTTGCTTTAGGTCTGAAAATCCCGGCATTGAAGTTGTTCTGTCATGGGTGTTTACTCTCCGCATTGTTTGCTCCGCACGAATGCTTAGCCCTTCACACATGGAAGTAGCCGAATTGTTTTGCAAATTGCTAGCACTTGCAAAATGTGCCTTTCTTATTAAGATTGCCATTAACAGAAACAGGCATTTTGCGCACGAGTTCCCGCGAAGGGATGGGCTTGTTCATTATTGCAGACGTACAGTATAGAGATTTCAGTCCGCTTTCGTCATCAAGCAAAGCACAAGTCATAGGAAAGTTTGCAGACAATTCAGCTTAACTAGTAAGATGTGATTTAATATGGGCGGGGGGGGGGGGGCAGGTTTCAAGGGGGGTGCGCCGAAATGGAGGCGGGGCGCCAAAATCACCAAGAAGGGATTACAATTTAATTCTAAAATTTAAATTTTTAAATTAAATTCTCAAACAATGAAGCGCGATACTGTTGCGACATAACAACATATTTTTTATGTAGTTCCTGCTGTTACAACAATCTACCTGGCGAAGAAAGAGCCTCTATAACTTAACTGTTTTTTTATAGGATTATGACATTCTTTATTGGGTACGAATTCAAGTACAAATATAACAACATCAATTATAACAATAATAATAATAACGTTAGTTTACAAACAAATTCATCCCAAATGGAGCAGGTGCGAACGAGATGTTTATTAGAAACTACCCATGCGAGGCACCTCCCCGAATATACGACAAAACATAGTGTCAATAATAATTACAAGTACTAACACAATTTTAGCGCAATACAACACAATAAATTACAAATTAAAACATAAGACAGTCAACTTCGATGACAAGGACATTCACGTGACATTGACCAGGTACATAACAAATTAACATCAAACACAGAACATACTAACTTAGAATAATGTTTATGAAGAAAGTTTTTGAATGTTCTTAAACAAGAGAATGTATCTGGTGTAGCTGATCTGCAAACACAGTTCCACAGTTTCACAATTCGAATGAAGTATGATGCCTGGTAGGTGGATGTATTGCAGCGGGGAGTCTTGAGTATTAGGTTTGCATTGTTGCTGTGACGAGTTCTGTTGTGGGTAACAAAAGAAACACAGTTGTGGACATCGAAGTCGGTTATACCATAAAGGGCTTTGTAGAAAAAAATCAGGTCTTTCATCTCTCGATCGTAACACAACGGCAATAATTTCGATTTCGTCAATCGTTCACTGTAGCTGGAATCACCTTTACGTTGTCTCAACATCCATCTTGTCGTACGCCTCTGTGCCTGCTCCAGCTTGATCTTTTGGGCATGGATGTGTGGAGACCAAACCTCGCTGGCATAGCATAGCTGGGATTTAACCAGGGACAAGTACAGGGTGCGACGAACTCTGACATCGGTTAAGAGGGGGCATGTTCTTCGAAGTAATCCTAACAGTTTGTTGACTTTTGATGTTATGCTGTGAACATGTGAATCCCACGAGAGGTTTCCAGTCATAATTACCCCAAGATATTTTTCTTCTTGAACGCGATGTAGGTTGGTGGAGCCAAGCTAGTAGGTAAAGGTGATGGGTTGTTTTTACGGGACACAGTTAACACTTTGCATTTAGATTCATTGAATTTGATGTTATTGGTGTTGCTCCAGGTGGTTAGGTTTGTTAAGGTTTGTTGTAGATGTTGAGCATCGACCTCGGAAGTTATTTGTCGGAACGTCTTTGTGTCGTCAGCATACATAGCAGCTTTAGAGTCTTCAGGAATGATGGTCGGTAGATCGTTTATAAATAACACGAACAACATAGGGCCGAGTATGCTTCCTTGAGGTACGCCGGAGGTAACAGAAGACCAACTTGAGGCAACACAATCAATGACTACTCTTTGTGTGCTGCCATTGAAGTAGTCATTGAACCATTCAAGAGTTCGTCCACAAACACCATATTGCTTGAGTTTTGCCAAGATTATGCCATGGTCAACAGAGTCAAAGGCTTTCGCGAAATCTAAATAAATTATGTCAGTTTGAATGTTCTTATCAAGATTTTCTCCAATCTTGTGAAGAACCGGTAGCATTTGTGTTGTACATGATCGGTTACGCAGGAATTCATGTTGACTGAGGGAAATAGAGTTAATTACATGTTCGTAAAGTTGTTTGCATGTAAAACGTTCCCGTACTTTAGCGATAATGGGCAAGAGAGATATTGGCCGGTAATTCTCTGCTGGTTCTTTCAAGCCTTTCTTGTGAACTGGGGTCAAGTTAGCTGCTTTCCACTCAACGGGCAGTCGTCCAACACGTAAAGATTGATTAAACAATTCACAAAGACCTGGTGCAATGCTACGACTACATTCTTTAAGAATGCGTGCTGGTATTCCGTCCGGGCCACAGGCTTTGGTTGCATCTAAATTCAACTTCCTGCACACTCACTTGCAATTCACCGATGGCCGTCACATTTATGGTTTCTTCATCTTGTGTTTCTGCATCCTAATCTCCATTGGTATCAACGTTGGGCTTCGTAAACACCGAGGTAAAATATAAATTAAGAAGTTCAGCTTTCTTAGCCGAGGATTTCGCCGTAACGTCGTTGTACGTGATGTTGGTGCTTTATGGTAAGTCCAGAAAACTTTTGGATTTGTTGAGAAAGACTTTTCTATTTTAGATAGATACTCTTTGTGTTTTCTTTTCACGAGCGACTTGACGATCTTACTAAGTTCTCGTAACTTTTTTTTTCTGGTTTTAGTGTTTTTTTGACGGTACTTTTTTAACGCCAAATATTTCTTGCGGATAAAATAGCGGATTTCGTTGTCTACCCAGGGAGGAGAATTTGTATCTTTTACAGTTATAATTGGGATATGATTTTTTACAGCTGCCAGAAATGCATGTTTCCAGGAGGACCACAGTTGGTCAATATCGCTTGTGTTTTCGACTTCCAAACCCATTTCACCCAGTCTTCTGCTGAGACCTTCAAAGTCAGCTTTCTTTATCTCATAGACCTTGCGCTTTACAGGCTTAGTCCGTTGAAAGTCTCGGTTGATGCTAAAATCTTTTATGAAGTGATCTGTTGGGAACTCACATTCTTCAGGACTTCTAACATATACATCATCGATTACTTCCGGGCAGTTACACCGAACAAGATCTAGTTTGTTCCTGGCTGTGTGTGTCGGACCATCTATGAATTGATATAAAAAATTATCGCCAACAAGATTGCAAAAGATATCACCAATAGTTTGTCCTCCATTGTTAATTGGCGATGCATTATCATATGATCATATGACCAGTCTATGTTACGGAGTTTAAAATCGCCAACGACAATGCAGCAACTTGACTCACTGATGCTCTGAAGAGATGTATTAAGCTGTTGAAGAGGTCCTGGTGTTGAATCAGGAGGACGATAAAAGGTGTATAGTAAGACCGGCTTGCTGTTTGGTTTAATCAGTTCGATCACGACGAGTTCAGTGTCCTGTTGTTCAAGATCTTTGCGACGAGTTGTTCGTATGTTAGGCTTTGAAGCAACCAAGATACTACCTCCAACTCTGTCTTTCCGAAAGATACAATAACCAGATAACAGTTCGCTGTCCATCACAGAATCATTAAGCCAGGTTTCACATACACAAATCACATCATATATACCACTATGTACATGTTGTTGAAACAGAGTAACCTTGCACACATTGGTCAGACTTCCATCGAGTGACACAAACGCTTTCAAACTTCGTGCATTTAGATACAGTACCTTCAGTCCGTTTGTCTTGGGTTGAGTGTTACAGTCTGGAACGCGCTCAGGTGTACCCTCTGGACCAGGATTCAATTCTACGTCGTTTGCCAAGAGGATTAACAATAGCGGCAAAACCGACCTTTGAAATATTTTCAGGCTATTTGAGAATCGAAGAACTGATAGAGAGTTTATGTGTTTCCTCACGCGACGAGCTTGAACAAAACACGGTGATGAAAGAGCTTTCGTTGATGCATAAAACAAGTTTATCTTACTTTCTTCAGTGACTTGAAACCACGTAAAATTAACCACAGAAAGAATAGAAAGTAGCTCAATTTAGCTACAATCATGTTCAATAATAAGAAAAAATCTATTCTAATCAATTCTAGTTTGCGTACGCGATCCAAATTTCTTCAATTAAACTTGCGAGATTGCGTGTTCGTTTGCACTCGCCAGTATCACATATTAAGTATGAACAGATGTCTATCTTCTGTAAAAAACTCGTCCCGCGGTCGCCATCTTATTAGCAAGTTGTGATGGCGTGTGTATGACATGTAATTCGCCATTTGTTACTACGTCATTGCTTTCATGCCCTTTGACCTAATGCCTTGACATTTGCGCAAATGAAAAAAAACATTGGCCTTGCAATGTATGTCAATTAGTTAAACAAATTACTACTAAAATGGCAGAAAAGGCCGCGAGAAAATGCAAAACACTGATAGAAAAGTTGTTCGTGCTGACGCTATCAAACGTCGCCATCTTACAAGCAAGCACGATGGCGTGTGCATGACGTGTACATTTTGGGAAATTTGAGGACACGAAAGCCCTATGAAGTTACACTTCTGGTATATACTTATTCTGTGCCAGTATCAACCGTCCCTTGCTTGCGCGTGCAGGAAAAGACAACGGGAGAGTTCGATTTAGCGTGTAATTCAACAAATTATTCAACCAATAATAAGGATAATTACCAAAAAACCTTATATCTTTAATCCAGGTGACTTTAGCCAATGTTTAGTAAGTTTTTTGCTCAGAAATCCAATACAAAAGTGCAAAAATCCTTAGGATGTTACGGAGCTCCGCGGCGCACGCCCGCCGTGCAGGAGCATGAGCACGAAAAAACTTTAGCTGCGACTGCAAAAACTACCGTTGTAAACAATGTCAGAGAAGCGATGAAAACAAATTAAACTGTTTTCGAGATGTTAACGACAATTTTATCGAGGGGCGTACCGGACGGGGGGATGTATGTGGGGGTGTGATACCCCCCCCCCACGACTTTTCTGAAAATGGTCGGTAGATTGGTATATGTCAGATTGATCGTGGTCTGGGTTTGAAACCAAAGCGGGAAGCGGCGGATCGGTAAATTTTAAAATTTCAAACAACCACAGGGTCGTCTGCAGCACTTTTTTCACCCAGGATTGTACTTTTGTTCATACTCTAGCTATTTCTTCATCTCATCCCCAATAAAAAGGAACAAAATAAATATTCTTACCACTGACGCTTGCAATTGTATACGGAGCAAACATTATTTCAAAACTTGGAGATGAAGTTGTAAAAAGTTAAAAAGTGCGTTGAAAATCTTGAATTATTAGGTGTAAAAACTTCACAATATTTTATTAAATATCCTCTCAGGAAGCACGGAAAATGCACTTCTTTGGCTTCAAAAATGCAAAATTTAGCAACTACCTTATTCCCCTGCATATAGGCGCAGCGCCTATATGCGGATCTTAGGCGATTTTTGGAAAAATTTGGAGTAAAAATTGACGGGTTATAGGCGCATGCTCTATAAAAATTCACTTATAGGCGCACCCTATTTTTGTCTCCTAACCTACGCGCATGGAGTCTGGGTACGAAAATTAGCGAATCCTT
This sequence comes from Trachythela sp. YZ-2020, assembly GCA_016169945.1. NCBI lineage: Eukaryota > Metazoa > Cnidaria > Anthozoa > Malacalcyonacea > Clavulariidae > Trachythela > Trachythela sp. YZ-2020. The sequence continues at coordinate 726,373 of JADLSH010000395.1, forward strand.
TTTAATAGCGGGAAAAACAACGTTAATATAAACCATGATATAAACGGTAAATGCAAATTTAATATTTTTAAAAAACTTTCCAATTTAACAACGTATAAACGGTAACAAGTGCAAATTTAGTATTTTTAAGCAAAAAACAATAAATATCACTAATTATATAAATACAATTTATATTAAAAATTAAAAAGCATTCTGTTCGTGTATGTAATTAACCCGCAAATTTTAACGGGATATAGGGTTGGTAATAGATTTTGCTGGATGCGCGTCCTCGGAACGAATCCGCTTGTATGCAAAATCCGCTTATATGCAAAAGTCGAGTTGACAAAATTGAAGTATTTGCATATAAGCGTCGGCGACTGTAGCAAAAAAAGCATGGACAAACTAAGAAATTATTTTCTTCGTTTACGTCAGCGGGAAAGCCATGCTTTGATTTCTTGCGTCGAAAGCCAGGTATTAAAGTTGTTCTTTGCATTCGCTTAAGATTAGAAAATTGATAACATCTAGCAGGTGCATTTCCGGGTCTATCATATTATTGTAGTTTTAAAGCAGTTACAATCTATTAGCTGTTTCGATGTAATAATGAAACAAGTAATACTTATAATCTCAGAAACAGAGAGACCGATTTAGCACTTCCTACGCCAAAGAAATAATTCGGCAAGATGTCAATTATAATGGGGCCTCTCTTTTGAACAATCTTCCCCATGAGGCAAAAAATGATTTTGAAACAAAGAATGAGTTGAAACTGGCTTGTCAGTACTTGCTAATGTACTCCTTTCAAAACTTTGTAATATTTTACCTTGTAAATAGTTTAAGTTCACGCCCCTCGTAAACCAGCAGAAAATGTTGTTGAGGCTAGCGTGATTAAATAAAGTTTGTATGTATGTATGTATATGTATGTATGTTACGACTATAATATATTTATGTCAAAAAACCCGCGGAAATTAACAATTACAAAATTTACGCTAAATTAGCGCGACAAAAATATCGCCTACAATAATACTCTTCGTTACCCTCCCGGGATTTGATCTCCATAAGGTGAGCAGAAAGTTAAAAAATATTAAACTTAAACATGCATTAAATAATAATTAACAGTTAGTAGTGTCCTTGCTTAAATTACAAATAAAAGTACGTCCGAATGTCAAGAGTTCCCTTACTGATGTTCTAATTCTCTCCAGTATTGCCCATGCATCGAACTTCTAAGGGTATCAGATGCTGAATAGCTCTTTGTAGTACAGTAATTTTTTCATGTCCTGGAGCAGCCAGAACACTGATCTTGGCTGCTCGAACTACTCCATCTTTGCCTCCAAGTAACTCAACAACTCCCGCTAATTTCCAATAACAACGTGCCGTAGAATCGTCCTTAAGAATCACTAGTTCATCCATAGCTATATCTCCGGATTTCCATCCGATATTCGATTTCTTTCTTGCACTTTCGCGTAATCCTAAAAGGCACTCTCTACGCCATTGACGAGAAAAGTTTTAAAGCAGTCTGTAATGGTACAGTTTGGTATGTACTTGCAACATTCGAATATCGTTGGTTCGGTGTTATTGGTATGTACCGTCCGTACACCAGGTCTGTCGGCGGGAGTGGATAGGCTGGACCTTCGTCGTCTGCGTACACATAAGTCATTTAGCGACGTAAAAAATAAAAATAAAACTACGTAAAAATCGTCAAATTGAGCGGAAAAATCCGAAATGTGGTTTCTTGACTGAGCGGGCTGGCGTGTTCATATGGGAAATATTTCATCCCGCCTACATATGGCATCGGCTTACACAGGCGGGATCTCGCCAAGCGGGCAAGCAGCTAGCTTTCTCATATTAACGCGATGTAAATGCATATAGTAAAATTACCAGGAGGCGAGACCATAGCTAGGTAGACAGGACGTCTTGGTAAGCGGAATCATATGGACAGGTCTTCAATTAGTATACGAGATGAAACAACATGCAAAATTTTGTCATTGTACAAAGAGTTGACATGATCAGCAACGCAACGGAACGCAACGCAAACACGTACAGTTAAGCGCGATCAGAAGTATACGATTATAAGAACAAAGCCTGGTTCTCACTAGGAATTTTTCACAGCAAACCTGACCTATAAGTGATCGAGCGAATGGTATATCAACATATAAATTCAAATGGCTTCACAAACCAATGGCATACTATTACGGATCAGCTCATAAAATAAACACCAGATGGTTTAGTTGACTATGAAGAGGTACATATGTTTCGATCCCTCTAAATGGGTGACACAATTACAGTGACAAATATAAATTTGTATACTCCAGCATTTATCCATGACTATCGTGTCTAATTGATGTACCAATCATGGGCGGACTGGCCAGTCGGGCTCACTTGGCAAAACGCCTGTGGGCCTCCTGTTTGTGGGTCCCTTTGGGCACCTTGAGATGGGCCTTAACGTTATGCATAAACGCTAACTTTTCCAGTTTAATCATATGTGTCTAAGCGGCATAAACCTCATGGATCTCGCGCTGACGCGAGGACCTCCGCGCTCTCTTAATATTGCATAGTACATGTTCTTTTATAAAAAGCATTGGGCTTTGGGAAAGGAATGGCTCAAAACGTGCTGCTTTAAAATCTATGGGCAAGTACAGGCAAAACACTACCGGTTATAGCTGTGTCGTTAAAAAGATAAGATAATTCAATTAGGGGGGGGGGGGCTTCTACACCATATTGCCCGGGTCCCTCTGAGGAAGCCAGTCGCCCCTGGGACCAACTACTAACACAATATGCCAAACACATGCAACATTATAATGGTTACTGTAATTTACTGACCAACAAAGCTAAGCCCTACACGCCCAATGAAGCTGTTATGCTTCTTACAATATATTTTACCTGGGCTGGGCTCAACGGCGAAAATCCATCTCAAAAATTGAGGGGGATGGAGACTGGTAATAGTTATGGAGGCATGTAACATGTTTAAGGTTTTCAGGGCATTTCCCCATCATTTATAGACATTTCACGACAGGAGCGTAACTTGGGTCCAAGCATTAGGGGTTACCACGCCCTTTGGTCTGGCAAAAGGGCCAGCCAAAACTAAAATTGTCTATTGGGGCCCAATGCCGCTAGCACGAGGGCACCAGTGGGTATGCGGGCATGCACGCCCAGAAAATTTTGAAATCTAGTGTTTCTGAAACGCCATTTCATGCACTTTGGGGGAAGATTTTACAGAATTCTGATGATCAGAACATGTCGTATCAACAAAACTGAAAAAAAGTGAGGGGATAATTACATATTGATCACCCTCTTCCCAAATATTGGGGAGGATTTTTCCCCCTCATCCCCCCCAGGATTGAAGCCCTTGCGCAACAATAACTTGTGGCAATGAAGTCATCTTCGAGAGAATCAGAAGCAATGTGGCGGTTTCACGCGTGGTCGAACGGAATGTGGAAAGGCATCGCTCGTGAGAGTAATTTCGAACGAGAGTTGTATTTGTTTAAACGTCAGCAACTAAGTTAATATTGCATTCAAATCCTTTTGAATCATCAAAATTAGCCGTTTAATAACGATAACTATTCTTTTGATCACATTAGATCAAAGAGGTCAATTTTTGTCACTCGGTATCTGCAAATTTGAATGATTATAAGAATACAATAATTTTAAATTGAAGTAAAATTTGGGTCGGACATCTTTTCCCTTGCTACTGTACCTAGGAAAAGAAACTTAATAATATGTTCTCAAGAATTTTGTCCAAGGTTTTTTAAATAAAAGGTGGGGAAAATCAGTTATGAGAGGAAAAATTAGTTATGCAGTATATTTCAGTGAAGTGTATGCGACGTTTGAGAAGTCAGGTTTGCTGTTACCAGACACCAACACTTTATTTTTTGTCGGAGGTTTTCACCATGATTCTCTTTGGTTAATATCAGATCCTCAAAAAAAGAATTTTGGCCACAAAAGGCCTATCTTCACTGCTAATCCGAAGTTTCTCGGAAGAGTGTTGGGATCTTTACTGAATCCATATTACATATTGAAACAAGCTAAAATTAATATCATGCACCAGTTATCATAGCAACATAAAAAAAACATTTTCTCAGGTGCGTAACTCCATGTTCGTAAATATATGGAGCCTTCTGATTCGCTATTCGCGAGGTCCGTATCACACGAAATGTACCTTTTCTGTTTTAGGGCCAAAATAAGCATGGGAATGAAGACAATATTAACATTTAAAAATAATACCCAAAAAGTTCGAAAACTTGACCTAAAGAAAATGAAAATAAAATACTAAACTGAATCATTATAATATATATTGGACTCCGTACTAAGCAGGATGCACACCGGAATTAACTTTATCCTGACCAAAGTGCGGAAAAAGAACCACATATTTTTACTGTGGTTGTTTTGTTTTAACTACCCATGGAGTATTCAGCTACTCTTAAAAGTCGAATAATATACGTTAATACAGAAAGAGTTGAACATACCACTTTTCCTTAAACACCAAAAAAACACGTGTTGAAAAACACGTTCAACTGCAGTGTATTACATGATTTTTTGACTCATTTGTGTTATAAATTTTTCATAAAAGATGTCAACAAGGGCCAGAAAGTGTTCTCGCCATGATATGTTAAGCCAGGCTACGTATTAAAACATTTTTCAAAGATGTTATTATCGTAAAACGACCAGAAAAATAAAGCATATTAATCAGCATACCTTCTTGGTTGTGTTTTGGGTGGAAACCAGATTATGCCTTGTGATGTTTTTGATCACCAAAGAACAACACGAACCTTTTCTTGCCGAAGCAACGGATTGGTAAAACGCCGAAACCCCAGGCCAAAACTATTTGTTTGCTAGGCTTTGTATAGCTACTAGAAACTTGAAAATTGTGTGTGTATATCTACTGAAAATATTGCCAGTTTTCGTAAGCGTGTTGTATATATTTGTTAGCGTTGCTTAAATTATACGCAACGCCACTGTCACTGGTCTCAATCATAGTTCGCAACACTGGAATATTTATGATCGAATTTACCTTATATCGACCTTCGGTCTCGGGCTCCGCTTCTGACACCCTGGGAAAATAGTTTTCCAGTACGGATTCCCAACAGCCGGTAGAGAACATATATAAATTTTAGCCTATATTTCTTATGATCGAATTTCTCAATTTTGGTTAAATATTATTCGATTATTATTGAAGGTCAATTTCAGTATCAGTTCTATATGCTGTTCTGCCTAGAGTTCCAATTAGGGCCATCGCCTATACTTTTTAGGTTTCTTATCATTTGTTTGTGTTGTAAGATTATTGTAAATAGCTCGTATAAGTTCGTGAGATGCCTGTTTTCAGTATTTTCAATATACTTCAGTTATTTTTTATTGTATGTCTCTAACTTTCATTGTATGTATCTTTGCCGTTTTTATACAAAATAAAACAATTATTAATAGCTTTCCTGCGTGAGTACAACTGTTGAATCGAGGCGTGCGTTATATTTGAATGAAGTTACTCTCGCGAGCCATCTGTACGCAGCTGCAATAGCTGTGTATTCGCAAGTGTATCCATTCTGTGTGTGATGAAGTCATCTTCGAATGAATCGTGAGCTACGTCGCGGCTTCACCCGTGGTAATATAGAAATACAAATACGATGCAGATTAGCAATGATGATGCATGTTTATGTTGTATGTAATACTCACTTCATAATTACACTGCATGGCCCGAAGGGGTCAGTGTTTAATTTTAAAATGCTCTCGTCTGTTTTGATCGCCGTCGTCGTCATCGTCGTCGTTTTTTTTGGGTGTCGCACACTTGCACATCCACAGACACCCGTATACGCAGAAAAAAAATTTGGGATCACTTTACGGCTTGGTTACCAAGCACTGACCTATATAAGTATTAAGGACCACTAACTTAGTAACTTTACGTTTATTGCGACCAGCGAGCAAGCACCAGCGAGCTGGCTGGGAGCATCCTAATCTTTGCGAATAAAATTTAAATATTCCGCTGGCTTCGGATTACCCCTGGACAGGATTAAGCCCGGCTCAAGATTTTTGTCTTTTGAAAAAGCAGCCGGAAGAAATTGTTGTAAATTAGTAGCTTAGATTTATTCATTACAGGAAGTTAGTGTTTCGCATGATTTCGTAGCAAAATGAACCATGTCTACCGTCTACGCAGTTCAATCATTGCCAATGTGCAAATACTATACTACAAATACAATTATTTATGAAGGTATTTTGCCAAATTGAAACTGCACCCAGGGCTTCGAAGGCTGGAAGGCGAAAACGTTCCTTACAAGATAGAAAAATAAGCCGCAGTGAGTTTATAATTATGACCTACTGACTTGTGTCTTAGACTCTTAGTTCGATCACGCAAAGATATCCTATATTACCTATTATTATCCCCGGAAATGATGTTGACAGTCAAAGCAACCCTGGCTATACTGTAACGAATAAAGTGGTTGCTGTGGAAAAAACAACAAACATGAATAACATGACATAGGATAATAATATAATATATCACGCATTTCTATTCTAACAATTTACCGTTCAGTTCTTGCTATAGCTATAGAAAACGAATATAGTTTATTATACATTCAAACTCTATTCTCGTTTCTGATTGGTCAAAAAGCCCCGGATAATTCTCAATGTACGGTAGTTTTCTCGTTACTTCCGCTGGTGACGTCATCAGCGTCCAATAATAGTGTTTTAGGATCGAACTTCGATCCAAAAAACTATTATTGGACGCTGTCGAGCTCAAGTCCCCAGAGCAGTCGGCAGCTTATATAAAAGCCCGCGAAATTTTGAAAGCCAAAACAAAATGCAGCATGAGTGTTTACCATTATTCTTGTTATGTAATATAATGCCATTCGTACATTCATATATTTAGGTCGAAGTCTTCTCTTATTGCATAGCAATGTAGATGAAGTTACCTTAATATTCTATACAATATTGTCCAAGATTATAGCTACAAACACAAACGCAAGACCATTCACATATGAGCTGGGAAAAATTAGTTATGCTGGGAACAATTGTTTATGCAGGTTGCAGGAAGAGTTTGCACCAACTTGACTTTTGAGAAGTCCCTGCATTTTAACTCTGCAGCCGACAAGTTTCCACTGTGGAGGAAGTGTCAGTTTACTATTACCCTTTTTGGCTAATCTCATTCCCTCAAAAACAATTAGGGTCGGAACAATGTGTTTTCCTCAATATTTTTAATCTTATCAATTGCCTTAATTGTGTAGTAAATTCTTGGAAATAGCCCACAAATCATAAAATGATTTTAACCGCTGTAATTCATTTTAAAGCAGCTGCGACGTTCTTTGCAAGCAATTTTTTAGTGTTTTTGATGAACTTCATACATGTCTCCATTTTTTGTTATGTATCTTTGCCGTAGCTATACAAAATATTGACATTATAAATTGTTGAAAAGATTAAGTTTCCCTCGTGAGTAGAATTGTTGAATCGATGCGAGTGCATTATTTCGCTGAGTTTCCGCTCGAGCCATGGCCAACGATGTCCAACAACAGTAACATGTGGCAATGAAGTCATCTTCAAGTGAATCAGAGGCTATGTGGCGGTTTCACGCGTGGTGAAGGCACTTTGGACGGAATGTCGAAAGGCATTGCTCGTGAGAGTAATTCGAACGGGGTGTGTATTCGTTTCTTCTACGAAAGTATCGAGCGAAAATCTTGAATGGCCGTTAGTGTTTTATACTGTTTTAGCAAATAAATAGAAAATAAATAGAATAGAAAATAAGTAAATATTCTCAAAAATGTTGTCCAAGGGCAAGGCCTTTTAGATATTAAATGGGAAAATTAGTTGTTCGAGGAAAAATTAGTTATTCAGGATACTTACTTGCTTTGTCGGAAGTGCTCACTATTATTCTTGTTGTTAAATCAAACCCTCGAATATATCATTTTGAACGCAAAAGGCCTAACTTCATTGTCAAACCGAGTTTCTGTGGAGAGTGTTAGAATATTCACTGTATCCATATTATATATTGAGGTAAGCAGAAATATCACCGTTTATCATGGTTATATAGAATTTGTTACCTTTAGCCTATATTTTATATCAATTTCTTAATTTTTAAATCTCGTCGATTATGATTGAAAATAAATGTCCGTATCAGTTCTAAGCGATTCTCTCTAAAGTTCCAGTTAGGGCCATCGCCCATATTCACGTGTTGTCGAAATGTGTTTTCTTCAATATTTTTTAATCTTATCAATTGCCTTAATTGTGTAGTAAATTATTGGAAATAGCCCACAAATCATAAACTGATTATAACCGCTGTAATTCATTTTAAAGCAGTTGCGACGTTCTTTGCAAGCAATTTTTTAGTATTTTTGATGAACTTCATACATGTTTCTGTTTTTTGTTATGTATCTTTGCCGGAGCTATACAAAATATAGACATTATAAATTGTTGAAAAGATTAAGTTTCCCTCGTGAGTAGAATTGTTGAATCGAGGCGTGCGCATTATTTCGCTGAGTTCCAAAGATGTCCAGCAACAGTAACATGTGGCAATGAAGTCATCTTCGAGTGAATCAGAAGCTATGTGGCGGTTTCACGCGTGGTGAAGGCACTTGAGCGGAATGTCGAAAGGCATTGCTCGCGAGAGCAATTCGGACCGGGTTTGTATTCGTTTACTCCGGCGAAAGTATCGAGCGAAAATCTTGGATGGCATTTAGTGTTTTTCTTCACTGTTTTAGCAACCTATCTTTCATTGAATCAAACAATCCTGTCACTCTAGTCAAAATCAACCTACTGACCGTTTGATTAAACCAATTATTTATTTGATAGGCCGTTATTTGGCTATCGTTTATTAACTTGTTTAAACGTCAGCAACTAAGTTAGTATTGCATTCAAATCCTATTGAATCATCAATATTTGATTTGCCCTTTCAGAATGATAACTTTTCTTTTTATCACATTAGATCATAGAGGTCAATTTTTGTCACTCGGTATCTGCAAATTTGAATGATTTTTGTATAAAAATACAATAATTTAGAATTTGGGTCGCACATGTTGTCCCTTGCTACTGTACCTAGGAAAAGAAACTTAATAATATATTCTCAAGAATATTGTCCAATGTTTTTTAAGTATTAGATGGGGAAAATTAGTTATGAGAGAAAAAAATAGTAATGCAGCATACTTGAAATGTTTGCGACTTTTGAGAAATCGGGTTTGCTGTTACTAGACACAAGCACTTTATTCTTTGTCGAAAGTTTTCACTATTATTCTTTTTGGTAATATCAGATCCTCAAATAAAAAATTTTGACCACAAAAGGCCTATCTTCATTCCTAAAGCGAAGTTTCTCGGGAGAGTGTTGGGATCTTTACTGAATCCATATTAGATCTTGAGATGAGCTAAAATTAATATCATGCACCAGTTAGCATAGTAATATGATAAAAAAAATGTGCGTAACTCCAGGTCCGTAAGTATATGGAGCCTTCTGATTCACTATTCGCGAGGTCCGTATCACACGCTAGGGACATTTTCTGTTTTCGCGTCAAAATAAACAGGAATGAAGGCAATATTAACATGTAAAAATAATAACCAAAAAGTACGAAAACTTACCCTAAAGAGAGTAAAAATCAAACAACTAAACTGAATCAATATAATATAAATATATGGACTCCGTACTAAGCAGGATATATACCGGAATTAATTTTATCCTGACCAAAGTGCGGAAAAACACGTTCAACTGCAGTGTATTACATTGACTCAATTGACTCATGATTTAATGACTACTGAGAATATTGTCCTTTTTCGTAAGCGTGTTATATATATTTGTTAGCGATGCTTAAATTATACGCAATACCACTTTCCCTGAACTCAATCATAGTTCGCAACACTGGAATATTTATGATCGAATTTAGCCTATATCGAGTTCCAATTAGGGCCATTTCTTAATTGTGATGTATGTATGTAGCTCATGTATGCTGTATGTATGTTAAATCCCTATGTGATCATCCTGGTTGTTTAAGCATGGTGGCATTAGACCTAGGCGGATGATTTTCTTATCCTTCTTAAATTTCTCTGAGAACACATCTGGTTGAAAGATTTGAGATGTGGATGTCTGTTTAAAGAGGACATGAATTTTTCTAAACCTCACACTTATTCTTCAATTGGATCAACTACACAGCCAATAGAAGCAAACAAATCGACATACCTGCTGTTCCTCGCCACTGCCTTCCAGATAACCTGTTAATGTTTGAACTATATAAAGCGTACATCCCCAATATTGCCTATCTCTGGTTTCCGAACACTCCTGAAGAGGTCACATCTATGATTTTTGCACTTTTTTCTCGTGCATTGTCAATTAATATCTGCACATAGGGGAAATGGTGAGGATGTTATCACCAAGAAATGCTTTATACAGCAATCAATTGAAGGAGACAAGAAAAGCCTAATTGATAGAGGCGTTTACTTCTGAAACAGGCTGGCAACGCTATCATGGTACGCTCCCCATCTGGTTTCTTGTAAGCAATTTCCCTATTATGCAGATACTGACGGATAATTCACCCGAAAATGCGAAAAAGATTTTCCGATAACCAAAGGTAAGCCCTATTGTTCAAGCCATATTGCGTAATCACTGTATATTCAAGTTATTTCTCGAAAAGATTAACAACGAACATGTCGATGTATTTGCCTCTATTGACTGGTATTAAATTGATCTAATTGCATAGTAAGTGTGAGGTTAGGAAAGTTCACATGCTCTTGAAACAGACATCCACATCTCCAATCGGTCAACCATGCTCAAGAAGTGGTGTTAGGAGAGAAATTTAAGAAGGATGAGAAAATCAACGGCCTAGGTCCGATCTCACCACGCTAAAGCAACCAGAATATCACATAAGAAGATCAAGCTATACTTCCTACATTCTCAGAACTGGAGAATTGGACTTTAGGATGAATTTTTGATGATTACAAAATGAAAATTGCGCTAATTTGCTGGTTATGATGCTACTTTGTTCCAAATGCTATGTCTAAAAGCGAACCTAAATGTATGAAATAAGAGACATTAGGCAGGCAATATTTCCATAACATCGAAATACAAGCAGCCAAATTGACCAAAATAACTAACTTCCATAACGCCCCTTATTGTGTGATAATACCCCCATATTTGGCCCGAATGAGGCTAAATGCATGAAAACAAGGCATAACACCTACTTAGTCTATAAATAACATCGATTAATTGACCAAAATTAATAACTTTTATCACCTACCTCGTCCGATGACGTCATCTCATATTTTCACCAAAACGAGGGTGAACATGGCAACGAGGCAGGCAACCACACTTACTCCCCATATAACGTCGATTTTTGATATCTGCACATCCAACTTGACCAATATCACTAACTTTCATAACATTCCTTGTTGGAGACATCATACTCTAATATGCACCAAACGAGGGTAAATGAATGAAAACGAGGCAGACGTCCCCGCTAATTCTCCGTATAGTATCGATTTTTAAATTCAGCGCATCAAACTTGACTAGAATCAATAGCTTTCATAAATTACCTAGTGGGGTGACGATGCACCTTCTCGGACGGTTGAAGTGAGATAAAATCACTGAGATATACAATGCCTGGAGGACCTGTCACTAATATCAGCCAGGCAGAAAAGTGAAGCACAAAACATGGCGGATTTCAGCTTGCTGAGGCCAGATATGGTCCCAAATGCCCATGGTAATAACCACTGACAACAGCGATACAATGCTTCGACAGACTCCCTCACCATCCTGATTCCACAAATATTTTATGCTTTCCCTATTAAATTCCCTTGTTTTTTTAGCAAAGAAATCTTGAAGTTTTTCTCCTATTTTGCCTATTTTACAACGTCGAGGAACGATTGCTTTTTCGTTCCATATGTGGATGCAACAATTCATTATAAAGGAAGAATATTGCTTCAGTGTTTCTCATCGATAACTCCCGGTAAGATTTAAATTTACTTTCGACACTTTGACACTTTCTTGATTCCTATTTATACTCAGACTTGGATAGAAATAAAACAGGCATAAAAACCTTGTAAATATAAACAAAACCTTGTTATTTTGATTCAGCGCTGGCTATGTTGCTTGGGACTTTGTGTTTTTAATTAGTTTTAAAAGTTTTAATTAGTTTTATATGGATTTATACTTGTTGAGTTGTTGGTTTTTACAATCCTTTCATAAATGATAAATACAGATTAATATGGTGTCAAAATCTTTACACTTGCCATAGGCTTTGCAACCATTTATTAAACCCCGGATTAAATGTAGTTGTGTATATAATATAGCTATAAGTTAGCTAGATTTTGTATGTAATGGAATATCAACCATTTCAGCATCCTGAACAAAGTAGTTTTTTTTTTTAAATTGATGTCCTATTAGGCAGGCACCCTATAGACATCTTAGTAGATTTTGCTATAACCTATTAGCTAGGAATTGTCTGACGCCTGATGATTTTACTCTGTCTAATGCCAGACGATTTTGCTCGTCCGTGGAAGAGTACTGCCAGTTAATGGGTTAATAAAATATATAGCAATAGATATACCCACTTTCCCCTCCAGATGGCAGAAATTACTCCATAGTCGAAATCTGGATCTTTTCTCTCCAAAATGAGGGCTTTGGCTGGAACTTGGAACTGAGTTCTGGTGCATGCCATTCCCAACTAACCAAAGTAACTTTTCATTTCTCATTTCAAATACAGACTACAGCTGTGACACTGTGATATGTTGAGCAAAAAATATTCTTAACAGGTCATGTATGGTATCATACATAGTTAACATAGATGTGTATGATATTACTGTGGTATTAGGATGTATACTGTAGTAATATGGTGTGACTGTCCTCTTCTATTTTAAAGAAATTATCTGTTGTTGATACCACAAGAAATGGTACAAGGCATAAAAATGCTGAACAGATGGAGCAAGGTCATAGTAGACCATTCCGATACGAAGTTACAGTAAAACTCAGTGGCATACCGAGTTCACTGGTGGGCGTATGTGCCCATTCCAAAATTTACCGATGACATAGGGCCAAAAAAAATAATGTCGCGTTGGTTACTAGCAAGCATGCAATTTTTATTATTCTGTTGTGCATTTTATTACTTCACGTGCATGGTCAATTTACTGACAATTTACTCAACAACTCGGTATGCCACTGATAACATCATAGCGTGATCATACAGTTTGGTTCTTAAAATTATTTACAGTACTGCTATTTAGTAATTATTCTTTGTAAATATCAAATTAAAATTAAACAAATTTTATGAAGCTTTTGCTTCTTCGATTTTCAAACATGTTGCATGTTTCACCAAATACAGAAGGGACTGTGCTAATTTTGGGATAAATTCTGGAATGAATGAGAATAGATTACATATACATTCATACAACATAATATACTTTCAAACAACAGAAACATAAAATTGACAAGGGGGGAGGGGAAAAAGAATACAAAAGAATGTGATCCAAATCCTACACTTTAAGCTAGGAACACCACTCCAGAATTATGGGTGGATTGGGCAAAGTTACTCCATTAGTTTTCACTCAGGAGTAGTGGAAGGTTAACAAGCTACTGCATTGTCTAGTGACCCTTTAAGAATATGTTGCTCAATCAATGTGATAGTCATAACTTATCAGAGACACAGGAACTACAATCGCAGTGCTTCCAATAAGGAAAGCATTCCCCAGCCCAACTTAAGAAATCTTTGAACAGTTATCTAGGCAGAAATTGCATTTCCAAGATCTGCTGCCCCTGTCACCCTGAACTTCTAGCACGCTATGGCTTTAATATGCATAGGTTTTCTTTCTACAAATATATACTCAATTTAAATATAAATATTAAAGCCCAGCAAATGACTTTCAAACAAGACATTTAAAATAAAAGAGTAAAATTTATTTGCTTACGTTTCGTTGTTTACATAAACTTTACTCTTTTATTTTAAATGTCTTGTTTGAAAGTCATTTGCTGGGCTTTAATATTTATATATAAGTTGCGCTTTCCGCCTGGCGTGTCAATCGCTACTATTCTGAAATATATACTCATTCCAAAAGTTTCGAAACGCGAATATGATTCGAATATCTATATTTCTTAATTGGTAAACCTTTTCACAGAAATATTTCGTATACATTTTTAAGTATTTCATCTTCCTAACGAATTAACCGGCCAACCTTAGCTTGCTTTTCCTTGGTTATGCTAAACATAAGTATATTTGATGATTTTCACCCTAAACTTGGTGATTATACTTATATATTTTGACTTCTGTTGACAACAAAAACCAAAAGGACTTTAATCTTCTGCATGCATATTGTTATTTAATCCATTTTTCACCCAGTGTATGAATTGCGGGAAGGAATTGAAATACCACGAAAGATGCCATACCTCTCTTGTTTGAATAAAACAGAGCGCTTTCTATATTGCCAGTAACTTAGGGGATTATTTATTGACATACAGTATACCTAATTATTCTATAGTTTCAACAAAAATGAAATTAGCTGGTGCAGTTGTGTTGTTATTGGTTATTTATACAAACTTGTCTTCTGCAAGAAGCATTCGTTCTGAAGATGTTCAAGCTGATGAGGTAGGATTGGATTAGGAAGAATAAAAACAATCGGCCATCTCCAAAAGATACTAAATATGTTCTTATGATGTGTATTTTAGGTTCGAAGTCAAATTTGAAAACACTTCCTAAAATGTCATATCGTCAATTTCATTCGAAGTGATGATATTTCCCGAGGGGTTTTGCCCCGAAGGAAATATCATCACTGAAGGTAATATATTCCCGAATCCCCCAAGCGGAGGGTCTATAAATGATATATTATATCGAAAAAAATACCCCTAAAAATTCATAAAATCCATAAAAAAATATCTTAAAAAATGATAATATTAAACAATCTCCATTTTTTAATAGCTATGCTAAACGCGTGGTTTCCACGCGTGATGCGTGAGCGTGAGATACTATAATATCCCATGGCAGATCTGCGTGGGATACTATAATATCTCACGCTGCATTGCGAAATCATGGATTTGGGTGAAATACCGTAAAAATCACAGCGCCACGTGGTACAAAAGCTGTTTTTTGATTGACAATTTAAAGTGGAGGTATAATATTATGTGATAGTCTATTCCCAACACCAGATAATTTATTCAGCTAAATAGCAGGTAATTTCGTTAATGGCACTTGATTTCTCTTGTTAGCGAAATATTCCTTTTCTTTAAACAGATAGAAAAAGATCAGAGAAATACCCTGACTGGAAGTGAATCTGACACGGATGATGCTCGTCGTACCGTCTGTGCCAAACCTTGCAAGGATGGGAAGAGATGGTAAAAAATAGCTTCAACACGGTGTTTGATGCATGTCACAAACTTTATAATATAAATAGGTTTAATGTAGGCTATGTGTACGTTTACAGTGCCTATATGAAACGAAATTATTTTTCTCGGCATATCTAGTTGCTCCAGATACGAATGGGCATGGTATTAATAGTTACAACCAAAATATAATTTATGATTTTCCCGTAATGTGCATGCATTTCTCGATTTTTGTTGGCAAAGTATAAAGCGGTCACGATTTTTTAGCATTTCAAAGTATTTACTCTGCCTAATTTCAATACTATTTTACCTATAAACTTGCTACAATTACTTCTATTATTTTCACACACCGAACACAGAGATGTCAGTTAGAAGGTATGCTTTCAGATCAGAGAAAAATAACTTTTTGTTCGAATAACTAATTCGTTATTTTGAACGAATAGTCCAAATAGATACTTATTATCTTTCGCACTTAACAGAAACGCCCCTCTCCACCCTTTCAATGTTGTGTTTGTGGCTATCTGTCTTAGTCTAGTGATGGCATAATCAAAACTGGTAATCAGAACAGCAACATTGAAAAGGGGGAAGGGCCGAGGGATGTCGAGATTGTTCTTAATATTTCATTATGCAAACTACAACACGAGAACTGTAAGGGTCGATTAGTGGTACGCGCGAAAATCTGTACATCATGTTATATGTCTATCTTAAAAATATACTTGCACAAGAAATTAATGTTTCTATTTACTTTTCGGAAGATATTATACCAAATATTTTCTACAATATCTATTGTCCAATATCTGACAGATATTTGTTGGGGAAATGTAGTTATGCAGGATACCAAATGTACTTGCAACTTTGCGATTTTTGATAAGTACATGTATGACTATATACAACTACACGCATATGGACAGCAGCAGACAGTTTTACTCGTTTCAGAAGGTTTACCACAAGCAAACTATGGATTTGCCTTCAATACCTGCATGTGTAATATATGAAGTTAATATAAAAAGCATACTTAACTGCAATATTTTCGAAGACCCTCACATTGGTTATGCAGTTTACTGGAAGTATTTGCGCCGTTCAGATTCATCAGAAGTATTGCATTTGACTTTGTAGGAAGAGTTTACTAGTAATCATAAATAGCTTTACCTGGAATATAGTTTCAGTCGGACAGGTTTTCCCTCGTAATGCGATAAAAAGAAAGATAATGAAATTCTATATAAACAATGTTATTGAAGGGTTTCAAGTATTAGATGGAAAAATGAGGTATGTGGAGAAAAATTAGTTATGCAGGACACTTTTTAGACTTTTGAGAAGCAGTTGTATTTTAAAATAGCTTTCCATTTTGCTTGAAATGTTTACATTATTCTCCTAGCTTGCATGGTCAGCTCTTTTTCCTGGAATGTGAAATAGAATCGAAAGGTTGTAGGTTCAAACACGAATGCGATGTTCTTCAGCTCCCTTAAACATACGGGAAAATTATTTATGCAGCAGCTGGGAAAATTTGTTTGGCTGGATGCCAAAGTGTTTATACCTTTTCGGCTTTGAAAATTACCATTGTTTTTGTTATGTAATATAATGCCATTCGTACAAGCATATCGAAGCGTTCTCTTATTGTATAGCAATATAGATGAAGTTACTTTAATATTCTATACAATATTGTCCAAGATTATGCGAGGAAAAATTAGTTATGCAGGATAATTAAAGTGCTTGCGACTTTTAGACGGCCGACCATGCAACACTTAAAAATGTTCTAAAAAATTTGTTTGATGGCATTTTTTGTTACAAGCTGCCAGATAGCATTTTTTTTAGATTACACATTGGCGAACAAGATTATATATGTTGGTACTTCTGGTATATAAAAAAACATTTAAGCGGGTAGCACGATTTTCGTATCCTATTTTGAGATCTTAACGCTCAAAAATGTGGAAATTCCCTAATTAATGCTATTAAGTTGCTATTTTGCCAATTTTAACTTTCTTTAACTGAAAACTGACTTGGAAAATCGTACATGTCGCTTATATGTCTTATATATACTTCTTGCGAACTTTCGTATGGCAGAGTTTATTTTTATGGAAAGTCAGCGAACTTGAAAAATATCGAAATTCTGAAATCTTCGGCTGAAAAGCCAACATCAGGCGTGCCAACACATATAATCTTGTTCAACAATGTTTAAACTATAAGAAAATGCTAGTGGCAGCTTGTAGCAAAAATGCCATCAGAGTCTAACTTTCAGATCCTTGGCCGGCCGTCTATTTTTGAGAAGTTAAGTTTGCTGTGTGACACAATATGCGCGACAAATATGTGTGACACCGTATGTGTGACAAATATGTGACACCAGCACATATTTGCTTTGTCGGAAGTGCTCACGATTATTCTTGTTGTTAATATCAAACCCTCGAATATAAAATTTTGACCACAAAAGGCCTAACTTCATTGTCAAACGCAAGTTTCTATAGAGAGTGTTGGAATCTTTATAGTATCCATATAACATATTGATGTAAGCAAGTGCGAAAATCCATCTCGAAAAGGGGCGGGGTGCATGATTCTCCATAGTTGTGCGCGGCGCAAGCAAAAGAGGTATCTGAAAAGGCAGTACTTGTTCTGTTGCACCGGAGGCGCGACACACCTTAAAGGGGGTCCTGGGTCTCTGAAATGCCCTTTCCTTCATTTTGAGGGAAAATTTAAGCTTTTAGAGAATTCTATATAATTATAACAATAAACGTCATAACAATTAAACACACCACTGTTCTTGTTCACAACAAAATGCCTTTCTTTCACACTTTTGTGTTTACAACAAAATGCCTTTACACAGACTCTAGGATCCTCCAGGCGGTACAGTAGTCGTGAAAACGGTTAATTTTACCGGTTATCGCCTGATAAGGAGAACCTAGGGATGGAGCCATTCTTGAGGCATGTAACACATTTAATGTTTTCAAGGCATTTCCGCATTATTTATAAACATCCCCCGACGGAGGCGTAACTTGGGTCTTAGTGTTAGGAGTGTGGGTATGTTTTGCCCGACGAAAGGGCGTAAAGGGGCCGGCCAAAACCAAAATTGTCTATTGAGGGCCACGCTGCTAGCAGGATTGCGCATGTACAGAAGACTGTAGGGGGTATAGGGGCATGCCCTCAGAACAAAATTGAAATCTAGAATGTCTGAAACGCCATTTCGTACACTTTGCGGGATGATTTTACAGAATTCTGATGATGAGAACATGTTGTATAAGCAAAAGTGAGGTGGATGATGACATATTGATTCCCCTCTGCCCAAAAAGTGTGGGGATTCGTCTCCCCCATCCCACCAGGATTGACGCCCTTGGAGGTATGCAGATGGTTATATAGAATTTGTTACCTTTAGCCTATATTTCTTATTAATTTCTTAATTTTTAAATCTCGTCGATTGTCATTGAAAATAAATGTTCATATCAATTCAAAGCGGTTCTCTCTAAAGTTCCAGTTAGGGCAATCGTCCATATTCACGTGCGGTCGAAATGTGTTTTCTTCAATATTTTTCAGTCTTATCAATTGCCTTAATTGTGCATGTAGTAATTTAAGGAAATAGCCCACAAGTCATAAACGGAAATTGACTGCTGTAATTAATTTTAAAGCAGTTGTGACGTTCTTTGCAAGCAATTTCTT
Source organism: Trachythela sp. YZ-2020 (assembly GCA_016169945.1). Lineage (NCBI taxonomy): Eukaryota > Metazoa > Cnidaria > Anthozoa > Malacalcyonacea > Clavulariidae > Trachythela > Trachythela sp. YZ-2020. The sequence goes on from JADLSH010000395.1 coordinate 745,247, forward strand.
TAGTATTTTTGATGAACTTCATACAAGCTAGTCTCTATTTTTTATTATGAATCGTTGCCGTAGCTATACGAAATATAGATTTTATAAATTGTTGAAAAGATTAAGATTCCCTCGTGCGTAGAATTGTTGCATCAATGCGTGCGCATTATTTCGCTGAGTTCCCGCTCGAGCCAATGATGTCGAGCAACAGTAACATGTGGCAACGAAGTCATCTTCGAGTGAATCAGAAGCAATGTGGCGGTTTCATGCGTGGTGAAGGCACTTGAACGGAATAACGAAAAGCATGGCTAGTGAGAGTAATTCGAACGGGGTTTGTATTCGTTTACTTCTGCGAAAGTATCGAGCGAAAATCTTGAATGGCAATTCGTGTTTTTTACTGTCTTAGGAACCTATCTTTCATTGAATCAAACAATCCTGTCATTAATTAAAAATATATCGATGATTGAAGCCAAAATCAGCCTACTGACAGTTTGTTTTAACCAATTGTCTATTTGATAGGCCGCAATTTGTCTATCTTAAACTTTTCCTAAATTGTTTTAAACGTCAGCAACTAAGTTAATATTGCAATCAAATCCTTTTGAATCATCAAAATTAGCTGTTTCAGAAAGATAACTATTCTTTTGATCATATTAGATCAAAGAGGTCAATTTTTGTCACTCGATATCTGCAAATATGAATGATTTTTGTATAAGAATACAATCATTATAAATTGAGGTAGAATTTGGGTCGGACATGTTGTCCCTTGCTACTGTACCTAGGAAAATAAACTTCATAATATATTCTCAAGAATATTTTCCAAGGTTTTTTAAGCATTAGGTGGGTAAATTAGTTATGAGAAGAAAAATTAGTTATGCAGCATACTTGAGTGAAGTGTTTGCGACTTTTGAGAAGTCAGGCTTCCTGACACCAGCACTTTATTCTTTGTCAGAAGGCTTCACCATGATTCTTTTTGGTAATATCATATCCTCAAATAAAGAATTTTGACCACAAAAGGCCTATCTTCATTGCTAAAGTTTTTCGGGAGAGTGTTGGGATCTTTACTGAATCATACTACATATTGAGATAAGCTAAAATTAATATCATGCACTTGTTATATGAAATTAATATCATGCACCAGTAATATAAATATTTTTTTTCTAAGTTGCGTAACGGCAGGTCGGTAAATATATGGAGCCGTATCACACGATAGGGACCTTTTCTGTTTTGCACCAAAATAAACATAGGAATGAAGACAATATTAATATTTGAAAATACTACCCAAAAAGTTCGAAAACTTACCCTAGAGAGAGTTAAAATAAAAAAATCACGAACTTGCGGTAGCATTCGAACTCATGCCATCGAAAGGACTGGTGCCTGAAACCCGCGCCTTACACCACTTGGCCACGCCACCATTTTCTAGAAATTTTTCCTTTCCTAGCTAAATTTGGCCAATAATGTTTACATTGTTTTTCAATTGCACTGTTTTGGGGGGAGACAAGTTGAATAACATTTTACATTATATGGGACAAAAAATTTCCGTAGAGATTCCACGTACATTCAAGCATTGAATAACGAATATTAATGAACGAATGTTATGGGATGATAAGGTAAGGTAAGGTACGGTACAAGGTATTGTATAAGGTATGGTATTATGTGATATGGTATGGTATGGTACGGTATATGGTAGGATACGATATGATATGGCATTTTATGTGTGGTATGCTATGCTGCTCTTAAGGCAACAATTCTAACCATTACAAAAACAACGCCTCACGCCGAACGGATTTTGTTTGCAACAAATTGCTCAACTCAGATAAAACAAACAGCACAAAATTTGCTGTAGGACAAAAGTCATTGTCAGGTGTTTGATTCCGACGCACGCATACAATTGTGGACAAGACTGTGTGCCATCATTCTTAAATCTTGCGCCTTTGTCCGCTCGGCAAACATAAGAAATATCCAAAGGTCTGCAAAGTATGTCTCCCAAAGTGAATTCGTAATGACTGTAAATGACGTCAGGAGAGATGAACGACTGTTAACGTGATTACTAAGATATTAAATCAACATACGAATAACTGCTTCTGTCGTGTAATGGTTAGTACTTTGGAATCTGAATCCAAGTGTCCGAGTTCAAGTCTCGGTGGAACCTGAGAATCACCGTGTATAAGAATTTTCAGATTTTCAAGGCGGCTAATTTCCGTCACTATTTTCCTCTTGGCATCTCATAATGCAATGTTGTCATACTGTTTTTGATATGGTATTTGACACAATATCACAGAAATAACTGCATCAAGCTGCAGTTTAGGATTTCTACTAATGAGAGAAATATATCACTAATATACGCAAACAAAGCAATATACAATAACATTATGTTGCAAATTAATTATAGGGAATCAAGCAATCCCCAATTTCACAAATTGGATATGGTGAGATTCGAATCCACGCCATCGAAATGATCAGTAACGGAAACCAGCACCTCAGACAACTCGGCCACACAAATTTTTCCAGTCTGAATCACCGTTGATCTATCGAGTGAATCGAAGTGAGTCTAAGTGGGTGTAAGTTGGTATAAGTGAGCCTAAGTGAGTCTACGTGAGTCTAAGTGAGTCTAAATGAGCCTAAGTGAGTCCAAGTGAGTCTATAAGCGAGTCTAAGTGAGTCTAAGTGAGCCTAAATGGATCTAATTGAGCCTTAAGTGAATGTAAGTGAGTGTAGGTGAATGAAAGTGAATCTAAGTACAATTCTTTATTGCTCCCTTAATAGAGTAGATTTAGTACATATTTACAAAAAAATTAAAAATTAACTATTAATACAAAGGTAAGGTTTAAATGTTATAGAAATATATCTAGCTGTCCGCAATAAATATTTCTCTAGAAATTGCATAAAACTGTCCGTTAGTCCTGATACATCACCAAAAAGCGCTAATACAAATTGGTCATCGTCCATCATATGCAAGTTGGCAGACACTTCTATCGGCAGTTTATCAGAAAACCAGTCCCATAGCATACTCCGCTCTGTATCAGTCGCTCTACAGTATAACAATACATGCGTTATTACGTTAGTGTACACGGTACAACATCTGGAACATTCCCCAGTGTACATTGCTGGATCTTGCAGTCGTTTTCCTTCAATGGTAAATGAACCGCACATGATTCGTAATACGTCGGTAATATTCTCTAAATATGATGGAAACTGTCTTGCTAGTAGCCACCAAAAGGAAGCTTCGCAGCGTTGATGAATCACAGCATAAATTCCAAGTTGCAAATGGTTGCAAATTTTGTCACGCCAGCTTTGTTCATGCACTATTTTTAAGGCCTGAATAACAATTTTTTTCCACAGGTATTTGTTAGGAAATATCTTGTTTTCGATAAAGTTCTCCATATATTGAAACAAGTCATATTTACGCAGAATATTGATAATATCTGGAATAAAACCAGTTCCCTTCGATTTAAAATCCCATTTCCACCTGATTAAGCGTCTATAAAATAAACGTTTATACAACACAGATTCACTTGAGTTAATTATCCTTCCCAAAAAGAACAGTTTCCGTTTGTTGACTTCTGTTTGAATATCCCAAATTCCTAGTAATCCCCGTGCAGCAGAACCAGATGTACCTGGCAATAAACTTTGCATTATACGGACCATCATATTCTGAGCTTTTTCCAAACGTTGGAATTCTTTGATACTTAGTCTCCACAGTTCGCAACCACATAACATGGATGGTAGTGCAATAGTTTTCCATAGTTTTATGGAGACAAGGGGGTGGAGGCCTAATTGCCTGCCACCAGCTTTAATAATTGTGCCACACGAGCGCCAAACCTTTGCAATCGAATTGTCAACAATATGTGGACAGCTGCTGGATTTTTCAGTGCACCAAACTTTTCCTAAATTTTCCCATATAGTGTTTTCCTTTAGTTGGTTAAGTCCCATACTCCATTGCCTTTCATTCATATTCCGTACATGTTCGTTTTGTTTTTCTCCAAATGTTAAAATCACTGTCTTTTTTATACTAAATAACAACCGCCATTTTTTACTAAACTGATCAGCAACTTCCAGCATCAAATCAAGACCATATTTAATTCTGGATAACATTGTGAGGTCATCAGCAAACATAGGCGATCCTAGATTAACATTAGTAATTGTGACTCCAGCTTTACTGTTCTTTAGCTCTGTTATTAAATCGTTAATAAAAACCGAGAAAAGCTATGGGGATAAAACACCTCCTTGTCTAGTCCCTTGATATAAGGTGTACGTAACACGCGTAGATCCTATCACCATCTTCGAGACAATGGTTAATTACCTCATCAATGATAAATGCACTTGTAAGAGCACTTTGCTCCTTTTGGTAGGCACCTTGAAGTTCATCAATAAAATTGATGTGTTTCTTACATATACGACGTAAGGTAATACTTTCAAGGATCTTGTTAAAGGTTATCAAAAGAGTAATTCCTCGTGAGTTGTCAAATGTCATGTCGTTTTTATTATTCTTGGGGATAGGAATCTTCACAGCAAGTTTGAATGATTTGGGGATAATCTCCTCACACACAATGACATTGAAAAGATAAACAAGTGTTTGTATAATTGCCGAGCCTCCAAATTTTATATGTTCATAAGTGACGCCGTCAAATCCAGGAGCTTTTCCATTTGGAAGAAGCCCTACTATCTCTTTTACCTCATCAAATGTAACTGGAAGGGTAAAAATATCTTCAGTATCGACATGTTTGTCTGACCGGATATCGGTCAGCGCTGCGTTGACCTCTCTGCAAAATTTATCGTCAAAAGTCTGGTGTTGAAGAGGTGAAAATAAGTTTTCATAATAATCTGCCCAGCAATTTGCCACTACGTTAGGGTCGTTTATAATTTGATTGTTTAAATGTAAGGCATAATCCTTTTTTTTGGTTTTCCCTCTTTTTCGATTGACGTATTTCCAAAACTGAATATGATCAATTTCATCTTTTTCAGCAATTGTTTCAAATTCTTGCCGCTCATGCTGCTTAATAACCGACCTCAATTCCTTCCGGAACAACGTTTTGTTTTTCTTATAGTTTCTATAAGTACTAAATTCAAAACCTCTTGGTTTACCGGCTACTTTCCAGAGATGCCAGGCTTCTTTAGACTGCTTACCCAACTTTTTAAGTTTCTCATTCCAATATGGTTTAATATGTTTTTTATAACTAAGTTTAGGCAGTTTGTTGGAAGAATTAACAATATTTTCACTAAGGTCTTGTACGAAGCTGTCGATGTCCGTTGGCGTTACTGGCGTATCAATGGCATTGAGACAGTTAAGATTATGCATCAAACTATTTGAATATTCTTCTAGTTGGAATGGCGTGCACCTCTTCCACGCAACCGTTTGCTTATCAACATTAAGTACTGGGTCTAAAGCACTATTTACATATTTTTCATTGTTGCCACTTGTTAATTTAGGAGGTTGAAATGTTATAATAACTGGGAGATGGTAAGCAGTATTGTACGGGTGATCCTTGCGTATTTCAGCACTTGCTACATTTTTAACACCGCATGCTCGACAAAAATATAATCCACAACAGTGTTACCAGTTGCAGACACGTAAGAATATTTAAACCCCGTGCAATTAGCTTCTATGTTACCGCATAGCATATTAAATTTGCTGTATAGAATCGTTAACAATTTCCCTCTTCCGTTCTCGAGTTGACCAGATCTGGGATCGCCTAAATGAGCGTTAAAATCCTCCAGGACAATAAGACTCCCTTGCTTTTCAATATGTTCAAGACAAAATGTTTCCAATGAATCGAGTGTTTCCTTAAATTTTTCCGTGGTGCTATTTGTAGAGGGTAAATACACACAGCAGACCACCAGATTAATGTCAGTTTTAACTTTATGTCTAATTCTCAACGCTACAATGCGGTCAGAGTCAGTGTGAATCTTTTGTGCGGCGAAAATACTGTTCCTCCAAAATAGCGCAACCCCACCTTGACCCCTACGCCATCGGTTCTCAATATGGTTTTCTACACTCGATTTTGAATAACATCGAAGATCATCGCTCAGGGCTTCTAGAAAAGGCAGCTCATCCTCATGGAGCCAATGTTCAGTCAAAGCCATGATATCAACTTCATTAATTATTGTTTTAGCATAAGTGTAATTACCATATATACCCCCACAGTTCCAACATGAAAGTTTAATCATACTCATTTGGATTTTTGTTATTAGACTGATCTTGTTTTGAATCCCTCTTTCCCCAAGTACTTTCAGACACCCACGGTCTTGCATAAATATTAGCTGGCCAAAAGTCATTGTTGCATACTTGCTCGAAATCTTCGAACTTAACGTTTACTCGCACGGCTATTGTTCCTTTTCTTGTACTGCTAAATAGTCTAACAAATGTAGGAACCACTCCTTTTGTCTCCATAAACTGCCTTATCGTCGCATCTTTGACCCCTTCCTTAACTCCCCCAAGGTAAACACGCTTAATGTTTACTTTCCGGACTCCTACAAAATCTACGTCTGGCTGGGTGGGTAACTCATTTCTACTCACCACGGGTTCGGACGACTCTCCCCTCGTCTGTTCACTTTGATTTAAAGAAGTTCTATTTACAGGGATTGACCCCGCTTCATTTGCTCTGGGAGCAGAGGCGGCTTCTGCAGGAATTTGCATTTCAGTCCCGCATTTAGTCATATGAGTTCTACCCTCATTTGCATAGTCTGTTTGTTGACATTTAGTGCTAGATTTCCTTACCGAAGAAACTGTTTGCTCAGGCATAACTGTATTGTTTGAATGAAACCCATTGTGCTTGTTTAGCATATTTGCATTTGCGTTGACACGAGCTAATTCCCCAGGGCTAAATGAACTGTTCTGATTAATTCCACGAGTTTTGGACTTTAACCGGTCAATATCTTTATTCAATCCTGATATATCGTTTTTTAAAACATTAATCTCAATTTAGTAATCTTCGTATTTACTTTGTGCTCTTTCTAAGTCAGTTTTTCTACGATTTTCTAATGATACCAATTTATCCTCTAAGTGGCGTATTTTAGCATCCCGCTCTAAAAGTTGTTCATTTATTATTTTAACTTCGCTCGTAAGTTCGGACATGGATGATTTCATTTCCAAACATGCCGCAGAAAAGTTCGCTTCTAGTTTTTCCATCATTTTGGATATAAGGCCTTGATCAATAACCTTACCAGATGAATCTTCTACAAGTACATGAGATATAGAGTTTGGGTTTACCTTAACAAATATGTCCTTCAGTTTATCTGTGCTCACCCCGGACTTCCAGAACTTGACTAGTTCAATTATATCAGTCGCCAATTTCACTTCCAATTTCGCACCAGATTGCCTTGTCAAGCGCCTTACAAGTCTACTTTCTGGGCAATTGTCTCTGTTTTGACGACAGAGATCTGATACGAACTCTCTCAAATTCCCCAAACGTTTTAAATCAAATTGTACAACGAGATTATCCAAAACATCCTCGCTAGACTTTATCGCTAGGTCTTTCGCAATCGACTCGCAAAGTTTAAGTTCTTCATCTGTAGATATATTTAATTCGGGCATGGTTCTCTGCTTAACAGGAACACTTTCTTCATTCGTATTTGTCAAACGAATTAAAGTTTCAGCCAAAACACGGCTATTATTTCTGGTTTTAACACTTCTCTCGGAGCCTTGCGAGGCATGACCTTCCGCCATGAAGCATGACTCGCGAGTCTAAGTGGGTGTATGTTGGTATAAGTGAGTGTAAGCGAGTCTACGTGAGTCTAAGTGAGTCTAAATGAGCCTAAGTGAGTCCAAGTGAGTCTATAAGCGAGTCTAAGTGAGTCTAAGTGAGCCTAAATGGGTCTAATTGAGCCTTAAGTGAATGTAAGTGAGTGTAGGTGAATGAAAGTGAATCTAAGTGAGTCTAAGTGAGTCCAAGTGTGTCTAAGCGGGTCTAAGTGAGCTTAAGTGAGTTAAGTGCGCCTAAATGAGACTAACGCCTGTATTCTAAAACCTTACTCACACTCACACTCAAAGAGTGGAGGTTCAATCTGAGCTTCCCTTGAGTGTCAGTGCTGTTTTTGAATAGCTGGAGGGTTAGTGCCGTACCATACTATGTGACTACTCACATTCCAGCTATTCAAAAATAGCACTGACACTCAAGGGAAGCTCAGATTGAACCTCCACTCTTTGAGTGTGAGTGTGAGTGAGCTTTTAGAATACAGGCGTAAGTGTGTCTAAGTGGGTGTAAATGTGTCTAAATGGACCTAGGTGGCTCTAAGTGAGTCTAAGTGGGTCTAAGTGAGTCTAAGTTGGTATAAGTGAGTGTAAGCGAGTCTACGTGAGTAGTAGTGTATGTGGTTTTCGAGCCCCTTTTTTAGGGGGGCGCAGGGGGGCGCAGGGGGCGCAGGGGGCGCAGGGGGGCGCAAACAACACTAATTAGTATGCGGATTTTTAGGGGGGCGCAGGGGGGCGCAAACAACACTAATTAGTATGCGGATTTTTAGGGGGGCGCAGGGGGGCGCACGTCATTAAAAATTCATTAACATAAACATTAATTAATTATGTATTGACGTAATAATGATATGCAAGGTGAGTTTGGGCGAAACAGTCATTATGTTGAGTTTTGAGAGTGTGCAACATCATTAACATTCATTAATTATGTATTGACGTCATGATGATATGCAAGGCAAGTTTGGGCAAAACAGTCATTAAGCCGAGCTCAGCATTTTCGTCACAAAAAGAGTTAATCCTTACGCTTTTTATCACAATAGCTATAGCGTCCCTATATATTTTGCCAAGCGTTGTGTTCCAAACACAGTCCGTTTCGACAACGAGTAAATAATATATTCTCGCATCTAATATCACCTTATACGAAACGCCTTAGACAACTAATATAGCGACGCTTAACCTAGTAAAATATTATTACCTTATGCGAAATAATAACAAGCAGAAATATAGCTTTCTAAAACGAGAAAGGTCTTATAGTCTAAGAAAGGTCTAAAGTCTTATAGAGCAATACAAATATATGTTTGCCAAGGGAATGTTAAAGGGATTTAAACCTTACAAAGTTTCAAGCGTTTTAGATGTAACAGAATGGGAAAAGCAGTGATTTTTAAGCGAGATACAAGCATTGTATGCAAACACAATTCTATGCGGTTTGTAAGTCATTTGTAAATCGTTAACAGCGATTTGAATAAATTTAGAATATATCATAGGACGGGAAAATATTGTACAATGTACACACACATAATTAATTTTTAAAACACATTTATTGATTATAATTTCTTTTACAACGTTAGTAAGGTCTGCTCCTAAGAGCATATCGTTTAGGCGTCTTTTGTGTCTGTAAAGAATTCTCATATTCTTGTCTGTCTTCGGGTGATAATCTTACTATATCCTCAGCTTTCATAGGAATATATTTTGGTCTCTCGTGAAGCAGTCTTTGTTCGTAACCTTCTCGTTGCTCTGGAGTCATCATTGCTAAATCTTTAGGTCTCCAATCAGCCGAGTCTACCCAATTGTGGAAAAAGCTGTGTTTGAGTTTGGGTCGTTCTCCTTGTGTTGGTGGTGGTGAGAAAGCCAGGTTTAGGAGTAGCAGGCACAGGTTGTGTCATCTCGATAGATCTAGGAGTGGTTGGTTGTGTTATCTCCATAGGTTCAGGAGCGGTTGGTGGTTCAACGATATCTGGGGTTACAACAATTGGAGGATAATGGACTGGAATATCCATCTTGTTTTTAAAAGTTAGAAATCGATTTAGTTGGTCAGAATACAGCTTGCTTTTTTCATCCGGGGTAAGCTGTGGTGCTTTAATGATCTCTTTCATTCGCTGCTCGGTGTTATACATTGCATTTACAAGGGGTGGTTGACGATAAGACTGTTTCCGTACATATTCGACTAAGACCTCGCCTGGCAATACATTTGTTTTGAGTCGTTGTTGATCATCCGTTGTAGGTTTTAAATCCAACATTAAATACCCATGAGGACGGCTCGTAGCGCCTTCATAACTTCTCATAAACTCTCCCACTTTGCCAGGATGAATTTGTCTTGCAAGCATAGAGATTTGTTGCTTATCTCTTGGTGACTTAAACAACACGATATAATGAGCGTTGAGACTAATATTTCTCATTTCTTTGCCTTGATGAAATATATTTTGGACAATGTAGATGACGGACAAATTTCTATGATGACTCCCTTTTGTGAAAAGATCAGCTATACGTTTATCCTTGCCAGATTGTGCCATGAGATCATCTAGTACGATCAAATTGCGTTGAGAAACATCTAGGTAACCTGCTTTGTCAATATCTTCAGGTATTCCTTCATTGAATTCTATTCCAGGCATTGTTCTCATCATATCAAAATAGGATGGCTGCCATTGACCATAACACCAGATGATACGCTGAGGAGGTGGACTTATGGTTTTCTGGGCATTCTCCAATAGACTTTTCACCCATACAGTCTTACCACTTTGTGTACATCCTGCTACGATACAAGTGAAAGGATGTTGCAGAACTGTAGACCCTTTGACAGTAACACTCAACTTTTCTTTGTCTGCCTTCGTACCATGCATCTGCTTTTTGTGACGTGAACGGTTACCTGGTGTGGAAAATATCTTCCCACAGACTTTGCATGGATAAGACATGTTTACAGGCTCACAGTCTAACGTAAAATGAATTCGGACTATGAGTACCGTCACATTTATACGAGTACCTCCGTATAGACATCCTACGATCCTGTACGATATTCTAAAATGATATCCTAAGATACTGTATGATACCCTAAAATGGTATCCTAAGATACTGTACGATATCCTAAGATACTGTATGATATCCTAAGATACTGTACGATATCCTAAGATACTGTATGATACCCTAAAATGGTATCCTAAGATACTGTACGATATCCTAAGATACTGTATGATATCCTAAAATGGTATCCTAAGATATTGTACGATATCCTAAAATGATATCCTAAGATATTGTATGATATCTTAAGATACTGTACGATATCCTAAGATACTGTATGATATCCTAAAATGATATCCTAAGATACTGTATGATATCCTAAAATGATATCTTAAGATACTGTATGATATCCTAAAATGATATCTTAAGATATTGTATGATATCGATCCTAAAATGATATCCTAAGATACTGTATGATATCCTAAGATACTGTATGATATCCTAAAATGATATCTTAAGATACTGTATGATATCCTAAAATGATATCTTAAGATACTGTATGATATCTTAAGATATTGTATGATATCCTAAGATACTGTATGATATCCTAAAATTATATCCTAAGATATTGTATGATATATATCCTAAGATACTGATGATATCTTAAGATACTGTACGATATCCTTATATATGTATGTCTTCCAATAAGGTCTTCATTACGTTGTTGACCGTCGGGCAGATATGACTAACCTTCCCAAGCATAGATCGTTTATAGAGCTCCTATGTACTTCTTATCCAGCTCAACAACAAGCTCTGTTGAGATCTACATCTCATGAACAGATTCGGTTTCTATGCAATTGTGTGAAAAATTTTACGAACCTCGCACTTCCTAAACACACAATGGATAAACTTAGACCTTTTGAACACGATATTATTGATCTGACTAACAAAAATAAAAGTGTTAAAACAAAAAGGAAGATACTTGTTCAGCGTGGAAACGGTTTCCTAGGATTGGTACTGGCTCCAATCTTAGAAGGACTTGCAGAATTGGTATAAAATAATCAACATTAAATTCATATCCATCATTCCAACCATGGATAGCACCAAAAGATCATCTCCTGAACAGTGGCGACTTCAAGATATTCTTCATTATCTTGAAAATGAAAATAGTTATGGCGCCGAAGAAATCCTTCACTCTATTCTCACATGTACGGACATTTTGACGTGGAATACAAAAGGAGAGATCGTCTACAGAGGACAGGATATACGTGGAACTGATATTGTAAACATTCTAAAATATTGCACGAGGCCTTTTCATCCATATATTCCAGAACCTTATGGATTGAGTATATTTCTCAAAGGTCTTGCGGCATTGGAAATTGATAAAAGTCTTATCACAAACGGGCGGGTCCTCGCAATGCTAGCACGGATGGAGTCACGGCAAGTTGAAGATATTGAGGATTCGTCTGAAGATATAAAATGTAACAATTGTGAAAATTGTTTACAGATATGTCAATTGGGTACATGCCCTATCTGTACATGGACGGATTTTTATTCCAGTTTTACCGGATGTCACTGTATGATTTGTGATTGTACACTTAACAAAGATGATTTCACACATACGATTGCGTGTTGTTCACATTGTTATTGTGATGAAATATTAGACGTCCGTACAAATAGAAGTCACTTTTATGATTCAAATAAAATACACAAGTGAAGCATTCTCCCATCAGTTGAACATTGGAAGCCGACCAAGACACATAAAAATATGAAGGGTGTACTTATCCCTGACGTAAAGCTACTAACTGAACATTACACAAGAAATCAACGTGGTACCGTAGTATTGAAGGATTTCATGGAGCAAGAATGCAGAGGGGATATGGGATTGGGAGTATTTTCAGAAGCCTTGCTAGATTTGCAATACCTTTATTCAAACAAGGCGCACAAGTAGTAGGAAAGAGAGCGTTACAAGCAGCAACGGAAGTTGGTCAAGACGTACTCAATGGGAAAAATGTATCAAAATCAATAAAGTCTCGTGGACGGGAAGTTGTCAAAGACTTTGCTGAACAGGGAGCAAAGACGCTACAACGACAATCATGCCGAGGAAATAAGAGACGAAAAAATTCACGCAGTAATATACCATCCACCAAAAGGAAAAGACTGTGTTTCAATATAGACGATGAGGATAGAAGACCAACAAGGTGGATAAGGAATGATGAAAGTAGCGACGAAAATGACTGGGACAGTGAATATTCCCAAGATGACATTTAAGACACTTTGTAAAAGAAATTTTAAGCAATAAATATGTTTTAAAACGAATTCTGTGTGTGTACATTGTACAATATTTTCCCGTCCTATAATATATTCTAAATTTATTCAAATTTTTAAGCTAGAAAATCTTAATTGCCCGTAATTACCTAACAAGCGCTAAATGTTTATATACAATGTTTGTATATGCTTGTAAATCTCGCTTAAAAATCACTGCTTTTCCCATTCTGTAACATCTAAAACGCTTGAAACTTTGTAAGGTTTAAATCCCTTTAACACTCCCTTGGCAAACATATATTTGTATTGCTCTATAAGACTTTAGACCTTTCTTAGACTATAAGACCTTTCTCGTTTTAGAAAGCTATATTTCTGCTTGTTATTATTTCGCATAAGGCAATAATATTTTACTAGGTTAAGCGTCGCTATATTAGTTGTCTAAGGCGTTTCGTATAAGGTGATATTAGATACGAGAATATATTATTTACTCGTTGTCGTAACGGACTGTGTTTGGAACACAACGCTTGGCAAAATATATAGGGACGCTATAGCTATTGTGATAAAAAGCGTAAGGATTAACTCTTTTTGTGACGAAAATGCTGAGCTCGGCTTAATGACTGTTTTGCCCAAACTTGCCTTGCATATCATCATGACGTCAATACATAATTAATGAATGTTAATGATGTTGCACACTCTCAAAACTCAACATAATGACTGTTTCGCCCAAACTCACCTTACATATCATTATGACGTCAATACATAATTAATTATGTTTATGTTAATGAACTTTTAATGACGTGCGCCCCCCTGCGCCCCCCCAAAAATCCGCATACTAATTAGTGTTGTTTGCGCCCCCCTGCGCCCCCTAAAAATCCGCATACTAATTAGTGTTGTTTGCGCCCCCCTGCGCCCCCCTGCGCCCCCCTAAAAAAGGGGCTCGAAAACCACATACACTACTACTTACGTGAGTCTAAGTGAGTCTAAATGAGCCTAAGTTAGTCTAAGTGAGTCTAAGCGAGTCTAAGCGAGTCTAAGTGAGTCTAAGTGAGCCTAAATGGGTCTAAATGGGTCTAATTGAGCCTTAAGTGAATGTAAGTAAGTGTAAGTGAATGAAAGTGAATGAAAGTGAATCTAAGTGAGTCTAAGTGAGTCCAAGTGTGTCTAAGCGGGTCTAAGTGAGCTTAAGTGAGTTAAGTGCGCCTAAATGAGACTAACGCCCGTATTCTAAAAGCTCACTCACACTCACACTCAATGAGTGGAGGTTCAATCTGAGCTTCTCTTGAGTGTTAATTCTGTTTTTGAATAGCTGGAGGGTTAGTGCCGTACCTTACTATGTGACTACTAACCCTCCAGCTATTCAAAAACAGAATTAACACTCAAGAGAAGCTCAGATTGAACCTCCACTCATTGAGTGTGAGTGTGAGTGAGCTTTTAGAATACGGGCGTAAGTGTGTCTAAGTGGGTGTAAGTGTGTCTAAATGGACCTAGCTGGCTCTAAGTGAGTCTAAGTGGGTCTAAGTGAGTCTAAGTTGGTGCAGTGAGTATAAGTGAGTCTAGGTGAGTCTAAGTGAGTCTAAATGAGCCTAAGTGAGTCTAAGTGAGTCTAAGTGAGTCTAAATGAGCCTAAGTGAGTCTAAGCATGTTTAAGTAAGTCTAAATGAGCCTAAGTGAGCCTAAATACGTCTAAGTGGGTCTAAGTTTGCCTAAAAGGGTGTAAGTGGGTCAAAGTGAGCCTTAAGTGAATGTAAGTGAGCGTAGATGAATGTAACTGAATCTAAGTGGGACTAAATGAGTTGAAGTGGGCCTAACGCCTGTATTCTAAAAGCTCACTCACACTCGCTCTCAAAGAGTGGAGGTTCAATCCGAGCTTCCATTGAGTGTCAGTGCTGTTTTTGAATAGTTGGAGGGTTAGTGCCGTACCATACTATGTGAGTACTCACCCTCCAGCTTCTTAAAAATAGCACTGACAGTCAAGGGAAGCTCTAATTGAACCTCCACTTTTTAAGTGCGAGTCTGAGTGAGCTGTTAGAATACAGGCATAAGTGGGTTTAAGTGTACTAAGTGGGTTTAAGTGTGCCTAAGTTGGTCTAAATGTGCCTAAGTGAGTCTAAGTGAGTCTAAGTTCGTGTAAGTGAGTCTAAGTGATTCTCAGTGAGTCTAAATGAGTCTAAGTGGGAATAAATCAGTGTAAGCGAGTCTACATGAGTCTAGGTGAGTCTAAGTGAATTTAAGTGAGTCTAAGTGAGTCTAGGTGAGCGTTGGTATTTCTAAGATGTTATAAGTTAATCTAAGTGGGTCTAAGTGAGTATAAGTGAGCCTCAATGGGTGTAAATGGGTCTAAGTCAGCCTAAGTTAGCCTAAGTCAGCCTAAGTGCACCTAAGTGCGTCTAAATGTGTCTAATTAGGTCTAAGTGAGTCTACAGGGTGTATAAAAAAAAATGAAGCCTTTGAAATTTAATACAATAGTGAACCTTTTGAAATGGAACTTCATATTTGCATTTTCTTTCAAATAATCTATTGTACCCTATTGTATTTAATTTCAAAGGGTTCACTTTTTTTTGAGACACCCTGTAGGTGAATCTAAGCGAGTTTTAGTGAGTCTAAGGCCTGTATTCTAAAAGCTCACTCACACTCACACTTGAGTGACATTCCAGTGAGGTGCACTCAAGAAGGGTTGAAGCGTGAGTTGAGTGGAGTTTTAGTGAAATGTTGTACTCATTGAGGTAGCACTCATCCTCAACAAATGTTGTTTAATTTGTATTCACCGAGATCACTCAAGTGTCACTTACCTGAGTCGCACTTGCCTTTGTTATTGAGCTCAGTGAAGTGTAGCTTACTTCACGCAGTAAGTTGCACTCGGCATTGTTGGACCAGGTACTGGTCCCCAATTGCTGCTAATCTTGTTGTTGTTGTTGTTGTTGTTGTTGTTGTTGTTGTTGTTGTTGTTGTTGTTGTTGTTGTTGTTGTTGCTATTTATTTGTTGTTGTTATTTGTTGTTGTTGTTGTTGTTGTTGTTGTTGTTATTTGTTGTTGTTGTTGTTGTTGTTGTTATTTGTTGTTATTTGTTGTTGTTGTTGTTGTTGTTGTTGTTGTTGTTGTTGTTGTTATTTGTTGTTATTTGTTGTTGTTGTTGTTGTTGTTGTTGTTGTTGTTATTTGTTGTTGTTATTTGTTATTTATTTATTTGTTGTTGCTGTTGTTGTTGTTATTTATTTATTTGTTGTTATTGTTGTTGTTGTTGTTGTTGTTGTTGTTATTTGTTGTTGTTGTTGTTGTTATTTGTTGTTGTTGTTGTTGTTGTTGTTGTTGTTGTTGTTGTTGTTGTTGTTGTTGTTGTTGTTGTTGTTGTTGTTGTTGTTGTTGTTGTTGTTGTTGTTGTTGTTGTTGTTGTTGTTGTTGTTGTTGGTGTTGTTGTTGTTGTTGTTGTTGTTGTTGTTGTTGTTGTTGTTGTTGTTGTTGTTGTTGTTGTTGTTGTTGTTGTTGTTGTTGTTAGGGGGTGACGCTCCTTGAAAAAACCCTAAGGCTCCTTCATTACTTGTAAGATCGGAATGAAACTTGACATAATTATTCTTAGCAATATTTCGCATCGATTGACGGTGTTCTATTTTTTGTTTTTGACTTTAGAAGCAAGATACAAGCAATTCTTTACTGTATTCGTTGCAAATAATATATACATATCATAAATATTCAGCAAATACATGTATATCGGCAGACGGAAACGATAATTAAGAAAGAAATTAATTGTCTTCTCTAATCCTCTATTGTTGTGAACACAGTCACACTAGTCTAAAGCTTCCCAAGAATGTGAACGACTATTAATTATAACGATTAATTATAAGCGTTTAGTTAATTGACTAAAAGCACACGCTGGCTTATTTTCTGAAAGCGCAGAGGAGTAATACTCCTTCTGACTACATTATAATATTCATGGTCATACAAAACCGCGAACGGTAAAAACAAAGACATGTCAATTTGTGTTTTATGAAGCCATGATCATACCATGAGTAAGCCACATGAAACTGCAAAATGAACCTACCAACAATTTAGATCATTTTTTACCTTAACTTTAGCCCCGCTCACACGGCACATACACTCCGTTAGCTCCAATATTTTGGAATGGCACAATTTGACGTAAGATCAGAACTCGGCCACGCATGCAGTACCTGGTCCACTATAGCACGATCGTGCTTGTTAATGAGTACGACGAAAGAGGAACGACGTTTGTTTTAAGATAATACATAAAGAATACAAGTCGTGCCACATGTCCCTAACAAGACAGTATTTTTCAGAACTTGAGAAGTCAATTATAACAGAATTAGTGGCAAAGCAAAAGAATGTCATCGAATGCAAACGGAACGATTACAAAAGCATTCAACAGAAAAATAAAGCTTGGGAAAACCTGACAGAAGAGTTTAACTGTCAGGCCGGTGTCAATAAGCGTGAATCAAAACAAATAAAGAAATGCTGGGAGAATATTAAGTCTCGGACGAAAAAAAGTATCGCAAAGGAGAAGAGAGAAGCCAAACTGACTGGAGGTGGTACGGCTTCGACGGATAAAGATCAAGATGCTGAAGCTGTTCTTGCAATAATTCCAGCGCAAATGACTAGCCTGCATAATCCATTTGATGACGACAATTATGAACCTGGTAAGGGTATTGATACACAGTAATGTACTGTAAAGTGTTGATGACTATACATAATAAAAATCATCAGTAGGTTGCTTCTGTGCATCTATATTCGATGTAAAAACGACATAGAGATTGTACTTGAATTGATATATATAACAAACACCAAATAGCATGCATGGGCGCTTTATTATGACAAGTATAGCGTGGGCATAGTATAGGTTACTTTCCATATACGCCGACTTGCCCACAACTCGTTATTGCCTGTAGTATTTAAAACATACTGTGATTTCTTTATTTTAAAAACAGTGTTAATAATATCAGCATCAATAATATCATGACCTGTCTCATAACATGACAATCAAACATGAAACTAGTCAGCATCTAAAACTGTCTACGGCAATACAATATCAAACGATCGAATATATTTCAGTTATCTTGTACAAATAACCTAGATGTCAGTGAAAATGCAGAGGACGAGGAATCCCTAGCAGGCGAAATAATAACTAACACTGATGAACATCAATCACAACCATCGGAGGTTATTGAAGCATCATCGAAATCTCGGTCTCACCAAAAAAATAGAATCTCAGTTGCCCAAACAAAATGTTTGGATATGCAAGAGAAACAACGTACAAGTGAGATGGAAATTCTGGAACTTAGGAAGAAGAACCTTGTAGAGGAACACGAGAAAAAGATGGAGGTCCTTGAGGCGGAGTTCCAATATTGGACGTCTAAGAGAACGGCTAATACTCAAGATGATCCGCCGAGGCGTATTATACGGCGAAGGAAGTAAAACAATTGTTTTTGGACGTACATTTGTGCCATGAAGTCTTGTTTGTAATTGTGAATGGTTCATGCCTGACATGATAATTACGTTGAAAATTAATTGACATTGCCAACACCTTTTGTGATGATATTAAATTACAATAAATGCGAGAAATAATATGGGGGAGGGGGGCATACACGTGACAAATATCACCAAATTGTGAAGAGTCTCGTTATTTTTGCACGTGATTGTCTATGTAGTTTCGAGTCATGCTATTTTTAATACGGTTATTCCACTTTACTGTAAATAAGAATCACAATAGCCTTTGTTTACTGTTACTATGTGTTTGGTGTGTGCCTAAGGATTTTCCATATGGTGTGCAAAAATTATAACGTCACGATGACGTCATAATGACGTAATAAATAGCCATAAATAGTCCATAAATTGAGCGAATTTTCTGAATAACAACCATTTTGAAGGTGTGTTAAAACATAAATGAAAAAATATCCATTTTAAATACAGCTGAAATAGAAAAATACGATATAGGATTGCACGTTCATTAATGTGAATTAATGACAGTTTTGTCTCCTTCGCCTTTTGTCTCCTTTCTCCTTATCCAACGTTTTGATAAAAATTTAATAAATCAATAAGTAACTTTTTCGTAAAGACTCTTGAGTTAAAATTGTACACAACGATTTGTCGATTTCAATATACTTCAGTTTTTACCAAGAAAGATGAAATCAAAGGCGTATGTCCCAAAAGAAACCTCGATTTACTTGAGGTGTTTGTTTCAAGACAAAGGTCTTCGAGAAAATGAACTGTTAAAACGTTTCCCGAAGTACAGTAATTAATTTTAAATACCTTATACATGCATACAAACTAAATAGAACTCAATTTCAACACGTTTCGTACACGTTATGTACACGTTACGCACACGTTACGCCACACGTTACGCCTTTCAGCATATCAAAAAAATCAATTTACGTGCAAAATGAGGCGAAGACAGTCGATGTCCAGTTTCTGCAGGGCAAGCAATCGATGGGTTAAATAAAGAGGACGGTCAAGAGGAATTAAATCTGGAAACAGCAATGAGTAAACAACAATAAAATTTATGCAACAGCAATACAGCAGAAATTTGCATGCAACGACAAAATCAAGAGCACGCTTTAAACAATGCTGCAGAAATTTGCACGGAGGAACAAAGACAAAACCAAGATTGCATTTTAATCGCTACTCCCTTGGGACCTTCGGAACCAAAACAAAGTAGAATAACAACTAGCCACATTGACCCAAATCTGCCGGAATTTGTGTGTTGCCGTCTGATATCAAAGATAAAAAGTGGGGGTCTATCAGTCAACAAAGCTTCTGCAACGAGATTAACAAAATCTACGACAAAATTGTTCATTTCATAAGGAATGTTGTCAACATACCCTCGAGTAGAGCGGGAAAGAGTTTTATTGGAGAAATAACCTTCTGGTTGAAGCAGTTTTACTCCAACTCAGATCTGAACTCAATTGCATTGACAGCTTTCATGGTGCTCCCCTCATTGATTCTTCAAAAGCCCTCGGCTACTTCTTAGAGCAAAGAACACAGCATCGCTATAGAACGTCGATTAGCTCTATGGAGGCAAGCTGGCAAGGAGATATAAATCTGTTAATGAAAGAAATGAGATTTATACAAAAACGATTCATAACCTCAAAGAAAGCCAGATCATTTGACGACATCTCCAAAGTCTTCGCTAGATTGATGATGCATGGGAAATTATCCGCGGCGATCAAATTCCTGGATAAAGAAAGCTCTTCAGGCCTACTCGATCTTTCGTCAGAAGTCTTCGAAGGACTGAAAGAAAAGCACCCGCCAGCCAGTGAAATAAAGGATGAATGCCTCCTGAACGGTCCGGTGAACCAAATCCCGCCCAGCATTTTCGATCTCATCAACGAACAAATGATCTATGATGCAGCAATGAAAACAAAGGGCTCAGCAGGACCGTCGGGAATGGATGCTGAACTTTACCGGATAATTTTGTGCTCGAAAAACAGTAGGGAAAGATCCTGAGAGAAGAAATAGTCGTGATGACAAGAAACCTGCTGAAGTCATGTTATCGTCCATCCCTGCTTGAGAGCTATACGTCCTGCAGACTCATCCCATTAGACAAGAATCCTGGAATTCGACCAATAGGAGTGGGGGAAGTGCTGCGTCGAATTGTCGGCAAGACTATAACAGCGGGGCCATTACAAGTCTGCGCAGGATACAGTGCAGGAGCCGAGGCCGCCATACATGCCATGAGCCACGTTTTTGAAGAAGAGGCGACGGATGGAGTACTGTTGATCGATGTGACCAATGCCTTTAATCAAATGAACAGAGCGGTAGCCATGCACAACATCCAGATAACCTGCAATGAAATGTCCATGTATATAATCAACACCTATAGAAGCCATTCCAGGCTATTTATTTGTGGGGGAGGAGAGATCTTGTCGCAGGAAGGTAACACACAAGGCGACCATCTAGCAATGCCCTGGTACTCAGTTAACACATCCATCATGATACAAAGCTTGAGACTGAATATACCAGAAGTCAAACAAGTATGGCTGGCGGATGACTCAGCAGGAGGAGGAAGACTGGTACAGTTATATAATTGGTACAAGCACCTCGAAGAGGGAAATAAATTTGGTTATCTAGTAAATGGATCAAAGTGTTGGCTCATCGTGAAGTCACGAGAACTGGCAGACGAAGCCGAGCGGCTTTTTGGAAAAGAAGTTAATATAACAACAGAAGGAAAACGTCACTTGGGAGCCGTTATAGGATCCAAGGACTACAAAGACGAGTATTGCAAAGATAAAGTCCAAGGATGGAGGAAAGACATCGTAAATCTTCCAGAAATTGCAAAAAGCCAACCACATGCTGCCTACATTGCCCTCACAAAGGGATACAAATCGAAATTCACATATTTCATGCGAACAATCGAGGCATTTGAAGAATATGTAGACCCGGTACATGAAGCCATCAATGAAATACTCCTCCCCCACTTTTTGGTCAGGAAGAACCCCTCCCGGATTAACTAAGTAAACTCATGACTCTAACACCAGCACAAGGCGGGTTGGGAGTACCTGATCTGAAAGCCGAAGCCCCGCAGCAATACGCAGCCTCAAAACTAATCACCAAACAACACGCAGAGACAATCAAAGGGCAAAGCGCTTTTATGGAACCGAGTGAGCAGTCTATAGATGATCCGAAGAGAATGCAGCAGACAATCAAGATGGATACTGCTAAGTCAAGAATGAATAGCATTGATGCATCTCTGTCCCCAGACGTACTACGTTTGGTAATGCAATCAAGAGACAAGGGTGCGAGCTCTTGGCTAAATGCCTTACCACTCAAAGACCAGGGCTTGGCTCTTAATAAGCAAGAATTTAGAGACCCGCTGCGAATGAGATACAATCTGCCTCTGCATGATCTACCAAGCCATTGTGCTTGCAGAGATCGCTTCAACATCAACCATGCCCTCTCATGCAAAAAAGGGGATTCGTGGCGCAAAGACATGACGGAGTTCGCGATCTACTTACCTCGTTACTCGGTAAAGTTTGCAAGAATGTGGAAATAGAGCCACATCTCCAACCTATCGACAACGAAAGTTCAATCTAAGATCTGCGATTACAAGCCCTGAGGCGAGATTGGATATGAAGGAGGGAGGTTTCTGGTTGCGTGGAGCTACTGCATTTTTTGACCTAAGAGTGACGCATGTAAACTCAAAATGTAACCAAAGCCGGCCAACGGAGACGATTTTCAAGGAGCACGAGAACGAGAAGAAACGGAAGTACCAACAGAGGGTTTTAGATGTTGAAATGGGCTCTTTTACACCTCTTGTTTTTGAGACAAATGGCGGAATGGGGAGTGAATGCCAAATGTTTCTCAAACAACTGGCCCAGAAACTGTCAGAGAAGGATAATGAACGATATGCAGTTGTCATGGCGTGGTTGAAAACCAGAATTTCTTTTGAAATTTTCAGACCAGTGCCAGTCAGGAGGTCAAGATCACCCTTTTTTAGAAAGGAATTTGAAGTTTTAGATGATTTTGGACTAAACGTCAAGGCTGCTGGAGTCTTTTAGAATTGTTATCATATTTTAATAATATAGTTTTAAATAGTTTATAATAGTATGTATTTTGTATTCAAACATTATTACTGGTGAGAAAGGAACATTATTAGAGATGAGAAAGGAACATTTTGCTTAAATGTACACTAACATAGTTAATATTGACTTGTATAATTGTAATTTCATCTACTATTTTTAATTAAATTAACGTTTATTTTCACTCAAAAAATAATCTATAGAAAGCTGACACGTTACACACGTTACGCCTAATATATTAAAGGAAGATCTATTCTACCTTTACAAGAATGGGGCGTAACGTATGTAACGTGTCGGTTTTCATTAATATTCTATATAAGCTCAAACGTAGCGTGTGGCGTAACGTGTGGCGTAATGTGTGCGTAACGTGTACGTAATGTGTGCGTAACGTGTGCGTAACGTGTGCGTAACGTGTGCGTAACGTGTGCGTAACGTGTGCGTAACGTGTGCGTAACGTGTGCGTAACGTGTGCGTAACGTGTGCGTAACGTGTGCGTAACGTGTGCGTAACGTGTGCGTAACGTGTGCGTAACGTGTGCGTAACGTGTGCGTAACGTGTGCGTAACGTGTGCGTAACGTGTGCGTAACGTGCGTATCGTGTGCGTAACGTGTGCGTAACGTGTGCGTAACGTGTGCGTAACGTGTGCGTAACGTGTGCGTAACGTGTGCGTAACGTGTGCGTAACGTGTGCGTAACGTGTGCGTAACGTGTGCGCAACGTGTGCGTAGCGTGTGCGTAACGTGTGCGTAACGTGTGCGTAACGTGTGCGTAACGTGTGCGTAACGTGTGCGTAACGTGTGCGTAACGTGTGCGTAACGTGTGCGTAACGTGTGCGTAAAGTGTGCGTAACGTGTGCGTAACTATTCTTATATATGTATTTGAGAGGAAACTAGTTCATATTGACCTGGAAATCGTCTGTGTCACTCTCAGACTGATCCATACTCTGTAAATAATACAAGTAACTTTGTATAATAACTATACCAATAATCATATATTATATATTTTTAGATATTTCAACAATATTTATATAAGCCTGTAAATAGTTATATATTTTAACATAGGGATAGTTTATTCCTTTTATCCATTGATGTAAACTCAGACGTATGTTTTGAGTCCTCAATAAAGACTTTTTTTATTATTATTATAAATAATAAAATAAATTTGAGCATGTTACATAGGCTCTTCGAGTACATATATGCAACCAATTTTGGTGTAATTATGGTGAAGCCGTTACCAACACATTATTATTGATTAGAGACATGGTTCATGTAGCCATTTTGATCAATTTAGCAAAATCCCACCTCTTAACACAAAATTAAGATATAACCTCAAAGTCTAAAACAATTTTCGATTTTGGCCGGGCACAGCTTTGTTCTATTGGTTTCAATAGTTTCAAAATGCAGCAAATTTAATATAATTCAAAATGGTGGTTCACACGTACATAGTCCCCCGTTCTGTGTCCTTTGAGTTTCGCACGACAACTAGATCAGTGGACTTAAAACGGGAAAAAGACTGGGTTAAGTCGCTATGGGACCCCATAGAGGCGTCTGCTGAGACAATCGCGTGCAAAAATTATTGAGACAAGCAGTTTATTGGCCCCCTCCCTCCTATAACAAGTGGTACTTGCCCGCCTCCCCCACGTGCAATGTGGTGAAAACGATTTTGGGTTATGTGGTTATAATGTTATTGGGTTATCTAATAATATGTTTTCAACATTGTTAATGGTGGAGGTGGGCATACACGTGAAAAATATCACCAAATTGTGAAGAGTCTCATTATTTTTGCACGCGATTGTAGGTGGATCTAAGTGAGTCTGAATGGGTCTAGGTAAGTCTAAGTTGGTGTAAGCGAGTGTAGGTGAGTTTAGGTGAATCTAAGTGAGTCTAAATGAGCCTAAGTTAGTCTAAGTGAGTCTAAGTGAGTCTAAGTGAGCTTAGGTGAATGTAAGTGAGTGTAAGTAAATCTCAGTGAATCTAAGTGAGTCAAAGTGAGTCTAACGCCTGTATTCTAATTTTAAAGCTCACTCACACTTACACTCAAAGAGTGGAGGTTCAGTCTGAGTTTCCCTTGAGTGACAGTGCTGTTTTCGAATAGTTGGAGGGTTAGTGCCGTACCATACTATGTGACTACTCACATTCCAGCTATTCAAAAATAGCACTGACACTCAAGGGAAGCTCAGGTTGAACCTCCACTCTTTGAGTGTGAGTGTGAGTGAGCTTTTAGAATACAGGCGTAAGTGAGTCTAAGGCCCGTATTCTAAAAGCTCACTCACACTCACACTCAATGAGTGGACGCTCATTCTCAATGAGTGCAACTCACCACTCAATGAGTGTCCACTCACACTCACATAGTATAATGCTACACTCACACTCCAACTATTCAAAGACACCACTCACACTCAAGTGAAGCTCAGATTTTGAGTGAAGTGTGAGTGAGAGGTATACGTCCCTTGAGCAGCACTCAACTTTACATAATCATACCAACATGGCGGATAGGTGGCTAAATAGGTTAGAATGTTTGAATAATATTGTACCAAACAACAGAAATAGACGGAACCCATATCTCTTTGATTATGGGAAATATGACGAGGAGCAATTTCGGAACAGATACCGATTGACTAAGGCAGCATTTCGCGAGTTAATGGAAATAATCAGGCCAGACATATCTGCACACAACGACAGAGGAAAACCCATTCCAGCTGATATTCAACTTTTATTAACGCTACGGTTTTACGCCACGGGAACATTTCAGCTTGCATGCGGAGACCTGTGCGAAATTTCGCAGCCATCAGCAAGTCGGATTATAAAACGTGTATCCGAGGCAATCGCACGCTTAAAGAATATTTACATTACATTTCCTGATGGTGACATGCTGCAGCAACTCAAACTGGATTTCTGGAGAATCTGTGCATTTCCCAGTGTTGTGGGTGCAATTGATTGCACACACATCAAAATACAAAGCCCTGGGGGCGAGAATGCTGAACTCTTTCGAAATCGGAAAGGATATTTTTCAATAAACGTTCAAGCTGTTTGCGGACCAAATTTAAAAATTTTAAACATTGTTGCTCGGTGGCATGGTAGCGTCCATGACGCCAGAATTTTCGTTAACAGTCGACTATGTGCACAGTTCGAACGTGGTGATATCCCTGGCATGTTACTTGGTGATAGTGGTTACCCATGCCGCCAATATCTCATGACGCCAATACGTGATCCTCAGACCCGACCACAACGCAATTATAATGTGGCTCAAATACGAACACGAAATACCGTGCAGAGGATGTTTGGCACATGGAAGAGGTTGTTCCCATGCTTAGCAACGACCATTCGCACAAAACTGCAAACGACGCTAACTATCATTGTCGCTACAGCTGTGTTGTTCAACTTTATAAGAAGCCGAAATGACCCTATGGATGAAGCAGAACATTTGCCGGCTGACGAGGAAGAAGTGAATGATATTCATGCTGGTGAACGGGTTTTGTGAAATGCTGTTCGCGAAGCGCTGATAATGCACATAAATTATGAATAATTATTCAATTTCACAACACAATAAATATATTATATATATTCTCATATTAAACAACTTTATATTGACAAGAACATGCAAACAAAATAAAATACACTCGTATATTCATTGTGTATTTTATTGACAGAGGTTATTAATGTGATTAGTTTCGCTTCCCTGCGCGTGTGTTTGGTCTCGGTTGTTGCTCCTGTGTGTTTTTTATGGACTTCTTCATTGTTTCCCAATATGCAAGTTCCGCGTCTAGCACTTCCATTTTCCTTTTGTGTTCTATTATTGTATTTTCTTTCTTTACAATCAGGAGCTCCATTTCCGCTTCATGCTGTTGGGTTTGTAAATCTAAACATCGTGCTTGGGCCTCGGATAGTTGTGATTTCTTCGTAAATGACGAGGATAAGGCAGCCTCGACGACAGATGGCTGCATTTCGCTTTTGTTTGGTGCACTGTCTGTAGTTGTCGCCAATGACTCAGTTTCATCATCTTCGATTTCTATACAATAACCACCACATAAAATAATTCACATGTTATGTACGGGATATTGATTTAGCATGACTTGTGTTGATGTGCAGAATAGGAAAACTATTTGATCCAATTATTGCATTACAAATCACCTAAATAGTATTTAGCAACTACCATTGTCGTACCTATTTCACAATTATCGTCATCAAAAGGGTTATTCAGGCTGTCAATCTGAGCTGGAATAATCGAAGAAACAGCAGCAGCTTCGTCGTCTTGTTTGGATGATGCAGGACCGCCGCCAGTTAATTTACTTTCTCTCTTCTCTTTCGCAATTTGTTTCTTCGCACGGGACTTTATATTTTCCCAACACTTTTTTAATTGCCGAGAATCTCTCTTCGTCACACCTGACTGGGAATTAAACTCTTCTGATAGAGCTGTCCACGCACGGTTTTTTTGGCGTATCGTTCTGTAATCATTCCTTTTATTTTCCAAAATATCTTTGCGCTTTCGCACTAATTCTGTAATAATCGACTTTTCCAATGTTGAAAAATATTGTCTACTTTCAGTCATCTTGTCCCTGCGGCAACGACGTACGAATGCAATTGATGATTCCACAACATGTTTATGTTACATGCTTCAAAACCTCATCAATATTCAACGTTAAACTAACACTCCAGCAAGTCACACTCGAGCGAGCTCTTTGAATACAAATCTGCCTAATATTTTCAAGGGTGAGTGCTCCCTCGTTGAGTGGACACTCACACTCATACTCCACTCTCACTCACACTTCAGTTCCACTTGAGTGCATCTCACTTGAGTCCCACTCAAGTGTGAGTGTGAGTGAGCTTTTAGAATACAGGCGTAAGTGATTCTCAGTGAGTCTAAGTGAGTCTAAGTGAGTGTAAGTGAGCCTAAGTGAGTCTAAATGCGTCTAGGTTTGTCTAAGTGTGCCTAAATGGGTCTAAGGTAGCCTATGTGTGCCTTAAGTGAATGTAGGTGGGTGTAAGTGAATGTAAATGAATGTAAATGAGTCTAAGTGAGTCTAAGTGCGTCTAAGTGCGTCTAAATGTGCCTAAGTGGGTCAAAATGTGCCTACGTGAGTCTAAGTGAGTCTAAGTTGGTGTAAGTGAGTCTAAAGCCCGGCGCACACTAGTGCAAGTTGTACGCACAGATGTCATTCGTGACCAATTACGTGCGACGAAAATCCTAGTGTGCGGGGAAAATATACAGGATTTTTGTCACTCGTGTCGTGAACAACAAATATCAAACGTGTTTGATATTTTCTGTCATTCGTGACAAAAATTCCTCGCAGCAAAGAAGTGCGCATGCGTGTTATTTCCCAAAACAACATGGCGGATAGTGAACAAACACTTGCAGCTAGCGACAGGAATTGCGGCGGGCGTTCATTGGTCAATATTCTTCGTTCTTTAAATGACTAGAAAGGCGGTATATTTAGCATTATATATAGTGGTTTATTGCAATTGCATTCAGCGAGCTAGTCGGTGGCGTAGTGGTTTAGGTCGTGCGCTGGCTACAGTTTCTTAGAGCGGCTGTTCAAGCCCGGTCAATCCCGGCCAAAACTTTTTTCTCACTTAAATTATTTTTTCTTTCAAATAATTTTTTCCGACTTGTTTTAACCCCAAAATTCCTTTTCAGACATTTCTGGTTAGGGTTAGGTTAAGGGTTGGAGGTGGGAAAGGTTTATTTTATAAGTATTTGACTTAACTATAGTCAGGCAAATGCCCGCCGCAATTCCTGTCGCTAGCTGCAAGTGTTTGTTCACTATCCGCCATGTTGTTTTGGGAAATAACACGCATGCGCACTTCTTTGCTGCGAGGAATTTTTGTCACGAATGACAGAAAATATCAAACACGTTTGATATTTGTTGTTCACGACACGAGTGACAAAAATCCTGTATATTTTCCCCGCACACTAGGATTTTCGTCGAACGTAATTGGTCACGAATGACATCTGTGCGTACAACTTGCACTAGTGTGCGCCGGGCTTAAGTGAATCTAAGTGCGTCAAAGTGAGTCTAAGTGTGTCTAACTTGGTCTAAGAGAGCTTAAGTTAGCCTAAGCGGGCCTAAATGAGACTAAGTGTGTCTAAGTGGGTGTAAATGTGTCTAAGTAGACCAAGGTGGCTCTAAGTGAGACTAAGTGGGCCTAAGTGAGTCTAACGCCTGTATTCTAAAAGCTCACTCACACTCACACTGTGTGAGAGTGGAGTATGAGTGTGAGTGTCCACTCAACGAGGGAGCACTCACCCTTGAAAATATTAGGCAGATTTGTATTCAAAGAGCTCGCTCGAGTGTGACTTGCTGGAGTGTTAGTTTAACGTTGAATATTGATGAGGTTTTGAAGTATGTAACATAAACATGTTGTGGAATCATCAATTGCATTCGTACGTCGTTGCCGCAGGGACAAGATGACTGAAAGTAGACAATATTTTTCAACATTGGAAAAGTCGATTATTACAGAATTAGTGCGAAAGCACAAAGATATTTTGGAAAATAAAAGGAATGATTACAGAACGATACACCAAAAAAACCGTGTGTGGACAGCTCTATCAGAAGAGTTTAATTCCCAGTCAGGTGTGACGAAGAGAGATTCTCGGCAATTAAAAAAGTGTTGGGAAAATATAAAGTCCCGTGCGAAGAAACAAATTGCGAATGAGAAGAGAGAAAGTAAATTAACTGGCGGCGGTCCTGCATCATCCAAACAAGACGACGAAGCTGCTGCTGTTTCTTCGATTATTCCAGCTCAGATTGACAGCCTGAATAACCCTTTTGATGACGATAATTGTGAAATAGGTACGACAATGGTAGTTGCTAAATACTATTTAGGTGATTTATAATGCAATAATTGGATCAAATAGTTTTCCTATTCTGCACATCAACACAAGTCATGCTAAATCAATATCCCGTAGATAACATGTTAATTATTTTATGTGGTGGTTATTGTATAGAAACGAAGATGATGAAACTGAGTCATTGGTGACAACTACAGACAGTGCGCCAAACAAAAGCGAAATGCAGCCATCTGTCGTCGAGGCTGCCTTATCCTCGTCATTTACGAAGAAATCACAACTATCCGACGCCCAAGCACGATGTTTAGATTTACAAACCCAACAGCATGAAGCGGAAATGGAGCTCCTGATTGTAAAGAAAGAAAATACAATAATAGAACACAAAAGGAAAATGGAAGTGCTAGACGCGGAACTTGCATATTGGGAAACAATGAAGAAGTCCATAAAAAACACACAGGAGCAACAACCGAGACCAAACACACGCGCTGGGAAGCGAAACTAATCACATTAATAACCTCTGTCAATAAAATACATAATGAATATACGAGTGTATTTTATTTTGTTTGCATGTTCTTGTCAATATAAAGTTGTTTAATATGAGAATATATATAATATATTTATTGTGTTGTGAAATTGAATAATTATTCATAATTTATGTGAAATGTTGCATTATCAGCTTCATGAACAGCATTTCCCAAAACCCGTTCACCAGCATGAATATCATTCACTTCTTCCTCGTCAGCCGGCAAATGTTCTGCTTCATCCATAGGGTCATTTCGGCTTCTTATAAAGTTGAACAACACAGCTGTAGCGACAATGATAGTTAGCGTCGTTTGCAGTTTTGTGCGAATGGTCGTTGCTAAGCATGGGAACAACCTCTTCCATGTGCCAAACATCCTCTCCACGGTATTTCGTGTTCGTATTTGAGCCACATTATAATTGCGTTGTGGTCGGGTCTGAGGATCACGTATTGGCGTCATGAGATATTGGCGGCATGGGTAACCACTATCACCAAGTAACATGCCAGGGATATCACCACGTTCGAACTGTGCACATAGTCGACTGTTATCGAAAATTCTGGCGTCATGGACGCTACCATGCCACCGAGCAACAATGTTTAAAATTTTTAAATTTGGTCCACAAACAGCTTGAACGTTTATTGAAAAATATCCTTTCCGATTTCGAAAGAGTTCAGCATTCTCGCCCCCAGGGCTTTGTATTTTGATGTGTGTGCAATCAATTGCACCCACAACACTGGGAAATGCTCAGATTCTCCAGAAATCCAGTTTGAGTTGCTGCAGCATGTCACCATCAGGAAATGTAATGTAAATATTCTTTAAGCGTGCGATTGCCTCGGATACACGTTTTATAATCCGACTTGCTGATGGCTGCGAAATTTCGCACAGGTCTCCGCATGCAAGCTGAAATGTTCCCGTGGCGTAAAACCGTAGCGTTAATAAAAGTTGAATATCAGCTGGAATGGGTTTTCCTCTGTCGTTGTGTGCAGATATGTCTGGCCTGATTATTTCCATTAACTCGCGAAATGCTGCCTTAGTCAATCGGTATCTGTTCCGAAATTGCTCCTCGTCATATTTCCCATAATCAAAGAGATATGGGTTCCGTCTATTTCTGTTGTTTGGTACAATATTATTCAAACATTCTAACCTATTTAGCCACCTATCCGCCATGTTGGTATGATTATGTAAAGTTGAGTGCTGCTCAAGGGACGTATACCTCTCACTCACACTTCACTCAAAATCTGAGCTTCACTTGAGTGTGAGTGGTGTCTTTGAATAGTTGGAGTGTGAGTGTAGCATTATACTATGTGAGTGTGAGTGGACACTCATTGAGTGGTGAGTTGCACTCATTGAGAATGAGCGTCCACTCATTGAGTGTGAGTGAGCTTTTAGAATACGGGCCTAAGTATGTCTAAGTGAGTCTAAATGAGCCTAAATGACTCTAAATGCGTCTAAGTTGGTCTAAGTGTGCCTGAACGGGTGTAAGTGGGTCTAAGTGAGCCTTAAGTGAATGTAAGTGAGTGTAAGTGAAATTCTTTATTCGCCTCGTATATGGAAGAGATGAAAAAGAAATTTTTTTAAATTTACAAAAAATATCTACCTAATAGTTAATGATATATATATATACAAAAAATTAATTTCTCAGAATTCTACCAGTTTGGAAAGTTCAATACATCGGTGTATGCAATAAGCGCAATGTATCATAAAATCGTCTATAAGTTCAGCCCTTAAAGAATTACAGTGTCCAAAAATAACATCAAGGAATGATTCAACGCTTGATGAATACGTAAATACCGTTCCATTCCTTTTGACAGAAGTCTTTCTCGCCACACACATTCCTCAGTAGCTTTAATCGCACCAAATACTACACTCTTCCACTACGCATTAGTTGGAAAAGTACTATCATCCAAAAAAGGCTTCGATGAAAGGCCACAAATGATGTTTAAACACAATCGTCATGACATCAGCCACAAATCCAGTCGAAATTTCCCTCCTATACTTCCAACGAATAATTCGTATCAGCAGTAGCTTCCTGTGTGCAAGGTCATGTGACGAATTAATAAGACGTCCCATAAAACATAACTTCTTTTCCTCTATCTCCCCCTCAATGCTCCATAAGCCCAGAAGGCCCCTGGCTGCAGTACCAGATGTCCTGGCAAAAGACCTTCAGTCACACGAACAAATACGTTTTGACATTTTTCTAAGATCAGACACTTTCCTTTGTTGAGCTGCCATAGCTCACTACCATACAACATTTTTGGTAGAACAACTCTTTTCCACAATTTGCTCGCCATAATTGGATTAATTCGGCAAAATCTGCACCCTACCGATGCAAGTTCTACACCGGACGCATAGCCCTTCTTTACAGCATCTTCAATTGGTTGCTTATCATTGGCTTTAATATGCCATATTTTCCCTAAATTTTTCCAAACACCTTTTTCACAAAGTTGAAAGTCACCAAGAGACCAATGCCGTGTTATTACATTTCTCTGTCTGTCAGAAGTTTTCTCGCCAAACACCATTGTGACAGTTTTTTTCTAATTAAACGTTATTCTCCATGTTAATCCATATTCGTATAATATATTCAGCATTCGATCTAAACCATTTTTTAACCGTGAGATCATTGTGCGATCATCTGCGTACATAGGCGAGCCATAATACATTCCATGCACTACAATCCCAACCTGAGCTGTTTGCAAAAGTGTTATTAAATCATTTACGAAGATTGTAAACAACCATGGAGATAAAATACCAACCTGACGCGTACCTTATAGGAGATCATAGGTTCTAGAATAGCAGTCACTTATCCGTACCATTTCTTTCATCCCCGTGTACCACTTTAGTATGAGTTTTAAACACCTATGTTATGATACAATTTGTACAACATTCCATTTATCCATAGATTATCAAAGGCTTTCACTTTAGTATGAGTTTTAAACACCTATGTTATGATACAATTTGTACAACATTCCATTTATCCATAGATTATCAAAGGCTTTCTTAATGTCCACGTGACAGACATAAACTTATCCCATTCCTCACAACAGTGTTTGATAGTTTCATCAATAGCAAAAGCTGTGGTCAGAGCGTCATGCTCACTCCGATAGGCACCCTGTAATGTATGATGAATTCTCGAAAGAAATAATCGTTCCAAAATTTTATCAATCGTTCTAATGTAAGTGAATCTAAGTGAGTCTAAGTGAGTCGAAGTGCGTTTAAAGTGCTTATAAACCCAAAATGGGTTTTTACTGATTCGGATAGAACATAAAAAGTTAGTTAATAAGTTCTAGATTAGTTTTTGGCTTAGACTTTTAGTTTCGGAGATATAAAGGCTCAAAGTCGCTATTTTGGAAAAAAAGTAGCGTCTTCCGGGGGACTGGGTCCCAGGAACGTGTGTATTTAATTTTACTATAAAAACAATTACATTTGGATAAATCATCTTGAAAAGTCGGCTATTTCTTGAGGAAAAAAACACATTTTTGAACTCAAAGACATTTTTGAGTGTGTAAAGTAACCCTTCTAGTGGTTTGCATCGTCAATCGTGGAATATAGACGAAGGAATGGATTTAAATGCGATTTCAAAGTCGATCGTGGAGACGACCATGACACTTGCAGTAACTTATGTCTATAAATTCTGGGACATAGATGCCTCTTCTGGCGAACCAATTGCTTATAAAATTCTTTCGTATAGTATCAAATAAAGAAAGAAGAAATAAATGAACGAATGCAAGGGTTAAAAGTTTGTTGGAATGGAACTTAAACCTTTTACTGCATTGTATAGTCTTCATGCATTCATGGACATGGGAATCGGTTGCATTTCATTTCTGATTTCTACACCTGCTTTAAAGTTGGTTCTCACTTTAGCAAGGAAGCTTGTTTCCCTACAAATTTTACATCCAAATTTACCCAAAATTTGGACATTTTCAAGAATAATAACTGGTTAACTGCAACTGGCCAACCCACAATCTAATGAAATTGGCCCACATGTATATTTTCACAGAACCTTTCATAGGAAGATTGGTTGACAGATTGTCATCTTTGTCCATGTAAATGAAAGATGATCAATACACAGATATCATAAACTGGATATATAGATATATATATAGTCAAATCTGCAGACATGCATGTTTCGCCGTTCAACGGCTCGTCAGTGCAGCTTGTAACGCAGTCTAGATGCGAGTGACTTCGTATTTATACACCATACTCTTGCCCTCACCAAGGCTTAGAATAATATTCATCTTTTGAGAATGTTTTAGTGGGGAAACATATCTAATTTAATAAATAAGCCATAAGGCCAGTATGTGATCTATAAAACATCATACTTTCTATTACAGTAGCTTTGCCTGTGTGGGCAGAGCAAACATGCTTCAACTTTCACATTAGATGTCTGGTGTGAGAGTGATGTTTGCTTAACTCACAGCGTTCACACATCCAACTTTCTTGGCATGCCCACATAGCTGATTTAAGTGACTCAGAAAGGTGCTTCTCTGTGCAAGTAAAATGACTTTCTCTCCATGGAGGGAAATGAATGTTGACCCCCTCCCCCACCAGATGTCCTTGCACATTTTATAAGTGGAATCTCTCCTTCCAGATGGGTAAAGTTCCTCCATAGTGGGAGTCTGGCTCTTTTCTAGGTAACCCATTACCCAAAAAGCAGCTAAGGTTTAGCCGATCCAATCAAGCGCAGTTAACCCATTAATTGGCAGTACTCTACCACTGATGAGTAAAATTTGCCAATTAATGGGTTAAGCCAATCTATCCAATCAAGGGGCTGAGCTATTAAAAGTGCACCTGCCCCCAAGAGACAGTAGAGTCACAATACAACATATATTGATAAAGATGTTTAATAAATATTTAATTAAAAATGTTAATTCATCTTTCACTGATGGTTCCAGTTTACTTCACTGATAATCTAGATGAAATCACAAACAAATAGTTTAATGGGCTATACAATTTTGAAGTGTATCTCTCTATTCAGGGAATTTTTTCTTAGCCTCCCTAAGGTTCTTCAACATAGGTGGCTAACAAACCAAGGCCTAACCGCAGAAATGCCTGATACTCAGGTTAAGGTGGTTCCACTAGTGGGACAGTGCAGCACTTGGTGATCAACTTTGTGCCAAATACATGTATCAATCAAACATATAGCATCAGTATCTCACTGTCATATAAAACATTTGACATTGACCACATGTGTAGGATAATACAAGACACTGAAAGTCCACATATAAAGTAGGTTGAAATCTAAAAGTAGAATGGCCTATTAATTTATATTAGTTAAATACCATAAAGGCATTAAAGTTGTGATAATTTTCACATTGAAACATATATGATATATTATTCTATAACAGCAGTATGTAATCTCTCAGAGGTAGAAGCACTTCAATCGATTTGTGTGCCAACAAACACCGTTGTACACCGTTGTATACTAAGCAAATAATATGCAAATTTAGGTGACAACAGACATGATTCAACGTTAAATATCCAAAGTTCATACGCGCGAATAGACATCATTGCATTTGTTAAAATCACAGCTTACCTGTATTCTGATTCCTGTCCTATGTTGGGACAACTGGGTACATTAGTCTTTGTTTATAGGTCTATAACTATGGCCTGTATTTGCCACCAAATCCGAAGGCAAATTCAGATGAGTTTCGGTGTCCTCTTTTCTATCGGTTTAAAGCCGCAGTAGGTGATTTATCATCCAAAAAAGGTGTCAGATAGCTAGATATATTACTGTTGGTACTTTCTGTGTAATATCACGCACAAACGAAACATCGTTTAGACAAAATATGAAAAAAAACACAATACATCGATATCTTCGCCATATATTTCTTAGTTGTTTATCAAAGTTGGGTTCCTGGGATCCAGGCCCCTTGGTGATATTTTGGTCGCGCTACTTTTTTTCAGAAAATGGCAATATTTGCCTGTTTGATCCTTTATATCTCCGAAACTAAAAGTCTAAGCCAAAAACTAATCTAGAACTTACTAACTAACTTTTCATGCCTTATCCGAATCAATAAACACCCATTTTGGGTTTATAAGCACTTTAATAAGTGTGCGTAAGTGGGCCTAAGTGGATCTAAGTGAGCCTAAGTGAGCCTAAGTGCCCCTAAGTGAGACTAACGCCCGTATTCTAAAAGCTCACTCACACTCACACTCAATGAGTGGAGGTTCAATCTGAGCTTTTCATGAGTGTCAATGCTGTTTTTTAATAACTGGAGGGTGAGTAGTCACATAGTAAGGTACGGCACTAACCCTCCAGCTATTCAAAAACAGAATTAACACTCAAGAGAAGCTCAGATTGAACCTCCACTCATTGAGTGTGAGTGTGAGTGAGCTTTTAGAATACGGGCGTAAGTGTGTCTAAGTGTGTCTAAGTGAGTGTAAGTGTGTCTAACTGGACCTACAATCGCGTGCAAAAAATATTGAGACAAGCAGTTTATTGGCTCCCTCCCTCCTATAACAAGTGGTACTTGCCCCCTCCCTCCCTCGTGAAATGTTGAAAAATATCATACACGTGAAAAATATCACCAAATTGTGAAGAATTATTTTTGCACGCGATTGTCTAAGTAGTTTCGAGTCATGCTAATTTTAATACGGTTATTCCGCTTTACTGTAAATAAGAATCACAATAGCCTTTGTTTACTGTTACTATGTGTTTGGTGTGTGCCTAAGGATTTTCCCGATAGTGTGTAAAAATTATAACGTCACGATGACGTCATAATGACGTAATAAATAGCCATAAGTAGTCCATAAATTGAGCGAATTTTCTGAATAACAACCATTTTGAAGGTGTGTTAAAACGTAAATGAAAAAAATATCCATTTTAAATACAGCTGAAATAGAAAAATACGATGTAGGATTGCACGTTCATTGAGCTATAACTTGCGCATTTTTTTAATGAATTTAAAGTGAATTAATGGCAGTTTTGTCTCCTTCGCCTTATATAGCAACGTTTTGATAAAAATTTAATAAATCTATAAGTAACTTTTTCGTAAAGACTCTTGAGTTAAAATTGTACACAACGATTTGTCGATTTCAATATACTTCAGTTTTTACCAAGAAAGATGAAATCAAAGGCGTATGTCCCAAAAGAAACCTCGATTTACTTGAGGTGTTTGTTTCAAGACAAAGTTCTTCCAGAAAATGAACTGTTAAAACGTTTCCCGAAGTACAGTAATTAATTTTAAATACCTTATACATGCATACAAACTAAATAGAACTCAATTTCAACACGTTTCGTACACGTTTCGTACACGTTACGCACACGTTACGCCACACGTTACGCCTTTCAGCATATAAGAATCTATAGAAAGCTGACACGTTACCCACGTTACGCCTAATATATTAAAGGAAGACCTATTCTACCATTATAAGAATGGGGCGTAACGTATGTAACGTGTCGGTTTTCATTAATATTCTATATAAACTCAAACGTAGCGTGTGGCGTAACGTGTGCGTAATGCGTGCGTAACGTGTGCGTAACGTGTTATCTATTCTTATATATGTATTTGAGAGTAAACTAGTTCATATCTGGTTTGAAGAGGCTAAAGTATTGACCTGGAAATCGTCTGTGTCACTCTCAGACTGATCCATACTATGTAAATAATACAAGTAACTTTGTATAATAACTATACCAATAATCATATATTATATATTATATATTTTTATATATTTCAACAATTAGTGCATGCAAATATTTATATAAGCCTGTAAATAGTTATATTTCCTATTCCTTTTATCCATTGATGTAAGCTCAGACGTATGTTTTGAGTCCTCAATAAATAATTTTTTCATTATTATTATAAATAATAAAAGTAAATTTGATTATGTTACATAGGCTCTTCGAGTATATATATTCAACCAATTTTGCTGTAATTATAGTGAAGCTTTCGTTCACCAACACATTATCGATTAGCAAGAGACATGGTTCATGTAGCCATTTTGATCAATTTAGCAAAATCCCACCTCTTAACACAAAATTAAGATATAATCTCAAAGTCTAAAACAATTTTCGATTTTGGCCGGGCACAGCTTTGTTCTTTTGGTTTCAATTTTCCAAAATGCAGCAAATTTAATTTAATTAAAATGGTGGTTTATACGTAAATAGTCCCCCGTTCTGCGTCCTTTGAGAACAATTTTGTGCGAGTTTCGCACGACAACTAGATCAATGGGCTTTAAACGGGAAAAATGAAAATTTTGCTCGAGACTGGGTTAAGTTCAATTTTTGGCACAAATTTAATTAAGTTTGGGACCCCATAGAGGCGTCTGCTGAGACAATCGCGTGCAAAAATTATTGAGACAAGCAGTTTATTGGCCCCCTCCCTTCCATAACAAGTGGTACTTGCCCCCCTCCCCCTCGTGCAATGTTGTGAAAACGATTTTGGGTTATGGGGTTATAACGTTATTGGGTTATCTAATAATATGTTTTCAACATTGTTAATGGGGGAGGGAGGCATACACGTGTGAAGAGTCTCATTATTTTTGTACGCGATTGTAGGTGGGTCTAAGTGAGCCTAAATGGGTCTAAGTGAGTCTAAGTTGGTGTAAGCGAGTGTAAGTGAGTTTAGGTGAATCTAAGTGACTCTAAATGAGCCTAAGTCAGTCTAAGTGAGTCTAGGTGAGTCTAAGTGAGCCTAAGTGAGTCTAAATGCGTCTAATTGGGTTTAAGTGTGCCTAAATGGGTCTAAATGGGTCTAAGTGAGCCTTAAGTGAATGTAAGTGAGTGTAAGTAAATCTCAGTGAATCTAAGTGAGTCTAAGTGAGTCTAACGCCTGTATTCTAATTTTAAAGCTCACTCACACCCACACTCAAAGAGTGGAGGTTCAATCTGAGTTTCCCTTCAGTGACAGTGCTGTTTTTGAATAGCAGGAGGTTAGTGCCGTACCATACTATGCGAGTACTCACCCTCCAGCTATTTAAAAATAGCACCTGACACTCAAGGGAAGCTCAAATTGAACCTCCACTCTTTGCGTGTGAGTGACCTTTTAGAATACAGGCGTAAGTGAGTCTAAGCGGGGGTAAGTGAGTGTAAGCGAGTGTAAGCGAGTCCAAATGAGTCTAAGTGAGTCTAAGTGAGTCTAAGTGAGTTTAAGTGAGTCTAAGTGAGTCTAAGTGAGTCTAAGTGAGTCTAAGTGAGTCTAGGTGACTGTAAGTGTGTTTAAAGGGGTATAAGTGAGTCTAAGTGGGTCTAAGTGTGTGTAAGTGAGTCTAAATGGGTGTAAGTGGGTCTAAGTTAGCCTAACTGTGCCTAAGTGAGCCTAAGTGAGCCTAAGTGAGTCTAAGTGAGTCTAAGTGGGTCTAAGTGAGTCTAAGTGAGTCTAAGTGCATCTAAGTGGGCCTAAGTGTGCCTAAGTGGGTCTAAGTGGGTCTAAGTGAGCCTAAGTAAGCCTAAGTGCGCCTGAGTGGACTAAGTGAGTATAAGTGGGTGTAAGCGTGTCTATGTCGACCTACAATCCTGGACAAAACATCTGCGACACTTTCAAAAATTTGAACAACTTCATCACTATCATGGCAAATTTAGACAGCCCGCCCCCGATCCCCCACCATTCAATGTTGATTCAGCCCCCAGAACATAGTTAAGCCTCTTGTTGTACGCTCAACATTGTAACGGGGGGAGAGGGGGAGTTTGTGAAGAATTATTGCAGTGGTATAGTAATTAACGTCAAATAAGAAGAGTGTCGCCGATAGTTTTGGCCAGGATTGTCTGAGTTGAATCGAATTTCAATATATAGATATTTTGTTCAAGCGTATTGCTTATCACCTAGTTATGTTCATAATCACCTCGACTACCCTATTAAATTACTTGAATACGTCATCATTACTGTAGTAATTGAAAGGGTTTATAGTGTCTGGTAGGAGCTTTTCTGCTAAGATGGTCGCATATAGTATTTTCCATTTTTGTTACGGAATGCAATAGAATGTAACGGTAATTCCGACTATAGAACTATTTAAAATATCGCGGTTAAGCCTATATATATCTTTAAATGATGCGGGACAGATTTTTCATCCATATAAATATACATATATAAGTATAGCTATATACGTACATGTAGCTGACCTGACAGATATTGGCAACAGAATCCGTTCCAGAATATGAGATGGGAGCTGGACAGCCATGCAAGCGATCAGACAAATATAATGCATGAGGCATACGAAGATATTTCTGTAGTTACAGTGAGTTGTATTGATAAGGTCGTACAGTTTATAGATAAGCGCGAATGTGTGCATTTGATAACAAGTTGAAAGGGACAGTATATGGAATAGCAGTCTTATGTGCTTCAGTATACGTTCGTACGAAGTTAAACAACAACTATTAATAATGCATAGTGTACAAGTACAAATGGCGACGTTTCGATTGAGCACAAAAATTTTCCAGTGTGAGACATTACTACTCAATTTCTCACAATGTCACATACTAAGTATTAACGGTGTATCACACCGTAGACGAAAAAATCTGGTTGTAATATCCCAACTTATTGAGGTAATATGTACAAATACAATGGAATTGCAAGAACGTGTAATGCTTAATAATCTCGTATACTTTAAACTATACATATTGCAAATATTTTAAGAAATTGCGACGGTGTACCATGTCGGGACACTAAAGAATTACTAATTATATTTTATTAAGTGTGTTCGGTGTACCAATGGCACACAGTTTATCGCGTGCATAATTATACAGGAACAATATCCAATTACACAGTTCGCTAATTGAGCACTACACTTCCAGTCAGCACCTTGTCCCTAACACAATTTAATATGCATGGAGTGAGGTATCTTAGCTATATATAATTAATATACATATAAACTATTAAGTATATAATATTTCGCTCATGAAAATATATCACATTTGTAAATATCATGGCATATAATTCTTAACTGCGTTCATGCAGTACAGTCACCGAGGAAGAAGAGCATCGCGGGCACGCAAGGTGTCATTTCCGTCTGTTAGTCCTGTAGAATTTGATTGTTGAACTTTAGTACATTCCAGTGGGCCATGTGTATTAGGAAACAAGAAATTCGCACATCAAATAAAGTTCTTGGTGCCCTAATTTTGCTAACAATTTTTTCAACCCTATAGACAATCCTGGACAAAACATCTGCGACACTTTCAATTATTTGAACAACTTCATCACTATCATGGAAAATTTAGACAGCCCGCCCCCGACCCCCCACCATTCAATGTTGATTCAGTCCCCAGAACATAGTTAAGCCTCTTGTTGTACGCTCAACATTGTAACGGGGGGAGAGGGGGAGTTTGTGAAGAATCATTGCAGTGGTATAGTAATTAACGTCAAATAAGAAGAGTGTCGCCGATGGTTTTGGCAAGGATTGTAGGTGGGTCTAAGTGAGTCTAAGTTGGTGCAAGCGAGTGTAAGTGAGTCTAGGTGAGTCTAAGTGAGTCCAAATGAGCCTAAGTGAGCCTAAGTGGGTCTAAGTGGGTCTAAGTGAGGCTTAAGTGACTGTAAGTGAGTGTGAGTGAATTTAAGTGAATATAAGTGCGTCTAAGTGGGTTTAAGTGAGCCTAAGTAGGTCTAAGTGGGTCTAATTGAGCTTAAGTGAGCCTAAGTGCGCCTAAGTGAGACTACGTGTGTCTAAGTGGGTGTAAGTGTTTCTAAGTGGACCTAGCTGGCTCTAAGTTAGTCTAAGTGTGTCCAAGTGAGTTTAAATTGGTGTGAGTGGGTGTAAGTGGGTCTATCGCCCGTATTCTAAAAGCTCACTCACACTCACACTCAATGAGTGGAGGTTCAATCTGAGCTTCTCTTGAGTGTTAATTCTGTTTTTGAATAGCTGGAGGGTTAGTGCCGTACCTTACTATGTGACTACTCACCCTCCAGCTATTCAAAAACAGAATTAACACTCAAGAGAAGCTCAGATTGAACCTCCACTCATTGAGTGTGAGTGTGAGTGAGCTTTTAGAATACGGGCGTATGTGAGTCTAAGTGAGTCTAAATGAGCCTAAGTGAGTGAAATTCTTTATTCGCCTCCCCCATATGGAAGAGATGAAAAATATTTTAAATTTACAAAAAATATCCACCTAATAGTTAATGATGTTTATACAAAAAATTAGTTCCTCAGAATTCTACCAGTTTGGAAAGTTCAATACATCGGTGTATGTAATAAGCACAATGTATCATAAAATCGTCTATAAGTTCAGCCCTTAAAGAATTACACTGTCCAAAAATAACATCAATGAATGAATCATCCTCCAATTGGCTCAGCTCTCCGCAAAAGTGCAAAGGCATATTGTCGAAAGCCCATTGCCAGAACATTTCCCTAGGGTCACGGGTTTTAATGCAGTGTAAAACTGCATGTGCAACTATATCTCCAAATGTAATTCCACATTCATCGCAATCCTGAAGTGCCGGCCATATATTAATCCGCCTGCCCTTTACTGAAAACGAGTTACACAATAACCTCATAACTGTCATTACGTATATACTGATTGTCGGATGACGTTGGAGGAGGCGGTACCAGCACGAGTGATTCAACGCTTGATGAATACGTAAATACCGTTCGATTCCTTTTGACGCAAGTCTTTCTCGCCACACACATTCCTCAGTAGCTTTAATCGCACCAAACACTACACTCTTCCACTGCGCATTAGTTGGAAAGGTACCATCATCCTAAAAGGATTCGATGAAAGGCCACAAATTATGTTTAAACACAATCGTCATGCAGTGGCGTCGCCAGACCTGGAGAGGTGGGGGGGACAAAATGATATTGAGGGGGCTGAAAAGGAGGGCCGAAGGCGCGAGTCTAGCGCGAGGTTTTTTAGGGGGTCCGGGGGCATGCTCCCCCGGGAAATTTTTTAATTTAGAGTCTCTGAAATACCATTTCCTGGACTTTGGGGGACGATTTGACAGAATTCTGATGGTCAGAAAACGTACCCCCCCATCCTTTTTTTCACCGGATTTGAGAGAATCTCAAAAGTGATTTTGAGGAGAACTGGGGGGGACGTGTCCCCCCCAGTCCCCTCCCTGGCGACGCCACTGTCGTCATGACATCAGCCACAAATCCAGTCGAAATTTCCCTCCTATACTTCCAACGAATAATTTGTATCATCAGTAGCTTCCTGTGTGCAAGGTCATGTGACGAATTAATAAGACGTCCCAAAAAACATAACTTATTTTTCTCTATCTCCCCCTCAATTCTCCATACGCCCAGAAGGCCCCTGGCAGCAGTACCAGATGTTCCTGGCAAAAGACCTTCAGTCACACGAACAAATACGTTTTGATATTTTTCTAACATCAGACACTTTCCTTTGTTGAGCTGCCATAGCTCACTACCATACAATATTTTTGGTAGAACAACTCTTTTCCACAATTTTCTCGCCGTAATTTGCTCGAGTCTAACGGCCAGTTTACACTGCACCGTTTTCGTAGCGTTCTCGTATTGTTCTTAATCCTCAAGGGCATTAAAGACAATAGTCTAGTTCTCTCGAACAGTACGAGAACGCTACGAAAACGGTACAGTGTAAACGGGGCCTAAGTGTGTCTAAGTGGGTCTAAGTGAGTCTAAGTGGATCTAAGTGAGTCTAAGTGCGTCTAAGTGGGCCTAAGCGGGTCTAAGTGGATCTAAGTGAGTTTAAATGAGTCTAAATGCGTCTAAGTGGGTCTAAGTGTGCCTAAACGGGTCTAAGTGAGTCTAAGTGAGTCTAAGTCAGTCTAAGTGAGTCTAAGTGAGTCTAAGTGAGTCTAAGTGAGTCTAAGTGAGTCTAAATGAGTCTAGGTGACTGTAAGTGTGTTTAAAGGGGTATAATGAGTCTAAGTGGGTATAAGTGTGTGTAAGTGAGTCTAAGTGGGTGTAAGTGGGTCTAATTCAGCCTAAGTGTGCCTGAGTGAGCCTAAGTGGGCCTATGTGAGTCTAAATGAGTCTAAGTGGGTCTAAGTGAGTCTTACGCCCGTATTCTAAAAGCTCACTCACACTCACACTCAATGAGTGGAGGTTCAATCTGAGCTTCTCTTGAGTGTTAATTCTGTTTTTGAATAGCGGGAGGGTTAGTGCCGTACCTTACTATGTGACTACTCACCCTCCAGTTATTAAAAAACAGCATTGACACTCATGAAAAGCTCAGATTGAACCTCCACTCATTGAGTGTGAGTGTGAGTGAGCTTTTAGAATACGGGCGTAAGTGAATCTAAGTGAGTCTAAGTGAGTCTAAGTGCGTCTAAGTGGGCCTAAGTGTGCCTAAGTGGGTCTAAGTACATCTGCGGTCGGGACTATATATATAATCCCGGGTATTATATATATAATCGTACCAAATAATCACACACTGAAATAGGCCAAAATTGAACTT
This sequence comes from Trachythela sp. YZ-2020, assembly GCA_016169945.1. Taxonomy (NCBI): domain Eukaryota; kingdom Metazoa; phylum Cnidaria; class Anthozoa; order Malacalcyonacea; family Clavulariidae; genus Trachythela; species Trachythela sp. YZ-2020. The sequence continues at coordinate 789,252 of JADLSH010000395.1, forward strand.
TTACAATTTTTTTAACACAACATACACTGTCCACTATCACGACAAATAACACAGTGATAACAATTTTTCACACTTATTAGCTAAATGAAATGAAATAACAAAATATCGATTTACGCTTTGAAGATATTTATGTTTACAGTGCACCGTTCAAATGTTATTACATTACCACGACGGCCTACCACGTCTACATCATCTCAATCCTCTGCAAAGACGCAACTGAACGTTGGGCAATCCTTTCCATAAAAATTTTATCAGGAATTCCAAGCTCCAAACCACGAGTTGCCGTAGTAGCTCGAAGAGAATGATTAGTCGTTTTACCCGTAACACTGCTTCCTTGTGTGTTCTTTTTACAGTTCTACCTGATATATAGTGACCCAGAGGAACTTTCAAATACCATGTAGCACCCACGTCGCTCACATATTTATCCTTTGGACGAAGATAGTTTTATCTTATTAGGTTCAAATCTGTCTTTGGGACTGAAACGAAATTAACAACAGGGATATAATACGAGACCAATACTGAACCTTACAAATAACTACCATCTGGCTTTATATTCTCGGTATAATTCAACGACACACCTTGGTGTTCAATACGTTTTGGCTTGTATCTCATGTCTTTTAATCCTTCTTTCTTGTTTTCCCCCCCAAATGAATAGTAGCATTGTTTGGCAGGCGCTCCATTCTCCCCTTCGGCTAACGTTAGTTGTTTAAATGTCAGTCCACGATGTTCTTTACCGCCGCTAAGAGCGAAGTATCCTCCCAATAAGAACACCATACTGTTCAACAAAGCTCGAGGATTACGTCTGCCAACAAAATTCTTGCGCCAAAGAATATCCTCTTCGTCCACGGTTAATGCATCTGCTTCGTTACTAGGTATACCGACACCCAGTGAGATCAGCCTTTTCATTTCTGCATTTAAGCTGTCGCGGAAAAGTTTGAACTCGCCTTGTTCGAAAAAGTTCAATTCTGGCCGCCATTATCACGAATAAAGCGCTGTAACCCACACACCATTTAATAAAGTGTATTTCGGCAGTACGCTTGACGGCTTTCTTTCTTTCGAATTTCTAACACAAATTTCGTTTAACCAGTAGTTTAACTCATCCAAAGGTAATCAAGCAATATCAGTACCAACTTGTTCAAATTTGTCCTGACTCCAGTTTACACGTGTAGAGTTCCTTCCCCTCGCCCATTTTTCCCATACACCGATAGCCCAATTCGTGCTGCTTCGAGTAACTTTTGGAATTCTGTCTTCGATTCTCTCAGCGCCAAGACAGAATCACTAACACGTGTCGTTGCTTCACAAGCATCAGCTTTATCCAACACAACTGGCCTTTCGGAAACAGAAGAAAATTGATCTTCAGACTTGGTCAATTCGGCAACATGTTTATGACTACAAGTTTTGGAGAAACTACTTTTCAGTATTTTTCTGTAGAAACGCAGTGTTTTTCCGTAGAAATTTGTTTATTTTCCGTAGAACGTGTTTTGCATGGGATACTTTTCCGTCAATGCGCGGTAGAAAATCATCACTGCACGGTAGAAAAATACAGCTCCACCGCAGAAAGTTAAAACTGATGCGCGCGCATGTGATTGTGTTGTCGTCCCCAGGCTCTCAACTCATAACTTCTCCAGAGCCCAGATGTCAGAAGCTTTTGGAAGCGCATTTCGCATTTCTAATCTTGGTTCAACCACAAGCGGCCCAATCTTACACTGTGTTTTTATTTATTAAGTTATATCTTTATATAGTAGTATATTCAAAATATCTTTATATAATAATATATTCAAAATCATTAGACAATCCTTTTTGAGAACTTACATGTGTTTCCTGATAGATTTTAACGAGTACCGGCCAAGGTTGGGGTAGTCTGCGTGGCAGGCCCTTGTTGGAGCGGAAAAGAAGAACGGGGAGTGAGGGCCGGGTTGGTTAAAACACTGATACGGATGGCACGGATACGGATGAGGGGATAAAACACGGATATGGGGATAAAACACGGATGGAGGGATAAAACACGGATGGGAGCATAAAACACGGATGGGGAGATAAAACACGGATGAGGGGATAAAACATGGATGAGGGTATAAAACACGGATGAGGGGATAAAACACGGATAAAGGGATAAAACACGGATGGGGGGATAAAACACGGATGTGACCATAAAACACGGAAGGGGGGGGTAAAACACGGATGAGGGGATAAAACACGGATGGGGGGATAAAACGCGGATGGGGGAATAAAACACGGATGGGGAAATAAAACACGGATGGAGGGATAAAACACGGATGAGGGAATAAAACACGGATGAGGGGATAAAACACGGATGGGAGGATAAAACACGGATGGGGCGATAAAACACGGATGAGGGAATAAAACACGGATGAGGGGATAAAACACGGATGGGGGGATAAAACACGGATGGGGGGATAAAACACGGATGGGAGGATAAAACACGGATGAGGCACAGAATAGGGAATAATATTCAGAAATCTCGCTTCTTTTACGAGTTTGCGCTCCGTGTCGATGTCATCGTCAAAAAACTTTTCACGACAATCGTTTCACCGTTCGGTAATTCTGCGTGAAGAAGGTCGAATAGCCCCCTCGACCAATCTCGTCTTTATTCCTTAGCTCGCCAAATTTAAAAACTGCCACATGAATTCATGAGAATTATGAAAACAAAACGACAGTCGAAACACTGGGGTCTGGAGCAAAGATTTCGTGTATGGCGAATATCCCCCCGGTCACCTCGCGATTGACTCCCTAAACGTTCGCTCTGGACCAAATCCGCTAGCGGATATGGTCCTATGGGGGTTGATATCAGCTAGCGGATATGGTCCCTTTCGCGGATTTGGACCCCCTCGCGAATCTATCGTATGGCACATTAAATATCGAATGAAAACATTTTTAATCATCTTTACATCTAACAGAGAAAAAGTTTACGAAGGTTTTTTGGATTAAAATGTTCCTGTAAATTTTCTCGCGCTTTTCGACTGCAGGAACTATATTTTACTGCAACCAAAACTACATTTCACTGCCAAAAATATATTTTACTGCGACTATAATATATTGCAATCAGAACTATACATTTCACTGTAGTTAAATGGTTAAATGTTTTGTCTCAGCAGTGGGAAATACGCAACCAAAGAAACACTAGCTAATACTTATCTAGAAATAAGCCATGTACCAGCAATTACTCGATGTTTTCGGTGCCATTCTCCCGTAAATTTAATTTCCATGCGCATTCACTAGTGGTAGACACAAAAATTTCTCTTAATTCTGCTTCGGACCTGGAAGAGATTACTAGTCTGTTATTTGTGTGTGTTTCCGCATTAAATACCATGATTACAGTTATGTAAATTTTAAATTTCAATTCAGATAATTTAAATGGTTCTGAATGGAATCCCATAAACTATAGGTGAGATGACTCCTAAGATAAAATGGTGATCTGAATACATATAAATACGCGCATATAAATACGTGTGAAAAACGGCCTAGGTTGACGTGGTGACAGTCAGCGTGCTTAAATAAAGTTTTTTACTACTTAACTTTCGTAAATGTTTGTTGCCGTTCTTAATCAAAACGTCAGATATTTAATTTTATACATCAATATGGAAAGAAAACCGAAGAAAAATATTCAGACGATTACTCTAAAACCAAATCATATGCAGCTCAAAAATACTCGTAGACTTTTGGCGAGAACTTTGTAAACAGTAATATACTTGTTTACAAAGTTCTCGTCTGCCTATGATTTCATAGGGGGCCATTTCCGCGGAAGGGTGTCCATATCCGTTATTTGGGGGGACCAAATCCGCGGGGGGACCAAATCCGCTGTGACACCGGTTCTTGTTAAAATCGTTCAGGAAACACATGTATACTAAGTTCTCAAAAAGGATTTTCTAATGATTTTGAATATACTATTATATAAAGATATTTTAAATATACTATTATATAAAGATATAACTTAATAAATTAATAACACAGGGTAACATTGGGCCGCTTGTGGTTGAACCAAGAGAAGAAATGCGGAATGCGCTTCCAAAAGCTTCTGATCTCTGGACTCTGGAGACATTATGAGTTGAGAGCCTGGGGACGACAACACAATCACATGCGCGCGCGTTAGTTTTAACTTTCTACGGCAGATTAGTATTTTTCTACCGCGTAGTGATGATTTTCTACCGCGCCGTGATGATTTTCTACGGAAAAGAATCTCATTTCTAGGGAAATGCAGAACACGTTCGACGGAAAATAAACAAATTTCTACGGAAAAACACGGCGTTTCTACAGAAAAATACTACATTTCTGCGGAATTATACTACACTTCCACGGAACAACACTGCATTTGTACGGAAAACATGCTATATTCAACGGAGAGAGTACTTTTTTACGGAAGAAGCGTGTCCCTAACGGGCCACCGTAACTTTGCGTTATCCAAATTTCTTCGTCGGTTTCATCATCATCGATTTACAACAGCGAACAATCGAAGCTCAACCCTTGAAAACGCATTCTTATATGCTTTCATTTCTGCAATACTAATCGCCTCTAAGAGGTCATGTGAAATCATGCAGCACTACATGATTATCAACTATTGTTTTAAAGGCTATGATAACAATGCGACTTAACATAATATAGACATGCAAATTTGGTCACAACTATTCCATATCTAACAAATATTTGCATTTCCGTCTCAAATAAAGGCATATTTTTCTAAACACCATTCAAAACAAAGGTCCTTAATCACACCTGACAGTTTCCTTAGAGAACCTCCATTGATTGTGTTTTAAGTCGGTTAAAATCCTCGAACCTCGGCTTTAACCCCTCGGGTTATATCTGTCTTAAAGCCTTGCTTCTCGGTTTTTAACATATACTTAGCAGCTCTGATAAAAATGCTGTGCTGAAAAGTAACAGTTCTAGACTTGGTTACATTGTGTAAGATGTCGTAAGTATTATTGTATTAAGGAGTATTATGCACAGGGGGGGGCATTATAATCCAGCTCTGCAACTTTCTACAACTTTTGGAGGGCACAGAAATACTTTTTAGTTCATTGATATAATTGTTTTTACCAAAGCATTAAAAATTAACAGACCTATAAATGTTACCACATCCAAATCCATTGATCTAAGACCCTCGCTCTTATGAATTCATGAGAACAAGGCTCTCAACCCAAGGAGGGATTTGTGGCGTAATTGTGCTGTATAGCATGCTGCACAAGCAAACCTTGTTGAGCGGTAAGGGAACGGGAGGGGAGGAGAGGTTAAGGAGGGTTGTGATAATCAAGTAGAACATTTATTATATACATTTAAAAAAAAGGGGATCCTGTCTTGTAATGTGGGCAAAATTTATGTATCTTGTATTTATGTTTCGGCTCTGGGCGTGTGCACATATAACCAGTTTCTGATATTCTGTATTGACGACTACCACATTATTCAAACAAGGGACCAGCCTGGTGCAAAGACACATTCTTTGGGAGCAGAAAATAGCACCTGTTACAAATATGAGAATGTTTGATTGATAGATTCGAGAATTTGACAAAACTACGCAAAGGCTATAGAGAATGAAATATTTTATCCCTTGTGTGGGTCACTCAGACTCTAGGATTACAAATGGTTATATATATTCCACTGAGAAATAGATAGAGGGAGAATCAAGAAACTGAGTTTATATGATCCAGTCTAGGCGGGACGGGACATTTTAATCCAGTCTAGGCGAGAAACTCACATACGCGGGATGGCGTGTTTATATGACCAAAATACATTCCGGAATGAAGCCAGTTAAGGAGGTTCCCTACAGTTATAGTACAGTTTGAAACACGATCTATATAGATCAGACGTCACCCTCGCGTGGAATCTTCGTGACCCGGTAAAATTTTGAAACAAGCCGCGGGAAGTTATTTTCGAGACTTATCTGCGAAGAAACCACAACGTTTTCATTATAATCGCAAATCTTTGAAATTCAAACAATATGTATGTTCTTAAACAGTTTCTAAGCTTTATTTTAGTATGTTTTTTACGTATTTACGTTAAGTATTATCTTTTATAATGTTTAAAATAGTTCGACTTGTTGCAGACTAAAAATTTTAAAATGATATTTTATACTCTCCTCAAGGCACTCTAGAACTGTCAAAGTATAAATATAATTCTTTAAAGCAATCAAAAATTACTACTGCATACAACGACAGTACAGACTGTTAGGACTTACGAGTTGTTTGAATGTTTTCAATGGTTTTCATACCGATTTCAACAATAAAAACAAATTTAAGAGACGTTGGATTAATTCAATGCGAAAACCACCGACAAACCAGACCAGAAAAAAGACCACCAACAAACAATCTTGGGTCCTACAAACCAAGGGTAACGAAATCGAAGAGAATTTTGCTAGAAATTGTACACCATTTCGAAAAAAACACCCTGTTTTACAGCCAGCGAGAAAGCGAGTGACTCCAACACGCGCCCGCAAACACTATATCGTGATCGGTCAGTATTTCTTTTAGGCTTTTCGCGAGCAGAAAATGGCATTTTGAGGTCCTTTTTTCTCGTTCGTTTGTCCGGTGACCATATCTCAAAATTTGACTATGTATTCAACGTACTAAGTTCTATTAAATTCTTAAATTTAAAAAAATTAAATCCCTAGTTTGATTTTTGTAGAACTAAATTTTGGCTTTAAAAAAAAATCTACACTAGAGAATTTCAAAACAATTTCTGAGAAAACTCAGAATCTCAAAATGATTTACTTTCTGCAAAAAAAAGAGTAGGTCACCGACCTTATTTTTCCGCTATCATACCTTCTTTGGCTAAAACTGCCAAGATAAATGATGACGTCATGTCGCCATGGCAAAGTCAAGAGTAAAAAACTTGTGTTGAAATTATTGCTTGATATACGAGGAATTATTGCTTGATATACGAGTTTTCTAAGCTTATAACCTTTCAAAGAGCTTTCAATTCAAAACACTGATATCTAATGGAAACTGTAGGGAGCCTCCTTATGTGCTTGACGTCATATTTTCTTGCAGAAAAGGGATTTACGCATGCTCAGAAAAAAGTTCATCCTGCCTTGCTGGGATTGAGTGTTTATAATTTTGTTTTTTTTCTCCCGCTAGGCATCCCGGCATCCTGATCCTGTCCGGACGTCGGCGGGACAGGGATCATCATACACTACGTATTATTACTCACTTATTATTATTAAACTTTCTCGTCCTCACTCTTCGTCCCTCCGGTCCTTAATATAAACAGGTCCTTAAGTTTAAAACAGGTAAACAGTGTAGTCAGTGTCGAAATATTAACTATTTTTGTAGAGTAGTTGTAGCAATATTAGGCAATTCGATAGCTTACTTGTCTTTGCAAGTAAGAAACTTACTTTAAAGTGCTTGTGAACGCAAAATGGGTTTTAGGTGATTCGGATAGAGCATAAAAAGTTAGCTAGTAAGTTTAACATCAGTTCTTGCTTTGCGTTGAAAACTTTTAGTTTCGGAGATATAACACCTCAAACACGCAAAACATGGCATTTTTTGGAAAAAACGTGGCGCACTCAAAATACCACCGAGAGGCCTGGTTCCCAGGAACCCATCTTCAACAACAATATAGAAATTATATTGTGAATCGACGACAAGCGAACAGTTTTTCTCAAAAAATGCCCGAACGGTGTGTCGCTTATGGCTGTTCAAGCACTGCAGACACAAGCAAAGGAAGTATATTTATATATCAGGGGCCGGTTGTACGAAAGGCGTTTAACTTAAACGGTGTTTAGCCGCTATCCAGTGGCTAAATTCCTATCCAACGGTTTGTTAACCGGCAAGTAAAATTGCGTTGTACGAAGCCCGTTTAGCGCCGCGTTTAACTATCCGTTGGATAACCTTAAAACTAAATGCAGTAGAGATTTTTGCTGTTGGTTGGAATTTTGTCATTCATGCAGTCGTTGCAGTAAGGAGTTTCGTATCCACTTTTCTGCATTTCGCTTCAAAGACTTTCGGCTTCTTTATGCGAATGCAATAGCAAATACTGTGAGTTGCGTTGTCTTGTTTACGTTGGTTCAGAAACTGTGACTGAAATATTGAATATTTTGTTCCTTGACCTTGCACTAGATTCTAAATAGTTTTAAGAACAGTATCTCACAAGTTTTGATTGGCTTATGAAAGCCATTAAGCAAGCGAACAAAGATTTTTCGTCTTTCGGCGTCGCGTTGTCTGTTTATTTGTATACTTGTTTGGCTTTCCAAAGGCAAAGTTGTGTCTTCATACACTAATTCGTTGTTTGTTTTTTAAAATAACTAAAAGTGGAGTTTTACGTACTGCTTGTTTTCAAAAGGAAAAGAGAAAAAAAGCCAGAATAGTGAACTCGTACAAACCGACTGACACCGGTGTGGCGGTCTGAAATTGTCATCCTGCTGAGATTGCAATCGGACTACTGCGCATGCTCGAAATGATGCCTGCAATCTTAGCACGCGAAACAGCGGTCTGAGTTTGTTATCGTGCTGAGATTGTACTCGATCTTTCTCGATCGTAAATACTATAATTTCAGTGAATTTCACAGAGTTTAAAACAGAATTCATCAAACATTCGACTTCCAAGAACTTTTAGCAACAGTAGCTAACGGGCAAGTTCATAAAAATTGTTATTTCTAGATATTTTTGGTCAAATTTGATCGTTATTGTGCACTCATCCAGGTGTATTACAGATAGTATTGATTAATAAGTAATTTCAATATTAACAGGGAACTACAGTTAAAGTCACATATGGAAACATATACACCGATATTTTAAGGGATTATATATACACAGTTTGACTATATCTTTGCACAATTTGTGACTTGACCAAGGGAAATGAATATTAAACAGAAGTCATCAACAGGGAATTGAACCTTGGACCCTAAAAATGTGTCTGCAAACACTTGTACTATAATGGAAGCCAATCTGAATATTATCTAAAATGATTGTGTTGAAGCGAGTAAAGTAGTGCACATAACCAAATTAGTAAGTCTGGTCCCCGCAGTCTGTATCATTAATCCACGACGTCGAGAAGGTTCAAAGACGTGCAACCAGGTTCATTCTATCGCTGCCGTTTAGATCTGAAACCAGTTACCAGGAAAGATTACTAAAAACAGGACTAATTCCTTTGTCCTACTGGCACGAGTACCTGGACTTAGTATACCTTTTTAAGGCAATTAAATTGAATGACCCCCAGATTGCTTTACTATCAAATGATCGTATCACCAGGCGTTCCACAACTGACAGTATAACATTAAAAATTGCCAAAGTTAACACTTTAACCTTTCAGAACAGTTTTTATAATAGAACTCCTAGAGTCTTCAACTCTCTACCACCACATATCCGAGAAGCAGGCGTTACTATTGGCCAATTCAAATCCTACCTGTTGACTTGCAATCTTGACATACTACTAAGAGACATGATGCAGTCTGAGATTGTCATGTGTCACCATCAAATAAAGTTGTCCAGTCATTCTGCATTCTGTTGAACATAAGTTTTTCAAAGCTGGCAACTTGACTTTAAGATTCAACACATAATTAAACTTAATTTTTGTAGATTCCAACCAGGCAAGCTAAAATTATAAAAATACTGTGGTAGGGTACTCGTCAGCCTGAAAAAAATAATATAAGTAACGACATTTCAAGCGAAGGCTCTTCGCTCGAAAACTTTTACTATTTTTCAGGTTGACTTAAATGTCAGCAATAAACCATTTCCACTGTTTAGCTCACAGCTATCCACAACCGCTTCTAACTTGTCATACGTACCACAAGTGCTCCCAACTTCTCATAACTATCCACAACTGCTATTAACTTTCCATAACTATCCACAACTGTTCCAAACTTCTCAAAACTATCCACAGGTCAGTCATAACTACTCATAACTATCCACAAGGGCCCCTAACTTCTCATAACTACCACAACCACTCTTGACTACTCTTTACTACCCATAATTGCTCTTAACAGCTTACTTCTCTGCTTTAAACTGCTCATTATTGTCGACAATTGAACTGTTCATGCATTACAGTTCATGATTGTTCAAACCGATTCTCAAGGTGACAAACAAAGCTAGTATTTTTTCTCCAGTCTTGGTAATCACATAAGAGGATCACATATATACGCTATCAAATGCTACAACTTTCTTACAAGATATTCAAACTTGGCATCTGCGTATCCCTTTATGGTCAGCTGTGTATCTGGAATGGCCTGAAATAGAAAAGGAAACAAACATTATAAACTATCACAGAGGATAGCAACATTTAACACCTATTTATCATTTTACAAGGACAAAGGCGTTAACTTTCCAACACAGAAACTTTTCAATCTGCTAATTCTGTTCAAAGAATGTTTTCGTAACTTTTGAGAGATAAGTGTTTAGATCACTCAGCATAGGCTTCACTTTTTTAAAAAACACATACCAATCTTTTCAAATGATCTGAAAAAGAATTCGGTAGAAAGAGTAAACTTTTTTAACTTGTATGTTGAATACTTGTTATGCAATATACTTTGCCATTCGGAATTTTTTTCTCTCATATAGTAAAGTTTGACCAAAATGCTTGAGAGTCAGCGGTGCGCTGCCCCTCATCGCTCCATTAAGCCTGCTATTCTATGGGCAAAGGGTTTATACTGTATCTACCTGTGTGCCGTTGAGAAGATACTAAATGCTTCATTGGCGTTTGGTTGCAATTCTCGCACCCCAATAGAACTGAAAATATCACCCAATTCTAAACGATTTTTTATGCCAATTTTAGGGCCTGTTCATATGATCCCAATTGCCGAGACGTCTCGTCTAGCGGGACGAATATTTCCGTGTGTTCATATGGAGTTTTTCATCCCTCTTGCCGAGATGAAATTACAATGTTGTTCTATAATTAGCGTTGCAAAACATGTACATTTCATGCACGCAACACAAATATTTTAACGATTTTGTTGTTGCTTTTCATTTTTTTGCAATAAAAAGCGTTGGTTTAGCAACATATCTCATGCTTGATTCTAAAACAAACATAAAACTACGTTAAAATGGTCAAATTAAGCGGCAAAATCGGAAATTTGGTTTCTCGATTTCATCCCGGTAGGCGGGCTGGCGTGTTCATATGGAATATTTTTCATCCCCGCCTACCTATGATCTCGGCTCTCACAGGCGAGATCTCGCCAAGCGGGCCAGGCCGCTTTCTCATATGAACACGATGTAAATTTTTATAGTAAAAGTACTAGGAGGCGAGATCATAGGTAGGCGAGACGTATCGGTAAGCGGGATCACATGAACAGGCCCTAAATAACTAAAATGTAACAACATTTATGAATATCAAGAAAACATTTCAAGAGAAAAGACGTCAAACCTTTGTGCGTTTGTGCCTGCAGTTGGTAAAAACTTGGGAGATAGCGTTTTGTGTGGTCGAAAAGACCTGTAGAATGGAAAGTTTATACAAGTCATAATTTAGACCTAACGAAGAACAGTTGCGAAAAGTGCAACTATATAGGCCATTCTAAATTTTTGGGCATCTCGCATGATAGAATTGAATGTATACATTAACTAGTGATTATAGCTTTAAAAGTTACTTAAAATATACTTAAAATTGATTTAAAAGTTACTTAAAATATAATTTAGGCCCTCAAAACTGCACTTTGTCATAATTTCATACTATTAATAATACTTAATATAATGAAATGTTGATTTTGTTTTTCGTGGATGAAAATTTCGAGCCATTTTCGAGCGAAAATTACACTTATACCATTCACTGGATCTCCCAAGTATATATACATGAACTTGTAGCTCAGTTTGCTAGAGCGCTGCACTGGAATCGCAGGGCCGCAGATTCAATTCCTGCCGAGAAACTATAGTTGCATTTTTCGCAACAGTTCCTGGTCAGGTCTAAAAATATGTATATAATTTTCGCTGGACTCTGTATTTTTAAGTTAGTTTGATCCTAAAGAACCGAAGCTTATTGTATAGACGCTACCTACACTGTCACCACATAAACTATGCAAAAACCCTTCAATTACAACTTTACCTTTGTAAAGCATTGCATTTTGCTGTAATTCTTCTAACTTTTTTATCAAGCCATCTATATAACAAAATATACAATGACACGTAAATATCAGTACGGGCCGCAGTAATTGGCTTATTTGCTGTTGCGGTTACCCTGCCTTGTGCTGTTTTTTTGTCTATATATGAATATGTTTTATGGTACTGTACTGTAATGTAGATCATGTGACGAAACAAATAAATTTAAAAAAAATAAATTAAACAAAAATATCGTAATGTAAATTTTTACCATTGCAAAGAATGGCTCTACTTAAAGCAAGTGCATATGCTGTTCCTGAGCTCATGTGTTCCACTACACGATGCTTCATCTTCTTCATGACTGAAAATAACATAACGAGTGAATAATAATAGCGTTTTCTCATTGGTCGCTATGAGCTATTAGAGGGCAAACGAATGGATGACGTCATTCCAGTGACGTAATACTTTTAGCATACCTAATTTTAGGGGCTGCTTATATGGGGCGAGCTACAATCTTGGACAAATTCCTTGAGACCCGTATAGGATCAAATGACATATTCATGAACTGTCCAAATTTGCCTGTATTTCGCCCCCCTCACCCCCCAATTCAATGTTGTTTGGATGAAACATGTACTTGGGATATGTGACTATCTAATACTGTCTAAAACCATGACGGAACAGAGGAAGCAACAGCATGCATTTTTTTAGTTTTGAAAATTGCACTGGGCCCAACTAGTTTAGTCCAAGATTGTTGCTCGGGTACCGGAGCTGGCCCGGTTTTGGCGAGTTCCCACGTTTGTTATTATTTCCTATTAAATTTCGTGTTCCGTTCATATGGAAACCTAGCTGGCCCGCGTAACCGAGATCCCGCCTCGACTGACCCGAGATCTCGCTTAAGCGGGATGGAATTTTCCATATAAATGCAATGACCCGAGCTGGCTCGCCTACCAGGGCTGGGAAAAAAATGCTTACGCGAATATATTATTGTTAAAGACATTTTTCCGACAGATTTCGATCTTAAATTGTCTTTGTGATCGTTTCTGTGAGTTATAACTGAAAAAAATTGTTCGCGAAGATATGGTTTCAGGTTCGTGGGAAAATTTGTTTAATATTTAATTTAGCTCTGGTGCTTAGTTTTGGCGAGCCTGAACAGTCTCATGAAAACACGGGTGAAGTTCGTCTCCGAAAGCGAGTTAGCTCGGGTATCCGGGCTGGCTCGCCTCCATACAAACAGCCTCTTAGTGTGCAGTGATAACCAATTTGTGCAGTGATAAAGTGAAAGTGTGCAGTGATAATATTTGAAACTTTTTTGAAACTTTTGTATTTTTGTTTGACACTTTCCTTATCAGTTGTGACCGTATTTTCCATTGTCATGGATTTCTGTTAGTACTGGGCAGGCACGGTTGTATTTTCTGTCTCTTTCAGTCAATCTAAAAGGTGTCGTCCGTAAAATTTTCCTGGGAGGTACCAGTGATCTCCGAACTGGCACACTCCCTCTCTATTGTTAATGGAATGTACAACGATAAAACTTTTATAAAATCTGGCATGTCTTTTAGCCAATCACAACTCTCTAAGAAGAATCACGAACCAATGACGTGCGTTGTTTTGCATAGATCAGAGGTCACATCAAATAGCGTGCAAATCTCTTTCGGTCGCGCTTCAAAGCTCCAAAATGTTTGATACGAGCCAATGTTTAATAATTGGGCCTTTTAACTTTGTTTATTGCATAAAACAAATAGATCACACTTTGTCGTTGTCTGTTCAATTAGCCATTCTCACCCTAAGTTTATCCGCTATTTTAGGAGTACTACAGATCAGAAAATGTAAGGACTGCAAAATGCGACGTTTTATAACTGTAATGACTCATTATGGTAAAGTTACAGTTGCATTTTTGAAAATTTGTTTTTCACATCGTTTTGATTTTTCACATCGTTTACAAAGCAGCACCCCCAAAATGGCGGATTTGAGCTTGCGTGAGAAAGGCTTCAGCCAATCTAAGCGCATGTATATTTGCATCACAGAACTAGATACCATTGCTATAACTTCGCCACTGCCTACACATCTGGGCGAGAAGAAGCGTAAAAAAGCCTTATGTCAGAATAAACGTCTCTTGCCGAATATATCACGCCTAATATTTGCGTTCACCATATATCTTATGTGCAACTGCAGTTCAAGGTGGCGTGGTAACTATTGCCTGTATTGGAAATTCAGTTTTGGAAAGCTTGTTATATTAATACAATTTTATTCCTCTTAAACTATGTTCCTAGCTTTTAAACAATTATAGTGTTAAAGTAATACAATTTTTCCACCAAATGTTGGTGTTTTTGACAGGGCAGACAGTCAGCTGTGGCGGCAGAAGATTGGTTTGGTTGGAGGTCTAGACAAAGTCAGAATAAAATAGCCCATAAATTAGTTGTCTCAGATTCATTATGGGTTGTTGTAACCAATATATTTTTACAGTGATGTCATGTAGAAACAATAAAATACCAAATCATTTTCTGAGATGATTTTCAGCGATACATTATTATTAAGGATTAAATGACATTATTACAATTAATGGCTCATATACAATATTTACATTGATTAATTATCTTACTTATATCAGTACAGTGGGCGCCTGTTACATCTGGTGTGCCGCAAGGCAGTATCTTGGGCCCTGTTCTGTTTGTGATATTTATAAATGATCTTCCCGACATCTTACCTGATGAGACCATGGCCGCTTTGTATGCAGATGACACCAAACTGTACAAGTCTATTACGTCAGTAGGTGATTGTGAACATTTGCAACAAGCTTTAACAGATCTTGGTTGTTGGAGCCGTGACAACAACCTCGATTTTAACGACTCGAAGTGCAAGGTGTTGACGATTACAACAAAGAAGTCCCCGCTGACGTACCCATATAGCATGAACTCGAAGGAGCTTGCTCGTGTTTACAAGGAAAAAGATCTTGGCGTCCTCGTGAATGACAACCTGACATGGGACGATCATGTTCATACCATCACCGCCAAAGGGAACAAGATGCTTGGTCTGCTCAAAAGAACTTGCCCTCTACTGACTAACACCGCAGTAAGGCGGACGCTGTACTTGGCTCTGGTAAAGTGGCAACTAAGTTACGCCACTGAAATCTGGTCTCCATCTACCCTCAAAATGAGATCCAGAGTGGAAGGTATTCAAAGAAGAGCCACAGCTTGGATACTGCAAGCTAAACGTGGAGAAATAGCGTTCAAAGAACGGCTGACAACCCTTGACTTACTACCCCTCTGCTACGAGAGAGAAATAAAGGACTTGGTGTTCTTTTTCAAGGCGCTGCATGGTCATATCGATCTTGACGTGCATACTTTCGTATCACTCGCGAACAATGGTCGAATACGCCTTTGTCAAAATCCTTCTTTAGTACTCAAAGTTCCATTCTGCAAGTCTAAAACGTTTCAATCCTCTTACTTCAATCGTCTGGTCAAGTTATGGAACCTCTGCTGTAAAGTAATTCCCTCTACAAGCTTCGCCAGCCTTTCCTCTTTCAAAAGAACTTTTAAAGCCACATATGGAAATTTGGTTATTACAACATTTGACATAGACTTGCCATGCACGTGGACACTGGCGCGGGACTGCCCGTGCCACAGATCTTAACTGTAGTTAAAATAGACGTTTCCCCTCATTGTTAACTGAATACAATTACTTATATTGCTTGCGACCACTAAAATATTGCAAGAACATCTGAGAGACTGAGAAGCCTTCTTGTGGTCGTAGTCATGGTGATTGTATTCATGGTGCGTAATGGGGGAAGCGACTTTCTTTCTATTTATTTAATGCATGTGTGTTTGTGTATGTGTGTATGTGTGTATGTGTGTATGTGTGTATGTGTGTATGTGTGTATGTGTCCAATTGAAATGGTCTGGGCGTACAGAGCATTTCGTTTGGCAAATGGCGATAGATGAGCGTTCAGTCGCTGACGACCACAACTTCAGTCATTACCATGACAACGTCTTGAACCCAGTAATATGTATGTAACCCCTTGCTGGCAACCTCTACCAGCAAGAAGTGGCCTACATATAACTGGCTTCCTCACTCAGTGTGTTTGTCCTGTTTCATTGTCACCCACTGCTTCTTACGAAGTACGATGATAAGATGATTGTCTATTGTACTTCGTATGAAGTTGTGGGGGAGGGAGGGCTGTTTAACGGCATGCCACTCCATTCTATATTTTCAGGTGCACAAATGATGTGCCCGTAAAACTAGACTCCGGAGGGAAAGCGCTCAGTGGATCTGCGGAAAGAACAGTTTCCAACCTCTAGAGATATGTAGTCTGTAGATATGCAGCGAGGAACAGTGGCGTAGCCAGCCCGCCGATTTGAAAGTATTCGGACACTTTCTAATAAAAACAGTAAACAGTAAATAATTGCTTTATTGGCATGGCCTCTAGTTACAGGTATTGCTAAAGCTATGAAATAGGTGCTAAACTAAGTACGATATAGATAACTATGTGCTATAAATACGTGCTATTTACGTGGAAGTATGTGGTATAAAGTATAAAAGTAAATACAAAGATATATGCTAATATAGAATTTAAATAATTAGATTTTCAGCATTCCTGGTTTCAAGGCATTTATCTCTTTCCACAAAACAGGAAGAAATAAATTTCGATAATAATAAAATCTTTCAGTTTCATTTGATTTCATTATTTCTACGGATAAATTTTGTTCTCTTTGATCTGTGCTATTGAGAACATTTGGTAAATTGTTTAAAAAATGTTCTCTAATGCTGTCGTAGGCTTCACATGATGTGAGAAAATGCGACTCATTTTCTATTTCGCCTGACTGACAGATCGTACATAGTCGTTCGATTCTGCTTGAGGAATTTTTGGTATCTGATAGGTTATGATTACTTATCCGGAATCGTGTGAAAGTTCTCCTTTGATTTGAATTTTTTATTGTGGTAAGATATTTTTCTAACTGATATTCCCTTTTGAAAGCAGAGTAGAAACATAGTTTCGATGAATTCTCTAGTTTGTGTTTCCAGAATGTTATGTAACTTTGTTTTATGTTGCTTGAGATTAGATTTACCGAATGATTGGATATTGATTCCAGATCTAGTATTTGCGTGTTACAATTGTATGATTTTAAAATATCTGTGACATTTCCATAAAATGAAGTATTCTTTTTAGAATACAAATCTTTAGATATTAAAAAGGCTTGTTTGGCAATTGTGTTTCAGGCAATGTGTTTAATTAAATGTATAATATATTTAAATAATCGTTTAAATATATTTATTATTAGTGGAAATTTTCCAAGTTCACCTCTGGAGGCGATGTTAGTGCATTTTCTCCCAACTCCCTAGTATAATTTACAAAACCTCAAGTGTGTTTTTTCAATTGGAAGTTTATCCCAATTATTAAAATCATTTTTGAGGTATGCACCCCATACTTCTGAGTTGGAGAGAAGATTTGGTGATATTATACTATCGAATATTTTTATAGCTAGTTTCGGTTTTAGGTGGTGTAAGTTGAGATGTTTTCGTATGCTGTATAGTGCATGTAGTGCTTTTTCACTTAGCTGTTTTATAGCTGGAGTAAATTTACCATTTGAATTCAATTTGATTCCTAAGTAACAATATTCTTGTACAATCGTTACGTTTTTATTACCTAACATGAATTTTGGTTTCTGTATTTTATTATTTCCTTTTTGAAAGATCATAATTTGGGTTTTCTTTAAGTTAACTTCCATCAGCCATTTTTTACACCAGTTATTGAGTTCATCTAGGCATTTTTGGAGTCCAAATTTTGATCTTGATAATATAATTAAATCATCAGCGTAAAGAAGACAACTCAGTCTTGCGCCGTTTGGAAGTATGAAAGGGTCTGAATTAGTGTTTTCGAATAATTTAGCTAATTCATTTATGTATAAGTTAAAAAGAATTGGACTTAGTATACATCCTTGACGTACACCTTTGGAGTAAGAGAAAAATTCTGTTCTTGTGTCAGATATTTTGACTGCACATTTTGAGTTAGAATAAAGACTTTTAATTAAATTGTAGAAACGCCCATCAATTTTGTTTTCAAGTAATTTTAAGAATAAGCCTTCATGCCAGACAGAATCAAAGGCTTTTTTAAAGTCTACAAAGCCAGCATAAACTTTGTCATTTTTGTTTTTGGTAATATGTTTGTCAAACAGTGTTTTCAGTGTAAAAATGTGATCAGCAGTTCTGTGGCCAGGTTGGAAACCTATTTGAGATGGGTGAATAAGATTGTTTTCATGACTGAAATTATAGAGCCGTTCGTTAAGGATTACACAGAAGAATTTTCTTAAACAGCTAGTTACACAAATTCCAAAATTGATTTATCTATGCGACACCATAAAAAAATGTTTGTTAGCTTTTCTATAGTGACCATCGGTTGGAATTTTGTTTTATATAATAATGATATACCACCTGATATACGGCCACCTGCATTTGTTTTGGGTTTGGCCGTACTTGTGGATATTGCCTTGAAACCAGGAATGGTGTCAATAAAGATCTTTCTATAATAGGGACGTTTATCCAATAGACACCTCTCCGATGCGGACACCTCTCTAATACAGACACCTCTCTAATAGGAACGCCTCTCCAATACAGACACCTACCTAATAAAGACACCTCTCTAATACAGACACCTCTCTAATACGGACATTTATCTGATACGGACACCTTTCAAACACAGACACCTCTCTAATAAGGATATCTTTCAAACACGCACACCTTTCAAACACAGACAACTCTCTAATACGGATCTTTATCTAATACAGACACCTCTCTGATACGCATACTTCTATAATACGGACACCTATCAAACAGACACCTCTCTAATACAGACACCTCTCTAATATGGACACCTCTCTAATACAGACACCTCTTTCGTACGGACACCTCCCTGATAAAGACACCTCCCTGATAAAGACACCTCCCTGATACAGACATCTCTCTAGTACGGACGTCTCTCTAATACAGACACCTCTCTCATACGAAAACCTTTCTAATACAGGCACGTTTCTAATACAGACACCTCTCTAATACGGACCCTTATCTAATGCAGACACCTCTCTGATACGCACACTTTTCTAATACGGACATCTCTCTAATACGGACACCTTTCAACACAGACAACTCTCTAAGACGGACACCTTTCTACTACAGGCACATCTCTAATACAGACAGCGCTCTAATACGAACACCTTTCTACTACAGACACCTCTCTAATACGGAAACTTTCTAATACAGATCCCTCTCTAATAGGGACCTTTATCAAATAGACACCTATCTGATACGGACGCCTCTCTAATACAGACACCTCTCTAATACGAACGCCTCTCTAATACAGACACCTACCTAATACAGACAACTCTCTAATACAGACACCTCTCTAATACGGACAATTATCTGATACGGACACCTTTCAAACACAGACACCTCTCTAATACGGATACCTTTCAAACACGCAAACCTTTCAAACACAGACACCTCTCTAATACGGACCTTTATCTAATACAGACACCTCTCTGATACGCATACTTCTATAATACGGACACCTATCAAACAGACACCTCTCTAATACAGACACCTCTCTAATACGGACACCTTTCAAATACAGACACCTCTCTAATACGGACACCTTTCAAACACAGACACCTCTCTAATACGGACCTTTATCAAATACAGACACCTCTCTAATACGGACCTTTATCTAATACAGACACCTCTCTAATACGTATGCCTCTCTAATACGGACACCTCTCTAATACGGACACTTCTCTAATACGGACACCTCTCTAATGCGGACACCTCTCTAATACGGACACCTCTCTAATACGGACACCTCTCTAATACGGGCACCTTTCAAACACAGGCACCTCTCTAATACAGACACCTCTCTAATACAGACACCTCTCTAATACGGACACCTCTCTAATACAGACACCTTTCAAACACAGACACCTCTCTCATACGGACACCTTTCAAACACGGACACCTCTCTAATACAGACACCTCTCTAATACGGACACAACTCTAATACAGACACCTTTCAAAACACAGAAACCTCTCTAATACGGACGCCTTTCAAACACAGACACCTCTCTAATAGGGACCTTTATCTAAAACAGGCACCTCTCTAATACCAACATTGTAATGCCCAAGGTTCATGTACTTTTCGCAGTACCGTACTTTCTATTAGAAGTATATTTATTATCTCTAAAAATCATTTACGATTGCATCTTTTCAGAGAAATTACAAATTAAGGATGTGCTAGCAAATGTGCAGGAGAATTTCAGGGACAAGTGCGCTCTGAAAAGCATGCCGATCGGTGCGATTGGAGGTGCCATCGCCACAATAATAATAATGGCGATTTGCTACGCCATTGTAAGGTAAGAATTGAATAGTATGAAGTCAGAGGAGGTATCGTCAATATATCGTGATGCATTGCGTTTTCGCACATATTAATACATATTATCAATTCGCCGGAGCGAGTCGTTCATTCTTCGGTTGGCTGTCGCAGTGACAACATCAACACAGAAGTTCATTATGTCCGAATTATGATGAAATTTCAAACTTTTGTCGCAAGAAAACTTTGATTTCACGATATATTAATTTCTTCGTTGCTCAAGTTCACGTTGAAAGAACGTTGGATGTTCATTTTCGGCCTGCATCTTGCTAAGAATTAGTGCTGCAAGCTGTCGCGGAGTACTTGTGATTCATTCGACGATATATAAAGTTATAAACGATCATAAACGTACAGGAATTTTTGCTTTTTATTGTTAAGTCCATATCGAATACATTTCCAGTATTATTCCCAAGGTAAGGTAGTTAAAATTTTACTAGTAACAATGCATATTATTTTCAATACCAATTAAATTATTTGATAATTATGTAAGAATTTAACATGAATTCCATCCAATTATAATATTTTTAGTCCAGGATTACATACAATATTGTTTACAAAATCAACCCACCCACATGTAGACATGAAAGTTCCCCATCTGGTATTTCAACAGACAACAGTTATATTAATATTAAAACTGTTGTCAATGTTGTGTGAATATTATATTTGTACTCTGTTGCATATAATTGCATTTTAATATAATTGCCTTAAGACCATCAGACAAAGGATATTTTTTATTTGGACTGGTTTACTGACAGTAAATAAAGCATATGTAATACAATATATGAACTATTTTATGTCTGTGTACTACACTATTGTTTTTAAAAAATATTCAAAATTGAGATTGATATTCATGAGGTAGTTGCATTCATGATAAATACATTCTAACAAGTATTTAAATTATTATGATCTTTAATGTTAGAAAGAAATGTCAAAGAAATGTGTACATCATGTATATTGTATGAATCTAAATGGACAGCCGGACAGTTAATTCAATGAAAAATCCCTGGACTAGCACACTACCACCTGACATGTAATGCTTCATGTGACAAAGGAGCTAACTACATGAAGATTTCCTGACAACATGCATGGACTATTGCATGCCAGCCAAGCCACCTGAGATTGGTTTACGATCATTACTGCTATGCAGATGAATGAACATCTAAAGTTACTGAACTTGACAGACTCAGCCCAAGCCAAAATGGACATGAATTATTTTTAAAGATGAAATCTCATCCCTCATAATTTTACGACATAAACTTTTAAATATACAATAAAACAGGTGGGTTTTAACTAATTGCTACCAAGCAGATGGCCAAAGTATCTGAGTTAGCCACCATATGCTGCACTGTTGCACTTAATGAATACACCTATAAAGACAACCATCAACAATATTAAGGCTACTGCAGTGTATTTAATTATTCATCGATTAGGTTAGAAATCAAAGCACAATATGTTATAATTAAAATCTTAAAACTATATGGATACAAATACATAATTTTTAATAATAGTTTATTTTTAAATGACTTGAGGTTTAGTATCTTTGAGATGGACTAATATATAAGGTTGAGGGTATTGGACAATAATCTAAGGAGCTGTGGATATTAATGTTTTTACCTTGAAGTAAAACAAATTTGTTGCTGGAGGGCCAATTTTCATGTAAACATCCCTATAGCACCAGAGTGCATTCTATGTGCAGGGGCAGACAGGCTAGTCGGGCTCACCTGGGAAAAGCCCAGTGAGCCCACCTGGGAAAAGCCCAGTGGGCCCCTGCTTGTAAGGCTCCTTTGGGTCCCTTGAAATGGGCTTTTACATGACTCAAAAAGTACTGGGCCCCCCTCTAGCCCAGGCCCATCTGAGGTAGCCAGTCTGCCCCTGTCTATGTGAACTGCTCGGTGAAGTTTGATATGCCGATTTTCTTACACAGATATATCTCATTTTTTTCAGCTTTCATACTCAAAGTTACCTAATGGCTGGACAGCTGGCTGGTTTCTGTTTAGTCGTAACTGTGAAACTATCAAGATGACCTGTGTAACAGATCAGAATGTGGATATATCTCTACTAGGTAGAGTAAAAACTGATTTACATAGAGCACACAAAAGACAAGACAGATCCACACTATTTCTCATTGTCGAACATGACTTAGTCATGACAGTTACCACCAAATGGAAACCAGGCCTAAAATGCAAACTGTCTATGGCACTGTAAAATGATAACAAAGCTTCAAAACTTTATATAATTCAAGGTTAGCTAAATTAGGTAATGCTAGGTTAGTATTATAATAATTTTCAGACAAGGAATGTTCTATCCCATAAACTTGACTTTTACCACTCCAGTAGTGCTTTGTCTACAATATAAAGAAGATAAAAATATCTCAGTTGATACCCTTAAGTTAAAATTACTAATTTTTTAAACTACTTCAAACTCAAAGAGTTGTTTACATAGTATGTAATACGATTGACATTGTGCATACTGTGTATAGACCCTAATAGAGACATTAATTAGAAAATTTCTAAATGATTTTGTCTACACTATTAATGGGTAATTCATATAAATTTGGGTTTAGAAACACAAAGTTTGTGTCCTTAGGGTTTTTGAACAAATCACTTTCGAAGCAGAGCGCTCTAATTGCATATTTAATTAGCAGCATGGATATCACAAAATATCCCATTTTCAAAATGCGATCCCTCGTTGGTGTATGGGGTCGTTTTTGATTTCTTGGTATCAATTGAAAGAGAAACTCTTCATAAATACAGTGATGTTATTTTTATTAAACTTCCCCGTCAAAAAGTAAAAAAAAACTCCAGCATATCTCAAAGCTATTTTTACGCCTTGAGTAGGAACCCGAAAATTAGGTCAATACATAATTATGTAAATTAATATAACTAAAGCACATCGTAGAAAGAAAACAAAATCAAAACCGTGAAATATGATGCACATACTACAATAATCTCAACACGTACCTTTAAAAATATCTGATTTTCAAAGAGAAAATACTAAGTAGAAATCAGCAATTTTCTCGACGCTCCTGCCAAAAATCTTGATTTCGAAAAAAACTCCAGCGCAATGCATTGTGGTATACTGACGATTCCTCCTCTGGTATGAAGTTATGACAGTCTAAATTATATTTCAAGTAACTTTTAAAGCAATTTTCTAGCAATGCATTGTTTTTGGTAAACATGATGGTGTGTACTTAGAGAGATTAGTATTTGATCAGCCAAAGGGTTTGGATGTGCTAATCATCCTTACTTGTAGCAGTGAGCTGAGCTTCACGAAGAACGCAGCTCGACTTGATCGAGTCGAAGGCTTATTAAAGGCGCCTCTGGCTGCCACCGTATGACTAATGTCTGATCAAGGTACAGTTGGCATTTATCTGTGTAACTCCCCGAAGTGGCATAAATAATCGGCTTAGTTACAAGTTGACACTATTGATAAGCGAATGCATTTTTGTGATTCGTACTGCTTATATTACAATCAACACTCGCATCAAAGTAGTTCATTTTAGACGTAGATGCCGTTGATGTTCAAAGCTAGTGGACAATCTAGCCATGTCGGCAGTAGCACTACGATCAAATGGACTAACACAACGAAATATTGAATACCATTACCAGACTGTATGGTAAGTTGATTGTTGTTTTTTATTCTGTTTTATTTACTCTGAACAACTATATTTTGGGTTTTCGTCATATATATAATTAGAGACAATAGTACATAAACCTGTTTTTCATAAATTATAATTAATCGACGATAATCGCAAATGCATTTGCGTGCTTGTCGCTTCGGTCAAGCTCTTGTAAGAATGTGGGTCATGTAAGCCAAGTATGTTACAATCACACTCAGAAAAATATTTGCCGAATGCCTATAACTGTAGCACTATTCAAATAATTACTACAGTCGAACCTGTATTAAGCGGTCACCCTCGGGGATTTCGCAAGTGACCGATTAATACAGGTTGACCGCTTAATACAGGTCTTGTAGAAAATCACCACACGGCTTAAATATAACATGTAATATAACTAAATTTGAACTGAACAGTAATACATTTCAATACACATACCAATACGTCCACACGAACTGAAAATACTGTTGACACTTTCAGTGATTACGGAAGTTCGAGTAATGAGATAAACAAAACTTAAAGACTTTGACATGTTGCGGAATAAAGATTTAATTATATATATTGAAGAAGAAGAAGAATATAATTTTTTGCACTTGTTATTTACATAGATTGTTTTTTTTTGTTAGAAAGCTTTCAATACAAAAGTATAAGTGCTGGCCCCCTGTAATAATCATAAAGGCTAATCGAGACAGGTGGTCATTAAAATGAGAAATAGATGGGAGAGAGTGTCACAAGGATGAAGATGACATCCCTCATCACACTACTATTGTAAAGTAGTCAGAGGGATGTATATTAACTTAACATATAAAATTACTCTATTAAAGAAGCTCATTTCTGCAGGGAAGAATATTGCAAATTTAGTAGAAAAACAAGCACAAAACATAAGTACACAACACAGAACACAGGACAGAACAAAACAGGACTGACCCATGTACATAGATATACAGTATAGTAGTCTTTAATTATCTTGAATTATCATTTCCTTTAATTTATTTTTAAAAGAAGATTGACTCAGACATTTCAGGGACTCATCTATATGGTTCCATGTCTTAGGACCTATAAACCGTATGTTGAACTTTCCATAGTTAGTACGAGGTTGAGAAAGAGAGAATGATGATTTTGCCGAGAGTCTTGTACTATAATGATGCTTTGCACTAACAAGTGAAAAGAAATTTATAGACTCATTTGGGAGTTTGTTGTTGGTAAAATTATGCATAAATAATGCTGTATTAAGTAAAATAATATCAGAAAATTTTAGTAGCTTAAGCCTTTTAAAGATAGGTGAGGTGTGCGCCTGATAAGTAGAAAATGTTATAATGCGTATTGCCTTCTTTTGAAGAATTATTATAGGCTGAATATTTGACTGGTAAGTGTTGCCCCAGATCAGTACACCATATGAAATGAATAGGAAAATAATAGAATAATATAATTGTACTAAGATATTAGTAGGAACAAAATGGCGTAGTTTAAACAGAATTCCAATACTTCGTAAGATCTTTTTTGATAATTCTGACAGATGTTCCTTCCAGTTAAGATGGTTGTCAATGATGACCCCCAAGTATTTAATATTCTCTTTTTGTACAAGTGATATATTATCTATTTTAAGGTCTATTGAATAGTTTATCCTCTTTTGTGGTGTATGAAATAGTACAAAATTTGATTTTTCAGCGTTGAGCGATAATTTATTTGCACATAACCATTCATTTACATTTTTTAATTCATGATTAAGTTTTGTTTCTAATCTTTGAAGATTGTTATCTGAAAAGAATAGATTTGAGTCATCTGCAAAAAGATGAAACTCTAAATCTGGTGCACAATTGTAAAGTCATTTATATAAAGCAGAAATAAGAGCGGACCCAGGACTGACCCTTGTGGAACGCCACATGTAATGTGTTTTAATTCAGATGATACATTTCCTATGGTTACAAACTGAAATCTGTTACTCAAATAGGAAGTAAACCAACTTTTAGCAATACCCCTTATTCCATAATATTCAAGTTTCCTTATTAAAATCGAATGGTTAACAGTGTCAAATGCTTTCCTCAGATCTAAAAACAAGCCGCAAGAGTATTCTTTTTTTTCTATAGCAGTCTGAATTTTATCAATAGTTAGAAGAATAGCATGTGTAGTTGAATGATTGGATCGAAAACCAAACTGACCTTGAAAGAAAACATCGTTCATTTCCAAAAATGTCATGAGTCTCTTGTACATCACTTTTTCTAGTAGTTTATTGAATACAGACAATAGCGAAATAGGACGATAATTGGATACAAGAGCTCTGGGTCCTTTCTTATAGACAGGAATAACCCTAGCAATTTTCAATTGGTCAGGTACAACACCTGTAGAGAAGGAAACATTAAAGAGATATGTCAAGGGTACAGCCAATATATATTTTAATATTTTTAACAGTTTAACTGGTATGCTAAATGGGCCAACTGATTTAGAAGGATTTAAGTTATTAATTTCATTGATAATTTCTGTAACAGTTACGGGAAAAATTGCAAAACTATTACACAAGGAATTATTCATGTATTTATCAATGGGTGTATTAACTAAAGGTACTGTTGATGCCAAGTTTAATCCTATTGTTGAAAAGTAATTGTTAAAAACATCGACAATAGCTTTCTTATCAACTATTTTAGATGAGCCTATTTGTAAAGAAGATATTATTATGAAAGATATTATTATGAAAAGTTCTAAACAGAACATTCATATCAGCTTCATCAGGCAGAATCTCTTCCCATCTGAGAGATTGGATATCTGCTATAAGTTCATCTGAATTAAAATTTGAAAAGTCCCTTTTATATATACGACTGTATGTAGCATTTCTTAGTTTTCAATAATCAAAAAGTTTGGGAGGTGATCAGTTATATCACAAACTAGATTACCACTGATTATTTGGTGATCAACTGAATTAAAGTATATATTATCTATTAAAGTAGCAGAATGGTCAGTTATTCTTGTGGGTTTAATTATATATGGCTGGAAACAATAAGAAGCCATGGTATTGACAAACTCATCAGTTTCAGTATGATTATCAAAATTTAGCAGATTCATATTAAAGTCCCCCATCGAAATACATAATTTCCCTTCCCTTGAAATTTTATCAATAACATCCATATAATAGCTAATAAACGCATCAAGATTACTTTGTGGATGGCGATAAATTACAGAACAAACTATGTTACGAGAGGTATTGTGTATCTCAAACCACAAGCATTCATAGTCGACAGTTGTAGAAGTGAGATCATCACGAATGTGATATTCAATATTGTCTTTTACGTAGGCACACACCCCACCAGCATTACTCACAGTAGGCTGAGAAATAAAATGGTAACCTGGAATAGCTATGTTGACAAGAGGTTCTCTGTTTGCATTTATTTTGGTTTCAGATAAACCTATAATGCTAAATTTGTATCCCAAATTAGTCAATAAATGTACTAAATTATCGTGATTGGCTGAGATACTCCTTATATTGCAATGAAATACTGAAAATGAATTCATAGAATTCTTAAATTGATTAATAAGCTGGCAAGTTTTAAACTGTGGAGGAGTATAGTAATCAAAATTTATATCTGGTAAAATATTATTTTCTCCATCAGACTCTGCATGATTTGGAATGTTATTAAGTCTTGAAATTATCTCATATCTGGGCAAAGCCTCCAGGTTATCTATATTGACATTTAACATTCAATAATTAATACTTAAAAACAAACTAATTGTAAATCATAATTAACAGAACATGAAAGCAGAGGAAAACACATACCCATGGCCATACTAACAATAATACTGACAGAACAAGTAAAAAAACCAATAAATTATTTAACTAAACCACAAACAGAACATAAGGAAGCCATAACCATATATACCAATACAAATCATGCAACAAAATGAACATCAGACCAAATAATAAAGCTACAGCAGAAGAAAGAAGTGATATTAGCCATACAATGACAAACACAGGGCCAGCATTAATCAGTACAAAAGACAACATAAGGATTGATGCACGCATATCCATATAGTAAATTATATCGTCGTATATATCTCGAATATAGACAGTAATTATCTTGATTGAATTAGTTTGTCAAGATCTTCTTTCATAGCAATTGGTCTAGTCGGAGTATCGTTGTTCTTCCTCAAGTAAATTCGTCCTTGTTGAGTCCAAATAAATTTAAAGTTATTGGTGCGTCTAAATTTCAGACAATCCTTGATTTGGGTCATGATTACACACACACATATAAACCATATAAATAAATATAATACGAAAATAAGACAAAATATCTTTCAATTTACAGAGAGCATTAAAAGCACGTCCGCTATCTTTGGACACATGTACACTCTAAAAACAGGTGTGTTTAATTACACACCAAGGTGTGTTTAATGACACACCAAGGTGTGTTTCATTACACACCAAAGTGTGTACTTTTTACACACCTTTCTACGCACTTTTGGAAAACACACCTTGGTGTGTTAGAAAACGCACCTTGGTGTGTAAGAGAACACACCATGGTGGGTCACAAAACACACCAAGGTGTGTTATGGAACACACTTCCTTTTAGCACACCTTTCTTTGATGACTGTAAGGTGTGTTAAGTTGCACACCTTTTGAATGAAAACCCATCTTGGTGTGTTCGACAACACACCTTTGACGTTTTATAGAAACACACCTTGGTGTGTTACAGAACACACCTCGCACCGATTTTTTAAACAAACCACAGCATGGAATGAGAAAGGAAATGCCTTTTAAAGTTGCTCCGTACATTTTCTAAAATAGATAGTAGATTTCCTACTGAGATCCAATTTTTTTGACAATTATTTTTGGTTTGAAAAACAAAGAGACTCGACTGACTTGAATACAACAGTGATCGAGTTAGTTATCATAGTTGGCGTATATAATGTTTTCTTTAGTTTTCTTGTTTATAGATGTGAAAAATTATAACATGTTTAACTTATGTGTATGACAAATATGTATGATAAATTATTGGTGCAATCCCTCTCCCTCCCCACCGCCCCTCCCCCTCTGTCCCGCAGTCCCTGGTTAAATCATTTTAAACCCAAACTGCTATCTTAAAACGTCATTATCACCATAGCAACGGCGGTAATAGATGTTTCTCGAAAAATTTCAAACCGTTTAGTTATTTTGATAAAAGACCTTAATTATATGTTAATAACCTTCCTTATACCAGAATTCCACATGTATGCTATAATATTTATACGAAAATATTGAAATATATCGGGCAATATATCGGTATGCTCAAGTTTGAAGGGCATCTCAGCGACTATCTATCTATTTAAGTGCTCTATATGTAACACAAAATCTTAAACATTTGCTGGTGATTGAAGTTTTGTCACTCTATCAAAGAATGAACGAAAAATGAATATTCCGCAATGCGCGCTGACTGACAGACTGGTGTCTAGTCTTCTTACTACGCGCGCAAAGGTTCTCGGGATAGAGTCATCACACCTCCATATTTGAAAATTTTTATTTTTATCGAGCTCGGAATTTTATATTTTTGACCCAAGATAAACTGGATTTTCAGAAGCAATACATCGGCGACTACTGAATAATATTCAGGTAAGGTTATTGTTATGTTTTATATGTAATAGAGCGATTTTGTTAGGAAATATTTGCAATCTTCGTTCATGGATGTCAAGCATGTTGTCCCCGCTTAAAATTTGAATTTGCCGCGACAATATATGAATTAAAACGCTGAAAATAATACAGTTCCAATTTAAAATTACTTTAGCAAATGCTACTAACAAAATCTTCACTTTTACTTGGGCTTTCAATGTTTATATTTACCAACTGTATATGACAGATTGGCAGTTAAATACTCAGAGCCCATCTTGTCCTAGTATATAGCTTTATTTAAAGATTTAACCACTTCAAATATCAGCTACAACTTTCATATAAGATTTTAACATAATTATGTTGATACATATGCAGTGAAAATGGAGAAAAAACAAAGTATTGCCTATTGTAAATATATTATTTGAGTTCAAGAGATTGCAACCTTGTCACCACTAACTGGTATACTGTCAATCAGAGTCATGTATCTAAATTCTGCTGTATTTTGTAAGCTGAAATGTTTCATCGATACTAATAGGTCAGATTCGCATGACTTTTATATATTTTCACATGTCCGAAACCTGTCCAAGAATGTAAAATCACTGGGCCCATTGTCCAACTATTTAATACTATCACAGGTGAATGTTCGAATGCCTGGTTGATATATTTTGATTGTGAGAAGTTTATGCACCAGTCAATGTAAATCCATGATGCTCTCATGCTGCCGATAAGTGGATATTTGGTAGTACCAGCAATATTCTCCCCTTTTACACAAAAATAGCTTGCTTCAAAAGTTAATCAAAGATGTTAAATTATATCATGCCTATGTTCCAAGAGTAGAGAGGACTAACACTATGCCCTACTTATCCATGTATCAGCGGCTTCCCCCTGGGGACCCAGAGGCATTTGCCAAGTGTTTGCATCCCATGGGGGTGGGGGAAAAGTCAAATTTGGTTCTCCTACAGGAAAGTACCCAGGAGATTTTGATTTAGAAACTCCCAAATGTGACTTGGATGCATTGAATTTATTATGAATTTATAGGATTGGTCTAGGGCCATTCATATTATACATTTCCTACCTTTTGCTACAAGTCATTGTTGATGACTTGATGTTTTAGTGTTGATAAGTCAGTCAATAAACAAGAGCTTATACCGCTTGCAACTGGCTCTGTAACTTGATATAGGATTGAAAAAAAGATACTGCCCTTGAGGGTGGGACTTGTATTTAATACCTGTATCTTGTCCCCAAGGGAATTTGCTAAGGTTTGACTGGGTAAAAAGACCAATCCCCCTGGGTCCTGGCGCAGACAGAAGCAATGTGTGGATATGGAACTTATTGCCAGTGCCGGACACTTCACGAAATATTGGGGGTGCGAACTTAGGTTGCCAACATATAACCATCCTAATCTGTTGCTGCAAATCTCAATTCTTAAAACCATTTTCGCTTAAAATTTCATGCAAATTTACTTAAATTATAGCCTATCAAGGCTTTTGTGGTTGTAAATTCATTGATACACCTTTGTTACACAGTTAACCAGCTATCATTCAAAGGCTTTGAGAAATTATTGGAGGGGGCGACTGCGCCTCTTGCCCCCCCCCCTAGTGTCTACCACTGCTTATTGCAAAATACTTAAAATTGATTATGATTTTAGATATAACTGTAATTTAATCCAATAATAGTTTACTCTTATATATAGTATGCGTACCAGGGTTCATTAATTAATGTTTTTGTGTCTGTGAGCAAAATTTATTACCTTTTGAAATGTCCTTGCAAATTAAAATACATCTTATATTTTTAGATTATATGAGTCCCCCTTACTGTCTGCCACTGCTTAATATTACAGAATTCTATAATGTTCCTGCACAAATTGAAAAGGTAATAAATTTTGTACATATGTTAATGATGCCTGACCGTTACCAATGTTGAGTGGTTAATCATTAAGGATGTGCCCTAATTCCCCATACGTTAGTTTACTATGTTTAACACCACATGATTGTACTCGTCACAGACCGCTGGATGTTGGTGGGTTAACCGAACTGTTTGCCCATGTCTCTTTTTAACCCATTAAGACAATTTGCTCATTTCACCCTAGTGGCCCTACATTCCTATTTCACTCTGTCTAAATGCCAGACGATTTTACTTGTTAAGGGAAAGAGTGTTGGATATGCATGGCTTAAATAGACATAATTATGAGACCAGTCTATTGGCATTCAATATATACTCCATTATATGTATTATAAGGTTGTCCTAATATATATATTTACTTCTCTTGAGACAGATATTGTATATTTGGAGCTGGCGAAACAAGGTATATTTCTGTATGGTTCACCTTGTCCTCAGGACTCAAATATTAGGACAATGATATATTACTGGAAGAGACAAAACAAATGCTACAAGGATTGAATGAACTGCAGCAAGTAATGTGTGTTTGATATTGGCCAATGTGACAATGTAAAAGGTATTCAGATCATGGAAAACTTAGGGTTGCAGTCTTTTGACAATCACATGTCTACAAACTATTAGACAATTAATATCAGTATAGTATTCTAACTCTAATTAACTCCTCACTTATGGTTAACCTATTAAACCGCAATGTGCCTTAATTCGCTATTATTCTCTGTCTAATACCAGGCAGTTTTTCAATCAATATGCAGCGACCTGTTGTAAACCAGGCTGTTTTAATCAGTGGGTTGTCTCACAACAAGGTAGATTATAATTATACTCTGTCTCAGTGATGAAGCTAGAGATAGCAACTGGTTGTGCTATGCAAATTGTTGATTCTCTAATTATTGAAACCTTCAGAAATGCATTGTCTTTAGCCTATTTTAATGCATGCTTATTTGAATAGCAAGAGCAGTTTCCATGGCTTGCTTTGCCAATTGATGCTCTTTCTAACTGCAGACAATTTGAGTAATCAAAGGGAGAGTAGGAGACTGGGTAGACATTATGTACAGGTAATACCATAAGCTATCTCTCTTGGATGAGAAAAACCTCTGGTCGCAATAGGGACTTACAAAAATAACAATTAGAATTTTTGTATTTTTATGCGGTGCAAAGATTTGATACAGTATGTATTTAACTAATTCAAGGTTATGGCGGTTGACTGAACATGTGTAAAACTACCTGAAAAATACAATAAGAAGTTTGACGTTTCGAGCGAAGGCCCTTTGTCTGGGCTTCTACTAACTTCCAGATGAAGTTTTACACAACAGTCAACCGCCATATTTGCTATACTCTACCCACACTGGCACCGCACGATCGAGATAATTCAAGGTTAACCGATTAATGTCCAATGCATTTTAAAATAGTGTATTAATTTTTATTCTCCTAAGATTCTATTGTGGCCAGATGTTTTGCTTAATCCAAGAGAGCTAGCTTATAGCATTACATAATGTCCAGGCAGTCTACCAGTCGTCAGGTCGTTTTACACAACAGTCAACTGCCGAGTATCCCACTCTCCTTATAATAACTCAAATAAAGGTTTCAATAATTTAAAATATATATTTGCATAGCATGGCTAGTTGCTAATGTCTAGCTTCACCACTGAGACAAAGTATATAATCTAGCTTGCTTTCTGCAGGACATTTGATGTTTGGCAAGTGCTATTTACTGCGGGATATTTAATGTTGTGCAAGTGCTCTGACCTCAGACCTCATATTCTATGTTGGATGTGTAATCGTATTCTAGCTAAGTGGTTGTCTCTTACACCAATATCTACATTGACGCTCACAATATTTTTTTCCATAACCCTCGTCAGCAATGGAGAGTATAGTCCGGGACAAAATGGTCCAGTTTTGTGTACTGTGCACTGGGTGCCCGGAGGATGTAGACCAGTTAATGATTATTGGGGAGAACCAAGTGTTTGTTGAATGCCCTGCTAATGATGTGATCAACGCTCTGATAGATGTCATATCCGCGCACTACCGTACGTTTTCAACGTTTCCTACCCAGATGGTATGGTTGTGACCTTATCCTTTCTTCAGGAAATTGTGTTGCGATCAAGTGATAATGCATACAAAGGTACAAAGTACTCAGCATTAATTACTGAACTAAACAGTAGCATGTCAATAGCTGAAAACGAACTGTAGAACTATTCTGTTATGAATTAAGCTAACTGTAATCCTACAAAATAGTCTGTACATTATTTAATAGTCTTAACATTACTTTATAGTCTTAATAAATTATTTAACAATTATTATAGTATTATGCTTTCTTATATAATGGTAAAACTAGATTCAAAAATCATGGTTGCCACAGAGTAACTTTGAAAATACAAAGCACTGCACAATCTGGGAATGAGTATAACATTTGAATTCTGTGTTTCAACCATCTTGCAATCATTGAAACATAGAATTAAGATGTCAACTATTTTCGATGTGTGCATTGTTTTGTATGTTCTTAAGCCCGATTCAATTTGTGTGTTCTAAGTTGTGTTTTAGGAAAGGTTGTAATAGAGTACAGGGTCAATACATGTGTTGTCTAGCACAGCTTTAGCTGTGTAATAAAACACACCTTGGTGTGTGTCAAAACACACCTTGGTGTGTTTCAAAACACACCTTGATGTGTTAGAAAACACACCTTGGTGTGTTAGAAAACACACCTTCTTCCAAAACACACCTTTAGGTGTGTTAAAATTTGGACAAGCCGAAAACACACCTTTAGGTGTGTTTTCTAACACACCTTATGGTGTGTTTAACACATCTTTTGGTGTGTAACTAAACACACCTCAAGGTGTGTTTAACACACCCTATGGTGTGTTTAACACACCTTAGGTGAATATCAAAACACACCTTAAGGTGTGTTTAACACACCTTATGGTGTGTTACAAAACACACCTAAAGGTGTGTTAAAATTTGGACAGAAAAGGTGTGTTAATTTAACACACCTTTTTTTAGAGTGTATATGTAGGACACATGTGTATGTAGGACACATGTGTATGTAGGACACATGTGTATGTATTATGTTTGCTGTAGTTACTTCTCACTGACCGTTTAATACTGTTTCAAAACAATGAAAAATTAAGTTTGGGACCGTGGAAAAGGTGACCACGTCCGCTTAATAGAGGTGACCGTTCAATAAAGGTCACTTAAATAGTATTTATATTATGAAATTTTCGGGACTTTGCCACATGACCGCTTAACAAAGGGTGACCGCTTAATACGGTGCCGCTTGATACAGGTTCGACTGTAATTCAAGAAAATTTGACCACATTACCCATTAACGCAAGAATTGCACTGAATTTCTGAAGTCTCACTTATTCTACCGTGACGCTATTCTCACATTCAAATGCCTTAATTAACAACACGCAGTATTTATGCAAGATATTTGTGAAGAGAGAGGACATTAGTGGACGATGCCCCAGAAACTGTGGATCTTTGAACATCCCCCATTTCAAAACTGCAACTGGCCAACGGAAATTCCATTACCGTGCTCTTTCACTATGGAATGATCTTCCAGAGGACATAAAATCTGCCCCATCGATCAGTATTTTCAAACATAAACTACGTAATTATCTTTTAGAAAAACATAACATTTAGTTACTGAAAAATATACTCTTCTAAATTAGTTAGGTTCCAATACTATAATATATATATAGTCAGTAGTCCAGAATTGGACCCGCTGTAAATGGTTTATTGCTGTTGCGGTGTTCGAACTGCCAAATTTTCTTTAATATTTTTTTATGTTATTGGCTCGGAAAAGCCTCTTTGGGAATGTATCTTCTGACCGGGATGAACGTATACACACACCGGTCTGCATTTTGGTACAACGCTGATATTAAGCAACGGTGGACAAGATTAAAAAATAAATTGTGCACTGCACTTTTGTCATACGCAAGAGAGTGTGTAATGCTTTTCGGACCGTCTCATGTAAACCCAGTGAAAATTTCAATTTTCATCCCGTTCTGACTTCGTCCAGTTCTTCGGGCCTTAAGTGAAGTTTGAAAGTGTAAAAAGCATTTGAAAGGTTTTATTTTAATTAGACAATAACGTTT
This sequence comes from Trachythela sp. YZ-2020, assembly GCA_016169945.1. Classification (NCBI taxonomy): domain Eukaryota; kingdom Metazoa; phylum Cnidaria; class Anthozoa; order Malacalcyonacea; family Clavulariidae; genus Trachythela; species Trachythela sp. YZ-2020. The sequence goes on from JADLSH010000395.1 coordinate 824,804, forward strand.
AGCAAACCTCGCTTGATTAGAGACCGAGATTATATCATAGACAGAGATTAAATTGCACGTTAATTTGCTAAACTCGCTTCCAATTGTCGACGTAGTCTTGCATGATAACACAATCGGTAGAGGTGGTGAAGAACACGAAGATGCGACTACGAGTCCAACGGGAGAGACCGAATATATAATTATGCATATTAAAATGATAGCGTTTTGCCACGGTTATAGCCGCTCCAAATCCAATACTCGCCTCGTTTTCAAAATGGTTTTTATTAAATCAAAAGCATCTGATATAAGGCTTTGTTGCAATTTAATTGCAAAAGGATTGCCCCATATATTTTTGATGTTTTTCTTTCGATTACAAATTAAATTAAATGCCTTCAACAACATAGGCTTTTAGTTTTTGAGGTTGTCCTGAAACCTAAAACTGACATGGACCGTTGGAATCTGGACACGAAAGGCGCGCGGAGATGCCCAAATATATACAGTTTATAGAATCGCATATTAGTCGAACAACATGCATATACATTAGTTTTGGCATCTTTTGTCCCACAGACGAAAATGGTATTGCTAATAGACATGTATCTTTTTGGAATTTTGCGATACGTTTTCTCTAAACTTTTTTATATGAATTTAGCGTCCATACGGTAGGAAAGCGGAACAGGCGTCCATACGGTAGGAAAGCAATTCGGACCGTCAGAATTGAAAGGTCTAAACTGCTGAAGTGTTGGCTACAAAGAAGATTGTAGAAGATTGTCATAACTAGAAGGAGGAAAGGAATAGAGACCGTTTAATTACGAGGTAGAAAGGGCGAATTTTTACAATAATTTATTCGTAGCTTCATCGTGCCCTTAGGCACTAACTACTACTAATGCTTTCCGTCCACCTCAGTGTGGTAAATACAATAAACTAAACTAATTAAATCGATCATTTAGATAGTAGCCTTTTTGATTGAGACATATTGTAATTAAAAACCCAGCTGATACGTATGACAATTATTAATTAGATTTGCATTATATTTCGTAATGGACTAGCGGTGTTATGACCATATATATCCAATATTTTTCCTGTAAAGGACGCCGTGCAATATTGGTGAAAAAATGATTGATACGAATCATTATTCAACACATGCAATATTAATCATTATAATAATGACGCCTTTATTTTACATATGCAGCAATATAGAATAAATGCAATTAAAATATATCAATCTTGTGCCTTTGCGCAAGTAATCTTACTGATCATCAAATTTGTCGAACGAAAATGAAATATTATAATTTATTTCAATTTATTTTGCAAAATGGAAAATTTATAAATCGTATTCAAAATTCGTTTGTAGATGTTTCCCCTGCTTTCACGATTCTATTTTCCCATCCGAATATACGATTGCATATTCGTCAAGTTTGGGAAGGCTTTTTCTCGCCCCTTACTAGCTGACAGTATGGCGATAAGAATTCGGGCATAGCCTATATTGCTTGGCTTGTCAGTGGCACTGAGTAATAGGGTATTCACGCCAACCAATCGAAAACGCTATTCTTAATCATGTTATTCTTAATCAGATTATGCAATTCTTATCCAATTTTTCACAGGTGCCCAGTTTAGAAATCAACATCGTCGCCGAATTTACACAACCAGTTTATACGCTTTGTTCTAATCGTTGCGCAGAATACCGTTTCCGTGTTGCGATCAACTTCAAGGATAAAGTTGAGGGAAATAAACCGAACTGCTAATTGACCAACACGACTGAACAAAATTTTGACGAGAACGCCAGCAAAAAGGACCGAGTTTGGACCTTCGAAAAGTTAATGCAGATAGCAGTTTATTGGTAAGCATTTTAAAATTACTTTCGAAATCCCGGGCAAATTTAAAGTTAAGCTTTACTAATATGTCAACTTTTAATGAAAAATTGTTTTAAGATTTTTTCCTCGGTAACCTGCGACCATACATCAAGCCTGCGAGCGCAAGGTATATATAGGCACACTAGGCGTTGTTGGTGTTAAGGTGGCTCCCTATGGTTCTCTAAAACTTGGGATACTTCCCAGAGGGCCCCCTATACCCCTTCACATAATACATTCACACAAAAATATTTACTCTTTCACGAGTATCGAAAAATCGCAAAAAACTCTTTCACGTAAAAATATAAACAAAACTCACGGATTAATATACAGTGTCCTCCTAAGCGTTTTCTTTCTTTAAAGTTTCACCTCTGCATTGATTTGACCTCTTTCAACTCTTGCTCCATTGATATTATGCGGTTGTTGATAATGTCCAGCTTTCTGCGCTTGCTTATATAATAGTTTCAAACGCGACATTTTTAGACCCTTCATCAATAATTCATTCTTGTCTTCGTTAACGTCGTTTCATGATTTGTTTGGTTTGTCTTGAACTGGTGTTTTGGGCGTTTTTGATAGTGAATATTTTAGAGTTTGCTGTGCGCGCTTGGGATCCGTGTAATTGCCCAATTATGTCGACATATTGCCCAATTATTTTGTGTTAGCTTGAACCAGTGGGGTTTGAAATTTGAAGTTTTCAACTAACGAAGGATAAAAAAATAACAGAAATTCCGTATTGAATCCTGGAAATCTGTTCACGCAAACGATTCACGAATCACGGTTATTTCTATCCGTCATTCACGGGTCACGGTTAAATCGAAAGTTTCTTACACGTTGCACGTACAAGAAGTTGAAGCCATTCGAACACGAATCACGGATTAATAAAATCATTGATCATGTCTCCTGGCGAAGTAAAAAAGCCCCATCACGCTTCACTCGAAAAGTATAGGGGACCCTCTTTTCAGTAACCTTCACTTCCAAAAAAATTTATATTGGATATACTTACAACTGGGCAATATGAGCTTTTTTGGGGAAAGTTAAGAAGTATTGTGCTGTCCATATATAAACGAACAGGAATAGTGTTAGTGTTGCTATGACAACCATATTAGCTTTTGCACTTTTATTGTCCTATTTCAGAATCAATCGACAATATAATTTTTTCCTTCGGTGAATTTTCCTCAAAACATTTTTGAAGATTTATGGTCCATCAAGGAACAACATCTCAAAATCTGAGGGGTAGTTTACAAATAAGTTTTCAAGATATCCTTGAATTTCGATTGGGGAGAAAGTTAATTATTTGGAAGTCAAGATGTGACATTTCAAATTTGACTTACGTAAACAGAGACGAAATGGTTGAATAAAAGAGTTTATAAATTCGAACCTATCGGCGCAACGCTAATTAATGTGGCGGCAAGAATCACAATAGAGACCTTACGATTAGGCGACGGCAACGGCAACGCCGGTGTATAACGCGAAAAAAATTAACTGCGCATGCGCGCGATAAAATATACACGTCGCCTGATCTTAAGACGACGCCGCTTCAGCCATTTTGACGTTGTCTGAAAACGTGAGCGTGATGTCAACTGAAAAAGGTAAATATTCATAAAGTACATCAGGGTTTCGTTTATTGTTATGTTTTAAAGGTAATGTAAAGATAAGTACAGTTACAGAATGACGTTTTACGAAGAAATCAGCCGGGAATTTCATAAAATATACATATTTATTTACAAAAGTATATCGTGTTTGCCTCGAAATTGTGATTCTCACACAAAACAATACTGTTGTTATGTAATATAATATATCGGAATGCTTCAATTGCAGGTATCGTTATAAGACGTGATATAAACATTGATCTTCATGATGCAAGTTTTGCAAAATTGAAAAGGTTAATTAATTACCAATTAATTGAATCAGTTCTTCTATCCTATTTAGCAACCAGCATATAAAATGGCAGAACCCCATGACATACATTTTCTGAGAGAAATTATGCTTTGCCAGCCTTGGAAGCAGAAGAAAGGTAGCCCGGAAAAAGGGGAAACCTGGACCAGGCTTGCTGCAAGCTTGACTAAATGTTCTCAACCTGTATTCCGTGTCAGACGGAGGTCTCTGAGAGACCGGTACCTTATTTTGGAAAGAAGGCATAAGAAAAAAGTTCGCGATGATGAGAAATAATCTGGTATATCCCCTGAGGACACAGAAATTGATCAGTTTATGAACGAAATAGTCAGTTTGTTTGAAGAGTCTTATCAAGCTGAAAAAAAAAGAAAAATAAATTGGAAGAGGACGCTGCAGATATAGAAGAAGTGAGAAGAGTAATAAGAGGAAAATTGGAGAGTCATCTTGCATCAAACAGACAAGAACAAGTGAGGCAAGTGCAATAAGTTTTATTAGAGAAAAAGTGGGAATTGAAGGAGAACAAAAGGAGAAAAGAAAAAAAAGGAGTTGGAGATGAAGTTAAGACCAAAGGAGATAGAAATGCGGAAGAATAACATGAGGAAAAAGTCAAACAGCAGGAAGAAGCCACGAGATTGCAAGAGCAAACTCTTCAACAAATACACAGTATGAACATGGCGAAGTTGCAACAGCAACAGCAACAGCAGCAAACACAGGTACTTAGTTATAAATAGGGTATATGTTATTTTTATGAACGTAGTCTGATACCCATGTTATTGTATCATTGTAAAACATAGTTGAAGTTTATTTTTTATTTACATTTAACTCTGTTGAACATATTTTTAAGACTGAAATAAACATTATCTGGTGAACAGTCAAGTCATGAGACAAGTAAAGTAAAATAGTTCTAAAACTATTTGTTGTACCATTATGTCATTGAAAATATTCCTCAATTGTTGGTGGATTTATATTGAAAATGTTTAAAGTTGTTGAACCATACAGTATTGCTCTTGCATTGTGAAGTAATTAGCATGTGAAATACATTTTCCCCACTGCACTTAATTGAATTTTCAGATTATTTTTAAAATCTAAGAACTTATAGTAATTGATTATATCACCAAAAATCCATTCAACTGATACCTTAACTTCACTCATTGATTTATTCCATGCCGTTTCAGGATCATTTAATTTGATTCTCGAAATGAGCATTGAAATAGTTGTCTGATGGGATATGCTGGATCGCCATAGATGCAAAGTGTGTTGTCATTTGTGTCAAATGAATGAATTTGCATCAAATCTCGCTCATTCCAACTTATAAACAAGTGCCGGCACGGCTTTCTTCAAGGTAAATCGTGTGTCACAAATCTTTTAGAAGTGACTACATAGGTAGGATTCTAGACAATGGACGACAGGTGGAAACCACCTATCCGATATGTCTAAAGCTTGTGACCGGATTATTCATAACAAATTGCTCACCAAATTGAGGAATTACGGCTTTGGTGGTAGTTTACTGAAGTGGTTCACGTCGTATTTAACAGGCCATCGCCAGCATGTAACAGTACTTGGTGTTACCTCAAACATACTTCCTATGTCACCAGGTGTCCCGCAAGCCTCTATCCTTGGACCAGCTCTGTTTCTGTTATACGTCAACGACCTTCCCGATTCAGTAACGACCAGCCAAGTAGAATGTTTGCTGACGATACGAAGTTAATATTCTCGGCTATCAAATGTCAAGACGATGCTGTGTTACTCCAAAATGATCTTAGAAACTTAGAACACTGGTCGTCTATATCCGGTCTGATGTTCAATGAATCAAAATGTAAGCAGCAACGAATAACAAGAAAGATTAAACCATTCACGTCAACTTACAAGTTAAAAGATCACGAATTGGACACAACTGATATTGAAAGAGATCTTGGAGTATGCGCATCATCAAACCTTACGTGGAAAACGAGGGTCCAACGAGGGTCGAAAGCAAACAAACTGCTTGGTTACATCAACATGTTAGAAAGAACTCAGAGACGCGCAACTAAATATATTTTACACCTGCCATTTCCGACAGACGTGAACTATAGTACAAGATTACAATCCTTACATCTTCTTCCTATATCGTACTGGCATGAATACCTAGACCTGACCCTCTTCTTCAAAATCATACATGGCTTCGTAGAAACGTCCGCTCTTCCCGTAATTCGTGCATGCTACACACAGAACGTGATCAGCAACCAACAACACCGTAAAATATGCTTTCTGTAAATGTAAATGTAAATGCAAAAGCACTACCTACCATAAATCATTCCTCATTAGAACTTTGTCGAATATGGAACAGTCTTGCAGATGAACTACATTTTGACACGGACAGTCGTTTTCAAATCAATCTTACTGAAATATTATTATAGATCATTAGAACTCAATTACTGTATGACCCTGATAATCCTCGAACATTTAAAACTATATGCCTGAAATGCAACTCTGTGCGTAGTCTTGCATATCCAGTATCGTGCTGTTATTAGATGTTGAAACTTGTTTCATTTAGATTGTTAGTAATTCGTTATAGCAAATAAGTTTGTTAGTTTGCATTTTCTTTAGTTTGTCTAACTGTTTGCTATTGTTTCAGTTCTTATATATTTAAGCTAATTATTGGACCCGCAGTAATTGGCAATATGCTGTTGCGATGTCCCTGTCAAATTTTGTAAATAAGTTTTTTATATACACTGGCGAAGTTAAAAATAAATACATAAACACGAGGATTTATTCTATTTATTTATTTATTATAATTTATTTAAAAACGGTAGCCCTTCAGCGCAAATGCCGCCTGTTTTTCAAGGGACCGTCTGCCTACTACAATGATCTAAAATACACCCTACAACACATAAAAATAAAACAACTATACTAATATAAACATACCTTACTCTCACACATGTATATCAAGCTCTAACCGGCCCACTGATAAGCCTTCGACTCGATCAAGTCGAGCTGCGTCCTTCGTAATTCAGCTCAACTCTCAGCTGCAAGTAATTAAGGATGATTAGCACACACCCAATGACATAACTCACAGGCCACGTATCGCTACTTACAACCTTATAGTAAAAACAATTCGCAGGATGACGTCTGACTATATAAATTATGCTCCAATCGCTACTAAAACGATTGTTAGATTACGCTAAGAATACACGTAGTTAAACATATTAGCCTATAAATAATTTTTTACAACCATAAAGAAGTTACACTGAAGAAAACGTTATTATCTCTGCTATGTCTATAAGGCTTATCGTTTGAATGAATGTTTCAGGTATCAATATAGGCACTTTATTCTTTTCTTTAGTCTTGGCAGTAAATACTGATTCGTTGCGTAGGTATGATCGGTAGGTTTGGTGGTCAGCAGCTTTTCGTTCGCCCAAATATTTGGAAAGACTAATTCTTCGGTGACATTGCTCTTAAATCTTCCCCCAAAGTGCATTTCAGAGACTGTAGCTTTCAAAATTTTCTGGCGGAGCATGCTCCCATACCCCCCATCGCGCCTGCAGCACTCAATACTAGTATCACTGCGCACTCGGAGATTTTTAGCCATCCCCAATACAAAAAATGCTCCGTGGTCTCTGTTCGAAAATTATATTAGATGCCGTGTGGAGCCACTCGCTATAGCATCATCGATTAGCTAGCTACATTACTAATGTTTCAAAAATAGCATCTCCTCAATACAATCCTAAATATATGAACATCTACTAGGACAATAATGCAACTTTTAAATTTCGTATATTTGGGATATTTCATCCAAAATCAAAGGCGATAAAAAGAATAAACATAATTCTAGTTATAAACCTCTGCGGTAAATCGGAGTATATTACTTTATAAATAAGCTTTAGATAAATATGCTAATTTCAATAATAGTGTAATACACCAATGATACGCCAACAGCAAGCAATACAGCACGTACTGTATACAGGCGGGATATACAGCTTTATGCAGTTCATAATTGATTGATTTATTGATTGATAATTAACAATTATTGGATGAGGCGGACCAGGATATCGATAATTATTCAGACCAAGGTCAACGTTATCTGCCGAAGCGAAGCTGAGGCGGATAACGTTGACCGAGGTCTGAATAATTATCGATATCCTGCGTAAGCCGAATTCAATAATTGTTTTATTATTCATTTTGTAACATGCATTGACGAATAGAACAAGCAAATATTGAAAACAAAGATTTTATTACTGTTCATAAATATCAATACAGAAGAAATATGAGACAAAACAAACTTCAAAACAAACTTGAAGACAAAACAAACTTCAAAATTTCCCGCTTATTTGTAATTTTATGCGATATACCGCTGGAATATTCCGGGCGCCGTCCAATTATCTCTGCAGATTACTGTTTCCGCTGAAAAATAGCGCGGGCACCGGCAGATATCGATAATAATTCGCAAGTTTTTAGCCAATGAGAAAACGATAACACAGTGCAATGAATAATAATAGTATTTATTCAAGAAAACCAACATCACAAGGCAGAAGGTCCCTGAGAATCTATAGAAATACAAAATATTATACAATAATAATATGCGTGCAGGTTATACGATATATATAATATATATATACAAGAAAAGTTTTAAAATATCGAACTAATATAATTATATATTACAAAGAAAAGCTAGTTGCAAAATGCTTTCGATTATATTAATACTGTGGAGATTTAAGATGTGCATTATGAAAACTAGCTAGCTGGTTAAGATTTGATATTGTTGTCCAAATTATTATACTCCTTACAATAATAAACACACATTGAAAATTAGTATAAGATTATGAAATCCAATCTCTGTACCTTGTTACTGATCACTATTCTCTCCATCAAACACATACTCGTGGTTTCTAAAACGGCTTTATTACACAGAGTAAACTGACTTAAACTGGTAATCTGTTTATAGACAAAATGAAAACGTTTTCTTATAACAGCGTTCTTGTCAGTAAAATTTCTTTCTCTTTCCCTGTGCCTGCACTGCTGTTTGTTAAATGGAAGAAAAATACTGCAGGCTCGAGGATTCAACGAGCATGGCAGTTCCTTTTCATTTTGTTGCATAAATTTAATTTTAAATTTTTTTTTTTTTTTCATATTTATATATCCAATGAGATGAAGATGAAATGTTTTTTGTTTTAAAGTTTTTTCATTCATCTTCATTATTTTTTTATTTTTATTTATCAAAGAAACGAAAAAGAAAAAAATTAAAAAAAAAAAAAAAAATTGTAATGTTTTTGTTTGTCCTGAAAAAAAAAAAAATGGCAATAGTTAAACGTCCTTTAACGTAGCTATATTTAAAATTTAGGTACCTTAAAAATGTTGAAAGATTCTATTTTAAGGTTACATGGCATTTTTCGTTGTTTTTCTAAAATTTAATATATTTTTTGGCCTAACATAATGCATATAAAACTTGGAACCATTTTTTGTTACATTGCCTTAATATTATACAGTGTAATGAAAAGTTATTTGTTGGTTTCCATGACAATTAATATAATTGTTTTGTTTTGTGGAAATCTTGAGTGCCACATCTTGTGGTACGAAACTAAATAGTAATAAAGATGCCTAGTAAAACTTGTTGAATACTTAAACCTCAATATAATTATGGTCTGAATATCCATTGAGCACTCTGTATATATATCTTGAAATATTCTTGTCGTAAATTGTGCAATTGTTCTGCAATTGTGCAATCATCAGGCAAATCTTAGTTGCTTGATGAGTGCGTAATTTCATGACACTAGCTTGAAGTTGCAACAAGAATATTTTAAGATTTAATTTGTTACTTCGTTGTGCAAATATTGTTTTTGTATTGAGCTTTGATTTTTGTATTAAATATACTACAACCACTACAAAATTATTACTCCCGAGCCAACGGCGCGAAGCGCCGTTCCGGGCGATAGCCCGGGGCGAGGGTACTAATTCCGCTCGGCTATTTATTACACCCGGGAAAAAAGGAAAGCTTTGGGAAATCTGTAGCTCATCAAGTTTTGCGGAGCATGGCTATGTTTCATGGGCGTGATGGGTGATCATCTTACTAATCTTTGTTAGGAGAGGAATTAGGAATTATAAAAAAAAAACATGAGTATCAGTTAGTCTGATTTATAATTAGAAATCGCTTTTTGGGACTTCAAGAGGATTTATCGTTTATACTTTATAAAAAGGATAAACGGAGATAGATGGTCGAAAAAATATGGCAAGTTTCTTATAATTGTTGATATATTTGATTGGCAAGAAATATGGCAATAATAATTCGGGGATAATAATTTTGTACTTTGAACTAAAATTGTCTGTCAAAAATGCATGCAAAAGCGCCAACATGCTGCAACTTCTTCAATTTTCATCCTGTTTCTACTAAGTTTCCAATGAACATAGTCATTCTTACAAATCGTATGTTTTTTGTTTTTCGAATTGCTACATTTTTGGCGGGAAAATGACGTCACAAACTTGGCGCTAAAAAATTAACAGTTAGCTATTGGTAATTTTGTGCACTTATTCGGTAGACGACATTGAGAGAGTCGTAAAACTGAAGTCCGTTTCCAAATACAACAATTTTTCGCGAAGATATAGCGATAAAAATATCGAAAAATCGGCCATTTTGTTGCTAAAAATAGAAGAAAATGGCCGATTTTTAGAGATTTGAGTCACGATATCTTCGCAAGGAATGGTTGTATTTCGAAACAGACTTCAGTTTTAAGACTCTCTCAATGTCCTCTTCAGAATAAGTTCATAAAATTACCGATAGCTAACTGTTAATTTTTTGGCGCCAAGTTTGTGACGTCCAAACACAAAAAACATACGATTTCCAAACACAAAAAACATACGATTTGTAAGAATGATATGTTCTATGTTCATGGGAAATTTAGTAGAAAAAGGATGAAAATTAAAGAAGTTGAAGCATGTTGGCGCTTTTGCATACATTTTTGACAGGCGTGATATATTATACTTTGAACCCAGATATCTGACTCGTCTACTACCTTTGCATAGCAGATTTTGCGATGAAAAAGCTTGGAATGTAGTGTCTGTCAATGTTTGGTTGCATGGTGCGAGGGGTTACTGCAAGCATGTATTTCTAGAATATATATATATATATAGTCAAATCTGCAGACATGCATGTTTCGCCGTTCAACGGCTCGTCAGTGCAGCTTGTAACGCAGTCTAGATGCGAGTGACTTCGTATTTATACACCATACTTTTGCCCTCACCAAGCGCATGTGGTACAATACTCAGACACATGCGCATCCAGACATGCGTGAAGTGTTATATAATAATGATAATAATAATGGTAACTTCAATTCGTAATAGATAAGAGAGTGCTCAATACTGAGAGTATTCAGCAGAGCTATTTATTTGTTTATCTAAAAATATTTCTATCGCTACTTAAAGTTTCATGCCTCTTGCAAGGCAATCATCAGGCGACTAAAATTATTTATTTATTTATAATTATATTTATCCAGGATACCCACATCACTAGTGTGTTTTTCAGTGGGGTCCTGCATGATACAATCATTAACAAAATTTACTTCTATATATATATACAATTAATAATATACAACGTCACGTCATATAGCAACAAATAATGAAAACGAATAATTAGCTATATCTATAATAAGTACATACATACATACATACATACATACATACAAACATACATATACATATATACATATACACACACACACATACATATACATACATATATATATATATACACACATATACACATACATATACATACATATACATACACGTACATATACATATATTATCTATACTGTATATAAAATATATCTGTTATAAACTTAATTCAATCATTAAGTGCGAAGCATGAACACAATATGAAAGCTTATCAAAGCTGCACACTTAGGAACTGAAGTGTAGGAGAATGATATAAAGCATGCGACTAAGAATAGTTATATAATATGTGGCCTTAGTGATGACTTAAATTGACTCAGAGAATCAATGTTTCTAACGGAATCGTCCAAGTTATTAAAGTCTTTCGAAGCGAGGTAGGTTGGTTTGTGTTTACCCCAGTTCGTGTTGACTTTCGGGAGATGGAGGTTGTTACAGGATCTTGTACTGTGGGAATGGATGCTGCAGTTAGTTCTCAGGTTGAAGTTGAAATCGATCAGTCCATTAGTGCATTTGTAGATGAAGATACAACGATGTTTATATCTGCGAGATGAGAGAGTTGACCAGTGTAATGTAGCGAGAGCTTCGGTTGCTGAAGAAAGAGGAGGGAGATCTAGTATCAATTTAGCTGCTTTATTTTCCAAGGTTTGCAGGGAGTTCATAAGTTCAGAATTGTTTTTATCGCCCCAAATTACATCAGCGTAGTCGAATAGCGGTAGTATTGTCGAGGTATAGAAGATCTGTCTTGCATCCAGCGGTAAGAAATATTTCACACGGCGCAGCAATCCCAATCTTTGGTTGATTTTCCCCATTAAAATTATAATAGTCATATTCAGTTCAATCATATTCAGTTCGTCATATTCAGTTCATCATATCATATTCAGTTCATTTTTATACAACCGGCCCCAGGCAACTGTTCTTACTAATTCAGTTCGATGTTTGCTTACGTTACTCGTTGACGGTTGTTCTTGCGTGATACTTTCGTGACCGGCGCGCGCGTGAATTTTCCCGCGAGGAATTTATCCGCGTGAGGGCATTTCGCAAACAGTTCAGATCGTTTGTTCAATGTTATATTCCTTTTTCCCTTTGGCAAGCACAATTTTTTTCTTCCAGACAAAGAAGACATTTCTCTCCGCCGGCCGCATATGAAGGCGTGCGCTTTTTAATTGACCACTTTATATTATAATCCTTATCTTCTTGTTTCAATTTCCAAACATATTTGGACAATTCCGTCTCATTTTTGTATTTTGCATCGTTAAATGACTTTTTATGGTTTCTGTATCTCTCCTTAAAATCATTCGCCGTCTTCCCAATGTACTGCCTTAGGGTGCCATCTCCCGTTCTTACTTCCGCCTTGTATACAACGCTCTTTGCCGCCAAAACATTTCGTTCCAGAGGGCATTCCGCGGGGGTATTACAATTACAGTTGTTACTTTTGCTTTCATGTGCGTCTGGTTTGGCTTTGGATAGGATACGTTTGTTGTGACTGGAAATCGCACTTTTTACGTTGTCCATGCAGCTATAGGTAACTTTGATGGTGTTTCGATTAAAGATCTTATGAAGAGCGTTTGTTTCTGGAAAATGCTTATCAACAAGTCGCAGGAAGTCTCGGCCAATGTTTGAACGTACGTTTTTGCTAAATGGTGGATTAAACCAGATTATATTTGTTTTGCGTTTTCTCCTCTGGCTGGTTGTGTTGGGTGTTTGGTCAGGAGGAGGGCTGTTTGGTAGGTGTCTGCAACGGCGTCAAAAACTGCTTTATCGGATGATAGGGACGAATTTCGTCATAAAAACAAACGCTCTTCATAAGATATTTAATCGAAACACCATCAAAGTTAGCTATAGCTGCATGGACAACGTAAAAAGTGCGATTTCCAGTCATCGTAAAAAACGTATCCTATCCAAACGTATCCTATCCAAAGCCAAACCAGACGCACATGAAAGCAAAAGTAACAACTGTAATTGTAATACCCCCGCGGAATGCCCTCTGGAACGAAATTGTTTGGCGGCAAAGAGCGTTGTATACAAGGCGGAAGTAAGAACGGGAGATGGCACCCTAAGGCAGTACATTGGGAAGACGGCGAATGATTTTAAGGAGAGATACAGAAACCATAAATGATGGTTGACGGAATTGTCCAAATATGTTTGGAAATTGAAACAAGAAGATAAGGATTATAATATAAAGTGGTCATGCAATTAAAAAGCGCACGCATTCATATGCGGCCGGCGGAAAGAAATGTCTTCTTTGTCTTGAAGAAAAATTGTGCTTGCTAAAGGCAAAAAGGAAAATAACATTGAACAAACGATCTGAACTGTTTGCGAAATGCCGTCACGCGGATAAATTCCCCGCGGGAAAATTCACGCCCAAGTCACGAAAGTATCACGCAAGAACGACCGTCAACGAGTAACGTAAGCAAACATCGAACTGAATTAGTAAGAACAGTTGCCTGGGGCCGGTTGTATAAAAATGTAGTTAAAGTTAACTATAGTTAGCGTTAACTATACCGTAGTTAAATTCTTAACTACATTTAATTAACTACATGACTTAACTGCGTTGCACAAAACGTAGTTAGTCGGGTAGTTAACTAATCACACAGTTAACTGCGCGTGGGGTTCGCGTGGGGTGATTAAACATGAAATAACACAAAGTAAGCGCTGATTAGCAATTGAAAAATATGCAAGAAATGATTAGAAAACAGAACATAAAGACCAATAAAGTCTACGAAGAAGACGTATTTACCATGAAAGTCAAACTGCAGTTCTTTGGTAAAAACGACATTGTTTTTCTTTGTTATGGGTTGCCTCTCGTCATCGATAAATCTTCCTATGCAAAAAATATATTCCGTTTTCGTCGAAAATACCAAAATTATAGCCTTTTAAAAGCTCACGAGTATCAGAAAAACCTTTCTAGGGAAGATGATGATTGAAACCCTCGGTAAGCGTTGCTTTTAGTATTTTTTGATTGATTAAAGTTCATCACTCCTACAAAACGCCATATTTAGCTACGTTTTGGGAAGTTAGCTATGCCCTTGAGCATAGTTAACTTTAACTACTTTTTAACTGCAGTTAACTCTAACTAGGTTTTTATACAACCGACTTAACTACGTGGTAAAAGTTAACTACCATTTAACTAGAAAATGGATAGTTAAAACGTAGTTAAGAGTTTTATACAAGCGGCCCCTGAAGATTGCATAACGCATGAAACTTTAAATAGCAACATGCAATTATACCGTTTTAAGATTAAATATATATATATAGTCAAATCTGCAGACATGCATGTTTCGCCGTTCAACGGCTCGTCAGTGCAGCTTGTAACGCAGTCTAGATGCGAGTCACTTCGTATTTATACACCATACTCTTGCCTACCTAAACGCATGTGGTACAATACTCAGACACATGCGCATCCAGACATGCGTGAAGTGTCTTGGGGCCAGAGTGCTCAAACGACCACAAGGGAAGTGAGCTTTTGCATTATAGCTTATGGCCACCAATTAACCTCACAGGGTGCTCAACAACACAAAAGTGAAGGAGCATATATAGTCAAATCTGCAGACATGCATGTTTCGCCGTTCAACGGCTCGTCATTGCAGCTTGTAACGCAGTCTAGATGCGAGTGACTTCGTATTTATACACCATACTCTTGCCCTCACCAAGCGCATGTGGTACAATACTCAGACACATGCGCATTCAGCATGCGTGAAGTGTCTTGGGGCCAGAGTGCTCAAACGACCACAAGGGAAGTGAGCTTTTCCATTATAGCTTTTGCAATATATATATGACGAGCCGTTGAACGGCGAAACATGCATGTCTGCAGATTTGACTATATATGCTCCTTCACTTGTGTTGTTGAGCACTCTGTGAGGTTAATTGGTGGCTAATAAGCTATAATGCAAAAGCTCTCTTCCCTTGTGGTCGTTTGAGCACTCTGGCCCCAAGACACTTCACGCATGTCTGCACTGAAAATCTGGCAGTGTTGTGACAACACCAAAAAAGTGTACACGTACACTGATTAGGTGTAAATTGAAATTCTACACCGTTTAAGTGTAACATTGCATTTTCGCAGTGTAATTAGACACCACCGCAGTGTACAATAACACTGCTTCGGTGTAAAGTAGGAAAATATCTTGCTGACACTTATTTTGGTGTAAACTTACATTAAAGGGTGTATGCGCGAGTTAACACATGTACACTGTGAGAGTGTATATACACACCTGTTTAGTGTAAAATATGGCAACACTCTTTAAGTGTAAAGTTACACTTCGCCTAGTGTATCATTACACCAACGATAAGTTAAAATACACCACTGTGGTGTAAAGTTCAAACAGCCATGAAAACACTAGTTATGGTGTACATTTACCTTGGAACAGTGTAATTTTACCTAGTCGTTTAATTTTTACTAATTTACGCCTTAATATACTTGTTTGATGTAAAATATGTTCACACTCATTCAGTGCAAAGTTACACATAACCTAGTGTATCCTTACACCTATATGGTATTATCGTTTATCTTGTTGTAGTGTAATTTTACCCAGTTTAATATATGGCGTATTAGTTTAAACTTTGAATGCAAAAATTAAACCCTTCATTGTAAAAATACTAAGAATGTTGGTTTGGCTGAAATTGTACCAATCTGATAATAGAATAATATACGTTTATTCCCTTTTTCGAAAAGTTAAAACTATTTTAAAATTGCCAACTCAGCAAAGTCAGTAAGAGATCGTGCATGCACTGGACACTGGTACCTAGTTTAAGTTCTCGAACGCACAGCATTATGGGATAGCGTCGCTTTGAAAATTGAAATTGTTCTCTTTCATCTGAAATATTTTATGGTTGGCATTTTCCCGATTTATTATTGTAAGAAGAAGAAATCTTTCCCGTCAAAGTGCAGAATGATATTCAAGAACTCACAGGTAAGATTTATTTTATGTTTAATTTGCTATTTACGTTTTTTAATTGCAAAATATCGGCAGTGATGTTTTGTGTATATTGTCACTGTGAAATTCCGTTAAATATTTGAATTAGCCGCGTTATATTTCCATATAAAACCAACGATCTATCGCTTCTTAACACCAAAAGAAAGATTAAAACATCAATTTGAATAGGCCTATTGCCTAATGCAGTTTGGCGCAATGCATGCCGGTAGAGTGGTATCAAAATCACTTCTTCGAGAAATTTTGTTGTCATGGCGGCAATTTTGTTTCAAAGAACAAATGATTAATTTTCTATCAAATCTACGTCGCGATCGTTGTTATTTTTATCGCCGTGTGCAAAGAGAAGCCTTGGCTAAATTCTGTCCAAATTAAAAGGAATTTGCTGCACGTATTACGGAGAAAACAGCCGTGAAAGGACGCCATGAGTGAACACAATTCGAACATATTCATCGTTTTAGAATCGATTTGCTCAACGTTTTCAGGTATTGTAATGTTGTAAGAGACCGTCAGTACACGATTTTGCTCTAGAAATATTCTGTTGTCGTCTATCAATGCTGATCATGTATTTTTACCGATTGATCGTACGTTTTATACCCATATTTTGCGACTTAAAATTGATACAAAAACTGCCCTAGAATGCTGTAAACAATGGCCTTTGTCACGTACAAGAACAGAGCTTCTCTTGTGTTTTGGCGCGAAAATTTGACTCGCATTTAGGCAAAATTTAATGTATTTTACAAAAGCATTATTTAAATTGCATATCTGCTAGTTTTTGCACGAGTTAAAGCAGTTTTTGTAAATGTTTTTCTACTTGGAGTGCCTTGGTTCTTTCATTCTACAAGTAAACAGTAGGTTTTTTTAAATTCTAAGTCATAAAACACACTCTAAATAGGTTTAAAAAGCAGCAGGATTGTAGTTTTAGCATTTATACATCAGATACATTGACGTTTTAGCGTTACAGTCAGGTATTAAGTCATAGTTAAATATATTTCTGTGTATAAACCTTTTGCACAGTATTAATTCAATATTAAAAGGTAGTCTGTAAATTATTTACTGTACATATTTTGTATTGAAATCAAATTGTAAATAGTACTTTCTGAATAAGTGTAACTCGAGGTGTAGCTTAGGTTATTGTATTTTTTAAATATTCAAGTGGTATTCAATTTTTCAACTAACTATAAAATATTATTTCAAAGACTAGAATAGGATTAAATTATTGTAATGGTGATGAACCAAGCACTTCGAAAAAAAATCAAACGAACAGCTGCAACAAGGTGAAACTGCTATTTAAAATCACTTGTCAATTGTAATCCCCAGCCTCCAACATCGAGAAAAGGTGGGAAGATAGATGTTAATACCTCCATACTAAACAGTGGCTTGACTCCCTGAGGAAGACTGAACTGACTAACCCTGGCTAATCTCTCAACACATGGGGGAAAGATTTAAAGACATTTCAATAGTCAGCTTTAGTAACAGTCA
Source organism: Trachythela sp. YZ-2020 (assembly GCA_016169945.1). NCBI lineage: Eukaryota > Metazoa > Cnidaria > Anthozoa > Malacalcyonacea > Clavulariidae > Trachythela > Trachythela sp. YZ-2020. The sequence continues at coordinate 842,571 of JADLSH010000395.1, forward strand.
ATAGAGGAAAACGCCCCACAATTCCCTGAGGTGGGGGAGTGGGAGTTACAATTGACAATATATAAGGCTAAGAATACTATTGTATGTATCAAGGAGTGGGGGGATTGTGTGCCACGCTGTTAGAATTACAGTTGTAGGGACCCAGAGCTGTCACATGCACTTATTCCACTGAATACTCAATTCCAATTGTCAATTGTAACCCCCACTCCCCCTACCTTGAGGAATGGTAGGGAAATGTGGGGCGTTTTTCCTCTATTGACTGTTGGTTAAGCATGACTAGGTGGGGGATTTCCTATGAAGTGTCAGTACACTACCACTGACTATAGGCATATGAAGTAACTGTTACTTCAAGGGGGGGGCACCTCTTCTTTAGTAAAGGGCACTTTGAATTAGCTGGAGAAAGGGGAACTTTGAAGAAAGGTTGGGGGATCATGTGCCCTCCGGTTCCTACGCCACTGCCACTAACAAGTAAGATCCTCTGGCGTTAGACAGAGTACTGAAAAATATAAAAGTAGGGTGCATCTGGCAGAAAGTTTTGTTAACCCATTAACTGGCAGTACCCTACCACTGACGAGAAAAATTGTTGGGCGTTAGACAGAATAAAATACTAAAGTAGGGCACATCTGGGCGTATTCCAGCTAATGAATTAATATGGATTCCCGACCCTTGAATGTGGGGCATATTAAATATGGGGAAATGTTTAGGGGGCTTGGCTATACAGCCTAGTCACAGTTTAAGGTTGGCCTGTTAAGCCTGATCTAAACACATGATCTCAAATATTAAGCAAATTATATTATCTGTTTGTTTTCCTGCATGTTTGTTTTTCTACACAGTGGCACAATGAAATTAGTTCCTGGATTTGTTTTCTCACAGAATAGCAAAATAATTTGCAATAATTTAAATAATTTGAAAGAGAGTGGTTCTGTCCTGCATGTGTACAGCATTGTGTTTCAGTGTTTGAAAATATTGAACAAGAATTTATAAATTTTAAAAGATATTCTTTGTTCAATAAGATATTATTTGTTGAAATGTCTTTAACTCTTTCCCCCATGTGTTGGGAGATTAGCCAGGGTTAGTCAGTTCAGTCTTCCTCAGGGAGTCAGGCCACTGTTTAGTATGGAGGTATTAACATCTATCTTCCCACCTTTTCTCGATATTGTTGGAGGGTGGGGGTTACAATTGACAAGTGATTTTAAATAGCAGTTTCGCCTTGTTGCAGCTGTTCGTTTGATTCTTTCGAAGTGCTTGGTTCATCCTATTCTAATATTTTATAGTTAGTTGAAAAATTGAATACCACTTGAATATTTAAAAAATACAATAACCTAAGCTACACCTCGAGTTACACTTATTCAGAAAGTACTATTTACAATTTGATTTCAATACAAAATATGTACAGTAAATAATTTACAGACTACCTTTTAATATTGAATTAACACTGTGCAAAAGGTTTATACACAGAAATATATTTAACTATGACTTAATACCTGACTGTAACGCTAAAACTTCAATGTATCTGATGTATAAATGCTAAAACTACAATCCTGCTGCTTTTTAAACCTACTTAGAGTGTATTTTATGATTTAGAATTTAAAAAACCTACTGTTTACTTGTAGAATGAAAGAACCAAGGCACTCCAAGTAGAAAAACATTTACAAAAACTGCTTTAACTCGTGCAAAAACTAGCAGATATGCAATTTAAATAATGCTTTTGTAAAATACATTAAATTTTGCCTAAATGCGAGTCAATTTTTCGCGCCAAAACACAAGAGAAGCTCTGTTCTTGTACGTCACAATAAGTCACTCACAAAGGCCATTGTTTACAGCATTCTTGGGCAGTTTTTGTATCAATTTTAAGTCGCAAAATATGGGTATAAAACGTACGATCAATCGGTAAAAATACATGATCAGCATTGATAGACGACAACAGAATATTTCTAGAGCAAAATTGTTTACTGACGGTCTCTTACAACATTACAATACCTGAAAACGTTGAGCAAATCGATTCTAAAACGATGAATATGTTCGAATTGTGTTCACTCATGGCGTCCTTTCACGGCTGTTTTCTCCATAATACGTGCAGCAAATTCCTTTTAATTTGTACAGAATGTAGCCAAGGCTTCTCTTTACACACGGCAATAAAAATAACAACGATCGCGACGTAGATTTGATAGAAAATTAATCATTTGTTCTTTGAAACAAAATTGCCGCCATGACAACAAAATTTCTCGAAGAAGTGATTTTGATACCACTCTACCGGCATGCATTGCGCCAAACTGCATTAGGCAATAGGCCTATTGATCTCTAGGAATTCCATACCAAATTGCGTAGTAAAGTGATGTATTTTGGCAATTGTTTATAAACCTTATAAATAAATTGCACTGACATCAAGTAAAGTCTTGGTCATGCTATATAGTGACTCAGAGTTTAAAGCAAGTAACATTACTTTAAATACAACCTTTAACATCAAAATCAGTTTTAAAGATAAGTTAAAACAGTAATAAAAATTGGAATAACAGAGTGCAGATAGTGTTTAGTGTAATTTATGCTAACAGAATAATTTTACCTCATGAAACTGTTCAGATAGGGTGGCTAGTCAACTAACCCTAATCTTAACCCCCAACCTAACCCTAATAATCCCTAATGCCTATTTTGGTTGCTCATATATATCGAGAAACAGCCAAAACACTTATGTAATATAAAAATTTTCCAATGAACCTGAAATCATAATTTTGTGAACAAGTTTCACCATTGTAACCCACAGAAATTATTATACAGAGATCTTTCAAGATTGAAACAAAACATAAATTACTCAGTCCAGGTAGGCGATGAAATATATGCCTTATACAACCAAAAAAGTCTGAAACAAATAATCCCGAAATGTTGTTGCCATATTTACAAATTAGTAATTCATTATATTGCATATCCCAACAGGGAATTTTCTACGAAATCACTATGCCACAACAAAAGACAAATTGTCCCAAGGCAAGGGGTTTGAGAAACAAACAACATGTAAACTGCAAACAGTATAAGAAAATTCTGTGCTCTTGCAGGAAATTGTTACTTCAAAACATTTTATATTGCAATATTATTTGGGTTGACCATTATAATGCAATGTGCCCCAATGCACCTTACTAATTTACTCTGTCTAACACCAGGCAATTATACTTGTCAAATGGAAAGTAAATAAGATCATGACAAATGAAATCATGTCAATGGTTGACCAGATTATGTGTTCTTGTTTCTGGTTAACCCATTAAGTTGCAATGGAGCCTTGTGCCTTACTAATTCACACAATCTAGTGCCAGACAATTTATCCCATCAAATGGAAAGTGTTGTATATTATGCTTAATACAATGTAAATGTTAACCAGACACTATTATACCATTAACCGGCAAGTTTGGTCTACAATTTTAGTAAAAAATTGTGTATATATACAGAGGCAGCTGTAAAAATGAAAATATATGCCCTGCAATTCCGGTGCAATGCTGTCTATTCCAGTTGCCAACCTTGGGCTAACCATGAATTCATGTGTATTTACCAGGATATTGCTATATATAGTGTGTGTTATTGTTGCCAATTTGTGTTATTGATCCCAATGTGTACTTGTGGTTATCTTTTGGCAACTGTACTGTGTAGCTTAGATACCCAAATTTGCAAAGTTTAGAATATTTACCATCTTTCGGTTAACCCGTTAAGGTGCAATGCACATCTTTGCATTATACTACACTATTTCAGTCATTCTAATGCTAGTTGCTAGACAGTTTAATTTACTTGTCAAGTGGAGATTGTTGCATGTGAACCTTTGACCAGGCAACCTTCCAATGTCCTGCTAACCCATTTTAAGTCAACTGCTGTCCTGTTTTTGACTGATTACTTGTTGAAATATTTAATATTATATATTATACTGAACATACTTATTCTTCTACAGATTCCATTAGATCATTCATTGAGTACATTGATTTCGTGCAGCATTTGTTGTGTTGGGGATGGAAGTTAAAAGTAAACCGAGAAGCAAATTGACTCAGGACTGAGGTGAACAGAAGGTACGTTGTGTTTTCTTTTGGTTGAATGTATTTGAAACTTTTCTCATTAAACCATTATGCTGCAATGTGCCTTTGGTCAATAATTTCCCTGTCTAATGCCAGACTATTGTCTTCTCAAGGGTAGTGCTGGCCGTTAATGTTTTAATAGAAGACAGTTCCAGGAGAACATTAGTGCTACAACACATCAGACTTCAACCTGTGGTATTGTAATGTTTACAAGTTAATGTAAAATAGTTGTGACAAAGACAAAAACTAGAATTTACATATTAATATTGGTCTCTTCACATGTAACTGATAATATATTATGGTAAGAACAAACCACAGTATATACAACAAAGGAGATATTTCAATCTGCTTGGTTTCAATTTGAGCTATTTCAATATATGTGTTCAATGTAGCAAGCTGTCTACAAGATTTTTAGACATAAAAAATTTCAGTTATGTTGTGCTGATTGTTCAACATTTGGTGAATTGAATAGTTAATATTATGAACACAATTTCAAGTGATTTGGGGGAACAAACATGGAGATTTAACTTAAATTCTGATCTAAAAAATGCTGTACATACCCAGCTTGTGATGTCATAATTTGTATATTGAACACATTGAAATATCTCCAAAATCAAAAAAGCTATTAAAATTGTAAAATATGTTCCTCTACCGATTTTGATCGTGTAAAAATCCCAACTAAAGTACTATTGTTTTTGAATGAACTGTACAAGTGAATAATGATGTTTGTAATAATAATGATGAATGAATTTTTCAGTTATTTGTTAGTTATTGTAATACATTGTTTTAAATTTCAATTAGATACATGCAGTATGTTTCTGATTTGGTGCACATAGCACAACTTAACTAAGGGGGTTAACTTGCACTTTTTATGGTCCTTTTATTCTCTTTGTGAATCAGCATTGTAAAAGGATCTTCAGAAGTGTAAGTTTGTTCCTTTGGTGTACGTTAACACTGATTTGGTGTCCATTCATCAGAATCTGATTTACACCAAAGCAGTGTACACATACCTTGGATAGTGTAGTTTAACACCCAATTGGTGTCCACAGCGTTGCATGCCTATTTACACTAAACATATTTAACACTGCGAAGGTATGAATTAACACCAAAATCAGTGTTAGATAACGCCTAATCGGTGTCCGTAGCGTTGCAAGAATTTACACCGATTTTGGTGTTGGGGTAACACTTCCAGATTTACAGTGTGGATGCGCATGTGTTTGAGTATTGTACCACATGCGCTTGGTGAGGGCAGGAGTATGGTGTATAAATACGAAGTCACTCGCATCTAGACTGCGTTACAAGCTGCACTGACGAGCCGTTGAACGGCGAAAGATGCATGTCTGCAGATTTGACTATATATATATATATATATATATATATATAGTCAAATCTGCAGACATGCATGTTATATATATATATATATATAATTAGTTTTCACTTAAACTCTGAGTTTCACGTTCTTACGATCTTCAGGCGACGAGATTTAGAACTCAACCACAGAGTAGAGATCATACAGAGGTGTACGGGTTTATCCACTTCTTTTTGTGCGTGTCTTCAGACGCTTGCCGAGCATGCGCAGTTAAAATTTTCCAGCTAATAATTGTTTTTGATGGCTGCATTTCGAAAACAGCTCGCATCTCTTGTTTAATAGATTAGCCCTAATCGCTTTTAAAATGCAGAGCTTCTCCTGGAGACAAAGTTATGCCATACATATTTCGAGAGCTCCGTATGATTCTTGTGCTTTGCATGGTTGAAGGATTTCGTGTGGTTGTTGAAGCGTTCTTTAAATATATTTGCCGTCATACTAATATATTCTCTGGGCTTTCCATCACTAGTAACAACCTGTGCTTTATACACTAAACTGTCCGTTAAACATTGCTCTTGAAGAGGGAACTATTTGAGTTTCCTACAGTTGCATGTGGTTGGATCTGTGGTAGGTACAGTATAGTGGTAGTGGTTGGCGTTTACTCTTTGAGAGTATTCTGAAGTGTGTTTCGAAATAATAGTTTTACAATTGTTCATGCAGCTGCAGCTTACTTTCACCGTGTTACGATTGAATAGTTTATGAAAGAGACTCGATGTGGCAAGTACTTGTCGGTCAAATGTGAAAATTGAAGAAAAAACAGACTTTGCTGTCAGAGAGACTGTTAGGACTGTTGAAACAGGATTAATGTGTTTACCAAACCGATCCTCTTTATAGCTCAATTTATGGAAAATAATTTTTTTGCAAACATGCTGAGCGCATTGCTGGTTAAAACTTTGGCCCCCTCTAAATTTTTATTGGGAGTGATAGGTGACAAGTACTTGACTTAATGTTTGTCTAAATATAACATTTTGAGGTTGATTCCTTCGCGCTATCCTTTCTGCAATCTGGGATACGCTGTGGAAGCTAAATGTTTCTTCGATCGAACGCTAACAAAGGTCAATGGTTATGCGTGTTAGTTTTCAAAATGAACACATGATTTTGACAACAAACCCTAGTCCTTTGCTGTGCATGCCATAAGCAAGCCATTAAAAAGTTTAGTCGATTAGTTTTGCTTATATTTTATCAAAAACACAGCTATAAATTATACTGCTGAACATTGTGTTCTCAGACAACTAGAGGTGGTCCACTGCAAAAATTTATTCATAAAATTAAGCCGTCGCTACACGGTGTTTCACGCCTAACTTTATAAGCTAGGCGATCTTCAGGGGCCGGTTGTATAAAACTCTTAACTACGTTTTAACTACCCATTTTCTAGTTAAATGGTAGTTAACTTTAACCACGTAGTTAAGTCGGTTGTATAAAAACCTAGTTAGCGTTAACTGCAGTTAAAAAGTAGTTAAAGTTAACTATGCTCAAGGGCATAGTTAACTTCCCAAAGCGTAGTTAAATATGGCGTTTTGTAGGAGTGATGAACTTTAATCAGTCAAAAAATACTAAAAGCAACGCTTACCGAGGGTTTTCAATCATCATCTTCCCTAGAAAGTTTTTCTGATACTCGTGAGCTTTTAAAACGCTATAATTTTGGTCTTTTCGACGAAAACGGAATATATTTTTTGCATAGGAAGATTTATCGATGACGAGAGGCAACCCATAACAAAGAAAAACAATGTCGTTTTTACCAAAGAACAGCAGTTTGACTTGCATGGTAAATACGCCTTTTTCGTAGACTTTATTGGTCTTTATGTCTTGTTTTCTTGCATATTTTTCAATATTTTGAATCAAAATACCGCCATTTTTGGTAAATATGAGTCCGCAGTCGTTTTCAAAATGCTTGTCAGCGGTTGCTAATCAGCGCTTACTTTGTGTTATTTCACGTTTAATCACTCCACGCGACCCCACGCGCAGTTAACTGTGTGATTAGTTAACTACCCGACTAACTACGTTTTGTGCAACGCAGTTAAGTCATGTAGTTAACTAATTATAGTTAAGGATTTAACTACGGTAGTTAACGCTAACTATAGTTAACTTTAACTACATTTTTATACAACCGGCCCCAGGCGACTGAATTCAGTTCATTGTTTGTTTGCGCAATATTTCCAAACGTTCTTTGGCGCGTATATGCGTGTGCGTTTTTTGCAAGCGCTTATGTCATTGCGCGCGCATAAAATTACCCGCACTAAATTTTATTCTGTGGCAGCACTTTGAAAAAAGTGGAAAACGTCCCCCAACGAATGAGATGGAAAGCTTATTTTTACCTTAACGGAGAAACCAACATCCAAAACAAAAACACTTTCGGACTGCAATCGAAGAAATGCGAAGCTATTATAAATGAATTGAAAAGATTTGAAGAAGGCCTAATCCAAATGGTAAATAACATCAACTTTAGAAACTATTCCGATCCTTTTCTTAATACCGCTGCAGAAGATTTAAAGAAAGTTAAAACGTCTCCAAATGTTTTAATTTTGCTGACAAAACAGGAAATATATACGAAGCTTCTCCAGAAAATTACTAAATGTGTTAACGGGCAATATTACGAAAACGTACAAAATTAGAAATGAAAACCTAGCCGAGGACATAAACGCTGACCTTCAAGATATTGCCAAACGTCATTCGATCGAGCCGCAATAATTTCGCCTGTATTTGCGTGATATATAATGAGTCGATTAATTCAGGTATTGTTCCAGATACACGAGTTACACCCACATATAAATCTGGTACAGTTACAAGTCCAAATAACTATCGACCTATATCAGTCCTGTCAGCTTTTTCGAAAATACTAGAAAGAATTGTTTACAATCAACTTGAATTATATCTCGTTAAGAATAATATATTCTCTGAATATCAGTTTGGATTTAGAAACGGTCACTCGTTGTCATGTAAGAGCTTCTTGTATGTGTCGAGCGAGGTTTCATAAATATTCCTAGTTTTGTCTGCAAAAACGAAAATGTTGGGAGACGAATTGATTTTCTTTAGGTCGTTAGTCAAAGCTTTCTGAAATTGGTTCCTATATGGCCAAAATTGGAAATTTTCGATTAGTTTTATAAGGTCGTCTTCGAAAGGTTTCATTTCCGGAATAGGAGGAGGTGTTTTGTTGGACGCAAGGCCGAAATGGTTGTTTTGGTTTTCACTCGTTTTGTTTTTAAGAAAGAAATTAGCTTTCCATCTCATACGTTTTATTACAATTTCCACTTTTTCAATCAAATTTTTCCAATAAGCGTCCTGTGATGGTATAGGGATACTCTTTAGTGAATAGTCAAATCGAAATTGCCGCATTTTGAAGTTAAATATATGAATAACGTAAACAAGAGTGCACGACCGATATACGGGTGCAAATATACGTGTAGGTTTAGGTCTACGAAATATATGCTTCCTGCTTTCTGACCGCTTATATGCTTCCTGCAGGAACGTGGGGGTGTATGTGGGAGACAATGTGTGCCTGCATGGCTTTGTTACGCGAAATTTGTGACGATGACGACATCGTGAAATTATTTCAGCTCTTTTGTTGAGTAAACAATTCTTGTTTTTTTCTTTCAAAATACAAATTTTTTCTTCTAAACATAAATTGTATCGTTTTGATCCTCCTGTGTACGAAATAGAATGTTTTAAAATTTGCCAATTAATACTGAAATCCTTATTGTTTTCTCTCAATGTCCAAATATATTTCGAAAGTTCCGTGTCATTTGCGTGCTTTTTATGCTGAAAAGATTTAGTGTGGTTAGCCAATCGCTCTTTGAATGTGGTTGCAGTCATGCCAATGTAAGGTACCCCTACAGCCTTTTTCACGCAATAAGCGATCATCTGCAAGTCACGCATTAAGCGATCATCAAGCCACGTGAAACAGGCTGTGTTGGATACCTTGAGGTAAGCGGAAACTATATTTGCTCTATCTATATGATATTGAGCACTACTTGGCATTTCGTGAACCAAAACACGCTCATATGGCGACTTTATCTCATGTGATGTGACATGGCGACATCAACGCATCCAGCCATGCGCTAAGAGTCATGGGGCCAGAGTGCCCAAACGACCACAGGGGAAGTGAGTTACCATGTTGTTTCTCTCGTTGAGCAAAACTTTGAATACGCCATTATTTTATAACATACACATTTTACTCCTCCATCAACTAAATGTCGTTTTTAAATACATTTCACAAATCGCACTCATTATTTGCCTGACGTAAATTCTTTCGTTGTAGATGTTTGCCCCTTAATAGAAAATGTTCTATTTGCAACGACTTATGATTTGCGAAGCAGCTGCGCTCAGAAATGTTTGCAAGAACCATTGTGTGCTGGGTACAACTTTCAGAAAAAGCTCCAGAAGGAGAAGCGAAACTGCCGGTTAACACACAAACTTGATCACGACTTTCATGATTGCAACTCAGATGACAAAGGCTGGATGTTTTACCATCCCCTTCCCCCAAGAAAGGTAAGAAGCTGATGCAAAAGTGTGCATTCCAAAACCTGAGGTAACCTTTTTATACGCAGCAAGTTGAATGGTAAATGAATATTTAGATATCTTTTATAAAACTGTGTTTACACTCCAAGCCTTAGACAATGTTTTGCTTTGCATTTTGAGGATAAATATTAGCAATTAACTCTTTCTAAACGGTAGCGTCGAATATCAACCGCCAACGGATGATGATTTTGAGCGCTTGCATCTTTGGCGCCCCTCACCCAAAACGGACGAAAATACCACCAATCGATCACCAATCGATTCAGCAAACACACCTGTTCTTGACTAAATCCAAACAAATCGCTAAATACATTGTTTTACAGATCTCCGTGAGTTTTAACACCTTTGTAATCTGATATTTATTATTATCGTAAACTAATTATATATTCAGTACCTTTGGTCGATTAAAATCCGTGTGATCTTCGCTAATACACCGTTTTATAGAGCTTTAAAAACAGTACATACTGACCAACTTGCAAAGAAACACAATAAAAATTGACAAAGTTACGGCGAAATTTGAAATGTAGCGTACGGGTCAAACCGGAATTTCAGACAAAAACAACCGGAAAAGGCCCAAACACAAACAAAGACTGTTGCTATGGTTTTTTAAGTGGCCGGAATGAATTCCCCAGGGTACAATACCCTATATAGCAAGGAGTTTAAGTGTAAACACTGAATAGTTTAAGGACACCCCTTCAAACAATATAATCTCATAAAACCCGCGGAGCGAAAGCCCACAACGAATAAGATCCTACCATTACGGTAGATACGTTAACCAGAATGAACATAGGCGTAAGCATAACCATTCACCAATCAAAGTACGCAAATGAAATAATAAGATAAAAACAATATATTATCTTACCATGAATAAATCATATCATAAACAGTAATATCCTTTCCCTCGCCAGCAGTCAAATAAATTTGACTCCAGCCCTTGGGACACTGGAAGGCGGCTTAAAAGGAGGAAGGACTAGACTGAAACAAGAAAAATGACATCTTATAAAATGTCATTTTTCTTGTTTCAGTCTAGTCCTTCCTCCTTTTAAGCCGCCTTCCAGTGTCCCAAGGGCTGGAGTCAAATTTATTTGACAGCTGGCGAGGGGAAGGATATTACTGTTTATGATATGATTTATTCATGGTAAGATAATATATTGTTTTTATTTTAATACCCTATATAAGATCTTTTTGTCGGGACTGAAGCGCGTGGGCAAACCATATATAGTCAAACTACGACAAGCGCGTGCATGTTGGAAAATTCCCGATAAATAAAAAAAAATTCAAAATAAATATTTCTAAAAGCCGTATCGAACGCACGTTTTACAACCGAAAGAAACAGATAAAAAGCTAAATTTCGACCATTAGAAGTCTTTCAAGATATTAAAGCTATTAAAAGATATTAAAGATTGTTTGAGTTGAACTGAAGTATGACTGGAGGTATGTTTGGGACTAAACTTTTAGTATTTTTGATTCTGTAATATTTAGTCGGCAAAATAGCCCACTGTTAAAAAGCTTATTTTGTAAGGATTCCAATGGTGTTAATTTCATTGCCAGGGGGTAAATATTTTGCAAAGGAGATCGTACTCAAAGTGCTCTTGCGACAACTTGCGACAACATAATTAAAATGCGACCGACCAGAAAGAGTAAGGTCATACACTGATATTCTTAAAATCGATCGTTCACATTTAAACATATCACACACATATGTTTATAGTAGATTTGCATCATCATGATGTAGGTTCATTTTTTAAATTCAAAGACTTGAACTTGCCTGAAATTGTCGCTTTTTCTTCGTGCTGAACTCGAATACATTTACTTTCATAGGTGCTATGCAGTAAAATGAGGAATTGTAAAAATGGAGGGGAAACGATCATTGATCTTCAAGATGGACCTGGTTCTGATCCTTACAGATGTAAATGTCCAAATGGATATAAAGGAGATCTTTGTGAAATTGGTGAGTTGTTAAGTAATTGAAATTAATACCATCAGAGTTGCAAAAACTAATTGCAACAAAAATGATGTCAAGGCATTCTAACTGAAATGCATGCTCACATTTATTCACTCGCGAATGCTGGAACTTGTACATGAACATTGTTAATTAATATGGGTTGAAATCAGTTTTTTTGCAAGTTCCAGCGATCCGACCTGTTACCCAAATCATTGCGCATACAGATATTTGTCACATACTTCAAATATGAAGACGTATGACAATATATTTACAATGTAGTCATCCACCGTATATGACATATTCTGCATTCTGATTGGCCGAGTTACTCGCTGTTTATTATATCTTATTGGATTCATCTTCGCCCAATATGGCAAAATATTAAGTCGAGACTTAATATTTTGCCATATTGGGCGAAGATGAATCCAATAGGAGTTTATTATATCGAACAAAACACTTATAACACAAGAACATGTTGTAAACGAGAGTAATGCAACAACAATGCGATAAAACTACAGCGAAAACTTGTGTGATACTTCGGCCGCGAATTTGTTTAAATTACGAAAATGAAAAGTAAATAAACTAGTTTTATTGAAAGCAAAAGTGTACCTTAATAATACTAACTAGCTCTCTTTCAGTCTATTTAAGACGATTTGACATAATTTAATTCAGAAAAAGAACTCAAATACTGACCTTTCGACCTGTTGTAAACAAATGAATTCCAAAGACATGTTTCCCGCGCTTTATTTTTAAACAAAACTGATAAAAGAAACAACTTCAATTTTCCAAATCCCTTTCTTTGCTTTACATTACTTCGCCCCACCGTTTGTTTTGTGTTTAAAAAAAAGGTGAGATAAACAAGGAAAAAAGCGGCGATAAGCTACTGTCCAATATGCTCCTGTCCTACATCGTAAAATGTAGGACAGGCACGTGACCCTATCAAGGACATATGATTGGTCAATTGTATGTGAAAGAATGTGAGAGCATAATAACAGCTCATATACATTGAGTAGCGAAAACAGTATAGCGGCACAAATAGCCTACTACAAGAGTGTTGCTAACCAGAAAACAGCGAAATATTCGCTCTGAAAGCGATAAAAACAGACAGAAAAGACTCCACAAATCACTGAGAAGGTAGGAAATACATTTAAAATATAGAAATTAGTTCAAGTAAAAGTTTTCAACCGAATTAATAGCGAAAGAGCAGCGAAAAAAAATATTCATGAGAATATAAATTTTTCGAAAAGCCGCACGGAAAAACATTTATATCCGTAAGCACTTAGCTACTTTGCCATAAAAAAGTACATAAAATATATCAAATTTTTATATCAAGCAATACTGTACTAAAAGCGATTATTTCATTCTAAGTTATGAAAAAAACATAACGATAACATTTAAAATTTTCAAGGTTTGTAGAATTGTAGATAAACGAAATGCAAAAATATTATAACAGAGAAGAGTAGCTATAACACGTTCCAGAACTAAGTGAAATATTCTATTTACTGAATTTCCGGTGAAATATCAAACAAAACTGCAGTTTCAGCACGAAATTTTACTGAAATGTCGCTAATAATTAGGATATAGTACGATTTTAGCAAACAATTTATCTATAAACTAAAATAAAGTAAATATCTCAATAAATAAAGTAAAAATCTAAGCAAAATTTTGTTAATATCAGCAACAAATGATGATAACATGTAGAATGAAAACCTTGCCAGATAATAAGAAATTTCGAAAATATTGCATCTCAACGACAATGCCAATGCAGGTTTTTGTCAATTCACGCATATTTAGCCAAAATGGAGAAGAGAAATACAAGAAAAAACGTTGCTAAAATCCAGATATATTACTCTTTTTTTCAAATTATTAGTTATTTGAGCTTGGCGCTGCAATTGCAGAGCGAAGAATGGAGTTTGGCGCTGCAATTGCAGAGCCAAGATTGGAGTTTGGTGCTGCAATTGCAGAGCCAAGATTAGAGTTTGCGCTGCAATTGCAGAGCCAAGATTAGAGTTTGGCGCTGCAATTGCAGAGCCAAGATTGGAGTTTGGCACTGCAATTGGAGAGCCAAGATTAGAGTTTGGCGCTGCAATTGCAGAGCCAAGATTGGAGTTTGGCGCTGCAATTGCAGAGCCAAGATTGGAGTTTGGCGCTGCAATTGCAGAGCCAAGATTAGAGTTTGGCGCTGCAATTGCAGAGCCAAGATTGGAGTTTGGCGCTGCAATTGCAGAGCCAAGATTGGAGTTTGGCGCTGCAATTGCAGAGCCAAGATTAGAGTTTGGCGCTGCAATTGCAGAGCCAAGATTAGAGTTTGGCGCTGCAATTGCAGAGCCAAGATTGGAGTTTGGCGCTGCTATTGCAGAGCCAAGATTGGAGTTTGGCGCTGCAATTGCAGAGCCAAGATTAGAGTTTGGCGCTGCAATTGCAGAGCCAAGATTAGAGTTTGGCGCTGCAATTGCAGAGCCAAGATTAGAGTTTGGTGCTGCAATTGCAGAGCCAAGATTAGAGTTTGGCGCTGCAATTGCAGAGCCAAGATTGGAGTTTGGCGCTGCAATTGCAGAGCCAAGATTAGAGTTTGGCGCTGCAATTGCAGAGCCAAGATTAGAGTTTGGCGCTGCAATTGCAGAGCCAAGATTAGAGTTTGGCGCTGCAATTGCAGAGCCAAGATTAGAGTTTGGCGCTGCAATTGCAGAGCCAAGATTGGAGTTTGGCGCTGCAATTGCAGAGCCAAGATTAGAGTTTGGTGCTGCAATTGCAGAGCCAAGATTGGAGTTTGGCGCTGCAATTGCAGAGCCAAGATTGGGGTTTGGTGCTGCAATTGCATGCAGAGCCAAGATTAGAGTTTGGGGCTGCAATTGCAGAGCCAAGATTAGAGTTTGGGGCTGCAATTGCAGAGCCAAGATTGGAATTTGGCACTGCAATTGCAGAGCCAAGACCTGGAATTTGGCACTGCAATTGCAGAGCCAAGACCTGGAGTTTGCCTCTGCAATTGCCGTGCCAAACTCCAATCTTGGCTCTGTAATTGGAGCGCCAAACTCCAATCTTGGCACTGCAATTGCAGAGCCAAGATTGGAGTTTGGCACTGCAATTGCAGAGCCAAGATTGGAGTTTGGCGCTGTAATTGCAGAGCCAATATTAGCACATACAAAACAATCGTTTTTTTGTAGAATATAGCAACACCTAATTTTTCGTTGCAAGAAACTGATTAATTTTGATCTCAATAGCATCATAAAAATCAATTTTCAGGATTTGTTGTCAATATTTGAGAAAATAGTAAAATTTTGCAGGATTTTGTCTAAATAGAATATTTCACTTAGCTTTAGAACGTGTTGTATATTATATTCCCAGTTAATGTCTATAAGACTATATTATAAAACAATTACCATCCGCTCTCGTAGTATATGGCTGATAGGCGACTCGATCCTACGCACCTCGTCGGCTATCAGCTAATATGGGACTCAAGCTCGGTTGTATAATTGTTAAATATATATATATATATAAATAAATAATCGTATATAAAGATAAGAGACGACTAAAAATAAATGAAAATTGTAGAGATTACTTAGAACTTCTTAATGCGTCTTAATATTGATTATAGGCTTATTTTCTGACTCGAACATATTGTCTGAAAAATCTAACCTTCAGCAAAACTTGATTTCATGGCTGGGAACAAGTACAAATTGGACGATCTGTTGGCGTGCAACTAGAGACGGATGGGCGGCCAGTTATTTCCACGTAAATTGTGACAACTTGAAACCAACTGTGACCGTCATTAAAGTTGGTAAATATATCTTTGGAGGATATGCTACTGCATCTTGGAAAGGTGAGATTGGCAATTATTATACTATTTTTTCCAATTTTCCAACTCAACTTTTCAATAAGGGAATAGGAACGTCATTCGCAAGAATTAAATGGAAGTACAGGGATTATTGCAGGTGCATTGCGCAGATTTCTACCATGCAGATAGATAGGCAAGGTGCGCAGATAAATTTTCATGACAAGCAACTGGTGCGAGATGGAATTTATTAATAAAAAATGATATTTCTATTAGGTTTGGATAAACTGTAACAGAAATTCCTGCTTGAAAGTTATAAGTGTTATTTATCGAGAAGCTGGGCTTTTAGTCAAGCTCGGGGAGGGATTTGATACCCAGCAAGGAATAGCGGGGTTGACAAATTCGGAATACATATTTTAAATGCATATGACACAAAACTGTTTATTATCTTAAATGAAAGAAGTCTTAAAATTCTAAACTTTCTGTTCTAGGTCTTTTCCATGTTCTGTTTTTGAGATATCTTTTTTTTCGTTAATAACAATATATAATATAATATTTGAGAAATATTAATCTGAATAGCAGCTAAAAGCTGAAATATACAGGATTAATTACAAATTTTAAGTACAAATAGTTTTAGTGAGTCATTATAAGCTAAAATGCTTGAAGGTAAAAATGAATTTCGAAATCTATTAGCTTTACAGTCAATTTGATTGTCATGATTATTGTTACGAAGGGTATAATTGACTAAGTTCTCACGCCTGTCAGGAACGAGTTCGTGTAACTGGTGTTCGGGGTAAAGATGTTTTTTGAAATATGACATACATATATCATTTCTTCTTTGACGAAGTGATTGGATTTCTTTAAATTTCAATACTTCCCGATATGATAGACCGGGATATATTATTCGTAAAGCGCGTGTTTGGATTCTTTCAACCTCTTCTTTTAAATAATCTGGAGTACCGTAATTCCAAACCTGACATGCATGTTGAAGGACAGGCCGCGTATACATGTAAAAAACAGTTGGATCCGAGAATTCTCTCCAACTCCGCTTCGTTTAAGTACTCGGAGAAAGTAAAGTCTCTTTGATGCTTTTGCTACAATATATTCGATATGCAAGATCCAGCGGAGATCAGACGAGAGAAAAACACCAAGGACTTTTGCGGATGAAACCCGGGAAATACAATGCTTTCCAACGAACAGGGGACGAAGGTTCGGTGTATCTTTAGTAAACGAAATGATCAGCTCTGTACATTTGGCTTGGTTAAGTACCATATCGTCCTATGTACACCATTTCTCTATATCGTCAATAACAGTTTGTAAATGACTTTGTTTACCTTTAACGATTGCTTCCTAGAGACTAGTATCGTCAACATATTCCATCGGTTGTTATGAGTGATGGTTAAATCGTTGACCATAATGAGAAAAAGAAGCGGGCCTAATGACCAATTCGATAACATGGGGCCCAACTTCACCCTTTGTCTTCTTTGCACGAGAAAGTCAATCACCGAATTAATTAAAGGATTATCAATGCCGAGTAATCGCATCTTATTTATGAGGATTCGATGATTGATTCTATCAAATGCCTTACTAAAATCTAATAGGAAAACACGTACAGTTTCGCCATTCCCATCTGTCTCTGAAAACCAACAGTGGAACATGCTAATTAACGCATTCACAGAAGAACATATTTTTAAAGAACCAAGTTGTCTTTGATCCAATATCGGATGAATGCCATCCATGATCCTTCGAAATTGGAACGACTCAAGAATTTTTGATAATGTTGCAGTTAGTGATATAGGTCGAAGATCCGAGGATATATCTGTTACTGGAGTTGTCTTTGGGACTGGGATAACATTTGCTTCTTTCCACTGCCTTGGGACATGTGCCTGTTTAATAGAGATGTTAAATATAATTCTCACAGGTTCAGAGAGCTCCATGAGAATCTAATTCGGTATGCCATCTGGACAAGGTGCTTTGTTGGACTTAATTTTCTTTATATGGGATTCAATAGCAAAGTCAGAGATGGTGTAGGGATCTTTGGATTCTTCAATAGGAATTTTTCATACTCTTATAGGGGAGGTAGTGGTTGGGTGGCAGCAATAAATGCATTGTTAACTGCGGACGCTAGTGCTTTTCCTTGTAAGACGATTCCATTGACCTCAGCAGAATTGAAAACAAACTGCTTTTGAAGAGAGCCAGCTAAATTTTTTATTGCACTCCACCATTTTTTGGCTTTGAATTTTTTTGTCTTGAATTTAGCTTGCTTGATGACTATGAGGGGTGATTACCGCCATAATAACACACGTATATTATGCAATTATTGGAAACATTTAATTATGACGCATTGCATTTTGTCATTCTATATTGTGTGAGATTATGCCTGCCAAATTCGGTACACTGCATTATGTAATTGAATCCGGCATTTCGTTCTGACACTCAGATATTTCGATATTCGATTTCGTATTTCATTATGCTGACGTAACCTTATGCATGACGCTCAGTGAACGAATTTTGGTTGCTAACCGCGCAACACTGGAACGAGACTGTAGAAAACAAAATGGAGGATCCTGAAGAAGACATTAGAGCTGTCGTGAGAAATTATGCGCTGGTAAATATCGCTTAGGAATCTTGTGATGCCGTCATGCTGAGAATAAGTTATGTTTAGATGTTTAGTTTATAGTCGCTTAATATATGTTTCTTTCTACAGTATGCCTACATGCTGATACCAGTTCGTTTCTTGTGAGAACTGATAAAAACATAGTAAAACCTTTCTATAGCGAGATTAAACCTTGTTGACACAGCATGCCAAGGTAAACATCAGTAAGCCTCTGTGTCCAATCACTTCCATGAGCCGTGCGCGCCTACGGGGAATTTAGGTTACTTTGTAGAGGTTCTGTAGGGGTTCTCTCGGGGTTCTCACATATTTAGCAAGTCCCGTAGAAGTGCTCATTTACGGGAACTTTTTGTGGGACATATTTAGCAAGTCCCGTAGAAGTACTCATTTACGGGACCTTGTTGCGAGTCATGTTTAGCGGGTCCCGATGTCCCTTGCGTCCCGTTTGAACGATTTGCTAGCCATCGTTTTGCGGACATAATTTCAGGAACGCAGGGAAATTTTTCAAGTGGAGGTTCTCATCGAAACCGTACTGATTTTTAGAGTAAAATATTGCTATCGGTACACCGTTTTGGTTGACTGCATGTATAAATTAACACAACACGGATTAACATTTAAAAAAAAATTATTCCTTTAAGTATAACAATTTTACAGAAATAAACAATGATTAAGTATAGTGTCCAGCTTAGAACGTTTGACTTTGTAAACATTTCCTCTGTTAGCAAAAGTTTACTTTTCTGTCCCTTACCTGCTATTGACTTAACAGAAATGTGTACGACATGCTTTATTGAGATCACAGCCGAACAGGGCTGCTCTAAACACCTGCTCTTACGGAAGACAAGGGTCTTCATTGCGGGGCTGTTTTTAAGGAGGTGCATTTAGAAGTAAAACTCAGTATGCAGTATGCCACGAAGGCGTGGAGATTGTCCTATTTGCGGTAATCTCGTGAAGTTATCAAACCATTTAGCAGACATGCATCAACTCTCCTGTGATGAAAGACAACATTATCTTTCTCAAGCCAGGTTACGTAGTGACGAAAGGAAGTCTGACTGTGAAGAAATGCCCAGTCAAAAAAGATGCGCTAAGAGTCAAGATGATGAAGTGTCAACAGTATCCAATGAAGATAATTTCAGTTCATCAAACGAGGAGGACGGCGAAAGTTCCGAAGAGATTAACGACTCTGATGACAACGAAGAGGCTGAACCCTGTGGTGTATTGTTACACGAAGCAGCGTCGAAACGTCGCACAAAGCACGATGAACTTGTACAAAGTTTTCAAAATGACGGATCTGGTAAAATTGATGCAAAGAAACAGGCCTTTTCAGAAATTCTACCAAAACTTCAAAAGGAATTGGGAAATGTGTATTCGGATCGCCTGCAATGGATGTCGCAAATGAAAAAGGATCCAATGCATAAAAAGATTATGGAAACTAGAAAAAGATTCGTCGAAGAAGACTCTTTCGATCCTGACGAAGCTTTGGGTGCTGCTATTGAAAAGCGGAAATTTATCTTGCAGCGTATGTTAAAAGACAGACAGCATTTCCATGACAGTGATGATGATGATGGTGATGGTGATGACGATGGTGGTGATGATGATGATGACACTGGCGTATATTATCAATTGAAAAATGAATTACATTATCATTAATAATAAATGTGTTAAAATAAAGCAATTGACGCAGGCAAATTGTTTGATCACTTACTTTTTTCCTGAAACGGTGTAAGCCAGCAGATGTTTAGATGTTCGGCTGTGATCTCAATAAACCATGTCTTACACATTTAAATTTCTGTTAAGCCCATAGCACGTAAGGGACAAAAACGTAAACTTTTGCCAACAGAGGAAATGTTTACAAAGTCAAACGTTCTAAGCTGAACACTTTGCTTAATCACTGTTTATTTCTGTAAAATTGTTATACTTAAAGGAATAAATTTGTTTAAAATGTTAATCCGTGTTGTGTTAATTTATACATACAGTCAACCAAAACGGTGTACCGGTAGCGATATTTTACTCTAAAAATCAGTACGGTTTCGATGAGAACCACCACTTGAAAAATTTCCATGCGTTCCTGAAATTATGTCCGCAAAGCGATGTCTAGCAAGTCGTAGAAACGGGACGCAAGGGACGTCGGGACCGGCTAAATATGTCCGGCAACAAGGTCCCGTAAAGGAGTACTTCTACGGGACTTGCTAAATATGTCCCGCAAAAACGTCCCGTAAATGAGCACTTCTACGGGACTTGCTAAATATGTGAGAACCGCGGGAGAACCCCTACAGAACCCCCAAGAGAACCCCTACAGAACCCCGAGAGAACCCCTACAGAACCCCGAGAGAACCCCTAGGGAACCCCCTACAATTTAACCTAAATTTATGCGCGCACGGCTCATTGAAGTGATTGAACACAGAGGCTTACTGATGTTTACCTTGGCATGCTGTGTCAACAAAGGTTTAATCTCGCTATAGAAAAGTTTTACTATGTTTTTATCAGTTCTCACAAGAAACGAACTGGTATCAGCATGTAGGCATAGAAAGAAACATTTATTAAGCGACTATAAACTAAACATCTAAACATAACTTATTCTCAGCATGACGGCATCACAAGATTCCTAAGCGTTTACACCAGATGCGATATTTACTAGCGCATAATTTCTCACGACAGCTCTAATGTCTTCTTCAGTTTCCTCCATTTTGTTTTCTACAGTCTCGTTCCAGTGTTGCGCGGTTAGCAACCAAAATTCGTTCACTGAGCGTCATGCATAAGGTTACGTCAGCATAATGAAATACGAAATCGAATATCGAAATATGACAAATATCTGAGTGTCAGAACGAAATGCCGGATTCAATTACATAATGCAGTGTACCGAATTTGGCAGGCATAATCTAACACAATATAGAATGACAAAATGCAATGCGTTATAATGAAATGCTTCCAATAATTGCATAATATACGTGTTTTATTATGGCGGTAATCACCCCTCGTAGATGACAAGGATTACATTGTTCCTTAGTTTATTGTATTCAGTCTTATTTCCCAAGCTAACAGCTTTTTGTCTTTGGGAAATAAGTGATTTTACTTCAGGCGTATTCCACACTTTATCTTTACAGTCTGACTGCTTTTGTAGGAATAATTGCAACCAGGCCCATAAGTATGATGTCATAAAACAGTACACTCCAATCTAGATTTGAGAGGAAGCGACCAAAATCCTGCATGCTTGATGATGATGCGGTCGTTTCGAACTAAGTCATAGCCCTGTATATTTACACAGCTATTAGGAACATTTATATTCAACCAAGTTTCAGTTATTCCAGCGAGGTCTAGTACTTCATTCATTGTTAGAACCAAATCCAAATTATCCACTTTATTTGATATGGTGCTCACATTAGACAGGAAACTTTTTTGGTAGCTGGGTAATTCTAACTGGGGCAGGATTATTTAAAGGTTTTTTATTTATCGGTATTTCAATTAAGTTCAAGTGAGTAACTTGTCTATTCTTTACTTTCAGATTTATTTTAGTGTTACAGGTACGCGAAGTAATCCGAACTGGTATTTTCAGTTCTTTGTCAATCGAGATATTACACTGAGATGAACCAACCACACCAGGGAGTGGTGGCGATAACCCTTCCGGTAAGAGAGGATACTGTGACAGCGTTCCAGAAAAGTGGGACGGGAAGAAGAAATATAATATCTTTGCGGCTCCGTAGGCCTTGTAAAATGACCATAATTGCAATCTGTTTCTCTTGAAGCTGGAAATGAATCCAGTTGGTTGAATGCAGGAAATGACTCATATGAATGGGCATTTGTTTGGTCGGGGTAATTTTGAACCTAATTTTGTAATAAATGAACAGTCTGGTTTCCATGAGCATCACTCCACGGAAACTACATTGCTTGATTTAACGAATGATTGGCTTAATAGTACGGACAAAGGTTTAATAAACGGAATGTTGTTTCCGGACTTAAAAAAATTAGCATTCGACACGGTTAATCACAAAACTATACGTTAGAGCTGTATGGTATAAGTGGAATTAATCTTGAATGGTTTCGATCTTATCTCAGCAAAAGGAAACAAGTCTGCGCAATTAATGGTAAACTATCTGATGTAAAGGAAATTAATTGCGGGGTCCGCAGGGATCAAATCTTGGCCCATTCCTATTCCTCTTAAAACAACCAAGGATAGATTATGTGCTGATGATACAACTCTTTCAGCTAAAGGATTGACTGTAGATGAAATTGAAACCAAAACTTAATCATGATCTTATGAATGTCAGTCAATGGCACACTGAAAATAAGCTTACATTAAATGAAGCCAAAACTGAATTCATGAAAACAGGCTCACGTCAGCGAGTCCCATTTTTCGTGAGGTGTCCCAAAATGAAACTTGGTGATAAAGATATTAAGGAGGCTCCCTACAGTTTTAATTCTGCGCCGCGGGATCTGTAGCTGTACAAAGTTGTACAAAGTACAAACAAAGTTTATGTATTATAAACAAACCTTTTATAGTCTTTATAACACGATTGGGCCAACATTTCGTTGTCCACACGCGTGGGTATTCGAGGGCTTATCCCGCGTGAAAAATGAAATCCTGATTTTTCTGACGTCACACACAAACTATAAATACATTGTTCTCCTGTTTCCTTCGGTAATTTTTTTTTTAATTTGGATACGATACAGAAATCACAAAGCATAAATATGCGATATTTGTTAAAATCGCATATTTCATCTCTTTGTACTTTAGGTGCTCGTGTGCAAAAAAATAAAAAAGCTTTACCGAAGGAAAATCCAACAAATTAAGAAAGAAGATAAAAATACGACAATCTCTAAATCGCGTTGTTACCATGGCAACGTAAATATTTAGAAACATTTTTTGTTCTTCGTAATTCGCAATATTGTGGCTATCTGATGTCCAGATCTCGTGACCATACCTTAGAAAATGAGCAAATAATGGACCTTAGAGCACATTTGCGTGCTACAGAATTAAAACTGCAGGGAGCCTCCTTAAGCGTGTATCTCACAAAAAGACACTTGGTGTGATTTTAGAAGAGCAATTAAAATCGGTCAAACATAATGAAGAACAAAACAAAACGATTTCAAAAAATATTGCTTTACTAAGGAGAGCTAAATCTTTTGTGCCTAGACATATTCTTAAAATAATGTATAATGCATTTATAATTCCACATTTCTCTTACTGTTCTACTGTCTGGAATGATGGTAGTAAAAGTAAGCTCACAAAGCTGTCTAAATTTCAAAAGAAAGCAGCACGTGTAATTACCTGTGACTCGTATGATGTACGATCCAAAGAGACATTTCAAAAACTCACTTGGCTACCCATTCATAAAAATTTGTTAATTCGAGAAAATGTAGCTACTTTTAAAGCATTAACTATATATTCGCCGGATTATCTTACCGAAATGTTTAATCTTTGCTCAAATGAAATTTACATTTTAAGAAGCAACTTCCGTCAACTTTCCTTAGCAAAACGTAATACAAATTTTATTTATAAAAGTTCTTCCTACAGAGGGCAAAATCATGGAACAAACTCCCCACTGACTTAACACAAAATATCGAAATTACCACAGTTAATGCAGTAAAATCAATGCTCATCAGTTGCTATAGGAATGATTAAATTGTTGGATTTATTATTCACCTTGTAGTGTTAACTAGTATAATATTATATTATAAATAAGCGCTTAATACATATTGTTATAATAATCTGTTGTTAGTGTGAAACTGATCAGTAAGTAAACATTTTACTTTTAATACGATTGTATGAAACACGGCCCATTGAAGAGTAGCTCCTGGCGCTGAATGGCTACTGTGTTTAAATAATTTTAATTAAAGATTAAAGATAAACATATCATTGTCATCATTCAAGGTTAATTACCCCGTAAAGATACATATACAATCGCTCATCTGATTTTTTCATGGCTGATATCTCTTAAATTAAATTGAAGCGAAGAAAACCTTTACGAAAACTTTTACGTAAGACTGACGAGCAGTGCACGGCCTACTTCGCTGCCATGCTGTTTTTGTAACTTAATTATTTCATTTATTTAAATTGGGCACTGTCCGCGTTTTCCACTTCCGCGTTTTCCATGTGCGCGTTTTGCATGTCCGCGTTTTCCATGTCCGCGTTTTCCATGTCCGCGTTTCCCATGTCCGCGTTTTCCATGTCCGCATTTTCCATGTCCGCGTTTTCCATGTCCGCATTTTCCATGTCCCTGTATTCCTTGTCCGTGTGTCCGCGTTTCCGTATCCGCGTATCCGTGTCCTCGTTCCCATGTTCCCCCTTCCTGTTGCTCGTCGACAGCGATTTGATTTAAGATATTATCTTCTTGAATTTCTAACGGCGGTGGTTCCAATTATAAGTAATATCTAACGAGCAATTTGATTGGCTAATGCGCGTGCTTTATGACGCAATAAAGCACGGCCACCGTTTTCATTTTTCTCACTTCGTCCCCGCTTGTTAAATTTTCCTCGGAATTGTCAATACAATATGAATAAAATTATAATAGTTTTAAATCCAAAGTCTGTCAAGAAGCAAGAAAAAATAGACCTAAACGAGATGGAAAAAAGGCAGCCAACAAATAACAACGGAACATAAACGGCGAATAAAGATTCGTAGCTGTTTCTGAGTTTGAAATGCTTGAAAGTTGGCATTCAACGGCGACAAGAAACGCGAAAATCTGTACTATTTTGACATATAAAGGTACAAAAACTGTTTTTAAACACAAACCAAACCAAATTTATCCACAGTTCTAGGTGCAAAAAATTAAAATTAACCATTTTGGCATTGATTTAGATATAAACAATATGTGTACAGTTTTTAAGCTGTCAAGATGCAACGACAAAAACCTACACAAATACGACATGTTTATGCATTTCTTGACAGTTTGTCTGAGAAAATTTTTAACTACCAACCACTGAACTAGCAAAAAACACAAAAAATATTCAAACAGTACCTTCAAACAAAAACTGCCTGATATATTTGGTTCAAGATGAAAAATCAACTTGACAGACAATGTCATCAAAGCAGCTTGACAAAAACGGAAAAACCCTTCGCTTTATACGAATCCAGGACAATAGTGAAGCAGAACAACGAAAAACCAATCTGTCTATCATTGTGCACTATATTTGAAAAAATTTCAACAGTTTTTGTGCCTTTTAATCCCTAATTTTTGTTGAGTTGCAAGTTTTTCGCTCCTTCGCCGGCCAGAATTCAAGCTTGTAGTTGCTGCCAAGCAATGAAAACATTACATTAAAAGCTTGCGAGTGACGTCAGTGATTACATGTTAGGAGAATATCAATATTGATCTTTGAACAAAATTGTTTACTGTGCTTATATACCACTTAATATATAAAAAAATAAAACCTCGTCTTGTGTTGTTGGTGTGTAATAATAATCGAGAGAGAATGTTGGGAGAATACGGCGAAAAAACGCGTGTCAACCTTCTCTCGTATTCTCCGTACATTCCTACTCTCATTCTCATTATTCATAATTATTACAACACCATAACTTTTTTTTTTTATTTTTAATTTTTAAATCTTATTTAATGCTCGCAAAATGACAATATAAAGTCCATAACAAATAAATAATTCACTCAAATCAGGATATTTTTTTGCTAAAATGTTACCGCTGTTAAACAACAAATATTTAGCAAACAACGTGTTCACAACTTGTAATTTTATAGAATATAGATATTTTCCCCGCAGTTCTGATTTCTGAATACTCCAAATACAACGTGTTCTGTGTCCGGCGTCACGTGACACTTTGTCGTATATCGTCGTATATAAAAATATACACTAGAGGTAGGAGGACAGTGTCTTTCAAACTCTCACACATACCCTAACCTCTTGGACCTGGCTGTTGAATCTTTATGACAGAAAAAAAATATTCTCTTTCTGCTCAGCGCGCTTCGTTTTTAACTGTGCGCGTCAACGTCTTTTCTGGCAAATACGGTCCATTAATATCCTTGCAAAATTAATTATAATCTTGAACACTTTAAAGAAATAGAAAAATACTCACTCATTTCTCCAAAAAAGCGCCCCTTTATTAAAGCGCCGCTTCAATTCTGCACAAACCCACTGACCAGACACAACATTTGTTTGGCCTTATTAATATAGAGAGCAGTACGGTTAACACGCAAACATAGGTTTTACACATAATTAAGGTGTTCCGATCAAACAGTAAAACTCTGTTCAGGAACTTGAGGTATAAAGGTTCGGTCACGGACTGGTCGCGGGGAGTTGTCGCATGAGAAAAGTCACATAGAGCGATATTTCCAGGTGACAACTAGTCGCGAAGACTTGTGGTCACACGGAGCGACATTTCCATGCGACAAGTCGCAGTCAGCCGAGAAGTCGTGTGTACGAGGTTAACTAGTAAATTATTAGGAGTTATGAGAATGATATTCTGTGATTGGTGAATTTTAATTTTGTCTAAGCGACTTGTCGCATAAGCTGCTCACACGATGCGACAAGTCGCAAGAACTCAATTTTGTCCCTGCGACGACAAGATTTTCACATATGTCACGCGATGAAATCCCTGCGATGATTTCCTCCTGGATCTCCCAAGGCAAAGCAATAAAATTAAAGAATTAATTCCTTTCTGCGGCGTTTTGTTCAGCTCTTGTGCTGTGTTGCTTCTTATTCGTCCTATGTCGCTGCATTCTTCATCTCGCATGCTTCACCGCATTTCTTTGCTTTGCCTTTTGTTTCCCCTAAAACCTGTTTTCCACTTCAACCGTATCGTAGCGAAACGTAGCGTATTTCTTTGTTTCCTGAGAACTCGGGTAGAACTAATGACCTCGACACAAAAGAAAATGCTACGGTACGTTACGGTACGTTTGAAGTGGAAAACAGGCTTAATGCTTATCACACACGCGTGGACCAAGGTTCGAACGTGCATGTTAGCAGCCTACAACATAGCATAAACAATAGAACAACGCGCTCTCATTAACACTGTCCGATATGTCAGGTGGTGGGATTACCTATACACCCTTAATAATATCAACATCAACATTATAATAATATCAACAGGTCATTATTTAATATCTATATATATATTCGTTGGTGTTCTGATGTAAATTTATATCAATATTGTTATGTATATGCTTAATGTAGCTCAATGCAGTTTTTTTTTAATGGGAAATTCACGATTTAGATCCGAATTTTTGGACAAGTATTACTTGTTAAAAAACAAAAAGTATCCTACTGATGTAAAACAACATATGAAGGGTTTGATTTTTTTACAAAAATTACGCAACTGCCGTTGCTATGGCAACAATGACGTTTCAAGATGGCGGATATTTTGGTTTTAAAGTAATTTAACTCGAAAACGACATCGGTGACCCCCAAATTTTATTTCATAAAATGATTTCTCTTAGCATCCTTAGTTATTTTGACAATTTAAAAAAAATTCTGTTAGGCGAGAAAAAAATTATTGTGAATAATCACAAATACTTAATTTGAAAATCTAAAACGTCATTGTTGCCATAGCAACGGCAGTTGCGTACCTATTGTTAAAAAATTCAGACCCTCCAGATGTTGTTTTACATCGGTAAGATACTTTTTGTTTTTTAACAAGGAATACTTGTCCAAAAATTCGGATCTACATCGTGAATTTTCCATTATATAGAAAACTGTATTGAGCCACCTTAAGGAAATTTACACAACAATATTGGTGGTAGTTGGGGGGAATGGATGCCGTTATCTTAGTTCTATATTACGAAGGTGAAATAAAGCTGTTCTAAATGGTGGTGGCGAATCCTTTAAACAGAAAACAAAACATTAACACGAAAACAAAATCCTTTTTTTCAAGTCTATACGTTGCAACATCGCTACTACAACGATACTCAATATAAACCTGATTAAATATGTAAAACAATATTTTTGCCTTATAGCAGGTAGAAGCAACTACAAAAAAGCTCCAGGATCGTTCATTTTCTCACTGCGAAATAAAGAAAATATCCCGCCTTTTAAAGCTCCACTCAAAGATCAAAATGATGGAAGAGCAATTTTCGCCAGCCCTGGTTATGGACCAACGTTTGGAGATGGTAATGATGTGTGCATATCAGACAATGCTTCTTCGAATGCCAACTCATTTACAGATTTTAATTACGACTACCAAGCTCCATCTGACGTCAACGACACCCAAACCATCTTGGCAGGAACCTACATGTTCTCTCCATCCGAAGTTGAAGTGTTTTATCTTGCGTAGAACCTGTGCCGCGGTAGAACTGATCTCAATATACTGACTGAAATAGCAGCTGTGTCATTTTGCAAATCGAAGCTAAATGTAGAGTTTAAATAAGTAATATCCAATCTTGCCTTGACTTAAATATAAACGTTCATTGCCGAATATTCTTCTCCATTAGCTTTTTGATAATTTTCTTTAATTAGTGGTCCCATATAAATTTAATTATTTCTGATTTACCAACAACAAATAACCGTTAATTCGTGATATCAGTCAACGATATAGAATAACTTTATTTATTATATAAACATAAGTGTTATATAGAGTTTTATGCCACTGAGAAAAATCGTATTTAAACACACGTAAAAAATACGATATTTTTACGTGTGAAAATATCATTTATGCAAGCCAATCAAAAACCGCGTAGGAAATCAGTATGTTTGACCAATCAGAGAACATGCTGTAAAACGTAACACGCATTGCTACGGATGTTTTTCAGTTTTGCCTTTTTGGTTTCTTGCAATCTTGCATTTTCGGCGAACAAAAAGTTTTTTGTCAAAACATTTTTTACCAACATGGCTAGAAGATTCGTGAACATTACAGACGACGACGTCGAAATATTTATTGAAGGAGAAGAAAACGAAAATACTAAAAAAACACGGAGCAAGATATGTCGCTTATCAAGTCATTCATTGCAAGCGAAAGGCAAACAAACGAGCCAGTTGAAATAGAAAAACTATCGCCGGAAGAACTAGAGTTACCTCAGTAAGTTTCTCTTGGCTGTAAGGAAAAAGGACGGTGGTGAATTTGAGCCGACTACTCTTCGTGGTTTTTTGTCTTCAGTTGAACGATATCTCAAGAAACATCGTCGGTATTGTGAATCTGTTATAACAGGACAACGTTTCGCCACAACAACAGACACTCTCAAGTCGAAACAGAAAGAACTTAAACGCAAAGGAAAGGGAAATAAACCACATGAAGCATAATCTCTAACCCAACAAGAGATTGACACTCTTTACGAAAAGGGTGCAGTGGGCTTGAATAGTCCTCAGGCACTTGTTAATAGCAACAATTGTATGCATTTCGGGCTTCGCGGCGGCAAAGAACAGCGCGAGTTAAAGTGGGGAGACATTACTCTCAAGACAGACTCTAGCGGTAAAGAATATCTTGAATACAGCATTGAAAGACAAACAAGGACAAGACCTGGAAACAATCCTGCGAATACGAGGTCAGTGAAACCACGTATGTACGAAAACCTTGAAGTTTCTCCCGAGAGAAACCCTGTTTACTTGTACAAGTTTTTCAAGGCGAAACGGCCCGAAAAGACATTAAGCATTGATTCTCCATTCTACCTATCAGTTAACCACACCAGCGCCAGCAAATTAGCGTTGCCGGAAACTAAATGGTTTAAACCTCAACCGATGGGAGTAAACAAACTCAATTCGTTGATGAAGGATTGTGCAGAAATGGCAGAAATTGGTCTTGACAAACGCATTACTAATCACAGTGCTCGAAGGACGCTGGTGCAAACACTCCAAGACAAAAATGTTCCGCCAACTCAAATAATTCAGGTTACAGGCCACAAGAACTTGCAGTCTGTAAATAACTATAGCACCCTAAGAGAAAAACAGCAAGAAGATGTTTCTACCATTTTGCCCTCAATCTCTTCACACACGGCAAATTTTGCAGAACATTCGTCGGCAAACTTGAAACAAGTTGTGTCACTTAAATCTAAAAAAGAATCTTTTTTTCTCCATAAAATACGCTTAAGTCTTCGCCGCTGTTGTCGCTCACGTAGAATGATAATGATTTCGCAAATGCTTGTAGCAAGCTGACTAATTTCTTCATCCGTATCCATATATATATGATATTTTTTATAACGAATAACAACAATGTCGTCGAGTACGGAATCGCGTCAGTTTGAAATATTCGTTCAAAATATATACGCTACATTATATGAAGTATTATCTTATGATGGAATGGCGTTAGATTTTCAAACATTATGGCAAACATTATCTGACGAAAAAAATATTTTTTAACAAAATTGTTATACGTCATGCACAAGGTATACGAATAAACGGACACGTTCGTGGACGCTACGTTTCCCGAACATCGTATTCAGATAATTTCCAACGAATTTGTACATAATGCGCACACATTTTTTCCCCCGCTCATTACAATACAGCACGATGGCTAAAAGAGCGAGACCCGATCAATAATACATATTGATTTAACACGTATTGGTCCGTTGTGTGCTGTAGACGATGAAGGTGATGAATTAGACGAGGATTATTATTATTATGTTGACAAATCAAACGGAAAATTTTTTTTCTTCTAAAAATGATGATTTTAAAAAAGCATTTTTAGAAAATTTGCAGTATAAAGAGGAGGTGATGGCTAAGGATGAATGGCGTCATATATTAAAAGAACAGAAAAGAGAAATTGATTTTCAAATAGCTACTATAACAGAATAGCCAGAAGATGTCTAATTTTTTTAATAAGACCAAATTTCCTATGAGAGGGAAAATTGATTATGATGATTTATGCGTAGAAAGAAACGATAAGGCTATATATAAGGTGACGGACATGTTAAGCGATGTAGTACATATGTGGGAAGGACCTGTAGTACAATCGATAACAGTGTTTTTTATAATATATTACCATTGCTATAAGAGTAAATATAGAAAAAGGAAAATTGGTTATCGTCGCGGAAAGTATTACACAGTTATCACGAACAAAACAATTTTGGACCGTCCTCCTATGAACATTATAAACAAACGTGTGAAATTTAGCAAAGACGATATAACGAAGATATGACAAACGAAAATATAATCAATCGGCTTCGCAACGTGTTTTTTCCGTATAAAAATTCTTATTATTGTTATGAAATGAGTAAAGTTACGCCCACGTTGGTGAAGAGAGCTAAAGACGCAGGATCCGAACGGATTTTGAACGAATGGATCGAAGAGGAAATTATTAAACTATATTATAACGATCAGTGTATTGAAGAGTTGAAAATAAAGTTGAATATTGATGATGAAAAAAACATTCCTGAAAAGAAAATAATCAAAGCCGTAAAACGAAAGAGACCATTTGAACCTAATAGTCGTGGAATATTACGATCTCCTTTCATAACTCTATTGTAAATATCTATATTCTAAAAAATGATTTTTAATAAAATTTGTTATATATATATGTACGCTTGTATGTTTTTTAATAAAAATGACTTATCAGCAAACTTGTGCCTATTGTCCTAAAGGGTATACTACGTTCGTAGGAGTAATTGGAGACATACTACGAAAACTCTATGTTGTCGAAGATGGCGATGTATATGTAATTTAAAAGGTGTTTTATATACCCCTTCGATTGTAGAAGGATATTTTCCAGAACCTAAAAAACTAAAGTATATAAACTGTTACGAATATATGACAGGAGCTTTTCGCGATTTAATACGGGAGTACGGTGAGATGAAAAGAGAGGAGATCGTAAAGGATTGCTATACGATATGTGAAAAGTTATATTGCGATTGTTATATGAACAAGGAGATGTTTATAAAAGATTATGATAAAATTTTTGTATGTGACGATATGCGAATGGATGTGTCGTTATGAGTCGTTACGCACATTACAAATACGAATTTAAATTTATAAATCATGATGACATATTTTTTCAACAATTGTGGTTTTAAAACGATTTTCTAAAGGAGGTTATAGAAAATTTATATATAAAAAAGGAAAATAATTGTTTACGTGTATTTGTCGAGTTTAGCACACCTCAATTTGACACCGTTGCCTTAATATATATGAAACGATTTTTTCCCGACTATACTGTGACAATACATTGCGGCGGATGTCCTATTATAAATAAAAAGTATTGGTGTAGGATTCGTAGTGTCAACGAGCTGATATATGGAGGAGATGTATAATGAATATGTTAAATATTTTGAATATTTTTTTATAAAAAATCATTATGACGACTTATTTTTTCAACATAATAATCTTATGCTATATAGAGATTTAAGTGTAGAAACACGTCTAAGAATTATGAACAGTATTTTTAAGAATCTTTTTAAGGCTATAAATAAGACGAAACGTAAGGAGGATTTATTCGTGAAAAAACATGGAGGTGAAATGTTATGCAACATCTGATCGTAGTTTTGCTCAAGTGGATCAATTACTATTAGAACCGCTTGAATCGACCTATTTTATTTTTTAAGGTTTATCAAACGTAACATCGGAGTTTGATTGTTTTTTTAAAACGTTGCAAACAAAACATCATCTTTCATGTGTCGGCATTCGTAGATTAGATAAAAATTTTCGACACACGCTCGTCGGAATTTATGAAGAAAGCTATAAATTACGAAAATATTACGTGTACATTATCGCTGGTATAGACGAAAAATATTTTTTTGTTCTACCTGTACGTTTACCTTTAACAATCGGTAGACGAATATGTTGCGTAGATGTGGATTATGTGAAACCGTCGGCTTTAAAAGACGTCTCTGAAAATAAGTACAAAGACATGTTTAAATTAGTTCCAAGATCGTTGGAGATAGTGTTTTTTTACGAATGCGATGATAATTTTAACGATATTCCGTATTGGAACGATCCTTCGAACTTTTTCAGCGAATAAATCGTTTATATATATTAATAGGAATTTAAAAACGGTTATTGACGACGAAGAGATTCAAAAACAATTACCAAATTTTGTGCGTGAAAATTCACTACAACACACCATTCACTATAAATACAGCTCTGACGCCTACGAAGAGTATGTGCAATACGATGAAATCTTTTGGAATATTGGCGATGATGATGAGATATGTGAGATAAACAAAGAACATTCGTCGCCGTTGTTATCGAGAAAAACACGTGCAAGAAAGCTATCCACTTCAAGCAGTGATGAATAATCTGAAAAGAGACTGTTCATATGCTATGGCTACATACGGTGGAACGATTGTAAAAGAACATAAGGATAGTAATTTTCATACAATGTTACGAGTAAACGAACAAAAAGAACAATATTATCATATTATGTCGTGCGAGAATTGTAACTGTCATGTGTCGATCACCGAAGAATTTGAAGATGTTGCCGCGGATTCGTTGAAGGATTGTACAAACATATATTGCGGACCTAACAATTATGGATTTTTTTATAATTTTGAAATAGGTTGTAAGGTTACATTAACTGAAATACATGTACACTGTAAATCTGGAAGTGCTACCCCAACACCAAAATCGGTGTAAATTCTTGCAACGCTACGGACACCGATTAGGCGTTATCTAACACTGATTTTGGTGTTAATTCATACCTTCGCAGTGTTAAATATGTGCAACGTATTTGGTGTCCATTTACACTGCGGGCGTAAACATACATCTTTGAAGGTAATTTTACACTGGTTCAGTGTAAATAGGCTTGCAACGCTGTGGACACCAGTTGGGTGTTAAATTACGCTACGGGAGTAAACTTACGCTTTGAAGGTCATTTTACACTTGTTTAGTGTTAATAGGCATACAACGCTGTAGACACCAATTGGGTGTTAAACTACGCTACGGGTGTAAACTTACGCTTTGAAGGTTATTTTACACTGGTTTAGTGTAAATAGGCATGCAACGCTGTGGACACCAATTGGGTGTTAAACTACACTTTCCAAGGTATGTGTACACTGCTTTGGTGTAAATCAGATTCTGATGAATGGACACCAAATCAGTGTTAACGTACACCAAAGGAACAAACTTACACTTCTGAAGAACCTTTTACAATGCTGATTCACAAAGAGAATAAAAGGACCATAAAAAGTGCAAGTTAACCCCCTTAGTGTAAGTTGTGTTATGCGCACCAAATCAGAAACATACTGCATGTATCTAATTGAAATTTAAAACAATGTATTACAATAACTAACAAATAACTGAAAAATTCATTCATCATTATTATTACAAACATCATTATTCACTTGTACAGTTCATTCAAAAACAATACTACTTTAGGTGGGATTTTTACACGATCAAAATCTGTAGAGGAACATATTTTACAAATTTTAATAGCTTTTTTGATTTTGGAGATATTTCAATGTGTTCAATATACAAATTGTGACATCACAAGCTGGGTATGTACAGCATTTTTTAGATCAGAATTTAAGTTAAATCTCCATGTTTGTTCCCCCAAATCACTTGAAATTGTGTTCATAATATTAACTATTCAATTCACCAAATGTTGAACAATCAGCACAACATAACTGATATTTTTTATGTCTAAAAATCTTGTACACAGCTTGCGACATTGAACACATGTATTGAAATAGCTCAAATTGAAACCAAGCAGATTGAAATATCTCCTTTGTTGTATATACTGTGGTTTGTTCTTACCATAATATATTATTATCAGTATTATCGGGACCAATATTAATATGTAAATTCTAGTTTTTGTCTTTGTCACAACTATTTTACATTAACTTGTAAACATTACAATACCACAGGTTGAAGTCTGATGTGTTGTAGCACTAATGTTCTCCTGGAACTGTCTTTTATTAAAACATTAACGGCCAGCACTTAACCCTTGAGAAGACAATAGTCTGGCATTAGACACGGAAATTGTTGACCAAAGGCACTTTGCAGCATAATGGTTTAATGAGAAAAGTTTCAAATACATTCAAGCAAAAGAAAACAAAACATACCTTCTGTTCACCTCAGTTCTGAGTCAATTTGCTTCTCGGTTTACTTTTAACTTCCATCCCCAACACAACAAATGCTGCAAGAAATCAATATACTCAATGAATTATCTGTAGAAGAATAAGTATGTACAGTATAATATATAATATTAAATATTTCAACAAGTAATCAGTCTTTTACAGGACAGCAGTAGAGTTAAAATGGGTTAGCAGGACATTGGAACGTTGCCTGGTCAAAGGTTCACATGCAACAATCTCCACTTGACAAGTAAATTAAACTGTCTAGCAACCAGCATTAGAGTGACTGAAATAGTGTAGTATAATGCAAAGATGTGCATTGCACCTTAACGGGTTAACCGAAAGATGGTAAATATTCTAAACTTTGCAAATTTGGGTATCTAAGCTACACAGTAGAGTTGCCAAAAGATAACCACAAGTACACATTGGGATCAATAACACAAATTGGCAACAATAACACAAACTATAGCATTATCCTGGTAAATACAAATGAATTCGTGGTTAGCCCAAGGTTGGCAACTGGAATAGACAGCATTGCACTGGAATTGCAGGGCATATATTTTCATTTTTACAACTGCCTCTGTATATATACACAATTTTTTACTAAAAATTTAGACCAAACTTGCCAGTTAATGGTATAATAGTGTCTGGTTAACATTTACATTGTATTAAGCATAATATACAACACTTTCCATTTGATGGGATAAATTGTCTGGCACTAGATTGTGTGAATTAGTAAGGCACAAGGCTCCATTGCAACTTAATGGGTTAACAAAAAACAAGAGCACATAATCTGGTCAACCATTGACATGAAATACTTTCCATTTGACAAGTATAATTGCCTGGTGTTAGACAGAGTAAATTAGTAAGGTGCATTGGGGCACATTGCATTATAATGGTCAACCCAAATAATATTGCAATATAAAATGTTTTGAAGTAACAATTTCCTGCAAGAGCACAGAATTTTCTTATACTGTTTGCAGTTTACATGTTGTTTGTTTCTCAAATCCCCTGCCTTGGGACAATTTGTCTTTTGTTGTGGCATAGTGATTTTGTAGAAAATTCCCTGTTGGTATATACAATATAATGAATTATTAATTTGTAAATATGGCAACAACATTTCGGGATTATTTGTTTCAGACGTTTTTGGTTGTATAAGGCATATATTTCATCGCCTACTTGGACTGAGTAATTTATGTTTTGTTTCAATCTTGAAAGATCTCTGTATAATCATTTCTGATTTATAATCACAAAATTATGATTTCAGGTTCATTGGAAAATTTTTATATTAATAAGTCAGCCGAGGTGTTTTGGCTATTTCTCGATATATGAACAACCGAAATAGGCATTAGGGATTATTAGGGTTAGGTTGGGGGTTAAGATTAGGGTTAGTTGACTAGCCACCCGATCTGAACAGTTTCATGTAAACTCAGGTAAAATTCTTCGGATCAATTGAAGTTAACGACCCCCCTATGCCAATGGGGTCGTATACTTCAATAACAAATATTCGGATTGAAGTATACGACCCCCCTTGTATTATATCGTTAAATTTACGGGTTTTTGTGTCTGTTTCAAAGGAATTTTTATGACTTCCCTTTATTGTCTATGTCTCAGTTCATTGATTTTTTGACCAGGAAACAAATTCAAAAGACTTTCAACACGATCAATAATATGCGCTTAAGGTGTTTTGTTTTGCAATTTTGTCTCCGTGTTTTGATCGCAAACTGCATCTTGTAAATGTAGTTTAAAATATATGTTCGATGACTCATTGCTGGAAAGGCATTATAAAAGGCCTTAAAATGTTTGGCGAGCATACTGCAACAGTATTCCACCGACGAAATGTTTCTCCACGACGAACTGCGAGAAGTAATCTTTGGCGACAATATGGAAGTGACGATAGATTTCCTGAAGCAACGCAGTCTCGTCACAAGCCAGAAAACTTAGGAACCACCAAATACATAAAAATAAGTAAACAAATTTCTCGATATAAAAATCATGAATCATGATAAAAAGCTATTATTTTGAGGGGTCGTATACTCAATGGCCATTGAAGTATACGACTCCCTTGGGGCAGAGGGGTCGTTAACTTCAATTGATCCTTAAAATGTTTGGCGAGCATATTGCAACAGTATTCCACCGACGAAATGTCTCTCCACGACGAACTGCGAGAAGTAATCTTTGGCGACAATATGGAAGTGATGATAGATTTCCTGATTAAGCATGAATTACATTAAACACTATCTGCACTCAGTTATTCCAATTTTTATTACTGTTTTAACTTATCTTTAAAACTGATTTTGATGTTAAAGGTTATATTTAAAGTAATGTTACTTGCTTAATCTGAGTCAGTATATAGCTGTTATTGCATGACCAATAATTTACTTGATGTCAGTGCCATTTGCCCATTTATTAGGCTTATAAACAATTGCCAAAATACATTACTTTACTACGCAATTTGGTATGGAATTCCTAGAGATCAATTCAAATTGATGTTTTAATCTTTCTTTTGGTGTTAAGAAGCGATAGATCGTTGGTTTTATATGCAAATATAACGCAGCTTATTCAAATATTTAACGGAATTTCACAGTGACAATATACACAAAACATCACTGCCGATATTTTACAATTAAAAAACGTAAATAACAAATTAAACATAAAATAAATCTTACCTGTGAGTTCTTGAATATCATTCTGCACTTTGAGGGGAAGGATTTCTTCTTCTTACAATAATAAATCGGGAAAATTCCAACCATAAAATATTTCAGATGAAAAAGAGCAAATTCAATTTTCAAAGCGACGCTATCCCAGAATGCTGTGCGTTCGAGAACTTAAACTAGGCACCAGTGCCCAGTGCATGCACGATCTCTTACTGACATTGCTGATTTGGCAATTTTAAAATAGTTTTATCTTCTCGAAAAAGGGAATAAACGTATATTATTCTATTATCAGTTTGGTACCAATGATGAACCCCCCTTTTGATATAGGAAGTACATTTCCCCCTAAGGAATTCCTATAGGAATTCTCATAGGAATTTGAATTCCTATAGGATTTTCTATGTTATTTCAATCATTAATATACAGTGTGTATAAAAAAAAACTGAACCCTTTCAAATTCAAATTAGCCATAACCTATTGTAGTAATTTGACAGCTCTAATTGCTTCGAATTAATGGTGCGTAATTAATTTCCCATGTGTATAAGTTAATTTCCCATGTGCGCACCATTAATTCAAAGCAATTAGAGCTGTCAAATTACTACAATAGGTTATGGCTAATTTGAATTTGAAAGGGTTCAGGTTTTTTTAGACACACTGTATTATTTCTTCACAAAGATATAAATATAGAAAATTCTCCTATAGGATTTCTCTATAGAATCCTATAGATATCCTCATCCTAATTCCTTTCTATAATAATTTTCCTATAGAAAATTCCTATAATTTTTTATATATATCTTTATTATATTATCTCTCATATTAAGCGGTCACTGCCTATTAATAGGTCACATTAAATGATATTTAATATAAATTAATATTAAATGGCCAACCTGCATGATTTACATAGCGACACAATCTGACAATGTCTCTAGTTAACCCATTGAGCTGCAATGTGCCCTGGTGCACCCTTCTTATTTTTTTACTTGTCTAACGCCAGACAATTTTGCTCGTCACTGCGGAAGCTCTGCAGGTTAATAGAGGTTTGATATTAGTGTGTTATTTGGGAGCAAGGTTCACTTTGCTAGTTACCAGGTTACCGCCTAGTTACCAGGTTTTCCCACATTCGTATTGACAATTTCACCTTATTATTAAGACTCTTGAGAAGGCCTCTCAATGGATACAATTTCAGCCAAACAAGTATTAATTTACCAACATTCTTGGTAGATGCTTGTAGTGTGTCTGCGATGCAGGCTATTTTACAATGAAGGGTTTAATTTTTACATTCAAAGTTTAAACTAATACGCCATATACCTGGGTAAAATTACACTACAACAAGATAAACGATAACACCATATAGGTGTAAGGATACACTAGGTTATGTGTAACTTTGCACTGAATGAGTGTTAACATATTTTACATCAAACAAGTATATTAAGGCGTAAATTAGTAAAAATTTAAAGACTATGTAAAATTACACTGTTCCAAGGTAAATGTACACCATAACTAGTGTTTTCATGGCAGTTTGGACTTTACACCACAGTGGTGTATTTTAACTTATCGTTGGTGTAATGATACACTAGGCGAAGTGTAACTTTACACTTAACGAGTGTTGCCATATTTTACACTAAACAGGTGTGTATATACACTCTCACAGTGTACATGTGTTAACTCGCATACACCCTTTAATGTAAGTTTACACCAAAATAAGTGTCAGCAAGATATTTTCCTACTTTACACCGAAGCAGTGTTATTGTACACTGCGGTGGTGTCTAACTACACTGCGAAAAGGCAATATTACACTTAAACGGTGTAGAATTTCAATTTACACCTAATCAGTGTACGTGTACACTTATTTGGTGTTGTCACAACACTGCCAGATTTTCAGTGTAGATACAATAGAGAGAAAAAATAATCATGTATATAAAACATTAACGAAGTATGTTGGACAAGAACGTAACGATAATAATTTTCACATGATGTTTCGTGCAGATGGAAAGGGACGGTATTATCATGTTGGGTCGAACAAAGAGAACAATTGTTACGTAACGATAGAAGAATTTTATCGTGTGGAAAACGATAACGTTTTAGATATATATTGCGGTCCTGACAATTATGGACACTATTATAATTTTGAAGTAGACGAAAAAAACCCTAGATTGACTAGAATGAACATAAATAAAATAGAAAGAAAAAAATAAATATGTATATAAGTTTCTAAACGAACAGTCGTAGTACCATAAGCAATGGAGGATTTAGAAACGAAAATTAAGAAATGTATGGAAGTGTATAATAGAAGAAATTTTTTTTTTAAATATACGTTTTATGAATTTGACGATGTGTTTTTACCACAAATGCGTAAACAGTTTTGCCAATCGTTGAGTAAGATATTCTTTCCTTTAAACCGGTATGCTGACGATGATGATAACGACTATATGGTTTGCGACGTGGCAGAATATTTTTTAACAAACGATTTTTATTATGTTTCGGGAGGTATTAAGTATGTGAACGTGTTCAAATTAAAACAATGCCGTAAAACATATCATTGCGATATGAAAAACTGTGCAAAACCGTCCACTATTTTTTCTTTATTACTCTATACTCCGAGTATGATGGGTGATTATGAAGAACAAAAATCTAACGATTCCTCGATATATTTCCGCGTTGAAAAAGAAAACGATTTATTTATGATATATTTGAATTCGAAAAACATTTTAAAGATGATGATAAAACAACCATTATTTACGGAACGTTTATACGAAAGTATAAAGGACATGTATTTACCCGTGGATGAGAGTGTAGAGTGGGAGACGACAATATGAACGTTGATGTGAGTAGTTTTTTACCCTTTTTTATATTTGAAAATTTAGTTCTTAAATATCCCGAAGTTATAGTTACACTGATTGCTGTTGACGATGATTGTGGCAAAGTACTTATAAATATAGACTATGCTGTTGTGGAAACGGCTAAAGAATATAAACCACATAAAGGAAGATATTTTACGAGATTACCGCAACGCGGACATGATAGAGCAAAAAATTTGTTAGGAAAGCGTATTACAATTTTGAACGATGGTGATATATGTGAAGTATGACGATGCGGTGAGATACGGAATAGTTACAATTATATTAGCGTTTAAATCGGAGATTGATAAACGTTATTATGTATATTTCAGACGTGAAAATTTCGTGTGTCGAGTGGTAATAAAAAACAGTCGTGTTGGAAAGCAGTGTGTAAAATACAAGAGGAAAAAAGTGATTTTTGGAAACTGTGACGTGTATAAAGTGGACGATGACGTCTTTTTCAGATACCGTGATTGAGAATATTCTAAAGAAAATAGATGTGGAATATAAAGAGTTCTTCCCATACGACACAACACGTATTCTTCCTTTACACAGAGTATATAATTTAAAAAAGAGTATAAACGAACATTTAGCCTATATTGAATATATAACAACAAATGAGGACATTTCTCCACTACTTTATTATCTACGTATTATATCAGTATTATATATGAATATAAACATTACGTTGTTGGAGCTTTACAAAAACGATAACTATATAGACTGTACATTATGCGAACATAGTAATTGTTGTTTAAAAAATACAAATATATGTCTGTATCATACGAACCAATACGATTTGTACAGCTTTTTAAAAATATAACTATTGTTGTTGTTTTAAAAGTTTATGTGACGCTGTTGTCTTTAAGTACATACTCATACTTTCGTGATTTAGTTCGTACGGACGATTTTTTTCTAAATAATCTCCAAAATTGTTACAATGCCTATAGGTTTCCGCAACGATTTTTCCTTTTTGTTCATCGTTTAATTCTTTTTCGTCTTTTAACCCATATGCGTCGAGATATTGAGTTATACATTGCTGTTTTATTTCTTCGTATATTTCCTTTATTTTTTTATTTATCGCCTCCGCAAGACGTGCTGTAAAATATCCTGCAATAATACTACCCATCTCCTCGGTATTCATACGTTCAGCCATAACTTTTAATTGTGTGTGCAAACAATTAATATTCGTATCTTATATCACGCCTACGTGTCGGGAAATACGTACCGCCTATTTGCTTTTTTTTAAGACGATTAAAACGTACACGTTTAGTCTTTTTTTTAACCATTTTATCTAATTTTGATATGTACGCATTAACGCGTTTTATAATAGTATTATAAATTTTGTTTTTTTTAGTAATTGCCGTTACCAAACCTTGTTTAAGCATTTTTCTTTTTTTCCCCATTCCAATACTCGTCACCGTAATTAATAAAAATTTCTTGATGAGGATTTATTTTTTTCAAACTTCTAATTTTTAAACTGTTTGTAAATTTTGCGTTTATTTTTTGACGATTGGTATTATCGTTAGCATATCTACCCGGTCCGTGAGTTGTTTTATACGCGTCTATACATCGTCTTGGCGATGCGCATATAGTATGGTAAACGGCTAAACGTTTACCATACTTACGATCTATAGATTGTTTTTTTACCTGTATATTTTACTATATTTTTATTTTTATCGATAGGTTTTTTGTACGCGAATAAACCTTCTCCCGCGTTGTTAATTGTAGATTTTTTTATTCTTAAATTATTCTCTTTTCCTAAATGTATCCAACATTTACTCGTTTTCGCCGTTCGTTTTTTACATCTTTCACGTTTTAACGTATTGCTTTTACATCGTACCACATCTCTTACAGAATCATAATATTTTTTCTGACGCCGCTTATTTAACCGCGACGTTTTTACGTTGTTACTCGTAGTTTTTACCGGCGTCCAGTTAGCAGACGTCCATTTATTAGACATTTTTTAAAACTATGAGAAGATGGTAATTTATATGATATTTATAACTAAGAATTAAAAATATATTCTTTGTGGATTTTAAAAAGCACGACGTCATTATAAATATTCGACGACGAAAAAAAAGGTGAGGGAAGCGTAAAAATGGGAAATACGTGTTTAAAAGGAATTGAAAATCCTTTAGTAAACTTAAATTGCGTTATTGTAAATAAATCTTCTAATATTGAAATAGATCGTCCTGACGGCGCCGACGACGTTAACGAAGAAAAAAAGGAGAAAAAAACGTGTTGTTGTAGTTGGTTAAAAAGAAGAAAGAAAGATGGATGAAGAGGATATAGATAGATTAGTAAGTTTATACGTCAAGTATAAAAATAACGATAAAGCAAAAAGAAAAAAACGCCCACAAGATATCGAAATAAACCGGATCCACGGAAGAGAAGCTCCAAATTTTTTAACCTCCGAACAGCATTATCAAATTAATGTGAATATTTATGATGATTTTATACAATTTATGGAGACATTACGTTCTTTTTTTCAACAATTAATAGATTTAGCATACATGAGCGCGCAAAGCGATGATGACTATGTGCGATTTTGTTTTTCAAACACACCGAGCATGTTTTTTAGCACGTCCTTAATGAAGTTAAAATTTTACACTGTAAAACATGTAAAACAAGGTGTTTTTCAAATAAGTTGCGAATATTTTTCTAAAATTATGAAATCATGTTGTTTTATTATCGCTTTGTTAGTAGTATTAAAAATTATAAGATGTTTAAAGATCGTAAAAAGAAATTTAAAAATTGTATCGCGAGTGCGGCGTGAAAGAAGGCGATAAAGTATGCGGTAACGATTTCATAAAAAATTTTTAAAGAAACAAAATATCGATTTGATTATATTTTCGGATCAGTATCAGAATAAAATTGTATTTGATTCGCGAGTCGG
Organism: Trachythela sp. YZ-2020; assembly: GCA_016169945.1. Lineage (NCBI taxonomy): Eukaryota > Metazoa > Cnidaria > Anthozoa > Malacalcyonacea > Clavulariidae > Trachythela > Trachythela sp. YZ-2020. Next base: position 886,087 of record JADLSH010000395.1, read on the forward strand.
TGTAAATGGAGAATTATTACGTTTTACTAACGACGTGGTTATGTTATGGTTAAATAATACACATTACGACGTGGTTCTTAATATGGGTTTATTTACAAAAAACAGTATAAGTTGTTATAGATGTATGAAAAAGTTCGGATATTACGAGTACGAATTTAATCATGTTTGCCGTATAGATTCGACATGTAAAAAATGTTATTCGTCGATTAAGAAGTGTAAAAACTAAGGCGTCTATTATGAATGCGGTAATTGCAACGTTATATTTACAAACGGAGAATGTTTTCAGAATCATCTAACATGCCGAGTATTTACAAATCAGTATAAGAAACAAAATTCCTCGTCACCATGCCAACATTTTTTTTATTGTAAAACATGTCAAAGAACTAAACCGCGATTTTTTTTTATAAAATCCGACCATTATGTTCTGCACGATTGCGAAAAAGAAATGTGTTATCGGTGTGTGAAATATGAGAAAAGTGTTATATGAAACCACTTAAACCACCGTCTGAACCCGCACATCCTACGCTATTTTTTTACGATTTTGAAACGAAAGAAAATGAGGATTTAGAGCTAATTCCTTTTTATTGTGTTATACAAAAATGTTGTTACGACTGTGACCGCGCCCCGTTTGTAGTAAAAAATGATGTTTTTGAAGAAGGCGAGGAGAAATTTTCAGATAATTCTATAGAACAAAACGCATGCTGCGGTTATCGTCAATACGTTATTAAAGATAATGTGACGAGCAATTTTGTAGATTTTGTGCTCGCACATCCCGAATCAACATGGGTAGCTCATAACGGTTCGCGTTTTGATACGATATTTGTATTACGGAAATTATTAATCGAAAAAGAAATCGTTCCCGAACTCGTCATGAACGGTAATAAAATTATGTCGTTGAAAATTCCCTCGTACGATATTAGAATTATAGATAGTTATTTATTTTTGGACATGAGATTAGCGAAATTTCCAGAAGCGTTAGGTTTTGAAGACCTGCTAGTAAAAGGATACCATCCGTATTTTTTCTACGATTTGTCTTATCATGGTGATATTGTCGATAAAAAATATTTTGATTTAACTAAAATGAACGAAAAAGAACTTGAGAAATTTAACGCGTGGTACGAGGAGAAAAGTCGAAAACCGTATATTTTTGAAAACGAAATATATTATTACTGTAAAACAGATGTGGATATTTTAAGAAAAGGAGCCATATTATTCGCACACAATCAAGAGAAAATTAGCAGCGTGATACCTTTTTATGATAGACAATGTATAACAATAGCAGGTGTTGCGTTAAAAGTGTACAGATTAAACCAATTAGAAAAAAATCAATTATCTTTATTACCTGCGACAGGCTACCGCGGAAATGTTAATCAAAGTTTATTGGCTTTAATCTATTTAAGTGGTATTAACGAGACGACCCCCATCGACTATAAGCTGTCGTTACACGGTGAAAAAAAAATATTAGGACGTTTTGTTGACGGATATTGGGAGACAACAAACACCATATATCAATTTCACGGTTGTTTTTGGCACGGTTGTAAAAAATGTTTTGATTTAAGTGATTATAACACGACGTTAAACGAGACGTTCTATAATCTAAATGCCAGTACAAAAAGATTTACAAACGAATTAAAAATGCATGGTTATAACGTAGTTGAGGTTTGGGAATGTGATTTTTTAGAAGAAAATAATTATACAAAAAAGCAGTTGGAAGAGAAAAAAAACAAACTGTTTAATCATTTACCGCTTAATCCAAAAGACGCACTGTATGGCGGGCGTACGTCTCCAGCCGTATTATATTACGATGTTGGAGAAAGCGAGGAGAAAATAAAATATCATGATTTCACATCGTTATATTCGGACGTGCAAAAAAATAGATTATATCCTATAAAACATCCGACACTTCATGTAGGCAATGACGCATGTTTAAAAGTGAATTTAAAAAACGCTATAGGTCTGATAAAATGCGTTATATTACCACCACAAAATTTACATTTTCCCGTTTTGCCTTTACGGTTGGAAGGTAAATTAATTTTTCCTTTGTGTCGAACCTGTGCTATAGAAAAAGAAGTTTTGTGCACGCATAATGAGAACGAGCGATGTATATACGGAACGTGGTGTATCGCGGAGGTGAACGAAGCGATTAAACAAAAATATAAGATGATCGAGATTGTCGAAATATACGAATATAAAAAAAAAGCAAAAATTTTTCAAACATATGTGAATACTTTTTTAAAAATTAAACAAGAAAGCTCGGGCATTCCTAAATCGTGCGTAACCGACGAGGACGTAGACGAATTTATAGCTGATTTTTTACGTATCGAAGGAATAGAATTAGATAAAAATAATTTGAAAAAAAATTCAGCCTTGCGTACGATTGCAAAAAAATTGCTCAATTCGTTATGGGGGAAATTAGCACAAAACGATAACGTAGTTATCGTTGATTTTATAGATTCGTACACGCAACTATTGTCTTTACTAAACGATAATATGAACGATGTTACTACTATTGATTTTATTAGTGATAAAATAGCACGAGTAACGTATAGGAAAAAAGAATCCGTAGCTACAAACATGACAAATCGTAATGTGATTATAGCCGCACATGTCACCACGTATGCACGTCTAAAATTATTGGATTTATTAAATAAGATCGGTGTGTATAAAGTATTGTATTATGACACCGACTCATGTATACATTTATATACGCCAGCTGTTAAAACGGGAAATTTTCTTGGCGAATTGACTTACGAATTAGCGTTAGAGAATTGTTCTGAAATTTACATAAAACATTTTTGTTCGACAGGTCCAAAAAGCTATTCTTATATAATGAACGAGTACGATTATACCTGTCCAAAAACGGGAAAAATAGAGAAAAAAACTTTGTCTAAAACACTCGTGAAGGGATTTGGTAAAAATGCCGAATACAACGTGAAGATAAATTTCGAATCGTTAAAAACTTGTATAGAGGATCAACAACAACAAATTACGGTTAATTACGAACGTAGATTTTTCAGACACAACCATCAGCGAATTTTTTTAAAAGATGAAAAAAAAGTATTCTCTTTTACGTTTAATAAACGAATTGTAAAAAACGACTTTACAACTATTCCTTTTGGTTTTATAGAAAAATGATGTAAGCAGCGTTGTAATACCGTTTCAGCACACTTTTACCATGACCATAACCGGTCCTACGCAGTGTGGAGAGACCTACTTTGTGAAAAAAATAATTGAAAATATTGACGTGATGATTGAGCCAACAACGGACAAATTGATTTATCTTTATTCGACCGAGCAGCCTTTATACGACGAGATAAAAATGATTATTGAAAAAACAAAGAAGAAAGCGAATTAAAAGAAAGCGAATTTATAAATTGTAACAAAGGCATTCCGTCCATTGAGAAAATCGAGCAGAAATTAGGAGAGCATACATTATTAGTGTTAGACGATTTAATGGTGGATGCAGGAACGGCGACGTTAGAATCTTCTGGAGCGGAAAATACGCGGAATTTAAATAATTTAGCATGTCGCGACAGTCATCATCGCACCATGTCGCTTATTTTTATCTCTCAAGATTCCTCCTATAAATTAGGCGTTCTAAATACTATTTATAACAATTCGCAATATCATGTAGTGTTCTACAACTTTAACAATCATAAAAATATTCATAGAATATTAATGAAAAAAAATATACCCTCGTCTAGTATAGACGCTATATGCGAAGACATTAAAGAATGCAGAGACAAGTACATAGTTATCGATGGAAAAACAAACAGTTATGAGAACACGCGTATACGTACGAAAATATTTCCAGAAGATAGAACAATTGTATATAATTAAATTTTGTTATAAGAAATAAAATTTTTACAAACTTGTGTGTGTTTATTGCTATTACATTTCGCCGCATATATGGCTAGGATATGATGTTTAAAAATAGATTTTGCCATCGTAAATAATAGGACATCGTTTCTAAACGTATTTCTTAAAATTTTTGCATTATAATTTTTAATAGAATTGTTGTATTTTTTAAAACCGTTAAAAAATTTTTTTTTATATATTGTCGAAACGTTGTGGCATTGTTGATATAGATAGAGTAAAGACCACGCTCCGCACGTTTTGGTTTGTATATTTTGTAAAAATCCGATATTAAAATACGTTATAGAAAAGTTGTTAGTTGCAGCAAAGTCTAACCATAGCTATCGAAAAAAACTAATTTATTATTTTTCAACCAAACCGCTACCCAATGTGTTCCTGGTTGCTCGCTTTTATCTATATTCCATATCCAACAACATGTTTTTTTAAACGGTGATATAACGTCTGCGGGATATGTCCCGATAAAAAAATTATTTAATATAGCGTTTTTATGAGCTAATTTGTCTAATTCGTCCGTATTCAAAAAACGGTTTAAGAAACAAACCAATTTATTTTTCATTTTTTCCTTCTACTTCTCATATGTTGCACATACGGTGATGATGTAGGCGTAGGAAATATGTTTTTATCCAATATCGGTATCCTTCTTTGAGGAGTTGATCTGACTGAGTGATGGATTTGATCAAGGAGTTGATCGGCTTGAGATGTTGACGGGGTCGATGGTGTTAGAGGTTTTAAGTGTAATTTTTTGTAATACGCTATTGCTTGTCTGTTATATATATAACTAGCAGGCATATTATTTTATTTATTTTTTTTTAATGCTTCATGTCTAGCATTTTGGTCAGTAAAAAAATTACCTCGCGAATTATGTGCTAAATCTTTTATAAGATCTTCATTGTGAATATTATCAAAAGTTAAATTATTTGATTTTATAAATTTTGTTAATTTACTTTCTACAGCTTGTCTCTTGTTAACACCTTTTTTAACAACAACGTCTTCGTCATCGCCTTCCTCCTCCACGTCTTCATAATTCTTTCTTTTTTTATATTTTGCACGTTTTTTAAGAAAATGTATAGCGTTCATTTCTTTTTTGTTAATGTTTCCAAACGCATGCATTTTATCAGCGCTTTTTGATAATTGTTCTAGCGCAGGGTTGTCGATGTTGTCGGCTAGCTCTGATTTTTTATATTTGCTCTCCATCATTTGCATAAGTTTATTAAATTTACCACTATCCACCAACTGCATTTTATTATTCATTTTTATTTTTTTTTCTAATTTCGTTGTAGCACGTTCAAATACAGAGTTCAAATGAAAATTCTCTATAAACATTACTTTTTTATCTGTTTCTTTATATCTATTATTTACTAATTTCCTAAGTAAATATGTCTCGGTATCGGATATTTTTAACGGTATTTTTTTGGTCAAAATATTCTCCGATATATATATTAACCGTTCTTCTATTTTTTTACTATATTTTTCATGCAACTTGTATTTTTTTTCAATTGAGGATTTAACAATTGTTTTCACTAAACCATACGTATTCTTCTTTTTACATTTTTCGTTTTTTTTATTAATTAAAGATAATAATTGTAATATTGCTTCATCATAATCTTTTTCCTCCTCATGTTCCTCGTCCTCCTCGTCGTCGTCTGAGGATAGTAATTCTATTTCATAACCCTCCTCATCCTCTTTTTTTTCTACTTTTTCTACTTTTTCATCCACGTCTATTTTTATATCTTCTTCATCCTCTTCCTCTTGCTCCTCTTCGTCGTCCACCTCCACCTCATCCTCCTGCTCATCCTCCTCCTCCTCCTCGTCCTCTTCGTCCCGATTGTCTTGTTGTTCAAAATCCATTCGTAGCGTATCTCGAAATGGCGGGTTTTTTAACAACGATTTCTTTTTTAAAAGGAATGTTGTTTATAGGAGGCGTGCACGGATAATGAACGCATAGATTAGTAGAACGTATATATTTATCGGTATAACATTTATGGGCTGTTTTTTCCCGTTTACATTTTATACAACTTTTTTCTTTAGGCATTTTTAATAATCGTAAACTGGTCGTGGTTCTTGAACGTACGATACTTGAATTTGATTTTTAAAATCGCCGAAAAATAATGCTTTTAAACCGCCCACCGGTATATTAGCAGCAAAATTAAGTTCGACCGATAAATCGCCAGTAGTGTTTAAAGTTAGCGTGTTCATATTCGAATCGTGATTTGGGGATAAGTCGTACATAATTATAGCATAACCATTTTCATAATCTTCATATTTGAATGGCATTGGCGAAAATTTTCGTTTAAGATTTTTCTTTAATAAATTATAAGCTTGTTTCCTATTTTTAATTTGTGGTGTTACTATTGTACTGTTATTTTTAATTGTAACCATATTAAAATTGTTCCATTTAAAATCAAAAGGATTTGTATCCAAACTACCGTCAAAGCAATCTACTTTTTGCAACATAATAAACAATCTTGTAGGATAGGCGCCGTTAAAAAGATTGCTAACTTGATAATAAGCTTGACCTTTTGGAATTGTTTCGGAACGTAATCTCCATTCGTTCGTGTAAAATTTGCACTCGGCATTTTGTTCCACAAGCAAACTATTGAATGCTTTACGTAACGGCTCTACGGGTTTGTATGTAGGGAGAATAAGTTTTAATTCGGTCATTGCCAGTTTCATGCCCGCGTTTGCAGCAACACCCATAAAAAACAACATTAAAATTGGCTCTTTGAAGACGTATTCTAATATCAAAAGCGCTAGGAATGTACACGTCTTTTCCGTTACCGTTAAACATAGGAACGTCTAACAAGTCCTCCAAATACACACTATTTATACCCGATAATGCTTTTTGACGTGTGGACGCTACTGAACTTAATAATTGTGTACCGGCTGGATCACCGTCACCAGCACCGTCAGCGGTATGATATGCTCGCCCTATTACACCGTAGGCCGCGTTACGTGGGTTATTATTATCTTGTGCAGCATTATGATTAAAATGTCCAGATTTATCATAATAGGCCATATTAATTTCAGGTGATTCGTTATAATTATCAGGGGTTTCGGTCACAAGAGCTTTTAAATAGGATAACAAATGTTCATGATTGCTTGCAGGATTCAATAACGTGTGATTTACAAACACCTCTTTTGTTTTCCACATTGTTCTTAGCGGGTACGGTATGCATAATACTATATCTTGAATCGCATCAGGCATGGCACCACCATCTGCTAATTTTAATTGAAATTTTGCTTGTAACATTGCATCGTCTAATTTAATTATTCCTGTCGGTTGCGAAGAATGATGAAATTCGTACGTGTCGCTATGCGGATCATTAGGCGTCGCATAAATTGTCTCTTCTAAATAACCTTCAAATACTTGTTGTACTGGTGCACCTTGAAACATAGCCAACGGTTCGATAAAAATACCGTCATGTTTTTGTTCGGTCATCTCCTCTTGATGCGTTAAAACGCTCGCGTTTTTACGTTTACTCATGATTGCGATTATTTTTAGAAAATAAAAAAAACCCATATGAAAATATATATATATATATTTTATTTCTTTACACATTTTTATAACCTAAATATTTTTTATAAATTAACTTTCATAATTTTTCCTAATGTTCCAGTCAATAACGGTAACGCCATTCCCATAGCCATACCCATTCCAAACGCTCCACCTCTTTGTTTCGCTTTTCTACCTCTTTGACGTCTCGAACGTCTAAAAGCGCCAGCGCCACGTTGATAATGACGACGATATCTTTTTCTATTCACCATTATTTGAAAATATTATCTAATATTCTTTTATCTATATGTTGTGTTTTAACCGGGTTTGACGTTTTTTGCTTTTTACCGCGACTTATATTTGGAGGTGGTATTATATCTCCTTTAGTTTTATCAATTATCGTTTTATTTTCTCCTTTTATACGAAAAGCGTTTTTATGATAAGGAGTGCCTTTTAATTCTCCTAACAATAAACTTTTATATGTTTCCACATCCATTTTTTAAAAAACTTATAGCTCGTGTTCTTCGTACCAATTTATATATAACGTAACTTTTTCGGTCAAAAAACTTCCATGCGTAGCCTCGTCTTCGTACGTCATAAAAAATTGAAAATTGTTTTTTATATCGTCATACGAGGTGAGAAGACACGCTGGCATATGTGTTGCACGATCGTTTATTTTATTATGATTTATATCTTTGTTTATGTATAGAAAAAAAACAACGATTAAATACTAAATCTTGTTTTACACCGAATAGATCGTTCGTCGAAAAATGTGTAGCAAACGCGTCTTGATCATACGTGTTATCGAATGTAGTCTCGCTATATACGGGATGAAAAGAGTATCGCGCATGCGATGGATTTCCCACAATGCTTGTAGTGTTCGTTAATACACCGTCTTTTGTTTCTACATCGTTTAATTTATAAGCAAAATTTTTATGATTAATTTAAGATCTATTGATCTATTTTTCTAGCATAGTATATAAAAAAATTATATACTACTGCGTAGTATGTTGTAATGCAAAATATATTTTTCTATCGTTATACGTGTTATATGGGTACGGTACATGATAGTCGACAAGTTCGATTAGGTTTTTTTTCTTTTTTTTTGCTTCTAAAGTAATTTTTAACATTTTAATATATCAACGCTTCTATTTCCACACTTCCGTGATCGAATTGTATTAGCTTTCCAGAACTGTCTTTAACTGTAAAATGAAGACGGTCGATGTAGTTTTTTTTCAATTTTCTAAAACTTTTCGCCGGCTGATAATAATCCGTATCTCCAATAGTGTCCTGCACTTTTAAAGGAACGATAGCGATCAATTCTGAATTATGATTTCCCACAACAACATTCTCCACTTGATCGCAATATATAAACATTTTATTTATACCGTCTTTTATGTCAGGTAAATAACTACCCTCATAAACATAAACGTTTTTATTTCTATGCATGGCTCCTAAAATCGTATCGCTTTCTGTATTATCGTCACCGCGCATTATTTTTTCTGTATGTTTTATTTCACTGTCTTCAAATCCTAGCATATATTGTAAGCCTGCCGAAAAACGTAGTGTTAATGTTACGTTAGAGAAAAATCCGTCATCGAATCTATCCGTTGCCCACGTATTAATACCGCTTCCCCCACCGGTATCTATGAACACTTTCGGACGGTATTTTTGATTCTTATACGGTAAACCATAGTATGCGACTCCAGGTTTAGCCGATATCAGCTCCGAAGTGTGATTATAAATATGATAATGATTAACGTCACCAAAATCATATGCTTTGTATTGTACAAATTCGACACGTTCGTTTAATTCGTTAGAATTACCGTGTTTTTCTTGAAAATAATCATGATAGCGGCCGCTTCCCGACCTAAATCTTAGATTGTTGGTTTACCCATAGATCAAAATATGCGTTCCACGTCAACGTAATTTTCCCGTTGGTATTTTCAGTAAGTTTAACACCGTACTCTTCTATATGTGTATTTATTACGTATAGTAATTCTTCTAGATTATACACTCCTTTTTTGAGCACGACCGTATTCAACGCATAACGCATGGCGGAGAGACATCCATAGTATACTAGACGTGAGTATACTGAACCATACTTATTCAAATCTATCGGTTTAAAGCGTGATAAATTATCATAATCGAACGACAACGTAAAACTATATTCGTCGGTTGCGATATTTTGAATAGTTTGCGAAAACATCACGTTCGTCACCTCCATATATTTATTCGTGTTCATCCCGTCTATAGGTGAAGGCAACGGAACTATAAAATCATTTGTATAATTTGTACGATCCGAAAGTTGCGTGTTGCTAGGAAATATGTAGTTCATTTTTTTTTTAATTCTTCACGATAAAATTTCCCACTTATTTTGCCGCCTTGTAGATCAACTAACATATAGGTAATAGGATCGGTAATATACACTTTATATATTTTAAATTTCTCTCTAACCCATCGTTGCAAACTTGATTTTTCAAACCCGTGATTTTTTGCCCTTACAATTCTTACAATCGTGCCGGGTTTTAAAACATTTTTTTCAATTTTAAAATTATCCAATTTTTTTAAAATATCTTTGCGTATAGGAAATTCTTTTTTTTCATAATATATATCGTACGGGGATAGGTTATGTAACGCTTTATGAGGAGATTTGTTATAGCGTTCTACGATTATATCCATATAATCTACGTAATTGTATGTCTTTGTTACGGTAAGAACCCGTCGCACCATAGTCTTCAATGTTTGAATTACTCGTTCAGCATGCGATGCCTTAATCTCACGATTATATGTAGAAAATACTTTAAAATTGTATTTTTTACTTAATTCTTTACGAATTTTTTGAAATTCAGTTCCTTCGTCACACTGTATTTTTTCAGGACTAGCATTCTTTAATAGTTGTTCAAATTTATTACCAGTATTATTTGAGGTTTTATTTTTTAACAATTTCACAAAAACATATCTTGAATATATATCTATTACAACAAGCCAATATCTATACATAGAATTATAATTTTTTAATTCGTTCATATCGGCTAAATCCATAGCCCATTGTTCCTTTTTTTCTAGAAATGTCAATTGATAAACGTTTATATTTTTTTCTCACACCGTCATGTAATGCATAGTCTTCTTTTTGTTCGTTCGTTAAGCTTTCTCCTTTTAGTAGACGAGCCGCTTTACGAACTAAATCTTCATCGAGTCTTTTCGGTTTTTTCTTCACCATGTTTCTCTACGACATGTCCCGCTTTGTCTATAAAAGAACATTTTTAATATTTGTTATATAGATGTTGTTCAATATTGAAGCATTATATTTTCTTATTACATCCATCAACACTTTTTTTTCATAGCCTGTCTCATCGCTTATTTCATAACCGTATGTGGCTATTAACAACGATACATCGCATTCGTCATATACGTCCATATATTTAAATAATCTACATATTATTTCATCGTCGTTATCACCTTTTGGTTTTTAGATTTTTTATCATCTTCTTTTTCATTCTTTCTTTTATTATTCTTCGTTGGCGCTTCATGGACAGGAGATGTACGGATGGAGAAAATAACGCGATCCCAACAGGTCAAATATTCCTCCAAGCGTTCTAGATAATATTTCATATCTAAATTTTTCCCCAAAGTGCAATTATCGTACGGGCAAACTGACCATTCGATTTTTTTTGTTTGGTAAGACATTCCTAGATCATAATCGCTCTCCTCATTGCCGTCGGCAACAGGCGCTTCGTCAGATAAGGTTTCGCTTTTTTTCTGTCTTCTTACTTCAATACCGTACGTGCTATACAATCGTACGCGTATTTTTCGTATGATTCTCCGACACGATCATGAACAAACTGCTTGACGGTTTGCCAGAATCAATTTTACTCAGTACGCGGTAATATTCGGCAACATCGTCAATGGATTGAAAAATGTAGGGAAAATTCGCGTTGAAGCTGGCCGTCTCCGTAGTATTGTGAGGTGTGGATAATGTCATACAATGTTTTTTGGAAAATGTGTTATAATAAATAACATGACGGTTATTATTTTTGTTTACCACGCTTAAAAATTTTCTTCTATCGTCAATCGGTGCGCGAAGATAAGCAGGCATTTTGTTGTTCGTTGTTAGATAGTCAAACACACGTATGAATAAAGAGCTATAGTTTTTTCCATTTATATAAAATTTTTATCAAAAAACATATTGTATATTTCATTGTCGAAACGGTCTTCATCGTTACACATACATAATTCTAAAATTAATAAACCGCACGAACATTTTAGTACGCTGTTTAATACGGTGTTGAATAAAAGCCAATAATAAACTAAATCATGAGAAACGTATAGATTTTTATCACGTAAAAAAAATCGAATTATTTTTAGTAGATCTTCTTTCGCGTTGATAGCGTTCATATCGTAAGAGGATAATGTTTGAAAAAACTAGTCAAAAAAATCTTTTATTATTTTTTTATTCGCATGCGATATTCTATTAGAAATACTATGAATATCGACTATCTCTACAAACGGTTTTCGTTTTATTTCTGTAAACAATCTAGCAAACGGGTTAAATTTTTGACGAAAATAACTAAATAACACTGTGATAAGATATTTTTCGGTAGTTATAAAATTATCATACCTTATCGTTAACGAAATTTTTTCTTTTTCTTTTTTAATACTGTCCAAACGATAAAGACATTGTACAGTGGAGAACGTGTTTAAAAAAAAAATTTCAGTATACTCGTTAATTGATGTATCATTATACAACGAATTATACAATATTCTATCGTATACGTTTTCATGATAGCTTTCGAACATATATTGCGCTAAATAACCCGTCATTTTTTTTTCATAACATAAGACGCATAGGTTTTTTATACTCCTTCATGTAGCGTTTTTTCAATTTGTTTTAACGATTGTAAAATTTTAAGAGATATTTTATCGTAACGATATTCTGACTCAACACCTGCTTTTATTTTATTATACGAAAAAAAAATATTATTTAATATTTTCTTATAATCCCTATACCCCGCCTAACGATAAAACACCGTGCTCGCAAATATTTGTAATATTATAGTTTTGTTTATTCATCCACATGCTTGTGAGAATAAAGCCGATGTTTGTTTTTACACCTTGCGGTAAAATATTCACCATTTTTTTAGTTAAAAAATAATATCTTGCTTTATTAATGGTTGCTCTCTTTTCAAACTGTATTATTCCTTCGACCAAATCGTCGTTTACTTTTTGAACATAATAAAATTTTATTTTATTATCGTTTTCGTTTTTCTCCCATTCTAACCATTCGTAATTATTAAAAAAATTATAACACTCGTCAACATACGCGGTGGCAAAATAAAATGTTTTACCTGACATTTTTTTTAAAAAGTAATGCTATACATATATGTTCTTTTACTTATATAGTCTTTGCTATAATAAATACTCATATCGTCAACACTATAAAAATCTATATCTTTTTTAGCATATATCATAGTATCGTCGCTATTTTTACATAAGCATTTGTCTAAAAACATGTCTTGATGATAAAAATGATCGCTATAAAATTTTATCTCGTTATTGTAAACGCCCACAATCTGTCTATAATTCATCGTGTATATGTTTAAGCGTACGTCGTTCATAGCGTTCACAGCGCTGTGCAAATGTTTTAGATAACGGTTTAAGTATTTATCGCAACTAATACACAACACTATATGGTTTAAACAATGATAATATATAGGTTCTAATGTAAAAAGACTCAATAACTTGTCTATATCCATACCTACGATTAATTGTAATATATATTCCCACGAGGAAAAAATACACATAAAATACGTATACCTATACGTATAATCCTTTCCATATTTTTCAACACCTATTCTATATATGTTAGGATTAATTTTCATTTATTCTGGAAACACTATGGGTTGATAAACAGATCTTGATAAAGTGTACTCTTCATAAAAATTGTATCTTGAGAGTATACGCTCATAATGTAGATAAAATTTTACAGGTTTTTTCCACATTTTATTCTTTCTATTCTTTACGTTCTCTATGTCCGTATCGTATGTTTTTTCATCTTCGTTTTTTACGCCTGTTGCGTATATGTAGGACACCCACTCTTTCGGAATTATATAGAAACGATTTTTTTGAATATATATATAGACAGCATCCTCCCTCACAATACCAAACTGTCTCTTATATAAATCTGCTTCGTATTCAAAATCGTTAATATATTCGTAATACGGATAGATTCTTTTTCTTCCTTTATGTTCTTTTAAATCTGGTTTTAACTCGTACAACCATCTGCATACATAATATAAAGTCCATAGAACAGAATCGTATCTATAATTGCATAGTAACGCACAAAACGCTTCGACAACTTTCATTTTTATTTTTTTTAAATTTTTCATTCCCTTATATACATGTCGTACACGTTATCATATTTATTTTGTTTTTCTAAAAGTTTATATACAAACATAGCAAATACGTATACTTCGTACATAGAACAATGTACACGGTTTATGTCTCCCTTGTATAATAAATGTCGTGCACATTTTTTTGTATTTAAATAATATTTATCTAATAATATCTCGTATTTTTCACATCCGAATATCTCTAAATTAACACATTTTATATTATATTTATTACATAATTTTTTCTCTATATTACCACCTTTATACGCGTAAACACCGCGCACATCCATATACGATATAAAATCGTTATAGGTAAGATCGTTTTTAAAACGAGGTTTTTTAGAAAACGCTAAACCGTGTTTATTTCTCGTAACATAAGTAATCGTTCTCCAGATTTTTTTAGTTATTTTTATTTCAGGATGGTATAAGAAAACATGTACATTCTTCATATTATTTACATCATAAATACTAACTTCACCGTATAAATGAGTATCTCTATCAACAATGCAACCGTCTATGTCTATTATATGTGTTATACTATTTAATATATCGTTTTTATTTTCTTCAATATAACTCCATTCTTCGTCGCATAACTGTGTCGGGTTTTTCTCACAAATGCTGTACGCTTTCTCCATGTTCATATCCGTACGTAGGAGGTTTTTTTTTCAATTTTTTGAACCATCGTACACGGTCGGTCCTCCGCCTCCAATTCTTTCAGGGTTTTTGGTTCGATATATTTATATTCGTATAGAACTTTGCTTATACAATACAATTTGATAGCGTCGTTTTTATTTAACGTGTCTTTATATTTTTTTTGTAAAAATACGCGCCAACTCTTCTCGTTACATGCAAAGTTTTGTGATAATATTATAAAAAAACCTTTTCCATAACTATATAATGTGGATATTTTTTCATGTGGGTTATATATATCCGGTTGTTTAACATTTTTAAAAAACCTGTATAAAAAGTGCACATCGTTAAATATTTTCTTATCTATATAATAATAACAGTATTCGTCAAAAATTGTAAATACATAGACGGGTAATACGGTATAGAACGGTGTTTGAGCACCGCTAGATAAAATAACTAGCTGATGAACTTTAAAATAATCGGCAATCTCAATTTTGCCAGTTTTTTTACATACACTTATCCAATCTCCGATGTCTTTTTAGTTTAAAAAAACCCTTTTTATCAGATAAGTACGATTTAGAACTACTTTCAAAAAGGGTTTACAAGGTAATGGTTTTAATAATCCCGTCACACGTAAAGAACATATGTCAACTTTCGAGTTAATACTTCGATCCATATCATGGCTAAACGGTTCGTCATCGTTATAAGCATTCTATAAAAATCAAAAACTATTTTAGAATCTAGAAAATAAAAATCGTTTCAACATTCCGTGTCTGCATGTGTTAAAACCTCCATATATGGACGTTTTAAATCTCATTGGTCAGATCTAAAAAATCAAAATCGTTTCAACATTCTGTTTGTGTGTGTTAAAACCTCCATATATGGACGTTTTAAATCTCATTGGTCAGATCTAAAAAATAAAATCGTTTTAACATTCCTTACTATATCAACATAAGACATTATCGTATTATAGCCAATCGTGTCGTTGTATTTTCATTTCTAAAATAAGGATAAAAAAAGAGTTACTACAGTGTAAGAATCATTCGTACTCAAACACAATTACAAAGACAGTGTTAGCAAAATATTTTCACAATGGATGACTACTCTTTAAACAACGACGACGAGGACGATATGGCAAAAGCTCTACAGGACTTATTATGTAAAGAAGCAAAATTAAAAGAAAAAATAGATAAAATGCGTCGTAGCGATAAAAGAAAAAATAAAGAATCGGTAATTACATCGAACATTGTACAGAACGATATAAAACCCAAAACGGCCACCGTCATTCCCAACATTGTACAGAACGATATAGGAGCGGCAACGGCTCTTTTATTGAGTTTAAATCCGTCTAACGACGAAAATTACGATGATTTTCTAATCCCTCCACAAACTCCACTATCCAATTATCAGTTTGAAGAACCTCCACTGTTTCTAAACACTCCGCGTCCACCTCAAAGTCCTCCTCAAACATCATTCCTCAACGCTACAGAAGCGCTGAACCATCCCGACGTCATGCAACAAACATTCGTACAACAACAACCAGCTGTAGAAACGGTCGCACGCACACCTATTACAAATCCTTCAACATCCATGTACGTACAACAACAACCGGCTGTAGAAACAGTCGCACGCACACCTATTATCATTCCAGATTTCTCGCACGAGACAAATCCTTCAACATCCATGTACGTAGCAGAAAAAACCGGTAAACCGAAAAAAGTCAAGAAACCACGAAAAATCGCAAGTAAAGGTAAAAATCTTGATCAATATTCGAAAAACGTGTTCGACGAATTATATCATCAAAACTTAATAGACAGTAATAATACTTATATGAACGAAAATAACGAAGAAATACATCTTGACGAAGACATCGATCCCTACGAAACAGGTGTTGAATTAGACGAAGTATTAAACTTAAAAACTGTCGGCGCTCGAGCAAAACTTATGTACGTGCAAAAAAAAGACCACAAAACCAAATGCGAATACAATATATTAACACAGAACAAAACAACTGCCGAATATATAGTTCATAGTAAATTAGCGTACGATTCTATGAAAGGTGTAGCTATAGTATTGAAAAAAAAGATATTAGAACGTGCAAAAATCTCTAGAGATTGTCAAATTTTAAGTAAAACTATAAATAACATTCATCAAATGTATATTCGTGACGAGAAGGCAAAAAACGATAAATAATTTATGTGTATATATTACGGTTTTTATATAATTATTCAATGTTTTTGTTTATAATGATAATTATTCACCACGTTTTTACTCGTTTTTGTATCGTTTTTTAATAATAATAATTATTCACCACGTTTTTACTCGTTTTTGTATCGTTTTTAATAATAAATTATAACCGAACTTTCTCCGACTCCATATATCTTGTACCGATCAAAGTCATTGTATCTTTACATGCATAACACCCCCAAGTTATTCTTACATAACCTTCCATAGCGCGAAAATAAATTTCAATTTTGTTCTTTATTTTATCAAACGTATATGTTGCCAAGTGTGTAGAAAGCCGACCATCCTGTACTACACCGCCACTATCCCTTGTAAAACACGCCATAACTTTTATTTTATATCCACAACGATTACAACGAACGGTATATTCTTTAATATCTAATTTAAAAAATTCAATAAAAACTAATTGTGTGTTCACACCCGCTAACTCCATGTTCGTTTTTCACTGTTCGATTTTATTTTATTTACATATCTTTTATACTCTCTTCTAATCTAGTACGTTTACGTTTTCTATTCTCCCCTACGGTTTTTTTAAATTCGTCTTGATATCGTTCAAGCGCAGCGTCATAATTAAACACCATATCTACAAACGGTTCTAGATTTTCGTCTGCTAAAGCCAACATCAATTTCCAATCATATCGCATAGATTCGTTCATCGTCTCATATTGCAACACCATATCTTGTTTCACAGTACTCATTGCCAATAATTCGTACGTGGAAAGCGGGACGTGTGTGTGGAATTCTATACGTGAACCATCGAGACATTCGGGCAACTCGACAATCTCTTCAGATAATAAATCTTCGTCATCAGAATCTTTCTCCTCCTGCTCGCTTAGAATACCATGAAAATGAACTCTTTTATTAGCTTCGCTTCCCATCATTTTAGAACACGCGTTAGAACTGTGACGGTAGATTATAAAGAAAGAACATGTGTCAATATAAGCTGTGTATTTAGTAAGTTCGTCACAGGTCGAATTAATCTCGCGAATATTAGTGCACGGTAATGTGGGTCCGGTAGGACGGAAAAAATTCTCTTCGGCATATCGTTTTTTGTTACAAGACAACATTTCGCATGCAAAGAAGTTAAACGTTTAAAGCACTGGTAAAAGCGTCAAAGCTTTTTATAGTTTTTTCGTTCTTTAAATAACGTAGTACCGTATAAGTCTCTGGAATTTTTTCTTGAAAAACACTGTCGCCATACGCACGTATTATTATTCCCATTAAAGACGTAATATTTGTTTTACTACCAGATAACGGATTTAAATACATCGACGTCCGTTGCCTAAACTTAGTAAGCCAAACGTCAAAAACATCCTCTTTTACTATAAACACATTATGTACTTGAACAAATCTTGGTTTATCTTGAAAATATATGTGTATATCGGAGAATATATAAAAACAAATATAAAACAAATCCTGAAATTGATGCGTAAAATATCGTTGTATTATATCGCAATTTTCCTCTTTTATTTTTCGAGTATTTTCAGGATTTTCCTCAAAGTAAACGGCAGATCTTTTTTGTGTATAACTAGTAAATACAGCGACGAGTCATCTTTTGGAAAACCAGATTGTAAATAACTTATATCAAACTCGACAGCTTTTTTCACAATCTCTTTCACCGCATAAACGTAATCAAAAAGACCGTCGTCAACAGAACTATAGCATGCCATTTTTTAATAAACATAAAAATCCTCATGTTTATATAACCTACCTCAAAATCTTTCCAGCTTCCTGCAAATCTTTCTTGCGATCGTACCCAAAATCTATCGCTGTAGTCTTTTAATAATAACGAATAACGGGTATAATCTGCTTTATTATTCTCATCTCTTTTTAAAAATTTATTTTCGTGTGCATATCTGACAATTTTACATATCAAAATAAAAAAAAAAATCTCTTTCTTTTCCGGCACGCTGACGTACATAACACAGTTTATAAATTGATCGTGCAGCATTTGTTCAAAATCATCATCGTCCTGCTCAATTTATAGAATCTTTTAATATTTCCGTATCGCTCACATAATAAACGTGTAAATCTCCATGTATATGATGAAACGCAAATGAAAAATTTTCGACAAGCACTTTTTTTAAATAACTGTTAACATCTTCACAATAAAACATTTTATTCCCCTCGTCAGGAATGTATGGAAAAAGATCGTATTTTTTACAAAATATTTTCTCTTCAAAATCTTTTCTATAATGTAATATATCCATCCACATAATACACGCCATATCGTTATTCCATTTTCCCGCCATATTTTGCAGATATATACGATGATATTCGGCGTAAATTTTCACTTATATACGTGTTTTTATCCTCAAAATTACAAAACGGAATTCTAATCATGCTTTCATAACGTATAAAATAATTCACACCGTATAAAATAGTCATAAAATTATAAAAGAAATATCTTAGCCTAGCCATTTAAAAAAACATATAAATATCAAAGAAACAAACAGCGTGCATAAGAGATATGGAGATATGGAACGTAAAACTGCTCAAATCGTTATAACAAAAATCGGTCCTGTACCTCAACAACCGCATAAACCAATATATTTTTATAGAACAAATATCGGCGATTTTCATAATTATCAAAAAGAAAGACTGGCACGGTTACTAAAAGAAAAGCTAGCGGTTAAAGAAAAAAGCTTAAAAGAAAAAACGGTTGTTGAAATTGTTGATAATGGAAACAGTTGAAAAAATATATAGTAAAAACAATGATGATTTACAAAAATACGTACAGTCTTTAAAACATTCCAACAACAGCAACGTGAATGCGGATAGTAAAAAATTGTGTTGGGAAATATCACAAAAAGATACTGTCGTTAATTGTTATAAAACTATAGATTGTTTAGAATCGTTAACACGTATAAAAAACTTATCTCTAAATATAGGATATATGCTAACAGAATATAGTTATATTTTTAATAAAAATATTGACGGTTTAAAAATATAGTGTTGGAGAAATGTTCTGGAACATTGGTGGAAAGGAGTGATCGAGTTTAAAAAGGAAAAAAATATAAAAGAAGTATGTGATTTTTTCCTGTTAACAACGTTAAAAAATGTATGCGTATCAGGATACGTAAAAGACAGTCATGAAGATTTAGATATAATTGACGATGACAATGTAATTTTCTTTGAACATAGCGATCATTACTGTGAATATTTTGACTATAATAGTTACGCACTGTATCAAATAGAAAATTATAATTAAAAAATGTTTATTTTTTTGCATTTTTCATTTTACATTTTAATTCGTACAATATTATCTTAAATTTTACACTACTTTCCATTCTGTCTATATCTTTGCTTAATTGTTCTATAGTATAATTGTTTTTTCCGTAAGTATAATAATTCTCTCGTTCCATCTATAAATAAAATAAAATGAGAAGAGGTCGTAAAAAATATAAACGTTCTTATAGCAGGTTTTATCCGTATATAAAATCCAAACAACGCGGTGTGGGATTTTGGTCTAAAGCTGAACTTGTACAATAAATAAAGTGTTTAAACCATAAACAAAGATGAGAAGAAAAAGAACCGTACGATGTGTCAAAGTTTATTTACTAATAAATTATACAAAATCTGTTTTGTTTTTTTATTTATACATACAGGAACCTAACCTGTACAAATAGTGCTACAGCATGTATATTTGACGAGTTTTTTAAAAACTCTTACAAAAAATTGATAAATAACAATAGGCGATTTAAACACTTTGAAAATTCTGTTCACACGCATCTCACACGCTTATATACACACGGACTAATAAAAATCACTACCCCAATGTCGCGATAATTTTCTATAATCTTCGTCGCCGTTATCAACACTACCGTCTAATAATAAAAAAATGATTTTTATTGAGTATTGATTTTTTACTAAAATCATATCTCATCAACGTGTCCGATATTGTAGTGATATAAAATTTCTCCGAAAACACTTTGTTGATCAACGCTTTAACTTTTGCAACGCTTCGTCTTCCATCGCATTCAAACGATATCCAATAACGTTGCGTATCGTTCACTCTTAAAGTATGCAACGGAAGTACGCGAACGGTTTCAAAAAGATATCCGCATCTTTCTTGTTTAAAATTCTTCTCCCATTCGTCGGCTATTAATTGTATCACGCCGCCGTTGTCAACGTCTACATACTCTGCATGAATCACATCCAACATAATCTCATAACCGTCAGTTCCGTCTTTCTCCATTTTTAATTTTATTTCTACATAGTGTCTTATATAAGGTAAAAAGTTTAAAAATATTTTTTGATTTTTTAGATTACGGCCACGATGCTGTTTCGTCATCTTTTTCCTTAGACGAGTTAAAAAAAATATAATAAAAAATATCAATTCCGAAGAATATATTAACGCTTTAAAAAATGTAAATAATTTGCTATAAAAACACAATAAAATTTTTATATTTTAAGTTGGTCTGTAGTAGTCAGTAATGGTCGAGCTAATTGTCAAGTAATTTTTTAAGGGTTTTTAAAAACCCATACACATATACCTACTGTCGTGCTTTGTAAAAAAGAACAGGTTAGATTCCTGTTGGTGTATATAAAGCTTTTACATACACGTACATGTTTCATTCGGCGATCATATTCAGTTAGTCTAATTACAATTACAATTTTTTAAAAAGGATTCCTTAAATCCTTTCACACACACGTACAATATCGACTGCCGTCCTTTTTCAAAGTACAGGTTGAATTCCTGTAGATATATTGTGTTATTTTAAAATAATTTTTTTAAAAATATCTCCTATATAACCGTACCCGCTTATTTTTTATACGCTCTTCAATAAACTTCTCTTTTAAGTACATTCAATTTTTGCAAAAAGGGTTCTCACAAAACCCAACACATACACGCTGTCGTGCTTTTTTAAAAGAAAAGGTTAGATTCCTTTTTGTATGTAAATTTATAATCATTTTTAAAAAATTTTCACTATATAACACTCGCACACATTTTTTTTCACAGATTTTGTAAAAGCTTAAAGTGATCGGAGTTCTTGACCGAAATTCTTGACAACCCGAGGTTCTTTACAACCCAATTTTTTTTGTGCGTTCCGCGCACCCGCACACGCGTTCGCATACACACGCCGGCGCGTGCTCGCGAGAAGGTTCGACTCCTTTATGTGTATCCACGCGCGTGTGCTACCTCATCCCACGCACGTATCCAATTACTGCCTACGTCACGAGCGTAATACAAATGCCAACAAACCGGCGACGAGACCATGCACACTATTTTGGCCGCCATTTTGCATGCTAATCTGCTCTCAGCTCCCCCCGTCCGTAGAGCCCCGTTTTTGCTGATTCTGCTCATTTTTACAACATTATTACGCAATAATTACTATAGATTATTAGGCGTTTTGAAAAAAATATTCACACCCCCCAAATAAAAAGTGGGCCAAATAGCTAATACTACTGTGGAATGCAAAGTCGTCCGCCATTTTTTTATTGTCATGGACAGGACTGGACATTTCGTAAGTTATGCGCATGCGCAAGTTCAAATCGAGAGAAAACAGGTAACTAGCAACATCATGATTGGCTAAGACAACGATTTTGTTTTTATATGTATACGTCAGAAAAATAACGGCCATCTTGGCATTAATTTTATTTTTGGCATTGATATGAAAACATTTTTCAATTCGGGACATATTTAAATTATACATAATAATGTACACATTTCTGACCCTAAGGCTGTTGCAGATGCTTTTAACGATTATTTTGCAAATATTGACACAAATTTATCTAAGACCATACCTAAAAGTTCAACATCACCAATGGACTATTTGAATAATCCACTATGCAAAAGTTTTTTTTTCTTCCCTGCAACTGCAGGCGAAATTTAGACTTAAATTCTAGTAAAGCCACTGGTCCCTTTAGTATACTAACCAATATTTTGAAATTACTTAGTGTAATAGTGTCTAAACCTTGGATACTTTGTTTAATGCATCATTTTCAACTGGTATAGTGCCAAATAGTTTAAAATTAGCAAATATTCGAAAAATTCGTTAATAAAAGATTAATTAAATTCCTTGAAAAAGAGAAAGTCTTATTCAATAAACAATTTGGTTTTCGCGCTCAACATTCTACTGATCATGCTTTACTAAGTATAATTGATGAGATTTAACGAGCTATAGATGAACGTGATTATTCCTGTGGAATATTCTGAGATTTAAGCAAGGCATTTGATACAGCGAATATAATAATAATAATAATAATAGCTTAATTACAACGTGTTTACAAGCTTTAAAATGATTTACGTTCAATAGCAGAATAACCAAGGTACAACGTGGTTACAAGCATTAAAAAATTATTTACATCAATTGACTTATGTGTATTTAAAACTATTTATATATACAATTAGATATTTATATAAAAATTCTACTTATCTAATTTAAAATTGTACTCGTTAATAGCATGAACTAAAGGACTGTTTCTGAATCGTTCAGTATTACAAAAAAAGTTATATATTTTTTTACCATTTGTCCTGGTCTCTCTTCCTCTTATGTCATTCAATTTCTTTGGCAATAGTCCGTGAAGTCTATGCGATTGTTCTAGCATATCCTGAATTAAAGAGGCACATAAATTATTCCTGCGTTCCGCTAAAGTCAGCAGATTGCTCTGGATTAATAATAGTTCATAGTCACCATGACCTGGATAAATTATTCGGAGGGCTCTTTTTTGGATTCTTTCTATGTTTTTCTTTTCCATTTGTGTCAATCCACCGCTCCAAATTTGCGCTCCGTACTCCAGAACAGAACGAATTACTGTACAATAGAAAGCTAATAGGTCACCTTTTGATGCGCCATAACTCCTTAAAATATTCAATAGATAAAGACGCTTTGCGCCTTTTTTATAATGTACTCAGTGTTGGTACTCCATTTCAGGTCGTCGTCTAACCATAATCCTAACAGTTTATACGACTTTACACGGGATAGTTGATAGTCGCTAAGGTTAATTGGTGGTATTTCTGTTTTCTTTCTCCGAAAATCAATTAGCATTTCCTTACATTTTTTCCCATTCAGTTCCATTCTCTCATCTTTCGCAAATTGCACTACGCTACTTACATTTCGTTGGGTGTTACCAATTGAACTACCACTTGAGTGTTGAGTTATGTTTATGACTCCGGACAATGCATGTGGTGTCGTCAACGAACATTACTGTATCTTGATCTTCAGGTGCCTCACATATCTGTTCCTGTTCGTTAGGTATAGTAACTCGTGTAAGTTGGTTAATTTTAAGAATAAATGCTATTGGACCTAACTTGCTACCTCGCAAGTCGGATTGTTCACCTTGAAATGATGTAAATTGCGATCTGCCATGAAGATAGGACGCAAACCAACCTACCAACGCTGGCCGTACACCGATGTTAATAAAGGTCTCAAGAAGCTTGGTGTGATCTACTAAGTCAAATGCCTTTCGAAAATCAAGGAAGACAATTCTAATGACCTTTCCCGGGGTGTAGAAAGGTCATGCAATATTGCTCAAAAAATTAGAATATTATGGTATTAGGGGTATTGCTGGGAGCTGGTTTAGTTCGTATCTTAGTAATCGACAACGAACTGTTACTACTAATAATACTACGTCAGCTTCAGCGCCTATCTCATGTGGTGTTCCTCATGGATCAGTTCTTGTCCATTATTGTTTCTCCTTTATATAAATGATTTCCATCTTTGTTCAAAACTTTTTCAGTTTCATTTATTTGCTGATGATGCAAATTTGTTTTATAGAAACAAGAATATTGATTTATTAGAAGAAAATATAAATAGAGAATTAGTAAATATACATGACTGGTTATGTCCAAATGAACTGTCACTTAATATAGAAAAATCTAATTTTGTCCTATTTCACCCTCCTCAAAAGAGAATTAATTCAAGTTTTTAATAACTTGCAAAGCTGAGTACAAAAATATTGAATCTCTGAGTTGTTTTAAAAGAAATATGAAAAAATATTTCCTACAAGCTGTACCTAATAAATGATGTATTAAATTTTAAAAATTTAATTTGTAATGTAAATATAATATAATTCTCGTAAGTTCTAATAGGTAGAGTAATCCATAAAAATTGTTGTATATTTGTATAATAATATATAATATATAAAGATTTATACAGCGCTTAAATTATATAAAATATTCCAAAGCGCTTTACAACAATGAAGTTCTACTATATACAAGCAGCTAAAATATTAAGAATTAAGGTATAAGTGTCTATAAATCTAAAAGTTAGAATCGAAAGCTTTCTTAAAAAGGAAAGTCTTTAATTGAGATTTAAAACAGTCAATTGTTTTACTATTTCTAATACCATAAGGTAGCATGTTCCAAATTGACGGAGCTGCATGCACAAATGCTCGATCACCAAGAGTCTTGGCTCTAGTTTTTGGGATAAAAAGTAGTCCCTGATCATCAGATCTCAGTTGGTAACAGCAGTTCGGTTTTTCTAACAACAGTTCCATAATGTAGCCTGGCGCCATCCCATGGAGAGCTTTATATACCAGGAGTGCAATTTTAAAATCAACACGAAACTTAACAGGCAGCCAGTGAAGGTGCATCAGGACAGGGGTAATATGAGCGCATCTTGGTATAAGACACGTCACTCTAGCAGCAGCATTGAGAACTCGTTGAAGACGCTGAAGTTGGTATTGGGGAATGCCGACCAGGAGAGAATTGCAGTAGTCCAAGTGTGACGTCACAAAGGCATGTACGAGCGTTTTAGTTGATTCGATGGAGAGGAACTTCCTTATTTGTCGAATGTTGTACAAGCCCCTAAATGCTTTGCTGCAAACCTTGCCCACATGGACATTCATAGACATATGTTCGTCAAACCACGAACCTAAATTTCGGACTTCTTGTACAGGTTTTATATCAGCATCACCAACTTCAATCGAGTCGATTGTAACCTTAGACAGCTGCTGGCGAGTTCCAATTATCAAGAATTCCGTTTTAGTGTCATTAAACATTAATTTATGTGAAACTAACCAAGCACGAACTTCGACGATGCAATTATTAATAGTTTGAATAGCTTGATCTTGGACAACGGGTGACTCAGGACGGAAAGATAAATAAAGTTGAGTGTCATCTGCATACCCATGGGAAGAAGGTAGATGCCTGTTAATAATCTGGTACAGTTGAGACACGTATAATAGGAAAAGGACCGGTCCAAGACAGCTTCCTTGTGGAACTCCACAGTTCAGCGGAAAATTGGCGGAAAACTTTTGCTTAATATTAATACGCTGCTTTCTACAGGAGAGAAACGACTTAATCCACTTTAAGGCATTTCCGATCACACCAAATTCTAACTTCAATATATCCGTCAGAATTTCATGATCAATGGTGTCAAAGGCGGCACTCAAATCCAAGAGCACTAAAAGAGTTACTTTCTGTTGGTCCATGTTCATATGATATCATTGTGGACTCTTAGGAGAGCCGTTTCGGTAGAGTGGAATTGACGATATGACGATTGGTTGTTAGGAAGAGGAGCATTATCAGCACAATGCTCAAATAACTGGCTAACAACTGCTTTTTCCGTAGCTTTAGAAACGAATGACAGGTTACTGACGGGCCTGAAGTTCTCAAAGACTAGATCAAGACCGTATTTTTTTAGAATTGGAATAAGAATGGCAACTTTCCATGCTTCTGGGACGTGACCTTCACTTAACGACAAGTTGATCATTTTCATAATGACAGGTGTTAACTCACTGGCACATAATTTCAGCAACCATGTTGGAATAGGATCAAGGTTACATGTTGCATTCGACGACTTCATGATTATGTTATGGACTTCTTCTTCTGACAGGAGCTTAAATGAATCTAATTTGATATCAGGTAAACGATAATCTACTAATGGTGGGTCTACTACAACGTTTTCAATGTCATTTCTAATTAGCTCAATCTTTCGACAGAAATATTTTCCGAACTCATCAGCCAGTTTACGTGAATCATCATGTGGAGGCAAGGAGTTTTCTTGAGGTGTGTTGCAAAGTGAAGACACAACCTTAAAAAGTTTTCTTGAGTCTCCCGAACATTGATCGATAAGATCAGAATAGTATTTGTGTCTAGCATTTTTCAAACTGGCAGCATACTTGTTACGCGCTTGGCGATAAGCGTCTTTATCATTTTGGCAATTTGATCGTAGCATTACTTTCTCCAGTTTTCTGCGTTTGGCCTTAATACGTTTAAGTTCTTCACTGAACCATGGCACTCTTGGTCTGACAACCACTACCTTTCTTTGTAAAGGGGCATGTTTCTCCAAAATATGTGATAGCGTATTATCATAATGTTTCACCAGATCATCTAGATTGGAGCATGGGTCATTACACAGTTTGGAATCAGTGATGTCAGCTTTGAAGGCCTGAAGATTCAAATGATTTGTCTTACGAAACTGAATTTCCTTTGTCACAAAATTCGGGCGAGGAAAAGAGAGGTTGCATTCAACAAAACAATGATCTGACAAAAGAAAGTAGTCTTGACTAGGTGGATATTAATGTCATTGGACGATCTCGAAATTAGAAGATCCAGGGTATGCCCAGACGAGTGAGTTGGTACAGTAACATGTTGTAATAAGCCAAAAGTTTCCAATAAATCAGTAAATGTTTTCGCGTCAGTATCAGACGGATCATCGAGATGAAAATTAAAGTCACCGGAGATTACTAATACTTCTGTACACATAACAATGCTCTCAAGTAAGTTGGAGAATTCTTCGAAGAAAACGCCTGAAGAAACAGGGTGAGTTTGTGAATAAGGTGGACGATAGACTGCTAATGTTTTAATCGTACGGTTGAGTAAAGTCAAGTTCCATTCAGAGTATTCAAAAGATCGTTTTTCACCTCCGTCAATTAAAGTAACTTTAAAATTGGTATTAAACATAATACCAGTGCCTCCACCCATTCTGTTAGATTGTCTAGGAAGGTTTTTAAAAGAGTAACCAGGGGGAGAAAGCTCGGCTATGCTAACAGTGTCAACGTCTTTTAACCAGGTCTCTGTCACAATACACACATCAATATTGTTACTCAAAACATGATCAACGATTTCGGCTGTTTTGTTTTTAAGAGATCTCGCATTTACATTGGCGAAACGTAGGAATTTTGTATGAGAATCTGAATTTAAGTTAGTTCTATGTACAGACACGCAGACACAGTTTGAAGGGTTATGAGTACGAGCACGGCGACAACGACCATTACGCGCTATCAGTACTCAGTATCCTGTTGTTTGTACTGACATCAATGGAGGGGGGTATGGAAAAGGTTGGGATGTGGGATGGTATATTGGGGACCGAAATGGAGGGAAATAATAGGGATTCACAGGAAAAGGGGAGTAATGAAAACTGGGTGAAGAGACAGCTTTGTCCATTATCTTATAGGAGGGTCGTTGGATGTTATTATAAAATTGAGGTTTCTGATGTAGGAAGTCACAATTATTGCCTTTTTTACAGAATTTTCTTTTCCTCAGGAATGGACACGGGGTTAAATGTTTTGGGCGTTTAGGTGTCGCTCGATTAAAACGTCCAGTACCTAATCGAGATGTGCTGGTATTAAATTCACCCGTTGTTGACTTAGTTTTACTGGCTTTATTTAGATTAGTAGCTTCAGTTAGTGTGCAGCTTTTTACGAGATCGGTGTTCGAGACGCTAGGT
Source organism: Trachythela sp. YZ-2020 (assembly GCA_016169945.1). Classification (NCBI taxonomy): domain Eukaryota; kingdom Metazoa; phylum Cnidaria; class Anthozoa; order Malacalcyonacea; family Clavulariidae; genus Trachythela; species Trachythela sp. YZ-2020. The sequence continues at coordinate 914,340 of JADLSH010000395.1, forward strand.
TGATCCTTAACAATAAGAACTGACTCATTATGTATATCAGTTTCATTATGGAATATATTTATAATGTCTTCAGTTGACTGATTTAAGTCGGAGTTTAGAACGCTAGGCCGGTCACTTGCTATATTCCTAAACTCGTCGTAGATATTAAATTCATTGAATGAAGTTGGTCCAATGGTATGGGAGGTGTATATGTTAGGGTCAATTAGCGGATCCTTATCAGTAGTTGTAGGGTCATTAAAGGTGGTAATTTTCATACTATTAGTAGGACTGTTGGTCATAGGATTGATATTCATTACTTTGAATGTTGAATTCCCAAGGGACAGCAAGCTTGACGCAAGGAGCAAATTTGCTTCGCTAAGTCTACATATCTCGCTGTCTTGCTTGCGAATAACAGACTCAAAGTCTTTTTGTTTAGATCGCATAGAGTTAATTTCAGTTATTAGATCACTTGTAATGTCCACTAGGGTAGCAATATCTGCTTTCAAGCCATCAAACTGCGATACAGATGGTTCAGTCAGCTCATTAACACTACTACAAACCTCTTTCGTTGATGCTTCGCATGAGGATTTACATCTTTCGGGTCCTGATTTATCAAGCTTTCGAACTTCAACTTTAGATTCTCTTCAGCATCATCACTCTGTATAACCAGCTTTTTCGAACGAGGACCGCGCCATTTAATCATGTATTCCCCTTCTCCTTCGCTTTTGAAAACTTTAACGTCGCCTCCAGGGGATTTCCACTTGCCTTTCAAGTTTAATGCTTCTAGAACAAACCTTTCTAATTCCTCAAAGGTTTTAAGCCATAAATATGTTCCACTGTCGTAAGATAGACCGTTAAGATAATTCATAGTTGGTTAAAAACGAAGATTTTATTAAAAATATAAAAATATAGCGGAGCGAGAAACACACGTCCACAGGTCACGCTGGAAAATTTAATTTGTATCGTTGTTTCATTTCATCGTGGGAAACTTTCAACTGATTATTGTTAATTTTAAATGTACAATTATCTAGGGGCCTAAAATAAAAAGCCAATATGGTTTCTAGTAGGCTCCTAGCCCTTAGTATTGATTTATGTAATATTGACTGTCATCTAAATTGAAAAACACATATTGAATACATAGTTAAGAAAATAAAGAGGAGTATAGGAATCTTATCAAAACTTCATTATTATGTTGACGTAATGATTCTCATCGGTCTTTATTATACTTTCATTTATCCATTTCTTTTATATGGTGTGATTGCATGGGGTTCTAAGTAGTATTATACAGGCCGATCGACCCGGATTTTTGGGGGTGTGCGGGAGTGTGCGGGGGTGTGCGGGAGTATGCGGGGGTGTGCGGGGGTGTGCGGGGGTGTGTGGGGGTGTGCGGGAGTGTGCGAGAGTGTGCGGGAGTGTGCGACATCATTAACATATACATAATTAATTATGTATTGACGTCACAATAGCGTCACGTTACCAAGTCGCGTTACCATACGTCACCTTAAGTTACGTTACCATCTGGCGGCGGCGGGGGTGTGCGGGAGTGTGCGGGAGTGTGCGGGAGTGTGCAACATCATTAACATATACATAATTAATTATGTATTGACGTCACAATAGCGTCACGTTACCAAGTCGCGTTACCATACGTCACCTTAAGTTACGTTACCATCTGGCGGCGGCGGGGGTGTGCGGGGGTGTGCGGGAGTGTGCGTGAGTGTGCAAGAGTGTGCGGGAGTGTGCGGGAGTCTGCAACATCATTAACATAAACATAATTAATTATGTATTGACGTCACAATAGCGTCACGTTACCAAGTCGCGTTACCATACCTCACCTTAGGTTACGTTACCATCTGGCGGCGGAAGTGTGCGAGAGTGTGCGGGAGTGTGCAACATCATTAACATAAACATAATTAATTATGTATTGACGTCACAATAGCGTCACGTTACCAAGTCGCGTTACCATACGTCACCTTAGGTTACGTTACCATCTGGCGGCGGAAGTAATTAGTATGCAAAATCTATGACGTCGAGTATTTTGTGAATGATTTACCATAAAAAAAAAGTAATTAAATTAAATATTGGCACAATTATTCATTACCTTAAAATGTCGAGTTAGTAAAGGTGTTAGCCGGAAATTTCATACTTAAATATGATTCTGATGTTTAGTAAATCGTTAAGCCATCCTGGCTGAGTTGGTTAAGGCGTTAGATTTAAGATCTAGTGTGTGTTTACACGTCGGGGGTTCGAATCCCTCTCCGGGCAAAATATTTTTTCCTCTTTTATGTCACAGTCCGCTTCGACATATTCTCGTATCTAATATCACCTTATACGAAACGGCTTAGATAACTAATATAGCGACGCTTAACCTAGTATTACCTTATGCGAAATAATAACAAGTAGAAATATAGCTTTCTAAAACGAGACATGTCTTATAGTCTAAGAGAGGTCTAAGGTCTTATAGAGAAATACAAATATATGTTACGAAGTGATTGTTAAAGGGATTTAAACCTTACCGAGTTTCAAGCGTTTTAGATGTAGCAGTGATTTTTAAGCGAGATACAAACATTGTATGTAAACACAATTATATGCGGTTTGTAAGTCATTTGCAAATCGTTAACAGCGATTTGAATAAATTTAGAATATATCATTACAGGACGGGGAAATATTATTATAATAATTTTAGGACTTAAGTAAAAAGCCTATGGACATCAAGCAAGTAACAATGCTTACCATTCCCACATTTAGTATCCTTATGGTTATTTCTGGACATTGCTAACCTTATTAATAATTAATGTCAATTAAATATAAAGATCAATGAAAATATCCAAAATGAAAGTCACCACAGTTTATGCCAACAGATCACTTCATTGTGTTTTTCTTGATATTTGTTGCAAATATGTCAATATTTGCTGTTGCTGTTGCATCATCGACATATTCTGCTGCTGTCGGGCATGATCTTGTTGCTGTTGCACTAACAACTGCACAAGGGTTGCCTGGAATTGCTATTGCTGCTCCACATGCTTTTTTGCTTCAATTTCAGCTTTTCTTAAATTAAATCATATTCTTGCTTGGTTCTTTCCTTCAGAAATTCCACAGCCTCGTTCCCACTTCTTCTTTTCTTAATGGCAACTTTTTCTGCAGTATTTTCACTCTTTCTCTTCTGTGTATTTCCCAAGGTTTCCATGGCCAAATTTTGGACTTCTTCACCTTGGCTTATCTTCATCATCTTTCTTTTTTTTGGAAATGTTTATTGGTACTGTGGACTCCATCTTTTCCAATATCTCTTCCAATAACTCCGATTTTTCATCCAAGTCCGGGTCAATACCTGATGCACTTAATTCTTCCCGATCCTTCTTTTTAAACCACTTCAACAGTTTATTAAGTTTATCCCTCAAATAACGCTGATTAACACGAAATTTGGGGAATTCAAGAGCATTCAGCCTGTCTGCAATGTTGTCACATACTTGGCCTCGTTCAACGCTCCCCTTTTTGTAATTAAACAAGTCACTCACAAGGACTTCTCTGAGAAACAGCATATCATGCTCTTCAGACCAGGCTTGACTATAAAAGGAAACAGAAGGAGTTAAACAATCTTACAATTGAGTGATTCAAGTACATTTAATATTACATCGCATGTATATTGGGTGAACTTTCATATTTTAATCAATAATTCACATTAGTGTAAGGGACTAAATCAGTACACAGATCTTAACTATCCAATACAGAATTTAACCATTCTGCATTCATGTGTTTGGTCTTGCACAAGAAGAAAATATTCAAATTTAACCTCGACAAGTTGATACAAATATAGAGTAATGAAAACAAAGTACATTTCAAATTACAAACAGACAGGGAGGGAAATAAATAGTAAATATACAGTGTCCCAAAAAAGTACACCTTTAGACATTAGCCTATTATAGTTAAGCACAAGATTTTATGCTCCTCTATAATTTAAAAACTCAATTTAATTGTGTTTACGCACCCGTGATTCACCATAGTACTCAGACATTAAAACTACAGAGTTATAAGAAAGTAGACCTTTAGAAATTAACCTTATTTGAATGCATGAGCACTATGCTGAACCCACGGGTGCGTAAACACAATTGAATTGATATTTTAATTACAAGCAGGAGCATAAAATCTTGTGCTTAACAACCATAGGTTAATAAATAAATACCTTGCAGTGGTTGCTGAGTTAACTTCGTGAGATGCCATGCATGTAAAAATGCGTTGAAAAAATTGGAAAATTTTGAAGTCAATTCTACGTAATGGCGACGACGAGAAATCATACAAAATCAAGTCGTCGTAGCGATGACGACAACGCAAGTTCAATAAACAATATGCAAACTCAGCAAAAACAGTAATTTTACTTCCGGGTCAGTCGTCGTCGTCGCGATAACGGAGCTTGCTTAAGGTCGCTATTATTTTATTCCCGAGCCGGCGCGAAGCGCCGTGCGAGGGTACTAATTCCGCTCGGATATTTACACCCGGGTATGTGAAAACATAGCGGAATCCAAAGTCGTCCGCCGCGATGCCATGGACGGTTCAGGGTTTTCTACGTTATACGCAAGCGCGAGTCAGGTCGAGAGAAACATACGGATAAACATTTAAAGATTTACGGATAAATATTTTTTTAATATATGCATCAAAAATGATTTTTAATACTCGGGCTATTGGAAAAACATACCGATGAATAGAGTCTGCAAAAGAAGATAAACGAGAAACAGTCGAATGGCTGAAAAAAGCACACTTTTGAAGTGTTTTAAACGGGTAAGTGTCTATTTTGCATATTTTAGTTTGTGGATTTGCAAAAGCGTATGTCACTCTGTGAGGTTATTAATATAATATCGATTAAACCTAAAAGGTATTTTAGCAAGTTTAAATTTGAATTTTGAGGAAACAACGTAATGTCAGAAACTATTTTAAAGATAAATTTAAAAAATTATACTGTCAAAAAACAGTTGAAGTTTTCCGAAAATATTTGACGTTTTTATGAAATGTCTAAGGTTAAATTTTACAGCAAACCAAAGCTAAAAGAGTACGTAATAACATATCTACTTTATATAGTGGGGCAATTCATAAGTTTATAGCTAAAAGTACAAATATTATATTACTATTTTATCATTTTGTACCAAAAGTAAAAAATTGCGTGTTGCTATGGTTACAAATTACAATGATTGACGGAATACTTCATGTTACAATAAATTTTGGGAAGTATGTTCCTGAGTTCGAATAGGCGAGGGGATTCTGCATGAGTGTATTTCTAGTAACTTTCACGAAATAATCTAAATTTCCCGTGCAATTACTGAAGCATTGGTGGTTTAGTGGTAGAATTCTCGCCTGCCACGCGGGAAGGCCCGGGTTCGATTCCCGGCCAATGCATTACGTTTTAGATTACTTTTGCCTTTTTTTTTCTTAACTGTTTTGTTAATACAATCAGTCGATACTGCCAAAATGTGTCAATATTCTTCGTTAAAAATAAAAAATTAGTCGAAAATTATCAATATCATGCATATAATTTCACTTTTCAGTATATATTTTTTAAATTGCATCACAGTAGTAGTCCAGGACCTGTATATGAGTTTGTATGCATTTCATTTAGGACAGATAATCTCAACTGTTTTAGGGCAAGTTGACCATGGCGGTCAACATGGTAACGCTGCCCGAACCCCAATCCGGGGCGAAACATCCGAAACGGACCACACCCAAAAACGACGCTTTCACCATGGTGCTATCTACCAAACCATAAAAGCTTTGGCTATTCTGAGGTGCTTATATGGTTCAGAGATAGTGCTTTTATGAAGTCATTTGTAAATGTAAGTATAACTAGCACTGATATTTCAATGACCTCTAAATACTCATGGTCAAACGTCAATTTGTGGCTTACAACTTCAGATAAACAGCATTGGACCTACATTACCTTTTTCCCTAAATCTTTTTGATAGAAACATAATTGGTACTTATTTAAGTATATTACCACTGTTTTGGTGTAAAATAGTAAATATTTTGTGACCGAAATAATAATTTGAAATGTACCTACCTCCTGCAAATGGACGTATTTGGCCAAATTCGCCACTTTACTCCGCTGTTTATCACCGATACTCGTTGAAATCCTTCCAAATATGTAAGTCAGTTCAGACATAATGGTATCAAGCACATTTTAAACAAGTTTTAACTAGGTTTCAAGTAGATCCTAGCTGTTTAACCATCGACAAGGTAAAACCTCAACTTTGTCCAAATTCGGCGCCATTGTGTCATCCCGTGTCGGTTGTCAACAATTCGGCCTCGTTATTCTTCCATTCAAGCCATTTCGATTACACTATAGTAACAAATTTAACCCTTTATTATGGGTATGAAGATAAAAATATGAATAAAAGATACGAAATGCAGCATTTTACCTCCCTGTAAAATGTTGCTTACGAGTCTTTCAAAACATTCCGTACAAATCTCGCGTGGTCAAAGTGACAGGCCGTGACAGGGGGGGTGATGTTTTTCACGAAGATAGAAGAAGGCTGCGTGTGACAACAGGGGTCCCAAGCTGACTTAATTAACTTTAGTTGAATATAGACTAAAAACTGAACTATTAGTGCAAGCTAACTCTAAAATACATCCTAAACTATACTGTTATTTACTGAATACTACTTTTTTAAACTAATAACATTTTTTCTACATTTTTTGTCCAAATATATTATATAAAGTTCATATTTTAACGTCAAGTATAAACTGCAACTCTGACTTGTATTTTTAGAATGTTACTAATATTATATTAATGAAAATAACTACAGGCATATATTATCAAACATTTATATTATTGGTTAGTAGTGTTGAACTTTTTCTTGTTTATACTTTTACAAAACTGAGGACAGAAATGTAGAAAAAATATGTTATTAGTTTAAAAAAGTAGTATTCAGTAAATAACAGTATAGTTTAGGGCATTTTAGAGTTAGCTTTCACTAATAGTTCAGTTTTTAGTCTATATTCAACTAAAGTTAATTAAGTCAGCTTGGGTTCCCTGTTGCCACACGCAAGCCTTCTTCTATCTTCGTGAAAAACATACCCCCCCCCCTGTCACGGCCTGTCACTTTGCCCACGTGAGATTTGTACGGAATGTTTTGAAAGACTCGTAAGCAACATTTTACAGGGAGGTAAAATGCTGCATTTCGTATCTTTTAATCATATTTTTATCTTCATACCCATAATAAAGGGTTAAATTTGTTACTAGTGCAATCGAAATGGCTTGGATGGAAGAATAACGAGGCGGAATTGTTGACAACCGACACGGGATGACACAACGGCGCCGAATTTGGACAAAGTTGAGGTTTTACCTTGTCGATGGTTAAACAGCTAAGATATACTTGAAACCTAGTTAAAACTTGTTTAAAATGTGCTTGATACCATTATGTCTGAACTGACTTACATATTTGGAAGGATTTCAACGAGTATCGGTGATAAACAGCGGAGTAAAGTGGCGAATTTGGCCAAATATGTCCATTTGCAGGAGGTAGGTACATTTCAAATTATTATTTCGGTCACAAAATATTTACTATTTTACACCAAAACAGTGGTAATATACTTAAATAAGTACCAATTATGTTTGTATCAAAAAGATTTAGGAAAAAAGGTAATGTAGGTCCACTGCTGTTTATCTGAAGTTGTAAGCCACAAATTGACGTTTGACCATGAGTATTGTATGGTCATTTTCTTGTGAAATATCAGTGCTGGCATTTCACACTTACCAATGAGCCCCCCTAAAAGCACTATCTCTGAACCATATTAGCACCTCAGAATAGCCAAAGCTTTTATGGTTTGGTAGATAGGACCATGACGAAAGCGTCGTTTTTGGGTGTGGTCCGTTTCGGACGTTTCGCCACGGATTGGGGTTCGGGCAGCGTTACCATGTTGACCGTCATGGTCAACTTGCCCTAAAACAGTTGAGATTATCTGTCCTAAATGAAATGCATACAAACTCATATACAGGTCCTAGACTATAGTTCAGTATACCTGCGAGCAGGCATAAAGAAGCGTTGTGATGAATCAGCGAAACTGAAGACCAGGGCGCTTATATATAAGCGCCCTGCTGAAGACTACGCGTAACGGAACGATATGTGCGGAACAGTGGACCACGGAGTATTTTAAGGTGCCATGGTAACCAATTTGTGCAGTGATAAATGCGATTAGTGCTGTTTATTTACAAAATTTTTCTTCAATATTTAAAAGTATTTGTAAAAGGATCACCCCCACTCATCAGAAATTCAAATTATGTGAAGCAAATAGCCATATATACAAATACGACAATAAATGAAAAGGACTCTTTTCCAATCCGATCCTGGACCTGCAGGATTCCTGGTGTATCGTTAAACTTACCATATTCTCATAAGGAAAACTAAGTAAAATAATACGCCAAAGATAAATATTTTTTTTTGTTTTGCTTAGCATCTCCTTCTTGGACCTGTTCATAATTCGTTTTGCATCATGTTCAATGAATTGTATTTCCAGCTGGGTTAATTGCACAATATTGGACAGAATTATTTGTTACTTTTGTTGTTGATTTCCGTTGCGGAAAACGCTCCATGAGGGATACTCCCGTGCATGTTTTGTAATGCTGGACACCTTTGTTTTATCTGAATAGAAAGACACTTTGAGGAAAACTTCGGGGGCGGGGTTGGACTTATGCCGTCGCCATTAAACATGTCTTAACACTTCACCTTCATATTTTAGGTGAAGGGTCATCCAGTGCAGTAAATCCAGGTATGTTACACTTGTTATATAACTCGTTAGAATGTTCCATTCGTCACAATACTGGAAAGCTCTCAAACTTTGCATTTAAAATTACTTCATGGTTCGTACGATGTTTTATCATTCACTCCTTGTGAAGGATCGCCAACTCATTTGTTCCTTAAGCCGGACGCACACGCTACAATTTCAGACTGCCAATTTATGGTTTCGATTAGAGTTGTGCAAATCCGATCCGATCGAATTTCGTTCGGATTCGGAGGGTAAATAAAAATTTCGGATAGGACCGGATTAGAAAACTTGTCCCACCAGTCGGATCGGACTAGGAAACCTGCATGACAGTTGGATCCTATCGGATTTCGATTGACAAACGTGAATTTCTGTGAAGCGTTTCACTACAACTGGGTTCTAATTCCTATTGGCAGTATTGCAATTTTCAAGCATTTTTAAATGCGAGTATGCGACACCTAGTACGGCAACATATTATTATGCACGCGCGAGAAATAGATTTATAAAAGTTTCGTTAAGGTAACCAAGTTAGGAAACCTTATATATTATTTCGATTCGGATTTTTTCGTATCGGATCGGTATGCTGTTTTAGTGTCGGATCGGATTGGACTCGATTCAAATTTTTCGGATCGGATTGATTCGGATTGTAATCATCAATTGTCGGATTCGAACTGTCCAATCCGATCCAATGCACACCTCTAGTTTCGATGCATGATATTTAACAAAGGAAGAGCGAAATGCAGAAGAGCGAAAAATGAGCACACACTCAGATCATGCCACTGAGAGTTTCTCGTTTTAACATGCATCTAAACCATATGTCGGCCGACTAAAATCGTACCGTTTGCGCCCGGTTTTATGTGATCCTACCTAACTCCTGAATAAATATCGTACGCACTCACCAACCATGAAGTAACCTATATTTCCCAAGGGTCGGGACAGGCGAAAGAGATAACAAGTTAACATCTGCAGTCGAACCTGGCCGCTTAATATAGGGTGGTCGCTTAATCAGGTTCACTAAGAATAGACTCTGGGCGTGGCCAAGTTATCATTCTATTCAATTAGAGTTAATAAGGAGGCACTTTTTTGGGGAAATGGGCGAGTATTTTTCAGTTATCTCGACAATAATGACTTCACAAAATGCAACTGCTTCGAAATGATCTATTTGTCTATCGTATAATTAACAAAAGCAAAGCTGACATAAGCAAAGTGAAAAAATAATTAGTTTGCAATGATTACAACTATATTAATTAAAGACTATCATTATTGAACTTGAAAAGCTTCTAGAGCGAGCTGTTCCTTTTTTATTTTATTCATCTGCGTGCGAGCAGTATCATCAATGCGATTCATCGTCATCCGCGGACTCGATAGATTTGAAGGAAAATGGCACGAACAAATAACCGTTCCCGTCGTAGAACTTGTTCATAAATTCCACCCTAAAGACAAACAAAATGAATTCGTATACGTGGTTCCATGCAGTGTAGGTATAGTTACACGATATGCTGCGGGTTTGTAAGATCAAACTACCTAAAAAATATATCAAGAACTTCGACGTTTCGAGCGAATGCCTTTCGTTTGGAAGTTACTATAGCGAACTAACATATTTCGTACATTGTAATAGAAAGTGCCAAACAAGTCATACGAACTACATACAATGTCAATAATACTCATAAAAATTATTACATCGAAAATAGGAGAAAGTTGAAATAAACGTTCATCAGGATTGAATGCAAAACACTGCCCACAGTACATAGAATTCTCGACAAATATTCCAAGCAAATATTACTTATTTTCTCAATTGTTTGTCCAATTTCCCTGCAAATAACTGGGGCGAAAAACACGACGGCTACAAATAACCAGTGTATGCAAATTAATACTTTACTGAGCATGCACACTTTTAAAAACAATTCTCAGCTGCAAGATATCGATTTGCTCATGCGCCTTTGATTTGCTCCATGAGCAATATCGATTCGCTCATTCACTAACTTCCAGACGAAGGGCTCGGAACGTCGAAGTTCTTGCTGTATTTTTCAGGCAGATTTATCCTAACGACCCGAAGCTCGTGCGCCTTTGGCCCTTTATGTATTGGCCGTAAATATGGCTCGATTTGCAGAGCTGTCTGGAAACGATTTATCGTGTTCGCTTGACCAAAATATCGAATATAGAAAAACGACAAAAGCTGTCTAAAGTAAGACACGTTACGGGCATCTAAAGTTGATCAGCTTCAGCTGACGCTGGGAAGGTTTGTATTGTACTTTGTACTGGCTCTCTAATACTTGAACTTGTGCATTTTAATGAGAGTGAAATAGTGAATAATATTGTAAGGACATATCTGGAGGAAATTGTTATGAATGAAAATATATGTAAAAGGAGAAACATCTTATCATGAACCGTTGTCACAGAATAGGAAATGACCAGAAAGGCCACTCAGCAGTGCAACGTGACACCCTATTTTTATGCAGTTATCTGGCCAGAATAATGGCGGACCAGCCAGTTCAGCGTGTTTATTGGTCAGAAAATGCAATTGACTGGCTACAATAATGGTAATGAACATGCGTAATGCGTCATGCGCAGCGTCAAAAACTTCAAAGGTTCGGCCTCAAGTGGCCCTTCTAGTCATTTCCTATTCTATGCCGTTGTTTTAACAAAACAAATGCATGCTTCTCAAATGTTATGTTATGTAATAATATAGATGAAAAAATTACTCAATTCTGATTGGCTAAGAGCAGTGCAATTATTTTTGAAATTGCACACTGCAAATTAACAAAACAAGATCAGAGCCTGGAAACGAGGCAAGAAAACTCAACATGGCGGCGGATATTAGCAATGTAAATTTTCACTTTTTGACGACTTTTTCTACACTTTCAATGGAAAATCGTACGTGAATACAACAATTTAAGTTCAAGGAGCACATAGGCTGAAAAAGTTTGCTAACAAGCAACGAAAACAATGCTTAAACGGCGTAGGTGAGTGCACAAGTGTTATCAAAGCGTGTAATTTTTTCATGTATATTATTAATAAGTAATAGTATGGGTTCTCGTGAAATTTGGAAAAACAAACACTCGTGAGATTTCAAAGACGTCAAATTGCACTCGTCCTTCGGACTCGTGCAATTTTGATCGTCTTTGAAAAACTCACTCGTGCATGTTTTTTCCAAATTCCACTCGAAACCATACTATTACCTATACTTACGTTATGTTACGTTACGTTATGGTGAAAAATTTGGAATTTTCTGAAGGAATACATCACAACCAGACACAACAAACGTTTCAAAACTTATTGAGAAATATTTGCACGCATCTTTTAATTAAAGCAAGAAAATACCAGGTGACTGTTGTTTTGCAACATTTGTACGGAATCTGTATATATTTTCACGAAAAGTTATTAAATTGCACCTTAAATTTTATGTTACAGAGCAATGTGATCATGCAGATGCCATGAAGTTATGTTATGTTAAATAAATCAACAAATATACAACTAGAGGGCACTCAGAGATTGCATAACTTCGCCAGGAAATTGAGGCAAGTATTCTTGCATAAATTAACAAACAAACAAAGAAACAAACAAAGATGTAATTAAGACATGCACATGTATATCAACTTAACTTACCAATGAAGACGGAGTGCGTGAAGAAATGCCGACAATCCCTCCATGACGAGGAGAATAGCAACAGTCATCACTAAGAAAAATGAATTACAAACAAATATTGGCATTGCAGAATTTATAAATATATATTCGCTTTGCAGCAACAATTTAGTTCAATCTGTAAAGACTCACAGCTTAAAATGCCTATACAGCCTAATTTTTTATTTGATATTTTAATACTCGGGCTATTGGAAAAACATACCGATGAATAGAGTCTGCAAAAGAAGATAAACGAGAAACAGTCGAATGGCTGAAAAAAGCACACTTTTGAAGTGTTTTAAACGGGTAAGTGTCTATTTTGCATATTTTAGTTTGTGGATTTGCAAAAGCGTATGTCACTCTGTGAGGTTATTAATATAATATCGATTAAACCTAAAAGGTATTTTAGCAAGTTTAAATTTGAATTTTGAGGAAACAACGTAATGTCAGAAACTATTTTAAAGATAAATTTAAAAAATTATACTGTCAAAAAACAGTTAAATTTTACAGCAAACCAAAGCTAAAAGAGTACGTAATAACATATCTACTTTATATAGTGGGGCAATTCATAAGTTTATAGCTAAAAGTACAAATATTATATTACTATTTTATCATTTTGTACCAAAAGTAAAAAATTGCGTGTTGCTATGGTTACAAATTACAATGATTGACGGAATACTTCATGTTACAATAAATTTTGGGAAGTATGTTCCTGAGTTCGAATAGGCGAGGGGATTCTGCATGAGTGTATTTCTAGTAACTTTCACGAAATAATCTAAATTTCCCGTGCAATTACTGAAGCATTGGTGGTTTAGTGGTAGAATTCTCGCCTGCCACGCGGGAAGGCCCGGGTTCGATTCCCGGCCAATGCATTACGTTTTAGATTACTTTTGCCTTTTTTTTCTTAACTGTTTTGTTAATACAATCAGTCGATGCTGCCAAAATGTGTCAATATTCTTCGTTAAAAATAAAAAATTAGTCGAAAATTATCAAGATCATGCATATAATTTCACTTTTCAGTATATATTTTTTAAAATTGCATCACAGTAGTAGTCCAGGACCTGTATATGAGTTTGTATGCATTTCATTTAGGACAGATAATCTCAACTGTTTTAGGGCAAGTTGACCATGGCGGTCAACATGGTAACGCTGCCCGAACCCCAATCCGGGGCGAAACATCCGAAACGGACCACACCCAAAAACGACGCTTTCACCATGGTGCTATCTACCAAACCATAAAAGCTTTGGCTATTCTGAGGTGCTTATATGGTTCAGAGATAGTGCTTTTATGGGGGGTCATTGGTAAATGTGAAATGCCTAGCACTGATATTTCACAAGAAAATGACCATACAATACTCATGGTCAAACGTCAATTTGTGGCTTACAACTTCAGATAAACAGCATTGGACCTACATTACCTTTTTCCCTAAATCTTTTTGATAGAAACATAATTGGTACTTATTTAAGTATATTACCACTGTTTTGGTGTGAAATAGTAAATATTTTGTGACCGAAATAATAATTTGAAATGTACCTACCTCCTGCAAATGGACGTATTTGGCCAAATTCGCCACTTTACTCCGCTGTTTATCACCGATACTCGTTGAAATCCTTCCAAATATGTAAGTCAGTTCAGACATAATGGTATCAAGCACATTTTAAACAAGTTTTAACTAGGTTTCAAGTAGATCTAGCTGTTTAACCATCGACAAGGTAAAACCTCAACTTTGTCAAATTCGGCGCCATTGTGTCATCCCGTGTCGGTTGTCAACAATTCGGCCTCGTTATTCTTCCATTCAAGCCATTTCGATTACACTATAGTAACAAATTTAACCCTTTATTATGGGTATGAAGATAAAAATATGAATAAAAGATACGAAATGCAGCATTTTACCTCCCTGTAAAATGTTGCTTACGAGTCTTTCAAAACATTCCGTACAAATCTCGCGTGGTCAAAGTGACAGGCCGTGACAGGGGGGGTGATGTTTTTCACGAAGATAGAAGAAGGCTGCGTGTGACAACAGGGGTCCCAAGCTGACTTAATTAACTTTAGTTGAATATAGACTAAAAACTGAACTATTAGTGCAAGCTAACTCTAAAATACATCCTAAACTATACTGTTATTTACTGAATACTACTTTTTTAAACTAATAACATTTTTTCTACATTTTTTGTCCAAATATATTATATAAAGTTCATATTTTAACGTCAAGTATAAACTGCAACTCTGACTTGTATTTTTAGAATGTTACTAATATTATATTAATGAAAATAACTACAGGCATATATTATCAAACATTTATATTATTGGTTAGTAGTGTTGAACTTTTTCTTGTTTATACTTTTACAAAACTGAGGACAGAAATGTAGAAAAAATATGTTATTAGTTTGAAAAAGTAGTATTCAGTAAATAACAGTATAGTTTAGGGCATTTTAGAGTTAGCTTTCACTAATAGTTCAGTTTTTAGTCTATATTCAACTAAAGTTAATTAAGTCAGCTTGGGTTCCCTGTTGCCACACGCAAGCCTTCTTCTATCTTCGTGAAAAACATACCCCCCCCCCCTGTCACGGCCTGTCACTTTGCCCACGTGAGATTTGTACGGAATGTTTTGAAAGACTCGTAAGCAACATTTTACAGGGAGGTAAAATGCTGCATTTCGTATCTTTTAATCATATTTTTATCTTCATACCCATAATAAAGGGTTAAATTTGTTACTAGTGCAATCGAAATGGCTTGGATGGAAGAATAACGAGGCGGAATTGTTGACAACCGACACGGGATGACACAATGGCGCCGAATTTGGACAAAGTTGAGGTTTTACCTTGTCGATGGTTAAACAGCTAGGATATACTTGAAACCTAGTTAAAACTTGTTTAAAATGTGCTTGATACCATTATGTCTGAACTGACTTACATATTTGGAAGGATTTCAACGAGTATCGGTGATAAACAGCGGAGTAAAGTATGAATTTGGCCAAATATGTCCATTTGCAGGAGGTAGGTACATTTCAAATTATTATTTCGGTCACAAAATATTTACTATTTTACTAAAACAGTGGTAATATACTTAAATAAGTACCAATTATGTTTCTATCAAAAAGATTTAGGAAAAAAGGTAATGTAGGTCCACTGCTGTTTATCTGAAGTTGTAAGCCACAAATTGACGTTTGACCATGAGTATTGTATGGTCATTTTCTTGTGAAATATCAGTGCTAGGCATTTCACACTTACCAATGAGCCCCCCTAAAAGCACTATCTCTGAACCATATTAGCACCTCAGAATAGCCAAAGCTTTTATGGTTTGGTAGATAGCACCATGACGAAAGCGTCGTTTTTGGGTGTGGTCCGTTTCGGACGTTTCGCCCCGGATTGGGGTTCGGGCAGCGTTACCATGTTGACCGTCATGGTAAACTTGCCCTAAAACAGTTGAGATTATCTGTCCTAAATGAAATGCATACAAACTCATATACAGGTCCTAGACTATAGTTCAGTATACCTGCGAGCAGGCATAAAGAAGCGTTGTGATGAATCAGCGAAACTGAAGACCAGGGCGCTTATATATAAGCGCCCTGCTGAAGACTACGCGTAACGGAACGATATGTGCGGAACAGTGGACCACGGAGTATTTTAAGGTGCCATGGTAACAAATTTGTGCATTGATAAATGCGATTAGTGCTGTTTATTTACAAAATTTTTCTTCAATATTTAAAAGTATTTGTAAAAGGATCACCCCCACTCATCAGAAATTCAAATTATGTGAAGCAAATAGCCATATATACAAATACGACAATAAATGAAAAGGACTCTTTTCCAATCCGATCCTGGACCTGCAGGATTCCTGGTGTATCGTTAAGCTTACCATATTCTCATAAGGAAAACTAAGTAAAATAATACGCCAAAGATAAATATTTTTTTTTGTTTTGCTTAGCATCTCCTTCTTGGACCTGTTCATAATTCGTTTTCCATCATGTTCAATGAATTGTATTTCCAGCTGGGTTAATTGCACGATTATGGACAATATTTATTACTTTACTTTTGTTGTTGATTTCCGTGAAAAGCGCTCCATGAGGATAGGACCGTGCATGTTTTGTAATGCTGGACACCTTTGTTTTATCTGAATAGAAAGACACTTTGAGAAAACTTCGGGGGGGCAGTTGACTTTATGCGTTCGTGCCATTAAACATGTCTTAACACTTCACCTTCATATTTTAGGTGAAGGGTCATCCAGTGCAGTAAATCCAGGTATGTTACACTTGTTATATAACTCGTTAGAATGTTCCATTCGTCACAATACTGGAAAGCTCTCAAACTTTGCATTTAAAATTACTTCATGGTTCGTACGATGTTTTATCATTCACTCCTTGTGAAGGATCGCCAACTCATTTGTTCCTTAAGCCGGACGCACGCGCTACAATTTCAGACTGCCAATTTATGGTTTCGATTAGAGTTGTGCAAATCCGATCCGATCGAATTTCGTTCGGATTCGGAGGGTAAATAAAAATTTCGGATAGGACCGGATTAGAAAACTTGTCCCACCAGTCGGATCGGACTAGGAAACCTGCATGACAGTTGGATCCTATCGGATTTCGATTGACAAACGTGAATTTCTGTGAAGCGTTTCACTACAACTGGGTTCTAATTCCTATTGGCAGTATTGCAATTTTCAAGCATTTTTAAATGCGAGTATGCGACACCTAGTACGGCAACATATTATTATGCACGCGCGAGAAATAGATTTATAAAAGTTTCGTTAAGGTAACCAAGTTAGGAAACCTTATATATTATTTCGATTCGGATTTTTTCGTATCGGATCGGTATGCTGTTTTAGTGTCGGATCGGATTGGACTCGGATTCAAATTTTTCGGATCGGATTGGATTCGGATTGTAATCATCAATTGTCGGATTCGAACTGTCCAATCCGATCCAATGCACACCTCTAGTTTCGATGCATGATATTTAACAAAGGAAGAGCGAAATGCAGAAGAGCGAAAAATGAGCACACACTCAGATCATGCCACTGAGAGTTTCTCGTTTTAACATGCATCTAAACCATATGTCGGCCGACTAAAATCGTACCGTTTGCGCCCGGTTTTATGTGATCCTACCTAACTCCTGAATAAATATCGTACGCACTCACCAACCATGAAGTAACCTATATTTCCCAAGGGTCGGGACAGGCGAAAGAGATAACAAGTTAACATCTGCAGTCGAACCTGGCCGCTTAATATAGGGTGGTCGCTTAATCAGGTTCACTAAGAATAGACTCTGGGCGTGGCCAAGTTATCATTCTATTCAATTATATATACTATTTAAATAAAGCATAGTCGCAAGAGATAAAGTAAACTAATGTATTGAGTAAGTAAACAAAAGAGCAATGCAACAATAAAACTAATTAAAGAATCCTTGTCGGTAAAAGGCACTTGTATAACACTGATATAACCTGTGGCAAACGAGATTTCGGTTACTTATTCAATTAGAAACACTATACTTTATTCCCAGATGTATTCATATTGATCTACCATTGAAAATCTGAAATTCTTAGTAAAGTGAAGCATTGAAAGCACCATGAAGCACCATGTAAATTCAGTCTGGCCGTTTAATACAGGTTAGTCCATTCAATGGGACTACGAACAAGTGGCCGTGGTCGCTTAGGCCAAAAAATATTCTGTTTCTGGTCAATACAACAATTTAAGTTCAAGGAGCACATAGACTGAAAAAGTTTGCTAACAAGCAACGAAAACAATGCTTAAACGGCGTAGGTGAGTGCACAAGTGTTATCAAAGCGTGTAATTTTTTCATGTATATTATTAATAAGTAATAGTATGGGTTCTCGTGAAATTTGGAAAAACAAACACTAGTGAGATTTCAAAGACGTCAAATTGCACTCGACCTTCGGACTCGTGCAATTTTGATCGTCTTTGAAAAACTCACTCGTGCATGTTTTTTCCAAATTCCACTCGAAACCATACTATTACCTATTCTTACGTTATGTTACGTTACGTTATGGTGAAAAATTTGGAATTTTCTGAAGGAATACATCACAACCAGACACAACAAACGTTTCAAAACTTATTGAGAAATATTTGCACGTATCTTTTAATTAAAGCAAGAAAATACCAGGTGACTGTTGTTTTGCAACATTTGTACGGAATCTGTATATATTTTCACGAAAAGTTATTAAACTGCACCTTAAATTTTATGTTGCAGAGCAATGTGATCATGCTATATTATTTAGTATTATGTTTCATTGTTATATCAACCAAATAAAAAACCTCTACTGCACCCATACACGGTATACTCAACAACGGCGACAAGTGTTAGACAGAATTTTAGCATTTGCTAAATGAGAGGTCGCGACTTCAAAAAGTATTGTTCAAAGAAGTTACAAAATACAAAGTGCCAATACTTCTTTAAAAAATGCAGTCGTTATGTAAACAACGACAGAGGCACGAAGACCCACGATAAACTATTTTCAACAATTTTGCTGCGAAGAATATTGTAAACCCACTATTGGCTTATTTGGCTAGAATGCAGTTTCCAGGACTTAAATCAGACATATACTAAAAATATAAATACTTTTCTGTATATATCAATACAGTACCTGTCCAGTGTTACGGCAGGAGAATATTGAAGCACATAAACGTTCAGTGTTTCACAGAGTTAAACTGGGAACACTCCTCTCGTACGCGAACGTAGGCTCGGTAATGCGAAGGACGCGAAATTACAATCAGAAAACAGCATATCGCATTCAAGAATCCAATCTGAGTCGCACAATGCGAAAGTCGTTGTTGAGAAGCTAAATGTGATTTTCACCACTACTGTATAAAGGCCGCTTTCCAATCCAAGACCTTGCTTCTGTGGTCTCTCGTTCTGTGGACATTTCAACTTCGATCGCGTGTCCGCGACCACAGGAGCGGACGTAATAAAGATACCAACTGCGTATGCCCAAACAAGATCGCTTAGCCCGCGTGGGAAATGCGACCGTAAATCGTAATGGAAAACTTCCTGCCTTAACAATTTAAACCTAGTTTACAAAAATCACGTTGTAATGTCTCAAAAAATACAGCTTTCATTGCGACCGTAAATCGTAATGGAAAACTTTCTGCCTTAATAATTTAAACGTTTTACAAAAATCAAGTTGTAATGCCTCAAAAAATACGGCTTTCATTTACATTCTATTACTATACCCATATCTTTTAGAGCTAGCTTTTCTACCTAACTGTACTCTAACGTTTCACAAAGATTGTTTAAATCATGGAAAAGCTAATATAGACCACAAACCTCTCCACCGGGTTTCGTAATAGCAAGCTTCTTCTCGTTCCGTACCATCCAACACGCAAAAAGAAACATTATTAAACCATGACCGCAGTCCCCAAACATGACGGCAAACAGAAATGGAAATGTTATGATGGTAAAAAGAGCTGAAAACAGATACAATAGTGCAGTAAGTGGTCAATGCTTGAAATTACAGAAACAACTGAGTATTTTTACAAAATTCAAAACAACAGTAACTCCGAAAATGAACATTTTAATTCATGCATATTCTCTAGCATTCTACTATGTTTATTCGTCATCATGTTTGAAGGCCTGTTCCCATGCACGATCCGATTTGTCAATCCGATCCTCCTCTTGACGTATGTGATTTACTGAATTTGCAGGCAAGAGTAAGGCCATTGGCTCACACCTGGCGAAAAGTGTAGTTGTTGCTGTATTGTGTGAAATCACATACGTTAGGAGGAGAATCGGATCGTGTCAATAGGCTTTAGTCATCATCATCATCAAGCATCGTTCCTGATAGTCCAAAGCTTAGAGAATATTAATTACAATGTTCATTTTCAGAACTATACTTTGTTTTCGCCTGAAAGCAAAAGACACCCAGGGGTCTGAACTCCACGTAATGCCCGTGGGCATTAGGAAATGTTTAATGCCTTGGGATAAAAACTGGGCCAAAACAAGGAAACGTCCTACGGTTTAACAAAAAAACCCAAATAATCCACCAATAGTCTCGTAAAGTGTAGAAAAGTAAAGGTATGCCATTGAAAACAACCTTTGTTGCCTTTAGTCAAAAATATGGTAAGGCCCGCAAAGTTCTTAAACCAGGTGAATGGCGCTAAGGTGAAATGGCGCTTTGCGGGTACCGCACGTGAAAAAGGTTTACTGGCGTTGAGGAAGGTTGAAAGTGAAACACTGAATATAACATTACAAAGCAGTAAGTACTAGACTAGTCAGGCTAGTATTATAGTAGCAACAGTCAGCACTCAGTCAGACTAGCAGTACTGCAATGGCCAACTGGCAAGCCTACCCAGGCAAAAGCCTACGTGTCGGAAAATTTCCAGCTTTTTTGAGGAAGAATGGGAAAACCCAAAATCCTACCAGGAGGAAGGCGCAAGGTTGAAAACGTTTTGCAATTCTGTATCTAAGTAGTTATGATCAACGAAACTGGGCAATTTTGAAACTATTAAAACATGCACGTTGCTTCTGCAAATCCACAAATCCAAATGAACTTGTAGAACTAAAACATACAATCACTAATAGTCTAATACAATTCACATGTACATACCTGGATTAACCTCTAGGTAGCTTGCGACACCATAAGCATCTACTAGATTTTGAAAGCCCTCGGTAAGTTTGTTGTTACGATTAAATGTTGGTGGATCTTCTTTTGTTGTCATCCGGTTAAGAATTGATGGCACTGAAGCTCCACTTTCCTCCTATTACAAATATAGAACTTATAAGAATTAGTCATTCCAAATTTAGAACGAGGCTCACAACTGGCAGAGTTTTGAAGTATCAAAATGAAGCAATTCACTCCACTACATAAAGAACATATTAAAATTAACACGTATACAAAGTTTGATCATGTATGAATAACTACAGGGTGTCCCAAAAAGACGTATATTTATTTTGTATAGTATTTCAATCTATTTTGTAGCTTTAATTAATGAAGTTTCAGGTTTTTATATTGGATGGAATAACCAGGGTGCGATAATTCGCGTACCAACGTACCGGAGATACGCCAAAATTATGGTCTGGTACTTCTTTGTTTTTAGGCAAGTACCACGTAGGTACGCGAGAATTTGCTATTCGCCTACTTACATTTTCCTTCTAGCAATAACTAGCAAACCTTCCTCCAAGGTATTCAAAACCGTGAATAACTTTAGCTGCGTACTAGTTAACGTATTTATTAAATACATAAAATTCAGGAGGGTTTAATTTTTTCAGTCCAAGACCGTGCATATATAAAAACGCACGACCCGGAAGTAGCCTTAGGTACGCCTTGACTATTAAGTTTGTACCAGCTCAAGTACGCGGCAAAAGTTGTTGGAGTACCAGTCAGGTACGGCTAAAAATATTGAATTATCGCACCCTGATAACTATCATATTAGGCCAATACATTGATATTTGCCTGATCAAAATAAGTAACCGTTAGCCTTATAGAACCGCTTAAGTTGGCGACACCAATTTTGCAACCCGTCGAAATTATGGAAATTGGGTTAAACGTATTTGCATACTTTTAGATTTTTAAAGAGAATTCCTACCTATCGTCTCTAAAACTGGGACAACAAATCATGTGTTTTAGACAAGATAGGTCACCATTTGCTTTAAAAATCCTTTCTAAAACATTCGAAATGCATTTAACCCAATCTCTATAATTTGGACAAGTCGCAATATTGGTTAGTTATTTTGATAAGTCAAATACCAATGGATTGACATGATACGTTTAATCCAGCGCAAAAGTTTGAATATTCGATTAAAGCGAACGAAATAATACCACAAAATATGATGGGGGGCATTTTTTTGGGACACACTGTATAAGCTTTGAAAAATTGCGGAAATTATAACCCATAACCTTCACTAATTTCCCCAACTTTTACAATCTGCATATTAAGCAAAGTTTCACACTCTTTCTAGTATTTGAATTTACTCCCTATAATTTTGGTACGATATTTCTGGGCAATTATTTTTAAACTTCCGGCGTAAATTATATGTTTCCACCCAAAATGTTTGATAAGACAATAAGACGATCCTTCCCTCGTTATGTCTGAGGTGGCACATGCATGCAATTGCGGGATAACAGGATCAAACAGCTACTTGAAAAATATAACGAGAACTTCGACGCTGTGAGCGAAGGCCCTTCTTCGTCTGGAAGTTTAATATGGGTGCCGTGTGATAGACACAGTCTTCATGACACTTTTAGTGTTAGTAGAGTTTGATGGACCTCAAGCATGGCTTATAAACTCACTCAAGTACAGTACGTACCGTTCCTCGTTTAAGAGCATCTTGTATTTGATCTAGATCCGAAACAGGACACCAACATTCAGCGATAAGACATTTGTGAGTCACATCCAGATTAAACATATTCATTGTGTGGTAAATCGCCTTAATTTTCCTCACCTATGTAAATCATATGCAGAAGTATTTGTATACGAAAGAACACTCTTAGTTGAGAAGTACTAATGAAACTTCACGGACGTGTATAGAATAAGATTTTGCCAAACAGCTAGCGGTGTGATTTTCCATTAAGGCCGTTTTCCACTTCAAACGTAACGTACAGTAGCATCAAAGTCATTAGACATCAGGGTTCGTGCTGGTCTTGAAAAGTTCAATTCAAGGAGTAATTAAGGAGTTTTCAAGGAGCAAAATAGCATTTTTTAAGGAGTATTTAGGACGTTTTCTTTCAAGAAAGGACATAAGGACCCCCAAAAGTGAACAATTCCTTCCGTTACCCTACAGTTCCTTCCGTTACCCTATGTAACAACACTCTACAAGTTGTTTCAATTTAACCTCTTGCTTTTCTCAGTTTCTCGCATCTGTAACATCACAATTATTTTACTAACTAACAAAATGTTTTATACTATGGATTCCATTTACGTTTTATGGGAAAATATTCAAGGAGTATTTAAAGAGTAAGATTCAAGGGCTTTTCAAGCGCCCTTGAAAGTCAGAATTTCATTCAAGTAGTATTTAAGGACTTCAAGGAGTAGGACGAACCCTGTTAGTTCTGCCCGAGCACACACGAAACAAAGCAATATGCTACGTTTCGATACGATACGGGTGCAGCGGAAAACAGCCTTTATAACAGTGTTATTCTTTTGAATACGATTGAAATCTAAAAATTCAAATATTTTCGAAGAACCAAACAAACTTTGGCAACAAGGTTTAATATCATTCACGTTTTCGCTCGCTACTCTGATTTTAAGTAAATCAAATAATGCAAAGCCCGGTCGAATTGCATCCACGACCCAACGTTTCGACACTCCTGTCTAGTGCCTTCGTTAGGGGTGATCTAAAGAATCGCAATAAAACAACTCTGATATTATACCTATTTCACATAGTTTTATATTATACTGATATATATACATCGCTAATCTATATATAGAAGATCTTAGCACAGTATAACCTACCTTAATAAACCAGTTATTGATGCTTTTAGCAACAGTACTTAACAATCTACGACGATGTTCTTCAGTTTCATTCAACACCTAAAACAAAGACGATTTTACAATTGAAGGAACATCATCAATACCTGCATTAAACGTAAAATCCAAGGATATTATTATCCTCTACCCAGGCACTTTCTTCAACGCTACTGCTTCGCTGGAAAAGGGCCTGGGGAGGAGGTTGGGATATTATCAAATAAAGACAACGTGCAAGTGACAGTCTTTTTGAATTAAAACAAATTAAGAGTTTTTTCAACGATGACCAGGATTGGAATTGTTGTTGACTTTGTGGAACGAATACGATGAAAGCTCGTTTATACCATTTGGGTTTCTTTGATCAAAATCTGACAGCGCGTGTAAATCACGTTCAATGATACAACAGACACTTCGCGAATTTGCTCGAGCGCACACGAAACAATAGCTTGAAATCGAGGCGGACAATGTAATCCATTGTAAATAAGCATTTTTCATTGCCAGTCAACCAAAATCGGGAAGTGTCTATTACAATTCATTATTAAATTTTCAAGGGTAAACAAGCCTGAACAGTTTATAAAACATACACACAAATTTTGCAAGAAAACATTTATCGCACTTATTTAAAAAATGTTTTCTACCGAAATAGGTAAATCGAAAAAATGGTATTTTTATAATAAACAGTAGTAAATATAGATTACTTCATGGTTGGTGAGTGCGTACGATTTTTATTTACGAGTTGTGAAGGATCGCTAAACAAACGAGTGAGCGCAGCGAACGAGTGCGTTAGCGACCTTCACAACGAGTAAATAATAAAAATCGTACAAACGAACCAACCATGAAGTAATTTGTTTATTATATAAGTATAGAGGTAATCAGAGGAGGAATAGTCACTATACCACAATGCATTGCGCTTGATTTTATTAAAAATTACATTTTTTGAAGAGCGTTACATGTAAAATTCATGATACATATTGCGATTTTTGGCTTGGATAATCTCGTATTTTCGAAGGTATGTTTTGATAATTATTATATTTAGGAATAGAATTTAACGATTTTTAATTTATTTGGTTAGGCATCAACTTTTTAGTTGTGCTAATCATGCATTGTATTTATGCTTGTTTCGGGTCAGTGCACATGACACAAAAGTGGCTTTGATATTTGCTGGAGATAATTGTATTTATAATTAAGAAAACTAAACAAAAATCACGTCATCGAATTCAGGAAGAGTTTAACCCCAATCCCAAGCCATACTTACCTTTCATTTCCTTGGTATGCACCGGCACAACATGCCCAAGTGTCCAAACGGTAGGATTAACAGAAAAAAAGAGGGAATATTCACGACAAAAGGTATGACAATGCTGCTGTAAACTACCTACCTCCTCATCAGAGATGTTAATGCGAGTAAAAAGTGAGACAGCGTTACGAAGGCAAAGACAAAGATATGCATGAATGTGCAGATGTTTAAATTGTGTGCCAGTTGCCTTTTCTTCAAGTAAATCTATTAAAAACATAAAATTATACAAGAACATTCGTGAGTCTTTGCCTGTAAATCTGTAATAAAAATCCTTACCATTACCCTTTGTTTCGTTGAACCACCTAATAATTTTCTTAGCTAACCTGGAAAGATAACATTTAGATCTTAATGTTTCAATGTACTTGGAAAACAGGGATCAAGACGGAACCAGAATGTAGGCAGATACAGAATTAGGCAATTTAGATAAAGATAGCGCTATATGTAGAATATTGCGGTGGGCAAGACCACAAGCATTGTTCTTCAGATGCAATGGGTCAACATGTGACCGATCTATCAAATCGCCGATAACTGGCTCAAATTCTTGCCTACTCTTTTGTTGGGCGATAAATGTTGTAACTTTACTTCGTTTCGTTGCACGAGATGTTTTGCTCCCCTCTAACGATTTCTTCAACTTATCTACTTTCCGTACTACCTGGAGTCGATGACTATACTCCCAGGGCTTCCACGTGTCACTTGGTTTGGTCCCATACCTACCTGTTGGTTTCCTTGCATCTTCAAGGGTAACATTGGCAAAAGAAGAAAAATATTTAGCACTATTCGACAGTTCACCACCTAAAAAGGCTAACATCTTCATGTCATTAGGCAGCTCTGAGATATAAAATCTAACATTAATGACTTCACCTTTGCACGAAATAGCATATGTAGTGCCCTCAATTCTCCGGATACCAATCAATAGCTTTTGCAAGAACCGCTTCACTGGTGTACAATTTTCACCACAATTACCTCCAAACAGAAGAAAGTTTTCATTGCTACTTAACACGCCCTGACCAATATTTAAAACGCTTACCAGCCATGCACAAGCAGTGTCCTCTTTTCCAAAAGGTGCCCCATCACCACCTAAAGCAATATATATAGCATTAGTGTCATTGAATGTAAGTAATTCATATGAATCAATCGACATATAAAACTCTCCCAGGCGAACAAGTAGCTCCTCAAGATCATGATAGCAACCACTTACCTTGTCCTTCTCCTCCAATCCATCGCAAAGGGTTTCTCTGACACTACAGAACTTACCAATATCAATACTTTTTGTATATGAAACCAACCTATGATATGGAACAAGACGTGGGATGGGGCAGTTAGTAACAGTTAGACGCACTGCCTTCTTCCTATGAAGTGAATAACTATAGGTGGATGCCCTATACACAGACCTATATTTGCCTTTACCCATTACCCCATTACTCTAATATACAGCGACAGAGCGCAACATATTTTCTGTGCTATTTTCATACGATTTGACTGCCTTCTTCTGAATTTTAGGGAATACCCTTTCTTTCAACTTCTTGCATTTTGCAACTGCTACAACCAAACCAGCTTCTTCACACCTTGTTTCGACAGCATCAAGTATACCTGCTACGCATGCTTTGTTAGGATCACCTTCACTTCTCGCATGTATTTTTCTTGCCATTGTATATGTTTCTACACTGCGTCGTCTTCTTGTGCGTTCACTACACCTATCGCTTCCTGTGCTAATATTCCTGGTATTTAAGCTTCTGCCGTCATGCTTGCCTCCTCTGCCAACTCTCTATTAAAATCTTGCAAATTTTCGGTCTCTTCTACATCACTAGCTATCTATAAATTGTTTGTAATTTAGCCTTTAGGCATATATTGTCCTTATGTATCAAGTCCAAAAATTTATTGGTAAGGGTAATATGTTGAGAAATGCTACCTAGGAGCTTCATTATTAATCCTGATGCATCGCGGACAGCTACAGTACTGCCTAGAAGCAACTTAGCACTGTGGTTCGGTTTCGGTTTGTGCGGTCAGCGTGTGCAGTTTGTGCGGTTAGCAGGTGTGCTGTGTGTGGTTAGCGGGTGCTGTGCGTATGGTTAGTGGGTGCACTGTGTACTGGTGCGGTTCGTGTGGTAATCACACCACAAACAGAAAAACCACTGTGTGTGACCCGCGGTTAACCGCGTATTTGTGTTAAGTTACTTCTAGGCAGTACTGTACTGATTCCGTCCCTATCAGTGACAACACCTATCGACAGGTGTTAACCTGATGATTGCCTTTACCAGGCATGGAACTTTAAGTAGTTAACAAATGTTTGTATAATTCTGATTTACTAAATATTTTAAATTTGCTCTGCTCCAATGTATTGAGCAATGTATTGTATACGCCTGATGATTAATTATACATATGTATATATAATATATTACTTCACCTTGTGTTGGACAAAATACATTGCCAGGATGAAGCCAGAAAGGTATTATATATATATATTAAACTCGCTGCATGGCTGGCGAGTGGGGGCCAAATACCCACAGGGCCCCCACATTCCCTAACCTGTCCCAGATGTGTGACTGGGTCTGGCCGGCCAGGTCTTGCCAAGCATAGATAGAGTGTATATATAGGAATTTCTTGTCCGGCTAGGCAGGATGGCTAAATAGAAGCGAGATCACATAATCACTCAATAGAGTTTATATTTAATACAAACAGGTTAGGATCCCAGCAACTCTCATGTCCTGCCTAGCCGTGATAATATTAACATGCCTTTAATAATGGGCTGATTGTGCACATACATACTATAAGTTATAGTTGACAAAAGTATATATAATAAAAAAAACTGTAATTCAGCAATCTCCGCCTGCAATTGGACTTAATCACAAAATGCTAAACTCAACAAATTTGTTCAACTAGTTCCCTCTGTGCTACTGTATGTGTTGCTCAGTGTCAAAAGTGCTACTGTTAAAAGTATTGTATGTCATGCTTCATAATACAATTCTAGCCTGACAAATCTTTATAGATATTAAATGGCAAGTAAAGAATCTAGACAGGACCAAAAGTTTATATATAATGGAAGAAATAGCAGAGAAAAATGCCGTCAAATTCCAATGGGAACATTGTAAGGGCTTTTAGAGGATGTAGCTTCGTCTACAGAGCCAGTGACCTCTCGGCTCTCGCTTGAATGCACAAATTTTATACTTGTATCAACATGCAAATATAAAAAGTCGCCTGCTTTCCTTAAAAATTTCAGTAATCCCCATCCTTTGTACAAATAATACATTAAACAAATATTAAACGTACCTTTCCCTTTAGTCGTCTCAATTTCTTTTCCTTCGTCGCCAATTCTACCTTTCTTTTGGCCACAACCTCGGAAGCCAAACGCTGTTCTTTCATATAAGCGGCGACATTGAATCGTCCGTGCCGGGTAGCCGAACTCAGAGGCATTTTGACCGCGTTCAAAGGCGAAATCGAAAAAAATAAAACGATACGATTTTAGCTAACAGCCATCCCTTTAATACGCCAAAAGTATAGGTCGTGATGTCTAAAATTAGCGAATTGCTATGAAGCCGAAATTCTTGAATTTTGTCAACTTTTGGTCGACGCGCCATTGTGCGCGAAATCGTCTTCAAAGAATGGTCGACGGCGGCAAAACAATAAACGTAACCATGGCAACTTTCATACGATTATGATCCTCTAGAAACACTCTATTGTCCCCACTAGTACACATTTGTCTAAAGATAACCTACATGTCACCGCACGCTATTAAATTGGCGCACTTTTTAAAAAGTAATTTTGTTTCCAGACTCCCAAAAAAAAACGCGCGCCATCACAAAAAATCGCGGACATTCTAGTTGGCCGATTTTGAGACATTTTATGCCAAGCGTGTTACACCTTGTGGCAAAATATTTATCATTTTTTTAGTTAAAAAATAATATCTTGCTTTATTAATTGTCGCTCTTTTTTCAAATTGTATTATTCCTTCGACCAAATCGTTATCAACTTTTTGAACATAAAATATTATTTTATTTTAATTTTCATTTTCGTTTTCGTTTTTTCCCATTCTAACCATTCACGATTATTAAAAAAATTAAAACATCCGTCAGCAAATGTGTCGACAAAATAAAATGTTTTACCAGACATTTTAATTAATTTAAAAAAATAAGTTCGTACATGTATGTTCTTCTTATATAGTCTTCGTTATAATATATATACATAACGATATTAAAACCTATATTGTTTTTAACATATACCATTTTATCAAAACTATGTTTATAAAGACAATTGTCAAAAAACATTTCATAATAAAAATGATGCCTATTAAAATTTATCTCGTTAGTATAACATATATATTTTGTTTTAAATTTTTTGTATATACGAACTGTTCTACATTCTCATTATATACAACATTATATAAATGTTTTATATAGCGATTTAAATATTTATCACAAGTAATACATAACGCTATATGGTTTAAACAATGATAATATATAGGTTCTAATGTAAAAAGACATAATAACATATCTACATCTATTTTACTTATATCTTGTTGTATATATTCCCACGAGGAAAATATACATAAAAAATACATATATTTATTAATACGATTTTTTACATATTTTTCAACACCCATTCTATATATGTAAGGATTAATTTTTATATTTGTTGGAAATACTATTGGTTGATAAATATATTTTGATAATGTATATTCATCATAAAAATTGTATCTTGAACGTATATTTTCATAATGTAAATAAAATTTCACGGGTTCTTTCCACATTCTGTTCTTTTTGTTCTTTATATTCTCTATGTTCGAATTATGTTCTTTTTCATCCTCATTTTTTATTCCTGTCGCATATATAAACGGTATCCAATCTTTAGGAAATATATAGAAACGATTCTTTTCAACATATATATATAAAACATTGTTCTTCACTAGACCACATTGTTTTTTATATAAATTTGTTTCATACTCGTCATCATCAATACATTCGTAATATGTTTGTATTTTTATTCTTTTTTTCCTTGCCCATAGATTCGGTTTTAGTTCGTATAAATATCTGGACACATAATATAAATTCCATAAAATAGAATCGTACACATAAAGCGATAATAACACACAAAACGCTGCAATAGCATTCATTTTTATTTAAAAAAATATTTTACTCCTTTATATACATGTCATATACTAGATCACATTTTGCTTGTTTTTCTAAAAGTTTATATAAAAAAATTGCGAATACATATATAGCTCGTATGTAGAACAATGTATACGATTTTTATCACCCTTGTACAATAAATGACTATCGCATTTTTTTATATTTAAATTATATTTTTTTAACAATATTTCGTATTTTTCACAACCAAATATTTCTAAATTAATACATTTTATATTATATTTTTCACATAATTTATTTTCTATATTTCCACCTTTATACCCATATACACCATTGATATTCATATGTTGTATAAAATCATTATATGTAAAATCCTTTTTTATATGGTGTTTTAGAAAACGTTAAACCGTGAATATTTCTCGTAACATAAGTAATCGTTTTCCAATTTTTTTTAGTTATATTTATTTCAGGATGATATAAAAAAACGTATATATTTTCATATTCTCTACATTGTAAATACTAACCTCACCGTATAAATGAGTGTTTTTATCAACTATCTAACCGTCTATATCTATTACATGTGTTATACTATTTAATATATCGTTTTTATATTTTTCAATATAACACCATTCTTCATCACCTAATTGTAATGGGTTTTTCTTGCATATGTTATAGACTTTTTCAACATTCAAATTTTAACATATTTTGATTCTTTAGCAATTTCTTGAACCGTCATACAAGGATGATCTTCTGATTGCAATTCTTTCAGAGTCTTTGGTTGTATATACATATATTCGTAAACAATTTTGCTGGCTTATACAACATTCTTTATCAACATCATTTTCATTGAACGTATCCTTATATTTTTCATGTAAGAACAGACGCCAATACCGTTTTTATAAGTATATAATGTAGATATTTTTTCATGTGGATTATATATATTCGGTTGTTTCACATTTTTAAAAAACCTATATAAAATTGTTATTTCGCCACTAAATGATTTTTATCGATATAATAAAAATCACCTTCGTCATATTTTGAAAACATATATACTGGTAATACGGTATAAAATGGTGTGGATTTTCAAAAGCTAAAATAGTTGATAATGTTTAAAATAATTTTCAATATCAATTTTACTAGTTTCGCTACATATACTTATACTATCTAGAACCAATTCATTATCATAAACCTTATACAATTGATAAGTATATTTTACAGGTATTTTTAAAAATGGTTTCTAAGGATATGGTTTTAATAATCCTACAACACGTAAAGAACATATGTCTAGTTTCTTATTAATTCCGTCTTTCATCGCTCCTCGAGTTTGATGTAGATATTGATGATAGATTATGTCTTCATGATTTATTCGAGATGGTATCATAGAGTTGTTATTGTACTCGTTCTAAAAAAACAAAAAAACTTTTATAATAATCATTTTAAAAATAATCATTTTAACATTCTTTAACACTTACTACGTTGACATATTCCATAATCGTCGATTGTCCAATCATATCATTGTTTTTTTTATTCTCCACCCACTAAAGAACATTCATAAAAAAGTTTACACATTTATGTAAAAATCATTCCTACTCAAACAGTTATACGAAACACTGTAAACATTTTTTTTCTTCAAACAATTATTACGATGGACGACTACTCATTGATGAGCGACAACGATGATGATATAGACAGCGCGGACAAACCTCTACAAGCATTACTAGATAAACAAAAATCGATCAAAGAAAAAATACATCAAATGCGTAATGGAAAAAGAAAAAACGAGTCCGTTATTACGTCGACAACAAGTAAAAAATCCAAAACCGATAAAGAAATTACCGTCACCACCGATGAAGACTCTTGTGAAAATCTAGCGACACTTCTACTGAATTTTCAAACACCGCAAGCACATTATGATTACGATCCTTTTCTACAGCAACCACAAACACCCTTACCTTTAGCAAGTTATCAATTTGAACAACCGCCATCATTTTTAAACACTCCAATTTTTCCTCGACCGCAAACTCCTCCCGTCGCTATTGTACAAGAACTGCAGCCTATTGTACAACAACAACAACCGTCGCCAATACCACAAACTCCTATCGTACAACCGCCAACGCCAGCTATTATCATACCCGACTTTAACACACCTATGAACCCTTCCACAGCGTTGTATGTACCTGAAAAAACAACCACCGTGAAAAAACCTCGAAAAAATAAAAGAAAAAATACATCTAAAGGTAAAAACATAGAACAATATTCGAAAAATGTTTTCGACGAGCTCTATCATAGAAAACTATTAGATGATAAAGATGTATATGTAAATGAAAACGGTAAAGAAACTCACTTATACGAAGATATTGATCATTATGAAAACAGTATAGATTTAGATGAAGTACTGAATTTAAAAACTGTAGGGGCTCAAGCAAAAATTATATATGTGCAAAAAAAAGAAGAAAATAAAACCGTATGCGAATACAATATATTAACACAAAATAAAACAACTGCTGAATATATAGTTAATGATAAATTAACATTTGATTCGATGAAGGGTGTGTCTATAGTATTAAAAAAAAATATTAGAAGGAGCAAAAATATCTAGAGACTGTCAAAATTTAAGTCAAACTATACAGAAATTTGATGCTTCGTATATACGTCTTTGTAATGGAAAAACAAAAACTAAATAGTTATTTTATGTAAAAAAATATGTATATAGAAAATTTAGTACGTTTTAATACGTTTTAGTACGTTTTTTTAATAATAATGAAATATATATTTTTTATTTTTACAATATCTTTTTACATATTTTTTATATCGATATAATGTTTTACTTAGTGTTATATATTCCATTTCGTCCTCTATATTTTGTATAAAAGACAAACATACAAGATCTAAAAAACTCTTATCAAATACTTTTCTTCTTTTTAAATAATTAGTATAATTTAATATAGTGTCAAAAATACATAATCGTCTATGCGTATCTATTGTACAACTCATCACAATTGCTCGTAACAAACTTCTTAGTTTACAATCAGGTAATTCAATCACATAATAAAATAAATGTTTCTCTTTTTTTATAGCGTTCCAATAAAATAAATTGTCTTGTTAAAATAATATTCGCTTGTTTGACATAGCATTTCCATATCTCACCAATCTTTTTCTCGCTCTATATATCTCGTTGCAATTAATGTTATTTTGTCTTTACACATGTAACACAACCAACATACACGTACGTAACTTTCCATAGAATGGAAACATATTTCAATTTTTCTGTGTATCTTTTCAAATTCACGTTTACAGCCGTGCTCATCAGAGGGGTTAACGCAAAACAATCCGCCGCCTGGAACAACAAAATCACTTTCCTTTTTAAAACGACCAACAACTTTTATTTTATAACAGCATGTATTAGAACAAATTTTGTGTTCCTTAATTAACATTCAATTTCTTAAATTCTATAAAAACTAATTGTCTTTTCACCTACATGTTCCATCACCACAGTTCGGTATATTTACTATATTGCGGTTATGTATATACTTTTATACTCTCTTCTACTCTAGCACGTTTACGTTTTCTATTTTCACTTATTGTATTATAATATTCGTCTTGATATCGTTCAATATTACTATCATAATTAAAAACCATTTCTATAAACGGTTCTAGATCATTATTTTGAGCTAAAGCTAAAATCAATTTCCAATCATATCTCATAGATTCATTCATTTTCCCATATTTCACCATCGTATCTTTTGCAATGATGCGTCTCGCAAACGTTTCGTATGTAGATGTTGAAGCATATTCATAAAATATCACTCGCGAATCATAAAGATTATCAGGAATCTCGGCAATTTCTTCTTTTTTGACTCAAGATAAACTACTAAGCGCACTATCGTCATCAGAATCTTTTACCACCTCGTCATCATCATCAAAACCTTTACCACATCATCGTCCTTCCATTCGTTTATAATACCGTGATAATGTAGTTTTTTACAATCGTGGTCAGCTCCGTCATTTTATCACACGCTTTAGAACTGTGTTGATATATTATAAAAAAAGAACATTTGTCAATATACGGCATGTGTTTGTGTAGCGCAGTATAAGTTAAATTAACCTCACGAATTTTAGTGCATGGTAATGTAGGTCCGGCAGGTCGAATTATTATACCCATTAAAGATATAATACTTGTTTTACTACTACATAACGGATTTAAACACATGAATGTGCGTTGTCTAAACTTAATATGCCAAACATCAAAAACATCTTTCTCTACTAAAAAACATTTTATATTTTCTATAAATTTTGACTTATCCTGAAAATATATGTGTATATCGGAAAACAGGTAAAAGCAAATATAAAAAGAATGTTGAAATTTAGATGTAAAATAACGTTGTATTATATTGGAATTTTCTTCTTTTATTTTTTTTTTATTTTCAGGATTTTTTTCCAAACTAAACGGTAAATCGGTTTTGTCTATAATAAGTAAAAAAACCGGTTCGTCATCTGTTGGAAAATTAGATTGAAAAAAACGTATATCATATTCGATACTTTTTGTCACAATTTCTTTTAACGCATATACGTAATCAAAAAGACCGCAATCAACATCGTAAGAACTAAGCTGCGTCATTTTAAAAAAAATATAATTAATAAACAACGCTATTTATACACACACATACCTTTTTTTTCTCTTGAACCTGTCGCCAAAATCTTTCATCATAATCAGTCAGTAATTTCTCATAGCGTGTATAATCCTTTTCTCCACTTTTATCTTTTTTTATAAAATCATTTCGATGTGCGTATTGAATAATTTTAAAATAAGAATAAAAAAAATTCTCTCTTTAGCCTCCGAGACGCTTATTCTCTCTTTATCCTCCAAAATCTTTACAGAATCTTTACAGAATCCTCTACAGAATCTTTTAATATTTCCTTATCAGAAATGTAATATATCCATAAATCATGATTTGTTTTATAAAACATTACTGAAAAATTTTCAAAAATCGTATCATTTAAAAACATATAAATATTCGACCATATAAAAACATATAAATATCAAACGTAATATACGAACACGTTATACGAGCAAAAAATGGAAACTATACATAAAACCGCACAAATCGTTATAACAAAATCGGACCTATACCTCAACAACCTCACGAACCGTTATATTATTACAAAACAAATGTAGGAGATCATTTCACATCCTATTTCGGTACTATCGAACAAGCTTGGGGGGTATATATAGGTCAAAAAATGAAAAAAAATACTAGCGGTAAATGTAGTTGCGAAACATGTCTTATTCAAGAAATGGAAATATATGAGGCAATGAAACAAAAAAATGAAAAGGATTGTATAGCACGTAACTAGTTATGTATACCACTTTACGGCATTTTACGGCACTTTTACTTTCCCAAGGTCATCATTCAAAAAGTGCCGTATAATCCCATCATCCAAAACTGCCGTATAATTCCTCGCTCGTAAAACTGCCGTAAAATCTTGTCAAACATTTCCCCGAACATTTCCCGAACATTTCCCGAACATTTCTCGCTGCGCTCGTCCCGAACATTTCTCGCTGCGCTCGTCCCGAACACGCGTGCCAAACAAAAATTGAATCCTGGCAAGCTCTCACGCGGGACATAAAAATAAAATACAATGCCAAAGAATTATATATTGAAGTTAGACGACTCTGGTAGATTTGCATGCTGTCATGAGTCTTGCACATATTTTGGCTCTAAGACTGGAATTAAACTACACGCAAGAGTAACCCATGGTACCAAGGTTAATAACAGCGTTGACAGTGTTTGTTGTACTATATGTCACTTGAGTTTTAAAAACCTTGTTGTGCTTAAAAAGCACTGTGTAGAGAAACATTAAAGACACCCCGAGCGGAACGCCGCTAGGCGCGATCGCCCCAACCCCACTTGTCAAAAATTTGTAACTTTTTAGGTTACAAATTTACGATCACACACACACACACATCCTCTTAAAAACATTTCATAAAGGAACATGAGTTTTAAATGCGTAACAGACGAAGGGATTACCTTAAAGACCATCGCTGAAATAATAAGCATGGTCAGTTACATGGGGTACATTAAAGTCACAGAGTCGGGAATACGCATTACTAGCAGTGTACCCGACTCTCCAAAGCTAATGATAAGCATGATGTTAAAACACAACATGTTCAACATGTTTCGAGGTGATGGAACATCTTTGATTGTGATAAACACAACGCAACTAGCATCCCTACTTAAACACATAACAAAGTTAAAAACTATAGAGTTAAGTTATGGTGGTAACGAAGAACTTAACATCCTTACGAGGTGTTGTAAGAGTTTAAACACAACCAACACTACTCTTAAAACCTTAATAAGTCAGTGGTACGATATCGTGACACCAGTTTGTTACGAGAGGGGTGTGTTGGTAAACGCGTGTGAGTTTTTTAAGACATGTAAGGACCTAAGTTTAATTAACCAACACATAACTGTCGAGGTGATAGGCTTATTTGGACTTAGACTCACATCTTCGATAAGTGATATCGTTGTGAAGACCGTGAGACTTGGGGTTCACGAGTCTATGTCAAACACCGCTCTCGCTAACGCTCGTTGCGCACCTGTGACGCAAACAGGTGTGTTTAACGCAGGTAACATCATAAGGGGAAAATTTAACCATCTCGTTGGAACAAACACTACATAATCGCCTGTTTATGTAGTGTTTGCGCCATCCCAATTTCTAGGAATTGCACAAACAAAAAGGCACTCTTTTTAGACAACAACTTAGACAACAACTTAGACATGTGTGGACAACTTTTTTGTGTGTTGTTTTGGACCGCTTTTGGACAAGTCGTTGTGCTCGCTTTTTGGACTTACCCTTACGAAGGTGTTAATTTGTACATTTGTAATTTGTAACTAACAAGTTACAAATAACATAACCTCCTAACCTTGTCTTACAGACCAACAAACAAACAAAAACCAACCAAGCGTAAGTAGTCCCGGATTTGTAATAAGTCGTACTAAACAACCAATAATATTTGCATCCATGTTTAGTTTTAAACAAGACAAAAGACCTGTTACGAAAAACGAATTTAGACCGAGCACAACCCAAACCAAAAACAAAAATGTATAGATTAGACACAGACACAAACAAACTCCAAAACAAGCAAATGCGAGAGAGATGGATTAAGTTTTGGACAAGACAGATGCACGACAAGATCTTTCCACCAATGATAGAAGAGTTTAAAGATTTACTTAAAACAAGACTTGTCGAAAACATAAACCTTAAGGCTTTGTACAATGTAGAGACAGAGATAGATGCATTAGAGATGTTAAGACATAACGACGACATCGAGTTATCGTTACGGGACGAAGACAAAATCTGGCGTCTAGATCGTAGTAGCATGCCAGACGAGAAAGACTTATGTGTACGAAAGCTCGCACCAACCTATGGCGCTTGGAACTTACAAGGGGTTAAAAGCTTGCTAGCCTTTGTCGAAGCGATAGCACCTTGGATTAGGAGAAGTCCAGGTCTCGCGTATGCGTTAGAAGGGGTGTTTAAGTACATACCAGCGTACGACCACGGTAAGAGATCTGGAAATAGTAAAGAGATTTTGTGTACGATCTTTAAGAACAACAAACTTAGCCACTACGAGTTGTACAAAAGTACTAAGAAATTATTAGAACAAAGAGGTTCTAAGACTAGTAGGCTTGGTGGTTACACGATAAGCGCTAGCAGTGTTAGTAGGTTAGCTAACAAAGGTGGTAGCATTGTCTTATTTGGTCGTGGGTACGAGGGCACTATGTGTGTTAAACGATGCGAAGATATTATTGTGTAAGTGTCTCGCAAAAAAACTTTGTAAGATTAAATTTTACAAAGTTAACGAGCGAAGCGAGCGAAGCGAGACACAACTTGTGCATAACGAAACAGAACTTGTGTATAACGAAACAGAACGAAACAAAACTTGTGCAAAACGCGACAAAACTTATGCATAACGAAACACAAAGTTACAAAACTTGTGTATAACGCGACAGAACTTGTGCATAACGAAACAAAACTTGTGCATAACGAAACACAAAGTTACAAAACTTGTGTATAACGAAACATAACAAAACAAAACTTGTGCATAACGCGACAGAACTTGTGCATAACGAAACATAACTTGTGCATAACGAAACAAAACTTGTGCATAACGAAACAAAACTTGTGCATAACGAAACACAAAGTTACAGAACTTGTACATAACGAAACAAAACTTGTGCATAACGAAACACAAAGTTACAAAACTTGTGCATAACGAAACAGAACGAAACAGAACTTGTGCATAACGAAACATAACAAAACAAAACTTGTGCATAACGAAACAGAACGAAACAAAACTTGTGCATAACGCGACACCGCGCAAGCGCAACTTAAACAAAACAAAAACAAAACTTAAACACCGCGCAAGCGCAACGAGACAAAACTTGTACATAACGAAACAAAACTTATGCATAACGAGACACCGCGCAAGCGCAACTTAAACAAAACAAAAACAAAACTTAAACAGAACGAAACAAAACTTGTGCATAACGAGACGAGCGAAGCGAGCGAAGCGAGACAAAACTTGTGCATAACGAAACAGAACTTATGCATAACGAAACACCGCGCAAGCGCAACGAAACATAACTTGTGCATAACGAAACAAAACTTGTACATAACGAAACAAGGTTCGATCTTATAAACCATCTAAGATATATCTAAGATAAATGGAACTCCCAAAACAAACTTTTTGCAGACAGTACCCAAGTACTTGTTGCGTGTACAATTGGGAAGCTCGACACGAAAGTTGTGCATGTACAGTGCTTCGATCGGAAGACTGGGATCTAATGTAACATTACCAAGCACCCACTGGATCTTTGGCCCCATGTTACTAACACAGATCCCAGAGGTTTTAGACGATAGCTCGTTATAGTTGTACACAACAATCCCGGTGTCGTCATCTAAGTTTTGGACCACGAGTGTGTGTTTGTAAGTCTCTGTAAGAGCTCGCCACTTACACTCGTGTGGTGTGTCCCAAATAAGTTCTTTCGGGAATAAGTACTCCATATCCAGCATAAAGTCTACGAGATCGTCTATAACACTTGGTGGGCTGTTATCGCCACAGTACATAGTGGTTTCGAGTCTCGTTAAACCTCTTTGCGTGGACGAGTCTCTAGCGTTGGCTAGATGGGTGCCTGTTTGGGTAACCCAGTTTTTCCAGTGGTTACCGATACTTGTTTGGACACCTTTAGATTCTAACATCTGGACCATCTTGTCGTAGATCTTAGGTCTAATACTTATATCGCTAAAGTTTAACGTTTGCATCCAAGTCATACAGTTAGAACCAACATATTCGACATTGTCTAGTATGGTCCCGACGTCGGAGGTCTCGTTACTACCTTGTAGTCTGTAACCAAGGTTGTTTAAGAAGTGGTCCACAACTTCGTCTCGTTTAAAACTACCTTCGAAGTCGATCGTAAAGTCGATGTCTTCTAAGTAAATGTTTCGATCGTTACGAGACTTTTTGTCTTTTAAGACTTGTATTACTTTGTCTAAAGGGACATCGGGGACACCTTGTCCTTCGTCTAAAGGGACATCGGGGACACCATGTCCTTGTTCTTCGAACCATACTTGTTATAGTCGAGCTCGCCGCATAAGTTTTTACAGTTGGCTTTAATAATTGCATTGTCTATGTTGTTTCGAATGTACTTACACTCTTTCGAATTTAGCTCGTTGTACTCGAGTGTTATACTTTCGCAACCTGGAGTTGGGGGTTTGGTGGCTTTTTCGTCGCCAGACGCGTCGTCTTTGGTTTCTTCGTCTTTGGTTTCTTCGTCTTTGGTCTCTTCGTCTTTGGTCTCTTCGTCTTTGGTTTCGTCGAGCTCCCAAGCACCCACTCGTTTGTCAAGTGCGTCGTGGGCTTGTACAAGGTCTAATAGATCGTCGTTGTTGTTTTCGTGGTCTTTGTGGTCTTTGTGGCCTTTGTGGTCTTTGTGTTTCAAACTTGGGAAATTAACTGTCGTAAATAACGACTTTAAGTCTAACTTTAAACTTTGCATTCTTGTCTTTATTATAAGTGTTTTTGTAGGGTTTGCGCCAACACATTAGCTCTCTCTATATATGGTTAGAGACACCCAAACCCAAACCAACACCCAAAACCCAAAGACATCCAAAACCCAAAGACATCCAAAAAGAGACCCAAGAGAGACATCATCGCATGTCTCGCATGTCGTCTAAGTTTGTCTCGCATGTCTCGCATGTCGTCTAAGTTTGTCTCGCATGTCTCGCATGTCTCTAAGTTTGTCACATGTCTAAGTTGTTGTCTCGCATGTCTCTAAGTTTGTCACATGTCTAAGTTTGTCTCGCATGTCTCGCATGTCGCCTCTAAGTTTGTCACATGTCTAAGTTGTCTCGCATGTCTCGCATGTCTCTAAGTTTGTCACATGTCTAAGTTTGTCTCGCATGTCTCGCATGTCTCGCATGTCTCGCATGTCGCCTAAGTTGTTGTCTTCGTCTTCGTCTAAGTTGTTGTCTTCGTCTTCGTCTTCGTCTAAGTCTTCGTCTTCGTCTAAGTCTTCGTCTTCGTCTAAGTTGTTGTCTTCGTCTAAGTTGTTGTCTTCGTCTAAGTTGTTGTCTTCGTCTAAGTTGTTGTCTAAGTTGTTGTCTAAAAAGAGTGCCTTTTTGTTTGTGCAATTCCTAGAAATTGGGATGGCGCAAACACTACATAAACAGGTGATTATGTAGTGTTTGTTCCAACGAGATGGTTAAATTTTCCCCTTATGAGGACTTTGTCTTTGACTTTGCGAAAGAGCTTAAAGATTATTGTAGAAATGATGTCGACATTTTAAGGAGGTCCATGATGAAGTTCAGAGATGACTTCATAACGTTAAGTAACATCGACCCCTTACGATACATCACGATAGCGAGTGTGTGCATGGTTGTGTATCGATGTGACCATATGCCATGGAAAGAGATAGCGGTCTTTAAAGATCTTAAAAAGTCTGAAAATTATAGTAAGGCTAGCATCAAGTGGTTAGAGTACATTGGTGACGCGACGAGCGATAGCGAGAACGAAGTGAGCGGCGTGAGCGCGCCTAGCGCCGCGCCTAGCGGCGTAGCGAGCGAGACCCAACAACTTAAGATCCAACATGCTTTGAACGGTGGCGAGCACAAGATTGCGGACGTTGGTAAGGTCGATGGTTTTTGTAAGGCAACTAACACTGTGTACGAGTTCCAAGGTTGTTACTGGCACGGTTGCACAGAGTGTTACGCACAAAGAGATCTTGTTAACATTAACAACCAACTACCGATGTCAGAACTACAAGAGCGGACGCAAGCTAAGAACAAAAAGATCAGAGACTTAGGTTACAACCTTGTGGAGATCTACGAGTGTGGTCTTTCCCAAGACACCAAATTTGACACCTGGTGTCGTGGATCAAAGTTCGAGGTCGTGGGGCCTTTAGATCCAAGAGATGCTTTCTTCGGTGGTCGTACTAATGTCACAAAACTTAAATACGAGTTCAAAGACAACGAAAAGGGATCGTACGACGACTTCCAAAGTTTATACCCGAGTGTACAATTTTTCAAAGAGTACCCGAGTGATCACCCTGAGAAGATATACAGACCCGAGGTGTTTGACGACAACTGGTTCGGTTATATCAAATGCAAAGTAGAACCTCCAAGAAATTTGTACCATCCTGTGCTGCCGGTCAAAACAAAGTGTGGAAAGTCAGAGAAGTTGTTGTTCCCGTTGTGTCGGGAGTGTTCTTCAACTCAACAACAAACCAAGTGTGGACACACACCAGAAGAACGAAGCTTCGTTGGTACTTGGTGTACGAACGAGTTCAAAAAGGCACTTAAGAAGGGTTACACGCTTGTCGAGATCTACGAAGTGTGGCACTTTAAAGACACCATCGATGACTTGTTCAAAAGTTATGTCCAGAAGTTCATGAAAATTAAGATAGAGTCGTCTAAGCCACCTAAAGTGGGCCCCGGAACCGACGCGAGCGTAGCGAGCGAGTACGAGACGCTGGACGACTTTCGTGCGAAAGTTAAGTTACTTTTAGACATAGAGCTTGGCGAGATTAAGTTTAATCCAGGAATGCGAGCCATCGCCAAGCTGTGTTTAAACAGCTTGTGGGGTAAGTTTGGTCAGCGGATTAACATGTCTCAAACCGAGTACATTTATAAGCCTGAGAGGTATTTTGAGGTTGTTATGGACGACACATTAGACATCGAGAACATCCATATTTTTGGGAACGGTTTGGCCCAAGTTACTTACATTCTTAAAGACCAGTTCGTCGATAACCATAAAGACACAAATATTTTCATAGCTAGTTTTACAACCAGTCATGCTAGGTTAATGTTGTACGACATATTAGACAAATTAGGGGACCAAGTGTTAGGTTACGACACAGATGGCGTTTGGTACATAGAGAGACCAGGCGGTAACCGAAACACAACTGGCGATATGCTTGGGGAATTAACAGACGAGTTAGAAGGAGGTCACATAACCAAGTGGGTTGCGACAGGTCCTAAGTCTTATGCTTACGAGACGGATGGTGGGGACCAGGTATGTAAGGTCAAAGGGTTCACATTAAACCATAAAAACAGTAAGGTCATCAACCAAGAGAGCATGGTCGATATTGTTACCAGTAAGTTAGATAAGATCATAACTTCAAAGAATGCCATCGTAAGAGACCCAAAAACCAAGGGACGAAGTGCGGTGGTGAATAAGTACCAAGAAAAGACTTTCTCGTTGGATTACAACAAGCGAGTGGTCTTAGATGACTTCGACACGCTACCATATGGGTACTAAGGTAAGTTAAGAGGTCGTGTAAAATTTGTATTTGTATTTGTATTTGTAACCAAACAAGGTTACAAATTACTTTTTTATGCAGAATGGTTTTTCTTTATACTTCTTTAGGCGCAACTTGCATGTCTCCAAGCACCCACTCGTCTTGCTCGTCCCACTCGCCGCTCTCTAAGCTCTTGCATGTCTCGCTCTCTGAGTTCGTCGCTCGTCACGCCGCAGGCGCGGTATGTTCCATGTCTTCGTCGTCGTCGTCGTCTGATTCGTTCATCCTGTCTAGCTCTTCTTGCTCTATTAAATCTCGTACTTCTTGATCGTCCCAAGCGTCAAACCTTGCTCTATAACTTTGTATTTGTACTTTAATCTCTCGCTCTCGTTGCTCTTCTTGTTCGAGTCTCTCTTCTCGCTCTCTAAGATATTGCTCTCTAAGATCTTGCATGTCTCGTACCTCTTGTTGTCTGTGTCTCTCTTCTTGCTCTCTAAAATTTCGCTCTTGTAGTTTTTGTTCGAGTCGCTCTTCTCGCTCTTTAAGAGTTTGTTCTTCTTGCTCATTCCACTCGCCTTGCTCTCTAAGCTCTTGCTCTTGTTTGTATCTATCTTCTCGCTCTCTAAGCTCTCTAAAATTTCGCTCTTGTAGTTTTTGTTCGAGTCTCTCTTCTCGCTCTCTAAGATATTGCTCTCTAAGATCTTGCATGTCTCGTACCTCTTCGGTTAAAAGTTGTACTTCTACTACTACTTCGTGTACCATTGACATTTTGTGTATGTTTTTTTTTTTTGCGTGAGAGCTTGCCAGGATTCAATTTTTGTTTGGCACGCGTGTTCGGGACGAGCGCAGCGAGAAATGTTTGGGACGAGCGCAGCGAGAAATGTTCGGGACGAGCGCAGCGAGAAATGTTCGGGAAATGAGTTGGTGAAATGTTTGGGAAATGTTTGGGAAATGTTCGGGA
The DNA here is from genome assembly GCA_016169945.1 of Trachythela sp. YZ-2020. Taxonomy (NCBI): domain Eukaryota; kingdom Metazoa; phylum Cnidaria; class Anthozoa; order Malacalcyonacea; family Clavulariidae; genus Trachythela; species Trachythela sp. YZ-2020. Next base: position 958,232 of record JADLSH010000395.1, read on the forward strand.
AATGTTTGGGAAATGTTCGACAAGATTTTACGGCAGTTTTACGAGCGAGGAATTATACGGCAGTTTTGGATAATGGGATTATACGGCAGTTTTTGAATGATGACCTTGGGAAAGTAAAAGTGCCGTAAAATGCCGTAAAGTGGTATACATAACTACTCACGTATATTAAAAGAAAAGCTGTTAATAAAAGAAAAGCTGTTAATTAAACAAAAGAACCAAAAAGATGACGAAGATATGAACGTGACCAGACAAGCGTCGGAAATTAATGAAAAGCAAAAAAAGCAAACAGTTGAAAAAAAAGATGGAGACAGTTGAAAAAATATATAATAAAACCGATATTAGTTTACAAAATTATATGGTTTTTTTAAGTCATAACGATTATATAGGAAACATAAATCGTGAAAAAATTATGTTGGGAAATAGGTGAAAAAGATACTGTTATTGACAGTTATAAATCTATATGTAGTTTAGATTCAATAACACTTATAAAAAATTTATCTTTAAATACAGACTCCAGACTAATAGACTATAGTTATGTTTTTAATAAAGATATTGACGGTTTAAAAATATGGTGTTGGAAAAAAACAATATTACAACATTGGTGGAAAGGAATAATAAAATTTAATAAAATTTATAAAAAATGTATGTATATCAGGATATGTAAAAGGAGGGGGTGAAGAATTAGATATAATTGACAACGCCAATACTATTTTTGTTGAAAATAGCGATTATTATTATGAATATTTTGACTATAGTAGTTATGCGTTATACCAAGATGATGATTTTGATTAAAAAAAACAAAAACATTTTGTTTATTTCTTTATTTTTTCTGCATGTTTTAATTTCATCTTACATTTTAATTCGTACATTATTATCTTAAATTTTACTCTATTTTCCATTTTGTCTATATCTTTACCTTAATTGTTTTATAGTATAATTGTTCTCTCCATAAGTATAGTAATTTTCACGTTCCATATCTTCTTCGACAATAAAAAATCTAAAAAAAATATCGATAATATAAATATCGGATAATTATTCAAAATATGTAAAAAAATGTTCGCAACTTATAAAAAAAAACGAAGAAGACGTAAAAAACGTTCTCAACTAAAGCAACGTGGTGGGTTTTTAAATCGTTCTCACTTAAACGATCTTGGAATGATTTCAGCTAATCGTCAACGATTAATGCATTATAAAAAACAACGTGGAGGATTTTAGGGGTTGCTCCCTCTTATGAGTGCGATGGGAATAGGAAAATGAAATAAGAAAACGAAATAACAATATTATTAAATAGATGTAAAATATGTGTATTATGTAAAAGATAAATAATAAAAAAATAAATAATAAAAAACAAGTATCAAAAAATATGTATATACATACAGGAATCTAACCTGTACAAAAAGTGCTACAGCATGTATATTCATAGAGTTTTTTACAAAACTCTTTAAAAAATTATTATTGAAGATCAACAACAACGGTATGCTTTATACGATAGTAGGCACTGACACACATCATCCCATGAGCGTTCTGTAATCGCACACACATTCTTATATACACATACAGGAATCTAACCTGTACTTTTAAAAAAAGTGCTACTGCATATGTATATATTTTAGGGTTTTATTAAAAACCCTTTAAAAAAATTAGTACGGTTCTGTACAAACGATCAGTATTTCTATCGAAATGTGTACGCACATGCATATTATATATATAATAAAAATATATCTTTTTAAAAAAAATATTTTATTTTTTACATTACACGTAAAAATATATCTTAATATCTATTAAAATAATACAATGATTTTCTCTTATCGTCATCGTAACCGTTATCAACACTACCATATAATAATAAATAATGTTTTACAGTTATTTCTTCAAAGCAATCCCTCATATAAACCTCCGATATTGTTGTTATGTCAAATTTGTTTGAAAACACTCGATTGACAAACGATTTAACTTTTACAACGCTTCGTTTTCCAGCACACTCAAATGATACCCAATAGCGACGCATTCCATTTATTTCCAAATCAGATAAAGGCAACACACGTATTGTTTCGAAAAGATGATGTTCTCTCTCTTCGTTAAAATTCTCTTGCCATTCGTCAACTATCAATTGTATCACTCCATCATTAACATCAAACAACGCGTTCTGTTTAATATCTAGTAGGATTTCATAACCATTAGTTCTATCTTTCAGTTCTTCACCCATTTTTTTTACCTTTTAAAATATCATTATGGTTATGATATCGTGTCGCGTCTTATATATCCTTAGACGTGTTGTCAGAAAATATTAAAAAAAAATTAACTCTCAAGAATATATTAATGCAAAAAATGAAATTATAAAACAAAATTTAAAAGATAAAATAATAAATAAAAAATTTCTTCTATATATGTAAAAAAAACTAAAGTTGAAAACACCATCTGTGTCTCTCTGGTAGTAGCAGTAATCCTCGTGATATTTTGATACTTGCTAAAGGGTTTTTTTAAAACCCCCACACACACACATATATTAATATACATACTGTTGTACTTTTTTAAAAAAAAAGGACAGGTTAAATTCCTGTTTGTATATAAAAAAAACCAAATCGAAGAACGTTAGTTCAATGTGGTAGCTGTTCCTGTTCAACGTTGTTTAATCATCCAATTTTTAAAAGGATTTTTTAATAAATCCTTTATAAATATACCGACTGTTGTGTCCTTTTTTTAAAAAAGAACAAGTTAGATTCCTGTTGGTATAAATAAGATTTTGGAACGATATTAAAAACAGTGGGGGTTACCTTAATATGAATGTTTTCAAGGTGTTTATAAAATCATTTTTTTAAAAATCATACACACACGTGAACGTAATTAAAACAAAAAATATTATTGCTATTACATTTTTCTACGTTTATAAATAACGCATACACACACACATACACACATACAATCTATGGTTCTTCTTCGTAGTTGGTCCCAGCCAAATATGTCTTTTTCTCACAATCATGTTTAATTTTTTTAGGGATGTGTATATATGCATCCCAACAAATATATTCACAGTTGTATCTTTTGAAAAAAAGAAACTGGTTAAATTCCTGTTAATATAGAAAATTCTATATATGTAAGATATATTTTTTTAAATATCATTATCCGAAATGTGTTTTGCGTTTGAGCAAATACGAAAAAAAATTATATGGGTTTATTACCCTACACTAATATATTCACCGTTGTGTCTTTTGAAAAAACGCGTTAAATTCCTGTTAATATAAATTTTTTTTATATATAAACACGCTTTTTGTACTGTGTTATCGTTAGTGAGCGATCGTCCATCATCTAAGTTCGACTACTTCTACCTGCCATAGATTAAAAGATTAACAAAATCAATTCTTTTCAGGGTTTTAACAAACCCTCACAAAATATACTCGCTGTTGCGTACCTTTTTTAAAGGGTTATTTTTAACTAAAACCCTGACCAAAAAATATATTCATTGTCGTGCCTTCTCGCGCGAGAATGAACGGGTTAGAATCCTGTTAATATATTACACGCACACGATAATTTATTCAAAACACACCATCACGCACGACGAGGATCAAATTACGCACTACGTCACGCTCATAATACAATCTCCAACAAACGGCGATCGAGACTCTACCAAAAAGCTTGGCAGCCATTTTGAATACTAATCTGCTCTCAGCTCCCCCCGTCCGTACAGACTCTTTTTTGATGAGTCAGCACTTTTTTCGACAACTATTACGCAATAATTACTATATTTTATTAGGCGTTTCAAAAAAAATCTCCAACTCCCCACAAAAAAAAATGATAATATAACTAATACTACTGTGAGGTTTGAATGTCTGCCGTTTTGTAGCTTTCTCTAGACTTAGCCGAAAGCAACAGGCGGTAATCGCAGTCGCACGTCAGCGCATGCATTTGTGTGGTACGAAGTAATACCTCATTTTCAACAAGTAGACAAACATATGCATGCAACCAAAGAAGTACAGGTAAATATAACAGTTAGAGTTTAAAAGCAAATCGACAACATTAGAGTGGTTTATTAGTTTATAACTTTATATTTTAAATCGATTCATCGTCCACAATTATTAAAAGTTAACCAAATTAACTGTTAAGTCAACATATATAAATATGAAATTAAATATTAAGAATGCGGATTAATTTAATTCGAACAAGGAATAGTATTGCTGTTATAAATAAACAGTTAGACAACGTGTCGGATTCGTCTAAAAGTTGTTGCGTTTCCGCAAGTCACAAAGCAAATGAACGTACGTGATTGCATTCAAGTCCTATGAGTAGCACAAATCAATTCGTGTGTGTATATAAAAAAACTGAACCTTTCAAATCCAAATTAGCCATAACGTATTGTAGTAATTTGACAGCTCTAATCCCTCGTCAAATTAACATGCGTTAATTAAAACACAACTCACAAGTTCTTCCACAAGTTGCCATAGGAAATTAATAATAACTTGACGCTCATATGAACAAGGTGTTGCAAACGTATTTACAATAATTTGCTCTTCATTTAATTCATGCTCAGATAAAGGGTTCAGTTTTGAAAGGGTTCAGTTTTTTTTATACACACTGTACAGTATTTAATAAATAACATGAGTTCATGGCAATTAGCGTTTGTGATAATCTAAAAGTCCATGGTCATACGGAAGTTCATGGTCAATTACAGTGATGATCCGTAAATTTTTTGAAGCTACCTTCAATCATCTTAGTTGCAGCTGAACTTTCAAGCTTGTATTGCTTGACTCGACCCCTTGTCGTCTGCAGCGGTTCTGCAACAGTACATAGCACATGTTGAAAAGGAATCCAACACTCATCCCGTGTTGACGGCCATACGAACGATTGAATCGTAGTGTCGGCATTGCGCGTTCTCATGAAGTTCACCAGGACGTCTTCATTCTCATACGATACGTCTACCACGATTCCTAGATACCAGATTCTGTCATAAACTGCTGCAACGTACTGACCAGATGTGTAAGATTGTGGTGACTGTTTCTGTTGAGAACATGTTACGGTAACGGACGTTCCATCCACATCTGCTGAAATTCGCCGGATTTGCAGAGAAGTAGAAATTACAGGAACAAAACTGTGCTGACTTCTTGTCCCCGCTATGGTTCTAGCCTCGTCCAGACGTGGTTTTAAATTAATCTCGACTTTTTCAATCTCGTCGTTACTCACAGAAAGTATTTTGATGCCTGAAACGTTGTCTTTTGACCACGTAAATAACTATTTGGGGTTAAGAATCTGGTTTGCTGTGGTGGCTTGAAGGCTAGCTCTCGCGACTAGATGCTTAATGGTTCCACCAATACCATCACATGGACTTTTCCCCTGACTGGTCGCAAAAAAATGCCATTCCGCTTTGACCCCGAAATCTTCTTCATGGTAGCACAAATTTAAAAAGTTCATACAGTTCTTGTACTGACTAGCAGCTCCATCACTGAAATATTTCACCAATGAAAGGCCAGGAACCAACTTCTTAAGATGAGCAAGAGCAAGGTTGATGTATGCATGTACAGCTGTGGCATCATGTTTCAGACAGTCGCTGACTACACAGAAACTGACTGTACCGAGACTTCCGTCATCGTTGCGATAATATGCTACCAGGGGATGCAGTGTAGCTTGACTGTTTGTCCCAGTAGTAACGTTGAACAGCATCCTGAACAACGAAAGAGTAGTTTTATCCGAAATCAAGCAAAACAATTGCCGTACCTTGCTTTAACGACTCCTTTTGCTCCAAAAGATAAGCTGCTTGTGCTCTTGCGAGGAAGCTATGACTGATCAAAGAGTTAATCTGCGAAACTATTTCTTCCAAAAGGTCGCATGCTTGTTCCTGCCGTGTAATAAGACGCGTGCCATCTGTATGCGTCCATTGGTTAAACGTAAATTCATCATCCTCGTCAATTGAACGTTCAGCAAAAAGTAACTGAAGATGTTCTTTCAGGTTGGCAGCACCTGGACATTTCTCGCAGCGATGAAGCATGCAGTTTCTATTACTGACATCGCAAACAAGTTTCGCCATTAAAGATTTATGGTCGAGTTTTGGACCGGGGAGGCAATCCAGCAGTAACTTGGTGTTTTGATGCTGTTCGCAGACACATACCGAATGCGTACCCTTTGCTCTAACGGTAATACACCAACGCGGCCGGAACTCACAAAATTTGGAAAATCCAACTTTGTCTTCATCTCCTAATTTTTCTTTATAGTGCAAATATAGTTCACGTAAGTTCCCGAGCAACAGTCGCTTCTGCATATGGACTCGTTTCCGTTCTGAATTTACGACAGAAACGTAATCCTTTTTTCCTGGACACATTCGTGAAACTTCGTCGTCGTTGTAAAAATCGATGACCCTCTTTTTAGTTTCATCCGATAGCTTTCTCGCTTGCTTTGGACTTACTGATGGTAAAACTCCTTTTGTCTTTTTTAGTTTCCGTGCTTTATTCACCATGAACTTCGAAACCCCAAACTCGTTCGCAGTTTTGTCAATTGTCCTAGAAGGCAGAGCAAGAGTGATTAATCTCAGTGTAGTTTCCTTATTTGAGCTGGAGCATTTTTCTTTGATTCCTTCAACAATTGCATCAAGGTCTGTTCACTTTTGACAACGAATTTCACTCGCTTTTACCTCTAATCGTCGAGCAACTTCGTCCGTAATAGCCGTCTGTGCTTCCTGCGCCTTTCGCTTGGCATATGCCGCACGGTCTCATTGTGCCATTTTAGTCTTGACAGGAGTACAACCGAGAGAGCTAAATGTGGCTGCGAGATCATGTATCTCCCTGCCTTCATCATCTGGCTTGTATTCTTCATCTTCTTTGAAGTAATTTTCGTCGATGTTCCCAAGGTGTGATGAACATTTTGGACAAAACTTTTGACCAGGCTTTACATCTTTACCAACGAGTTTGTTAACTTTATCTGCACATGCTATGTCTATTATACGTAAAGATTTTTTTCTCGCCGATGTTGGATGCATTTCAAATGGATCACAACAAGTTTTTTTGCAAAAATTCATACTTGCGCAGATAAAGCATTTCATTATGCAAACAGATAACACTATCACTTTCCGACTTTAAACCACTTCTCCGTTGAATTAGTTCAACCTCGTCTGCAGGCAGAGCTGCCAAATTCTTCGTTCCAACTTTCCTTGCGTAAGTTGTCTTGTGGCATTCTTCAGTTGTGACAGCTAACAGCTAACAGCTAATAGCTAACAGCTAACAGCTAACAGTTAACAGCTAACAGCTAACAGCTAACAGCTAACAGCTAACAGCTAACAGCACGATAGCAATACATCTGCATTCACAGATACAAAAACCAGTGTCGAGAGTATTCTAATTCCACACTGCTATTTATACCCGGGAAAAGAAGAGCAAGGCGATTTAAAAGAGCATCAACAATCGTGGGCGCGTGACTATGGATGGTCAGTCTTTGGCATTGAAGGTCTATGGTGGACCTCCCACTGATCTCAAAATATGGCGAATTATCAGAAGTGGAATGAGCGAAATTTTAAAAATATTAGAAGTTCTGAAAGTCGTAAAATCATTTATATGTGCGATTTGAACTGAATTAGTTTAAAAACAAGAAAACAGAAAAACAGTTAAGGTTTAATGATTTATTTTCAAATAGACATAGTGTTAGAAGTAGGACCTCTTATCCCTGGGAGGGTTAAGAGGAATATGTTTCCTATGGAATATGTTTCCGATCAAAATATCTTGCGCTCAAATTCGGTGGCCCTTGGGCCGGGTAATGCGAGAGAGTCGTATAAAAAGTACTCCAAGCACTACCTTGGGATTTAGAGGGGAAGTAGCCTGCTCACAGGGCCTGCGAGCAGGCTAGAGGGGAAGGTATACCAAGCATGATAGATAAAACGTATACTTGAACGTCTTAATTTCCATTGTGGGTAAACCATGCAGATGATTAAAGAAGCGAAAAAAACGAGCATTAACTCAGCACTAAAAGAACTATTCAGTATTTCCCATATTAATCTCTTATGTATAACCATAAACCATTGGAGGTAACACGGTTTTAGAATCGAATAAAGTATAAGGCTAATAATATAATGACATTCAAATAAGAGTGCGTAAAAATCCACTCAAGCGATTAATTATACATGCTCATGGAGCAAATGTTACATATTGTCTTAATAGTAGAAGGTTTAGGTGGATGGATATTAATACACTTGATTAACTTCTCATGTATGTAAAAGAGTGGGTAAACATGGCATACTACGATAGCAAGAGAAAATCCACTTACTCACCAATAATTGCACAAAATATGAAGCAAATAACAAAGCTGACAAAGCTGATTTCCCTTCGGTTTAAAGTTGAAACAGCCTATTGATATTCTTTTAAACGTGTATCAAACTGGCGCGTAGAGTGACCCAGATACTTATTATCACAGTCACCACATGGTATAGAATATACAGCGAGAGTATTCACTGATTAATAAGAAGAGGATATTTTGGTTTTGCTATTAGTTCGTTGTCTAATCACTGGTCTAAAGTCGGAGTATAATATCCGGAACAGGTTAGTTACAGCTCTAGTTGGTGTTCAATGCGAAATAGAAATAAACACACAAAAGATTGCATTAATAGTATTTTACTGGGTGAAAATTCAAAAGCAACTGCCGGTTATGACAGAGCTATATTAATTACATAATTCATTACGATATTACAAGAACAAATTCTTAAATAAATACTAATGACGCCTGCTCACATAAGTGGGCATGCTTTACTTGAACAAATTTGACCCCACAAGCATTACACCAAATTTTCCTTCATATATTAGGGTAAAGTGGGGACAGACAGACCGACCAACCAACGGACAGACATACCCTCTTATAGAGACGCGTCTAAAAAATACAAAATATACTGTTCTCTACAACAAATTACAAGCCCTACAAATTCTAATCGAAACATAAAGCGAACATAAATCATGCCAAAGCAACATATATCTTGCAGAAGTCATCTTAGGTAGGAGCTACACTATACCGGATTACTTTCCATACCGCATTACTTTCCATACCGGTTTACATTTCATACAAGACGACAAAAAACAAGTGTGTTTACACTATGTCGCTTGGCTCCGTATCAAGCTACTCCTCTTTACCAATTCTATGGAAACAAATAAAAAATTTTAGCCAAAATATGGATTTTGTACCGAATCGTACCCGATTGCCATGTTTACACTGCTTCAGCGCATACCAGATTACTTTTCATATCACCTCCAAAGCGAAGTGATTTTTTCTGCGACACGTACGGAACTACAGTGGCGTAATGTAAACAACAGCTCAATCCGGTATAAAAATCGCTTCGCTCCAATGCAATCCGGTATGGTGTAATCGGGTCCTTAATTCCCCGTGGATATACATTTCCGGCAAATATATTGATTGATAATCATATACTTTGAGTAAATTTAGGCAGACACCTTAAAGTTGCGTTACTTATTTCTAATCAAGTGGATGCACATTTCGCTAGAATTTAGCAACTTACACCCGTTTTCAAAATTACGCGACCGCCACAGTGAATAATTTGAGATGACAAGCCAGTTTTCTGTCACACAAACTATAAGTATAGCGAATGTAAAGTTGTAAACAAACGACATTTTGACGGCCATGGCACATTTAGGAGAGTATTGAACCGCAATTTAAGCTACAGTACATATAGAGTAACTAACTGTGTGCCAAACCATCTCGCGCTAGACTGTTGAGATCACGATGTATTATTTGCATTGGTTACATTTTGCAATAATTATCACTAAACATCTCGATAAACATTCCAAATTCTTTAAACAAAAGCTACAAAGCTCTGTAGTCTTTGAAATATCCAGACGTTCGGTTTGACATAAAACCTACATGTAGATTTGTATTATTTTCGGGCTAGACACGTAATTTTGAAAATGGTTGTAAACGACATAATCGGCGGTTATTTTACCGTTTTATTTTGGAAATGTTCTACTTGATAATATGGAATCGACTTTATTTAGTAAGTTCGTATCTATGATGTAACTGCTTTTTTTTACGTTTCATCTAGCTAGTATAGAGCAAAAATGGAAAATCTACTCTACATCTAACCCAGTATCCTAGTTTTGAATGGTTGTGATCTCAGAAACAATCCACTCCTGCATCCCAACTATTGTCGCAGTACCAGGGAGGATTATTCCATCCATTATGACGGCAATCCCAAATATATGATTCCTTGCCAGAGCACCGAACATTAGAAAGCAATATAGGACCACTTCCTTTGCCATAGTTAGCCCCAGAACTGACATTCTTCGCTCCAGTGAAACCCAACTGACGGCAGACGACGTTACCTTCAGTAATGCCCCATAATTGCATACCACCATCAGTTTTTAGGAACAGACCACAAACTGTGCCCCAGCCGAATATTGAACGGTAGATTTCCACTCTCCCAGTCATATTGTTACTTGATCCATTCAATCTGATTGGTAGTTCAGAGTTAGCTATAAATATAAACAATACACACGTAAGGAAAGATTCATTCCCGCGTTTCGTCAACTTTGCCCAAATTTTTGGCACCCCGCATTTGGAGTACACTCAGGAAGAGTTATCCCTGTCCTTCTGGCGATATGTGGTATCATATGTAAATACACAAATACAATAAACAAAATATGTCGTACCAAATCCAATCTATTTCGAGGAAATTCTATTAAGTTTGGTGCCGTTTCAAACATGCTATCTCTTATATAAAATGCACAAATGTGTATAAAGTGGGTTATGTGTTCAAGGTTATAGCAGTGGGTAGGGCGAGTGGTGGAGCACTCCGAATAATTTGCTCTGAATTATTATTAAATAGAAGATCATAAGAGAGATTTGAATTGCGTCTTAACATGCTGAAGAAATATTCCCATGAGCCCCCCAGCAGTGTTGTCTCATCTCAACAAAGTATGACCAAAATTAAGGAAAACCGAACGTCAAACACACAGACACACATGCCTTTATGAACAAATAGAACCAAGTTTTGGATCAACGCGTTAATGAGTGACTTCATTTTTTACGGTTTATCAGTTTAATTCATCGTATAGATTAGAAGGTAATGAGCAGAATTTACCATTTTTGTAGTCAATGAAGATCAAGTCTTCAGCCGTCAAATGATACCTTACTTGTATCATTGCGAATAAATATGGCCAAATACGATACAATTTGAAATTGCCGGTCGAAGCACATTTTTCCTCCACTGTGCCTCAGAATATTCTTCGAATTTCCGAACATTTCCCAAATGGAGGTTGCCTATGTGGGAACATAAGGCATTGCAAGTTGTCTGCAAACTTCCAGTTTCGTGAAATATCAAATTGCAAGTAAAACCATCTTTAAATTTACCATGGCTTGATTATTCTTAAATTCAATTTAATCCGAAATGAAAATAATTTCAATACTAAGACAATAAGTGTGCAATCAATTCCCAATGGTGCATGGAAGAAGGCGATTTCGATCGGTCATATTAAATCGGATCGTATTTGGCTATTTTTGAGCGCAACGATACAAAACAAGCATTATTTGACATCTTATTTATAACGCATGATAACTTTTCGTGTATAGCGACACGAAAACCCTAGCGGATAGGCCTGGATTGAGCCATTTTCAAAACGGGAAGACATTGTTATTGCTTTGCTAGTCTCAAAATGGCACGTTCCACATTGGATAAATTTTTCTATCGGATCTATATTTGCAACACAGAATCATAATTATTATATGGCACAACCATAAGTATTAAAATAAGTAGTTTATTATATGGCTTGTTTTTGTTGTAGGGCATTAAAAATTTTGATTTTCCGGCAGGGGCGCACATTAGGGGAGGTGTGACACCCACCCAACATTTTAGATTCGGTCCAAAAAGTCGGTCCCAAATTTTCTATTTGACTAAATGATCGTTCATGTGTCCAAGAAAGTTAAAAATTGGTCACATGATTGCTAATTGCTAGTATACACTGTCCGAATCAGTTTACTTTCCGTGGTCCATAGCCAGCTGATAACCAGAAAGGCGCAGAGCGCACTAATTGCCATTGTCATACCATGAGCACTTTCGACATCTGATCTTGAGCAGATCGAATTACCGCATCGACTCCAAATATTAATAGGGAAGAAATTACTCAATTTAGACTGTTCAGATAGCAGCGATATTGCGAGAACACAGTCACAGACAGAAACTATTAAAATTGGAAGTTACATCCACCACGACATTAGCGACAGTTTCGTGCCACTTTCACGCGGCGTTGAGAAGTACTTAACAATATATTTTATGTTGGGACTCAGTAATCACGTGTGTGCTTTAGTGCATGCCTGAGGTCTGTCTATACTATAGTCATGCAAGTGATACAACTATATTAATTAAGAGTATTTTATCACTCAATATAAACCATAGTCCTATTGACGCCATCACGCCGAATTCAACTCTATTTCTATTCTTAAACATGAGCAGTTTGAACTCGTGCAAGCAGTCAAGCGCTCAATTCATTACATCTTTGCCAATTATCAGCGCCAGCTGCATTAACTAATGCGTGATATTGCGAACGCTGAACGGCGTGTTTCTGTAATCTACTAATGTTGCTTCATTGCGTTAAACATTTTGATTGCAGAATCGCGAATTGACGGAATTGTGTTTTAGTTGAGACATATATATATGTAAGCTTGTGGCAAAAATTAAGTATTTAAATGTAGAACTGATAGGTTTATATATAACGACTGTCTTCCCTTTCATTTCTAACATTTCTAACACGTTGTATATATGTGGAAGTAATTATGTACAGTATGATTAAAGATATACCACGGACATAAATATTTATTGCAAATGGTGCGTGCGATACACTGCTAAAATTGTGATTTAATATTTTTATATTTTGCTCAAAGTTCCTTCAAAATGCAGGAAATGGCGTTTCAGAGACTCTAAGTTCAAAAATGTTCCAGGGAAGCATGCCCCCGCACCCCCTGGATCGTTCGGCTTTATTTTAAAATGTTAACACCTAAAAAGTAGGTCCCGAAACTTGTTACACCCCCAAAAAATTTTGGAATGTGCACCCCTGTTTTCCGGACCGCTGATTAGCCAATCATATCGCTTGCCATATAATAAAAAGAGATATCGAATTTAGTAATTAGTAGAATATATAACAGAAGTGGCCGGGTGATCGCAACAAATTTTCACCTTTTACCAAATACTGCAGTCCCAATTGAATTTCTACACATAAAACATAACTAAGACGCACTAACAATTAACAAAGACTAAAAGTACGCAAGTTTTGATTCCCGAGATCTCGCTTGAAAAAGGCGAGATCTCGCTTACCGGGATGAAAATTTCCTCATATAAACACTCATTAACCCGCGGCATGTTGTAAAACATGGACTGGAATATGGATTGGACTGGGCTGGTATAAACTATGAACTGGACTGGACTGGACTTGTAAAACTTGGACTTGTAAAACATGGACTTGTAAAACATGGACTTGTAAAACATGGACTTGTAAAACATGGACTTGTAAAACATGGACTTGTAAAACATGGACTTGTAAAACATGGACTTGTAAAACATGGACTTGTAAAACATGGACTTGTAAAACATGGACTTGTAAAACATGGACTTGTAAAACATGGACTTGTAAAACATGGACTTGTAAAACATGGACTTGTAAAACATGGACTTGTAAAACATGGACTTGTAAAACATGGACTTGTAAAACATGTCATCGATCTTCGACTTTATTAATCTGAGCACATTAAACATGCGTGCACACAATGCAACTACAAAATATCTTGTCACCACCTGCCCCCACCTTATTTTGCCCTCGGAATTGGACAGACAATAACGACATAGATTGGACCGTAGTCAACGTAATTTAACTTCGAAAATATTTAATCCTTGTCGCATATCTATGTTAATCTACGTTATCTACTCCTTAATACAGGCATACGAAGGCATACATTTTCTATCATAGCTAGAATGTTGTAATTAAGCGATAGAAATAGTTTACTAACTAAACAAAACGAAACTCATAACAAAATATTTCATTGTCCTTAGTGCCCAACAAATATTACTGGTATCCATTATTAAATATTCAATCGTATCCGTGTGAAAGGAAACCTTGGCTGTAGTAATGTCCGCAAACGGAAATTGCCAACACAGTCAATCAAGATATATGTTATGGTCCGGAAACTCGATCGCTTACGATAAATATACAGGTGTCCCAAGAAAAGTCCCCCTTTAGAAATCGCTCTTGTGCGTTATTATACCTTTGGGAATTGAATTGAATTGTACATGAACGGCAGAAGTATTTACAACTTCCCTTCGTCCAAATAATTTAACGCGAGGATCGAAGCAAGCAAAACTATTTCACAAACAAATGGTTTTACGACAAATACTCGTTGCTCTGTAGTCAGTTGAACCATTCTTACTCGAACTGACGGTAAGACGAATTTGTATTTGACATTTTTGTGTTGCTGTTCGTTTTAGAAGGTAATTTAAATTCCCAGAGGTATAACGACGCACGTTTAACAACAAAAGAGTGATTTCTATAGGGGACTTTTGTACAGGGTGTCCCAAAAAAGTCCCCCTATAGAAATCACTCTTTTGTTGTTAAACGTGCGTTGTTATACCTCTGGGAATTTAAAATAGCTTCTAAAACGAACAGGAACACAAAAATGTCAAATTACAATTTCGTCTTACCGTCAGTTCGAGTAAGAATGGTTCAACTGACTACAGAGCAACAAGTATTTGTCTTAACAACTTATACGTCGCGTTAAATTATTGGACAAAGGGAAGTTGTAAATACTTCCGCCGTTCATGTACAATTCAATTCAATTCCCAAAGGTATAATAACGCACAAGAGTGATTTCTAAAGGGGAATTTTTTTGGGACAACCTGCATGTAGTATGGTAGAGTTAATAATCGGCCTATCACTAAATTACTCATTTCCTAAAAATGTGTCTGTGGTATAAAACCATGTACAAATTAAACGTCTTTTGCAACTTAACGACATTTAACTTTAATCCTATTCTATGCTATTCGAATATTCGGAAGCACTTTACAAATTTAGCTATTTGGTCTGCATATCTTGTAAAATTTCCTTCCTTTTATTTACTTTTAAAAACTGAAAATTTGCGCTTGCGGCAAAAAATGTAGTTAACTTTTAACTATAGTTAGTGGAAGAGTTGGCCAATCAGAATCGTTTGTTTGAGAGTTTTAACTACGATTTAACTACCCAAAATGTAGTTAAAAAGTAGTTAAGAGTTTTATACAACCGGTCCCTGGTTGTAGAATCGCGTTCCGTCTATTCGTGCAGTACGTATACGTGAGTTTGGGTTTTGGTCGAGGGTCGAGGGTCAGAGGTCGAGGGTCGAGGATCAGAGGTCGAGGGTCGAGGGTGGAAGGTCGAGGTCGAGGGTCGAAAGTCGAAAAATTGATTTCATTGGTACTGTTGAATTTGAGTGGAATGCTGAATGGTGTAAACATTTTTAAAAACTATACTTTTGTCAATTTACAGAACTTGTTTTCATAAATATTAACACGAAATATTGATTAGTAAGTTAAATTAATGATACAAAATTTAGATTTTATAATTGTTGTTAAATTAACAAGGTCTCGGTCATAACTATTTTTGAACTATTTTCATAACTATTCTTAGTTATGACCGCGGTCTTGTCAATTTAACAAAAATTATAAAATCTAAACTTTGTATCATTAATTTAACTTACTAATCAATATTTCGTGTTAACATTTACGAAAAGAAGTTCTGTAAATTGACAAAAGTATAGTTTTTAAACGTTTTTACACCATTCAGCATTGTACTCAAATCCAACAGTACCAATGAAATCAATTTCTCGACGTCGACTTACGACCCTTGACCTCGACATTCGACCCTCGACTTTCGACCCTCGACCTCGACTTTCGACCCTAGACCTCGACCTTCCACCCTCGAACTCGACCTTCCACCCTCGACCCTCGACCTCTGACCCTCGACCAAAACCCAAACTCCGTATACGTACGTATTAAAAGCGCGACGGAGGAAATAAGTCATTAAGGATAAATACATATTTTCTAATGAGTTATGTTTTGCTTGTGAACTGTGAACTGTAAAGTATACTGATTATGTACAATGTGTTGCAAATAGGGAATAGTAATAACCAAATTGTGTAATTATAGAAAATTCATGCCTTTGCACGGTACATAGCCATAGTAAAAATGTTTTTCATTCAAAATATGAGCCAGATACTAAACTATTTAACATTTATCATTTATAGACCCGGAGCGAGGGGAATTCGGCGAAATATAACCCGAAGTGATGATAAGCCCCGAGGGAAATATCATCACTGAGGGTAATATTTTGCCGAATCCCCCGAGCGGAGGGTCTATAAATGATATATTATACCGAAAGTTAAAGAACCCACTAAGTTGAGAATAAACTTGCTGAATAACTAAGCGAATACAATGTTTAATTTCTTATTTTTACCTGAGTTTCTGACGTTTTTCCTTTAACAGATTTGAGCTTGTATCCTTTGGATCTTTGAAGGTAACATACCTCTTGAAAATCGTCATTTAAATGAATAAATCTTTTACGAAATTACAAACAAATTACGAACGCCATATTGTTTTCAAGCCATTTTCACACATTGAGTCGTGCGTATTGTCTCGCGTGGTCTACGCGAATAATGTTCCACCCAATGATCCCCGGGGAACATTGGGTGGAACATTGTCAAAAGGAACGCAGGCTCGCTAAGTGATGACGTAAGGCGTGATATCGCGATTAATTTCATGCTCACGTGGCACAAACGGAGCATTCTGATTGGACAATTTGAAGTTGAGGTATAATATTACTTAATAGTCTATGATATGTAATTAATTTCCAATGCCAGTGACAATTAGGTTTAAAAGTTACATATCCATTTTCTTACTCTTACGCCCGTATTCTCAAAACTCACCTCACACTCAATGAGTGGAGGTTCAAGCTTCTCATGAGTGTTAATTCTGAATTTGATTAGCAGGAGGGTTAGTGCCGTACCGTACTCTGTGACTACTCACCCTCCTGTCAATATAAATCAGCATTGTCACTCATGAAATGCTCAGATTGAACCTCCACCATTCAGTGTGAGTAATGAGCTTTAGAATACGGCGATAATCTCAGAATTAGTAGTTTATCTAAATTATTATTAATTAACAGATAAAGTATAACAAGAATCTTGCCTACAAGTCCATGTTTTACAAGTCCATGTTTTACAAGTCCATGTTTTACAAGTCCATGTTTTACAAGTCCATGTTTTACAAGTCCATGTTTTACAAGTCCATGTTTTACAAGTCCATGTTTTACAAGTCCATGTTTTACAAGTCCATGTTTTACAAGTCCATGTTTTACAAGTCCATGTTTTACAAGTCCATGTTTTACAAGTCCATGTTTTACAAGTCCATGTTTTACAAGTCCATGTTTTACAAGTCCGTGTTTTACAAGTCCATGTTTTACAAGTTCATGTTTTACAAGTCCATGTTTTACAAGTCCATGTTTTACAAGTCCAGTCCATAGTTTACAAGTCCAGTCCAATCCATAGTCCAGTCCATGTTTTACAACATGTCTCACTAACCGGGCCAGTCCGGTTGCCGGGATGAAAGTTGAAAGAGACGCCGCCGCCAAACTGTCAAAACAATGTCAAAGGTCAAATCCCGCTTACCGGGCTGGCCCAGTCAGCGAGCCAGTCCGGCCACAGGGAGTCCAACTAAGAACTGTGACGAGTAAGAATAAATATAGCGTAATATATTCAAATTATTGGACTTACTTGTATAAATCATAGAGCTTATATTATACAGTGAATAGCTTCAAACATTGCTTCAATTCGAACAATGATTCAAAACGAAAATATTGCATCATTTGCATGGCGAATTATTGATAATACGAAATTATTACATGACGTTTTGAGTAAACAACAGCAAGGATTGCGGGCGCTCGAGGGAAGTCGAGGGGCGAAAGAAATGGAAAGGGAAGAAACACCGATCTCGTGAACGTTTCGTGTGCTCCATAAGTAGCCTGTTCTCTCGGAAAATTCCGATACTAGAATTTGTATTTATTCCTATACATATTTACCTATTCCAATGCATTCCATAGGCTTTTTTAAATCGAAGTGTACCCGTAATCGAAGTGCCCGTTAAACGGACTTCGCGAGGCTAAATTTTCGGCACTCCAAATAAACAATTTACGTCACGAGAACAGGCTACTTATGGAACACATCTCGCGAAAACGTCGAAGAATGCCCGCTGTTATTAATACCGTAAAATAGTTTCATCAACTGTTTTTCGGTAATGACCATATTTGTTTATGCAATAGAACATCGTCTGAATCGTAAAAAAAATCACAAAAAAAGATTAAACGGCTACTTATGGTCTGTTATGGAGCACACTAAACGTTCTCGTGATCGGTGTTTCATCACTTTCTTTTTCTTTCGCCCCTCGCCTTCCCTCGAGCGCCCGCAATCCTTGCTGTTATTTACTTGCTCGAAACGTCATGTAATAATTTCGTATTATCAATAATTCGCCATGCAAATGATCCAATATTTTCGTTTTGAATCATTGTTCGAATTGAAGCAATGTTTGAAGCTATTCACTGCATAATATATAAGTTCTATGATTTATACAATAATTTGAATATACTACGCCATATTTAGTCATACTCGTCACAGTTCTTAGTTGGACTCCCTGTGGTCCGGCTTTCATGTAAACAGCCCCTTAGTCAGTATTATAGTACAGTCGCTCATGGGCCTTTTGTATGAACGAGCACGAGGAAATTGAATATTCCATTTTCAAACAGTTCAGAAATCTATCTATCATTGTAAACGTACAGTCGAAGTGTCGATCCTATTAAAAAGTGTTGGGACGAAATTTAATTATTGCCGTTCATATTGAAAATTTTACAGCAATGAATTGACCAATATTTCATCCAGTGTAAAAAATTACTTAGACATAATAGTTAACCTCTCTCCCCGCAAATGAACACTCAGTAATCCTAATTCAATATAGCCAGGACATGCGAATCGGTGGCTCATTGGGATGTTCTTCTGTTAAGCCTGGTTTTCATATGTCGCCGATGGTCGACGATGCACTCGTGGACAATTGTTAAAGGCTAGTTCTCATATGTCGCCGATGGTCGGCGAACTATTGTATTCTCTGCCAACAGACAAAGCATTTTACACACCAATGACCACCGATAATGGACATCGCCAATTCTTGCGACATATGAGAACTAGCCTTAAAGACCTGCATATTGTTCTTTAAGCTATAACCCTTCGTCCCGGTTTGATTTCCAAGTTTTGAAGTTTGGCTACGAGAAAAAGATTCATCTGTTCATTTCACCACCAGACTCCGAGGGGTGATACAGCTTCCAAATCAATGCAACAAAAACTTTCACCTAGAGTTTAAGGCTGCATAGGAGAGACTTTTCCCATCAACAATTAAAAGTAAACAGAGAGGCTTTTATGCCATTATTGGTCAACATATGGGATAAACGGCTAACGCCATCACAGATCAAAAAGGCAGCCAGAAAAGTTGGGACAAGAGGAACTAAATATCAAAGTTATGCAACAGATAAGATATTTTAAGCAGCAGACCTCATGAAAAATGAACGGACTGCAGCTTTCCCTTGTGACAATAGAGCTCCTTCTTCCACCATACCACCCACATCAGCAAAGCACATTCGAAGAGGATAAGCCAGAAACTGGTAAGAAAAGTTAGATATACTGCTCAGTAGATGCACGTGATTGTCACGAAAATTACTTCAATTAGAAGGAATTCCTGGTCTCTGGACGGTTCGGAGAGTTAAGCCAAAACAGTCAACAAATTCTACATAAATTACACTGGTGCATGGTTCGATGAAAGAGAAGGATACAATCATTATTGTCAAGACAATCAACGACCAAAAGGAAGAAAGAGGTAAGACAGTAGAGCATAAGATGAAAAAGAAAAAAGAGAATGAGGATTTCTACTGCTGCAAATCACATGTTTCTGTAAAGAATAAGTGTCACGAAGAGGTGTCTATCATGTCACTCCATGTTACTGTCATGAAGAAGAGAAGGTTGAAGAATTTCTTTTTTGATTAACCCCTCACAGCTTTGAAAAGATGTCAACTTTGAAAAGTTGTTATATGGGAAATTTCATCATTATAACATACCAGCAAGCATCTTTTCCCCAACCTCCAGTTCCAACAAAGTATGATGATTTTGTAGTTCTTACGAGGGCCAATTCAACCCAAAATCCCGAAACAAAATCCTATGAAAAGCTTGCAGAATTTTTAAAGAACTATTATTTGCTAAAGTCATCGGTGATCGTCCAGCAACACAATGTAGGTCAGTAATCGCGTTAGAAAAACAGACGAGTCAATAAGGATTTTTGTGGCAGAGCTTCGAACATTGTCCAAACATTGCAATTTCAGAAGTGCTTTCGATGAAATGTTAATAGCTTGAAGTGGTGCCAGTGTAGGTAGCGTCTATACAATAAGCTTCGGGTAATTAGAATCAATCTACTTGAAAATTAAAATTCAACAAGAACTTTGACGTTTCGAGTCTGGCCATTGACGTGCTAAGGTTTCTCCAGAGTTCACTCGACCCAGTTTTTTGCGCGGATCTATGCATTGTCGAGAAGTCGACTTCGTCTCAGTTTGGATGTCGCTTTTCCGGGCAAAAGCTCGACCTTCAAGTCATTTTCAAAATTCGGGGAAGTGAACGAGATTACGTTTTCTAAATCTATCTAATATCAGATATTAGATAGATTTAGAAAACTTGTTTTCTAAATCTACCTATTGTAATTGTATGCGCACGCATGCATGTTTCTTTCCATGTGCTCGATCAAGATTTTGAAAACGTTATATACGGATGCAAAAAGATCGAAATTTATCCGAAAATTTTAGGTAAATATGGCTCTGTTTCTTTCTACTGACATAAATCGCCTTGATGAACTATTTAGTGTTCAATCTAGAGGGAAGCAATGTGCTTTCATGAGTTTATTGGCTACTTTAACAGCCCAAAATAACACGTTGTTCGATTGGTCAAAAACAACATTAAATAATGTCTTATTGCAAGGAGACAAAATGTACTTTAAAGCACTAGATAAGGGCTTAATTTCACTAGACCCAGGTGTAGAATTTTTGTCTATGAATAACTTCCCAACAGTTGTCAGTGTTTCATGTGGTAAGAACATGTTTTCTTACGAGATCTGTGGATCTGTGATATCGCCTGTACAGGCAAAAACAGCTGCATTATCTGTGATGGCGACAAATAGTGATCTATCTGTTGTTGTAGAGTGGGCTGAGGCACTAAAAGGCATTGGTTTTCCCGTTGAGGTACAGAATAACATCGACTTTCCCGTTGAGGCACAGAATAACATTGATCTGCCCATTGTCGCGGAAAATAACATTGATCTGCGGCTGCCCATTGTGGCGGAAAGTAACATTGATCTTTATCTGCCAATTGTGGCAGAGCCCATTGAGGCACAAAATAATCCCTATACCTATCCCCAAGTTAGGAGATTAGTTAGCAATAATCGTCCAATTTCACTGTTGCCAGTTATGTCTAAAATCTGCGAACAGCCCAAAATAACACGTTGTTCGATTGGTCAAAAACAACATTAAATAATGTCTTATTGCAAGGAGACAAAATGTACTTTAAAGCACTAGATAAGGGCTTAATTTCACTAGACCCAGGTGTAGAATTTTTGTCTATGAATAACTTCCCAACAGTTGTCAGTGTTTCATGTGGTAAGAACATGTTTTCTTACGAGATCTGTGGATCTGTGATATCGCCTGTACAGGCAAAAACAGCTGCATTATCTGTGATGGCGACAAATAGTGATCTATCTGTTGTTGTAGAGTGGATTGAGGCACTAAAAGGCATTGGTTTTCCCGTTGAGGTACAGAATAACATCGACTTTCCCGTTGAGGCACAGAATAACATTGATCTGCCCATTGTCGCGGAAAATAACATTGATCTGCGGCTGCCCATTGTGGCGGAAAGTAACATTGATCTTTATCTGCCAATTGTGGCAGAGCCCATTGAGGCACAAAATAATCCCTATACCTATCCCCAAGTTAGGAGATTAGTTAGCAATAATCGTCCAATTTCACTGTTGCCAGTTATGTCTAAAATCTGCGAATGGCTGGCTCACTGTCAATACAATAACTTCCTATGTTCTGAAGGTAAACTCTCTGTGCATCAAAATGAAAACAGGAAATTATATTCCACTGAGACAGCCTTGATCAAAGTAACTGATAATATTTTGAAAGCAATGAACAATAAATTGATCACTATCATGGTCCTTATTGATTTTTCGAAAGCCTTTGATAGCATCAATCATGGCACTTTTCTAAACAAATTATGGAATGTTGGAATGGCTCCAAATGCTTTGAAATGGTTTTCCAGTTACTTGACAAATAGATCTCAAAAAGTTCGTTAAGGACAATCTCTATCGCAACGACTCCCACTATCTCACGGAGTACCTCAAGGGTCTATTTTGGGACCTTTGATGTTTACAGTGTATTACAACGACCTACCATCGTCAGTTGTTAACTGTAAGCCAGAGTGTTACGACGATAGCAAGCTTTACGTTAGTTTCTTTTTGAACGACCTGGGGCCGGTTATACGAAGTCTGTTTAGTTTAAACGGCGGATAACTCGAAAATATAGATCAAGTCTATACATTAATCGAACAACCAAGCTAAAATATTTCAACTTGAATAGAACAATTATGTTTGCAACTTCATATTGAGGGCATAAGATTTAAGTTCAGTCATTCACCAAATGTGTGAAAGTGTTTTTTAATTTTGGCTTATCCACCGTTTAAGCTAAACGGCCTTCGTACAACCGGCCCCTGGTTTCAGCTATTGGCCAAATCAACAAAGATCTTGATGGTCTTGGTGCTGCGGTAACTCTCTTCTAATCAACCCAGAGAAAACTAAAGTCCTTGCTTTTGGTACTCGTCAGCGCCTATAACAGCTACCAAGTTTCTTCATTAAACTTCTCTCCAAACAAATCGAACCTACTCGTGTTGCCAAAGACCTTGGTGTTCATTTGGATTCATATCTTTCGTATACAGACCATGTTGATAAAACGGTATCTTCGTGCATGTACTCATTATTTCAAATAAATCGTGTCAAACACCTTTTAGTCGAAAGACCCTTTCACTTGTTATACACTCCTTAGTTTTTAGTAGATTATTCTATTGTTCTTCCGTATGGAGCAACACTTCTAAAGAAAATGTTAAAAAGTTGCAACTTGTACAAAATTTTGCTGCTCGTGTTATTGTACGTTTACGAAAATATGATCATGTTTCTCCTGCCCTGAAAGAACTCAAATGGCTGAACATTACAGACCAATTGCATCTCCGAGATGCAGTACTAGCATTTAAATCGCTACTCCATCTGACACCATACTATCTGTCTGAAAAGTTTAAAAGAAATTTCGAGGTGCATACCAGAGCTACAAGAAACATTAACGATTTGTACTTACCACTTTGTCGCCTTGTTACGGGACAGCGAACTTTTAGTTTTAGAGAGGCTAAATTGTGGAACTCGCTATTGCCGGAGATTAAATCCGAACAGTCATTGAAGTATTTTCAACATAAACTTCACAAACACCTTCTGACTTATTAAACCTAAATTATATTTAACTAGATTTTTATAGATTTTAAATATATTATAGAATAGTTGTACCATATTTAAATAATTTATTGTATTGTATTGTATCACTGAAAAATCCTTTCGAGGGAGGGATATGTATTAAAGTTTATGAGATTATGAGTTTATATTGATCTGCCTATTGTGATAGATCCTATTGAGGCACAAAATAACATTGCCCTACCCATTGTGGTAGAGCCCGTTGAGGCACAATATAACAATCTGCCAATTGTGGTAGAGCCCATTGAGGAACAAAATAATATTCATCTGCCCATAGACATTGTGGTAGAACCTGCTGAGGCAGAAAATGAAAACCAAATTTGGTTTATAAATTATCAAAAAGAGCTTCAAGGTCTTCTTATAACTGATCGAGGAATTGAGTCTCACTATGATGATCTTTTGGATACTTTTTTGAATGGTAGTCATGCTATTTTAATATTAGAAGGTCATATATATGGTCATATATATATATATATGGCCTTAATAAAGCAAATGGATGATTTCTTTTTATTTGACTCACATAAACAAACCATTGAATTTGAATAAGAGATGAGGTTACAATCATGGATCCCTATTACAACATAGTATGTACTGTAAGTATATATACTCCCTAATGAAATGTTTAACACATTTCATTTTCAAATTAATTTTATCAATCTATTTTAATCAATTTTACTCTTTATCACTGACACTATATGTATGAAAACGTTATTGTTGGCAAGATAAAATGGTCAGTTTTGTTCTTTAAAATTTTCTGTATCCCCTCCTCCTTTTTTTTCTTACACAGGTAAATTCACATACTAAATTATTATGTTAATCATTACACTGACTGGTACCATCTGAACAGCTGGATTACACAGAAATGTATATTCACTTGATACTTGATGGTTGTTTCAAAATAATATGGATATATTACATCATCTCCTAAGTGGTGCAATCTGCTATATGAGCAATTATGTATTTCCAACGTGTCATGTGGGTGTGGATCCTGTGCAATGTGTTTCAAAGTTGTTTTGGAGAGAGACACCATTATTTGCGTTTGCTGTATAATCATGTATTTCGACAATTCACTGGGCAGTACAGATGAATGCTGATGGAACCAAATGTTGACTAAATACATGTATGAAACATCTACAGATGGGAACAAAGGGTCGAAGACTGTTCTGACAGACTGCACATGGCAAATGCATTATCAATATCTTATGAACACAAACAACCAGGTAATTGCACCACAAAAATATTAAAAGACACTGCCTCTATGATTTCAAATTAGTTATTCAAGAAGCATTAACAATGTTCCGGAATTTTCCATGCAGTTTGTGCGTCAAGGCAGCACATTCCTTGCGATAGTAACTCCTAGTACTAATAGCCTTTGTTCAATACACAAAGCATCCTTCTGAGTTTACAAGAAGAATAGTTAGTTACAAAACTTACATAGGTAAAATATGGCTATTTTCAGTAAGTTAAGAATTTAAAAATATGATAATAGAATATATTAATATTTAAATAAAATTAAACAAACAACGGAGCATTTATTTCGCAAGGGTCGACGAAGACACTGATGATTTACGAGAGGAGACATGAACGAGGGGTCACGTGATGACGTTCTTGCCTTTATTAATGGGAAACACTTTTCAAACATCGGCCATATAACTTAATAATTGCTTGCATTGGAGCTTCGATCGAAAACCCTTCGTCTGGACGGTAGTAGCGTGGGTCGGAAATTCTTTTTTAGTGTATACCAAAGCGATCACTTGATAAAAAATATACAAATCAGTTGGATTTAGTCAAAACGAAGTATAAACAAAATATGAAAATCACATTACAAAATGTAATATTAACATGGAAAGAATGTTGCAAAGATATGAACAGGAGAACTTACGAAACTATGTAAGTAATGAGGTGTAGAATATCTGTCCATGTCTGCTGCAATGCAATGGATGCAATGATAAGAGTTAAATGCATGTGAAGAGCTCATCAATACCGAAATGATGAATGGTGCCAAGTCAGGAAATGAGACGCATTTCTTGTCTCATTTCCTCTTTCATCATTACTACCTGAAATAGGCAGGGAGCTCGAATTTTCATGTCTGAAACACTGTGATTTCCACCATTGAAATGTCTGGCAACAGGCAGTTTAGCATCGTCAGTGACAGCACGACTCACCAAACCTTGGCCTCAAACATCTTCCGGTTTTACCAATGTAAAGAATGCCACATCAGATGCAGTAGATGAGATGAGAGGAAGCACACGTGGAACGGTGCTTGATAGCATACTTAGATTATGGTGCCGAAATAGTAGTTGAAGAATGTATGAACTTTCAGGTTTCACATTGCACTATACACGACAAGGTAACGCGCCATTAGGTGACGACAAATCCTGTGGTAGGGAGTTATTGACTAGGGTTCCGCGAATGTTTATACTATGTCAAAAAGAGACTAAAGGGTTATCGGTGTAAATGGAAGATATTTCAGGGTGGTTTTTCAAGATATAAAAATTCTTCCTAATGACATCCTTTAGTTTATTAAAGGTACATATACCTATAGTGTGATGGGAGCTTCCAGACAAAGGGCTTTCACTCGAAACGTCGAAGATCTTGTTGAATTTTTCAGGTAGATTGATCCTAAGGACCCGAAGCTCACTGACATGGTATCGTATCGGGCGTTAAGTAACCGAAGAAGTCATACAAAGGCATTTGCTATAATTTAAAATGTGCGTTTGAAATTGCCGTGGGGATTGATATTTAAAGAGAGTAAAGTGACCTTTCATACATATTATAGAAGCTAACATGTTAGTCTATTGTGATCCGGATGCCACGTCCGTTAGGATCAATACTCGTGGTGGCTTGTATAGATATAATTGTCTACTTTATGGAAAATGGAAGGCGTATTGCATGGAACAATGGAAGGCTTATTGCATGGAATTTCCTTTGCGATAGCTCTCTTGACGACATTCTAATCTGTGAACCTACGGATGAAAAGCATCTGCCCATTCTCGAGGAAGCAATGAAGCGTCTTTCGGAAGCGTGCTTACGTGTGAAGAATTACAATTGTCGTTTCATGTCACGCGTCCTTGAATGTGAAGGTTTTCAAATTGATGCGAAAGGCATTTATCATGTTGAAGCCAAAGTGCAAGCCGTAAAACATTTTCTCAACACCTCTCTCTTCAGGAAATGCGAACTAAAGTTATTAGTGTAATGTTCTATTTTTTCTTTTAGTGTTTTTAAAATCTTAGAATTGTTCTGAAATAAATCCTAACTAGAATTCACTCATATCCGTCCATTGGAATTCACTCATACCCATAACGCTGCAGTTTACGCACTTGACGTCCATATTGCGTGACCTGGTATCCTTCAGAATTGTTAATGGGTTCTTCAACTTGCAGGTTTTCGGTTCCCGGGGCATCTTGTTCGTTGAATTCGCTTGCTGAATCATCGTTGACCATGTCATTCTTACTTTCCGTCGTCTTCAGGAGGTACAGTCTGTTTCGTCTGTAAATGCGACCATCTGGAGTCTGAACCAGATACGACTGTGGTGCAGTTCCATGTTGAGCAATGAATGTTACTGGTAACCACTTACCTTGTCTTTGCATTCTTGCTACATCTCCTTTGTGAAGGGGCGGTAGAACTCGTGAACCAATGTCATAGTATTTCTTCTGGGTTTGTTGTCTGGTTCGTAACTCTTTTACAGCGTTTCGTGGAACTTGTGGTTGTAACAGTGGTGTGGTGGTCGGAAGACGACTCTTTAGTCTACGGCTCATGAGCAGCTGTGCTGGCGATTTCTCAACGCTTTCAAGAGGAGTATTACGGTACACCAGAATTGAGAGATATGGGTCTTGGCCACTTTTATTCGCTTTCTTCTGTAAGTTCTTCACTGCCTGAACTGCTCTTTCAAAGTGTCCATTGGGCTGAGCGTAACCAGGACTTGAAGTAGTATGACGAAATTCCCAGACTTTGGCGAAGTTGTTGAATTCAGCACTGGCGAATTGTGGACCGTTATCGCTGACGACCAGATGAGTAAGTGGACCGTTATCGCCGGGCCAGATGAGTATTTCCCGCGCCCTCTTCTTTCACTTAGTGATTCCCAAACGAGCTTGGTGTATTCTTTTCAACATTTCAAAGAAGTGAGCCGAGGAAATACCAAACGGAAGTCTCTTAAAACGGTATCTTCCAAATGGTGTATTGAAGGTGCACAATGTGAAGCTGCTGTCATCAAGCTCTATTTGCCAGAAACCAGAACTGGCATCGAGGATGGAAAATACCCGGGCATTTGGGAGTCGCGATACAACTTCTTCAACAGTTGGTAGTGGATGATGCTCCTGTCGGATTGCTTGATTTAGGTCACGAGGATCAATGTATATTCTCAACTTGTGGGGCTATATGACAGTTACCATGCTATATACCCAACTGGTTGGCTCTGACTGCTTCTCAATAATCTCGAGATCTTCCATCCGTTGCAATTCTTTCAGTATTCTGGGGCGCAATACAGCAGGAACCTTTCTCGGTGGGATCTCGACTTTACATTGGGATCTACTTCAATGTGATGCTTTCCAGCTGACCTTATGCAACCAAGACAAGTAAATAAGTCTGGATATTGATCGAGAATGTCATCACCGTTTTTGTTGGCACTGGAAGATTTATCTATGGTCATGATTCTTTGGATTATTCCCAAATCTAAGCAGGTTTTACGGCCAAGAAGAGATGGAGCATCTTCGTCAGTTATCTGAAATGTGATTTGATGGATTGTGTCTTTGTGTTGACAATGAAATCTTGCTTTCTCAACTGGAATGATTTTGTGCCCTGAGTAGCTTGTCAATCAAGCATTCGATGCAGACGGTGCAACAATAAGAGAATTATTATTTTGAGCGATGTTGTTTTTAACAATGTTTTTTGAGCGATGTTATTTTAGACGATGGTATTGTAAACATTGCGTGACATCACATTGCACTGAGCGCCAGTGTAAAATTTCACTTCAATAGGTTTGTTAATTGCTATTGACACTATATTTTCAGATCAGTGGTTATTGATTATAATATTTTCGCTGCAGTCACCATCGCTAAAATTTTTCACAGTTACGATGAAAGATTCGTCCATTTCGTCCATGATTTCTTCAACTTGGAATACCTGTTTATTCGCTGGCGCCGATTTCGATCGACAGACTCGAGCAAAGTGGTTCTCCTTTCGACAGTTGTTACAAGTCTTGCCGTAGGCTGGACAGGCCCTTTGATTGCTAGGATGTTCTCCGCCGCAATTTTCACACTTACTCGGCACGTAGTTTGACTGCTGTTGCTTCGGATTAAATCTCGGAGGCTGAAACTTGCTCGGGTAAGTAAATTTAGATGTTTGCAATGTATGAAGAGACTTGTCGTTGTCATCGTTAAATTCTTTCAACTGGCTTGAACTTGCTTCACTCGCACGACATATATCAATGGCTTTTGAATAAGGAAGGTCCGCTTCGCGAAGCAGTCTGGCTCGAAGTTGATCACTTCTGATTCCTCCAACTATTCTATCTCGGATAAAGCTGTAGGTCAATGTACTAAATTCGCAATGCTTGGCTTTGTTTTTCTGATCAGTAGCGAAAGCGTCAATTGTTTCAGTCGATCCTTGGGATCGTGCGAAAAATTGGTGGCGTAGAAACGTTAAATTCATTCGTGGTTCGCAGTACTGTTTGAATTTCTCCTTTAATATATCGATTTTGTGTTCGTTACCAACCTTGGCAAAGTCGAAAGCGTTAAATACGGCACGAGACTCTTCTCCGGCGACGTGGACAAAACGTTGTACACTGAACCTTCTCGCTTTTTTCACTGATCTCACTAGCGACGAGGAAGAGTTCGAAGCTTTGAATCCATTTCCTCCAGTCTTCTGCTAGGTTTCCTTCTAGACAAACTTCACCCGGAGGCTTTAGTTGTTCCATTTCGATATATAAATTCGATCTATCCCACTCTTGACTCCATGTTGTGTACTCGACTTTGAGTAATTAAAAGACTGCTTTTTTTCAATGGGTGTTGCTTATACAGGGTGTATAAAAAATAGCGGCTCCAGGTACGAAGTTTTTTATTAATATAGATTGTTTGGGTATTCATAATGTAGAATAAATGAAAAAATTCTGAAAGTTGAATTTTCAAAACCTTGTCCAACAGATCAAAAATGGCTTGCGCACGAAATTTGAATGCTAAAAATTTATTTTGAGTTAGTGGGTGGAAAATTTGTTGGGTGTTGCATTGCTGTTCAAAATTTCAGAAAATGTGCTTAGGTGTAAGCCCTTCAAAATGTCGCGCAAACTTTCATTTAAAATAAAAAATCAGCATTTGCATGCTTAATTTACGCCTTTACCTAATTTGCATATTGCTATTTCGCTTTTGCTACCAAGAGACAATATGCAAATTAGGTAAAGGCGTAAATTAAGCATGCAAAATCTGATTTTTTTTAAAAAATTAAAGTTTGCGCGACGTTTTGAAGGGTTTACACTTAAGCAAATATTCCGAAATTTTGAACAGAAATGCAACAACCAACAAATTTTCCACCCACTAACTGAAAATAACTTTTAAGCATTCAAATTTCGTGCGCAAGCCATTTTTGATATGTTGGACAAGGCACCCCCCTGCGTTTTGAAATTTTAACTTTCAGAATTTTTTCGTTTATTCTACATTATAAATACCCAAACAATCTATATTAATAAAAAACTTCGTACCTGGAGCCGCTTCGCGAAGTTGAGAGCAATTTCAAATTTGTCCAGTTTTTTTATACACCCTGTATATATACAAGTGACATCATAATTACCATAACTAATTATTCTCAACGGTGATCAAATGAGTGTTTACTTTACATACGCAGACTTACTAAATTTAATTTGAAGATATAGTATGGATGTGTCTGTAGTTTAGTTCTCTGTAAAATTATTCCATAAACAATTAAATATATTGTAATTTGGTAATTACTTGTATCAATAGTTGAAGTATGTTGATTAAAAGAGTACACTGCATTTTGTTAATATTCAATTCATTTTCGTTGGAAAAGTGCGTGGCTAGAATCTAAATTTGAATTAATAATTCGATAATTTAAATATAGAATTGAATATAAATAACTTACAAGAAAGCCGCGAGATGTACTATTTAAAACACGAGCAGGAGTGCTTTATCGGATATAAAATACGAGCGTGCAGCACGAGTGTTTTATATCTGATCAAGCACGAACTGTGAGTGTTTTAAATGGCTTAAAAAAGACCCATCTTATGAGTTCATTGGCGAAGTAGTTTTAAAAATAAAAATTGTCTAAGCCGAGAAAATCAAAGCTAAAGTTTATGGAAATTAACATGATCTTTTATCACATATAAAACCACTGACACGGTAGTGATTTATATACAGAGCCAAGGATCTGAGCTCGGACTCGAGCTCAGGACTCGAGCTCAAGACTCGGTTAACATTATAATTCTATATAACTATAATACTATTACTATATATTATTATAATTACTTAATTATTATAGTAATATACTAATATATCACCGACAAACTAGTCCCAACTGAAACAGAAGGTTTAGGTGGATGGATATTTCGAGTGAAATATTATATACAATATTTTAGACCTGAACGGGAACGGTTGCGAAAAATGCAACTCTAAAGGCCTGTTTACAGTTCGAGCGAATACGTCGCGCGAACTCGATAATTATTCGCGCGAACATAGCGAATCGGGTTTACACATTTTAAAATTCGCTCGAAAATTTGCAAAATTGCAAAAATCCTGGCTCTTGATTGGCTAAATTTTAATTCGTTCGCTGGCGACTGGCGAAAAAGTTGAAAATTTTCAACTCTTTCGCCAGTCGCTGCGAATCAAGGAGAATGACAAAATTTGCCATAAATAACTCTCACGCATGCTCAGTGACAAATTCGCTCCTTCGCGCGACGAGTTTCCGCGAACTGTAAACCGGCCTTAAGTCCACCGACAGGAATTGAACCTGCGGCCCTGCGATTCCGGTGCAGCGCTCTGAACACTGGGCTACAGAGTCTAGTTGCCAAGCGTTAACCACAAGTTCATGTATATATGTAGATGCGGGTAGTGCGGGTTGTGTGATAAGGTAAATTACAAGCTGTTTTTTCTGCATCTCACTCGATTTAAATTGATGTAGAAGGTTTCGGTGGATGGATATTTCGAGTGAAATATTATATACAATATTTTAGACCTGAACGGGAACGATTGCGAAAAATGCAACTCTGAATCCTCCGACAGGAATTGAATCTGCGGCCGTGCGATTGCGGTGCAGCGCTCTGACCACTGAGCAACAGAGCCCAGTTGCCAAGCGTTAACCACAAGTTCATGTATATATGTAGATGCGCGTACTGCGGGTTGTGTGATAAGGTAAATTACAAGACTGGTTGCAATCCTAACTTTGTAATCAGATCAGTACATACATACGAACTGCTCGCTCCTGTGTCAATCATCAGCCGCACTTGTTCTCCTCCGACTTTTGCTAGAAACGTTGGGTGAATTGCAGAAGTGTTCTGAAGGGTAGTACTCATACCCTTTTCATTCCAACTGTAATTCATACCATCTGTTGACGATTTGGCCTGTTGTTGACATATTGAGGTATGGTGCTTCAACCCACACTCGTGGCACCCTCGAGCTCGACAGGTTGATGCAAGATGTCCTGGTAAAGCACAGTTGAAGCAAGCTTTCTTTCGCCTCAATATGCCCCGACGATCAGCAACACTCAGGACCTTGGTGCACGTTACAGCAGAATGTTCAGGGGAATCGCAATAGATGCATTTAGGTCGCCTGTGTCCTTCTCCCCCATTACCGAACAAGAGTTTGTCCCGATTGCGCCAATTAGGTTTGCTGCCATTTCGATAATCCCTGCCTTCCTTCTCCTCCATACGTAACGGATGTCGATCAAGATATTTCCTCAAGTTATCCACAAGCTGCTTAAGATCCCATTCTTCCCAATCATCATCTT
This sequence comes from Trachythela sp. YZ-2020, assembly GCA_016169945.1. Classification (NCBI taxonomy): domain Eukaryota; kingdom Metazoa; phylum Cnidaria; class Anthozoa; order Malacalcyonacea; family Clavulariidae; genus Trachythela; species Trachythela sp. YZ-2020. The sequence continues at coordinate 990,807 of JADLSH010000395.1, forward strand.
TTTGGACTAAGACTTCTCGAACTGGTCCTAACTTGTCCATAAGGGTATAAACAGTTGATTGTGCTGATGCTAATTTATCCGTTTTGGCTAGCGTTCTGACAATTCTAGATAGCTTGTTGTAAAAGTCGTGCATGGACTCAAGTTTGTGGATGCTTGTAATACTACGGAGGCTTTCTAGATCTTTTATCAATGCCCTGTGGATCTTGCTATCCTTTCCATAATTTTCTTGCAGTATATGCTTCGCTTCTTTGTAACCTTCAATTGAACGCGACAATCCCATGATGTCATCTCTAGGTTTGTCCTTCACCAATTCCAATAGGTAATGAAACTTACTGATCTCTGACGAGGCCGATCCGTCAACTTCCACGGTAAATTGGTTCCAGAACCGGAGCCAGTCTTGATAATCCCCCGTAAATGGTGTAATAGTGTACCTTTGCAACTTTACAGTTGGTTGTGACTTGTTGGACGAAGCATTCTCGGTGCCGCCGGTTTCCACACTTTGCTTTTGTAACTCCATCTTTCCCATAAACCATTCCTCCTCAGTGTTTGGTTGCCGTATCATCGCTTCCTCCATTTCTCTTTGCTGCTGCTCTCGAAACTTTGATAGTTCCAAATTCACTCTCCTTCGATCTTCAATGTCCCTTTGTAACCTTTCCTCTCGTCCTTTGTTTTTCAATTCATCTAACTGTTGCTTACAACGATCTCCCTGCTTGCGTAATTGTGCAATGCAATCCTTTTGTTTTGCTGACCACTCTTTCATATATTCTATATCCTTATTATTGTCAACTAAACTTTGAAGGGTGCTATCCTTTGACAATCCAATCGCTTTATAGATTCACTAATTTTTTCATAAGCTAAGGATACATCATCCTCACTGTTAGTCTCAACAAGTTCTTGAGCCTCTTCCAGTTCTTGAGACACTGAATAACTCACACACAAACCACTTTCTTTCCAAAAACAACATTAACTTTATTACAATTAGTTTACTTTATTACCGACTTTCTACCCCGCAACGTGTTCGCTCCAAAAACATAAACTCACATAAATTAACATTATTTGAATAATAATAATGATAATGTGTCATACATCACACGAATTCTTACAACATGAACTTGTGGTTAACGCTTGGCAACTGGACTCTGTAGCTTAGTGATCAGAGCGCTCCAACTGAAACAGTTTGATAATCTGAATATTTCTTTTAGCTAGTCAAATTTAACATAGTAATGAAATCACGTAATGGAGCACTATATAACTGGTTGATCAACCTAGATAGTCTTGTGAATAGAATCATCAATTAAGAAATAGAAAACGTTTTCAGTTAGCAATCAAGAAATAGAAAACAATATAAATAGAAACATTTATTTAAAGAAATAGAACATTAAGAAATAGAAAACATTCTTGTGGGAGTTTGAGAGAACTCGAAATAACGTGGAAAAACTCGCCCCACGGGCTCGTTTTCCCATTGATTATTTCTCGTTCTCCCAAACTCCCACGCGTGTTTCTATAAGTGTATAGAAACACAAGAATTTTTTTTTCTATTTCTTTCATAATATAACTCAAAAGACATTTTTTAAACTCGATTAATTTACAAATTCTCAATTTACTCGTCAATTTCGCTGCAAGAAAACAACTCTGTTTGAAAATTAAAAGTCAAAAAGGTGTAAGAGTAGGGAAAGATCTTGTGTCCTAGAGAAGGTTGCATTGTTACAAGAGACTTATTTTACGAAAGCGGCATTGATCATCATTATCGTGTTTGTTAGACACAAGAGCGAATTTTCAAGTTCTGAGCGGCACGAATCAATACAACCTTTATATAGCAGAGGAAATAAACCTTGCGATGTTGAGCTTGTATGTGATGGTTCACAAGCAAAATTTCACTGCTGGTATATAAACAAAAATGATGCGACTGAAGTATCCTTTCAGACAGAATAATTACTTTATCAAGCGGGTAAGTTATTTAGTATATGATTTATTGATTTTGACAACTTTCATGGCCATTTTGTGCCAGCACAGTGGCTGGCCTTGTTCTGGCACAAATGGCCAGTCCAAACTCCAAGACAGTCTGTTTTCTGATAGAACAGACACTGTCAGTGTCTGGATACTGTATTTGACGAAACACTTGCTCATGTTGTATTGTATTGTATTGTTTTGATAATTTTATTTTATAAGCCAGAGGCAACAGTTTATTAGTAACATGTCCAGTTACTGCAAGAGGGAAACTGTGTGGTTTGTTAATCACTTCATACAGTTCAAAATATTAAACAATAAATGTCTGGCTTTAATAAAATAATATTCCTATTTTACAACGTATTTACAGGCTTTTGTGCACAGTATATTCTGAAATATATTTAATTCTAATTAGTTGTATTGAATACGGGTTGCAATTGATTGTTAATGATATTACAGATCTTGTGACAAAATGTGACTGTCTGAGTACTAGTGGGCATTGGTGAGAGGGATATGATCTTAATAATATGTAAGTAATATTTTTGTTTATCTTCAGGATCATAGATCAAATATGGTTACGCCGTCTGGTGCTGTTATAACATTACAAGAGCCAACAAGTGAGGAAGCATGTGTTCAGCTTTCTGGAGACCCTTTTTTGGACATTCTTCAAAATGTGTTTCATCATGACACCTTCAGGGGTATGCAAAGAGAAGTGGTTGAGTGTAGCAAGGACAATAAAGATACATTAACCATTATTCCAACAGGAGGAGGTAAATCTGTTTGCTACTGGATTCCGGGTCTGGCAACTACAGGAGTCAGAGTTGTAATAACACCATTATTGGCACTTCTAAATGACCAAGTTTCTAAATTGAGGAACTATGGAATTAATGTATGCTATGTCACTTAATTATGTCGGCTGAGGAGAGAGACATTACCTTTAATGAACTGACATATGCATGGGGGCACAGTTGAAGGATTGACATAATTAATAAATACATATGACAAAATATCTTTGAACTGTCAAATAGACATGTAATATATTGTATTCTTGACTTGCAATCGGCCATGTTGGTCCCCATTTCAACAAAATAATCTCATAATCTTCTATAGAATGGCAGCAATGTTGGTCCCAAATTCAAATGTCTTTGGGGATTGGTTGCAAGTGAAGAATAAAAATTATAAAGCATAATGATATGAAAATAGAAATATAGATAATAATTTATTAATTTACCATCTTGAACATCAAGTTTTTGAAATGATGCATTAAATTCAACATCTGATTTTACTGATTTTGTTAAAAGAAAGTTTTTTGTAGCAAAGTAAGTCATAAACGACAAACAAACAATTGAACAATTAATAAGCACCATTCATGTAATAATCAAGGTTTATATACTATATAGCAAATGGACAGACTACATTTTATGAGTATTAAAATACGTCAATACAGAGTAAAATTTAAATAAGGATTAGCCTTTATTAATCGACAGTTATAGATATCCACTTCATAGATAAATTGTGTGACGCCGTGGCGGTAGACAGAGAAAATTAAGCAGTAAAGACATGCAGCAATTGCTTGTTGACATGTTGTATTTCTAGAGTATCGTCTAAAATATAAAGTAAAAAAATTACCTTCAGATGATAGTTCTTGGTCCATATCATCCATGGATGGATAAAGAATGAGTAAACTTTGATGGGTTTAACAGAGGGTCGCAACCTTGATGACAGGGCTCTATCGGGGTCTTTACCCCTAGGGCATTTAGTCTCTCCTAGCGGGTCTCATGTATACCCTCGCGGGATGAAAACATAAGGCTAGAATGAGTCTTTGAGTTGACCAGAGTATAAATATTTGTTCACTTCAGTCTTCACCCCGAACCCGTTCTCTCACAAATTTAGCGTGTGTTTAATTTAATTACCGGGTGTATTTTAGTATATAATGTGTTTGGATCATTAAAAATATTTTTATGATTTTAAATTTTGAAATATTTTGAAATATTTTGAAATTTTTGGCTATTGTTCTACACAGACTAGTTTAATTGCTGAGCAAGTACACTTTATCGGCATGAGTTAAGGGAGGAAACCAGGCTGAACGGTAAAATAAGGTTATAAGTAATATATACAAACCACGCGAGAGGTCTTTATCTGATTTAAAACATTGAGGCGCAGCCGAGTTTTAGATCTGATAAAGGCCGAACTGCAAGGTTTGTATATGACTTCTAAAATGACTCGTTTTGTACGCTCACTGCATGGTGTTGGAATTTTGAAGATTGATGTTATCTACGCTGTAAAATTGAAGGAGAAAATTTGAGCAAGTCTATATCAAATGTATAGATCCGCTACGGGTCATGAGTTTCCTTTATATTTCGCTTATGAATAATTAATGATTTTAGAAGGGTATTTGAAAAGTTTGGCAATTTGTATTTTATACACCCTTCGTTGGCATGAAAATATGCATTGCTCATTTTCATACGAATTTCTCCTGCAACGGTATATTGTCTTGACATCATAGCTACAGGTCTTCTGGAACACAAGAAACTTTTTGTTCAGGTTTTAAGAACCCACGGGGCAGCCAAAGCATTTAACGACATATGCATAACAATACTGTAATGATGTGACTAGGTGTTGCCCTACTCTTGGTGATAGTATTGTCCTACTAGGGCAAGTGCAGGTTTTCACTCGAAGTTATAGTTGGTGTTGCGAGTGCGGGCGACGGCAACGGCAAGAGAACAAACAAAACTCGAACAAACTTCCACTGATTCCTCCGTGCAAGTTGTCACGTGTCAAAAATTGCATCGAAAATTTAATCATTCTGTTCCTATAGGAATTAATGTTAAAAATGCAGTCCTGAGCGCTAGTCCGAGCTCGAGTCATGAGCTAGAGCTCGAGTCCGGGCTCGAATCCTTGGCTCGGTATTTAGGTACCCTCGAAAGCTGCTCGTATGGTAAATTGAAGATCTGCAGCAATTGTTAACAAATCATTGCGAAGTATTCATTGTTATAGACTGACTGTAGAAAGCTTGTAGTTTTAATAAAGGTTTAAATGTTTAATGTACAAAACCTTGCCAGAAATACATTAAATGCCCCCGGCAGCCTTTTCATACCTTTGAACTGATACTGATACTTTAATGATATGCTCCCAAGTGGGTTCTTCAGCATAAAATTACAACAATTTAAATATTAGTATAACAGCTAATTTAAAATGTTATGTTAAGATAATTTAAACTATATATCTATAGGACTTTCTAAATTGTCAATTTATGATAAAAAGATAAAAATTATGGATTCGAATAAAACGTATCTAGAATATGTGATTTAAGTTTCTTCTTAAAACTTCTTACTGTAGGAATGTTTTTAAATTTGTCTTCTAAATCGTTCCAGATTTTCGTTCCTCTGTAGTGAAACGTTCTCTGTCCTGCTGCCGTTCTGTAAAATGGAATGTGGAGCAGATCTTGATAGCGCATTGGATGATCGTGTAACTCAGCACGTTTACTAAACTTGTCGCATAAATAATTGGGGGCTAGGTTGTTAACGCACTTATAGGCCATTACTGTATCTCTAAACAATAACAGTTGTTCGACAGGTAGCCTTCCAAGTTCTTGTAAAACTGGTGTAATATGGTCAAACTTTCTGGTATTTGTGATGACTCTACACGCAAAGTTCTGTACTGCCTGGAGTTTTTTCAAATTCACAGAGGAAGTATTAGACCAGACGGAGGAGCAGAATAAAAGCTTGCTAATAACAAGAGCTTCAATAACTAACAAGAGCGTATCACTGTCGAAGCTGTCCTTGACTCGGTAGATTTGAACTAATTTGGACATACATGATGAAACCAGTTTAGTAATGTGACAGTCATATGATAGGTGTGAGTCAAGAAGTACCCCTAGATCTTCGACGGAAGGGACTGGCGTAATGGTTTTTCCCAAGAGGTTTAACGATATATCAGGGGGGATGGATCCCATCAGTTGACTTGTTCCAACAAGGAGGAATTTAGTTTTTCTGGGTTAATAAGCAATTGGTTCGCAGAACACCACTTTACGACCCTTTTGAGATCTGATTCCAAATTATGAGTCGCTTGTTCTATGTCTTTGATGGAGAACGACAGAAAAACTTTAGAATCATCTACGTACGAATCAAGGTTACACGATTGAGTGGTTGATGGTAGGTCATTTGTGTAGATACAGAACAATAGAGGTGATAGGATTGCACCTTGTGGTACGCCATGAGTAATGGGGAGTGAAGAAGACATTTGTGATCCAATACGTACAGATTGAGATCTACCAGAGAGATAACTGTCGAACCATTTCAATGCCTCAGGAGAAGCACCAACGCAACTTAGTTTATGCAACAAGATTGAGTGGCTGAAGCTGTCAAATGATTTGGATAAATCTAACAAGATCAAAGCGGTCACCATCTTCTTGTCCATAGCTTCCAGAATACAGTCGCTTACCATAATGTTGATGGTTTCAGTGGAATGGTATTTTCTATTTCCACTCTGATGAGAGGATAAACGATTATTGTTAGATAAGTAAGCACCAAATTGATTAAGGACAACTTTTTCACAGATTTTTGAAGCAACGACAAGAAGTGAAAGGGGTCGATTATTCGATGCCAACTCGTGATCGCCTTCTTTCAGCAATGGTATTACTTCGGCTAATTTCCAAACATCAGGAAACGTCGATGAAGCGAGTGAACAGTTTATTATGTCCGTGAGGGGGCTAATATTACAGGAAGGCTGTCTTTAATAACACGAAGGCTTATCTTATCTAGTCCAGGGGACTTGTTAGTGGGCATAGCGAGGATAATACGTTGCACCTCGGTGCAGGTAACTGATTCGAAGTAAAATAGCTCACTTGTTGGGTAAGAAATTACAGTAGATAATGGACTAATTAATTCAATGTTATTGTCTTCAGCTACACGTCTTGCTGCTTCAGCGGTGTTCTTTCCCAGCGAGGTGAAGTATTGGTTGAAATCATCAGCCACTACTTTTTTATCTTTGGCATGTACTTGCGATTCCTTTTCTTTGGTTGGAATATATCGATTTATTGTCTTCCAAAGAGAGCTGGGGTTGTTCTTATGTTTCTGAACTTCATTAAATGCGTGGATTTTGGCAGCACTTTTTAGTTTAGATTTGACTTTGTTACGATAATCTTTGTAATGATTCCAATCATTATTGTCGCGGGTATGTAGGTAACGGCGGTGAAGTCGATCTCTACCTCTCATAAGGTTTATAATTTCGTGCGTGACGTACGGGCATGGTCGGCTACGAACTTTCACGGTCTTTATTGGTGCATGTACACCAAGGACAGAGTGAAGTATGTCGTTGAAGGTTTTTAACTTCGAATTCACGTCGCGTTCCGAGAAAATAGATAGGAGACGGTTTGAGTTCGAAGCGAGATCAGAGGAGAATGACAAGGGGTTATAGTGCTTGTAGCTCCGTACAGTAATAAAGCATGGTGCTTTCTTAGGTGATCTCAACTTCAGTATGACGTAAACAGGTAGATGGTCGCTGATTGGGGTATTTAACAAGCCGCTTTCGCGCACAAGTTTCGAGGACGAGGTGAGAATAACGTCAATTAATGAGTGGCAAGTATGTGTTATTCTAGTTGGACTATTGATCATTTGTGTGAGGTTTAGTACGTTCAGCAGATACGTCAGCTAGAACTTTCTGGTCACGGCTAGTCTTTAACAAATTGCAGTTCAGATCACCGAGAATGAAAATCGGTTTTCCATATAGAAGAGCTTGCATGTAATTAGGTTTGAAGAAGTTCTCAAAACAGGCCAAAGGACAGTCTGGTAGACGGTACGAAACACATATTAAAAGAGATTTGGATTTATTGCATTGAAGTTTTATCCAGAGTTGATGGAAATTAGTTTCGGATATTTGTGAAAGTTCTTTTAATACGGAGGCTTTTATTTCTTTTCGAATGTAGGCGCAAACGCCGCCACCCCTTGTATGAAGGCGATCGAGCCTGAACAACTTATAGCCCTCGACGCCGACTTCAGAGTTGGTAACCGTTGTGTTCAACCATGTTTCGGAGATTGTAAGGACATCGATATTTGATGATATGGCTAGATCCCTAAGTTGAACAAGATGGGCTGTATTCCTCAATGAGCGAATATTTAAGTGAACAATCTTTAGGCCTGAATGAGTTATAGGAGTTGTTATTGCAATATGGAGGTTATTTTAACAGCAATATTATTGCTATTGACCACATTGCCGTTTTTTCTAGCAGTGTTATTTGGCCGGGTATGATTTGTTATAAGTACAGGGATCGGGTGTTGAGGAAAATGAACGTTAGCATCTACATGGTTCGGCACGTGATGTTTCCCATGACGGTAGGTAGGATTTAGACCAAAGTTATCTCTGTTCTCATCCTGCACCGGACCAACTCTAGATAGTTGAGCCAGTCCTTTCTCTGACACCGCCGAGTTTCCTCCCGAAAAAACTCCCGGTAGTTAGTATTTCTCCTGTTCTGTCTCTTACCATGTGATTTTTTTTTCTGTTAATGGTTGGTTGACGTTGAGTAATTCGCACAGGAATTATATTTGTTAGATTCGGTTCTATACCTAGGACTGAGGGGTCTGTTATCTGAGGGGTCTGTTGACTGAGGGGTCTGTTCTATACCTAGGACTGAGGGGTCTGAGGGGTCTGAGGGGACCGCGTTTTCTTGTCCTCAGGAGTTCGAAATCAGTTTCGCTGCGAGAAATTTTTTGAATATTTTTTTTCGTTTTTGTCACTGCTTGAGTGTGCTCTACTAGTTTGCTTTTTTGCCCTTACAGGTAAACTCAAATACATTCTCAGATTTTGATGAATTGTAAATCGCACAATGAAAGTGATTGATAAAAAGCCTCCCCCCATCCTTCCACCCCCGATTTCTCCCTCCCATCTCCCCTCCCTCCACCCCTTCCTTTGCCGGCAGGACGTGTCGAAATTATATAATTTTTGGTCTACCATTGTTTTATAGTATTCAAAATGTCCGGTTTATACGTTCTAAAAAACAAATTAATTGGATAACAAAACGTTTGCAGGTCAATTTTTATGTGGTTACGTTATGCACGTATAATGAATAAAATAATTGTGGTGGAGTGATATCCCTCTTGCGCTTTGAAGCGTAAGTTGGACGGAGTTAGATTCTTAGCCGCCACAGTTATATGATGAGAGACGAACATGTGAGCAAAGTTTTAATATATTTTGTTCTCACGTTTCATATTGACATATTTGTTTGCCTTGACTATATTGCTTGATAAATTAATTTGAACATTTCAGATAGATGCGCTCTATTTAGAAATTATGCATTACCTAGAACTGCATAATGAGACGATTAACAGTGTAATTAACGACAATAAATTTGTGTTATATTCAGTTTAGTGCAGTAATCATTCCGCATTGAACCTATCTAGCAATTATCTGTTGTTTATTCTATATCTTTTTTCGTTTCTTCCAATCTCTTAAATATCAAACACTAGACCTGTTTTAGATTTTGAATTTTGAATTCAATACCTATATCGAGTTTTTAAATTTGGGCACAAGACCTTGAGTATTGAGTGACAGTTGAGTCAAATTCCAAAACAGATTGGGAACAATAGAAAATTGATCTGATAGGTTGAAAAATGATTATTTGGCTCGGTGTGTTGTTACCTTGTTATACTGAAGCAAGCGCTAAAATTCTCAATTAAATTATCTTTCGTCTCTCAGGAAATAATACAAAAATATTTTATTATTTCTGACACCAAGATCAATCAGAAAAAGATTTATAAGTCAACGAAACGAACACAGTTGCTCTGGCAATCAAAGTGAAAAACTAATGTTTAACTATTTACAATCCAAAGTTGAGATTGTCTAATTTGGGCTAGTCGTGGATAAAAGGCGTGGGTGCGTGCAAAAATAGCGGGTAGCTAAATATGGCGCGACTAATTTCTTCGGGAATTATTCGCCGGAACGCAACTTTTGACAGAAACGAAAATCCGAGGAATGTTGTAATCAAAGCGGATAATAACATTGCGGCATGTTTTGTTGTTTAGAATTCGGCATTTTTTTGCGCGCGATAAACTGTGAAAGCCACCAGCATGTCTAGGCTCGATCCAGCCGCTGTGTGAGCCCACGGTCCCTTGCCCCACACACCGGCTGGACCAATGCTCGAACGATTGTTTTATTTGACCAATAGAAACGCAGCCTGCAGTATTTCGCAGGTAACGTAGTGATTGGTTAAGCAGATCACATGTTATATGTTCGACAAATGTTCGAGAAAAATGGCGAGTCGTGTGAGCGAGGTTCTTGACTTACAAGCTATAAAAGATAAAATTAAAACTATGTTTAAAATTCAGAATCTGAGAAAACATCAGGAAGAAGGAATTAGGAGCCTTCTTTTGAGAAGAGATGTGTTGGTAATATTGCCGACTGGATCGGGGAAATCTTTGATTTTCCAATGCTTTCCGACAGTCTTCGATGTTGTTCATTCAAAACCGTCTGAAATTGCCAGTATTTGTTTAGTAATTTCCCCCTTGTCATCTTTGATGCAAGATCAAGTTTTGTTCGTTGAGTCAGTGGGTATAAAAGCGGCATTCATTGGAGACGATCAGGCCGATGAAGAAGTAAAGCGGAAAGTAGAAGCCGGGTTTTATCAAGTTGTGTACGGCTCCCCGGAAGCGTTCTTCGCTAGTAGTCGCTGGCGAAATGTCCTTACAAGTGATGTCTTTCGCAACAGAGTATGCTTAATTGCAGTAGACGAAGCTCATTGCATTCAGCATTGGTAATGTATATGCTACATATCTCTGTATTATAATCAAAATGTTGCTAGACTTTTGAATTTATATACACTGTCTGCCCTTAGTATTCAAAGCTGATATAGTGTTGTATAAATACAGAAGTCATTTATTTGTCCAGCATCCCCATAAGATTTGACAACTAACTGCTTCCCTTGTGTCGACACTTTGACAATTATATGCACCTGTGAATATTTTTATTTTCCACTAAATATCTATCTAATGGCCCCTAATGATAGTAATGAGTAGATAATTATGCTTTGACTTAAATCCCACAGTATGAAATTGACCAAGATTTCCATGTGAATTGTGAAATTCTGTGGATCTCCTCTGGCCCAACAATAGTAGTTATAAGTAGTCCTAAAATATGCAGAAAAGTTCTACCATTGCCATCCTTATATACAATTGTTATTGCATCTTTTTAGGGGATATGCACTCAGGAAAGGAGAGCAAGCATTTCGAAAGTGTTTTTCGAGAATAAATGAAATACGTTCCCTGCTGAAGAAAGTTCCAATACTTGCTCTTACTGCAACTGCAACATTGTCAACGAAAAATAAAATAGTACGTACATTGGAAACGAATACAGCTGTGGTTATAAATCAGAGTCCTAATAGAAAAAACATTGCCTATGCTGTCCAAGCTGTTACTGGAGGTGCAAATCATACATTTGGACCAATCATCAAGGCTTTGAAAGAAAAGAAGGTCTGTTTCGAAAGAATCATCATTTATTGTCAAACAATAAAAATTGTTTCCCATATATATGGAGTGTTCAAAGACGGATTGGGTGCAGATATGTATCTTTCAGAAGGGGATATTACAAGTGGAATGGTCGAGATGTACCATTCCAGGATTGATGAATTGAATCAGGATACTATCATGAAAGATTTTTCAAACCCAAGTGGAAATATAAGGGTTTTGATAGCCACAATAGCTTATGGAATGGGTATTAATTGTCAAGGTGTAAGATCAATCATACACAATGGACCATCTAGGAATGCAGAAGCATATCTTCAAGAGAGTGGGAGAGCTGGTAGAGATTCCCCTGATCTGTGCAAAGCCATCATGCTATATTCAAATGTAATGTTGAAACATTGTGATGAAGCAATCAAACAATATGCCCAAAACAGTACAGTCTGCAGACGGATCATGTTGCTTTCTCATTTTCATTCTCAAGCAAATAATGTGAAGAAACCTTATATGCCTCATGAATGCTGTGACATATGGCAGAGACAATGTCATTGTGGTGGTGATATTTGTAAGTTTTGTTACTTTCCATCAGGAAAATTTGATGTGGCTATTACATTTACCAGTAATAATTTGAGAAATGTAACACCTGCCCAGAAGAATAAACTGCAAGATAAATTGCACTATATTCAACAATCTGTTGTAAAAGACGTTATATTCCATGTATCTGACAAGAAGTCCACATTATTCACTTCACTTGATCTTGTGTGTGGTTTTGGTCCACTTCATGTACAACAAGTACTAGACAATTGTGACAAGCTGTTTACAACTAGTGATACACATAAATTTGTTGATATATGGGATCCACAAGTTGCTGTCGAAATTCTCGTGGCAATTACACAGGTTTTTGGAAACACTAGTTATCAAGACAACAGTGACTCAGATGACGACTCAGATGACTTGCTAAACTTTTGGTCATGGGGAACTGATCAGGATGATGAATTTTTGGCAAGTATCCCTTTAGAATTTATTGAAATTGCAGAGAGTATTGATGTTGAAGAATGTGAAACCGAGGTGTAGATTGTTATAAATATATGTGTACAATTAATCTTCAGGATGTGTTGGTTATCATAACTGGATGTGTTAATATGCAATATTTCCAAAGATTTATAGTACTTACCAGCATTTGGAATTTTAATATGACCATTACTGTACAGATGAGTTCATATTCTATTTTACATGAGGTGTCTTTCTTACATATTATTTTAAAGAAAAGTCCATAATATACCAATACTATTTCGCTAATGTTTGTTGTCAGAGTTACCCTCTATGACAGTGTACTTCACTCGCGATTTACAGTAAGTGTAACTGTAAATTTTTTTTCGCTAACTGGCTACTTAAATCTCTCTATTCTAGATGTTGTTTCAACTTATTTTTCAAGATGTGAGGCCACTTCAAAGTTCCAAGCTTTTCTTTGCTTTTCAAATTCAAGTGTCTTAGTTATGCTGTTCGGTGAGACACTCACACCTAAATGGTTCATTCTGATAATTCCCTACAAGAAAATGCACAACAAAATAAAGACCATTTAAATAATTGTTTTAACAGCTTTATGAACACAATGATTTACACTTGTCAATTGACCCCCAGACACAGTATTCATATATAGTAATTACATTGTAGTCAGGCACTTGACTTCCATTTGTGGGGGATTTTACCCATAAGTATTCCCAAGGGGCTGGGGGCTTTGACTTCATTTGCACAATATAGGTCACTCACAGATAGGGGGGATTTCAATTGACTAGTGCATAAATTATAATCATATATATTGACATGCATGTCTTGTTTACATTCACAGGTTAATGTGGAAAGTAATGAAGATGGTATATTGAAATTGGAGTTCCTCTTTTGGATTTGACTGCTCAAATGCTATCAAATACATGTATAATATCCATACTACATAATAGAAGCAACAACCAAATGTATAAACTGTGTTATCCTGTGTTCATGTGGCAAAGTAAATGCTTTGATTTATTTGTAACTAAGGGTTGGGTACTTTCGGGTGGGCGGTTACTTTCAGAGGGCCCTTATGTTTGGGTTTATTTTTTTAGCATTGGCCAAGTTATAAACACTACTTTACATTTTCACAACGAGTCAATTATTTTAAAATTTTGATTAAATTTGGGTTTTCATAGTACAGTAATTATTTTAAAATGCAGCTACTTTCAAGGGAGCGGTTACTTTCAGGGGGTGGTTACTTTCGAAATTCTGCGGTATTAGTTCATAAAATGGCAGGAATCAAGAATATTAAAAACATTTCAAGGATAAATTTTGTGTAATTATACTATTAACAATATAGTTATACATATTATTTTATACCTTTGCTGATATGCTGTACAAGACTCATAGCTTTATCACGTTTGTTCAAAATAATTGATTCGGCATTGACAATAGTTGGATGAAACTCAGCTGTCTCGTCTGTTCCAGCACCAGCCTGCAGTACTTTATAGAAGAAGGGTGTTCTTTCCTTGAATTCTTTACCAACACTTGTCCAGAAAAATCCATTTATTGCTTCATTGGTTAAAGAGCGCAATCCTGATGGTTGTTTTAAAGAACAAATGTTTTTACATTCCTTTGATATTTCTTGTACTACCACATCTTCTATGAAAGGCCGCAGACTCTTGCAATTGAATGCTGATAGGGCAACACTTTTCATACTTCCTCTTGCTAAAGCTTTGCCAAGACCATGCATGTTTTGTGGGAGGGAACATACCTTTCTACCACTTACATATGTCACAGAAACCTTGAGAGATAAAACCAAACGTAATTAGACTTACATATAGGCATAGGCATACAAGGCTGGGGGGGGCAATAGCCCCCCAGTTTGGCCAGAAATGGTGACATGTCGGGCCATTTGTACTCGAGAATGTCGACTGAGGTCCACCCCCGTATGCCTATGACTTTGAGTATTGTACAAACTTCATAGTTTACACAAAATCATAATACAGATTATTTCTATATTTATGACATTTAACGTGACATTTATAGTTAAGACATTTGAAATTACAAGATAATTGAAAAAAACACAATTGTATACAATAACATAAACAGTAATAACACTAGTCACCAATTAACTTCAAATTAGAACAAAGGTGAGTAAACATGAATTTATTCACACGTCGTTTGTACATAAAATCCGTTTGATTGAAGGTAAATTCAAGTATTAAATTAATTGGTGAACTTACCTCGACTTTACAAACAGACTCGTCTGTGTTAGTATTAACAACAGCGTGAAGTGTGTTCTTAAGGATATTCGTAGGTCTCGGCAGTAAGATTGAAGCCTAACGGAAGGCGTCTTTTTGGAGTAAACACACGTTGAATTTGGATCAGAGTTCTCAAAACTTTTGAGGCGCTGTGATAGAACCTGTTCGTTTACGTCGTTCGGAACTCCGCGCTTGCATCGCAAGGAAGCCTTAGATTTAGCATGAATCTCTTTTATTGTCCTGGACAGTTCTGCCATTGTCGTTCTCAGAGTTCCGAATCTATTCACCTTTTTGTAGCAATCATCGTTGCACAAACAATATCCTCTGACGTCAATGGTGTCAAGTTCGCATTCAAGATCAGATAACAATAGGGCAACAGAACTATTTATTCTCGCCCGTTTCCTGGCGTCGGGCAAATTCTTTCCACACAAGAAGCAGGCGTTTTTGTTCTCCCTCACAAGTTTTCTGGAGTTTTTACAGGTTCAGCCATCGAACACTTTCGACATGTCAAAATCAACATAAAAAGCGCTAAAAATGTCACGCCAAATAGAGAGGGTTTTCATAAATACTAATTAGATGGGAAAATACGGAATGACGTCACGGACAAGCAGGTTCGAGCATTGATCCAGCCGGTGTGTGGGGCAAGGGACCGTGGGCTCACACAGAGGCTGGATCGAGCCTACCAGTATGTCATGTAAATGTAAAATACACGTCACGCACCCTGTTGTAATTTTTTAAAGATATTTATTAACCATCTAGCTAAGCCAATGACCATGCAATGAAATCTTAGAGCTTGTGGATTGGAATCTGTGGCAAAATATGGAAACGAATTTTTTAATTTGGCCAAATCGTTCGATTTTTATAGCGTTTTGAACGTAGCTTTCGATGGACCTTGGCCGTCGTATTTTCTAACCAAAAAGAGCCTGGGTCTAGCCCATTTTCTGACGTCGCGCAAGGTAGTCGGCATTTAGCTTTGATCGGCTTGTATTCAGTTCGCCATTTCGGCTTTGCTTGCCTTGGCTATCATGTCTAACCCTGAAACAGACTAGTACACAGGGTATATATAATTGCCATATATGGATAGAATCAGCTTTAGAAGAGCTATCTAACAATATGCCGCATTAAGCTATATCTGTAAGACTGTATTATTTAGTTCGAGCACGTTGAAAATCCAATTTCGCATGCGTGTAGGCATCTAAAACTACAACTTGTTTACACGATATAGGTCACTGCTATATATACCAAATAATCGCCTTTTTCTCGGCTATCTTTTGGTATGAAGCATGAGAACATATCTTGATTATTGATTTCAGGCGCGTCAAAAAAGTTTACCCCTACTACAGCACAATTAGTACACACGATATATTTTCGTCGTTTGACCCGCGAAACATACATCGATTTTCGTGCACATTTCCTTGAGAACTACATACGTTTCATACACCTAAATTGCGTAGATCGAAAGCTCTGTTCAAGAGAAACATTTTACGTACAGTTTCGTGCTTGTACGTCTGATATATCAATATCATATGTAGATGGCCGACAGTATACAGGGAATTTGCATGTGGGCCGAGAGTTTATTTTGACGAGTCCCTTGCGTGACGTCACGAAATTTACTCGTTCCAGACTCCTCGTAACGACGGACAAGGTCCACCAAAAAGTGCCTTTTTGCCAACTTTAAACTGCCATAAAAATCGAACAATTTGACCAAATAAATTACAATTTTCACGGATACGCTAGAAATGATGCCAAGATTTGATATAGGCAAAAACATTTTTGGGGTGAGGTGCACTTTAAGAGTAAATTGTGACACTAATTCCCATTTCTTACCTGCAATAATCTGTGAATTATTATTATTTCATCTTTGTCTTCTCTAGTTGCAAAATACTGAGGGAAAAACTTCATGTTGTTTATATATTTAAATTTTGTGTTTTAATTTCTACTCTCACATGGACATCCGCTGACTTATTGTATCGAATTGCCGTTTGTAAAGTCCGCAGACTACTGTATCACCGTTGTCGTTTGTAAAATCCGCGCGAATTTTAAAATAATTAATAGAGACGAGTGAAACTGTCGGCAAATCATGTAAAATCTTTCGACAGACGCTGTAGCAAGTAGCTAGGAACAGCAGCTGTTGCTAGGTACACTGCCATCTATGGAATTGCGCAATTCGAAAGATATTAGTAGATTTCAAGGGTTCAAACTTTGCCAATTGAGTCAAATTTCGATATATTGGTGTCATATTTTGTTTTATTTTAAATAGAATTGAGGCAACGTTCGAATATGTTAGTGGGAATATTTTAGAAGTTGAAAAAGCGTACGATAAATTTGCCCCGTCTGCGAAATATAAGAAAAGCAATTTTCGGTCGGCTATTACAGAATTCGCTGCCTACGTAAATAACGAAACGTAAAAAAACTAAAAATATCTAGTAGATTCCAACATTCTTGGATGTAAATAATCTTACATCGTCTTGAGACAACCAATTAATACCTCTCTACGTTCCCGAAACTTGTTTTGTAGTATAGTTCAAGTATCGTTGTTTGTTTTAAGCCTTTATTAACAAACACTTTTCATATCGAACTCATTGCTGATGCTTCAGGACATTTGGCGCCAGACCCCGTTCTTGCAATTTGACGCGCGCATATGCTGTTTCCAATTCAAGATGGCAGCAGCAAAAGAGTTAGAAACAGACCAAAGAGACCCATGAAGAAAATATTGTTGAAAGATTGAAATAAAAGAGGTCGACATTGATGCTCAAATGCTTAAAATACATTTCAGTCCATCCCCCCCCAGCCTGTGCCACAGCATTACGTGTTAAGTAAAGTGCTTATGTGTTGCGGCTGTGGCACAGGCTAATCCCCCCCCCCAAAAAAAAACCACTGGTTCTCAGCCAACCAGAATGAATTGTTAATTATTTCATTTAAGGTGGCTCCCTACAATTTTTGAAATATGGTAAATTTATGATTTAGATTGAATTTTTTGAAGAACTGTTACTTGTTAGAAAACAAAAATTGTACCACATATATTGAGCTACATTCTAAGAGTCGGAAATTGTTCACAATTGCTATGGTAACAATGACGTTTCAATATGGTGACATTTTAGCTTTCAACGCTTTACTTTTGAAAACACAATCGCTGTAATAGAGAAGTATGGTGTAGTACTTTTGTATGTGGCAGATATCTATATTTTCTAGTTTATATATTGGAAGTGTTTAGGAGAGCGAATAATATATTTGTTGTTGTTACATAATTAATTAGCATAATTTAGGTTTTGCATGAGGAAAAAGGACTGGGAAAAAGACATGTGTGAGAGATTGATATTTGGACAGACAGTTTATATATTTTTGAGATTAAGTCAATTGTGTTATATTAAATTGTTTTTAAACTTATAATCGAGTGGAGCGATCGTCTGCTAAACAGGAAGGAATTACTTTAACAGCATGTTCGAATATGTTTGGGGTATGTTGACTATGCATACAGTATGCACCAATCAATTCCTGGATGCAAGCGTTTGTTGCTAAAACTTATTGTGGTCGGGGATTTGATCCCCTCTATAGTTTAATTGATCTTCCATAGCAGTATGAGTTAAGTCTTGGACCAGCATTTGAATAACAGTTTTTGATAGGGGGTGGGAAATTTGATCATTGAAATGCCCGGGAACTTCCTCCTGGGGATGTTAGACCTTTTATAGATGCATTATGCCTAGATTAGATGAAGTCAAAAATTTAAAGCAACACTACACTTTACGTCTTTGTACACATGCACATACAAATTTCTTGAAGCGTTTCTACAATTTGATAGTCTGTTCTCCATAATAGTTATCAAAATAGTTCAAATCACGAACAAAGACAACAAAACCCTTTGTCAGTAGCTCTACCAGTGTCATTTAATGAGTAGAAAAACGTACAACACAGACAACAAAGACATACAACACAGACCAAGCCATCGGCGTTGACTTGGTTACACCTACAGGCTACAGTCCACAAAAGTCCAAAATTTTACACGCGACGACCATTATCTGTATTTTATATTTGACAACAGGTACATAAAACTATTTGTTAACCGCTTTAGCAAGATTTATTCTGACAATTTATACGTGATGAGAAATGAACAATCCAAGCAGCATCCAAGCAGCACATCTTGACAAACTTTTATATCTTCTATGCCTCGAGATAGCGATTTACTTTGAATTCCGCTTCAAATTATACATTTCTGAGCAAATACTTCGTATTCCAAAACTCAAATGACATGAAGAATAATTTTCGTCAGTTTAAAGAACAAAATCGCAGAAAAATTCATTGTAGATCTGATTTCCCACAATAAATATTTTATTGTTTTCTTTATAAAGACTTGCTTTTCGTTTCCAGGTTCCAAAATATGAGCCGAAACCCCCCTCTGGTTTTGCTACGACATGTGGAGAAGCGATATTCCAAATCCTTAAATACCATTGGTTAATTTGTATCACGTGTCGACAGTTTCACTCATCTCTATTTATTATTGAAAATTTCGCGCGGATTTTACAAACGGCAATTCAATACAATAAGTCAGCGGATGTCCATGTGAGAGTAGAAATTAAAACACAAAATTTAAATATATAAACAACGTGAAGCTAATCTAAATATTCGTTTTTTCCACAGTATTTTGCAACTAGAGAAGACAAAGATGAAATAATAATAATTCACAGATTATTGCAGGTAAGAAATGAGAATTAGTGTCACGATCTACTCTTAAAATTGATCAAAATGCGTACAGCCGTGCACCTTTGATCTTTGCTGTCATTTACTGCCATATAGAAATTGCCTTATTTTAGAAATATATTTGTCAATCGTCTAATTATAAATCAGTCAATGTTCAATCAACTCACAAACCTGGAGATTGCTGACTTAAATATGTGCCATTATTGAAAACAGATTTTATGTGTATTAATTACTTACATATAAATATTATCATACAAGATGTAAATCGGTCCTAATTACAGCGGTGAATTGAATGTCACGAATTTTGCAGCATAAGATCTTCGGTAAATCTTAATGTCCGAGTCAGACCTAATACGTTTGAAATTAAAGCTAATCAAAAATGAAACCTAACTTGTAAAACAGGGAAAACTTTCGATTTTCCTTTTTCATCCAAAATTTTGACAGGCAAGTATTCCCCTAAGAAATTTCCAGAGCCATTTGCCATTGCCAAATTACTCGGGCCGCAATGAAAAATACTGGTTCACCAGTAATTGTGTATTTACCCAATAAGTTTATCAGTTTATCCTTTTTCGGTACCCTACCTAGCAACTTGCGACTCGCGAAAAATAGAACATTCCATACTTGAAAATGTCTGGATTCAGTGCCAGCAATAAATTCCAGATTTTCAATAGACAAAGTCACGTAGAAAAGGATACAGTAGTCATAAGCTGTACAAAAGACCAGAGAACAGCTTTATTATGCTTAGTTACAAACTATACTTTGAAATGATATATATTAGTATACTGATTTGCATGAATAGAGTTACGTACTCTATTTACTCATTCCTAGACTTTCCCAAAGTCCTTTCCATTTTTTTTCGCGGTTGGGATGGACGCTGGAAAGGACTGTTCTCACTTACAGCGCGCCAAATCTGCCGGTGGAATTTTTGACCGGGGTGTGACAGGAGGTGTGTCATTATTCTAGCCAATAAATGCTCCTTAAGGCTTTCGACTTATAAATTAAAAATAAAAGAAAGTCATATGGTTCTTCTCGAAGATGCAATAAAATTGGTCTCTCAAAGTTTGGGTATGAGGAATTGAGAGGCCCACAACACGAAGTGGTCGAAGCGTATGCTCTTGGGAAAGACGTGTTCTTGAGTTCTCCCACTGGATAAGGGAAAAGTCGGTCATTTGCAATCACTCCGTACGTGCTCGATGTCATAACGTGGAAAGAGATTTCGACACAAAGAGAAAGCAAGTGCTGTGAGGATGAGTACAAATGTTGAGGAGGGGGCACATAAAGGATATTTATGTTAGCATGCTAATGTATACGAGAATACATACCAATACATTCCGCTCCATAAAATGTGGACCCATTCTTACACATACACGTGTAAGAACCTAGGGTGTTGTTGCATGAGACAAAATCTGCAAGATTACATGGCGATGATATGCATTCATCGATATCTAAACAAAATATTCAAGAAGAGATTAGAAATTTTCCCCGAGCATGGCGATAGCCCGGGCGAGGGTACTAATTCCGCTCGGTTATTTATCACACCCGGAAAAAAGGAAATCCAAGGGAGACGATGAGCCAGGAGCCAGCTCCAGATTGGCTCGAAACTGGAGCTGGGACGACAAGTTTGTAAACAAAGCATTTTGGCCGCTTAACCAGTAAAGTAAATGAAATTTTTTTGAAAGACCATCTTTACCTGTCATATTTTCTAGTACGTGACCGAAAATGAGAACTTTATTCCGTTTCGTTTGTCCACAGTAGCTTGTGAAAGTTGACTATTTTTTCTGACGAAGGGGCTGGTCAGCGGCTCGATTGATCGTATAGCTTTTTAAAACCTTATTTTTTTACCTTTATAATGGCAAACTGTAAAATTTGATTGATGACCGTTCTAGAGAAAGTATTCAAATATAATGTCAAGCAATAAGCGTACTTCTACATCGCGAAACCGCGATAAATAACTCTGGCAAAGTCGAGCCATCTATTTCACGCGCGACCCGCTTGTATTAATTTCACACTTCCGTAAACACACAACTTTGGTATCGGTAAATTTGCGTTTTGGAGAAATAACCTATTGAATGTTTAATGATATATTATTATTTATTGCACTTTTTTAAAGAGTAAACGATCGAAACATCTTCCATATCTGCAACACACAACGCAAACAAGAACGCGAAAAATGGTGTTAAATGCGGCTCAGATTGCCGAACGTCAAATACGTCTAGCAAAAGATGACCCTTCCAAATTAATTGTCATTCTACCATATCCTACAGTATTTAAAATTTTAGGATGTATATCCAGCATGAGCAACTCATGAGAACACTGGCATTCGTGACCGACATGAGAAATCCACTTTCAATAGATGTAATATATTAACGTAATTGACAACCAAAACAATCAGTCCATGTGCTTTGGCACGTGACGTCATTTGATAATCTCAGGGGAAAACCCAGTGGAAAAACCCGTCCGTGCACTGTAAAATTATTGCGCATGTGTTTATCCAGACCTGTTTTCTTGTTTCCCCAAGCAACGTATGAAACAGGTGCTGGAAAGGAGTTCATTTGTTTCTTAGTCTGTGTTTGATAATTAAAAGGTTTTTATCATCAAGGGATTTATTTTGTAACAAAGATTATAGTAAATATTGTTTATTAGCTATTGCTGATTGTTCGGAATTAACTTTTGTAATCTTACGAGAATGCGTCCGCCGAGATTAATTAGGGTATGCTTACTGCTACTAGGGACACCCTAACTCCTACATTCCTACATGGGACAGGCAAAATGACAGTTTGGGGAAATAGGAGTCGGCCATAGAAAAAAATACTAGATAGATCAGGATACTAAATGTCAAAAGTTTCTGGGAGCGTGCCCTAACCCCAAGCTATTCACGACCTATATAATGACAACGCAGACCACACAGTTAGGTTCAAATTCGTAACTGCTGCTCAAATAGATCTGGCACATCTTGAGCAAGATATTACAACATAGTTACAGCTTGTTCTATCTGTTGCTAGGTATAACTTGAAAATATATTTACAGTAGTAAAAGTCAGCTGGCAATGATCACAAAACGTTTTGCTCACAAAAGCGAGATTTTAAGGTTCCATGTACTTTGGATTTTAGGAGAGGTTGGGAGGGGGTCTTATGAAAAATATCATTATTTAGGGGTGGGGAAAAGTTTATCATGGGGATGGACCATGCCAAAGATTTAAGAGAGCTCACTAAATTCCAACCCCTCCCAGATAAGAAATGAACCCTGAAGCCTTGGTTATATAGTAGAGTACTCGTGCAGCTTATAATTACAATAGGATGTCCTTGCATTTATAAGTCGCAGTTGTTGAAACACAAGTCGCACTGAAAATGGTCTGATAAAATAATCTTGGCTTTTTTATTATGCTTACCACTCTGAGGTTGACAACAGGTTTTACAACCCAATTGAGAAAGGTTCCGAGGGTTAGTTAGTTAAGGTTAGTGCAACGCAAACAAGATCGCGAAAAATGGTGTTAAATGCGGCTCAGATTGTATTGTTTTGGTTGTCAATTACGTTAATATATTACATCTCTTGAAAGTTGATTTCTCATGTCGGTCACGAATGCCAGTGTTCACATGAGTTGTCCATGCTGGATATACATTCTAAAATTTTAAATACTATAGGATATGGTAGAATGACAATTAATCTAGAAGGTCATCTTTTGAAAAATCGCAGAAAGGCGAGTTTAATAAGAAATTTTTCGAAACAATTTGTACTATGCTAGACGTATTTGAAGTTCGGCAATCTGAGCCGCATTTAACACCATTTTTCGCGTTCTTGTTTGCGTTGTGTGTTGCAGATATGGAAGATGTTTCGATCGTTTAGTCTTTAAAAAAGTGCAATAAATAATAATATATCATTAAACGTTCAATAGGTTATTTCTCCAAAACGCAAATTTACCGATACCAAAGTTGCGTGTTCACGGAAGTGTGAAATTAATACAAGCGGGCCGCGCGTGAAATAGATGGCTCGACTTTGCCAGAGTTATTTATCGCGGTTTCGCAATGTAGAAGTACGCTTATTGCTTGACATTATATTTAAATACTTTCTCTAGAACGGTCATGAATCAAATTTTACAGTTTGCCATTATAAAGGTAAAAAAAAGGTTTTAAAAAGCTATACGATCAATCGGGCCGCTGACCAGCCCCTTCGTCAGAAAAAATAGTCAACTTTCACAAGCTACTGTGGACAAACGAAACGTAATAAAGTTCTCATTTTCGGTCACGTACTAGAAAATATGACAGGTAAAAATGGTCTTTCAAAAAAAATTCATTTACATTACTGGTTAAGCGGCCAAAACGCTTTGTTTACAAACTTGTCCTCCCAGCTCCAGTTTCGAGCCAATCTGGAGCTGGCTCCAGGTTCGCGAAACTGGAGCTGCCAACCTGGAGCCAACTGGCTCATCGTTCCAAGGGAGATCTAAAGTTCATCAATAATCGCAGGCGCGTGGTTCAAGGTTGGTGGGTGGTCATCTCACTGATCTCAAAAGTATGGCAGATTGTCAGGAGTGGAGTGAGTGAGATTATAGAAAAACTTGAGAAAGTCTGAATTAAATGTCGCTTTTGGAACTTTATTGGAAGAGCTGTGTCTGTGGGACGGATCTTATCGCTTTAACTTTAGCAAAAAAGATAAGAAGAGTCCAAGCGACACCTGAGCGAGAAAAAGTAAAATATACTATAGAGGCAGGTTTGTTATATTATTAAAACAATAAAAGTGTTGATGTATTTTTGTTCTAATTAAAAAATCCTGCTTTATATATATAGTTTTTCATTTATTTACGGTTAAAGTATCGTATATTTTATATGATGAAAAAAGTCTAAATTAAAAGGAGAACGAAATCATTTTTACGCTTATATCTTAAACTGATTTCAATTCAAAAAGGAATTTTTATCGGTAAAATGCAGTTTAGTTTTGTGAACATTTCGAAACGTTATATTTGAACGGAATGTTGAATTTTACATTAGTTTAAAGCTCATATAACGAATAATAACATACCTACATCATAAATTCGGGAATTCTAACAACTATTTTTTAATTATTTTTGGCCGATTTGTATCCTATTTTGTACGCTAAAATTAAAAATTGTATTATTTTGTATCAGTGTTGCTATGACTACAGTGCTTCCACTACTTAAGAAATATTTCCGTTGCGTATCTTTCAAGAAACCATGTATATATATTTCCCGGTTTCCTTTACAGTTTTCCTTTCAAGCTATTAGAGTATTGTTTTCCTTCAAACTCATTTGAAATGAACGAAAACACTTATGTCAAGAAGTTCACTTATATGACCCTAGTGCGTCATAAATGGGGGGGGGGGGGGTTAGATAATTCAATTCTTTTTTTAGCGAAAATTATGCCTGAATCGAAGATACCAAACACGCGGCCACTGATTTACCGAATCCCATTTCCAGCAGAAAGACTGCTGGTGTAACGGCCTTTTTCCTGCGTTTTGCATCGCAGATTTTGCAACAAAAAAGCTTAGTATAATGTTGGAGAATGTCGTTGTTTAGCTGTGGCGAGGGGTTGCTGCATGCATGTATTTCTAGTAGAACAATAAAATTGCATACATGAACATACATACATGAACATGCATACATGAACATGCATACATACATATATACAAACATACATACATACATACATACATACATACATACACACATAGTATATACATACATACATACAAGATTTATTTAGTTATCCCAACCAGTTTTTCAAAACTAAATAAAATAGATGTTGAAAAATTGTGTTTTGCTACATTTACAAGAGAGTGTGAAACTTTCATCCAGAATTATATACCTAGATTGCCAACCGGAGTAAGCCTTAATACCCTGTTTACGTGAGTATTATGCTTTAAATCAATTTTATCGGCACAGGAATCGCAGAGCATTTTTTGCCATTGGGGGCTAAGGACCTCAGAGGGCGCGGTGGTACTAGTAACGAACGCTCAATGATCGAGACATTTAGGGGGTATGGAGGAACGCCCCTTTGTTCCTAAAATACCATTTCATGCACTTTGGGGAAGACTTGAGAGTATTGTCACCAAAACTTTTTATCGAACAAGAAGCAGCTTACTATCAGGGCCATAGCTAACGGGCGGATGGAAGGGACAATTTCTCCTCCCACTATCCTTCAGGACCACCTTCGAAATATGTTTATAATCGATGAGAGTTGTTGGGGAAATGTGCACAATATATAACAGCAGCTAGCAACTTTTATTGTATTTCCGGAACTCTAAAAGACCTTTGTAGAAATCAAAATGTTTTGCGGCAGCGTGACCCAGACCACCTAGTAAACTAACGCGTTCAACGATCGTTAGCCCCACGACTCACGTCATAAATTGTCTCCCCCCCCCACTACAGTTTTGCCAGCTACGCCACTGATATGAAAATATAGTACGTGGATCGAGCTTCTATACCTATGAAAATTGAAGCCAGTTTTAGACTTGCGGGCCATATTGGAGGGACTGCCAATGGCGCTCGTGCAAGGAGTGCAGTACGAGGAGATATTTCCAATTTGCGCTGTGTTGGGCGATGGAATTATTGATGTTTAATTGGAAATATGTAAAGGATTTGGTATATTGTTAAAAGTCACTGATTTGGTTTGATTTCGGGCGTTTCTCGGCGAAAAAACTGTTCGCGTGTTTATGTTGCTGTCAGCCATGAGTGAGCATGAGTTACCAACCAAGAAAGTGTGTCTACTGTGTCTCAAGAGATTGATTACAGGCCATCTATATAAAACATCATGCTGTGGCATTTAGTTTCCTTGTGAATTAAATGAACAATATATTTACGACATGTATTTTAAGAGGAAGAAGGGGTGGTGCTATTGGGGAATACATGCTCTGTTGGGAACCCCAGGCTCCATTGGGGAAATACACCAATATATCAGGGATTTTCATTTTCAGTTAGGGGCCGACAATTTGATTTTTGAGGGGGGGGCGTTTTTACAAATAAATATCCTGCAAGAAGGTTATATGAGAAAAAAATATCGGACACAAGAATACAGTCGGAAAAAAATAGCATGCACATACTTTGGGCAGAAAAAAAATTACATTCACTTCATCTTCCAATTCCCACATTTAACACTTTTAGTTAGTTGATATGGTAAGAAACCGCAAGTAAATATATTTGGAGAATTGTGTTTAAGATATATTTAAGACAAACCATTACCTATTGAGCATGAAGTATGTCCCAATATAAAATTAATGGGGTCATCCATGCCCACCTATATATTCAGAACATGTATGTGGGTATATATATATTAAATGAAGGAAATATATAAAAATGTACAAAACTTCACAAATCTTAAAGTATTATGAACACTAGAAATGTTTGTCAACTTTAACCATCCCATTAAAATGTTTGTGCTTAAAATTATATAGTATAACTATACTAATACAAAAATATATTAACTTTTCTTTTATATATTAAAATTAATTCTAATTTGAGACAAAAACTGAATTTAAATCAATGAGGAATACAAAACAAGTTATTCAGTGGTTTGGCAATATAAAAGATAAGGACAGACACAGTTTTATTTCGTTTGACATTGTCGATTTCTACCCATCCATTTCTGAAAAACTATTGGACGAAGCTTTATGTTGGGCCTCAAATTTGGCTACTATAACTGAAAACGATATTTCAATAATAAAACACGCTAGAAAATCTCTCCTTTTCAATACCGGAATTTCATGGATAAAAAAAGATAGCAAGAGTTTGTTTGACGTTACCATGGGCAGTTTCGACGGCGCGGAATTTGCGAGTTAGTAGGCCTTTTCATTTTAAACCACCTGAGTAAAAAATTTGGCAAAGAAAGCATCGGCCTATATAGAGATGACGGTTTGGCTATTATAAAAAGTAAATCAGCACGTTTAGCAGACAAAACAAGGAAAGACATCCACAAAATTTTCGAGCAGTTTGACCTAAAAATTACCGCCGAATCAAATTTACGTATAGTAAACTTTTTAGACGTAACTTTCGACCTTAACAATGGAAAATATAGGCCCTATAGGAAGCCCAATGACGATCCACTATACATAAATATCCACTCTACCGACCATCACAAGGCAACTACCTGCATCAATTAACAAGCGCATCGCACTTCTTTCATCAGATAAGCAAACTTTTCAGGAATCTGCACCCATATATCAGAACGCACTTAGGCATAGCAGCTTTAATCATGAACTTAGCTACACTCAGCACACACCGCAACAACAACGCAGGAATAGGCAACGCAATATCATTTGGTTCAACCAGCCATTTAGCAAGACTGTTGGCACAAACATAGGACGTAATTTCCTTAGTCTAATTGACAAACATTTTCCACCGCACCACAAGCTCCATAAAATTTTTAACAGAAATACAGTTAAAGTAAGTTACAGCTGTATGAACAATGTCAAGTCAGTAATCACTAAACACAATGCACGCATATCTAGGAATAACAAGCCACAGGATAGGGACACTACCAATTGCAGTTGTAGAAAACACCATTTGCCCGCTTCAAAAATAATGCATGAATAGGGACATAGTATACAAAGCAACAGTCACAGTAAGCAACACAAACACGATCAAAAATTACATTGGCATGACTGCAACCACATTCAAAGAGCGATTGGCCAAACACACTAATTCTTTTCAGCATAAAAAGCATGCAAATGACACGGAACTTTCGAAATATATTTGGACATTGAAAGAAAACAATAAGGATTTCAGTATTAATTGGCAAATTTTAAAACATTCTATTTCGTACACTGGAGGATCAAAACGATGCAATTTATGTTTAGAAGAAAAATTTTGTATTTTGAAAGAAAAAAACAAGGATTGTTTACTCAACAAAAGAGCTGAAATAATTTCACGATGTCGCTTTCGTAACAAATTTCGCGTAAACAACGCAAACAAAGCCATGCATGCACACTTTGTCTCCCACACACACCCCCACGCTCCGGCAGGAAGCATATAAGCGGTCATTTCTTTCGATACTTGTAAACTGCTTGATGATTCTTTTACAGATGAAACAGCCTGTTGCAGACCAGTTTTGAGGTAAGCGAAAATCTATAATTTGCTCTAACTAATATTGTCGAGCACTCTTTGCGTTTCATAGATCTAAATCTATATCTATATTTGCACCCGTATATCGGTTGTGCATTCTTGTTTACGTTATTCATATATTTAACTTCAAAATGCGGCAATTTCGATTTGACTATTCACTAAAGATTATCCCTATACCATCACAGGACGCTTATTTGAGAAATTTGATTGAAAAAGTGGAAAGTGTAAATAAAACGTATGAGATGGAAAGCTAATTTCTTTCTTAAAAACAAAAAAACTGAAAACCAAAACAACCCTTTTGGCCTTGCGTCCAACAAAACACCTCCTTCTATTCCGGAAATGAAACCTTTCGAAGACGACCTTATAAAACTAATCGAAAATTTACAATTTCGGCCATATAGGAACCAATTTCAGAAATCTTTGACTAACGATCTAAAGAAAATCAATTCGTCTCCGAACATTTTCATTTTTGCAGACAAAACTAGGAATATTTATGAAACCTCGCTCGACACATACAACAAATTCTTACATGACAACATCACAAAAACATATAAGCATGGATCTGAGGACACTATAGATGAAATTGATTCAGAACTAAAAAATATTTGGAACAATTTAGGAATCGGCGACATAATTGAAAAAATGAAAAAACGCGAAGCATTTATATCTTTAAAAGACCACAAAGAAAATTTCGAAAACAATCCAAAATGTCGATTAATTAATCCCGCTAAAAGCGAATCCGGAAAAATAAGCAAAGTTATTTTGGCAAAAACTGAATTTAAATCAATGGAGGAATACAAAACAAGTTATTCAGTGGTTTGGCAATATAAAAGATGAGGACAGACACAGTTTTATTTCGTTTGACATTGTCGATTTCTACCCATCTATTTCTGAAAAACTATTGGACCAAGCTTTATCTTGGGCTTCAAATTTGGCTACTATACCTGAAAACGATATTTCAATAATAAAACACGCTAGAAAATCTCTCGTTTTCAGTAGCGGAATTTCATGGATAAAAAATGATAGCAAGAGTTTGTTTGACGTTACCATGGGTAGTTTCGACGGTGCGGAAATTTGTGAGTTAGTAGGCCTTTTCATTTTAAACCACCTAAGTAAGAAATTTGGCAAAGAAAGCATCGGCCTATAAAGAGATTACGGTTTGGCTATTATAAAGAGTAAATCAGCACGTTTAGCAGACAAAACAAGAAAAGACCTCCACAAAATTTTCGAGCAGGTTGATCTAAAAATTACCGCCGAATCAAATTTACGCATAGTAAACTTGTTAGATGTAACTTTCGACCTTAACAATGGAAAACATTGGCCCTATAGGAAGCCCACTGACGATCCACTATACATAAATATGCACTCTAATCACCCACCCGAGCATTACAAGGAACTACCTGCATCAATTAACAAGCGCACCGCACTTCTTTCATCAGATAAGCAAACTTTTCAGGAATCTGCACCCATATATCAGAACGCACTTAGGCATAGCAACTTTAATCATGAACTTAGCTACACTCAGCACACACCGCAACAAGAACGCAGGAATAGGCAACGCAATATCATTTGGTTCAACCAGCCATTTAGCAAGACTGTTGGCACAAACATAGGACGTAATTTCCTTAGTCTAATTGACAAACATTTTCCACCGCACCACAAGCTCCATAAAATTTTTAACAGAAATACAGTTAAAGTAAGTTACAGCTGTATGAACAATGTCAAGTCAGTAATCACTAAACACAATGCACGCATATCTAGGAATAACAAGCCACAGGATAGGGACACTACCAATTGCAGTTGTAGAGAAAACACCATTTGCCCGCTTCAAAAATAATGCATGAATAGGGACATAGTATACAAAGCAACAGTCACAGTAAGCAACACAAACACGATCAAAAATTACATTGGCATGACTGCAACCACATTCAAAGAGCGATTGGCCAAACACACTAATTCTTTTCAGCATAAAAAGCATGCAAATGACACGGAACTTTCGAAATATATTTGGACATTAAAAGAAAACAATAAGGATTTCAGTATTAATTGGCAAATTTTAAAACATTCTATTTCGTACACTGGAGGATCAAAACGATGCAATTTATGTTTAGAAGAAAAATTTTGTATTTTGAAAGAAAAAAACAAGGATTGTTTACTCAACAAAAGAGCTGAAATAATTTCACGATGTCGCTTTCGTAACAAATTTCGCGTAAACAACGCAAACAAAGCCATGCATGCACACTTTGTCTCCCACACACACCCCCACGCTCCGGCAGGAAGCATATAAGCGGTCATTTCTTTCGATACTTGTAAACTGCCTGATGATTCTTTTACAGATGAAACAGCCTGTTGCAGACCAGTTTTGAGGTAAGCGAAAATCTATAATTTGCTCTAACTAATATTGTCGAGCACTCTTTGCGTTTCATAGATCTAAATCTATATCTATATTTGCACCCGTATATCGGTTGTGCATTCTTGTTTACGTTATTCATATATTTAACTTCAAAATGCGGCAATTTCGATTTGACTATTCACTAAAGATTATCCCTATACCATCACAGGACGCTTATTTGAGAAATTTGATTGAAAAAGTGGAAAGTGTAATAAAACGTATGAGATGGAAAGCTAATTTCTTTCTTAAAAACAAAAAAACTGAAAACCAAAACAACCCTTTTGGCCTTGCGTCCAACAAAACACCTCCTTCTATTCCGGAAATGAAACCTTTCGAAGACGACCTTATAAAACTAATCGAAAATTTACAATTTCGGCCATATAGGAACCAATTTCAGAAATCTTTGACTAACGATCTAAAGAAAATCAATTCGTCTCCGAACATTTTCATTTTTGCAGACAAAACTAGGAATATTTATGAAACCTCGCTCGACACATACAACAAGTTCTTACATGACAACATCACAAAAACATATAAGCATGGATCTGAGGACACTATAGATGAAATTGATTCAGAACTAAAAAATATTTGGAACAATTTAGGAATCGGCGACATAATTGAAAAAAAGAAAAAACGCGAAGCATTTATATCTTTAAAAGACCACAAAGAAAATTTCGAAAACAATCCAAAATGTCGATTAATTAATCCGGCTAAAAGCGAATCCGGAAAAATAAGCAAAGTTATTTTGGCAAAAACTGAATTTAAATCAATGGAGGAATACAAAACAAGTTATTCAGTGGTTTGGCAATATAAAAGATAAGGACAGACACAGTTTTATTTCGTTTGACATTGTCGATTTCTACCCATCTATTTCTGAAAAACTATTGGACCAAGCTTTATCTTGGGCTTCAAATTTGGCTACTATACCTGAAAACGATATTTCAATAATAAAACACGCTAGAAAATCTCTCCTTTTCAGTAGCGGAATTTCATGGATAAAAAATGATAGCAAGAGTTTGTTTGACGTTACCATGGGTAGTTTCGACGGCGCGGAAATTTGTGAGTTAGTAGGCCTTTTCATTTTAAACCACCTAAGTAAGAAATTTGGCAAAGAAAGCATCGGCCTATATAGAGATGACGGTTTGGCTTTTATAAAGAGTAAATCAGCACGTTTAGCAGACAAAACAAGAAAAGACCTCCACAAAATTTTCGAGCAGGTTGATCTAAAAATTACCGCCGAATCAAATTTACGCATAGTAAACTTGTTAGATGTAACTTTCGACCTTAACAATGGAAAACATTGGCCCTATAGGAAGCCCACTGACGATCCACTATACATAAATATGCACTCTAATCACCCACCCGAGCATTACAAGGAACTATCTGCATCAATTAACAAGCGCACCGCACTTCTTTCATCAGATAAGCAAACTTTTCAGGAATCTGCACCCATATATCAGAACGCACTTAGGCATAGCAGCTTTAATCATGAACTTAGCTACACTCAGCACACACCGCAACAACAACGCAGGAATAGGCAACGCAATATCATTTGGTTCAACCAGCCATTTAGCAAGACTGTTGGCACAAACATAGGACGTAATTTCCTTAGTCTAATTGACAAACATTTTCCACCGCACCACAAGCTCCATAAAATATTTAACAGAAATACAGTTAAAGTAAGTTACAGCTGTATGAACAATGTCAAGTCAGTAATCACTAAACACAATGCACGCATATCTAGGAATAACAAGCCACAGGATAGGGACACTACCAATTGCAGTTGTAGAGAAAACACCATTTTCCCGCTTCAAAAACAATGCATGAATAGGGACATAGTATACAAAGCAACAGTCACAGTAAACAATACAAACACGATAAAAAATTACGCAAACGATACAGAACTTTCGAAAATATTTGGACATTGAAAGAAAACAATAAGGATTTCAATATTAATTGGCAAATTTTAAAACATTCTATTTCGTACACAGGAAGATCAAAACGATGTAATTTATGTTTAGAAGAAAAATTTTGTATTTTGAAAGAAAAAAACTTTTGTTTACTCAACAAAAGAGCTGAAATAATTTCACGGTGTCGTCATCGTAACAAATTTCGCGTAAACAACACACAAACAAAGCCATGGATGCACACATTGTCTCCCACATACACCCCCACGTTCCGGCAGGAAGCGTTCATAATTTATGTGGTGAGGGGCTATGAGGATTTTGCATTTTGAAGTATTTTTTTAGGCAAGCCCCCCTGCGTACCTGGCATATTTTTAGTGACCGCCCCAAACAACAGACATTCAATAGTTACAAAAAAATCATGACCCCCCCAAAAAGGGTACTGCGAGGTACTGCGAGGGTACTAATTCCGCGCGGATATTTACACCCGGAAAAAAGGAAAGCAACGGGAAATCCAAAGTTCATCAAGTTTTGCGGGCGCATGGCTATGTTTCATGGGTGTGATGGGAGTGATGGGTGGTCATCTCACTAATATTTGTTAGGAGTGGAATGAGCGAATTATAAAAAAAAACATGAGTAAGTCATATCAGTAAGTCTGAATTATAACTTATAAATAGCTTTTTGGGACATCAGGAAAAGCGGCGGAACAAATTTATCGTTTATACTTTATAAAAAAAGGATAAATAGAGATAGATGGTCGAAAAAATATGGCAAGTTTCTTATATTAAATTGTTGATATAGCCGTAAGAATGTTGTTTTATTTACATAGATTTTCATTTTTTTTACAATTAAAATATCCTATATTTTATGCTATCAATATCTAATTGATATCTATCAATATAATCTAATATCCATCAATATCTAATTTGTATATTTTCAACTGATTTCATTTCAAAAACTAATTTATAAGTAAAAGGCAGTTTAGTTTTATAAACTTTTGGCAACGTTTTAGTAAACGGAAGGTTGCATTTAAACATTAATTTGAAGCTTATAGAATGCATAAGAACATACCTACACCATATATCTCAGATTTGTATGGCTAAAACAACTAATATTTTAATTATTTTTGTAGTTTTGTAACCTGTTGTTTTGTACTCCAGAAAAGAAGTTTATTTTATCGTGTTGCCATGGCTACTGTGCTTCCTCTTCTTGAAACAAACTTTCCATTTTTTATTCTTTCAAAATATATTTCCCAAAATAATATTGTTTCCTTCCACTCTTCTTTCCAAACTATTAGAGTAATGATCAAAATTTTAATGGCAAATTTAAAATGAAGGAAGCCACATTGATTACGTCAGGTAAAACATTTCATTTGGCGATAGCCTTTGATTGCGTCGTGAAGAGGGTTGTGAGCCAAGGATCCAATTCTGTTTTCTATGCCAAAAATTTGTTTTGAACGCAGATATCCGACTCGCCTACAACCTTTGCATGGCAGATTTTTTGATAAAAAAGATTAGCAATAGTAATGTTTTGGAATGTAATGTCTGGCAATGTTCAGCTGGGGCGAGGGGTTACTGCAAGCATGTATTTCTAGTTAGATATTATTTATTTGATGTTGGATTCGTCACGTCACGAATCTGAATAGTTGCAATAACCAATTTCAGTGCTACAAATCCAGGAACTTTTGCTGTGATGTTTATACGTGATGGTGGGAGCGTAGTGGTTTAGTCTTAATCATTGAAAGAAGGTTGTCCTGAAAAAAGTCAGAACCTTGAAATATAAACCTTAAACTCTAAGCGTGCAAAGCATCGTGAATATGGCGTGCAAATTTTTTTTTAATTTTTTGAGTTGTATGATGAAAAATACCATTAGTGAGAATAATGTAGTATATATGCTATTGTTTACAACACAACCTAACCTATATATCCATGTGCCCAAGGTTTTGACTTATTTCAGAACAATTTTTTTTTAATTAACTGTATATATTGTACAGTATATATAGGGTAACAAATTTATCTATGTGTTAGTGTTGCACAACTGTGAGTATCAACCCTTGTGGTTACCTGACTATATATAACTATTTTATTAGTATATTCGTGACATTCATATTCGCAGACAAGTTTGCCTTGCTTATTTTTCCAACTTTTCGACAAAATATTTCACGGAGCTATATTTTTGTGATTTCGATATGCCGACAATGAAACAAAGCTTAAAATGGAAAGGGTTAAGAAATTTAATTCGAAAGTCTTTATTTTTGCGATATTTCAACAATCATGAAAAACACAACATTAAGTGTGAATAGTCTAGCGTTTCTTGATGACCCCCCTTCCAGATTCTTAACTTATTCTCTACAGCCTCCCCCTCCTAAAGATTACTGGTAAAAATAGCTGACCCCCCATAAAATTCTCATAGCCCCCCCCACCACATAAATTATGAACGCTCCCTTATATATATATCTTATATATATTATATATATATATATATATATATATATATATATATATATATAGTCAAATCTGCAGACATGCATGTTTCGCCGTTCAACGGCTCGTCAGTGCAGCTTGTAACGCAGTCTAGATGCGAGTGACTTCGTATTTATACACCATACTCTTGCCCTCATATATATATAGTAATAAAATAAATGTGAGACAAACATGTGGTTTCACCATGTTGTACTCTTTTAATTACATATAAATATTGTTTTAAATAAATAATATTTTCAATTGACAATTAAACTGTTTTACAGTAAAAGAAGAGAGTTGTACGGAGAAAAAATACCATGCGTACATATGCCGTCCAAAAAAAATTTCTGATGATTGGATGTGTTCGAAAAAATATTCATGACTATACCAAAACTACCCACCCCCCCCCCCCCCCCCCCATCAAAAATCAAATGGTCTGGCCCTTACTGTGTTTGAGCTACAAACCATGTAATATGCATTAAGTCTTGGTTTAAACATTTATAGACCCCCTTTCCAGAATCTGAAATTTAAATTATTTTTCAGTATCCATCCAACTGGGTTACCCATTCCTGACCCATCTCACTGTTACAAGTAACAATAACAAAGTAAGGCACAACATTCATAGACACTAAATAAGTTGGTATCATGATACACTAAGATGCATATAAACCTTAAGCAAGCTTCTATGCACTTGTCTTGAATGTTGATTAAAGACATTATTCAGTCAGAATACAATTAATTCACTGTTTAGTATCCAACACCAAATTTGAGTGTCTTGCGGATATCAGGATACTGCAAATTTCAGACCTTGCTTTAAAAGGATGGTCTAATATATTTAGCCCAAGTTTTTTTTTGTGCCAAGGAATTAATGACACCATAGCCGACAAGTAGATCTGGAACCTAATGGTACACTGTAAATTCAAAGGAGTCATTTCAACCCCTTCAAAGTAGTAGTTTTTTTTACCCTAGAACTACCCTTTCAAAAGGGTCGTTTCCGTCCATTCGGAGGTTACTCTTCCAAAGGGTAGATTCTAACCTTTTCAAGGAGTCATTTAAACTCCTGAAAGGGCACAAGGTTACCCTTCCAAAGGGTCTTTTGACTCTCTGAAGAGCCATTTCTGCTCTCCCAAAGAATCATTTCGCATCCTATTTGATAATGGCCCTCCATTCAACGGGGAAGACTACCGCCATTACCTAGAGACCTTGGGAATAAAAGTGGAATTCTCAACACCTATGTGGCCCCAAGGAAATGCACCTGTCGAGCGTTTCATGCAGCCTTTAGGCAAAGCCCTAAAAACTGCGAAAATCGAAGGTCGCCCTTGGAGACAGGAATTACAACGATTCTTACTTCATTACCGCACTACCCCACACACTACAACTGGTGTACCACCTGCAGAGCTGTTGTTCAACAGAACAGTCAAAGGTAAATTACCGATATTGCAAAACAGAAGATCATTAATCGACATGGCGAAGCAAGTAAGAACGAAGAAAGAAGACAGAAGTACAACAAAGAGTACGCCGACAAACGACGCCATGCAAAGAAGAGTGAAATAAAGGTTGGAGACTGGGTATTGATACAACAAGAAAAACAAAACAAACTGACAGCTAACTTTAACAACAAACCTTCCACTGTAACATTTAAGAACAACAGTGAGATAACAGCAACTAGTAAGGACGGACATACTGTTAGACGAAATGTTTAACACTGTAATAAGATACCCAAACCAAACAAATCAGACGATGGCAATATGTCAGATGACTCTGAAGACTACCCTACACCCTACACCATACAATGGAAACAACGACAATCACAATAACAACTTACCTAATGACGACGGTCATGACAACAATTGGATGCCTGTGCAACGATCTGATCGAAGTCGAAAGAGACCAGAAAGATATGGACACAATATCCTTTCATGAACTTTATCAAATGTGACTTTTAAT
This sequence comes from Trachythela sp. YZ-2020, assembly GCA_016169945.1. Taxonomy (NCBI): domain Eukaryota; kingdom Metazoa; phylum Cnidaria; class Anthozoa; order Malacalcyonacea; family Clavulariidae; genus Trachythela; species Trachythela sp. YZ-2020. Next base: position 1,027,924 of record JADLSH010000395.1, read on the forward strand.
AGCACGATGTGATTTTGAACACATAGAAACACTGAGTAAAAATTTAAGTGATGTTATACTTTATGTAGTATTTAGATAATGAACAGTGCCATATATAGGCATCACCATATATGGTATGGAGCATGTGCTTGGAGGACGGGTTTAGAGAGACTGTATTGGAAGCTAAAGCAACTTGTATTTTGTAGACTCTATTTAATTAATAAAACATAAGAATATTACACTGACTTCAATTTTCATAGATATATAGAAGCTCGATCCAGGTACTACATTTTCAGATCAGTGGCTACGCCACTTCTGACTTCCACACCTATGTGACGAATGAGTATTTACCGTCAAGACTAAAGAAGAGATAATTAAAGTCTTTAAAATCTAAGCATCTTTTGGATGCTCATCCTACGGCCTACATCTGCAAATTTCTATTGGTCAACTCACAGGCGGCCCAATTTCAGGGTGAATGATCAGGAGTTGCGGGTTTTTAACGGCTTTTTATAAACAAATTTTATACTCCACCAAAACTATTCTAAAAACATTCTTAAATTAGTGAAATAACTACACTTTAACAATAAAATATAGTTGACATGATAGTATAATGCCTTTGCATTCTTTTAATTACGCCATGGGCTCATTTAGAGCGGTTTATGCAACCTTTTCTGTGGCCTATATGCAGACCTGCCAACCCTTGGCTGAAGAAAATCTGGAGATTGAGAAAAAATTCGATAAAAATCTGGAGATTTGTTAAAAAATCGGGTGACACCCGATAAAGTCGGGTGAGTTGGCAGGTCTGTATATGTTGTGTCAAATTGTGTGTTGCTCGTTATATGTATATAGAAGGTAAAGGCTAATTACTCGCGGCCCGACCGTATCGCTTAAAACTCAAATATCTCCGCTCAAACTTGTCGTACGGCAAAAAAAATTCGATCAGATCTTTTCACAAAGGTTTCTCTTTCTAACGAATATGGTTTGATCATAACTCGGGCAACGAATCTCTCAATTTCGGCTATGTTCATAATACTTCGAACTGTTCGGGCATGATCGTGGACGTGACGTAAACAACTGGTAACAATACCGTCTTACGCAGGGTGGGACAGCAGTCAAATTGACGAGTAGCGAGTATAAAATTTGTTTATAAAAAGCCGTTAAAAACCCGCAACTCCTGATCATTTACCCTGAAATTGGGCCGCCTGTGAGTTGACCAATAGAAATTTGCAGATGTAGGCCGTAGGATGAGCATCCAAAAGATGCTTAGAAAACGGATTCCGTTGCACCCCTCGTGGAACTACATAATTTCCACATTAATAAATAGATAAAAACTTAGTTTATCAGAATCCGTTGCTCCCCAAGCGAAACAGGTGCACAATTGGGGAAAAAATTCCTCCAAAGTTTGCTATTTTCGCGCTTCGAAATATTCGAACCGCCATTGTTTTGGTAGCAAATACGCATGGGCATGTCAGCCAAACTCGTACTGCGCACGCGCACAAACACGCACATGCTTCGAAGTGGAAACACGCTTAGTTATCATGGCTGAAAATATTTATAAAACTCGAATACCTCATGTTTTATGTATTTTGATGGCGTTACGGAGCAACTTTGCAAAGTTACACGCCAAAGGCTTAAGAAATTTCTTGAGTGTAGGTCTAAATGGGCAAACTTAAATGTCAACAAGCTGAAATAGCTAATAAATCGTACGAGAACATCGATAACCCTGACAGCATTAACTAATAGAATGGTACCATCATATGAAATGCTGGAAGAGATTTTGTGATAAAGAGAAGATCCGTAGTCCGTAGATAACAGAGAAAAGAAGAAAAAGGAGAAGGAACTAGCCCTAAAACTGTAACTTCTACCGAAGGAGCCAATAGAACCAAGGCGAAAAATTACACGTCAATCAGTCGCAGAAGCTAATAAGACCCTGCCTAAAAGAAACGAGCATGTACTCCCAGAGATATGTATTATTTTGGTTTAGCATGTACTCCCAGAGATATGTATTATAGGGTTTGGTTTTAAAATATCTTGAATTGTGATCAATTAATTTATTTAGGGTAAACTAGTTTCTAATGCTACAAACATCCAACCTTGTTATTAGCAGATATTTAGTTTAATAATTTTGTTTCACCCCAGGTAACTAAGAATAGAAGAAGAACCCCACTCATGTTGGCAGAAACAATTGATGCTGGTCTTCTACGTACAGCTGCCGAGAGAAAGAATGATGAACGGATACTCGTGCAAATCCGGGGGAAAGACTGTGTAGCACTGGAAGTTTGCTATTACAAAGTTTGCTACTGCAATTATACAAAATTTCTCACCAGAGAGATGAAGAAGCAATCGGAGACTGAAAGATCTACATCAGTGTACGAGAAGTCTTATGATGTCTTCTGTAAGAAAGTAATCGAGACGGAGTTCATTGGAAATAAGCAAATAAAGTATGTGAAAGATTTGCTGGAGAAATTTGTTATCATTGCTAAGGACACCGAGAATGTGGATGCATCTAAATATAGAGCTTTTAAACTCAAGTAACGACTGATGAAAAGTTATCCCCAACTTGTGTTCTGTGTACCGAAAATGAGAAATGTTAGTGAGATTGTGTATGTGGAAAATTTGGATTCTTCTGAATTGGTCGAGGAACATATGTCAAATAAGTCTGAAAACAACCATGAAGACTTTGATGAAGAGAGCTGTACCATTGATGATGATGATCTGAATTCCAACACAGAAACTGAGGGAAATTCTAAATCGTTCCTTGTTATTCTAGATAGTGGTTAAAAATTATACCAACTTATGTCACAATATAATATATGTCATAGTTCAAATACGAGAAGTAGAACTTTACCAGACAAAAGCCAGGACAGCTTATATATTGTAGAATACATGCAATCTCGTTTTGAGCGTAGGCCCTTGGCCAGGATCCAATAAGTGGGATTTTATTGCACTGATGAAAATCTGGGCTCAAGGATGAAAACATTTCTTTCAATTATAGATAGTTATGATAAAATTATGGATTTTATATTTCCTCCCAATTTATCTTTTATGATGAATTTCGAGTTGGTGTCTCGGACATGTTTCTTTCACAGTTAAAGGTCCTTCTCTGGTGCAGTCCGGCTTCGTCGTTGGAATAGATGGTTGGAACTAATAGAAAAGTTAGTCCAAATCCAAGATTGGTATCCATAGAATATACTTAAGCGATGGATGGAACGCACAATTTAAGAAGCGCCAAACATAACTTAAGCTTGCATAGTTATTCAATAATACATTAAAGATTCAATCAGAGGTTTTCCTAGGAGTTTATATAAATATCCCTTAAACCCCGGGACAAATTGGGAAACATTGTTGTGCAAAGATATTTGTCATATTATTTGTCTTACCAATGTCTCGTTATGTCATATTGTCCTACCAGCATCGGCAAACAGAGAAAGAGTGTTTCATCAAATATTTCTGAATTTGGTAGCAAATATTTTTGCTTTCCGGGAAGCAAATTTTGTTTCTGCAATAAAAGCCAATGTTTCCAGATGTTGGGAGACAGGCTGACAGGGAAACATTTGAGCAAACATTGAAAATCACAAATATTTCCGCGACAATGTTTCTTACGTTTGGCCAAGGCTTTAGTTTAGCGAAATATTTAATTTGTTCCTTGATCGTGTGAATTGTATGTATATTTATATATTCTCCGCCCTGTTTGATACAGGTGGGTTTTTTACCTCACACAAATTTGTATTGAATTAGGATGTTAATAAGTAGAATTAAACGTTAAAACGGTATTTTGAAACAATAGCCAATGAATTGAAGTGATTTAGCAAATGAGCAAGCAAAATGTACAATGTGTTTTAAACAATATTTAATGTGTGTGTATTTATTCGATAATATTACAAGTTTTGATCTCTATTCCGTGATTTTATTTTGTTGTTTTTACGGGGAAGTCGGGGAAAACCCAAAGGGAAAATCCATTTTTCCTGCCTGCGTGTGCGCAGTGCGAGTTTGGCTGACATACGCATGCGTATTTGCTGCCAAAACAATGGCGGTTCGAATATTTCGAAGCGCGAAAATAGCAAACTTTGGAGGGATTTTTTTCCCAATTGTGCACCTGTTTCGCTTGGGGAGCAACGGATTCTGATAAAGTAAGTTTTTATCTATTAATTGATGTGAAAATTACGTAGTTCCACGAGGGGTGCAACGGAATTGCATCTTTTGGATGCTCGTTCTACGGCCTAATGGTGATAATTTAATTGATCATTTTGCTTCGCGTTGGGGTCCAAACTTTTCACGGTTATTTATTATGAATTTATAGGATTGGTCTAGGGCCATTCATATTATACATTTCCTATCTTTTGCTACAAGTCGTTGTTGATGTTTTTAGTGTTGATGTTTTTAGTGTTGATGTTTTCAGTGTTGATGTTTTTAGTGTTGATAAGTCAGTCAATAAACGAGAGCTTATACCACATGCAACTGGCTGTGTAACTGAAAAAAAAGATACTGCCCTTGAGGGTGGGGGTTGTATTTGCATAGCATGGCTAGTTGTCAATATCTAGCTTCACAATTGAGACAAAGTATATAATCTAGCTTGCTTTCTGCAGGACATTTGATGTTTGGCAAGTGCTATTTACTGCGGGACATTTAATGTTGTGCAAGTACTCTGACCTCATACTTCATATTCTATGTTGGATGTGTAATCGTATTCTAGTTGAGTAGTTGTGTTTTACATCAATATCTACATTTTTTCCATAGCCCTCGTCAACAATGGAGAGTATGGTCCGGGACGAAATGGTCCAGTTTTGTGTACTGTGCACTGGGTACCCGGAGGATGTAGACCAGTTAATGATTATTGGGGAGAACCAAGTGTTTGTTGAATGCCCTGGTACTGATGTGATCAACGCTGTTCGAGTCAACTGGTACCTTTTTTTTACTCCATTTTTGGAGTAAAATTAACTCCTTGAAATTAACATTGTATACAATCATATAGCCATCAAGATACATGTATTTTAAAATATGGGGTAAATGGGTATTGACATACGTATAAATCAGGTCTTCATCATTGAGACTACCATCAACTTGCAAAGTACAATATAACTCATTAGTTTATGTTTATGCAAGAATGTGATTTTTTAGTTTCGACATTACTATTGGTTGTTTGGATGTGATAAAATCACATTCTAGCAGAAACCTGGACAATAATATAGATACTGAGTTATAATGTACTTTCATGGAGTTTCCAAACCATATAATTATGATGAGTTCTATTAGTTGCGATGGCAATTACTGGTCATGCAATCAAATGCTAGCAAACCTGCATCGAGTTTACGGCAATAGATTAAGTTTTGTAAGTTTTGAATAACACAAATAATTTAAAATTTGCATTGCATAGCATGCATGCATGCTAGTTTGCCATTGTTAGTTTTGCCACTGTTAACTTGCATGTATATATATATGTGTAAATTAAGATTAATGTCAAACTTATAAATATATTTTTGTTAACTTTTAAATTGTTGTGTAACTCACTATTATATTTTATCTTCACCAATTTTAGTTCCCATTAACAAGGGTCAATTTAGCTTTATTTGAAGTTATTATTATTATTATTATTATATATTACGAACGAAAATAACCTCAACGAAAGCTAAATTGGCCCTTTGATGGGGCCAAAGCTGGGACTGTTTGGCCCCATCAAGAGGGCTGTAAATTTGGCCCCCGTTTGGGGTCAAAACAGCCCCACTAAAAGGGGCCGTTTTAGGGTCAAAATTTTGGCCCCATTTTTTGGGCCAAAACAGCCCCACTAAAATTGGCGCTTTTAATGGGGCTGTTTTGGCCCTTTTAATGGGGCTGTTTTGGCCCCATCAAGGGCTGTAAATTTGGCTCCCCATTTTGGGACCAAAACAGCCCCACTAAAAGGAGTCGTCTCAGGGTCAAAATTTTGGCCCAATTTTTGGGGCCAAAATGGCCCCGAAAAAATTACTGTGTGTAATAAATTTTTCTATTCAAGCCTGCTGGTGTCTTTTTCTTCCTTGGTAATTCAGGTTCCGAAAACGTCTGCTACCTAGCGTATATATAGGATATCTTCTTCAGTGTAACGTCTTTAAGGTTGTGAAAATCTTAATATGTTAAATTTGTGTGTATTCTAAGATGTATGTATGACGACTGGTTCATGGGGCGGTGGGGGACGGGGCTAAGGCCGGCAAGTCCTCCTTCTCCGCAGTCCCTTCGATCTAAAAGTCTCTAAGTTACTGGGTTATAACCGTGAGACTAACACGCGAATGTGTGTTTTTAGGTTACTTACATCGAAAACATGTAATTATTGTAATACAGTGCTCATGTTGTTCATGCGCGCCAAAGTTATCCGGACAATCTCATGCAAACACATACGGAGTTCGTCTTGGCGAGGAAATGTTTCAAGGGTAGTAGCAGCAGCAGTAGTAGTAGTAGTAGTAGTAGTAGTAGTTGTAGTAGTAGTAGTAGTAGTAGTTGTAGTAGTAGTAAATCATAAACCTGTGGCCATCAGGGTGCCCATGCTGGGTGGTATCGTTGCGTACGCTCATTATATAAGAGATACGTTTATATACGTTTTTCCTGAACAGTAGAACACACATTATAAGTAGAACAGTGAAATGCGCTCTATTTGTGTGTTGTAGAGTAAATTGCATATTTGGTTCATAACTGGGAAGGAATCCAGCTAACCTTCATTAACTTGCCATTTGAAAGACAATTTCAATCGGCATCGCCATTCACTTAGCACACTTGAGACAGTTAAAATTTATCACACATGATTTGATAAAGTTCGGGGAAATGCATCTGAAACTCACGACATTTCGTAGCATTACGTAAATCGCTTCTTACAGGTACAGAAAGCGTCTGAATTTCACTTAACACAACTCAAAAACATAAGATTGACCAAAAACAGCAGAAAACCTCCAACTCTCCATATAAAGCCAGCCTCGTGCCCAGACGCTAAAGAGGAAACGAGAAAAATCGCGGTAAGCTACTTTATAGAATGGCTATATAGGACGAGCGCGCGAGCGCGCTTGGGGACGACGCGATCTCTTAGCCACTGATCTCTATGTAGTAGCTTAGCGCGACTTTTTATTTTTTCCTCTAAAGCGCCTGGGTAGGAGGTTGATATAAAGCATACAAGTGATCACAACAGTCTCGTGCAATTTTCTCTTTGATTATTTTGCCTACTGCATTATGCTTGAAGACAACAATGTAGCGCAATAAAAAAAATTTAGAATGGCCCGCTACGTAAATTAAGATTCTGCCTTGCTCGCCAGCATAGGCCGCACTTGCTGCGGCAGCAATAAATGACAAAAGAATGGGTACGCATATATAATTTGCACCTAAGAATATTTCTAACAGCTCTTCTGGCTGACCCAACTTGTTTGACTGAAGGATGAAAGGATCATAGTAATATGGTCGAATTAAACTCTATAAACAAATGACGTTTCGCCCACGTCGGTCTTATATTTTAGGAAATGGATGTTATTAGATGGCCTTGTAAGTCGGCCACTACTTGATAATCTGCTTCGGAAGTGCTCACTTGAAAAGTATGGTCAGTTGCTTTAATGCATTTAAAAGTCATGAATGCAGCATCACGTAAATAGGGTTCCTTCGACAGTGGAAGCACTTTTATTATCATGCTTGTTTTACTGACGGTTCGTGGAGGAAAATTTTAGACACATCCCATCATTTTATTGTTACTCTGCGAGGGTATACAGTAAGTTTTAAAAAACGAGCAACGTTTAATACGTAAATATAATGTTTTGTTTATTGAGCACAATTACTTAATTAATATGCACTATACTACATATAAAATTCTCACCGCAATAGATTGATTCATCGTTCCCAATAAACACTTGTGCACAGGCTCGTAACGGTAGCAAGAAGAAAATCCCACATATTATTGCACGTTCAGATGAAACGATTGAACAAACCATGATTAAATGATATGCCATATTGTCTATGCTTCGATCACATAAACTACAACAGGAAGACTAGCTTCACTTGAATATCTACTACAGCTGTATATTACTACTCACCACATTTACAGCAATGGCAATTGACTTTTAAAAACGGGATTCCTGAGTGAAGAATACCACATCCTCAGCGGTTCAATAATAGTGTTTTCCAGTTGTATTTCTCAGGAAAACCACCTCCAAATATAGTCTTAATTTCTTTAAAATTTTAATTATGTCTTTCATGTAACCTTCACGCCAGTTACTGCCAAAACACTTTTTAATGAAAAACGGTTTGTAGATAGAAGAGACAGACGGACAAACCAATTATTGCAGAAACAATAGCTTCGTACTATCGAGCCCCACCCCAATAATTTTGAAAGACTGTAAAGATCTTGTACCAAATAACACAAATCACACACATTTAACCTAATTGTCATATTAAATAATGACTATTTGATAAAACTTAAGCTAAAAAGGTAAGCAATATACCAAACAATATAATAATATATGTTTCTGTACTGTACATGTCACAACATACGCATTTCATACATTCTTTTTTACTTTTTTTGTTCTGTGTAGGATTCCTTACAGGCAAGTCTATTGATAAAAAGGAAGATTACACGGCCATTTAACAATTCAGAATTAATAGTTATAACTGTACTTGATTATTTGAGTATCCTAGAAAACGAATCCAATGTCAGTGAAATGACACAACTCGGGATATTTTATTCACCCAACGATCAAGTACTTTGTCCAAGTTCATCGATTTCATAATATCCTTATTGATTGACAGTAGTATAAAGTCACTAGCAAAGAATTGTCAAGACTGTTGTGAGCCCAGCTTAATATGCGGTTCATCGCGCTAAAGCTTCTTTCAACGGTCGCAGTACCAACTTGTAGGGTCTTCGATACCTTGATTAGTTTAAATAAATTAGGGTATAAATGAGGATCTACGTTCTTTCCGGCATTGACTAAAATCTTCGCTTGTTGACATTCTGTCTTGAGCAAACCAGAATCAATCCGGAAACAATTTTCATACATCTCCGTTAATGAGGCCAGGCTGGCGTAGTCGAGATAGTTTAATTTTGACGCAACCAAAGCCTCTATCGCTTTCAGGACTTTGATAGATATTATTGTCGGAGAAACGTCGTTCCAGTTCTTGAAGGAGAAGGGGAATGGAAGTTGTCTTCAGCCTTTCGCATAATTCACGAGGCGTCGTGGTATCGTTTCTGGTATTGCTCAGCGGATCTTCATAATCAGGCGTTATGTCGACGGTTGAACACAGCTTGGTTGCGGTTTCAATAATATCATCAATTTCAACTCGACCAAAAGCTTCCTTACTGCCACCATTTCGCTGCCGACTATAATCCAATTGATACTGATTTCTTGCATTAACTTGCTTAAACCATTTAGGATTGACAAAAACTTTGTGAACAAAGCAAAGACAGACTATAAATTTACCCGAGAAACTCTGTGATAAAGGCCCGCCGCTGAGTCAGCTTGGCTGGAATTGGTGGAGCTGATCTTTTGAAGGCTCACGAGAATAGTTTGGAATCTTCTCGCTATTATGTTTACACCTTCAAACTTACAAGCCCATCTAACTTCAGTAAGCTATTAAGCTGCCATTATGTGCTCCTTGGGATCAATATCTCTTTGCGTTGCTTCGAATATTTCCCTCTGGCTAGCGACGTTGCATATCGCCTGCAATGACTTGTAAATCTTTATAACATTGCTCGCTGCTTTGACTGTTCGAAAATATCCAGCCACGATTAAATTCAAGCGATGAGCAGCACAGTGAACATAAAGTAACCAAGGATAAGATCTCTTGAGCTTTGCGGCAACACCTTCATAACATCCACTCATAACAGATGCGCCATCAGCTCCAAGCGCGAGAAGAGTCGACGAAGAAGCAAATTGTTCACTTGTTGGTAAAACCCCTTCCTTCACGATTGTATTAGCATCAGTTTCTTTCAGTCTGGTAAGCTCGTAAAATCGTTCTTGGACTTCTCCTTCATCATTAATGAACCTAAAACAGGTCGACAGTTCTTCATGCCCGGCATTGTCTTTACATTCATTAATCAGCATGGAATACATAACAGCTCTTTCGATCTAATCTTTTATTTGATGCCTCATTTCAGTTGCCATTGCTTCCACTAATTCGATCGAGGAACGCTTTGATGTGTAATCGTAGGATTTGTACTGCTTTTTCATTGTTTGTCATGAAGTTCCTTAAAGGCCGGGTTGGTGGATAACATAGCTTTGATGAATTATTTCCACTTTCCTGCGTTTAGTGACTCATCCGTTTCATCATGCCCTCTATATGCCATCTCTTCTACACAAAAGTAACGATGATATTGCAACAATGTTTTCATGTAGCCACGATTATTCTGCACTAGGGAAGCTCTATCCAGGTCCAACATATTCCAACTCCAACGTCTGGATTCGCCTTCTGGTTTTTATAGCATTCCCTGTGGGTCATAGACATGAGGTGATCCGAACTTGCGTCATCCGCTTTAAAACCGCGATTATTTCCCATAGCTTTTACCCACGAAGAGAACCCTATTTTAACGAACGCCGGATCGCTTTTTGAAGTTCCCGTGCTAAAGGTTTTGCAGGCGAAACAAAATGCTTTGTCTTAAGCAACACTGTACTCTAACCAAGGAAAACTCGAACACCAGGTCGCTTGAAGGGAACGGTTCTTCCTTCCGCCTCTGAGATAACTGGTTAGTTTAGGCTGAGATGGACCATCTGCCAATGTTGCAAGATCGCTTTCAGTTACTATCTCATTTTCAGGTTGTCCAATGCGTTCTAAGGATGTTGGCGCATCATCATTAGCAGAAACAGACGTTGAAATTGTTGTTGGATTCAATACAGTTTGGCTGCTTGCTATTCCAGTTGTTGATGTGGAATTCGAAGTCTCTGACTCGTGAAAAGCCGAGCGATCCGCTCTCTTCGTGAGATACGAAGTTATTGGTAGTCCAGTCTTCCTTTTCATACAACGAGAAGTTTTTTCAGAAGCGAATTTGGAGAAATATTACGTATTTGTACTTTTGTAGTGTGTTGGGGATTGCCTGTCTTTGTTTCGCTCAACAATTCACAAAAACTACACATACTAAACTAACTTTCCAACCTATATTTATACTAACTAGAGCAGTACATTTTTAGAACATGACATAATTATATTGCGCACGTTATGCAAATTAGCAAAGTCATCTTCCCGTAATTTAATAAGGCTCTATTCTCGGCCCATTGCTGTTTCTCTTATATGAAAATCATCTCTCCAAAGCCGTGGTTAACAGTAACATCGCAACATTCGCCGGCGACACAAAGATCTATAAAACAGTAAACTCCATCTCCGACGCAGCGTCGCTACAGGAAGATCTTAGCAACTTCGAGGTATCCACAACTGATGTAAATCTTGCTCTAAACGTTGATAAATGCAAAGTGTTGAGAATTACAAGAAAGCACAAGAAAGTAGACTACCCTTATAAACTACGCGACACCATTCTAGAAACTACAGATCACGAGCGTGACTTAGGAGTGTTGACGTCATCAAATCTGACCTGGTCGAAGCAAGTAGAATGCCAAAGCACGAAAGCAACCAAGGTATTAGGGTATGTAAGACGATAAACACTAGACATAAGTTCGTCGTACTCTGTATTTGTCTCTAGTCCGTTCCCAACTTTGCTATGGTTCTCAAGTCTGAACTCCTCAATCAATTCAGTTGATCAAGCGTACGGAGAGAGTGCAAAGACGAGCCAAAAAAAACATCGTCTAGAGCCAGAGACTGGAAATGTTAGACATGATTCCCCTGTGTTATTGGCATGAGTTTCTTGATATGGTGTTTTTCTTCAAACTCACTCATGGGATCTCATATATGAATGAAGAATTACTTCCAAAACTTCGAAACCAAGAAAGGGTTACAAGGTCAGCTGATCCGGACGGCATGTGTTTCGAAACGATAAAATGTAGGACAACAATATATCAGAAGTCGTATATGACCAGATCAACCAGAGTGTGGAACATTTTACCGAAGAACTTGACAAGAAGATCCACTTCATTCAATGATTTTAAAAACGGTCTATATAGTTATTATAAATCGGCTTCAAAAAATATTTTCGACGTTGAAGATCCGCGAACATTCAAATCTATATGTTTGTCTTGTAATAAATATCGTAGTCTGTCCAGTTCAAAATTGTGTTGTTTTTAGTTAAATTCCAGTGTCATTTCTTTGTACTGATTGTTGTAACTGCAGATGATTTATGTAAGGTACCGCTATAATTGGCGTAAGCTGTTGCGTGTACTCTGCCATGTGCCTGTTATGTAAATGATAGTGATAGTGTGACTTGATGTAAATGACGAAGTTAAATAAAAATAAAAAATAAAATAATAATAATACCCTAATCTGATTATATCTACCACGCATTGCTAACTCGTGTCCGTTTGCGTGCATTCGAGCACACACGAGCTATGACTAAGCTTTACTAAGCGAAATTTGTTCATTTAATTAATACTAAATTTGTATATAATGTTCTAAGGATATATTACTATTGTAAGTAATTACAATAACGAGGAAAATTAGAACGTATTTTCAAATCCATGGAGCATAATAAGTTGCACAGGATTGAAATGCTAATTGCAGTGGATGTTAGGCAAATTTATTATAGTGTTTGCAGTTTTTTTGAGACACCCTGTACAACAGTCATCTTCGTGAAGTTGTAGTATATATGCATTTTGTGGACACATTACTGCGAGTCTCGTAAGTAAATGTCATCATTGACATCGCTTAACGATCGAAATTGTTAAAAATCCGCAAAACGATTTTTCTCAACTCTTGCAACAGGCGCTTCTTTAAATGTCATTGTCGATTTTTTGTTCTTTTGAAACTTATACTATTGTTTAGCGGCGAAATTTCCTGCTGCACGACAATATTTGAATGCGTATTAAACTACTAGAAATACATGCATGCAGCAACCCCTCGCTGCAGCTAAAAACCGTTAGACAGTTCCCAACATTATACTAAGGTTTTTTGTCGCAAATTCTGCTATGCAAAATGCAAGAAAAAGGCCGTTGCACCAGCAATCTTGCTTCTGGAAATGGGATTCGGTCAATCACTGGCGTGTTTGATATCTTCGATTCAGACAAAATTTTCGCTGAAAAATCCCCCCCCCCCCCTTTAACGACGCACTCAAAGGACAGCGCCATATAAATGAACTTCTTGACATAAGCGTTTTCGTTCATCTCAAATGAGTTTGAAGGGAAACAATACTCTAATAGTCTGAAAGGAAATATATTTAGAGTTAGAAGTTAAGGGTTTTTCACAGGGTTTTTTTAAAGATACGCAACGGAAATATTTTTCAAGTAGTGGAAGCACTGTAGTCATGGCAATACCGACCCAAAATAACACAAACATTTTAGTGGCTGTACAAAACAGGGTACAAAACGGCAAAAAGAATGTAAAAATAGTTAAAACAGCCATGGAATTCCCGAATTTATGATGTAGGTATGTTATTTTTTTTTATTCAACTTCGCCTCAATGGCAGGGAGTCCACAACAGCGTCAGCCAATTACTGTGGCCCCATTGTTAGTTCCTAAGGGTTAGTATTAGAGGGAGGAAACCGCAGTACCCTGGGAAAACCCTCGAAGCACAGGAGAGAATCTCAACTTACATGAGCTATTTGAGCACACTGCCGATCTCATGCGAGTACCAACAGTGACCTCGACCTGTTGTGAAACAGGCTCAACTCAGTGGTAAGAAGCAGCGCGCTAACCGCTTCCGCCACCCGTGCTACCCTTATTACTCATTATATGAGCTTTAACCTAATGTAAAAGTCAACCTTCCGTTCAAATATAACGTTTCGAAAAGTTCATAAAACTAAACTGCATTTTACCGATAAATTCCTTTTTGAAATGAAATCAGTTTAAAATATAAGCGTAAAAATGATTTCGTTCTCCTTTTAATTAAGACTTTTTGTTAATATAAAATATAAGATACTTTAACCGGAAATAAATGAAAAACTATCAATATAAAACTGGAGTTTTTAGAACAAAAATACATCAACACTTTTAATAATATAACAAACCTGCCTCTGTATATTTTACTTTTTTCGATAATTTATCCCTTGGACTCTTCTCATCTTTTTTGCTAAAGTAAAAGCGATAAGATCCGTCCCACAGCTGAATTTGAATTTGAATTTATTAGATTTGTCTCAAAAATTACACAATCATAGATAAGTATTTACAAAGGTCAAAAAAGTATTAATTTACAAAAGGGTAATAATAACAGTTTACAAGAGTAGGTATTTATGTGACGAGGAGGTTTGTTGAGAAACCACTTGGCTTATTATGTGTATCAAACTTCCTCTTATGTTTAATTTATCTCAGTGATAATTATATGAACAAAATTGGTTATATTAATTAACTATAATATAAGACGAGCAGAGATGCTTTTTAATTTTTTTGGTAAATGACGAATATGATACACTATTTATTATATTATTATTTAGATTGTTATAAAGAAGTGGACCTTGATATTTAATTGAAAATTGCCGCAGATTTGTTCTTGGAGTTGCAATGTAAAATTCATTAGTTCTCCTAGTATTATAATCATGTACTTGCCGTTTTAAAAGAAATAGGTTTTCAAAATGGTCTGGTAAAAGATTGTTCATGTACAAGAACATAAATTGGCCAGTTTGTAATTTACGGAGGTCGTGAAATTTTAGTAATCTTAGATTTTTAAAGATCAAATTGGCATGAGAATTGAAACTACTATTGTTTAAAATTCTGACAATACGTTTTTGAAGAATTACCAAACGAGTTAAATTGGATGCATACGTAGATGCCCACACTATATTTCAATATTGCAAATAGGGATACCCCATCGAGTAGTAAAGAGTTAACAGATATTTTTTTAACAGAAAAAAGCTAGATTTGCGTATTATTCCTATCGATTTGGAAATCTTATTTGACTCATGATTAATGTGGTATTTACAAGTGAGATGCTCATCTAGAATGACACCTAAGAAAACAATTTCATTTGTTTGAATGAGTTCTCTGTTATTGAGTACTATTTTAAAGTTTGTTTGTTGATATTTTTGTCTAGGTTTGAATATCATAAATTTTGTTTTATCAAGATTTAAAGACAATTTGTTCGCTCTGAGCCAAATCGAAAATGTTTTAGCTCTCCGTTTGTCACATTAACCAAGTGCACTGGGTTTGTATGCGAAAAGAACAAGTTCGTATCTTCAGCAAAAATAATTAGTTTTGCAGCATCAGAAACATTACATATGTCGTTGACATATATCAAAAACATCAGTGGCCCTAAAATTGATCCCTGTGGAACTCCACATGTTATAGATTTAAAGGCAGAGCATGAGTTATTAAACTGAACAAATTGCTTTCGGTCAGAAAAGTAACTTTTTATCCAGCTCAATGCTATGCCACGTACACCATAATATGCAATTTCTCGTATAATATTCCTATTCCAGCTCTTCCTATAAAGTCCCAAAAGCGACTTTTAATTCAGACTTTCTCAAGTTTTTCTATGATCTCACTCACTCCACTCCTGACAATCCGCCATACTTTTGAGATCAGTGAGATGACCACCCACCAACCTTGAACCACGCGCCCGCGATTATTGATGAACTTTGAAATGGCCTAGCTCTCCTTTTCACGGATGTAAATAGAAAAGCAGGATTAGTACCCTCGCCCCGGGCTGACGCCCGGAACGGCGCTTCGCGCCGTTGGCTCGGGGATTATGCTGAAAAACAATGGATAATTCAATTAACATTCCAATTTGTGGCTCGGGGATTATGCTGAAAAACAATGGATAATTCAATTAACATTCCAATTTGTGGTTTTATGTTAACAAAACAAAAGCGTACGCAGCGAATAAATTTCACTCACTTAGTGAATACATTTTTACATTGTCATTGGCGTGTTAAATTAAACCACCTTGCAATTCCATTGACAAATGTAAATAATCATCTAAATATTTTCTCTGAAATGTTGGGTTTTTATGCTTAGCATGTGATTTATAACAAAATGCACCATTAAAACAGTGTTTTGAAAACCTAAAGTTTTTTACAAAATGTAGTCTCAGAATGCTGCAAAATTCGATAGCTTACTAACATATCTGCCTAAGTCAGTTTTGAAGAATTTTAGTTGTTTGACTTAGCCAGGCTTCCAAAGTGTAACACAGCTCCTTTGTGTATGTCGATTTTCAATTATGCATGTGCTCTCCATGACCAGAAATGCGCGACATGCGTAAGTGCGCATGCGCAGTATAAAAAAACATGGCGTCCACATATGACTTATAAATTACTATATGAATTTCCCAAAAAGCTAAATAGAAGTTTACCTAGATAGAAATTCAAATTTGCGGGACTCATTCTAAGCTGTACACCATCAAATGATGACTTCGAGACATATTTGAGGTTTATATGAGCAAATCGAATGTTTCCGAACGAAATGTGTACTTTTAGTGTCATACCTGCTTAATAGTCCCCATTAAATTCGTCAAATTCACGGTATTCATAGTACGCTAGCAGGTAAGACAAGATCGTTAGTCAATTTGCACAACTAGAACATTGAAGTTCAACTATCGAACAACACGATAATCCATTTTTCTACCTTGTTGAGTGCTGTTGGATGTTTCCATTTTACGCATAAAAAACGACGTTTTAGACTTTACAACAGGAGAACATCGATACTTTGCTTTAGGCAGATAAACATTGAATGCCTTGTCTTTGAAGACAAAAATTTTCACTTTATAATTCATAATACGCGCCTCCCAATGTATCAAATTGAAGCTAAAAGAACGGGCTTTGCTTCAGGTTGTAAAATTTGAAGCTGCGGTATTACTGCTCAGCGTATTAGGCATTTGTATTTTTACTTCCTGTCATTTTTTAACTTCCGGCACATTTAGCGCGCATTGCGCGAAATTCGAAAATAGATCCTTCTGTAGTGATGGCCAATGCATTGGAGAAATATTCTAATACAAAATTTAAAAAAGATATAGTTGTTGATACTGAGCATTACTCGCCCTTTATTAAAAAATTAGGCGATGAAGCTAAAAATATTGCCTTCACAATTCAGCTGCCTTGGGAACAACTAAACTCTTGGTACCAGACCAAGCAAAGCGTACTAATCGAATATTCATAGGTGCAAATTTTAAATGCATTTCTAAGTAAACGATATCCTACGAAGATTCAAGAAGACTGTCCCAGAGTAGAGGAAAACCTGCGGAAAAGTTGCTCTCAGGCGGCACGGAAAATCGTCAGGACAAGGGGGAGAATTCATGAAGATCTGTTCAGGAAAGTCAAGAGTTTCGCTGTGCAACAGAAGGAACTTGTAACAGCTGAAAGGGTGAGTGCCTTGCAAAGTGATATATTAAGACTCGAAAAGGCTAACGCACTGGTTGCAAGTCAAAATACACTACTAAACCTTAAATATAACGAGACGTCGACACTGGTAAACAAAATGCAAACAACAATTGATAAAGCTAAAGTGGATATAGAAAAATTGAAGCAAGAAAATGAAAGTTTATATAACATCTCCCCTCAAAGAAAATTTGAAGACAAAGGGAAAGCCATTACCGAAGTTGGAAAACGGCAGCAAGAACGCAAGCTCAAAACCTTAGAAACAAGAGTAGAGCAGGCATTGTGGTTCAGTGAATCCTTTGGGCTGCAGTTAGATAAAGTTAAATTGGTCGACCACTTGGGGAATCCATATTCTCTTTCATTTGGAGAAAAAGGAAGGAAGTCTTACAAAGATCTCCCCACTGAAGAGCAGCAAAAAATCCAAGAAACATTGCATATCATGGACAAATTTTGCATCAGTGATGCTTCATATCATGAACTGACCTGTTGTCCAGGAGGAGAAGAACTTCCCAGGTCTTATCTCATCAAGCAGTGTAAAGAAGACCTAAACAAATTCTTCTATATTGAAAGGACACCTGGAGATGCAAATGGAGCTGCTCTTAATTTCCATGATGAGTTAGGGGTGGTGATTGAAAAGATGGTAAGATTTCTTTGAAATATTTATGTACTATATACTCTGTACACCAGGCCCATGTTGAGGAGTCATGGAGGAACCGAGTACAAGTGTTCCCCTAATTAAGCTTGCATGGTTGCATTCAGACTTTTAATGAAAGTACTATAAAAAGGTGCAACCTTCATTTTTAGATTGAGGCTGATGAGAAACTAAAAGATGCCCACTTCAAGGTGAAAATCAGTGGTGATGGGGCGAAGATGACACGCTTGACAAACTTCATTATCATAAGTTTTTCAATCCTAAATGTTGAAGACACAGTAATGACATCAAAAGGTATTGCCTTATCATATTGTATAGAATACAGGTGTTAGAGCTTAGGATAACAAATATAATTTTAGTATACAAAGTGAATGTAACAAAAAAATTCAGTTTAAAACCTGCTCTTACTCAGAGTTTCATACTACACAATCATTAGCAGCTGATGATTGTGCATTGTGAACTCTGAGTAACAACATTTTTTAGATTTGAAGTACTGTATGTTTTTGTTTCATTTCATTTTGTAATTAGATAACTAGTTTTAATTAATAAATAATATATTTCTTTATATATAGGGAATCACACAGTTGCTGTGATTAAGGGTCATGCTCTGTTGAAAGATTCATGCTCCAAGATTTTTGATGACATCAATCAGTTAGCAAGATCAGGAAAAATCAAAATTAAGGACAAGGATGTATCCATTGAATTTTTTGTTGGGGGTGATTACAAGGTAACCTATAATAATCCATCATCGCTGAAGCTTTGGGCACAGGAGGCAATAAGTAGCAGAGACTTGTTGCAAGCGACACGTCCCAGGGATTGGTTGTGAGCACTGTCCCAGGCCATTGGCCCTTGCATCTGTTAAACATGCTAAGCCTTTCCAATTTTAAACTAATTAAAATATATATGTTTGTATTTTTTAAGTTTCTCTTGCTGATACTTGGATTTAAAGGGGCCACCTCTGATTATGCTTGTATTTGGTGTAAAATATACAAGTTATTAAGGTATAGTGACTTAGTGAGTGCATCTCACAGTGTGTAAGGAAACTATCTGATCAGATTTACCTGATATCATGTTTGTCATTTCTGATTTAGATGGGATATGTCCAAAGCAATGGCGTACTGGGAAACAAACAATTGTCGTTCACTCAAAGACATCAAAGATTGCGCCTTAAAAGATCAATTTTCTTTCCAGCACCAGCCATTGCTGGAAGTAAAGCTTGAAAATGTTGTATTGGATGAACTACATTTAATGCTTCGCATCACAGGTGATCATAATGATCTGTTTCGCCCCAATATACTCTTCTTTGTTTATACTCTATTTAATTATATTGTTCTACTCATCAAGGGGGGAAGGGTTAAGCATAAATGAGTTGGTTAAGATTCCTGTTGCAATGAGATCCGTATAGACCTAGAGAGATATCATTTTGTAACAGGTCATCATATTTTGGCAAGCATGGCTCTGTTCTACTACAATCTCAAAAACTGACATAGTTAACTAAATACCTGCAAGCATGAACACAGCAACTTCACGGATGTAAAATTTACCACAAGCCATGTTTGTATTAACAGTCAACAACCAAACGGATCTCTTTATGTGTTGAACTCACTGGTATAATTTTATGAAGCTTAAACATAATCATAATAAAATATTCTGTTGATTGAATATTTGAATTACTAATTAGTGTTAAAAAGCCAGCGCCACCCCCCCCCCCCGAATTTTTTTCTCCTCTGTTCAAACTATTGTAAACTTTTGTTTCTCTGATTTTATCAAATATTGTAGACATCTTGACAAAGAGTTTAATCAATGAAGCTCTAGAATGGGACATCAAAGATAACACCAATAAAGCACCAAAGGATAGGACAAGAAAACACCTGTCAGACCTTGTCAAGTGCATCCAGGAATGTGGTGTGTCATTCAATGTGTGGGAGAAACGGAATGCAGATGGAAAATCAAGTGGGGTACACGATTTTACAAGTTTGATGGGGTCAGACAAGAAATTGTTGATGAAGCGTATCCCAGATAAATTAAATGGCATTATCAAGCCAAAAACCTGTGACTCTGTTGTCAAGATCTGGAAGGTATATATTGAAGTGCTTTCCACTAATTGCAAAACCCAAATGGCAAGACTGCTGCAAATACTTGCATCCAATTAAAATCAACGCCCAGCATTGTGATTGGATGAAAATACTCACAGCGAGTTGGTTTTTGCGATGAGTGGAAAAGAGCCTTTACTGTGTATATTGTAAAATTTGTAGACATAACAAAAATATATACATAAGCCCTGAAAAGTTTCTTCATTTTTAGGACTTTCATAAAATTTATAGAATGATGAATGAGTACAATCCGTCACCTGATAGAACTGAAGAATTCTTTGAACTGGTGAGTGCAGGGATGGATCCAGCATGATCTGATAGGGGGGGGATGCTAGGCGGGTGCTGATCATGAAGCAGGGTGTGGCCGGTGTCCGAAGCAGGGTGAATAATCACTCTGGACCCCCTGCATGGTCAAGGGGGTTATCATGTCAGAAAAGTTTTGAAAAAAATGATTGCCTAGATGGTCAAAAAGGCCTATCAATGACCAGATATTTGATTTTTATTTGATAAATGCCCTGTCAAATCCAAAATTTCAGATTTGATATGGAATTTGCACCCCTCCTGCACCCCCCTTGGCCAAGCATAGGAGGGGTGCATGACCCTGCACCCCCACACACCACCCCCAGTAAATCCATCCCTGGGTGAGTGCCATGCATATTACTGTGCGTACTGCAATATATTTATTGTTCCATGTGAAAATCAGTATTTACAATTTTACTTTAGGCAAGAGCATGGGTTAAGCTCTTTGTTTCCCTTGGTGGTGAAGTCACTGGGTTTGGAAAACCACATGTCACACCATACATGCACTGCTTGGTGTACCATGTTCCAAACTTTATGCTGAGACACAATGGCATAAGAAAGTTCACAGGGCAAGGTAACAATAATTGCATTATAATGCTAAATTCAAAGTACATTTATATCATATATGTTTGGTTTAACATCATTTGGATTTGTTCTTTGTCTTTTTGTGTGTACAAAGGAGTGGAGAAAAATAATGATGACGTGAGAAAATTTCACCTCACAAAATCTAACAAATGGGATGCACCAAAAGATATTTTGCTTGTTAGCAAGCGACAGCAGTTCACCAGTCAACACGAGCGAGAACCAAGGGAATATACGAAGACAAATAGTGAATACTGGTCAACTGAGATCAAAGAGACAAGAAGTAAACGAACAAAGTTGTTTGACGCCCCCCGTCCTGAATCGCCAATTATCAATCCAGAATCGCCAATTACCAATCCGGAAAGTATTTTAAACATCAACAGCCTTTCAGTTATTGAAATTAAACAAAAGCTGAAGGAATTAGGAGTTAAAACACGAGCACGGAAATTAGAAAAATTACAAGAAATTTTGAAAAGAGCACTAAAAGATCAATAATCTTCCAGAATTTTAATGTATTTAATGTATATCAATTTTAATGTACAATGTATATATAATTCTTTTTCGGATTTATATTCTGGAATATACTATAGTACACAAGTCCTTTCTAACAAACAATGCATGATGTGTAATGGCATATTAGACATAGTAAAAGAACAAATTGGACACATTGGTGTGCCTTATAGCCTAATTGTGTGTCAAATATAAATGCTTGATCCGTGCAGTCACAGCCTCAGATTTTCTTTCAAATGAACTTTATGGCAATTAAAAAGCTAGCCATGGCAACCAGTCATGCTATGCTAAAAAAGTTCCACTTAAATAGTCTGAAGAAAATAGAATTTTAAAGCTCTGAATAACATAAATTACTAAAAATTTGCATAGAATGACCCGTTGCTAAGGCAGAATTCACCAATGCTTTATGGCTCAAGCATTTATTTTTATATTATCATTTGGTAATACCAATGCTTTATGGCTCATAGCATTTAGTTTGTTGAAAGGGTAAACACTCAATATCCACTTTTGTGCTACAAATGAATATTAAATGTTTATCTAATAAAAAAGGTTTCTCACATTGCATGGCAGCCGGGCAAAGGAAACAGGTAACTTTTCAATCGGAAACCTCGGCCCTTCCACAACCTTCTTTCCATCAAAAATATGTTTTTTGGGTGACCACATTACCACCGCTTTAACTTTCATTGGGAAATCTACCTTTTTACCTTCCGCATGTTCATTAAGAAAGTACCACCAGTCGGAAGGAAGCATTGAAAGGCGACCAAAATCATTTATTTCAAATAAATCATAGCCTCTATGCTCTGATGGTTTCCCCTTTCCTTGGATAACGCCAGCAATCATGCTCAACCTCAATGTAGCCATTTCCCAATGACTTCGACTTTAACATGGACAGAACGCCACATGCAAACGCTCTGGCAGCGCTCTCCAATCGACTACCAGAAGGCTTTGGCGGTCTTTCATATCCACTAGAAACAACATAATTACTATAAACATCGGTTTAAATTGCTATCATGAGAGATGTGTAAAAGAAACATAATTATGTTTTAGGAAGTGACTATTGGACTGGCAGCCGGTTAGTAATTTTGTACTTTAGACTAATATCACTATAAAATGAATTTCTTGCGGATGTTTTCAGCGGTGCTGCTGGTGGCGTAGTGGTTAAGGCATGCGCCTACAGAGTCGTATGTCACAGGTTCGAATCCCTTTTTTCTGAATACTTTTCCTGTTCTACGGTTAGGGTTGGTTAGGGTCCTGAAGTCTTATGATTAGATTTAGTTTTGGGGATAGGATTGGGGGAGGTTTAATCTATAAAAACGACAAAATTCTAGACTGCCGGTCAAATAGTATTTGCTGGAATGCGACCGCCTGCCGGTCAAATAGTCACAGGGTATCATTTAGTTTGATGGTGTGAGACTGTGAGTGACAGAGTATATATAGAGTGTGGCCTTACCGTATTAAATTGTTTGGCAAATGAGCAGAAGGTTCCCACGTGCATGCATCTAGAGGCCATCCAGCCCATTTAATAAGATATAAATAGTCCTAACATAACTAGAAATACATGCTTGCAGTAACCCCTCGCCCCAGCTGAACATTGCCAGACATTACATTCCAAAACATTACTATTGCTAATCTTTTTTATCAAAAAATCTGCCATGCAAAGGTTGTAGGCGAGTCGGATATCTGCGTTCAAAACAAATTTTTGGCATAGAAAACAGAATTGGATCCTTGGCTCACACCCCTCTTCACGACGCAATCAAAGGCTATCGCCAAATGAAATGTTTTACCTGACGTAATCACTGTGGTTTCCTTCATTTTAAATTTGCCATTAAAATTTTGATCATTACTCTAATAGTTTGGAAAGAAGAGTGGAAGGAAACAATATTATTTTGGGAAATTTATTTTGAAAGAATAAAAAATGGAAATTTTGTTTCAAGAAGAGGAAGCACAGTAGCCATGGCAACACGATAAAATAAACTTCTTTTCTGGAGTACAAAACAACAGGTTACAAAACTACAAAAATAATTAAAATATTAGTTGTTTTAGCCATACAAATCTGAGATATATGGTGCAGGTATGTTCTTGTGCATTCTATAAGCTTCAAATTAATGTTTAGATGCAACCTTCCGTTTACTAAAACGTTGCCAAAAGTTTATAAAACTAAACTGCCTTTTACTTATAAATTAGTTTTTGAAATGAAATCAGTTGAAAATATCCAAATTCTCTCGTGTGAAACGATTTCGCTTTCCTTTTAAGTTGGAACTTTTTGATAGCATAAAAAATACGATATTTTAATTGTAAAAAAATGAAAATCTATGTAAATAAAACAACATTCTTACGGCTATATCAACAATTTAATATAAGAAACTTGCCATATTTTTTCGACCATCTATCTCTATTTATCCTCTTTTTATAAAGTATAAACGATAAATTTGTTCCGCTTTTCCTGATGTCCCAAAAAGCTATTTATAAGTTATAATTCAGACTTACTGATATGACTTACTCATGTTTTTTTTATAATTCGCTCATTCCACTCCTAACAAATATTAGTGAGATGACCACCCATCACTCCCATCACACCCATGAAACATAGCCATGCGCCCGCAAAACTTGATGAACTTTGGATTTCCCGTTGCTTTCCTTTTTTCCGGGTGTAAATATCCGCGCGGAATTAGTACCCTCGCACGGCGCTTCGCGCCGGCTCGGGGATAAAAGAAAATGTTATTCCAAATAGCTAATAAATTCAATATATTTTTCAACCCGAGTAAATTCAACCAAATTCACAGCAATACTTACGCGTTTCTCCTTTCTGATAATTATCCTTTCTACTTCGTAAATTTTTCCCTTTTTCTTTCGTGGTACAGTATTATTGTATAAAACAACAGAACTAAAATTATTTAATTGTACGTAGTCTACTCCTGTGGACAAACGCTTCGACGCCATTTTGAATTTTCAGACGATTTACCGCTGACGACAAATTGGCTCAATGTCGCGTATTTCTGGCCATGCAGACCTCAGTCAGATTTTTGCCTAACTCAATCATGTGCCATAGGCACTTTTACTTCTAATTTTTTATGCTTACTTAAATTGCTACGAAATGAGTTAGGCAAAAAAGTTAGTAAGGTATCGAAATGCCATTTCCGGGATCCAAATTTTAAAACTTTTCCGGGGGAGACATGCCCCGGCACGCCCCTAGAATCTAAATATATTTCATAAAGTGTCCGCCACTGTAATCCAACAACCACCAAATTACGGTGGCGCGCAGAGGATTTAGCCCCCGACCCGGTCGGACACCGACACTTATCAGTGA
The DNA here is from genome assembly GCA_016169945.1 of Trachythela sp. YZ-2020. Taxonomy (NCBI): domain Eukaryota; kingdom Metazoa; phylum Cnidaria; class Anthozoa; order Malacalcyonacea; family Clavulariidae; genus Trachythela; species Trachythela sp. YZ-2020. The sequence goes on from JADLSH010000395.1 coordinate 1,052,682, forward strand.
CGAAATTTCCTCTATTCCTTTCCTTTACGTTTCTTGAATTTCCTTATAGCTGCTAAAATTGCCAGACAAGATAATATACCAACGTGTTCGCCATATTGCTTTTCTTCTATTGACGTATTGCAATACGTGCCAATACGTTTTCTTTTGTTCCGCATAAATACTCAGGTAGTTTTTCCAAAGGTGAGAATAGATGTTTTGACCCTGATCGAAAATAATAAGAAATATATCCTCTCTTGGAATGTGGATGCGTTCTTATCTTCATAAAACATGGGAACTTACGATGTAGGACGGCAATGCTACGACGACGATCAAAACAAACTGCTTCAAATAAATGATTGTAAAAAAACTTGTCGTGTATTATTAATCGCATGTATTTGATACAGTTTGAGGAGTTAGCAGGAGCTTATATTTGAGAATATTTTTATTTCTGTAGTGAGGCCAGGTACCATTTCTCCCGGCTTTAAGTGCATAGGCGGTACACATGACGTAAATATCTCTGACTTCCCTTGATTATTAATTTCCTTTCCAAAATATTATGTATTTGACTGTAGTAATTATTTTCTATATCCGAGATTGGATTCGAATTTTGCACTAATTTTTCATCTAATGTAAAAGAATCTTCTCTCTAGTAAATAATTTCAAATTCGGTAAGATTTTTCACTTCGCGGAAACTCGCTATTTTATCCTGTTTAACAAAAAAGTCAATTCTGAGCAGGAAATCTAGAAACCTTTCTTAGCGTTCACATTGTGTTAGTTAAATTTATACTATTCGCATGAAGATAACCAACTTCGATTACCAACCAGGAGAGATGAATACTACAATCACACGTTATCTACAGGTGTGTTCAAAACTCTATATCAATACAGATATTCCCCGAAAGTTAATTCTGTAAAAATACGTCAGATCTTTTGAAAGAAATTACACTCGTGCTTAAGGAGGCTCTCTACAGTTTTAATTCTGTAGCACGCAAATACGCTCTAAGGTTCATTATTTGCTCATTTTACAAGGTATAGTCACGAGACTTGGCCATCAGATTGCCACAATATTGCGGATAACGAAGAACAAAAAATGTTTCTAAATATTTACGTTGCCATGGTAACAACGCGATTTAGAGATTGTCGTATTTTTATCTTCTTTCTTAATTTTTTGGATTTTCCTTCCGTAAAACTTTTTTATTTTTTGCACACGAGCACCTAAAATACAATGTATTGACATACGCGATTTAAAAAAAAAAATTTAAATCTCAAAAAACCGTTTTTTTTGCAATAAAAAAATTTCGGCTCCGAGGAATTTTTTTAAAATCGCATATTTCAATACTTTGTACTTTAGGTGCTCGTGTGCAAAAAATAAAGAAGATAAAAATACGACAATTTCTAAATCACGTTGTTACCATGGCAACGTAAATATGCAGAAACATTTTTTGTTTTTCGTAATCCGCAACATTGTGGCAATCTGATGGCTAAGTCTCGTGACCATACCTTGCAAAATGAGCAAATAATGGACCTTAGAGCACATTTGCGTGCTACAGAATTAAAACTGTAGGGAGCCTCCTTAAGCGTCTTTTGCTAAAACATTACTGCTATCATATACGAATTGCTAAGTATACATTACATATACCTGTACAAGACCGTCCACTAAATGAGAAACCCGTATCACACTGACAAGAGTGAGAACCATTGCTGATTGCACAGTAGCCGTGAATACATGGGACATCTTGGCATCCTTGTCCTGTCAATAAAGTCGTAATTTTAGGGAAACTTGTTGATTATAATAAGTAAAAATTGTCTTAGTAAACCTTAGACGTTCAAATATCTCAGGAGGTTTTACGCGGTTTCAGATGTGCAAGCACATACGTTTACAAGACGGTAGAATCACTCACCAAATAAAATATATATTATAATTGGATCTAGTATTTCACTTACGTTCGTTGTGCAAGTATTTTTCTGTTTATTAATTTCAAACCTATAGGACAGCACAGCCCCAATTTCGTTCTACGACATTTTACTGTATTTTCAAGTACAGTCCAGAACTGAAAATTTATGTTAATTCCTGCAGACAATTATCGGGAATCACATAAATGGCGATTCTATTTGCGCGTAAGCGTTTTACCCCGAATGTGCAAAAATTTCTTAATGTCAAGTATGAAAATGCAAATTTTGTCTAGCAAGGCGATATATGGCAAGAATACGACTGGAAATGGTTTTATGACTATTAATAAGCGTGTGATACCTCTCTAAAGTCCCTTTCGAAGCATGTTTGAACTAGGGAGTTAAATCCTGGAAAACATTATTGAACGTTGACAAGTGTAGTTTTTTTATTTCTTGTAGCCATGATCAAGGGTAGCTACTATGGTAAAATACGAGCAATTTCATCTCCGCTAAGAATTCATCATCACCGCCGCCATGTACTTGACGACACTATTTTGACAAACGTCTCTAACGGATAAACAGAACACGCAATCCAGATAATTTATTCCGGATCAGTGTACAAAAATGGTTTTCTAACGCAATGAGTTGCTTCTATCTAGCCGTATCATAGGTTATCTCAAACTTTGTAAGTTTTCTTTGTTCTGACAGGGGGGGAAATCACGACGAGACCTATAAATGTGGGGGCCATAAAATTGTGGGAGCGTTACAAAAGTTCACTATTGCTGTGTATATAGATATATTCTTGGGATGTATTTATTCTCATAAAACTAGCAATTAGGTGCCAAAAAGCTTTATCATGAATACCAGGAATTTGCAGTTACTCAATTTAAAAACCAGTTCAAATTCTGGTTCCCAATGATCTTTCTCAAAAAAATGACAATCACTAATATCGTTTGATGTACATAACGGGAATGACAGCGTAAGAGGAAGTTAATAGGAGCTCGACGCAAAGTCTGCACTCACCGGCTATCAGAAATAATATAATTGAAAATAGTTTTACAAGCACTCACGTCTTTGTATGTTTTACAATGCATGCATTTCACATTCGCGTCCGTGTTGGAAAGATGATTGTGTAATCACAAGTTTAACAAGACGATTATTAAAGATTCTAAAATAATGAATAGACCTGATTATTTTTAGTTATTCTGTTTATATTTCATTCAAATTATTTTTAATTTGTAGGATTTTGAAAAAGTCACAATGTTGCAAGTTTAAAGTACATCCGTTAACCAAAAATTCAGATTTTATCAGATTGCTAACCATCCGATTGAAATAGCTAGAGCTGTTTGGCGTCAATACTGATAACAAACAAACTTCAATTTTGAGCAGAAGAGGCGGAACAGGGAGGGGCTACCTGAAAAGCAAAAAAGTGACCTGGTTTTGGCATGTCAAATCTTCCCCAAATGCCATTTCAGAAACTCCAGATTTCAACCAGTGTCATTGGTCTTCGATCAAGATGGTCGGTTGCTACGCAATTTGCTCCCGGAAGCGCGGGCTCCAATTTTTCCAGAGGGGTTGTTGTTAAACACAAAATGGCGTCATCTTACTTATAACAGAAAAATGCCCTAAATCGAGTTAGAATTTTCTGCCTCTCACAAAAGAATTGTGTAGTTCTTAATAAATAAATTGTGTAGTTCTTAATATTAATAAATTTAAATATTTGCATAGAAATAATTTAATTTGCTTACCTGTCGTTGTCTTGAAGAAACGAAACTATGCAAACAATTTGTTTATGCAAGAGACTTTATCACTCATATTGCCAAATGTTAAAAAATGGAATCTGCAAATTCTCTTGTCGTTCTCGCTATTAATATGTTAATTAGACTAATTAGACTATTTTTTCTTCAGTTTAATCAACTCCTTATTGTTTTGTGCTGACTAAAGTAGGTCGATATCGACCTATTTTTGCAGTTTTCATATCTTCGGTTCAGTGCATGCTATGTAGATGAAAATACCACCGTTCGATTCAGCGTTTTACGATGTCTTTAGCGAAGTAAATTGTGTTTGTTTACAATGCTACGCGGCCAATTTAGCCCCTTGCAAACACCTCTGAACTTTGTATTGTTTACAAATTAACAATAATTAACAATAATACAAACTAATTATATATTCATTTCGCTTTCCTACCTTTGGTTTACACGCTACAAAATCCTAAGTGTGACAATTGGATAGCTCTTGAAAATCCCGTTCGAAAGGATGTATTTAAATAAATATACTAGATAAACTAGCCATTTTATGACAATTCTCGACTTTTCCCGTGAAAATCCCGTCTTTATTGCGAAATCCCGGTTTTGTCGGCGCACGCTCGGGCAACTTCGGAAGCTAAATATCCGCGGCTTTGCATCCTAGCGTATTGAAAGTACCGGCAATCGATTCCGCGTCATTTAATTGTCCAGATGGCGGATTTTCATTGGTTTATAGCAATCAACACTGACCTTATATGGCATTTCGTAATTAATTTGCGCGTGCGGGAATCAAATTTCAACGATCTCGGCATTTTGCATGCGACTTTCAAAAAATAAAATAAAATACTTCTACTTCGTCAAATGCAATGAAACTTTCCAATAATATTCCTTTTTATATGAGCTACAATTTTGGTCCAACATTTGCTAACATTTGCTCGAAAATTCTGAACCCTGTTCTGGCAATTCAATTCAGGGTTATTTCAACAATAATTGTAAATTTTTTAGATAATTTATGAACATGTATGCAAATTAATTTGGATATGTAATATGAACCGGGACAAACTAAATATAATTTTAAAGAGGAAGTCATAAGCTATCGAATGAAGCGTGTCCTGTTGCCAGAGAATAAACACGTCTGGGGATATTTACATTTGAAACAACCGATCGTAATTACGGCGCAAGGCGAAAAACGTTAAAGAGATCTTCAATAATAATCCCAAGAGTTCTATAGCTGATGTAGATTTGATTGAGTAAAATGTATGTTGATGTTCACTGATTCAACAGTTAGTTATAACATGTATAACTAAAAGCTGTTTAAACCAAAAATCTGTAATAATATCTGTGTTTGGAGGTTTGTGCACACTACAACAACGATAATATAAGAAACACAGCATGTCCAGCCTGCTAAGACTGTTCTTTAGTTCTGGGCTTACTAGATTGTTGCAAACGATACAATTGTGGGCTTCCATAAATGTAAACATTTGAAGTAGGCAATAATGCTCACATGCAATTGTAAGAATGAGGCGAGTAATTTATTATTATTATTTATTATTGAACGAATATTTAAACAGGATGATCACTTCAGATAATATTGTAGGTTACAAAGAATCTGTTATCAATGTGAGTCCTGTTTCTCTCTGACTATTAATATACGCAGCCTTACTTCAACTCTATAGCAATTCTCAGTAACCATTTAATATTACAGTGTGAAAAGAGGGACAAGTCTAATATTTTATTAAGATACAAATTGATACTATAATTAACAACACTAGGAATTTGTTGCTATATTTGCTGATACTGCTGGGTATTTAATAGACGTTATGCACTTATGCCTGATATTTTGTACAGGGAAATAGATAAAATATAGAAAATAGATAAAATAAAATAGATGAATACATTTTACGCTTTGCGCAAACGTTTAGTGCAATCTAGTTATAATTGGAATTGCATTTATGAATGTCTTCCCATGAGGTGTGAAATTCCGTCAGTGTCATATTAACTTTTCATTTTGCCTTTCGCGACAAAACTGCTTGTTCTCTGGAGCTTTTACAAAGGATATTTCTTTTGTAAGCTTTCCCGCAGGCTTTCGCAGTTACATTTGTGCCAATAACCCCTGTGTACGACACACGATAAGCATTTATCGTAGTTAATTAGCGAGCTTGAATACACGCAACAGGAGGCGAACTACGCAAATATGGCGCAACACGAAACCACTAAATGTCCAATGCGTTCGTCAAAGAGACTTCTTTCTTAGCAGCTGCTTAATAACGCTAGCTGTTCAAATGTCTTCTCTACATGCCCATCTACATTTTTCGTTTGAAAATTTTCTTTAGCTTTACGTCTAAGCAACAAATTTATGTGAAAAACCACAAAATATGCCAAAATTCCCGACCTTCTTGTTGATTTCTCGCGAATATGTTTGAGTCGCGAAAACGGGGATTGTTTGATTGAAAACTGACAAAAACGCTACTGTGGGACCCATAGAAGGACCGTTTGTCCATCAGGGCGCGATATCCTTCGACCGAAAGACAGAAAAAATGGGTATATTTCATCACATTTTTCTCGAATTTCCAAACCATTTATATCTAAGGTGACAAGCAGTGCCTTTAAAGTGGTAAACATACTATCAGTTTAATAAAAAATATACTGAAATTGTTTAAAGAGCGACGAAGACGGAGGGACCAAAAGTGTCGTAATTTTTCCGTGCAAATATTTATAGCTTGGAGTCTGGGAACTAACATTCTTACGCAATATGACTCTGGGAGCTCCTCGCATAGCAACCGACGATCGTGGATCGTTTAATATTAACTATGCCTAATAAAAAACCTTTGAAAACTACTGGTCTAAATATGTATAATGTACTAACATTCACCACACAATATAAAATTTACCTTCAGGTTGCCAAGATCTGTCTACGACGAGAAGCTGATTCACGAAGTAGCCTTTAGGTAACGGAATATAACGCTGGATATCTTTGCTGGAGACATTCATTTCAATAATCCTAGACGAGTTGAGTTTGCTGAAGTATAGTAAATTTCCAATTACATTCAATGATAAAAAACTGTCAGCTGAAGAAAAACTGATTATTTGACTCTTGTTACCACCATCATAATCCATTGAAAGTATAATATCCCTATTATCCCGCTGGGTGAACACGTACACTCGCTTGTTGAGGTAATCCAGAGTCATAACGTTTTGGTAACGAGTTATTTTAAAGCGAAATATTTCTGTTTCCTTTTCTGCAGCGAAGTGTTTTCGCATCACGCTTTTACCTGTACTTGTAGTCCAAAATAGGTATCTACATAGAACAAAAGGAAGATTTGTAATATTCAACGAGCATAAAGACTGGTGTTACCACCGTGCAGAAGTTCTTCTGCGGAAGCAGCGGCTGAACTAAGATAATTTACTACGAATTAAAATTTGCATTATCCAACGGTAATAAATGCCATTATATGCTAAACTCCATTTCAGCTATCATTCATTTAGCTATCTCTAAATATTGGAAAATCCAATTTTGTTATTTTTTATCCACCTCAAAAAAGAATCAATTCTTCCATAGATCCAGTTAAAATTCATGATAAAAAGATCAAAGAAAACAAAAGTATCGAATATTTAGGAGTTCTAATTGATTGTCACCTAAACTGGAAGGATCATGTCCATGAGCATTCCAAGAAAATTTCAAGAGGAATTGGTATCTTAACAAAGTTTCGCCATTTTGCTTCTATCCACATGCTAATACAAGTTTATTATTCCATTATTTATTATTTTCTTACATATGCAGTTTTAGTTTGGGGAAACACTTATACTACTAATATACAGCCCCTGGTAATTTTGCAAAAAAAGCTATACGTATTATCACATTTTCAGATTTTCGTGCACATACCTTTCTTCTTTTCAAAGAAATCTATTTGTTAAAATTTTCAGACATCCTAAATCTTTATACTGCGATATTTATGCTTCAGTACAGGTAGGGCAATTTCCCAACTGATTTTGATGTATTCTTCAGCCTAATCAGTAGCAAGCATATGTACGGAACACGCCTAGCATCCATTTTCAACTATAGTTTACATCTAGTCCGCACAAATTATGGAATGTTTATTATTAGATTCTGTGGACCCAAAATTTGGAAAACATTTGATGACTTATTTGAATCATTACGCGTTCACTCTTTTAAAAAAACGTTTAAAGGACAGGTAATTTGGCTTCTATGATTGAACCAGATTTGTTTCAGAATGTTTTTTTCTGATGCCGCATACAGCAACTTTTCATGTTGGCTTGGCTTTGATGTTTGTTGTGTTGTGTCATTGTCTTTATATATGACATGTTTCGTTGTTTTTTCTAATATTATTTTCATTTTGCAACTGAATACTTCTGACAATTTCTGACAATTAAAATTTAATTATATAATTGAATGGTCACCTGACCTGTCTAGACCTTTTATCGTTATTTCAGGTGACCATCACTCTTACTCATGCAATACTATTATTTTCCTTATTCATATTCCTTGTACATAATAATAGAGTGATTAATAAAAATGTTCTGTTTCTGTTTTCCATACAAAAGCGTAGAGACCTGACAAAATAGAACATGTAAACTTCTTAAGTTTTACAATTCCATGTTACAGTTTTCAACAAATAATCTCATTAAAAATGCCTAACATTTCGTCGTTGTTGCTGTCAGGCATATGCAATGTATAAAAATAGGTATGCTAAGCGTACATGTATCTGATCATGGTCATCCCACTGTTACCATGAATGAAGGAGTAATATTCTGCAATTCTATTTGGTCTAAATTGTATAAGTTATACATACTTTCTACAAACAACATATAAATGTAAAGTCTACTTGCAGAGACTTTTCTAAACAAAGATTTTATTTAACTTTATGATGCCATTGCTGACACATGTTAGGTTCACAATCTTCTCAATAGTCCATACTTATGATAGCTATGTGAAAAGAGTTAGTCAACGCTCTGCCGAAAGTCGTGGGTTTTCTCCGGGTACTCCGGTTTCCCCCCACAGGGAATGTTGACAGGATGGGTTGGGTTTAACCCCTAACTGGCCCTTCCATCGTAGCTGTGCTCCGTGATGGCGAGCAAAAGGTGGCTGCCATGTGCGCCCTAGAAAGCCTTCGACTTGGTCACGTTGAGCTGTGTCCTTCGCACAATTTCTAAACAAAGTATTTAACTTTATTATGCCATTGCTGCATGTTACACAATCTTCTCAATACATAATATACAATCAGGTATGTGAGAAAAATGTAGATGCATGAATGTTGTCAGGATACCAGATGTTGCTAATACACCTTCGCATAGTTTTAAAAGCCTTTTTAACCACATTATTTATACATGACGTCAACATGTGATAGTCAAGGGATGAACGGGTTCAAGAAAGAGCATTAAGGGCAGTGTTTAATGATAAAGTGGCTGTTTATGAAGATATGCTGAGTAAAGCTAATCTACCTAACCTAAATAATAGGAGATTGCAGGATATAGCAATTCTAGTGTACAAGGCAAAACACAACCTTTGCCCAAAACATATATCTGACCTTTTCACTAGTAAAAATATTAGTTTCAATTTGAGAAACGCGGACATAAGTATTCCAAGATTTAATACTGTGACCTATGGGAAACACTAGCTAAGATACCTCGGTGCTAAATTATGGAGCAAGTTGGATGCAGGGGTAAGAAGGAGTGGAACACTAGAGATTTTTAAGGCAAAAATTAGAAAAATTAATATAGATTTTCTTATGACTGAAAACTGTGACAGTCCTAATTGTGTACTATGTAGTAAGTAGCTTTTGGAATGTATGCATGCTGTAATATTTATATGCATGTAGTAATTAGTTATGGAAAGTATGCATGCTGTAATATTTATATGTAGATAATTCAATTTTAGACTATGTATATAACAGTAATATATTTGTATATAGCTAAATAGTGTCCCCAATTAGTAGACTTTTGTCGGCTATGTATTCTTGACACTGAAATAAAGTTTATATATGTATGTATGTATGTATGCATAGAGAACTTAAGCAAGCCACAGATGTACAAAATTGAATACATAATTATTGCATAAGCAGTTCTTGCTGGAAATCAAGAACAGCACTCAGTGTAGTCTCACATTTGTGATTTGAAACAAGTACAGCAGTCACTATCTATAACAGCTTGTTTGAATTCCGATCGGTCTTCATTTATTTATGCATAAATGCTACTTGCTAGAACATTCACAAGGGGCAGCATTTAATTTGTATTAGTAAATGAATTGAAGCACCAAATTTGGCACAATTAAATGAACAAAAATAGGGTACAATTAGGGATTAACATTTAACACACTGGTTAAACTTAATAAATATAAACAGTGTAATTATAATAACATTATTAAATTTATTATTATTATTCAATTGTTATTAAGAAGTAATGAGCCTCAAGACATGTTCTTCTATTACTCTCCAAGCAAAACATATATTATATTTTATTTTTTGTACATGTAACATGTCCAATGACATTCTCCATGACAGGTTGTCAACCTCATATTTATTATCTCCTGTCTTAAGCTTCCATTCATTATAAACTCTGCCAAATTCTTCAGCTTTAACAGGCATCTGTTGATACAGGTACATGCCACTAGCAAATTGCTTAGTTTTTCATTTTTTTCATCAACATCAGAGCCAATATGTATGCAACTTGGTGATGGTTTTCTCTTTAGCTTCAACAGTACTATCCGAAAAATGGCCTTGTACACTTTACCATCAACCTGCATCAAATAATTAAATAGTTATAAGAATATTTCAGATTTTAAATAACAAATTCATCAGAACGAATACACTTGGGTATTGTTATTACAATAATTAACTTTTAGCCTGACATGAATGCATATATTTTTATGAAAACGGGGCCTTCCAGAGAATATGTGATGCTTTTTGGTGATTTTTTCCACCCATACTCCCCTTGTGACAGCTATCATTACACTCACTCAAAAATTATACGACTCTCAGCCTACCTCTCCACCCTCACAATGATATAAATAATTAGTAATTTGAGAGTGTGTGCTGGAACAACCTTTAGTCCTTTATTTCTCTTTACTTCTGTCACAGTACATTCCATACCTAGATTTACAAGTTTCTCATTCAAGTGTACGTTCCCCTCTAGCCTGCTCGCAGGCCACTGTTTGTTAACTTTAGTGTTCTCGAGAAATACCAAGGTACATAATATATAGTAGAAGGTGTTAGTGGATGGAATACTGGAACAGAAATTGATATACATTTTTAGACCTAGCCAGGAGCAGTTGCGAAAAATGCAACTTAGGCCCTCTGGCAGGAATTGAACCTGCGGCTTTGCGATTCTGGTGCAGCGCTCTAACCAACGTAACTACAGAGTCCAGTTGCTGAGCTATTAACCATAAGTTCGGTATATAAGATGGGAGTGATGCCAGTATATGGTGTATGGGTAAATATCAAGATTTTTCTCGGCATCTCGTTCAATAAGATTAATAAAATTATTATTAATCTTACCTAATATATAGTTTTCAAATAGAATATGGATTTGCATAAACGTTGTCTTGCTCTATTTCAGTGCGTCTGTCACATTACACTTCATGTGATACTTCCTCCTGCTTGTGTGACAATATGTGACTCTTGTTTAAGCATTCCCCTCCTCTCCACCTAAAGCATCATATATTTTGTGAGTTGGCCAGATTGTCCTGATGGGTGCACCTAACTAAGCCTTTTAGATTTTGCCTTTGAGGTAAGCCAATCTATACTATAATATTTGCTCTGCAGGTCTTCAACATCTCATGAAATAAAACACTTTGAAACAAAAGTAATCTATAAAGTATGTATATATACAGTTACAATGCAAAATTGTACAAACTCATAACGTACTCTAAAAATTGCTAATGTACTATGACAACTATGTCAAGTGTATAAACAGATCGTGCTGTTTGGGCATTTAATACTAAATAGTTGCCCTCAATTTTTGTCATTCTTGAAATAAATTATTACAATTCCTATTCATCATCATTTTCAGCACCGGAGGAGGTCGCTGAGGAGGTGTCGTTCTGTGACAAGATTAATTCCCTTGTTGGAACAGCAAGCTACAAAGTGGTTCTTCTGATTGCAGTTTCTACAGCGTTTGCCATAGGCAGGGCAGTTGCCTCTTGGGTGAGAGCCACTGCAAAACTTGCATTTCCTGATGACATCATCAGGAAGTTGGAAACCTTTGGTAGGGTGCTTAGATCTTCTCTCTTTCTGACGTCGTACTCGGTGAACTTCTGCTGATTGTTGGTGTTTTGCAAGTTATTTTGCATGGCGTTTCGTTTCTTCAGCAGCATGACCAGCATCGATCGCTTTGGCAAGTGTCAGATCTGCATCACGTAGAAGTCGTTCACGGAGTGAGTGATCAGCTGCTCCACACACAATCATATCTTTGGTCAGTGAGTCAGTTAAGGTGGCAAATTCGCACTCTGAGGCTCGTTTCTTAAGTTCTGTCACAAAGTCATTAAAGGACTGACCTTCATGTTGTTTTGAGGTAAAGAATTGAGACGAAGTATAGTGATATTCTTGCGAGGATTGCAATACTCAGTAAATTTCTCTAATACGACCTTGAGTTTCAGCTTGTCTGCTTCTTGAGGAAAGGACAATGTCTCGTATATTTCGTGACTTTTGGGCCCAATACATGTTAAGAGTATCGAGGTTTTGATCTTGTCACTCTTTGTATCGGATTCAGTGGCAGTAAGGTAAAAATTGAAGTGCTTTTGCCATATTTCCATCCATGGGATAGATTTCCTTCGAAAGAAATTGACGGCGGCGGTCGTAGGTTATCCATAATTCATACAATTTCAGACGAAATTTCACCAAATTTTAAAATAAAACCAGATACGAATGTAGATGAAGGTCGTATAATTGACACGCGATGTTTAAATTACGTTATTAACTGTTTTAGTAGCGAAAAATCCCACTTTTTGACACCATGTTATGAGTTAGAAGAACACGAGTGAATTGAGAATATAGAGTAATTTATTTTGGCGGGAATACTAAATAACATACACCAAAATTAGATATAACAAATATGTAACATTGACTTCATGTTTTATCTATATTGTATGGACATAATATCCTTGAATACTTACATTGATTTGCAGATATTCGGCATATCCCTCCATGTTTACAAATTCTGACGTTTCCGCCGTATTGGAAAACATTTTGTGCTAGTCCTCCAGCGCGTATTTCATTCGGGGACGTCACGGAAATATAGCACGCGCGTATAGAGGACTAGCGACTAGTCTGCTTAACTTCAGGCAAAATGCGTAACCGGCAGCTATTCTGTTGCTATTCTGTCTGATGATGACTTTAACTAGGAGTTACTATCGCAAGGAAAGTGCTGCCTTGACGCACAAAGTGCATGGAAAATTCTGGAACATAATTAGTATTAAATATTAAACTTATTGAAATTGCTAATGATACACTGCATGTATTGATTTATTTTGTTGTCAAAACGTTGAGATTACAACACTGTGACTACAGTAATAGGACACACTATACTATTGTAAATGGTATATACTGAACAGTATTAAGCAAGATATCTGAGTGTGCTATTGTTAATGGAACCCTTGGTACCAACATGTAATGTTGATAGAAGTCATTGTTTACTTCAAAGTTGTCAATGGCATCTTCAATAACTAATTTGAAATCATAGAGGCAGTGTCTTTTAATATTTCAATCATAGAGGCAGTGTCAGTGTTCATAAGATATTGATAATGCATTTGCCATGTGCAGTCTGTCAGTACAGTCTTTGACTCTTTGTTCCCATCTGTAGATGTTTTATATATGTATTTAATCAACATTTGGTTCCATCAGTGTTCGTCTGTACTGCCCAGTGAATTTTCGAAATAGATGATTATACAGCAAACCAACATAATGGTGTCTCTCTCCAAAACAACTTTGAAACACATTACACAGGATCCACACCAACATGACATGCTGGAAATACATAATTCTTCGTATAGCAGATGACACCACATAAGAGATGATGTAATATATCCATATTATTTTGAAACAACCATCAACTATCAAGTAAATATACATTTCTTTGTAATTCAGCTGCTCAGATGGTACCAGTCAGTGTAATGATTAACATTAAGCTCAGTAAGAATTCCAAAATCCAAAAGAAATATTCAGTATGTGAACTAACCTGTGTAAGGAAAAAAAGGGGGGGTGTACAGAAAATTTTAAAGAACAAAACTTACTATTTTATCTTGCCGACAATCACATTTTCATACATACAGTGACAGTGATAGAGTAAAATTGATTAAAATAGATTGATAAAATTAATTTGAAAATGAAATGTGTTAAACATTTCATTAGGGAATATATACTTACAGTATATTTATCATTTACAGATCTGGAGCGAGGGGGATTCATCGAAATATTACAAGAAGTGATGATATTTCGCGAGGGGCTTATAATATTGCTATCTATTATAGTCCCGATTACATTCTAAAAATTCATGTAATAAAATATGTTTATATTCCGATTTAAAATCATTAAATATAATAAAAAAACTTATAAACGCTAGACTAACATTACAATCACATAAATATCACAATTTCATTATAGTATATAGTCTATTACTATCTATTATAGTCCAATACTATCTAAAAATTCATGTAATAAAATACGTTTATATTCCGATTTAAAATGACCCAGAGTCTCGATATCCTTAATATTTCTTGGAAGCTCGTTCAATATAGTCACTGCTCGGAAATGAAATGTTCGTTGACCAGAAGCCGAACTAGCTATACCGTGGAATATCTAAATTGTTCTTGTGTCTTGTGTTGACGCTATGGAACTCCGATCTCGTTTTAAATTTATCACATAAGTACGATGGAGCCAACCCTGGAGGCAGATCAATCATCAATATTCTTTTCCGCCACAATGGGCAGATCAATGTTATTTTGTGCCTTAATGGGAAATTAGATGTTATTCTGTGCCACAACGGGAAAATCAATGACTTTAAGTGCCTCAGCCGACTCTACAACAACAGGTAGATCACTATTTGTCGCCATCACAGATAATGCAGCTGTTTTTGCCTTTACATGCGATATTACAGATCCACAGATCTCGTAAGAAAACATGTTCTTACCACATGAAACACTGACAACTGTTGGTAAGTGATCTATAGACAAAAATTTTACATCTGGGTCTAGGATAATTAAGCCACTATCTAGTGCTTTTAAGTACATTTTGTGTCCTTGCAAAAAGACATTATTTAATGTTGTTTTTGACAAATTGATCAGCGGTTTATTTTGGGCTTTAAAATAGCCAATAAACTCATGAAAGCACATTGCTTCTCTCCAGATTGAACACTAAATAGTTCATCGCCTTGATGTATGTCAGTAGAAAGAAACAAGGCCATACTTACCTAAGAGTTTCTGAAAAATTTCGATCTTGTCGAATCCGTATATAATGTTTTCATAATATTGATCGAGCACATGGAAAGAAACATGCATGTGTGCGCATACAATGACAATATCTCGTTCACTCCCCCTAATTTTAAAAATGACTTAAAGCTCGACCTTTTGCCCCGGAATTACGATAAACATCCACCATCTTAACCGATGCCAAATCTAAATCTCGACAATATATAGATCGGGTAAAAGACTGGGGCAAGTGAACTCTGAAGAAACCTTAGCACGTCAAGAATAGTGTGCTGCCTCCTTACGGGTAGGCAGCAAATAGAGTCCAAAATTTACAGTCTCTCAAACTCGTCTTGTTCTATTCATATTTTGAATTTCAAAATGACATTATTCTTCGCCTGCCGGCCATGTTCAACCGATATTTTCGGAAAATAACGGGCATAAGAAACCCTTGTTATTTTCTTTATAACGGTTTACCTTAATGAAGTTGTGATTAACAACATTAAATAGTTAACTTGAATTTTTGCGGTATTTTTGCTCGCTCAGCTTAGCCACTGGTCTCTATAAATTAGCTGAATGCGATTTTTTTCTTTTCCTTAACAGCGCCTGGGTACAGCGCCTTGTAGTATTTATATGTAATGAGTTGTTAGCATGTTGACGTTGCGTTAATTAACTTAATCAATAACTAATATAACATACATGTACAATATTGATATTGGAATAAATTAGTTGAAGTCTGCAAGTGAAATACACGACTTTACACGGTGTCAGGAGTTAAAAAAAATACTGAAAATGAGCAAATTTAACCCACCAAGAGAGCTAAGCTTTGAAAGGAATCTAATGATACAGGAATCTGGGTTAGCGCTAATCCTGGGTTAAGTTAACGGGCTTTTGAACAACCGGCCACTGGTGTTCAAGCATATGGGCATATGTGTTACACAAAGCCATACCTTCTTTCTTCACCAAAAATAATTCATTATCCCCGCAATCCTGTATCATTCGGAGGCACACAGGGAAGGTCTTTTGCAAAAAGTGAAGGCGATGGAGAACATTGTCTGGAGTGGTGATGGCAGATTTGATTCTATGGGTCGTTCTGCAATGTATGGGAGGTATTAAATGTTCTGCTCACCAATTGACAAGATTCTTCATATTGAACTATCGCAGGTAGTTATTATGGATGATTTCCAATTTTACTATCCCAACATGATGTCACAAGGATTAGACTAAAGGGACTAAGGATTAGTATCAGAGTTATGATTTGGATCGCTTTGATTGGTAGTTGATCATAGTTCTATTTTCCCACTTTCAAAGTAATCAATCAGGTGGGAATAACCACAATGAAGCTTGACGGAGCAAAGCAGTTCTTTATATTTTTGGAAGGAGCAGGTGTAACGATAAATAAATTTACTTCAGATTGCCATGCATCTATTGGAAAATGTGTAAGAGAATCCAGACCTCAAACCATCCACATTTATAGCAAGTGGAAAGATCCACCACAAAGAAATTCATCAAAGCGGGTAAACTAAAAGGTTGTGAAATCCTTGTCCTTTGGAACAAAGGTGTAAGAAACCATTTGTATTGGTGTGATACATCAACTAAAGAAGGGTTTGGAGAAATGATTCTGGCAAAATGGAGGTCATTTAAAAACCAGGTTGCCAACCGAAATGAAGGACCTTTTAGCAACCTATTTTGCTGGGAACAACCGAAAAATGGATTGAAACAATATTAAATGACGGTAAAAATTGTAGTACATGTTCTTGCTTCAATATAACAATGGAATACATTGCAGAAAATGTCCACTTCTCGTTTTTTGCCCCCCCCCCCCCCATTTCCAGGAGAACAATCTGAAATTTTCTAGCAATGACAGACATACCATAGCTTTGTGTAGCCACCGACTTTGCATTCAAAACCTGTTTATCAGTTGTCACAGTTAAATGCTTGCATTCCTGTAAACATTTAACATTTGCCCAATGAATCACAAAACATATTGCTATACATCTGTGTAGTGTTATCAATTTTTAACCCATTGAGTTGGAATGCGCCCAAATGCGCGATTCTATTTGTCAAGGAGAGGATCTTGCACATTAATGAGTAAATATTACTACTTTTAACATAGGAACAATAGGAACACCTGCTTTTGACAAGCCGTGTGTAATCGATCATTGGGAATACGAGGTTGGAATCAGCCATTAAGAAGCTCTCACCAGATGCCCAAATCAGTTGACCGGAAGGGTTCTAGAACACATTAAACACATGTTTTTCATGGTTGGGATCATAGTGCAGGAAAGTTACATTACACGTGGTACATCAATAAAAGCATTTGGTTCAAGTGCCTGAACCTGTAGGGCATCCAGCATTCTAGCTACCTTAATGTTCCAATATTTTAATAAATACAAGCTTCTAATGGCCTACTATTCTCTGGACACATATATGCAAATATCCATCTTGCCAACCACCTATAGGCAACAGCACAAATATACCTGTAAAATCTATATAAAAGTCAAATAAATTTGTGCCCAGTCTAAAATGGGGCAAAACAACTCTCCATCGTAGTCTGAAATATTTTCAAGGTTGCCAGGAGCCGGTAACACTGGCCGTCAATATATGCATTGTCGTCCCGACTTGTGGTTGTCAAGGTTAGCCCGGCTACTCTAGAAAGAATCATTAATCCATATGTTGCTTTAAC
This sequence comes from Trachythela sp. YZ-2020, assembly GCA_016169945.1. NCBI lineage: Eukaryota > Metazoa > Cnidaria > Anthozoa > Malacalcyonacea > Clavulariidae > Trachythela > Trachythela sp. YZ-2020. Next base: position 1,070,395 of record JADLSH010000395.1, read on the forward strand.
AAGCAAGGTAGTTCTTCTCGTGAGGGCAACAATCACAGTGAGCCTATTATAGGCTAGGCCAAAGTTTGTTTTCACTACGTAGATATGGTGTATATGCCATTATAGCACTTAACGTGACTGTTGTGTTTGGGTGGAGCAATGCAGCTAAAAGTTATAGTTTCAGCAGTGCAAGCCAGCTCAGATACCCTTCAACGGCAAATTCTATTGGTATGCTTTTCTCCCGACATATGGCTACATTATGAATATTTACTTTTTTATACATAAAAATAAACATAATGTAGATATAACTATGTTTAACATAAATATAATTAGTCTAAAATTTTGAAAGCATAAACTGAAAGATCTTACTCATGAATGGAAGAAAATCTTTATTAAAAATTCAGGGTAGCCGTTTCGGATGCAATTAGTGCATCTGTTATATGAATAGGTGTCCTGACTTTAATTCTAATAAATATAAATTATCTCTACCAGCTATCATTATTAACATACTACTTACATTTCAAAAACACAATAAAATCACAGCTCTATTGAATTTAAAACTATTAGCTAGAAGACATAAACTTGTTATACACTAAACATCCATTAAAATAAAAAGAGTGTTTTGTTATTTCTATTCTTACTTTTGGTAAATGCAATTCGTTAGTTTGCGTAGTGACTCTATCATGTATCTGATTATTAAACGTAAAATAGTTTTTAAAATACTGCGGACAATACCCATTGATACATTTCTTTACCAATTCAATAATATAGTTATCTCTCCTATATTGTACTAAAGGCCATTTAAGACTTGCTAACCATAATCACTTCTACTTTTTCCTGTTGTAATTCTCTTTGTGAGGAGTTCCTTACGGACATATTATCGATAACTTTTCCCTTTTCGGTCTGTCTACAAAAGGACAACTTGAGCATAGGTGTAGGAGGCAATTTCAAGTTGGAGGGGCACGTCGTCTTAACGGCACCTCTTATTACAAAGGGCACTTTTCCCATTGTTTCAGCTGGGGAAGAGGGCACTTTGAAGAAAACTTGGGGAGAGAGGCGTGCCCTCTGTGCCCACCTCCCCGCTCCCTACGCCACTGAACTTGAGATAACACTGTCCCGTTGTTAAAGCTTTGAAATTGTTGTCCAATGTATAACGCATGAATTGTTTCGATGCTCCCGTCGAATGTGAGTTTCGCAAGGGCTTCAGCTATTTCTTGGCAACATCTAAACTCAAGTAAGCCAACTAAGTTTTGGTCTGAGCACTTTCTACATTTACACCTATGAAAAATAGAAGAAGCGAGTTAAATATATTGTTTTAAAATGTAAATGCTATCTTGCCTATCTATAAACAAATAATTCAGTTTTATAGTTACTGAAAACAGCCTACCTACCAAGAAACGACTTAATCTTTCGATCATATCTTGCTTCAAGAATGGCCGAGGAAAAAAAGGTTTGCGTCAAACCATCAAGATCGCCTTCCTCGGTCCTTTTCTCACTATTTTCTTCCATTATGTCGTCTACATGACAAGCTAACGGTTTACTTTCGTATGGTAAATATTGGAAACCAAAAACATATTAACTTGAATCACTACATTCATTTCTAAATATAAATTCAATCCAGGATACTTCAAAAAGATTTATTACAATTTTTATTTTTGCAACGTTTCGGACAGTTTAACTGTCCGTCTTCAGGCTCTTTACAAACTACAAATTTAAGAGGCTGGCGCGTATCATCAACCGTCATTTTCGCTGGCGTAATTCGTTTTCTCGCGCGCGCGCTTCCACTTGTCTGTTATTTCGAGATACTTCTTTATCGAAATAGCTGTTCAGTAGCTGACCCCATGTCATCAACTGTTCGTGACTATTTAAAATCTCCTTCCCTTTGCGTTGTTCTCTTATTGACTCAATTCCTTCTCTCGCTTTCCTTTGTTTTCGTCCATATTCACATGTCACAATCCTCGCTTTATCCCAATCAATTCCACTTTCAAAACTGAGATCGTGTCTCGCTCTCCCCTGCCGAAACCAATTTTCCATTCTTTAATCCTCGCTAGTCAATCTCACCTTACTCTCGCGTTCTTTCTTCCTTGTTTCGAATAATGGCAATGTCTCACCTACATATAGAGCTTTCTCACATTTACATGGTATACTATACACCACCGCCTTTCGTTTATCTCCCAGAGGTTTCTGACTTCTCGCTTTCAATTCTCTCAATTTTCTACCAGACCTGAAGGTTGTACGGAGAAGATGTTTCCTGACAACCCTCTTGAACTGTTCCGACAGCCCTCGCTCATACGGTATACTCACAGTTCCTCGATAAATTTCTCTCTCTTCTGTAAACTCTCCCGTTTCATTCCCTTTGCATTCCATATACTTCCTCACCTTCTTTCTCTTATATGCATTAGCCACAAACACGTGCTCAATGTTCGTCAATTCGTCATCTAAACATTCCTTATCACACAACGCTCTCGCCCTTTCCGCAAACCGAACACACACCTTAATAATTCCATAATCGAATCCACTCTCAACTCTGTTATGACTTTTGATCTTCTATTTTTTCTCAGCAACTGTTCAACCAGTTCTAATGCCTAACGTATTGGAATTGACGGATAAAGATTCTTCACGTCATAGCTCACTAGGACCTCATCTCGCTCAATTCTCCAGCTTTTAACTTTTTCTCTCAACTCTCTCGAATTCTTTATATATTATCCACTTCGTCCTTGTATTGATCTTAAAATTGGAATTAAGTATCTGGAAACCCTTTCAAACGGCGATCCCACGGTTGAAACCACACCTCTCAAAGGAACCCCGCCCTTGTGTATTTTTGGTAAACCCGATAATCTTGGAGCATGGCACTCTTTTGGTTTTAAATATTTACCTTTGTCCTTTGGCATCTCATCTCTCTCTACAAGTTTGCCAATAATCTTTGCACCATCGTGACAAACTTTTGCTGTCAAGTCCCAATCTTTCTCTGCTCTCACGCACGGTCTCGCTTTCAAGTCAATAAGTACTTGCTTCATTTTAAACTCATAACTATTCTCTCCTCCCTGACTTTCCCATTTGTCCAACACTACCATTTTACGTCCTTTGTCCGCTGGTAGAAATACCTTGCTGTCATCCTTCAAAGCCTTCTTTTTTCCCTTGATTTCTTTTTTGTTAAATTTGATTGGTATCTATTGCCTCTCCCTTTACCCAAGATCACTTTTATGTTTTCCCGGACTTCATCTATTTCACACTCGGTCACTTCTTCCGATGTCCCTGTTACTTCACCTTCTCTTCTTATTATCGAACATACCTTCTCCGTTTCTGTAATTATTGTTTCATATGGAACTTGTCTTGGAGCCTCACAAAAATCATGCTCCAAAGCAAGATATTGTTTCACATCATTATCTATTCCATCATTAGTTAGATCGACAACTTCTTTCTTGATCTTTATTTTCTTCATTCGCTCCTGTTCGGCTAAAATCTCGTTCCTTTTATTTTCAATCTTTGCTTTCTCGGCAAGCAACCCATCGTATTTCTTTATCTGTTTTTCTCTCGACTGTTTACTTTCCTTTCTTTCCGAGCTCTTAATAACTTCTTCAAGCCATCGAAAGTCTCTCTCTTTTAACTTCTCTTTTAATTCTGTAAAAATATCTCTGAAAACAACTTTCGTCTTATATCTTTAATCCTTGATTTTACTCCTGTAATTTCTAGTCTAGTTTTCATTTGAGAAACACTACGCACCTTGTTTTTGTCTTTCGATAGTCTTATTCGTAGACCATAAGGAACGATATCATTGTCCTTGCATCGTCGTTAAAATTTGAGATGATTTCTCAACTTCGCAATTTTCGTCGTGCATTTTTGTAAGTTGTCTGTCAGTTTTAGAAAACGTTAGTTGCAAAAATAAAAATTGTAATAAAACTTTTTGAGGTATCCTGTATTGAATTTATATTTAGAAATGAATGTTATAAACAAAGGTGAAAGTTTTAGAAAAGTTTTTTTCAGGCGATAAGCAAAAGGAACACTCAGCACTCGAAGTTGAACCCCATCTTGTATAATTTTTCGCGTAAGAAGTAAGCTATTTATGTAAGGGATGGTGAAGTTGAAAATGTTCTTTGGTAATTTTGATTGAGCAACAAACCAAAGGGTGTTTTACGGTGCCAGAAATAACTTTGGGGCATGAAAGAGAAGTTTATCCTCTCTTCCAGGATGAAAAGTGTGGGGAATTTCCTTGGTAAAACTTTAAATATATCAGTCAGGTTGCCAGAGTTCTCTTAAGCCTGGTTCACATTAGCGATTTGGTCAGCGACTTTCCTCTTCCTGCTGATTGATGTGATCGAGCGAATGACATATCAAAGTATGCCTTTATAAAACCGTTCCCATAATAGTCACATATTTTTCTTCGTGAGTCGACTCATTCGCATGCATCAGGAGGAGAACAATCGCCGACAAATTTGCTTGTGTGAACCACGCTTTACTTATTCATTTGGAGATATTGTGTAGGACTACTTGGCACTGATTGGATTTGACGGATGGTGGAAGGACCTTAGAACAAATTTGTTACGGGTTAGTTAAATATTACAGGATGGTACAGTAATCGGTATTTATGACCTTTTAAAAATATTTCTTAACCACTTGATCAAAAGTTTCAGTTACCCAGCTTTTAGACAGAGCTGCGACAACTATATGCGAAGATACTTTGATAGGACTAAGCGGTTGTATAAAAGTAGTTTGTTTTCGTGTTTAGTCGAGGTTTTAGGTCGCTATCAGACATAAGTTCAACAATGAGGGACAGAAGTCAGTCAGGTTTGTGTTCTTGGTCGGACATATCAAAATCAATAAATCTTCCTAAATATTCAAAAGATCCTTCAATTTCAATAGTAGTTAGTAATTTCTATAAATATTGTCTCGCAGAAATAAAAATAGATGGTCCAGTCAGTCCTGACTCATTTGGGCAATATTCGTGCTTTCTGATTGTCTGGTTAAAGAAATGTTCTACTTTCTCATTGACTCCATTTGACAAATTCGCTCCTTGGGGTATTCAGCAGTCTTCAGTCAAAACGTGGCGGATAAATGCAAAAGTGTAGAGTAATTGTGCAAATGGTGATACAAGCATGAAATTTCGAGAAAACAAAGAATATTGTCTCTAGAGTTAACATGGATATGGAACCACGACTGAATTTTAGCTTAAACAGAAGTTACGAGATCTTTTCTGACTGTCGCAATCTTTTACCGGAAGTGAATTATTAAAAACCGGAAGTGTTCGATTTTATTGATTTTTCGAGTGTTAAAATAATCTTTAACATTAAGATACACATTTTGATGTTTAAATAATTTATTTTAATATATTTAAATATCGTTAAACTATATAAAAGTGAACATCATTTCAATAAAATGGTATATTATATTTAGAACACATAAAACTATTTACACAATCGTAAAGAAATACAATTTTATTCTGGAAAACCTATATTTCATAGTCTAAATTGTATTTATGTTAGCTATTACAATTTGAACAAAAAATTATACTAGTTGCATTATTTTATTCCCTATGGAGTTAGCACGTAGAGTGGGAAAATGAAAATACCAAACAAAATTAAATCCGTCGTCTTTCGTCGTCTCGCTTTTACTTGTATTTCAAGATATTATTAGGAATTTGAAGAAATTCTTTTGCAACTACGAAACAACAAATACTATAAATATTATAGTTTTGGCTATTTTACAAAATATGTAGTTGCAGAACAAGGAAAAAGTTTTACTCCAGCTCTGAATTGATGTAAGTACAAGTTGAATTACTTTCAGGGACGTAGCGAGCGGGGGGTGTGGGGGAATGTAACACTCCAACCAACAGTAAAAGGTAAAAAGAATCAGGTAAAATTCAAGGTAAAATTCAAGGTAAAATTTTGCCATTTTCAGTTAAAATTTGGGGGATAAAGTCGTTATATTTTGTAAAGTCATCACTAAAATTGAACGTTAAATGACTTGAAAGAACAAAATCTCTTTAAAAACCTCCACATAACTAAAACTGTATGCAAAATACAGTCAATTTGAACGCAATTCGTTTGCAAAATCGCTTCAGAAAACGCCGGAAATGCAGTCCTGTATCCTCAAAAATATAAAAATATTCTTGGAGAGGACCCCCAGACCCCTATGTTTTAAACTACTCAGTATTACAATGATAATCAAGCATAAAAAGGTCTATTATAATCATTATACTTCAGGTAAATTTTAACATTGAAGTTCAATTTTCAGGTAAAATTATTTGACACCCCCCAACTTTAGAAGATTCGCTACGTCCCTGATTACTTAAGTAATAAGTGTGATAATAGTTGAGATTTGTTTCAATCCATTACATCTGAAGAAGCGTTAGCGACGGAAATTTAACTTTTCAGATCATGTATTCATACTTTATTAAATGAGACATTTACTGTTGAACTAACGCCCTGCCATACAATAACTGTAAGTACAATAAATTATGCCGCCTTTATTAATAGATTTATCAATGTTTGTATACAAGTTTTAAATTTTTGGAGTTGGTATCACTGCATATGCTGGAATTTAACAAGACCTTTTAACTTTTCTAAACTTATTTTGGTGTTGCTATGTCTTTAATTGAATATTTGTTTTGTGATATGGAATATAACTTTACAATAATAGCTGATATTTTTTAGTTTTCTAAACTTTTACTTCTACACTCTAGAATATGCATGTAGTATAATAAATACATCAACAGTTCGCATGCAGCAAAGCATTATTAACTGGACAAGATGTATTTTCTGCCAGGAAGACAAATCCGATAAACTACAATGTCCAGCTGATTTAATGAGGTCGTCATCGTAACAAATTTCGCGTAAACAACGCAAACAAAGCCATGCATGCACACTTACAAAAATAACAATTATTAGAATTTTTGTATTTTTATGCTGTGAGAAGATTTGATACAGTATGTAGTTAATTAATTCAAGGTTATGGCGGTTGACTGTTATGTAAAACTACCTGAAAAATACAATAAGATATTCAACATTTCGAGCGAAGGCCCTTCGTCTGGAAGTTAGTAGAAGCCCAGATGAAGGGCCTTCCCTCGAAACGTCGAACTTCTTATTGTATTTTTCAGGTAGTATTACACAACAGTCAACCGCCGTATTTGCTATTCTCTACCCACACTGGCACCGCACAATCGAGATAATTCAAGGTCAACCGATTAATGTCCAGTGCATTTTAAAATAGTGTATTAATTTTTATTCTCCTGAGATTCTATTGTGGCCAGATGTTTTGCTTAATCCAAGAGAGCTAGCTTATAGCACTACATAATGTCCAGGGAGTCTCCCAGTCTTTAGGTAGTTTTACACAACAGTCAACTGCTGAGTATCCCACTCTCCTTATAATAACTTAAATAAAGGTTTCAATAATTTAAAAAATATATTTGCATAGCATGGCTAGTTTCTAATGTCTGGCTTCACCACTGAGACAAAGTATATAATCTAGCTTGCTTTCTGCAGGACATTTGATGTTTGGCAAGTGCTATTTACTGCGGTATATTTAATGTTGTGCAAGTACTCTGACCTCATACTTCATATTCTATGTTGGATGTGTAATCGTATTCTAGTTGAGTAGTTGTCTCTTACACCAATATCTACATTGACACTCACAATATTTTTTCGATAGCTCTCGTCAACAATGGAGAGTATGGTCCGGACACTGGGTACCCGGAGGATGTAGACCAGTTAATGATTATTTGGGAGAACCAAGTGTTTGTTGAATGCCCTGGTACTGATGTGATCAACGCTGGTCGAGTCAACTGGTACCTTTTTTTACTCCATTTTTGGAGTAAAATTAACTCCTTGAAATTAACAGTGTATACAATCATATAGCCATCTGACAAGATACATGTATTTTAAAATATGGGGTAAATGGGTATTGACTACCATCAACTTGCAAAGTACAATATGACTCATTAGTTTATGCTTATGCAAGAATGTGATTTTTTAGTTTCGACATTACTATTGGTTGTTTGGATGTGATAAAATCACATTCTAGCAGAAACCTGGACAATAATATAGATACTGAGCTATAATGTACTTCATGGAGTTTCCAAACCATATATGATGAGTTCTATTAGCTGCGATGGCAATTACTGGTCATGCAATCAAATGCTAGTAAACCTGCATCGAGTTTAAGGCAATAGATAAAGTTTTGTAAGTTTTGAATAACACAAATAATTTAAAATTGGATTGCATTAGCATGCATGCATGCTAGTTTGCCATTGTTAGTTTTGCCACTGTTAACTTGCATGTATATATGTGTGTGTAAACTAAGATTAATGTCAAACTTATAAATATATATTTTTTAACTTTTAAATTGTTGTGTAACTCACTATTATATTTTATCTTCAACAATTTTAGTTCCTATTAACAAGGGTCAATTTAGGTTTATTTGAAGTTATTATTATTATATATTACTGTTATTATTAAATTATTACTTATTATTATTAAATTGAATATAAATTGGCCCTTTGATGGGGCCAAAGCTGGGACTGTTTTGGCACCATCAAGAGGGCTGTAAATTTGCCCAAGTTTGGGGTCAAAACAGCCCCACTAAAAGGGGCCGTTTTAGGGTCAATATGTTGGCCCCATTTTTTGGGCCAAAACAGCCCCACTAAAATTGGCCCTTTTAATGGGGCTGTTTTGGCCCTTTTAATGGGGCTGTTTTGGCCCCATCAAGGGTTGTAATATTGGCCCACATTTTGGGGCCAAAACAGCCCCACTAAAAGGGGCCGTTTCAGGGTCAAAATTTTGGCCCCATTTTTGGGGCCAAAATGGCCCCGAAAAAATTACTGTGCACAAGGCAACTACCTGCAACAATTAACAAGCGCATCGCACTTCTTTCATCAGATGAGCAAACTTTTCAGGAATCTGCACCCATATATCAGAACGCACTTAGGCATAGCAGCTTTAATCATTAACTTAGCTACACTCAGCACACACCGCAACAACAACGCAGGAATAGGCAACGCAATATCATTTGGTTCAACCCACCATTTAGCAAGAGTGTTAGCACAAACATAGGACGTGATTTCCTTACTCTAATTGACAAATATTTTCCACCGCAACACAAGCTCCATAAAATTTTTAACAGAAATACAGTTAAGTTACAGCTGCATGAACAATGTCAAGTCAGTAATCACTAAACACAATGCACGCATATCTAGGAGCAACAAGCCACAGGACAGGGACACTACCAATTACAGTTGTAGAGAAAACACCATTTGCCCGCTCCAAAAACAATGCATGACTAGAGGGACATAGTATACAAAGCAACAGTCACAGTAAGCAACATTAACACGATCAAAAATTACATTGCCAGGACTGCAAACACATTCAAAGAGCGATTGGCCAACAGCACTAAATCTTTTCAGCATAAAAAGCATGCAAACGACGCGGAACTTTCGAAATATATTTGGACATTGAAAGAAAACAATTAGGATTTCAGTATTAATTGGCAAATTTTAAAACATTCTATTTCCTACGGAGGAGGATCAAAACGATGCAATTTAGGTTTAGAAGAAAAATGTTGTATTTTGAAAGAAAAAAACAAAAATGTTTTACTCAACAAAAGAGCTGAAATAATTTCACGGTGTCGTCATCGTAACAAATTTCGCGCAAACAACGCAAACAAAGCCATGCATGCACACATTGTCTCCCACGTACACTCCCGCCTTCCGGCAGGAAGCATATAAGCGGTCATTTCTTTCGATACTGGTTACTGCCTGATGATTCTTTTACAGATGAAACAGCCTGTTGCAGACCAGTTTTGAGGTAAGCGAAATCTATAATTTTCTCTAACTATATGTTGTCGAGCACGCTCTGCGTTTCGTAGACCTAAACGTACACGCATATATATATATGTGTACGTATATGCTCCTTCACTTGTGAGCATATATGCTCCTTCACTTGTGTTTTTGAGCACTCTGTGAGGTTAATTGGTGGCTAATAAGCTATAATGCAAAAGCTCACTTCCCTTGTGGTCGTTTGAGCACTCTGGCCCCAAGACACTTCACGCATGTACGTTTGGATGCGCACTTGTCTGAGTGTTGTACCAGATGCGCTTGGTCAGGGCAAGAGTATGGTGTATAAATACGAAGTCAGTCGCATCTAGACTGCGTTACAAGCTGCACTGACGAGCCGTTGAACGGCGAAACATGCATGTCTGCAGATTTTACTATATATGCTCCTTCACTTGTGTTGTTGAGCACTCTGTGAGGTTAATTGGTGGCTAATAAGCTATAATGCAAAAGCTCACTTCCCTTGCGGTCGTTTGCGCACTCTGGCCCTAAGACACTTCACGCATGTACGTCTGGATGCGCACTTGTCTGAGTGTTGTACCAGATGCGCTTGGTGAGGGCAAGAGTATGTTGTATAAATACGAAGTCAGTCGCATCTAGACTGCGTTACAAGCTGCACTGACGAGCCGTTGAACGGCGAAACATGCATGTCTGCAGATTTGACTATATATGCTCCTTCACTTGTGTTGTTGAGCACTCTGTGAGGTTAATTGGTGGCTAATAAGCTCTAATGCGAAAGCTCACTTCCCTTGTGGTCGTTTGAGCACTCTGGCCCCAAGACACTTCACGCATGTCTGGATGCGCATGTGTCTGAGTATTGTACCACATGCGCTTGGTGAGGGCAAGAGTATGGTGTATAAATACGAAGTCACTCGCATCTAGACTGCGTTACAAGCTGCACTGACGAGCCGTTGAACGGCGAAACATGCATGTCTGCAGATTTGACTATATATATATATATATATCGCCGTTCAACGGATCGTCAGTGCATATATATATATATATATATATACGTGTAGGTTTAGGTCTACGAAACGCAAAGAGTGCTCGACAACATATAGTTAGAGCAAATTATAGTTTTTCGCTTACCTCAAAACTTGTCTGCAACAGGCTGTTTCATCTGTAAAAGAATCATCAGGCAGTTTACAAGTATCGAAAAGAAATGACCGCTTATATGCTTCCTGCCGGGGCGTGGGAGTGTGTGTGGGAGACAATGTGTGCATGCATGGCTTTGTTTGCGTTGTTTACGCGAAATTTGTTACGATGACGACATCGTGAAATTATTTCAGCTCTTTTGTTGAGTAAACAATCCTTGTTTTTTTCTTTCAAAATACAAAATTTTTCTTCTAAACATAAATTGCATCGTTTTGATCCTCCCGTATACGAAATAGAATGTTTTAAAATTTGCCAATTAATACTGAAATCCTTATTGTTTTCTTTCAATTTCCAAATATATTTCGAAAGTTCCGTGTCATTTGCATGCTTTTTATGCTGAAAAGATTTAGTGTGGTTGGCCAATCGCTCTTTGAATGTGGTTGCAGTCATGCCAATGTAATTTTTGATCGTGTTTGTGTTGCTTACTGTGACTGTTGCTTTGTATACTATGTCCCTAGTCTTGCATTGTTTTTGAAGCGGGCAAATGGTGTTTTTTCTACAACTGCAACTATTGGTAGTGTCCCTCTCTGTGGCTTGTTATTTCTAGATATGCGTGCATTGTGTTTAGTGATTACTGACTTAATATTGTTCATGCAGCTATAGCTTACTTTAACTGTATTTCTGTTAAAAATTTTATGTAGCTTGTGGTGCGGTGGAAAATGCCTATCAATTAGACTAAGGAAATTACGTCCCATGTTTGTGCTAACACTCTTGCTAAATGGTGGGTTGAACCAAATGATGTTGCGTTGCCTATTCCTGCGTTGTTTTTGCGGTGTGTGCTGAGTGTAGCTAAGTTCATCATTAAAGTTGCTATGCCTAAGTGCGTTCTGATATATGGGTGCAGATTCCTGAAAAGTTTGCTCATCTGATGAAAGAAGTGCGATGCGCTTGTTAATTGATGCAGGTAGTTGCCTTGTGATGCTCGGTGGGTGATTAGAGTGCATATTTATGTATAGTGGATCGTCATTGGGCTTCCTATAGGGCCTATGTTTTCCATTGTTAAGGTCGAAAGTTACATCTAAAAAGTTTACAATGCGTAAATTTGTTTCGGCGGTAATTTTTAGGTCAAACTGCTCGAAAATTTTGTGGAGATCTTTTCTTGTTTTGTCTGCCAAACGTGCTGATTTACTTTTTATAATAGCCAAACCGTCATCTCTATATAGGCCGATGCTTTCTTTGCCAAATTTCTTACTCAGGTGGTTTAAAATGAAAAGGCCTACTAACTCACAAATTTCCGCGCCGTCGAAACTGCCCATGCTAACGTCAAACAAACTATGGCTATCTTTTTTTATCCATGAAATTCCGGTATTGAAAAGGAGAGATTTTCTAGCGTGTTTTATTATTGAAATATCGTTTTCAGGTATAGTAGCCAAATTTGAAGCCCAAGATAAAGCTTGGTCCAATAGTTTTTCAGAAATAGATGGGTAGAAATCCACAATGTCAAACGAAATAAAACTGTGTCTCTCCTTATCTTTTATATTGCCAAACCACTGAATAACTTGTTTTGTATTCCTCCATTGATTTAAATTCAGTTTTTCTCTCAAATTGGAATTAATTTTGTCCAAAATAACTTTGCTTATTTTTCCGGATTCGCTTTTAGCGGGATTAATTAATCGGCATTTTGGATTGTTTTCGAAATTTTCTTAATAGCCAAACCGTCATCTCTATATAGGCCGATGCTTTCTTTGCCAAATTTCTTACTCAGGTGCTTTAAAATGAAAAGGCCTATTACTCACAAATTTCCGCGCCGTCGAAACTGCCCATGCTAACGTCAAACAAACTATGGCTATCTTTTTTTATCCATGAAATTCCGGTATTGAAAAGGAGAGATTTTCTAGCGTGTTTTATTATTGAAATATCGTTTTCAGGCATAGTAGCCAAATTTGAAGCCCAAGATAAAGCTTGGTCCAATAGTTTTTCAGAAATAGATGGGTAGAAATCCACAATGTCAAACGAAATAAAACTGTGTCTGTCCTTATCTTTTATATTGCCAAACCACTGAATAACTTGTTTTGTATTCCTCCATTGATTTAAATTCAGTTTTTCTCTCAAATTGGAATTAATTTTGTCCAAAATAACTTTGCTTATTTTTCCGGATTCGCTTTTAGCGGGATTAATTAATCGGCATTTTGGACTGTTTTCGAAATTTTCTTAATAGCCAAACCGTCATCTCTATATAGGCCGATGCTTTCTTTGCCAAATTTCTTACTCAGGTGCTTTAAAATGAAAAGGCCTATTACTCACAAATTTCCGCGCCGTCGAAACTGCCCATGCTAACGTCAAACAAACTATGGCTATCTTTTTTTATCCATGAAATTCCGGTATTGAAAAGGAGAGATTTTCTAGCGTGTTTTATTATTGAAATATCGTTTTCAGGCATAGTAGCCAAATTTGAAGCCCAAGATAAAGCTTGGTCCAATAGTTTTTCAGAAATAGATGGGTAGAAATCCACAATGTCAAACGAAATAAAACTGTGTCTGTCCTTATCTTTTATATTGCCAAACCACTGAATAACTTGTTTTGTATTCCTCCATTGATTTAAATTCAGTTTTTCTCTCAAATTGGAATTAATTTTGTCCAAAATAACTTTGCTTATTTTTCATTAATTATGATTAATTAATCGGCATTTTGGACTGTTTTCGAAATTTTCTTAATAGCCAAACCGTCATCTCTATATAGGCCGATGCTTTCTTTGCCAAATTTCTTACTCAGGTGGTTTAAAATGAAAAGGCCTACTAACTCACAAATTTCCGCACCGTCGAAACTGCCCATGCTAACTGCCCAAACAGAATTTATATCAATGGAGGAATACAAAACAAGTTATTCAGTGGTTTGGCAATATAAAAGATAAGGACAGACACAGTTTTATTTCGTTTGACATTGTGGATTTCTACCCATCTATTTCTGAAAAACTATTGGACCAAGCTTTATCTTGGGCTTCAAATTTGGCTACTATACCTGAAAACGATATTTCAATAATAAAACACGCTAGAAAATCTCTCCTTTTCAATACCGGAATTTCATGGATAAAAAAAGATAGCCATAGTTTGTTTGACGTTAGCATGGGCAGTTTCGACGGCGCGGAAATTTGTGAGTTAGTAGGCCTTTTCATTTTAAACCACCTGAGTAAGAAATTTGGCAAAGAAAGCATCGGCCTATATAGAGATGACGGTTTGGCTATTATAAAGAGTAAATCAGCACGTTTAGCAGACAAAACAAGAAAAGATCTCCACAAAATTTTCGAACAGTTTGACCTAAAAATTACCGCCGAATCAAATTTACGCATTGTAAACTTTTTAGATGTAACTTTCGACCTTAACAATGGAAAACATAGGCCCTATAGGAAGCCCAATGACGATCCACTATACATAAATATGCACTCTAATCACCCACCGAGCATCACAAGGCAACTACCTGCATCAATTAACAAGCGCATCGCACTTCTTTCATCAGATGAGCAAACTTTTCAGGAATCTGCACCCATATATCAGAACGCACTTAGGCATAACTTTAATCATGAACTTAGCTACACTCAGCACACACCGCAAAAACAACGCAGGAATAGGCAACGCAATATCATTTGGTTCAACCCACCATTTAGCAAGAGTGTTAGCACAAACATGGGACGTAATTTCCTTAGTCTAATTGACAAGCATTTTCCACCGCACCACAAGCTACATAAAATTTTTAACAGAAATACAGTTAAAGTAAGCTATAGCTGCATGAACAATATTAAGTCAGTAATCACTAAACACAATGCACGCATATCTAGAAATAACAAGCCACAGGAGAGGGACACTACCAATTGCAGTTGTAGAAAAACACCATTTGCCGCTTCAAAAACAATGCATGACTATGGACATAGTATACAAAGCAACAGTCACAGTAAGCAACACAAACACGATCAAAAATTACATTGGCATGACTGCAACCACATTCAAAGAGCGATTGGCCAACCACACTAAATCTTTTCAGCATAAAAAGCATGCAAATGACACGGAACTTTCGAAATATATTTGGACATTGAAAGAAAACAATAAGGATTTCAGTATTAATTGGCAAATTTTAAAACATTCTATTTCGTATACGGGAGGATCAAAACGATGCAATTTATGTTTAGAAGAAAAATTTTGTATTTTGAAAGAAAAAAACAAGGATTGTTTACTCAACAAAAGAGCTGAAATAATTTCACGATGTCGTCATCGTAACAAATTTCGCGTAAACAACGCAAACAAAGCCATGCATGCACACATTGTCTCCCACACACACTCCCACGCCCCGGCAGGAAGCATATAAGCGGTCATTTCTTTTCGATACTTGTAAACTGCCTGATGATTCTTTTACAGATGAAACAGCCTGTTGCAGACAAGTTTTGAGGTAAGCGAAAAACTATATATATATATATATATATATATAGTCAAATCTGCAGACATGCATGTTTCGCCGTTCAACGGCTCGTCAGTGCAGCTTGTAACGCAGTCTAGATGCGAGTGACTTCGTATTTATACACCATACTCTTGCCCTCACCAAGCGCATGTGGTACAATACTCAGACGCATGCGCATCCAGACATGCGTGAAGTGTCTAGAATACTCAGACGCGTGCGCATCCAGACATGCGTGAAGATATATATATATATATATATATATATATATATATATATATATATATATATATATATATATATATATATACGTGTATATCACACAATTTAATATTCGAATACTTGTATCTATATCTTGTGATTAGACTTGTTTTAAAAGTAATAGTAATAATGACAATAGTAATAATTATAATAGTAAAAATAACGTCATAACGCATGAGATATACTTTCCGCAAGTAATTGTATTGTTGTACGCTGGCAATGTCTGTGATTGGTCGAAATTAAATTAAATTATTTTCTCAACTATATAGTTTAATATAAACCTGAACAGATAAATATAAAAATTTCTACATCACGACAAGAGCTTTTTCATAATACAAGTTTTATGATTAGCAGTGTTGAATGTAGTTACTTGCTAAATTACGTAATACTCACCCTTCGATGGGATCCATTGCTATATTGTGAGGTTCCGCAGTATTAAACAGCACTCTGCTGTCCTTGCCGTCTAAAGTCGCCGTGTGAATCTTATCTTTTTCATGCCCAATCCAGAATATACGACGTCCTATCCAATCAATTGTTAATTGTGAAGCGGGAAAATCTTTTACGATAATTTCTTCATCAGTCCCGTCAACATTCGCCCGACGAATCTCAATGTTTTCTAAAAAGTACATTTTCTTGTCCACTGTATCAATATCCAACGCCCTAATATATCGGGTTCCATTGAAGACGACTGTTGTATCAAGAGTAACCAAGTCAATTGCCAAAATTCCAGTCATGGTAACCACAAGTAAGTACGGCTCGGGATAGGATCCTAAAGGAACACAATCGCACAAGTCAAATAGAGAATTTTATTCTGAGAAAGCTTCAATCAGTGATAACTTCCTATTTCACTATTGAATTTTCACGCTACGTTCTTCGCCTAGCCGTTTGACTCGACCCACTTACAAAATATGTTATATATTTAGACAATTGCTATGACACTTGGGTAGCATAATTCTTCCAGGAGTATATCATATTCAATTTATTTCACAATTGAATTTTAACCCACGGTCCTCGACTAGCTGGTGAGTCAATAGTTGAATACTTTTCGTATGCGCTAGGCGGTAAAAGTAGCGTTGCATGTGGATTGCTTTATTGTGCAAAAGATATAAACTTAAACTTGAGACTTAACATATATAATATGTAATATATCAAAATTGGTTTTATTTATATTTTATTGTGTTTTTTACAAGAGCTTCCAAGATCTTCCTTGGCATTTTTCTGAAAACTAGTCAAAGTGCAGCTAGACCTTGTTAATTCTCAGCTGACGATCTATGTTGAAATGTTTCTGTAAAATTATGATATTTTCAAGATATAACAATTTGAGATGAGGATGGGGTATCAGTAAATGTTTTGGGTAGATATTCATGTCGGTAGATATTGGCCCCCGGGAACTTATAAAGTCCAAATAAATCACTGGGTCTGAAAGAAACGTTGGATGCTTCGCTGACCACATGCAGAGGGGGATCAGGGGGGGCGGCAAACGTGGCCCAAACGTGGCCCAAACGTGGCCCAAACGTGGCCCAAAAGTCCTAATAAATCACTGGGTCTGAAAGAAACGTTGGATGCTTCGCTGACCACATGCAGAGGGGGATCAGGGGAGCGGCAAACGTGGCCCAAACTACGGTTATATTTTTGTGATCTTAATAAATAAATCTTTGTTAGGTAAGAACGCAGGTGATTGGGAAAAACCATATCAAATTATTTGCTAAGACAATAGCCTGCGTAGACGAGAACTTCCCGACAACTCACTAAGCGGTGTTCGGAGAAAATCGTAAAGTGCAACTGAGACTTTGAGCAACGGTCAGCGGGCCTAATATCACTAAGATCTTTTCAACTAACGAGACAATTCTTTTCTCAATTACCATTGTGCTGCTGTTGCAAGATGATTAACATTTTAGTGAACATTTTGTCCTGACTATTGTCGCTTTGCAAGATATGATTGTACGTATCTATTGATATAATAATGGATATCGTCATTTTTGTAGTTGTTTTTCTTCATTTTTGTCAAAATATACGCGTTTAGCGAATTTTTTTTAGTAAACCTGCAGGCTAGAACGCAGCAAACGGCGTTTCCTCAGACTCCCCTATTTGTACTTGACCGAAATACCACGGTCAGATTTTGGGCTAAATCCCCGTTAAAGAAGCGTCTCGAAGAAGAATCCTAGGAAAATGACATTACCGAGCCAGTACCAGTGCTTGAAGCTATAACTTGGTGTTCACCACTCGTAGTACAACCTAAACCAAAGAATCCGAAAGTCATTCGTAAATGTCGAACTCGACCTGAGGATGATCAAACAATCAATGATACGTACACGCCAAGTTCAAGCTTCCATAACAGAAAATTTGCAAGGTCTTCAGCAAACTCGACCTCAATCATGGATGCCACCAGTTTTCTCTCGACGAGCAATCCAGGAAAATAATTATGTTTTCCATACGATGGGTAATTACCGCTACAAGAAATTGGCATTTGGTAGATTAAACAGCCAAGATCTTTTCGACGCAGAAATGGCGAAAATCCTATACGGCATCCTATGCTCGTACTGCTGATGGTCTACAACCGAGCCCTGACAAAGTCCAAGCTGTACAAGAATGCGAACCACCGAAAACTATAGAAGAGCTCGTATCATTCCCACAAATGCTAGCCTACCTGTCGCGATACACTAGCAACTTCCCAAGCCGTTGTGAACCGCCACGAATATTAACCAAACAAACGAGCAACAAACCGCATTAAAGGACCTAAAATATTGCGTCAGCACTATTCCCATTTCCCTATAATCCAGAACGTGAGACCTTCGTTATCTGCAACGGTAGCCCTCAGGGGTTTGGAGACAGTCTTTTTCAGAAGACGCATCATGGTTATCAACCAGCACACTGCGTGAGTCGCACCCTTACATACACTGAGAGCAGATATTCCTAAATCGAGTGAACCGCTCTGGCAGTGGAATTCACGTTTCCACGTCTACATAATTATGCACGTATTAGGTGGAAACAACTTCACGATCACCACTGACCATAAAGCCCTATTACCCCTGTTCATCGATAAGCTAAATTACCACCCCGAATGGAAAGGCTTATTATGATAATGCAAAACCTGGATTTTACAATAATCCACATCCTTGGCAAACAGACTACATGTCCCGACATACGTTGACCGATGAAGGAATGAAGAGACATAATAAAAATAAAAATAATAATAATATCATATTTATACAGGTTAAAAACTTGTTCCAGCAATAAAATTTGCTGGTATCAACCAAGGACCTGCCGGTGTCTCTGTCCGCTAAACTAACTATTTTAATATTGTTACATTAAGGTATGGTAATTACATGAAAATGGTATAAGGTATATAAAATATGAAAGATGTGTTAAAAGGCAAAGATAAAAGTCAAAGTTAAAACGTTTACAGCTAGACTTAAATCTTAAAAGTGATTGTTCTGTCTTCAAATCACTAGATAGCTTATTAAAAAGAATTGCCCCTTTGTATGCAAAAGTTTTCTTTCCGGTTTAAGTTCTGATCTTCGGAAGGACAATATTCGTGTTATTCGCACGTGCACATTTAGCATGTGCAACTCTTTTGAAATAATCTTGAAAGGCTTTTGGCGCTACGCCATTTAAACATTTAAAAACCTCAAGAGCACAGGACCTATTTCTAATTTCGTTCACAATTGGTACGTAGCCTGACGGAACTTCGTTGACCATTTATTACTCTTAATGCTCGATTCTGGATTCTCTCAAACTTTCCATGGTTGGTGGTAGATAGCTTCAGGTAAACGGTGTTACAGTATAACATTATTGGTAAGATCATCATTTTGTAGATTGTTTCTGCTGTCGATGGGCTGACATTCTGTCTTATGGCTTCGTTTTAATACACGATACAGAAGTTTAACTCTCGATGGTGCTTTCTTAATTGTCTTTCAGTTCCAGATGTTCAATATAATTTAAGTTCTTGTCCATCCTGACACCCAGGTATTCTTACACTTGCGATTGCACAATGTTGATTCCACAGACTTTTATTTCCATTGATCTTGATTTGGAAGTTTTTTGGTGGATACCATAGAGAACACAAATTTCCACAAACGCAAAACACACGGAACAGACTAAAATGACGCAACTACCAACCAGACCATGTTTAGCGGCTTCTGTGCTTTATTTTCCATTGGAAAATATGTCCTCGTTGTTACAAATCAATAATCGAGATACCCTGAGGGAGAATACATCGTTCGAAGCAACCAGAAATAACCTAAAAAGAATCTTCTCCGCACACGGCATTTCGGGAAACCTACAAAGCGACAATAGCCCACCATTCAACTCGCATGCCTTCGAAGAATTCGCGAAAGAGTAATGTTTCAACTACAGAGGGATAACACCACGTCACCCGAAATCCCAGGGTCAAGTGGAAGGATTCAAAAGGCTCGTCAACAAGATAATGGCTATATCAAATCAAGACGGCGTTAATCCTAAAGAAGCCACATACGAAATGCTCCAAGCATTGGGAAGTACCCCACATCCTGCAACAAAATTCCGACCCAATCAGCTACTCTTAAATCGAGAGGTGAGGATTAAGTCGGACCATTTCCCAACCGAAATCCAAGAGCAAGACACAACAGTAAGGGAACACGAGCGCAAGTATAAAGAATACCACGACAAACGACACAAGACAGCGTTGTTGTGGTAAAACGAGAAAACCAACGCAAAGGCCAAACAATATAGGAACCATACGTATATGTTATCACCGAAACGAAAAGATCTCAGATTACCGCAAAAATAATCAAAGATGGACGAACAATCGTGAGAAATGTAAGCAAATTCAAACCCATACAAAAACCGACAAACCAATCCCATACTTGATACCACAAACATTCCTGTCACTACAACCCCAGATACCGTCACCACTACAAATGCCTCAACCATACCAAATACTACTACCCAAGACAAACAACCCACCAACAAAACCTTAGAAAAAGAACCAAATCCACCACCACCACAACTAAGAAGATCTGAACGATTGAAAAAGCGCAAAAAATAGACGGAAATAGACTTTATACAAAAGGACTTGAAAGAGCACAAACTTTAATTATTATTGTTTGTTTTGTTAAGCTGATGAACATTAAATCAATCTCAGAACAATGATTATCTAAATAATTATCAATTAATCAGTGGGAACAATCTATTAGGAGAATTGAACTGAAGAGGGAGGAATGTAATATTCTGATACTAGACATATGGTAATTATATAGTAAGCTATATAGGCTACTTGACACAGACAATTTAAATAGTTGTGATTAACTATGGAATAACAATAGTAAAGCGTGGTTCAACTTCAATGTATAATTGCGAGCTTTAAAAAACACCACAGTATGGTTGATAAGTTCAGACAGCTTTGTTATCACATATTTTTCTAGAAGTATTCATTCCTGCTTATTAGCTACTGACATTAGTCGAAACGTGGCTTTACTGTAAAAATAGGAGATTTTGGGTTTCAATTGTATGGGATTTTAAAACTAATGAATACTGAAATTTCGTCGAATAGAAGAGAAGCAGCATTACGCATTATCGAGAGAACTTCCCGGATTGCTTGAACTAATGTTGCATTGGTTTTTAAATATGATGCGTAAATGTCATTTATGCTCAACGCCAACGCGATATGAAAAATTGATTATATTACCTTCATAAAAACACATCTTCGAGTGCATACGCATTCTATCCTGAAGGTAATATTTTTCTGCCAGACAACATGTGGAATTAATCTCTTGTCGACTTCCATTTAAACATCTATGTCGACTTCCATTTAAACATCTATGTCGACTTTCATTGAAACATCTTTCTTGCCAGCCTTTCACGTCTTCTTTGAGTTCTGTCAAGCTCTTGTGACAAATGGGGATAACTTCATTACAAACGATCAGAGTTCCACCAAAGTATGTCAAGATGATTAAGCCAAATACAATTTTCGTTGAAACGAGGATCATATTCTTCATCTCTGTGAAATTTTCTTGTGCAGGTAAAACGATCATCTGAATAGAAATATAATGAAAATATATTTTGTTTTTGACCAACGACAAACATTTCAGTAATACGCAAAACAAAATTATAATTGTTAGTATTATTTGGCATAGCAAGTAGTAAAGGGAAGAGCGGTTCTACGTCAGGTAGTGCGGGTGGTGCTTTCGCACCACACGTTACGTCATCAGTTGTAATTATTTTCAATTTATTCATATTGCGAGATACGAGTGTCGAATTCATTGAAGCGTTGATGAATAGTTTTACAGTACATTTGGGCTTGTTATGATACTTAATGATCACTTATCAGCATTTTATGATGCTTTTATGATGCTTTTAGAATTTAGTCGTCTGTGTTTATATGCAATTTAAATATATAGACAACTTTCATTTAACATGGTATATGTTTCTAAGATTTTACTAATGTGCGGCAATAAGTTAACATGCCTAATGCCATTATAGTAGGTACCAACATATATATTACAGCGATATTTATTGCTTATTAGTCATCGCTTTCGTAATTGATGTAAACGTCATTTAAAAGCGTTTTTAGAAGAAATATTCTTTTCTCAACAGCTGCCTCTAAAAGCTTCTTCTGGTTCAAAGTCATCATCATTAACAAATGAATCCCTGGTTTGCATTAATCTTTGATGTACTGGGCTTCTTTTAAGCGCTCTGATCCACAGTAGCCGTTTCAGATACACGTTTTCCAATGCTTTTTGCTTCTTTCAACTGTAAACTTAACTACGAAAACTTTATACAGACTGAATGTGAACGAGATCTCGGCTTGTTTGTGGATAAAAACCTAACGTGGAACAGACAAGTGAATGAGCACTCAGCAAAGGCGAACCAACTCCTGGGTTACATTAGACGATTCACCATGTACATCTGCAACCAAGAGGTGAAACGTACGTGTACCTTGCACTAGTTCGACCACACCTGGGATATGCTACACAAATATGAGCACCACAATCTGTGGCGATGACATCATCGTTGATGTCACGTGAGTCAATGTTGTCGTTGAGTGTGTTTTAGGCACGAAACTGACAAACTGGGATTTAGACATGTTGTATTAATAATTCAAGTAATAAAGCTACTTTGGGTAACAGCTATAAGAATCGTTACATGGTGTCAGGTGTGAGATCGTACTGCACGACCGAGGCGTTTTTTTTCAGGGAAGGGAACCCGTACAATCAACAAATAAACAGTAAATACATCGAGTAATGGCAGAACCAGAAGCGCCGGCCGCCACAGGCATATACGTTCCACTGTCGAATATACCGCCGCCAAAACCGCTCGTGTTTGATGACAACATCGCGATAAGTTGGAAAACATGGCAAAAGGCTTGGAAACGTTTTGAAATTGCCACGGGAGTTTATAAGCGAAGTACGTGCATTAGAAGAAATTGACCACTGCGAAGGTGTGTCAATAGCTCCGAACCGGTTAAACCAGTTTAAACAATGTACATCAACAGACCCAGTGATGCAACAACTCATTACCGCTATCAATACAGGATGGGCAATAGACCGGAAACAATGTCCACCAGCACTAATTCCATTCTATAACAATCGAAGCGAACTTATTGAAGATAATGGATTAGTCTTCTTTGGGGAAAGACTCGTCGTGCCTTCATCCTTAAGAAAAGAAATGCTACAGCAAATTCACAAGTCCCATATAGGTATTGAGGGTTGTCTACGGCGAGCACGGGAAGTGATATATTGGCCACGAATGAATGCGGAGGTGAAAGATTATGTTTCAAAGTGCTCTATATGCCAAACACACCAGCCGGAGCAGTGTCGTGAACCACTGAAGTCCTACGACCTACCACAACGACCATGGTCAGTGGTCGGAGGGGACCTATTTCAATTGGGACATCAGCAATTTCTTATCATTGTTGACTACTGGAGTGGGTTCTTTGAAGTTCAAGAGTTATCAAAGTTACATCGAAAACTGTCATCACTGCATCAAAGGTCCAATTTGCGAGGCATGGAATTCCGGACACCCTCATCTCCGATAATGGCCCTCAGTTTGCGTCAGCGGAATTTGCCCAGTTTACAAAGGAGTGGCAAATCGAACACCGAACATCGAGCCCACACTACCCTCAATCTAATGGACGTGCCGAAAATGCAGTGAAAACCTGTAAATCCCTATTAAAGAAAGCAAAAGCCAGCGGTGAAGATCCTCTATTAGCATTACTAGATTGGAGGAACACTGACTGAAAATATTGGAACCTCACCAGCGCAAAGATTAATGGGTCGACGTACTCGTACATTGCTTCCACACATCAGAGTCTTCTTAAAACACCGGAACAAAACGGAACAAAGAAGAAATTAGAGAACCGCAAAGCAAAACAAGTAAGGTTGTATAACAAGAAATGTAAACCGCTTGAGCCCCTACAAAGTGGATGCGCCATTCGAATGAAACTTCCAGGTGATAATCGTTGGTCGCTTGGTACCTGCGTACGTGCGCTCGACAACCGATCTTTCGAAGTCGAGGTTTGTGGAAGACGATATCGCCGTAATCGCCGTCATCTACGTGCGACCAAAGAGATGGCACCACCTCCCAACGCGAAAGATTCCCAAATCGAACTGAGCGAGCCGATCGAAACGGACCTCACCCCAAGTTTACCAGTCGTGGAACATACCACCCCAACTAACCCTATAACCCATGAAACAGGAAATGAAAATCAGGCAGGCAGTTCTGGCAGTAATGGAGGTCGAACGCTGAGTGAAAGTGACGCGGGACAAGAAGAGATAATCCCTCGTCGAACTACGCGAGTGCGACGTTCGCCAGATTGGCATAAAGATTACGAGAGACACTAAGAATTATCACGCATTATTTATAGTTATATGTTAGGCATAAACACTATGATGCCGTTAAACAATTTCGTTGGAACACAAAAATGCTAGTTATATGTTAGGCATAAACACTATGATGCCGTTAAACAATTTTATATTGAGAGGGAGATGTGGCGATGACATCATCGTTGATGTCACGTGAGTCAATGTTGTCGTTGAGTGTGTTTTAGGCACGAAACTGACAAACTGGGATTTAGACATGTTGTATTAATAATTCAAGTAATAAAGCTACTTTGGGTAACAGCTATAAGAATCGTTACACAATCCATTAAACTATAATACACCCCTCGAGCGGACGCAGAGAAGAGCTACTAAATATATCCTCGATATTCTATTCTCCCGCTCTGTTAACTATGCCACTGGGCTTAAAACATTGGGCCTCTTACCAATCTGCTTTGGCATGAATACCTCGACTGATATGGTGCTCTTTTACAAAATAACTCACAAACTAGTTACATTCAGCCTTATCTACATGGAACAATCCGGACTTCCAGACAAATAAGGGCCTCCACAGTTAACAACCTTAAATTCGTCGTTCCGAAATGTAGAACTGTAACCTATCAAAGATCATTCGTGATAAGAACAACTCGGATATGAAACCATCTCGTTGATGAACTGAACTTACATACGGATGGTCTTTATTTGTTCAAGTCGATTGTATATATAAGATTGTATATATAAGATTGTATATATAAGCAGGATTAACGTGCCCTTGTTTTCACAACGCTTCCTATTGGTAATGGCAATTATGACTAATGGCTATTTAATCTTTCTAGAATTTCACATTAAATAGTAAATACTAAATACTAATTTACAATGTGAATTACATTTAAACTGTATAAAAAAATATACTAAGACTAATGTTAAGAGTTAATATTTACAAGTAATCTTAAATAAAATTTGAAAATTTTTTGATAGAATTCGATAAATTTACTTCGACTCCAGCGTTCGGTTAAAACATTCAATCCCATACACAATTGGGCTATTTTTAAATCGTTCAGTTCGATATCTAAAATTATACAGTTTTTCTCCATTTGATCTAGTTTGTCTCTGTCTTATCTGATTAACTGTTTCTGGCAATAAACTGTGTAATCTATGTCTAGGGTCTGTCATTGTTTTTATAAGGTTTCCGCACATCTCTTCTCTGCGAGCCTTTAATGTTTTAAGGTTACAGTCCAGTAATGCTTCTTCATAAGTCAGACCAGGACAAATTATCCTAAGCGCACGCTTCTGAACTCGTTCTATGTCAGTAGACTGTTCCTTGGTTAAGTTTCCGTGCCAAATTTTAGCACAATATTCAAGTGTCGATCTTATGACAGCCATATAAAAGGCTTTTAAATCCTGCTTTGGTGCACCATAACCTTTTAACATCTTCAGAAAATACAGTCTTTTACCGCTTTTTAACAATATAGCATGTGTTAGTTGACCACTTCAAATTGTCATCAATCCATAAACCAAGTAATTTGTAACATTTAACCCTTTCAAATACATGTCTATTGATTTCTAGCGGTGGAATAACAGTTACATTTTTCGAAAGTCAATTATCATTTCTTTGCATTTCGTTTGATTTAACTCCATCATATCTTCTTCAGTAAACCTTAAAACGCTCTTAACTTTACTTTCAGCACCACCCAGTTGCTTCCCAGAAATATGGTGGCTGACATCTAGTACCTCGTATAATGTAGTGTCATCCATAAACATTAATGTATCATGTTCAAGTATAACATTAGTTTCCATGTTGGTTGATATCATGAGTTGGATTTCTTCTTTTATTACAGAGGGAAGTTTATCAATCTTTATTACAAAGGCAATTGGTCCGAGTTTACTTCCTTGTGGCACTCCGCCATTGATATATGCATAATCAGACGTATCATTCCCAAATTTAGTAAAATGGGATCTTTTATTGAGGTATGTTCCAAACCATTGGATTAAGGCCAATCTAACTCCCATCTCTTTCATATTTCTTAGCAGTATATTATGATTAATTAGATCGAACGCTTTTCTAAAGTCAAGAAAAATTATTCGTATTACTCTTTGTGGCTCGTCCATTGCTCTATACCAGTTGTGGAGTAGATTTAGAAGGGCATACAAAGTCGAAGATCCTGGGAGCCCTCCATATTGGGAATTGGAAATTTTCCCATTTATATCTTCCTTTATCCACTTGTTGGTAAAGGATTCCTGAACTTTTGATAAAACACTGGTTAATGCAATCGGTCTAAGGTCTAAGGACGTTCTATTGCCAGAAACGTCGAAGTTCTTGTTGTGTTTTTCAGGAATAGATTAATTCCAAAGACTTGGGTCTTATCATTGAATAGACGCAACCTACACGGGCACCAAAAATTCCTGCCAGATGCATGGTCTTATCGTCAATAATTTTGGTGTCATGTGCTCGTATATAAAACTGATGTATTTTCATACCTTTGAAATTCTTGGTTATGTCCTCATCTAGTCTTCAATGTTGAAAAACATTTTTAATCTAAAGTGCATTCTAAATCTAGTACTAAAATGCTTAAGGGGTTCGGGGCATTTTCTCTCGAAAAAATTGAAAAAAAGGGTTTCAGGAATAGAACATTCGTGCATTCTGGGAGACTATTTGACAGTTATATATATGCATATTTCACTTCATTTCTATATTCCCCCCCCCTTAGCAGAGCGCCCAGGGAAAATTTCCACCCTTTGTCCACTTTTCCCCAGAGGACGACCTGCAAATAGGATCGAAATAGGACCTGATTCCAAAATAACATTGATGATCAACAAGTATCGATTAATGGTTACGTAGTACAGCGTGAAGATCGTTTGCATAGCAGAGAAGGAGGGGTATGTTTATACAGTCGAACCTCTACTTACGGACACCTCCCGGAAGCGAACACCTCTTGTACGCGGACAGTGTTTCTGGGTCCCGGCCAATACGCTATTATATTACTATATTTACAACCTCTCCTAGGCGGACACCTCCCGTAAGCGGACGCGGACACCAAAACAACCTTCCCAAGCAACATTATAACCTCTTCTAAGCGGACACACTTAATTTATTTTCTGTTAAATTAATAATTGACTTAATACAGTATTAGAATAGAAACATATGTGTTTGATATATTGTGTTATTAGAATGAGCTGATGACAGAATTGATACCGAAACTATTAATTCAATATTCCGTATTTTTTTATTGTAGCGTCGCACCGTTAGCAGTTACTGTTACTTTTTTTCTTTATGAACCATTATAGTTTCTCATCCAACAAAGCATGTCCAGTCTTACGTATTTATTTCCTCAACCAAGTCAAAGAAAATTGGTCGCCCCGGAACGCATAAACGCACGGAATCTCAAGTCCGTAACCAGCCCCGCGATTTATTCGTTTTCCCTTTACTGTAACACTTGCAGAGTTAGACGCAGGTTTCATGCTGCAAGAGGAAGCAAAACTCACTGCCGAACGACTTGGTGATAATGAATTTCAAGGTTCAAACGGATGGCTAGAGAAATGGAAGAAAAGGTACAACATCAAAGAGATGAGAGTCGCTGGTGAAGACGGTGATGTCATCGAAGTAACGCTTGATAGCTGGCAGGAGCGCGTCAAGGAATTAACAAAGGGTTATGCGCCTGAAAATGTTTGGAATATGGACGAGACTGGACAGTTTTGGAAAGCGCTTCCCGACAAAAGTCTTTCTGAAGCAGTAAAAAAGCGAAACAACGGTGTACATGGGCATTTTTCGTTGATGCCGCTGGCGGTAAGGAAGAGCCTGTCGTAATTGGCAAGAGTAAAAAGCCACGTTGCTTTAAGCACTTAAAGGACAAAACCAAACCGTACAAGTGCCGCTATTTCTCAAACTCCAAAGCGTGGATGAGGACTGAGATTATTGTGAATTGTTAACTAAATTGAATGGACGATTAAAACGTGAAGGCCGTACAATCATCCTGTTCCTTGACAACGCACCCTGTCATCCGCATGAACTTAAAGGTCAGTTTTCAAACATTACTCTGGCCTTTTTGCCGAAAAATACAACATCGAAGACTCAGCCTCTTGATGCCGGAATTATTAAATTGTGGAAGGTCAAGAATAGAAGAAAGCTGCTTCGCTTTGTATGTAGCAAAGTGGGTCAAGAAATCTCAAGTGACATTGTGAAATCTGTTCATCTTCTTCAGGCTATTCAATGGGGCAAACAAGCATGGGATGAAATTGACTCAGAGACCATCCGAAAATGTTTTGCGAAGGTAGGAATGTATCCAGAAAAGTTAAGTGATGAAGACGATGATGACCCATTTGAAGAGGAAGAGATGATGAATTTGAAAGAAATTTGCTCGAAACTTTCTAATGACTGCTCTACCGAGTAGTACCTTGATGTCCCATTCTGCGACAATTTCATCAACATCGAAGATTCAAATTGGCGGGAAGGATTAAGAAGAGAGCTGTTGAACGAGACAAGCACAAGTGAGAAACGCCCAAAGCTAGATGACCTTGACAACGACGAAGACACTGATGGCGAACAAGAAGACGATGATTTCGACGTCCCTTTGAAAGAACCCGACAATAAAACAACGGCCAAAGCTGCAAATGTTGCAGAAAATCTTCTAGATTTTGCGTATTTAATTTTACGGGCAACGAAGAACTTTGCCGAGCTGTCTTTAATGTTAATGACATTCTTACAGACATACGTTTAGCGGGACAAAAGCAAGCGCACATAACAGATTTTTTCAAGCCATCTTAGCTGAATTATAGTCTCATATTTACAACGGCAATAAAGATATTAAATTGGTAATGTTTGTATATAATCTAGGGACACAAAGGCTTTACGGTGGGGTTTTTAGAGTAAATTTGCAATAATAGCTGTCCATAATATAGTCATATTAACATCATTATTAAAAGAATCATGTTTCAACAATTACGTAATCAGTTAAATATTAACCAACCTCTCATAAGCGGACACCTCCCGTAAGCGGACACCAGATCGTGGTCCCGAGGGTGTCCGCTTACGGGAGGTTCGACTGTACCTATATCCCAAGGAATACCGGGGAAACGCTGAATCTATTTGGAAAGCCAACTTTACGAATGTATATGGTTGCTATTGAGCCATTCACTCGAAATATCCATCCACCTAAACCTTCTACATCAATTTCAATCGAGTGAGATGCAGAAAAAAAACATCTTGTAATTTACCTTATCACAACCCGCAGTACCCGAATCTATACATACATGAACTTGTGGTTAACGCTTGGCGACTGGACTCTGTAGCTCAGTGGTCAGAGCGCTGCACCGGAATCGCAGGGCCGCAGGTTCAATTCCTGTCGGAGGACTTAGAGTTGTATTTTTCGCAACCGTTCCCGTTCAGGTCTAAAATATTGTATATAATATTTCACTCGAAATATCCATCCACCTAAACCTTCTACATCAATTTCAATCGAGTGAGATGCAGAAAAAAACATCTTGTAGTTTAGAACCAACGTGATCAAAGTCCTCAACAACAGCTAAAATACATGGATTGATGATACCTTTGCCTGCCAATCTCACTAGCTTTGCGATATCAAAAATTGTGGTATTTATGTAAGATCTAATTTTCTCAAAAGATTTATAGATCTATTTGCCTGAGATTTGCACTAACTTGAAAGAGTTATTTACAAATTATCATTGTTGTATTTAGTCAACTCAAGGTGTTTGAATAAGGGAGTCAACAACTCTACTTAAATTAAATAAAATCAATTGCTTCAATTGAGCATGGCACTCTGAGTCAATGACTGGACTTGTTGCAACACTGAGGATTGTAATATGTACATAAAGCAGGCAAATGATAAAGCAGGCAAGTTTGTGAACCTGGGTCAGCCATATCTCTATCTCCATGTAAATATTCCTATATTATTTCCTATTAAAATTGGGTTCAATGCTATTTATACAAAAAGTTCAGGATTGTTATGAAATGGCTCTATTTTGTATACTACATAGTATGTTAATAGTATCATAATCATCCAAAGGTGGTGCAGCAAATGAGACTCAGTCCATGAACTTGACCATAACATGTCATTCCCATTGACACTTTCCCTAGAATATGTAATATAAAAGTTAAAACATGGAGAAAAAAATTCACTGCATGTCACTGTATTTTTACTTGGAACCAAACACAGCTGAAATCTCACTTTTCTTGACTCCGAAAAGCAGTTCGAGGAAGGTCTGGCCTGCCTGGCCATATTTCTCAAGGCGAAGAAAAAACTGAAACTTGCTCAGTTATTAAATATCAATCATGAATGATTATTACACCTACTCTGAACCATTAATAATGTCAGTGCTTAATCTGAAATTTATGGTCATTTTGGAAATGTATATACAAAGTAATATCTAATAAGACAGTGGAGTTAATCTTACAAATTTGTTGTTTATTTTTGTGGCGCTATATAAATATGGAATAAAAGACCATCCAAAGCCTTCTGACTTGAAGCCCATTTTAAAATGCCCCAATCATGTATTCATGTGGCACTTCCCGCCACATGGCGCCATTACCGACAGAACATAGCCAAAAACACCCGATATTCCAACAGCAATATCTCGCTTATTTCAGGAGTTAATTTGGGTTTTTTGGTATTAGTAAAAAGGAAAACATTCCCTGATTTCAGTGATGTGATTTTCATTGAGTTTTCTCTTGAATTATACCCATTTAATCTCCTACATGTTTACATGCCATTTTCGAGGCTTGCGTACTGACCCAACACAATGGTAAATATAATGCGCGATTGGAATACCTAAAGCGTGATACATCAACTAAACAAGTCAAAAATCGTTGAAATACATTCACATATAAAACAGTTATAAAAAAATAGATTCAAAAGTTCGAAGTTTTGGGAGCGAAAAATCGCAATATAAATAACCAATATTTTGGAATATAGCAAAGATACCCAATTTTCAAACCGCGATTACTCGTCGGTTTTAGGGAGTTAATTCGTGTTTTAAAGGACCAATAGAAAGAATAACTCTTCCTGACTTCGATTCTGTGACTTTTTTTTTTGAAATTGATAAATATAATTATCTCCTGCATATATGAAAGCCACTTTTGTAGCGTGTCCACTGACCCGAAACAAGGGTAAATACAATGCGTGATTGCATAGCTAAAACGTGATGCATAAAGTACCTAAGTAAAAAATCGTGAAATAAGATGCAAAAATAAAACAAATATAAAAACATACCTTAAAAAATACCAGATTTTCTGAGAGAAAATTCTCATTTTAATCGGTAATTTTTCACCACACATCATGAGTCATCAATGAAAAATTTCTAATGTGAATATTAATGCGACGCAATGCATTGTGGTATACTGACGATTCCTCCTCTGAGCTGACTGAGTCTTTCACATCCCAGATTACTGGCGGACTCGATCACTTCCTTCCCA
This sequence comes from Trachythela sp. YZ-2020, assembly GCA_016169945.1. NCBI lineage: Eukaryota > Metazoa > Cnidaria > Anthozoa > Malacalcyonacea > Clavulariidae > Trachythela > Trachythela sp. YZ-2020. The sequence continues at coordinate 1,102,214 of JADLSH010000395.1, forward strand.
TCAAGCTATCAGGTTTCATCCGGCAGACAAACTGTGGATCACACCGAAGATAAAACAGCTGATCAAAGAGCGTCAAAAGCCTATCACTCTGGTAAAGCACATCAATGGCGCCATTACCGGTAGAAGGCCTAAAGAGAGATTGATCCCAGGAAAAAGAGGTTCCAGAATGTTGACAAAGAAAGATTGGATTCTGGAATGCCTCCCTACCAACTTCTTAGGTGCGGAAATTGTGCCAGTTATTAAATGCTATGAAGTCTGTAGTAAGCTCTTAGAATTACAGCCCGCTAAAGCGAGTGGACGCGATAACTCTCCATCACTTATTCTCAAAGATTTTGAGTACGAGTTCGTAATGCCTCACTTTCACCAGGGAAGGTCCCAGCGTTATGTAAAGACTCGAACGTAGGCAGGGGCGTAGTGGAGGGGGACTCAGGAAGACATGTTGATTTGGGGGGCGGGGGCTGAGCCCCCTATATTTTTGCAGATTGCGTGATGTTAACCTGGAAAGTTATTTAGAATTGTACTGTTAAAATGATTTTAGTAATCTCTACCTGATCACTCTGATCCTGCCATTGAATAATTTATGTGACTCTAGCGTGTAGTAGCTTCGCTATGTCATAAAAGCATCATAGTGTCAGCATAATTTGTCCTATTGTAACATTTGTGAAGTTTTGATGCATTTCACGTGTTATATTCATGAATTTGGTTGTTTTTTAGAAAGTAATCTTTAAAAAAATCTGGTAATTTACCAAGTCGGTTGTATCGAAACATAAATAAGCCAGTTAAATAGTCGTTTATTTTGAAGATGTCTAGGATATTTAATTCTTTGAAAATTGGCTCACTATGTTCTAAATAAAATTTAAATGTCATTAGGCGTACCATTGTTTTTTGTGTATTCAGTATTTTTTGAATTCGACTTTTGTAAGTATTACCCCATGTTAGGTTACCATATATCAAGTATGGATAGACTAACGCATAATATATTAGTTTTAAGGCATTTCGGTTTATGAAATGTCGTACTTTAGCTATTATATCAGCAGCTCTAATTATTTTCTTTGTTACCTTAGTTATATGATCTTTCCAGCTCAAAAATTCGTCAATGATAATGCCAAGGAAGGTTGTACTTTTAACTTGTTCAATATATTTGCCATTTATACTAATTTTTATGGTTTGTTTCGGTTTTTTATTTGAAGATCTGAATAAAATTACTTTTGTTTTAGTAGTGTTTAGAGTTAATTTACTAACAGTAACCATTCAGCGACTTTATCAATTTCTGTTTGTATAGTATTATTGAGTGTCTCTAGACACTTGTTACTGTAAAATATATTAGTGTCATCTGCAAATAACATAAAAGAAACTAATTTACTGCAATTTTCAATATCATTTATATAAAGCAGAAATAGAATTGGTCCAAGAATTGACCTCTGTGGGACGCCACTTCTAATTACCATTTCTTTTGACTTAACTTGGTTGTATTTAACCATTTGTTTTCTGTTTTTTAAATAATCTTGAAACCACAATTGAGCTATTCCCCGAATACCATAGCGTTCAAGTTTTTGGATCAGAATCTTGTGATTAATTGTGACAAACGCTTTTGACAAGTCGAGGAAAATACCTGTTGTGTATTCTCCCTTATCGATTGCTTTAGAAATACTGTCAACAAGTTTAATGATTGCAAGCCCAGTGGATCTATTTTCCCCTAAAGCCTTACTGATTCTGTTTTAATATGTTACTTTTTCTATGTAGTTAATTAATCTCTGATACGTAAGCTTTTCTAACAATTTAGAAAAACAAGTGAGAACAGATATGGGTCGATAATTCTTAAATTCATTTTTTTCGTTTGCTTTAAAAATGCGGGTAACTAGGGCTATTTTTAGATCATCAGGAATAATCCAGTGAGGAAGGTCAAGTTGAATATGTGTGAAAGTGGTTCAGAAATTTCTGTAGCAATCGTCTTAATAACTTGTGAACTTATACCATTATACCCAGGACATTTTTTGGAAATCAAATTGTTTATCTCATTTTCTAATTCAATTGGTCTAATAAAGAAGCTATTTTTGCAGTTGTTAGAAAGGTATTTATCAAAGGTTGTTTTGCTATTCGGTAGTTTTTTTGCTAGTCCTGGGCCAATATTTACAAAATAGTTATTAAATCTATTTGCTATTGTGTTTGGATCAATTATTTTTTTCTCCAGGGATGTTTCCATTAAATTCTTTGGGTAACATCCTACTTGTCTTATATTGATTCATAATTTCATTTAATGTATTCCATAATACCTTTGTATCATGTTTATATTTTATTAACTGTTCTTCATAATATTTATTTTTTGCTAATTTTATTATATGGTTTAATTTATTTTTATACGGTTTGTATGTTTTTTCGTTTTTTAAGATAGGGTAATGTAAGTATTTTTTATATAACTTGGTCTTTTCTTTAACTGATTTTGCGATACTTCTTGTCATCCATGGACTTCGATTTTTGTCAAAATTTATTTTTACTACTTTCTTTGTTAATGGAAAGTTTTTTTCATAGGTTGTTGAAAATATGTTAAAAAATTCATTGTAGGATTCTGTCGTGTTGGTTTATGAAAGTGCATTTTCCCATGATATATTTTAATTGTGTTAGTGAATGATTGGACATTGGCGTCATTGATAATCCTTTCGCAGGTAAATTCAGTTTTTAAAGTTTTTTCAAGGTGTGTATTTGAATTTCGTATATGAAATATTGGTAAGTGATCAGAGATATCGCAAAAAATTACCCATTTTTGCTTGAATCTATTGTTTCTATGTCATTAGTAAAATTTTGTCAATTAGGGTAGCCGTATGCTGTGCGATCCTTGTTGGTCTTAGCACAAGTGGAATATATGATGACGTGAACAGTTGTTCAATAAATCTGATAGCATAATCACAAGATTCTGATTTTAATAGATCAATATTGAAATCTGCCATGAGATAGCATAATTTATTTTGTTTGTCTATTTGTCCTAGTATTTGGTTCATTTCAGTTTCAAATGAGTCAATTTTATTATTTGAGCCTGAAGCGCTAAATTTCTCCAGAGTGTCTTCGAAATATGCTTGAAAGCTTTCTGGAGAATTATGTTGCCTATACACTACTCCACATATAGTATTTGGTTTGTTCTTAAAGTGAATTTCAACCCAAAGAGCCTGAAAAGCTTTATTAGAAGTTTTTTTCTAAAACTGTGTAACTCAAGTCATTTCTAATGTATATTCCCGCACCACCCGAAGCCAGCGGTGTTGGATGTATGTTGAATGTTGAATTCATGGGGTGAATAATATTGAGATCGTAAAATCTGTTGATTTAAATTTACATCTAGATTCGCATTGGAGGCTATGTCTAAATTAATTAAGCCCAGCTCACACATACAAGGATATTTATCAAGGTATTTTATGGTGGGGAGGTTTGTAGTTAAGCTATTGTTAGAGCTAAAGACTTGACTTAAGAGTAAGTTGTTAACATTGTAAAATGGCAATTCACATAATAGTGAATGCCTTAGTCTATCCATTTCGTCTTCACTGATATTGTTTCCGTTCGCGACAGTTAATTCATAGTCTAAATCATCGAGTGTTTGAAAAGGTAAAGAATTAGCTAAGCATTGTTGGCTATTACTATAACAAGGAACGGGGAATCGGGGAATGGGGAACGCGGAATGGGGAATACTAAAACGCTGAATCTCTAAAACTAGGAATACTAAAACGCGGAATCTCGGAAACAAGGAATACTAAAACGCGGAATCTCTAAAACCAGAAATACTAAAACGCGGAATCTCTAAAACAAGGAATACTAAAACGCGGATTCTCTAAAACAAGGAATACTAAAACGCGGAATCTCTAAAACAAGCAATACTAAAACGCGGAATCTCTAAAACCAGGAATACTAAAACGCGGAATCTCTGAAACAAGGAATACTAAAACGCGGAATCTCTAAAACAAGGAATACTAAAACACAAAATTATATAATCTTTTATATAGACTTTATATTAATGTAAAAACGCGTAGCCGAAACCGAAATACGAATCCAAAACATCTTCAAAATTTCGGGATTTTAAGGCACATGATACTATATTGCTCAGTACCGTTGGAAAGAGCGTAAAAATCTGTACAACATGTCCGAATTTCTAAGTAATCGTTATCTAGAATTTGGGCAAATTGTTTCTGAATATAGATGTCTATACTAAAGCACGCGCTGTAATTCTATAGTCTGACAGATCATGCAAACACCCAGAATTGTATCTTAAAATTTCGGATTTTATAGGCTTGCGTTGCTATGATGCTTTCCACCGCTAAAACGGCTGTGAAAATCTATAAAACATAGTCGGATTTCGAATCAATAGTATGAATGGATTTTGCGAAAATTGTTTCTGAATATCGAAACTCTAAATCACCGCTGTAATTCTATAGTCTGACAGATGCAAACACCCAGATTTGAATCTTAAAATTTTGGATTCTATAGGCTTGTGCTGCTATGATGCTTTCTATCGCTAAAACGGGTGTGGAAATCTATACAACCTAGTCGAATTTTTAAGCAATAGAGTGAATGGAATCTTGTTGGCCATTGAGTTGCAACCAACTTACAGCACGGGCGCAGGCTAATATGGGATCTTCACTGCGCTAAATTTGTACATTTGTACATAACAATGAATTGGAGTTAGCTGGTGCGGTTTAGCAGCTGCATGTCCAATGTTATTAATTATCCATACCTTATCCATATATTATGTAACCAGGTACATAAACGCAGTTTCATCAAATGCGCTCCTTGGGACTGGAATTTATCTCATGCAGTCATAATAAGATAGCTTCGAACTTCGATTATGTCTATGTTATTACTCTTCTTCCAATGATTTACAGCAATATTTCATCAGAATTGAAGTGCCGCTTTAGACTAGATAATTATTCTAGATAATTATTCAGAAAGACTTTACAATCTCTAAAACTCGCTTTTTTCAAGGGTCATACGTTTGCTTCTAAATTTGATTATATTGTGCAGATTTTACGCTCCTTCCAACTGTTCCAACGGTATAGAGCAACCATAACTCAAACATATTCAAGCTACAATAATGCATACCTGTTTAACATGGTGTCTAGTACTAAATAGAAACAGCGGTGATTTAGAGTTTCGATATTCAGAAATCATTTGCGCAAAATCCATTCATACTATGTTTAGTGCTATAAAGCATCATAGTAGCACAACCCTATAAAACCCGAAATTTTAGGATACAATAGTGGGTGTTTGCATCTATTAGACTATAGAATTACAGGGCGTGTTTTTAATAGTATAGACATCTATACTCAGACAGAAACTATTTGCGCAAAATCCATTCATACTATTGCTTCGAAATCAGACTATGTTGTATAGATTTTCACAGCCGTTTTAGCGGTAGAAAGCATCATAGCAACGCAAGCCCACAAAATCCGAAATTTTAAGATACAATTCTGGGTGTTTGCATTTGTCAGACTACAGAATTACAGCGCGTGCCTTAGTATAGACATTTATATTCAGAAACAATTTGCGCAAAATCCATTCATGCTATTGCTTAGAGATTAGACTATGTTGTATAGATTTTCTCGCCCGTTTTAGCGATATAAAGTGCAAGCCTATAAAACCTGAATTTTAAACAGATATTCACAATAAAATTCTTAGTATTTAAATCGTGTCAGACAATAGAATTACAGCGCTGATTAAGACTATATTCAGAAACGATATCGTAGACTTTAATTCAGCGTCGGCCACGGACATATAGATCTAGAACAAATTGGGGGTTGCTTCGCGTGTGCCTGAAAGATATAAACAAAATCTCGACGTTTCGAGCTAAAGCCCTTCGTCAGGAGAAATTAGTAGACAGATAAACACATTACATCAGCTTTTATAGCAACGCTATAAAAGCTGTCACGTGAACAAAATATTAACCAATGAAAATAAAGTAGTCATAACAATAATGACAAAATAAAATAAATATGTAAAGATATAGACTGTGTGCAGGCTTCGCCCCGTTTATATGGTCGAAGGCTTGCGCACAGGCGTTACACTTATCAAAGCGCTATAAATGTCGTACAAGGGAAGGGAAGAGGGGATATAGAGGAGTATTTGACGAGCGTGACGAGCGGACGTGTGCTGTAGTGCTCCGCTCAATGTTTGAATTTATTTCATGATATATTCTCATTGTGCTGTAGAATAACCTAAACATTTACGTTGTATACATATAGTTTTAACTCAAAGTCTTACAATCGATTAAAAGCGATAATTTAATGCCTCCGAAACGGAAAAATCAGAAAAAGTCTGACCTGGTTACCGACGAAGCCGAAAATGATGTCGAAGTCGAAGCAAGCGTCGATATGCCAGTCACAACATCACTACAACAAAACATGGAAGCTTTATTTGATCGTCGCTTTCAACAGCAAACATCTCTAATTAATGATCTTTTTTCAAATCATTTGCAGAGGACAAAATCTGACTTAGATGAAATTAAAAGCAGTCAAGAATTCTTATGACTGAAGTTTGACGACCTTGTCGCTTCAATCAAAGAAGTTAAAGCAGAGAATTCAGTTTACGTAAAGCTAATGAACAATTGCAACAGCGCGTTAAGCAGCTAGAAGAAAGAGCTAATGCAAGTGGAAAGGACGTGGAGGATTTACGTCGTTACTCCCGTAGAGACACGCTTGAAATTAGTGGAATTCCTGTTATTGCAGGTGAAAATACTAATGCTATTGTTCTTAAAGTCGCCCGCCTTGCTGCCCCTGAATGTGATTTTGATGAATCTATGTTGTCAGTCAGCCATCGCTTGCCTTCTACGAGAGGGTTTATTCCAAAGATTATTGCAAAATTTACTCGGCGCGATCTACGTGATGAGATTTACAAAAAGAGGCGAAACCTCTCTTCGAAATCTACCAGCGATCTTGGCTTGGACGTATCGAATCGTATTTATGTTAATGATAGCTTAACGGCTCAAAGCAGAGTCATTTTTCCGAAGCAAAGAAATTTCGAAGCCAGTATAACTTCAAGTTCATTTGGACAAGAAATGGAAAGGTGTATTTAAAGAAAGACGAATCAAAGTCAATTATCTCCCAGTTTTGTGTTTGACACTCTGCGGGATTTTGGGGATTTTAGAAGCAAATTCTTTCTGAATCAAATTCAAGATTAATTATGAGCATTTGTGTTCTTCAAGCTAAGTAATTATTTTATTCTAATGGCTTCTGATATTTACAATGAGCTCGAGGATCTTCCTTTTAGTAGTCTTGATAATGATAGTTTTGAACTAGAAATGTACGAATTGTCACATGGTAGGGTTAATTTCGAAGCCGATAGATTACTTAATTTGAAGCTAAATCCACTTCATTGCAATCAACAATATACCTCGACCTTAACAAGTAACTTAGACCCGGATTCTAATTTTTTGAATGATTTAAATTGTGATTTTTATACTGAGAGCAGTGTAAATAGCATGTTGCGGAGAAACAATCAAAGTCAAAGTGATTCTTGCTTATCTTTCATGCATTTAAATATTCGAAGTTTGGGTCGTAACTTGTCTCAGCTCCAGAATTTACTAGCGACTATAAATAATAAGTTTTCCGTTATAGCCATTTCTGAAACATGGCTCCAGGATTTAACCCACCATGGATGGATACTCTTTGACATGGATGGATACTCTTTTGTGCACAATTATCGGTGTGATAAAACCGGAGGCGGAGTCGGTCTGTATATTGCTTGTGAATTTGAATATAGAATTCGTGATGACCTGCGTTTCAATGATAAAAAACTCGCTGAATCGTTGTTTGTTGAAATTGATAATCCTAAAGGGAAAAAATATATAGCTGGTGTGATTTATCGACCGCCTAGTCAAAATGTAGCCGACTTTATTGCTAACTTAAACATATTAATTGGGAAAATTTCGAAAGAAAATAAGTATTGTTATATAATGGGTGACTTTAACTTAAACTTGCTCAATGAGCAATTGCATCAACTTACAAGCGAATTCCTCGACATAATGTATGCAAATATGCTTTTTCCTATAATAACACTTCCAACTAGAATTACTTGGCATTCAGCCACTTTGATTGACAATATATTTACAAACGATCTGCATAATTATGCTTTTAGTGGCTTGCTTCTTTCAGATATATCTGATCATTTACCTATTTTTAGTATATTTAATAAGAAATTTGAGGGAAAGGATGAAGCATCATACTTCTTATATCGCGATAAAAGTTCAAAAAATGTTACCGAATTTCGTAATTGTCTTACTCAAATCAATTGGTTTGATCTTGATGATATCAGCGATCCAGTTAAGGCCTATTCTAGTTTTTTTAATGAATTTAGTAAAACATATATTAATTGTTTTCTTCTTAAGAAAATTAAAAGTGGGAGGTCCAAGATTAGTAAACCCTGGCTTTCTAAGCGTCTATTATATTCAATTAAGAAAAAAAATCGTTTATATAAGCGATATTTGAGCTCTCCAAATATTGCTATGGAAACTAAGTACAAAAGGTATAGAAATAAATTAAATCATTCTTTGCGATTAGCCAAGCGTTTATATTATGAGCAGCAATTAGAGCGTAATAAGTCAAATTGTAAAAAAACGTGGAATATCTTGAATGAAATTATCAATAAACGTAAACAAACAAGTAAACTCCCATCTACATTTATAATTAATAATGTTGATTGTTCAGATCCAATTTCAATAGCCAATAATTTTTCCAAATATTTTTCAATTTAGGGTCTAATCTAGCTAGTAAGATTCCACAGGTTTTGTTTCGCCAAATTCGTTTCTTTCTGGCGAGTTTGTAGATAGTATGTTTTTTGATATAACGACCGAGCAAGAGATAACGGAAATTGTAAATTCTTTTAGGAACGGTGTGGCTTCTGGCTACGACAATTTACCTGTGTCTGTTATTAAAGAATCTATTGATCTAATTGCTAAACCTTTAGCTCACATTGTTAATTTATCTATATCGTCTGGCATTTTTCCTGATTTTTTAAAAATTGCGAGAGTAACACCTGTATTTAAATCAGGCGATCGTAGACTTATGTCAAACTACAGACCAGTTTCAGTCCTTCCAATTTTCTCTAAGGTCTTTGAAAGAGTTGTTTACAATCGTTTGATAAGCTATGTGGATAGACTCAGTATTCTTACTGATAATCAATATGGATTTAGAAAGGATCATTCGACTTCTTTAGCCTTATTGGATCTATATAACAAAATTTCTTCAGGAATTGATATAAAGGAGTTCACAGTTGGTATTTTTTTGGATCTATCCAAGGCATTTGACACTATTGATCATTGTATTTTGTTTGATAAACTTCAACATTACGGAATTCGGGGTGTTCCTCTAGACTGGTTTAAAAGCTATTTTAATGAAAGGCAACAATTTGTTGTATATAATGGCATAAGTTCACAAAAAATACCAATCAATTGTGGTGTACCGCAGGGATCAATACTTGGTCCCTTACTCTTTTTACTATATATCAATGATATTTGTAATGCTTTAGATATCCTTCACTATGTGTTATTTGCTGATGATACAAATTTATTCCACTCACATAAAAACCTGTCATTTCTAATTGACCAAGTCAATCATGAGTTACTTAAACTATCTGATTGGTTTGCTGCTAATAGATTATCAATTAATTTTGAAAAAACTAAGTTCATGATTTTTAGACCGAAACAAAAATCATGTAATGTTGATGTTAATATAGTCCTAAGTAGTCATCAAATTTCCTTAATTAATGAGGTTAGTTTTCTCGGAGTAATTTTGGATGAGCATCTCTCTTGGAAATCTCATATTTCGCATGTAACGAGGAAAATGTCTAAATCGATTGGCATTATTAAAAAGGCTAGTTTTTACCTCTCTAAATCATCATTGTTAACACTACATTATTCTCTTGTTTATCCATACATGCAATATTGTATTTTAGTCTGGGGATCAACGTATCCATCAAATCTAAGACGTATTGTGTTATTACAGAAGCGTGTTGTTAGGATTATCAATAAGGCCGTATACGATGCTCATACTGAGCCCATGTTTAATGATCTTGGACTTCTCCCATTTCAGAAGATATATTTATTCCACTTCGGTAAATTTATGTTTTTATTCCACAAAAGAATGCTACCGGCTAATTTTGATAATTTTTTTTGTTGTGTTAATCAAGTTCATAATTATAATACACGTAATTCGAAATTGTATTATGTCCCTTTCTGTAGAACTAATATTAAGCAGTTCTCCGGTATTTATCAAGGTGTGAAGTTTTCTAATTCTATTTGTCAGAATATTTATGATGCTCCATCTGTTTCCTGTTTTAAGAAAAAATTAAAAGTTTATCTTTTCGATATGTAAGCGTAAAAACCACACTGTTGTAAATAAATTCATACTTAATACTTTCTGATTCCGGTTTTATCGGATTATAATAAGGTAGCCCAAAACTCATAAGCCCCTTGGTTTCATTTGGGCTTCCTTGCCTTAATACTATAATTATTATATTTATATTTTTTGTATTTACTTTATGTGTGGCAAAATAAATTGACTTGACTTGACTTGACTTGACTTGACTTGACTTGACTTGACTTGACTTGACTTGAGACGAAAGTATATAAGAAGTTTAAGAGAAAATAATTAGCTAAATGAAGGAGAGGCGCTCATTGATACCATCAGGCTGAATGGTGCCAAGTTTAAAAATGAGACGCTTTTCTTGCTTCCGACGGGTATCATTGCCACCAATAATGGGATGAATGGCGCATATTTTCATATCAGAAAAGGAGTGGTTGGCGCTGTTGAAGTGCCTAGCAACCGGTTTGTTGTGCACATTGTTCTTAACATCACGCAAGTGCTCAGCAAACCTATCGCCTAAAAGTCTTCCAGTCTCTCCGATGTAGAGCAAGCCACATTTGCAGCAAGAGATGCAGTAAACGAGTTTGGAGGAGATGCACGTGAAACTCTGCTTGAGGACAAACTGAGATTTTGGAGCCGAAATACAGGTGGCGAGGTTTAAATGCTTACAAGTGTAGCACTTAGCACGACCACAGGAAACAGTGCCAGCTCGCTCTCCTTCGCAGAGGCTTGGAGAGAAATTATAAAAGCATACGCTAATATTGGATAATAAATAAAAGAATGCGCTAGATGTTGGCTAAATTTGCCCTCATTGTGACCGTAACAATCTCGCTTGTTTTTTTCTCGGGGACTACTACAGCATTATAGAACTGTGCACAAGCAAGTTAAATTTAATGATAAAATTGTGAAGGAAGGCGCTTTGTTGTTGCGCACACGTACACCGCATCAGAAACACTGTCTGAAGAGCGAAGGAAAATCACTTGCCAAACTGGCCTCTATATATATTTATATTTTCCAACGAAATCACGACCAGCAGATAATAAATATAAAACAAAAACCTCTTCTTATGTAAATTTAAAGTCACTTGAAGTATCATAAGTGAATAAAACTTTCGGATTGCCAAGATATTTTGGGATGTACACTTTTCGAAGATTTGTGCGAGAAAGCGTAGCAAATCTGGCAGAGGCTTTCCCGCTTTTCCCTCAGTTTTTTTCTTTCCTCCACCCGCGCTCCGATTTTCAGCGGTTTCCTCATTATTACCATTTAGCGCGTTTTATTTATTACCATCTAGCGCATTATTTTCTTTATTATCCAATATTAGCGTATCCTTTTTATCCAAGCCTCTGCGAATAGTCGACGAATAGTACGAATAGTCCGAGAATAGTACGAATAGTCCGCGAATAGTTAGATAGATAGATAGATAGATAGATAGATAGATAGATAGATAGATAGATAGATAGATAGATAGATAACTTTATTTAACCACGCTGGCCCCGTCAACCGAAGCTGATTTCCACGGGGGGCGTGTACATAATAACTATAGTATTTAAAATTATTTACAAAATAAGACATATGATAATCCCCGAGCCGGCGCGAAGCGCCGTGCGAGGGTACTAATTCCGCTCGGCTATTTATTACACCCGGGAAAAAAGAAAGCTATGCGAAACCAAAGTTCCTGGCGTGTGGCTATGTTTCATGGGTGTCATGGGTGAACGTTTTCGCGAATTTCGTGAACTTTTCGTGGACATCGCGTGGGCTGTTATTGTCAGGAGCGGAATGAGCGAAGATTTTAAACATGCGAAATTCTGAATTTATAGAAAGGACTTTATAAATAGGAGCTGTGAGGCGAATTTTATCGCTTTTGCTTTATATAAAAGGATAAGAAGAGATATATGAGCGAAAAAAGTAAAATATAAAGCGGGTTTGTTAATATAATTGTTGATGTATTTGTTCATGGCATATTATCATTGTATCCTATATTTTATGTTACAAAAAGCTATAAATTAAAATGAAAGCGGAGCCATTTTTACGAGAGAATTGTATACTTTCAACCGCAAGATTTCATTTCAAAAAGGAATTTATAGGTAAATGCAGTTTTGTTTTATGAACTTTACGAAACGTTTTATATTGAACGGACGGTTGAATTTTCAATTTTAGATTAAAATAAAATATTAGAATGCATAATAACATACCTACATGATATATTTCAGTATTCTATTGTTAAAACCATTAATATTTTAACTACATTGCCGGTTTTGTAGTGTATTTGTATTTTGTACGCTAAAAACTGTAAAAGAAATTGTCTTACTGATCATGTTGCCTTGACTACAGTGCTTCCACCGTTTGAAACAAATTTCCATTGTTTATCCTTGCAAAAATCCTTAAAATTCCTTTATATTTAAATTTCTTCCAGTTTTCCTTTGTTTTCCTTCCAAACTATTACAGTAAGATGATTAAAATTGCTATGGCACATTTGAGATGAAAGGAAACACTTAGTATTACGTCAAGTACTCCATTTAAATGGTCATATCCTTTGGAGGGGGGGGGGGGAGGATTCAATATCGTTTTCCCCGTCAAATTTTGTCTGAAAATTCGAAACCCAGATATAAACAGACTCGGTCAGTAGGATACTAATTAATTTTACCGAACTGCCATATTTTCCAGTTAAGCAATTAAAAAATCCTAGTTCTCGTAGTCTCTTTTTACCCCTTCACGATCGCATTCTGACTAAGTCTATTCTGGTTTTGAACAAATCATCCTTTGTATGCAGATTTTGCAACGAAAAGCTTAGAAATGTTTAGGAACTGTCGTTGTTTAGCTGTGACGAGGGGTTACTGCATGCATGTATTTCTAGTTATAGTATTAAGGAAATATAAGGAGCCGATATTCCTGCTGTTATTTTCTTGCAAATATTATCAGTATTACTTTTCCAAGATAAATGCTGGTCAATTGTCACTCCAAGAGTTTTGCATTCATAAACTTGTTTAATTGGTTTGTTTTCAATTTCAATATTTGGTTGTGAATTTGAAATACTTTTGATCATTGGCTTCGAACCAACTAACATAAATTCAGTCTTAGCTACATTTAGGCTAAGTTTATTGGCGATTAACCATTTTCTAAGGTTTTCCAAATCAGAATTCACTGCAGCCTCAAGGTGAGGTATAGAATCTCCAGTAGCGGTTAGATTTGTGTCGTCAGCAAACAACCGAGGTTTTGTATTATTTAGACATTGAGGCAAATCATTAATATATAATAGAAAGAATAATGGCCCAAGAATAGAGCCTTGTGGTACACCACATTTGATCAATTTCTCTGATGAAATGGCATTTTTGTTTTCGATTTGTGAGGTAAGATTTAAGAAAGGTCAAAGCTTGTCCTTTTATTCCATGGAGCTCCAACTTTTTTAACAGAATTTGATGATCAACAGTGTCAAATGCCTTTTTCAGGTCAATTAAGACTACAAAGTTAAACATTTTCCTGTCTAAGTTCATATACCAGTCATTAGTACAGTCTAGTAATGCTGTAGCTGTGGAGTGAAATTTTCGAAAACCAAACTGAGAGTTACTCAGAAGTTCAAATTTTGTCAAATACTTATATAGTTGATCATACAGAATTCGTTCAATAATTTTTTCCAATCCTTTTCTAGCTTTGTAATAATGGCTTTCCTTTTTAATTTGTCTCTTGCAATTATAAGTTTCTTCATATAACTTGTGATCCAAGGGATTTTTTTTGATCTAATATTTGTGTTGAAGTGGTGCATGCTTATCTAGAATCTCTAAGAATAATTTCTTCCACATTTCCCACATAGTGTTTGGTTCGTCAGCAAAAAAGTATACATACTCCCAGCGCTGACTCTGAAGATCATCAACAAATTTTTGATTATCAAAATTTTTCATATTTCTAATTTCAGCAGTGTTTTCTTGTTTTTTAAAAATGGAATGTTTCCTGATGGCATATATCAAACTATGATCACTTATACCTGTATGGATTATTGGTAACTACATGGTCAATAAGGCTGGTGGTAGTCATAGTCACTCGAGTAGCTTGATTGATCAACTGTGATAACTGATACAATTCGCATAGTGACTTAATTTTTTTGGTAGAAGGATTAGATTCCTTATTTGGTTTTAGCATGTCACAGTTTAGATCACCAATAATATACATTTCTTTATCTTCATCATCAGTAGTTTTAATTAATTTTTCAAAGTGGTCAAATAATTCAGATGATGAATTACGTGGTCTATAAACTCTTGTAACAAGAAATGGTCGACTGTGTGGCTTAGTAATTTCAACACAAACACCCTCTATTTCAGAGGGAATCAGATCGTGTCTTATATTATAATTTATAGAGCTACGCAAGTAAATACATACTCCACCTCCATTTCTCGATCTATCTTTCCTAATAATATCGTAACCATCAAGGTGTATCAGGTTATCAGTTATACATTGGTCAAGTCTTGTTTCATTGAAAGCAATAAGATCAATGTTTTTGTTTGACATTGAATACCTTATTTCATCAATTTTTTTAGGCAGACTAACAATGTTTATAAATGCCATTTTAAAACGCCTGTCATTAGGAATGGAGTTCAGGCTAATCAAGAAATCGCTACTCACATTTGCACTTAAAACATTATGCCTATCTATTGGTTCTGCAACATCTGACTGACATACTTTAGGTATAGTGTCCACTCTCTGTTCCGGTGTCCATAAACATGGTGAAAACCCTGGTTGTTTTCACATGAATGCGCCGATACATTACTAGGGGTTTTAACTCTATATGACTTAAGATATGTGCAGAATGCACTGCCTAGAGCACTATCACCTTTCCAGTTCAAATGTAAATTTGAGCCATTTAAAAATGATTTATCTATATTGTTATTATTGATAAAATGAATATTATGCCTGGAGCATAATTTGCTTACTAAGGCATTATAATATTTTATTTTGCTTGATATTACCCGGCCACCATACCTCTCAATCACACTTGATACAGCAACATTTGTTGTGTGCGTCTTCACTTCTTCCATCAGCTTCTCCATATCTACCGCCACTTGTTCAGCTTCTTGGTTAACCAGGTCATTCGTCCCAACATGAAGTATAATGCAATTGTAGTGGTCTTCATTTCCATGTTCCTTAAATTTCTTGTGAATCTGGTATACAGTTGCTCCGCTATAAGAGTGGCAAACAGATTTGCTTCCTGCAGCCCTTTCAATTTTCTTGCTGTCGATGTGTTTGATCATTGAATCACCAATCACTATAGTTTTATTCAAGTCATTTCTTTTTTTGGCACTGGTATTTTGTTCTGTGTTCTTCCATGTTGACACTTTTCTAGATTTAAACCTTTGCTTCGAACGGCTGTCATTGGTCTTATGGCTACTATCCTGAGTTTTCTCTTTCTCTTCATCATCACCAAACACTGGAAAGCTCGTATATGCTCCATTTTCTGGCTCTTCAATACCCAGTGCTGAGAAACTGTTATGGACTGGGGTTTCAGGAGGGATATCCACAATTTCGATTTCAATTGATGGGCTTTTTTTAGAATCTACTTTAATCCACTCACTTTGTTTCATATCTAAAACATTCTTTATTGCAGAGTTCTCGAATTCTAGCTCTGCCACGGTTGCTTTTAGCGATTCAATTTCGGTCGCCATCTTGGAATGCTCTGAAGCCAAACTTGCGATTTTCGCCTCGGATTCTGCCGTTTGTTGACTTTCTTCGTCTTGCTTTTCCTGCAACTTCGTAAACATCGATATTATGTTATCTATTTTAGGTTTTAAGTCTTTGCAGTTCTCACATGTTGATGTTTTGTTTAATTCACCTACGGGGAACACAACTTGAGCAAGCACGTGTTCGACGATTGACGTTTTGGAGTTATCGCTGATTTCACTGCTTGTCGTGCCTGCAAATCCTTCGAGAGACGTCTCCAAGTATTTGACTTCGTCGTCTTTAAGTATTGATATTTTTTTGCTCTTTGGACCTTGCCATTTCAGTGAGAAATTTTGATTTACGAATTTCTTTGCTTCCCCACCAGGCGACAGCCATTTGCAACTCAATTTTATTTCGTCTTCCACGAACTCTTTCAGGCCATCAAAATCTCCCTTCCAAAATAAATTTCCTTCACTTTTGTATTAGAAAGTGGTTTTTGTAATCTCTGGGCAAACTACGTCGGTTTTTTGTTGAGAAATCGAACAAGATGTGGAGCTCGCGCTTTCGTGACTATCCGCCATCTTGGATTATTTATGTAATAATACGAATAGCCCGCGAATAGTCGACGAATAGTAAGAATAGTCGACGAATAACACGAGAATTTGCAAGGTTTTGCACCAGTGCTGTAGAACTAAATTTACCGGAGGGGGAGGCGGGCTCTATTGACGAACATGAAATCGTGAAAACAATCCTTGATGTCAATGACGTCATACGTAACCGGTAAGCCATATGAGTCATGAATTTTACTGATGGAATTTTATAGGAATTTTATTTGTAAGTTGTGACGTTGTAATTAAGATTTAAGAGTTAAGGCCTTAAGTGCTTTCGTGTGTTTGGAAAACATGATTTACATCACAAAACAAGAGAAGGTATCGATTTATTATTTAAGCCGTTTTCCGCTGGGCGAATTTGTTCGCGCGAAGCGAAAACCAAATTTCGGCAATGTAATTGGTCAACGAAAAAATTCGCGAAAAAGTTGGATCAGTTCGTACTCTTTTACTTGTCGCTTCGCTTCGCGCGAACAAATTCGCCTAGTGGAAAACCAGCTTTAGGGATGTCATTCTAGTGATTGTCATTCTACTTCCTGTTAAATATTTGTTTAATAGTTCCCTTAATAATATTGAAAGCCAGAACATCTTAGGGTGACTTCAACTTCGAAGTGTCCACTAAGAAGACACAGTTGCTTTTGCATCTTTTGGGAACCCTTGAACAAGTTGGATAAACGGAAGACACTGATTTATCCAACAGGATTTTCATTGCAAGTATGTGTTGATACGGTTTGTACATTTTTCAAGTACAAGTGTTTGATGATCCCCTTGGTGGTAGTTCAAAGAGTCACTGCGAAATTCAATCTGAAGTGTTTTGTGCCTAAGATAGAAAAATCAGTGGTGGATTTATAGGGGGAACACAAGGGTGCACACCCCTGTTTAACTTGGATAACCAAGGTGCAAAGGGGGTGCGCAGTCGTCAGAGCAATCGCCTTTCACCTCTGAGATCGTGGATTCCATTCTCGCTACGGACTCATGTGAAAAGAGTCAGTCAACGCTCTGCCGAAAGTCGTGGGTCTATTTGCACTATTCGTCGACTATTCGTACTATTCGTCGACTATTCGCGGACTATTCGTACTATTCGTCGACTATTCGTACTATTCGTCGACTACTCGCACTATTCGCCTCACTATTCTAGTTTTATCAATTACCAGCTGTTCACTAGGGTTTTCCGGATGTTTTTACAGTGTCGAAAAGAGACTAGTGGGGTCTCGGAGAAAATGGAAGACGTTGCAGGGTCATTTTTAAGTAGATTAAAATTCCGGCAAATGATGTCCCTTAGTTTAAAATTGAAGGGATGAAAGGTTAAAACTAAAGGTATTTTTGATTAGAAATTGAAACCGAAGGTTCTCTTAAGGTGTCTGAACGGGGTATAAGGGAGGCCTTGTTAAGGGCAGTATCTAAAAGGTGGGAGGGATAACCACGATTCACAAAAAAACCTCTCATTTCTGAACATTTGGCATCAAAGTCGTCGTCTTCACTGCAGAGGCGACGAAGACGTAAGAATTGAGAGTACTTAGGGTGCTTAGGATGACAGGATGAGAAGAGAAGATAGCTGTGGGAGTCAGTAGGCTTGTAAAAGACAGATGTGCTCAGCCTATTGCCATTGATAGAAATGAGAATTTCTAGGAATGATACACTGGCCTCACTGATCTCCCATGTGAACTGAAGTGCTTGATGGAAATCATTAACAAAGTTTAACTCTTTCCAATGGTACTGAGCAATATAGTATCATTTGCCTTGAAATCCCGGAATTTTCGGGTTCGTATTTCGGTTTCAGCTACGCGTTTTTACATTAATATAAAGTCTATATAAAAGATTACCCATTTTAGTGTTTTAGTATTCCTTGTTTTAGAGATTCCGCGTTTTAGTATTCCTTGTTTTAGCGATTCCGCGTTTTAGTATTCCTTGTTTTAGAGATTCCGCGTTTTAGTATTCCTGGTTTTAGAGATTCCGCATTTTAATATTCCCCATTCCCCGTTCTCCATTCCCCATTCCTCGATTCCCCGTTCCTTGTTATAGTAATAGCCAATTGAAAGATTTTGTGCATGTCGGCACAGCGTGAAACCATTTGGTACATATGAGACATTCAATAGATTTTTGTGTTTTTTGAATAGTTTTGAAGCAAGTGGAACATTTCTTCTTTTGCTCATTGTTAAGAGTGGTGATTGCCGTTGGAAAGGTTTATAGTGCAATATTTGAGATGTGAAATAAACTATAAACTGTGCTTAGTTGGTGAAATATAGACTACGGTATATAGACTATCAGGTTTCACATTTTCAAGACTTATTATTAAACATAAAGACTTGCTCTTCAATTATTAATTTATCTATTACTATTTTGGCTCTTTTACCTTCTACTTTGGCTTTTTTCAGTTCAGGGTATAATGTCATTCTCACGCTTTCGATCTCTTCTGGGAACTGTTCAGCTACTCCGATATTTGTTCCTTTAAGTTTCCTCGCGTTTAGCCGCACATTTTGTCTCTCCTGGTGATAGTTAAATTTCAACACGATCGGTCGCGGCTTACAATTCCTTCTCTTTTTCTCCCAATTATATGGACCGGTCAATCTTGAATTGATTACTTGCGTCGTGTATTTCCATTTTCGTTTCCAGTAGCTCGTGAATTATTTTCCTGGTGTCCTCTTTGTCGTGTTCCGGTATGTTAAATAACAGTAGATTGTCGCGCATTGATCTCGCTTGTAGGTCAACTATTTTGTTGCGTAATGTGGCGTTGTCTTCTTCTAGTTTTCCGATTCTTTCCCTAGCTTTATCTTGGTTGGCTTTATTTGCTTCATTTTCTTTTTTTTTAAATCAGCTATTTCAGCATGTGCGAATTCTAAAGAGTGTTTTATCTCTTTCATGTCTGTTTCTATTCCGTCAAGCTTCTCCAATTTCGTCATCATGGTCGTAAACATCTTGAATTTGCCGCATATCTACGTCTTTTTCTCCTTCTTTTCCTCCATTCTTGTCTCTGGTGTGTTGGATTTTGTTATTTTAGTTTGCTTTAACAGGCGTACATAGGTGAGTATTTATAAATTTTGCGCAGCGCGCCTGTTGGCTTGTTTTTTTGTCCGCCATGTGATGTGGTCTGTCAGAATAGTTGCCTTTCAAATTTTCAGTACATGTGCATGACAACTGCAATACCACTTCGCGGCTTCGCGGCAGAAATGGGTCAATATGCAAAATGACAATGTGCGTCTGCGCCGCGGGCTTGTTGTGTTGTAATCTGATACCATACCAGTGTGTCTGAAAGATGAAAGATGTTTATTTCGAGTTTTTTGAAGGCGAGTATGAGTAGCGAGTATGGACGGCTTAGAATATTCGCTGCCAGTATAACTTCGCAGTTTTTGTCATGAGTTTTCGTTATTTTCATGGGTCAATTGTAAATTACACCCTTGTTTCAGATTTAAAGCGGACCGACTTTTATGTTTCAGATTTAAAACGGACCGACTTTTTTGTCCCATAAACTTTTTAGGACCGACTTTTCATGCATATTTCGCAAATCTTGGAGGGTGTCACACCCCCCACACTTCCCCTAATGTGCGCCCCTGAAAAAATGTCGCGTGTATAGCATCACCTTAACTTTCCCAAAAAAGACTGAGCAATATTGAAAATGGCGATGAATACCTACAGATTAATATATAACGATTCCACAAAATTATTCACCTGTTACTTCATTTTTTTGTTCGAATATACCAAAACATTTTTGAACCGCATGCAGTTTCGGTAGTTTAAATCAGTGGCGTAACTACTATGGGCTCAGGGTGTGCGAACCCGCGGGCCCCCTGGCCTAAGGGGGCCCCTGTGAGATTGGAAGATTATTATAATTCTATGGATAAAACAAGAAAATTGCACAGGCCACATCATAAACTTACATATAAAAAGTTTCAATTCAAAGGCTAGAGAGCGAAATCGTACCAGAGAACAAGAATATTTGAGGCGAAAAGTACATTTTAATGTTTAACGTTTTAATGTCGCAACTGATGCGTTCTTTTTTACAACTGATAATATAATTACAGTAATTAATATTTAAATCATTATTTTAGTTTTTAGAATAATGTTTTAGATTTTAGTACGGTTATGGAAGGGGGCCCCTTTTAAATTTTTACCACGGGCCCCTACTTGTGCTGCTACGCCACTGGTTTAAATGCAACTATAGTTATAGCATGAATGGAGAAGCGGATTTCTTTAATGTATTTAAAACTAAATATCATTCAATAACCAGAATGACTGGTGTTCTTTCTTTATAGAAAGCATATTATCAGTTCTCTTAAGGATATTATTTAAAATTTTTAAACGTATATATATCAGGCGCAACCATCTGGACTTGTCTGGATATTATGTATGTCCTATAATTTGACGGCCTGAAGTGGTTAATGGATCTAAATGGATATTTCTACTATTGATTTGACATGACACTTAATTATATACTCAATCACCTGCAATTTCAAAAGTATTCAACGCTTTCAGTCAACGTTTTTCGTATTTTAAGCACGCAAAATACGAATATGGTCCACTATTTTAGATTTCTTTTACTTTCCCAATAAAAATGAAACAACATTATTATATATACAATATTACCAAGCAATAATCATCCGTTTACTCACGAGAAGATATAAATAAATCTCTTCGAAAAATTCAACTGACACAGTGTTTCAACAATTTTTGCTCATCTAACGCAACTACACGCCTTGAACAGTAAAAGAGCAATTTAATTTCCTAACAAAAAAATGCACGAAGTCCAAATTAGACAAATTGTCTCGCCACCCTACTCAACTTATATTTAAAAAGACAGGAGAGTTTTTTCTGTTTAAAAGTTTGATGTGTGATGAGTTTGTGTATCCAGTTTTGTAGAACTAAATTCACAAGTAGGGGGCTCTCTAAACGAGCATGTTACCCCCAATCCCATGATAACATGTTTTTATACGATATTCATGCCTGAAATAGTTATAAGTGATGCTTGGAGAATGAAAGCAATGGAAGAATTTGTATATTCTCAAGCATTTTTGCAAAAAAGAAGGGGGACTCAGCCTCCCATAGCTTGAGGAAAGAGAGCTAAGCCCCCAAGCGCCCTCACCCCCATCTACACCACTGTGTGTATCGTCGTGATATATTTTTATAATAATAAATCTATATAAAGTCAAATTACTAAAACACAGCTGTAGCACAATGTTTAAAATTTTGCATCGTGTATGTGTTTTTAAAGACATAGCTATATAAGAATTTTTAACTGCGTGGAATTTAATAGTTTACGTACAGCCTGATCACTCTGCCCTATAATGTGCATATGTGTGTATATACATGCACTGCTATTACAAACTATATAGAGCCGTTGCGCGCGTTAACCCAAAGATGGAGACTTGCATTTCATGCAACTTTAACACTATATATCACTAGAATGTGTTTGAAATTAAGAAAAATATTGCAAAAGCCGAATTCCATTTTTTTCCTACCTTAATTTGGTTGTTGAGCTTCCATTTCTTTTATGGATAATATTTTTCCACACATATATAAAGGCCAGCTGCACGCGTCTGGACGTGACTGGCCGTTATGCTTCTATTTATATGGCAATTTGAATTATGGCGCATGCTCAGGCGGAAAAGGTGGCAGGTAGATTTGGATAGACATTTTCACCATCGTTTAGACAACCAAATTATATACTGAATTATTAAATTCAAACGCTTTCACCGCTGTCATCTGAGTTGAAATGTGAAGAGGATATACAAACATTGAAAAAATCGCGATTTTACGCTCGAACATGCATGCAGATGAAAATACAACTTTCCTAAAAATTCTCCAGCCACAACATTTTCCATATTCACATATGTCCAAAATATTTAAATCACAATTCGTGTTTTTTTAATGCAACTATTGACTACTGTAGGGCCCGAACGTCATAAAATTATTTAATTTCCAGACACAAATTGAGCAAATGGATTCAAAAATACAAATGTTCTAGGAATTCTCAATTATTATAACAGCAGAAAATCAAACCTCGTTTCCATGTCAAGGATTATCTTTACCAAGTCCACTTGAAACGTTTTTGAAAACGAATATATAACTGCAGTTCAAACTTAATTTATCGTATATATAGTGATTCTAGCATCAACTTTTGATAAATTCTCCATTTCAGTAAATAAAACAAATTGGCTAACAGTAATAGTAAACAATTAAGCTAATATTCAAATAATATTATATGTAAAGTCACTAATATAACTTCTTGGGTACAAGTTCCAAAACGCCCTCATGCCAGTAAATACTAAGGATAAAGATGAAAACACACCCGTCGTATTGTCACTAAAAAACGTTTTGCTTCTAATATATTTGATGATTTAAAAATTTGTGGCATAGAAGAGTTTTTTTAGAAACCGCAATTTTCGTGGTTTTATTCACATTCAGCAACTATAAAGACATGAGCTTGACAATGTATTGTGTAAGTGCGCGCACGCGCTTTGTGGGGGACTTAACAAACAGGAAATTGAAAGCTATTTTATGTCGAATTTAAAAATATATTTTGAAGAAATATAATGTATGATGTATTCATACGGCTTTTACCAGTTTAGAAATTGCGCGCGTTAAAAGCAAAGGTTCAGATGTAGAAAATTAAGCACTATATCACTCGATTGTTCTTGAATAAAAATCATTCAAAAGACAGAAAGTCGATCTATCCTACAGTAACTTGACTGTTGTTTTTCCTTTATAGAGAGTATTATTTCTTTTATGGATAAAACTGTTAATAACTTTTAACATATATAGCGGACCAGCTGCATCCCTCTGGACGTTGCTGGATATTATGCATGTCTTATTAATTTGACGACCTGAAGTGGTTAATAGATCTAAATGAATAATACAACCATTGTTCGAAATGACACTTATATACTGAATCACCGAATTGAAAAGTGTTCACCGTCTTCAGGCGAAGTTGTCCGTATAACTTGAAGCACGCAAAATAGGTGCATGATAGATTACATTTTACATTCCCAATAAAGACTATTAAACAATGTTTAAAACAGTCGAAAAATGTAACACTTCGAATAATTTACCTGACACGATATGTTGTAAATCCAAATGTTTCAAGAAATTTTAATAAATTTTAATAAATGAGCAGTAAAAAGGACAATCTAATTTCCCGACAAACGAAGGTCATCCAAAATAGACATATTGTATACGAAATTCACAATTTTCATTTTGAGATAAAGAGAATTAGTCAAGCCTCGTTTGCATGTGTATAGAGGGTTATTTTCACTATATACCTGCTAAAAAAGATTTTTGACAAAAAATAGCTGACTATATTGTTCTCGTTTGCTATGATTCTATAAAGGGCGGACCATTATAAAAGCTTAGGGGGGGGAGGACAAAAAACATCGGGCAAGGAAAAAGGAAGGGAAAAAATTAATGCAAGATCGAATTCGTGGAAAAAATGTTCCTGCACTACAAAGTAAAAATAGCATTAGATCAATGTTTTGAAAATGGGGACAAGCTTCATTTTTATAGTGCAAAGAATATTAAATGTGTGGAAGCGATAAATATTATTGTTTTATATTCAAACGATGTCGTGATAAGATGATAAAAATAACAGAAAATATGTCAGTATTTATTTCCAAGAATGTTTTAACTTCATGTCAAAAAACGAACTAGGTGCTTTCACACACTTCATTTTGTTCAACAGGGAAATCGCGTCGTGCATGGACATGCTTGATGTTACCAGACTGTTTAGAGTCAAAGTGCTAGACAGATGCAAGCTTTGGAATAACAGTTTCCGAGTATTTGAACCAGGAACGAATTCAGAAGGGTCTTTATCATCAAGCGCCATGCAATAGGAGTAGAATTAAAGAGAACAACCATAGGAATACGCAATGCAATAGGTAGCCTACGTCAGCGAAATATATATATATTTATTTCATCAGTTTGACTTTTTCAACTAGTCTTTTACATCTGAAACATAGAGTTGTAATCTTATGCTATTCTCTATGTGATAAAGTCAGTAAAGTATAGCATCTAACAGTTTTTGAAATCACTGGGTTTAATATCTGTAGCGTACGTGTAATGTATAATACCTTGTCTTTGATGATCAACCATGGTTCAGTAAAACACCAACAAGGCCATCTTTAAATTCTCACCAGCTGAAAATATTTTTACTGGATGCATTTTGGTTTACTTCGATTGTTTTGGAATTACTAAAGGGCGTAAAATTCAAGCATTTTATTTTTAAATGAATGGACCCATATTACCACTGGAATTGCTTTGAAGCCGGGCGAATTTTACCAGGTATAAAGCACTTCACGTGATCAAAATTTGAAGATTTTTGTTGTTTAAGAATGCATAATAAGGATATGAGTCTCCCATTCTAAATTTGTTTTACTAATTACCAGATGTTTCGGACAAAACGGTGCCCACTTTATGAATAAATTATCTCCCGAACTGGACATGGCGTCATAATTTCTTATACTGATTTCTTACTACAAACAAACACGTAAACAAACAAACAAGTGTGTCCTTTGTCAAGTTCATCCACCTATAGGAGGTAAATAGACTGTACAAAATTTCGATTGGCAGAAAATGTACTTTACCCATCGCAATAAATATCTTATCAAGTAATTATCGACAGCTAGGGTGCGGCAAATTGTCGCAAACGAGAATATTAAATAATTCGGGGGAGGGACTATATATTTTCCCCTGCCCGATATTTTACGGCTGCTTTGGCTTTGCAGGAATTTTGTCACCAAACTTTATGCATGAATGTTTTTCCATGAAGCTCTGAGGCGTGATGCGGCAAGGGATTTACAGTACTTTCGCATGAATGAATTATTTGCAAAAAGGTACCATATTCAATAAATAGCATAACTTACCAGTGATAATGTACAAGTAATGCAACAGCATCTACTCAATATACGGTACTGGGACGTGCAGTGGCGGCAACTTCCCCCCTCCGACCTTTATATAAAATAGACAACGGCGGCAACTGCCCCCCCCCCCCACCCGAAAAAGTTAATTTTCGCCACGCGAGAAACATATTTTATAGTTTAAAATTTGAATCCACATTACTTCATAAAAGTGCTTATCTGATCATGTCAGGGATTTAAAATATATAAAGCACTTAATTATAGGAAAACTCGATAATATTTTTAAGAGTAAACCAAGTTATTGTATTGCTGCTACCTCCTCCTCGGGCCCTTTTTCCCGCGGGCGGGTGATATTTTGCATCAGGGAAAGAGTGACGAAGGGCCTGCCATATAATGGTCGAAAATCAGGCATAAATGTCGACAATCGGGAATCCAAAAAAATCTGCCTGAAATATTGCCCATCACAGCGTAAAACGATATATTTTCGTGTTTTCCATCTTAGATGGATATATTTTAAAAGTTATTGCTGAAATATGATCCATATTAATCGAAATATGAAACGTTGAATCAAAGTGTTTTTGTCCTCAGTCTCGATGGGCGACAACACCGAAAAATGCACTCAAAATGCGAAGGGTTCAATTGACTTCAGTGCTAGTGATGTCGACATCATTAATGTGTCATTCAGTATGTAGTATGAGTATGTATTTGACTACGAATATGTATAACTCAAAAGGAAAATTATATGCAAAATAATAACAAATATGTATAACAAATCTAAAAGTATATATGCTCATTTATTTTTGCCATCAGTAGCGTGACAGTTAGGGCAAAGTACTTTCCCACCTTCCTTAACCTTTTGTAAGAGCCTACGTTCATAAGAATCATTAACAAACTCTTTCTCCGGACGATTATAGTCAAATAAATGGTGAATAGCTTCTGCCATCTTGAGAACATTAGTCAGCAGGCGCTTCTCTTCGCCTTACCCGCATTTTTTATGCCGCCCGTGCGTCCCTTCCCTAATTTTCCAAGCCCGCTCCAATTAATAAAGCGCCTGTGGAGGAGGTAGGTATTGCTGTATATATAGTAGACATACAACGAAACATGTACATTTGTTCGAAATTTAGCTACCATTGTTTTTCAGCTAAGTCAACCGTGTTTTGCAGACAATAGAAATTATCATTCACATAATTATATTCTCAATTGTCATTGGCTAATTCACCTACAGATAACTGGTGTAAATAATACGTCAGCTGCAAATAACTGGTGCAAACAGTTTATTGAGCATGCGCACTTTCGGCAAGCACTGCTTAGCTGCAAAATATCGGTTTCTTTAGCCATTTTATAATCATTAGTAAACATGGCCCGTTTTGCAGAGCTGTCGAAAGACGATTTGACCTGTTTGCTCGACCAAAAAGATGCTGACAACACGAAGAAGGCGACCAAAGTTGCACTAAATGTTTTTCGCGAATATTTAAAAGAAAGAGAGCTGAAAGAAGACGAATTAGTGGCGTCCAAAGATCAACTTTCGGCGGTGCTGGGAAAGTTTTACGCCGAGGCAAGAAAGATGAATGGAGATTTGTATACAAAGACCTCGTTGACAGCGATTCGGTTTAGTTTACAACGGTTCTTTAGCGCCCATGCAATGTATATCATCAAAGATCCAGAGTTTCGTAGTGCAAACGCTATTTTTCAAGCCACAGTTGTTAAGCTAAAACGAGAAGGAAAAGCGAAAACACAGCACAAACCACCCATCAACAACAATGATATCAAAAAACTATATGAAAGCGGATTATTTTATCTGAGCAGCCCAGGCCCCAGAGACACTGCAAAACAAAGTTTTCTTTGAACTTATGCTATACTTTTGTAGACGAGGTCGTCAGAATCTAAGGGAGTTAAAAAAGGCGGATTTTGCAATCAAAATTGACCCGTCTGGTGCGAAATATGTCAGCAAAGTGAAGGACGAATTAACGAAGAACCGCCGCGAGACTGATGAAGCTCAAGAAACTCAAGTCATGTTTGCCGTAGACAGTCCGCTTTGTCCAGTTTTGTCTTTCGAGAAGTATGTATCTCATCTGAATCCTGAGAATGAATTCCTTTTTCAGAGACCCAAGAAAACAGCGAGTACAAGCGACAAAGTTTGGTACGACAACATGGTTGTGGGTCAACGCACACTCGGCGACAAAATGAAAAAAATATCCATAGCCGCTAAGCTTTCCTTAATCTACACAAATCACTCAATCCGAGCTACTACGATCACAATGCTCGACGAATGTGGGTACGAAGCCAGACATATCATGGCAGTCTCTGGACACAAAAGCGAAAACAGCATACGAAGTTATGCAGCCCAAACAAGTTTGAGCAAGAAGAAGAAAATGTCTGAAGCGTTGTGCTTTCCTCTGAATGAAGACAAGATGCCATCCGAGTCGTTCACAGGCGAGAGACCAATTATGATTTTGGCCGCCAAGCGTTCTCCACATGTAGAAGAATCAGTTGGAAGTTTACTTACAGATTCCCAAGAAGAACGGGTTTTAAACGAGATAAACCTTCAGCAACTGTCCACGCAGCAACAAACAGTGAACAATTATTACAACTGTACATTCAGTTTCAAACAGTAATTTAAGTATACGTATGTCTATTTTTATAGACTAGTGTGATTGTTAAATCATGTATACTTCATAAAGTTGATATTGTTGTGATTTTATTAATACGTTATTTAATTAAAATATTTTCCTGTTATCCTGGTGACTTGTTATTGTCTGTCAATTTTGGAATTGTGCACTGCATTGGCTTCCTCAAAAATTCGCGCGCAAAAACTCGCATATAATTATTAAAGTAAATGATAAAACAATTATTGAACTCGGTTATCGCAAAATATCGTGATTTATCAGTGTCTCGCAGATCAATTATTTGCCTCTGCCTTCGGCATCGGCAAATAATTGATCTGCTCGCCACTGATAAATCACGATATTTTGCTCAACCTCGTCCAATAATTGTATATTATTTGTCATCGTACATGAATTATAAACACTAACTATGGTTGGTAAGTTATCTATAGACAAATATTCTACACCAGGATCTAGGACTAATAAGCCATTACTCAGAGCTTTTAAATACATTTTGTCTCCTTGTATTAAGACTTTATTAAATATTGTTTTAGACCACGCGGACAATGGAATATTTCGTGCTGAAAGAAGCGCCGATAAACTCATAAAAGCATATTGCTTTCCTCTAGAATGAACACTAAAGCCCGGCGCACACTAGTGCAAGTTGTACGCACAGATGTCATTCGTGACCAATTACGTGCGACGAAAATCCTAGTGTGCGGGGAAAATATACAGGATTTTTGTCACTCGTGTCGTGAACAACAAATATCAAACGTGTTTGATATTTTCTGTCATTCGTGACAAAAATTCCTCGCAGCAAAGAAGTGCGCATGCGTGTTATTTCCCAAAACAACATGGCGGATGAGTGGTTTATTGCAATTGCATTCAGCGAGCTAGTCGGTGGCGTAGTGGCTTAGGGCGTGCGCTGGCTACAGTTTCTTAGAGCGGCTGTTCAAGCCCGGTCAATCCCGGCCAAAACTTTTTTCTCACTTAAATTATTTTTTCTTTCAAATAATTTTTTCCGACTTGTTTTAACCCCAAAATTCCTTTTCAGACATTTCTGGTTAGGGTTAGGTTAAGGGTTGGAGGTGGGAAAGGTTTATTTTATAAGTATTTGACTTAACTATAGTCAGGCAAATGCCCGCCGCAATTCCTGTCGCTAGCTGCAAGTGTTTGTTCACTATCCGCCATGTTGTTTTGGGAAATAACACGCATGCGCACTTCTTTGCTGCGAGGAATTTTTGTCACGAATGACAGAAAATATCAAACACGTTTGATATTTGTTGTTCACGACACGAGTGACAAAAATCCTGTATATTTTCCCCGCACACTAGGATTTTCGTCGCACGTAATTGGTCACGAATGACATCTGTGCGTACAACTTGCACTAGTGTGCGCCGGGCTTAAGCAGTTCATCGCCTTGATGAATTCGGCAGAAAGAAATAAAGCCGGCCATACTTGCCTGTCATTCTTCGGGAAATGTTTGTATATTTTGCAGCGCGCAATACAATATTTTCTCGCCCTCTCTCCCCATTTAAAACATTCTCCTTGAGCTCGACTTTCTGCCCGGAAATTGCGGACAGACAACTCTCTAAACCCAAATAATATCGAGATTTGACATGCAAACATATATATATCGCGCGAAAGACTGGGTCGACTGAACTCTGGCGTCAAGAATAGGGAGCTGAAGGGAGTTGCCTACGGCAGCAATTATGAGACGAGTCTCTAGGAATTTTCATTCAATTTTTCTACCCATCCAAATGGAGAGCATGTAACTAGTAAATGCTTTTATTCCGTAAATGCTTGATTTTTCGACCCTACCAGGATTCGAATCTGGAATCTTCTCGTCCGAAGTGAGACGCTTTATCCATTAGGCGATCAGGCCATTAGCGATGATCTTCTTTGTATAAAATATGAACATTTTCAAATCTTGAACGATCTCTATCATTTGATTCGAAATATTTATGGTTTGAAACAGGTTCAAATTCAAAGAACACGACCCCGCCAGGATTTGAACCTGGAATCTTTTGATCCGTAGTCAGTCACTTTATCCATTTGGCCACGAGGCCATTTACTTCAAGATGGTCAAAGGCTTACCTAACACATCTATGACAAAATTGTTTCATGACTGAAAAGTAAATCACCAAGTAAATTATCGGATCCCACTTGGCCTATGTGTGGGTCGAACTCACGACCATAGCGTTATTAGCACCACGCTCTGCCGACAGAACTAACAGGCCGATCACCAATGGAACTGCGTGTTGTTCAAAGCAAAACGAAATACTGGAATGTATCATCATTCTGTCTGCGAAAATCCGGAAACGGTGACGTTTAATAGTAACCATTAAATTTGCTGCAGGAATTTTTATTATATAGCCTAAAATTATGACCAATTCCTACAAAGTGGACAGACGAGTCTCAAGGAATTTTCATTCAAATCTTTTATCCATCCAAATGGAGAACATGTAACAAAATGCTTTTATACTGTAAATGCTTGATTTTTCGACCCCACCAGGATTCGAACCTGGAATCTTCTCATCCGAAGTGAGACGCCTTATCCATTAGGCCATGACGCCATTAGCGATGATCTCCGTGGTATAAAATATGAACATTTTCAAATCTTGAACGATCTCTATGACTTGTATCGAAAAATTTATGGGTTTGAGACAAGTGCAAATGCAAAGAACACGACCCCGCCAGGATTTGAAACTGGAATCTTCTGATTGTAGTCAGACAACTTATCCATTTGGCCACGAGGCCATTTACTTCAAGATGGTCAAAGTCTTACCTAACATATATATGAGAAAATGGATTCATGACGGAAAAGTAAATCACCAAGAAAATTATCGGATTCCACTTGGCCTGTGTGAGGGACGAACTCACGACCTTAGCGTTACTAGCACCACGCTCTGCTGACTGAGCTAACAGGCCGATAACCAAGGGAACTGCGTATTGTTCAAAGGAAGACGAAATACAGGAATGTGTTATCATTCTGTTTGCAAAAATCCGGAAACGGTTACGTCTAATAGTAACCATTAAATTTACTGCAGGAATTTTTATTATATAGTCTAAAATTATGACCAATTCCTACAAAGTGGACTGACGAGTCTCCAGGAATTTTCATTCAATTTTTCTACCCATCCAAATGGAGAACATGTAACAAAATGCTTTTATACCTTAAATGCTTGATTTTTCGACCCTACCAGGATTCGAATCTGGAATCTTCACATCCGAAGTGAGACGCTTTATCCATTATTATATAGTCTAAAATTATGACCAATTCCTACATAGTGGACAGACGAGTCTCCAGGAATTTTCATTCAATTTTTCTACCAATCCAAATGGAGAGCATGTAACTAAATGCTTTTATTCCGTAAATGCTTGATTTTTTCGACCCTACCAGGATTCGAATCTGGAATTTTCTCATCCGAAGTGAGACGCTTCATCCATTGGGCGATGAGGCCATTAGCGATGATCTTCTTTGTATAAAATATGAACATTTTCAAATCTTGAACGATCTCTATGATTTGTATCGAAATATTTATGGGTTTGAGACAAGTGCAAATGCAAAGAACACGACCACGCCAGGATTTGAACATGGAATCTTTTGATCCGTAGTCAGTCACCTTATCCATTTGGCCACGACGCAATTTACTTCAAGATGGTCAGAGGCTTACCTAACACATCTATGACAAAATTGTTTCATGACTGGAAAGTAAATCACCAAGAAAATTATCGGATCCCACTTGGCCTATGTGTGGGTCGAACTCACGACCATAGCGTTATTAGCACCGCGCTCTGCCGACAGAACTAACAGGCCGATCACCAATGGAACTGCGTGTTGTTCAAAGCAAGACGAAATACTGGAATGTATTATCATTCTGTCTACGAAAATCCGGAAACGGTTACGTTTAATAGTAACCATTAAATTTGCTACAGGAATTTTTATTATATAGTCTAAAATTATGACCAATTCCTACAAAGTGGACAGACGAGTCTCTAGGAATTTTCATTCAATTTTTCTACCCATCCAAATCGAGAGCATGTAACTAAATGCTTTTATTCCGTAAATGCTTGATTTTTCGACCCTACCAGGATTCGAATCTGGAATCATCTCATCCGAAATGAGATGCCTTATCCATTAGGCGATGAGGCATTAGCGATGTTCTCCTTTGTATAAAATACGAACATTTTCAAATCTTGAACGGTCTCTATCATTTGTGTCGAAATACTTATGGTTTGGGACAGGTACAAATTCAAAGAACACGACCGGGCAAGGATTTGATCCTGGAATCTTTTGATCCGAAGTCAGTCACCTTATCCATTTGGCCACGAGGCCATTTACTCCAATCTGGTCAAAGACTTACCTAACATATCTATGACAAAATGGTTCATCACTGAAAAGTAAATCACCAAGAAATTATGGGATTCCACTTAGCCTGTGTGAGGGTCGAACTCACGACCTTAGCGTTATTAGCACCACGCTCTGCCAACTGAGCTAACAGGCCGATAAAATAGGGAACTGCGCTTTGTTCAAAGGAAGACGAAATACTGGAATATATTATCATTCTGTCAGCAAAAATCCGGAAACGGTTACGTTTAATAGTAACCATTAAATTTGCTACAGGAATTTTTATTATATAGTCTAAAATTATGACCAATTCCTATATAGTGGACAGACGAGTCTCCAGGAATTTTCATTCAAATTTTTTACCCATCCAAATGGAGAGCATGTAACTAAATACCTTTATTCCGTAAATGCTTGATTTTTCGACCCTACCAGGATTCGAATCTGGAATCTTCTCATCCGAAGTGAGACGCCTTATCCATTAAGGCCGGTTTACAGTTCGCGCGAATTGGTCGCGCGATCGACTTTTGCAATCGTTTTCTTTTGAATTATGAGCATTCGACTAGAACGGATCCGGTCGAGGGCTCATAATTCAAAAGAAAACGATCGTAAAAGGTCGATCGCGCGACCAATTCACGCGAACTGTAAACCGGCCTTTAGGCGATGAGGCCATTAGCGATGATCTCCTTTGTATAAAATATGAACATTTTCAAATCTTGAACGATCTCTATCATTTGTATCGAAAAATTTATGGTTTGAGGCAAGTGCAAATGCGAGAACACGACCCCGCCAGGATTTGAACATCGAATCTTCTGATCCGTAGTCAAACACCTTATCCATTTGGCCACGAGGCCATTTACCTTCAGACGGTCAAAGGCTTACATAACACATCTATGACAAAATGGTTTCATGACTGAAAATTAAATCACCAAGAAAATTATGGGATTCCACTTGGCCTGTGTGAGGGTCGAACTCACGACCTTAGCGTTATTAGCACCACGCTCTGCCAACTGAGCTAACAGGCCGATCACCAAGGGAACTGCGTATTGTTCAAAGGAAGACGAAATACTGGAATGTATTATCATTCTGTCTGCAAAAATCCGGAAACGGTTA
The DNA here is from genome assembly GCA_016169945.1 of Trachythela sp. YZ-2020. Lineage (NCBI taxonomy): Eukaryota > Metazoa > Cnidaria > Anthozoa > Malacalcyonacea > Clavulariidae > Trachythela > Trachythela sp. YZ-2020. Next base: position 1,135,709 of record JADLSH010000395.1, read on the forward strand.
CGTTTAATAGTAACCATTAAATTTGCTACAGGAATTTTTATTATATAGTCTAAAATTATGAGCAATTCCTACAAAGTGGACAGACGAGTCTCAAGGAATTTTCATTCAAATTTTTTATCCATCCAAATGGAGAACATGTAACAAAATACTTTTATACCTTAAATGCTTGATTTTTCGACCCCACCAGGATTCGAATCTGGAATCTTCTCATCCGAAGTGAGACGCCTTATCCATTAGGCCATGAGGCCATTAGCGATGATCTCCTTAGTATAAAATATGAACATTTTCAAATCTTGAATGATCTCTACGATTCGTATCGAAAAATTTATGGGTTTGAGAAAAGTGCAAATGCAGAGAACGCGATCTTGCCAGGATTTGAACCTGGAATCTTCTGATCCGCAGTCGGACACCTTATCCATTTTGCCACGGGGCCATTTACTTCCAGATGGTTAAAGACTTACCTAACATATATATGACAAAATGGATTCATGACAGAAAAGTAAATCACCAAGAAATTTATCGGATGCCAATTGGCCTGTGTGAGGGTCGAACTCACGACCTTAGCGTTATTAGCACCACGCGCTGCCGACTGAGCTAACAGGTCGATAACCAAGAAACTGCATATTGTTCAAAGGAAGACGAAATACTGGAATGTTTTATCATTCTGTCTGCAAAAATCCGGAAACGGTTACGTTTAATAGTAACCATTGAATTTGCAACAGGAATTTTTATTATATAGTCTAAAATTATGACCAATTCCTATATTGTGGACAGACGATTCTCCAGGAATTTTCATTCAAATTTTGTATCCATCCAAATGGAGAGCATGTAACTGAATATTTTTATTTCGTAAATTCTTGATTTTTCGACCCCACCAGGATTCGAACCTGGAATCTTCTCATCCGAAGTGAGACGCCTTATCCATTAGGCCATGAGGCCATTAGCGATGATCTCCTTAGTATATAAATATGAACATTTTCAAATCTTGAACGATCGCTATGATTTGTATCGAAAAATTTATGGTTTGAGACAAGTGCAAATTCAAAGAACACGACCCAGCTAGGATTTGAACCTGGAATCTTCTGATCCGTAGTCAGACACCTTATCCATTTGGCCACGAGGCCATTTACTGCAAGATGGTTAAATGCTTACCTAACATACATATGACAAAATGGATTCATGACTGAAAAGTAAATCACCAAGAAAATTATGGGATTCCACTTGACCTGTGGGAGGATCGAACTCACGACCTTAGCGTTATTAGCACCACGCTCTGCCACCTGAGCTAACAGGCCGATAACCAAGGAAACTGCGTATTGTTCAAAGGAAGACGAAATACTGGAATATATTATCATCCTATCTGCAAAAATCCGGAAACGGTTACGTTTAATAGTAAACATTAAATTTGCAACAGGAATTTTTATTATATAGTCTAAAATTATGACCAATTCCTACAAAGTGGACAGACGAGTCTCCAGGAATTTTTTATCCATTCAAATGGAGAGCATGTAACTGAATGCTTTTATTTCGTAAATGCTTGTTTTTTCGACCGCACAAGGATTCGAACCTGGAAACTTCTCATCCGATGTGAGACGCCTTATCCGTTAGGCCATGAGGCCATTAGCGATGATCTCCTTAGTATAAAATACGAACATTTTCAAATCTTGATTGATCTCTACGATTTGTATTGAAAAATTTATGGGTTTTAGAAATGTGCAAATGCAGAGAACGCAACTTTGCCAGGATTTGAACTTGGAATCTTCTGATCCGCAGTCGGACACCTTATCCATTTAGCCACGAGGCTATTTGCCCCAGTGTGGTCAATGACTTACCTAACATATATATGACAAAATGGATTCATGACAGAAAAGTAAATCACCAAGAAAATTATCGGATGCAACTTGGCCTGTGTGAGGGTCGAAATCACAACCTTAGCGTTATTAGCACCACGCTCTGCCGATTGAGCTAACAGGCCGATAACCAAGGGAACGGCGTATTGTTAAAAAGAAGACGAAATACTGGAATGTGTTATCTTTCTGTGTCTAAAAATCCGAAACGGTTACGTTTAATAGTAACCATTATATTTGCTACAGGAATTTTTATTATATAGTCTAAAATTATGACCAATTCCTATATAGTGGACAGACGAGTTTCCAGGAATTTTCATTCAATTTGTTTACCCATCCGAATGAAGAGCATGTAACTAAATGCTTTTATTCCGTAAATGCTTGATTTTTCGACCCCATCAGGATTCGAATCTGGAATATTCTCAACCGAAGTGAGACGCCTTATCCATTAGGCGGTGAGGCATTAGCGATGATCTCCTTTGTATAAAATTTGAACATTTTAAAATCTTGAACGATCTCTATCATTTGTGTCGAAATACTTATGGTTTGGGACAGGTACAAATTCAAAGAACACGACCGGGAAGGATTTGATCCTGGAATCTTTTGATCCGAAGTCAGTCACTTTATCCATTTGACCCAGAGGCCATTTACTCCAACCTGGTCAAAGACTTACCTAACATATCTATGACAAAATGGATTTATGACTGAAAAGTAAATCACCAAGAAAATTGTGGGATTCCACTTGGCCTGTGTGAGGGTCGAACTCACGACCTTAGCGTTATTAGCACCACGCTATTCCTACTGAGCTAACAGGCCGATAACCAAGGGAACTACGTATTGTTCGAATTCAGGATTCGAATCTGGAATATTCTCAACCGAAGTGAGACGCCATCCATTAGGCGGTGAGGCATTAGCGATGATCTCCTTTGTATAAAATTTGAACATTTTAAAATCTTGAACGATCTCTATCATTTGTATCGAAATACTTATGGTTTGGGACAGGTACAAATTCAAAGAACACGACCGGGAAGGATTTGATCCTGGAATCTTTTGATCCGAAGTCAGTCACTTTATCTATTTGGCCACGAGGCCATTTACTCCAACCTGGTCAAAGACTTACCTAACATATCTATGACAAAATGGATTCATGACTGAAAAGTAAAACACCAAGAAAATTATGGGATTCGACTTGGCCTGTGTGAGGGTCGAACTCACGACCTTAGCGTTATTAGAACCACGCTCTGCCAACTGAGCTAACAGGCCGATAACCAACGGAACTGCGTATTGTTCAAAGGAAGACGAAATACTGGAATATATTATCATTCTGTCTGCAAAAATCCGGAAACGGTTACGTTTAATAGTAACCATTAAATTTGCTACTGGAATTTATATTATATAGTCTAAAATTATGACCAATTCCTATGAAGTGGACAGACGAGTCTCCAGGAATTTTCATTCAAATTTTGTATCCATCCAAATGGAGAGCATGTAACTGAATGCTTTTATTTCGTAAATGCTTGATTTCTCGACCCCACCAGGATTCGTATCTGGAATATTCTCATCCGAAGTGAGACGCCTTATCCATTAGGCCATGAGGCATTAGCGATGATCTCCTTTGTATAACATTTTCAAATCTTGAACGATCTCTATCATTTGTATCGAAATACTTATGGTTTGGGACAGGTACAAATTCAAAGAACACGACCGGGAAGGATTTGATCCTGGAATCTTTTGATCCGAAGTCAGTCACTTTATCCATTTGGCCACGAGGCCAATTACTCCAACCTGGTCAAAGACTTACCTAACATATCTATGACAAAATGGATTCATGACTGAAAAATAAATCACCAAGAAAATTATGGGATTCCACTTGGCCTGTGTGAGGGTCGAACTCACGACCTTAGTGTTATTAGCACCACGCTCTTCCAACTGAGCTAACAGGCCGATAACCAAGGGAACTGCGTATTGTTCAAAGGAAGACGAAATACTGGAATATATTTTCATTCTGTTTGCAAAAATCCGGAAACGGTTACGTTTAATAGTAATCATTAAATTTGCCACAGGAATTTTTATTATATAGTCTAAAATTATGACCAATTCCTACAAAGTGGACAGACGAGTCTCCAGGAATTTTCATTCAAATTTTGTGTCCATCCAAATGGAGAGCATGTAACTGAATGCTTTTATTTCTTAAATGCTTGATTTCTCGACCCCACCAGGATTCGAATCTGGAATATTCTCATCCGAAGTGAGACGCCTTATCCATTAGGCCATGAGGCATTAGCGATGATCTCCTTTGTATAACATTTTCAAATCTTGAACGATCTCTATCATTTGTATCGAAATACTTATGGTTTGGGACAGGTACAAATTCAAAGAACACGACCGGGAAGGATTTAATCCTGGAATCTTTTGATCCGAAGTCAGTCACTTTATCTATTTGGCCACGAGGCCATTTACTCCAACCTGGTCAAAGACTTACCTAACATATCTATGACAAAATGGATTCATGACTGAAAAGTAAATCACCAAGAAAATTATGGGATTCCACTTGGCCTGTGTGAGTGTCGAACTCACGACCTTAGCGTTATTAGCACCACGCTCTGCCAACTGAGCTAACAGGCCGATAACCAAGGGAACTGCGTATTGTTCAAAGGAAAACGAAATACTGGAATATATTATCATTCTGTCTGCAAAAATCCGGAAACGGTTACGTTTAATAGTAACCATTAAATTTGCTACAGGAATTTATATTATATAGTCTAAAATTATGGCCAATTCCTACAAAGTGGACAGTCGAGTCTCCAGGAATTTTCATTCAATTTTTTTACCCATCCAAATGGAGAGCATGTAACTAAATGCTTTTATTCCGTAAATGCTTGATTTTTCGACCCTACCAGGATTCGAATCTGGAATCTTCACATCCGAAGTGAGACGCCTTCTCATTAGGCCATGAGGCCATTATCGATGATCTCCTTAGTATAAAATATGAACATTTTCAAATCTTGAATGATCTCTACGATTCGTATCGAAAAATTTATGGGTTTGAGAAAAGTGCAAATGCAGAGAACGCGATCTTGCCAGGATTTGAACCTGGAATCTTCTGATCCGCAGTCGGACACCTTATCCATTTTGCCACGGGGCCATTTACTTCCAGATGGTTAAAGACTTACCTAACATATATATGACAAAATGGATTCATGACAGAAAAGTAAATCACCAAGAAATTTATCGGATGCCAATTGGCCTGTGTGAGGGTCGAACTCACGACCTTAGCGTTATTAGCACCACGCGCTGCCGACTGAGCTAACAGGTCGATAACCAAGGAAACTGCATATTGTTCAAAGGAAGACGAAATACTGGAATGTTTTATCATTCTGTCTGCAAAAATCCGGAAACGGTTACGTTTAATAGTAACCATTGAATTTGCAACAGGAATTTTTATTATATAGTCTAAAATTATGACCAATTCCTATATTGTGGACAGACGATTCTCCAGGAATTTTCATTCAAATTTTGTATCCATCCAAATGGAGAGCATGTAACTGAATATTTTTATTCGTAAATGCTTGATTTTTCGACCCCACCAGGATTCGAACCTGGAATCTTCTCATCCGAAGTGAGACGCCTTATCCATTAGGCCATGAGGCCATTAGCGATGATCTCCTTAGTATATAAATATGAACATTTTCAAATCTTGAACGATCTCTATGATTTGTATCGAAAAATTTATGGTTTGAGACAAGTGCAAATTCAAAGAACACGACCCAGCTAGGATTTGAACCTGGAATCTTCTGATCCGTAGTCAGACACCTTATCCATTCAATTCAATTCAATTCAATTCAATTCAATTTTTTCAATTCAATTATTCAAAACAATATAATAATAAATATACAACAATAAATAAACAGCCGGCCAAGCTAAAGCTAGTCGATTTGGCCACGAGGCCATTTACTGCAAGATGGTTAAATGCTTACCTAACATACATATGACAAAATGGATTCATGACTGAAAAGTAAATCACCAAGAAAATTATGGGATTCCACTTGACCTGTGGGAGGATCGAACTCACGACCTTAGCGTTATTAGCACCACGCTCTGCCAACTGAGCTAACAGGCCGATAACCAAGGAAACTGCGTACTGTTCAAAGGAAGACGAAATACTGGAATATATTATCATCCTATCTGCAAAAATCCGGAAACGGTTACGTTTAATAGTAAACATTAAATTTGCAACAGGAATTTTTATTATATAGTCTAAAATTATGACCAATTCCTACAAAGTGGACAGACGAGTCTCCAGGAATTTTTTATCCATTCAAATGGAGAGCATGTAACTGAATGCTTTTATTTCGTAAATGTTTGTTTTTTCGACCGCACAAGGATTCGAATCTGGAAACTTCTCATCCGATGTGAGACGCCTTATCCGTTAGGCCATGAGGCCATTAGCGATGATCTCCTTAGTATAAAATAAGAACATTTTCAAATCTTGATTGATCTCTACGATTTGTATCGAAAAATTTATGGGTTTTAGAAATGTGCAAATGCAGAGAACGCAACCTTGCCAGGATTTGAACTTGGAATCTTCTGATCCGCAGTCGGACACCTTATCCATTTAGCCACGAGGCTATTTGCCCCAATGTGGTCAATGACTTACCTAACATATATATGACAAAATGGATTCAAGACAGAAAAGTAAATCACCAAGAAAATTATCGGATGCAACTTGGCCTGTGTGAGGGTCGAAATCACAACCTTAGCGTTATTAGCACCACGCTCTGCCGATTGAGCAAACAGGCCGATAACCAAGGGAACGGCGTATTGTTAAAAAGAAGACGAAATACTGGAATGTGTTATCTTTCTGTGTCTAAAAATCCGAAACGGTTACGTTTAATAGTAACCATTATATTTGCTACAGGAATTTTTATTATATAGTCTAAAATTATGACCAATTCCTATATAGTGGACAGACGAGTTTCCAGGAATTTTCATTCAATTTGTTTACCCATCCGAATGAAGAGCATGTAACTAAATGCTTTTATTCCGTAAATGCTTGATTTTTCGACCCCATCAGGATTCGAATCTGGAATATTCTCAACCGAAGTGAGACGCCTTATCCATTAGGCGGTGAGGCATTAGCGATGATCTCCTTTGTATAAAATTTGAACATTTTAAAATCTTGAACGATCTCTATCATTTGTGTCGAAATACTTATGGTTTGGGACAGGTACAAATTCAAAGAACACGACCGGGAAGGATTTGATCCTGGAATCTTTTGATCCGAAGTCAGTCACTTTATCCATTTGACCCAGAGGCCATTTACTCCAACCTGGTCAAAGACTTACCTAACATATCTATGACAAAATGGATTTATGACTGAAAAGTAAATCACCAAGAAAATTGTGGGATTCCACTTGGCCTGTGTGAGGGTCGAACTCACGACCTTAGCGTTATTAGCACCACGCTATTCCTACTGAGCTAACAGGCCGATAACCAAGGGAACTACGTATTGTTCAAAGGAAGACGAAATACTGGAATATATTATCATTCTGTCGGCAAAAATCCGGATACGGTTACGTTTAATAGTAACCATTAAATTTGCTACAGGAATTTTTATTATATAGTCTAAAATTATGACCAATTCCTATATAGTGGACAGACGAGTCTCCAGGAATTTTCATTCAATTTTTTTACCCATCCAAATGGAGAGCATGTAACAAAATTCTTTTATTCCGTAAATGCTTGATTTATCGACCCTACCAGGATTCGAACCTGGAATCTTCTCATCCGAAGTGAGACGCCTTATCCATTAGGCCATGAGGCCATTACGATGATCTCCTTAGTATAAAATATGAACATTTTCAAATCTTGAACGATCTCTATGATTTGTATCGAAAAATTTATGGTTTGAGACAAGTGCAAATGCAGAGAACACGACCGTGCAAGGATTTGATCCTGGAATCTTCTGATCCGTAGTTGGACTCCTTGTCCATTTGGCCACGGGACCATTTACTTCAAGAAGGTTAAAGGCTTACCTAACATATATCTGACAAAATGGATTCATGACTGAAAAGTAAATCACCAATAAAAATTATGGGACCACGCTCTGCCAACTGAGCTAACAGGCCGATAACCAACGGAAATGCGTATTGTTCAAAGGAAGACGAAATACTAGAATGTATTATCATTCTGTCTGCAAAAATCCGGAAACGGTTACGTTTAATAGTAACCATTAAATTTGCTACAGGAATTTTTATTATATAGTCTAAAATTATGACCAATTCCTATGTAGTGGACAGACGAGTCTCCAGGAATTTTCATTCAAATTTTTTACCCATCCGAATGGAGAGCATGTAACTAAATGCTTTTATTCCGTAAATGCTTGATTTTTCGACCCTATCAGGATTCGAATCTGGAATATTCTCAACCGAAGTGAGACGCCATCCATTAGGCGGTGAGGCATTAGCGATGATCTCCTTTGTATAAAATTTGAACATTTTAAAATCTTGAACGATCTCTATCATTTGTATCGAAATACTTATGGTTTGGGACAGGTACAAATTCAAAGAACACGACCGGGAAGGATTTGATCCTGGAATCTTTTGATCCGAACTCAGTCACTTTATCTATTTGGCCACGAGGCCATTTACTCCAACCTGGTCAAAGACTTACCTAACATATCTATGACAAAATGGATTCATGACTGAAAAGTAAATCACCAAGAAAATTATGGGATTCCACTTGGCCTGTGTGAGGGTCGAACTCACGACCTTAGCGTTATTAGAACCACGCTCTGCCAACTGAGCTAACAGGCCGATAACCAACGGAACTGCGTATTGTTCAAAGGAAGACGAAATAACAGAATGTATTATCATTCTTTCTGCAAAATCCGGAAACGGTTACGTTTAATAGTAAGCATTAAATTTGCTACAGGAATTTTTATTATATAGTCTAAAATTATGACCAATTCCTATGTAGTGGACAGACGAGTCTCCAGGAATTTTCATTCAAATTTTTTACCCATCCGAATGGAGAGCATGTAACTAAATGCTTTTATTCCGTAAATGCTTGATTTTTCGACCCTATCAGGATTCGAATCTGGAATATTCTCAACCGAAGTGAGACGCTATCCATTAGGCGGTGAGGCATTAGCGATGATCTCCTTTGTATAAAATTTGAACATTTTAAAATCTTGAACGATCTCTATCATTTGTATCGAAATACTTATGGTTTGGGACAGGTACAAATTCAAAGAACACGACCGGGAAGGATTTGATCCTGGAATCTTTTGATCCGAACTCAGTCACTTTATCTATTTGGCCACGAGGCCATTTACTCCAACCTGGTCAAAGACTTACCTAACATATCTATGACAAAATGGATTCATGACTGAAAAGTAAATCACCAAGAAAATTATGGGATTCCACTTGGCCTGTGTGAGGGTCGAACTCACGACCTTAGCGTTATTAGAACCACGCTCTGCCAACTGAGCTAACAGGCCGATAACCAACGGAACTGCGTATTGTTCAAAGGAAGACGAAATACTAGAATGTATTATCATTCTTTCTGCAAAATCCGGAAACGGTTACGTTTAATAGTAAGCATTAAATTTGCTACAGGAATTTTTATTATATAGTCTAAAATTATGACCAATTCCTACAAAGTGGACAGACGAGTCTCCAGGAATTTTCATTCAAATTTTGTATCCATCCAAATGGAGAGCATGTAACTGAATGCTTTTATTTCGTAAATGCTTGATTTTTCGTCCCCACCAGGAGTCGAACCTGGAATCTTCTCATCCGAAGTGAGACGCCTTATCCATTAGGCCATGAGGCCATTAGAGATGATCTCCTTAGTATAAAATATGAACATTTTCAAATCTTGAATGATCTCTATGATTTGTATCGAAAAATTTATAGGTTTGAGACAAGTGCAAATGCAGAGCACGATCTTGCCAGGATTTGAACCTGGAATCTTCTGATCCGTAGTCGGACACCTTATCCATTTGGCCACGGGGCCATTTACTTCAAGATGGTTAAAGGCTAACCTAACATATATATGACAAAATGGATTCATGACTGAAAAGTAAATCACCAAGAAAATTTTCGGATGCCACTTGGCCTGTGTGAGGGTCGATCTCGCGACCTTAGCGTTATTAGCACCACGCTCTGCCGACTGAGCTAACAGGTCGATCACCAAGGGAACTGCGTATTGTTCAAAGGAATACGAAATACTGAAATGTATTATCATTCTGTCTGCAAAAATCCGGAAACGGTTACGTTTAATAGTAACCATTAAATTTGCTGCAAGAATTTTTATTATATAGTCTAAAATTATGACCAATTCCTATATAGTGGACAGACGAGTCTCCAGGAATTTTCATTCAATTTTTTTACCCATCTTTCATCCGAAGTCAGTCACTTTATCCATTTGGCCACGAGGCCATTAACTCCAACCTGGTCAAAGACTTACCTAACATATCTATGACAAAATGGATTCATGACTGAAAAGTAATTCACCAAGAAACTCACGACCTTAGCGTTATTAGCACCACGCTCTGCAAACTGAGCTAACAGGCCGATAACCAAGAGAACTGCGTATTGTTCAAGGGAAGACGAAATACTGGAATATGTTATCATTCTGTCTGCAAAAATCCGGAAACGGTTACGTTTAATAGTAACCATTAAATTTGCTACTGGAATTTATATTATATTGTCTAAAATTATGGCCAATTCCTACAAAGTGGACAGACGAGTCTCCAGGAATTTTCATTCAAATTTTGTATCCATCCAAATGGAGAGCATGTAACTGAATACTTTTATTTCGTAAATGCTTGATTTTTCTACCCTACCAGGATTCGAATCTGGAATCTTCTCGTACGAAGTGAGACGCCTTATCCATTAGGCGATGAGGCATTAGCGATGATCTCCTTTGTATAAAATATGAACATTTTCAAATCTTGAACGATCTATATCATTTGTATCGAAATACTTATGGTTTGGGACAGGTACAAATTCAAAGAACACGACCGGGAAGGATTTGTTCCTGGAATCTTTTGATCCGAAGTCAGTCACTTTATCTATTTGGCCACGAGGCCATTTACTCCAATCTGGTCAAAGACATACCTAACATATCTATGACAAAATGGATTCATGCCTGAAAAGTAAATCACCAAGAAAATTATGGGATACCACTTGGCCTGTGTGAGGGTCGAACTCACGACCTTAGCGTTATTAGAACCACGCTCTGCCAACTGAGCTAACAGGCCGATAACCAACGGAACTGCGCATTGTACAAAGGAAGACGAAATACTGGAATATATTATCATTCTGTCTGCAAAAATCCGGAAACGGTTACGTTTAATAGTAACCATTAAATTTGCTACTGGAATTTATATTATATAGTCTAAAATTATGACCAATTCCTATAAAGTGAACAGACGAGTCTCCAGTAATTTTCATTCAAATTTTGTATCCATCCAAATGGAGAGCATGTAACTGAATGCTTTTATTTCGTAAATGCTTGATTTCTCGACCCCACGAGGATTCGAACCTGGAATCTTCTCATCCGAAGTGAGACGCCTTATCCATTAGGCCATGAGGCCATTAGCGATGATCTCCTTAGTATAAAATATGAACATTTTCAAATCTTGAACGATCTCTATGATTTGTATCGAAAAATTTATGGTTTGAGAAAAGTGCAAATGCAGAGAACACGACCGTGCAAGCATTTGATCCTGGAATCTTCTGATCCGTAGTCGGACTCCTTATCCATTTGGCCACGGGACCATTTACTTCAAGAAGGTTAAAGGCTTACCTAACATATATGTGACAAAATGGATTCATGACTGAAAAGTAAATCACCAATAAAAATTATGGGATTCCACTTGGCCTGTGTGAGGGTCGAACTCACGACCTTAGCGTTATTAGAACCACGCTCTGCCAACTGAGCCAACAGGCCGATCACCAACGGAACTGCGTATTGTTCAAAGGAAGACGAAATACTAGAATGTATTATCATTCTGTCTGCAAAAATCCGGAAACGGTTACGTTTAATAGTAACCATTAAATTTGCTACAGGAATTTTTATTATATAGTCTAAAATTATGACCAATTCCTATGTAGTGGACAGACGAGTCTCCAGGAATTTTCATTCAAATTTTTTACCCATCCGAATGGAGAGCATGTAACTAAATGCTTTTATTCCGTAAATGCTTGATTTTTCGACCCTATCAGGATTCGAATCTGGAATATTCTCAACCGAAGTGAGACGCCTTATCCATTAGGCGGTGAGGCATTAGCGATGATCTCCTTTGTATAAAATTTGAACATTTTAAAATCTTGAACGATCTCTATCATTTGTATCGAAATACTTATGGTTTGGGACAGGTACAAATTCAAAGAACACGACCGGGAAGGATTTGATCCTGGAATCTTTTGATCCGAAGTCAGTCACTTTATCTATTTGGCCACGAGGACATTTACTCCAACCTGGTCAAAGACTTACCTAACATATCTATGACAAAATGGATTCATGACTGAAAAGTAAATCACCAAGAAAATTATCGGATTCCACTTGGCCTGTGTGAGGGTCGAACTCACGACCTTAGCGTTATTAGAACCACGCTCTGCCAACTGAGCTAACAGGCCGATAACCAACGGAACTGCGTATTGTTCAAAGGAAGACGAAATACTGGAATATATTATCATTCTGTCTGCAAAAATCCGGAAACGGTTACGTTTAATAGTAACCATTAAATTTGCTACTGGAATTTATATTATATAGTCTAAAATTATGACCAATTCCTATGAAGTGGACAGACGAGTCTCCAGGAATTTTCATTCAAATTTTGTATCCATCCAAATGGAGAGCATGTAACTGAATGCTTTTATTTCGTAAATGCTTGATTTCTCGACCCCACCAGGATTCGTATCTGGAATATTCTCATCCGAAGTGAGACGCCTTATCCATTAGGCCATGAGGCATTAGCGATGATCTCCTCTGTATAACATTTTCAAATCTTGAACGATCTCTATCATTTGTATCGAAATACTTATGGTTTGGGACAGGTACAAATTCAAAGAACACGACCGGGAAGGATTTGATCCTTGAATCTTTTGATCCGAAGTCAGTCACTTTATCCATTTGGCCACGAGGCCAATTACTCCAACCTGGTCAAAGACTTACCTAACATATCTATGACAAAATGGATTCATGACTGAAAAATAAATCACCAAGAAAATTATGGGATTCCACTTGGCCTGTGTGAGGGTCGAACTCACGACCTTAGTGTTATTAGCACCACGCTCTTCCAACTGAGCTAACAGGCCGATAACCAAGGGAACTGCGTATTGTTCAAAGGAAGACGAAATACTGGAATATATTTTCATTCTGTTTGCAAAAATCCGGAAACGGTTACGTTTAATAGTAATCATTAAATTTGCCACAGGAATTTTTATTATATAGTCTAAAATTATGACCAATTCCTACAAAGTGGACAGACGAGTCTCCAGGAATTTTCATTCAAATTTTGTGTCCATCCAAATGGAGAGCATGTAACTGAATGCTTTTATTTCTTAAATGCTTGATTTCTCGATTCACCAGGATTCGAATCTGGAATATTCTCATCCGAAGTGAGACGCCTTATCCATTAGGCCATGAGGCATTAGCGATGATCTCCTTTGTATAACATTTTCAAATCTTGAACGATCTCTATCATTTGTATCGAAATACTTATGGTTTGGGACAGGTACAAATTCAAAGAACACGACCGGGAAGGATTTAATCCTGGAATCTTTTGATCCGAAGTCAGTCACTTTATCTATTTGGCCACGAGGCCATTTACTCCAACCTGGTCAAAGACTTACCTAACATATCCATGACAAAATGGATTCATGACTGAAAAGTAAATCACCAAGAAAATTATGGGATTCCACTTGGCCTGTGTGAGGGTCGAACTCACGACCTTAGCGTTATTAGAACCACGCTCTGCCAACTGAGCTAACAGGCCGATAACCAACGGAACTGCGTATTGTTCAAAGGAAGACGAAATACTGGAATATATTATCATTCTGTCTGCAAAAATCCGGAAACGGTTACGTTTAATAGTAACCATTAAATTTGCTACTGGAATTTATATTATATAGTCTAAAATTATGACCAATTCCTATAAAGTGGACAGACGAGTCTCCAGGAATTTTCATTCAAATTTTGTATCCATCCAAATGGAGAGCATGTAACTGAATGCTTTTATTTCGTAAATGCTTGATTTCTCGACCCCACGAGGATTCGAACCTGGAATCTTCTCATCCGAAGTGAGACGCCTTATCCATTAGGCCATGAGGCCATTAGCGATGATCCCCTTAGTATAAAATATGAACATTTTCAAATCTTGAACGATCTCTATGATTTGTATCGAAAAATTTATGGTTTGAGAAAAGTGCAAATGCAGAGAACACGACCGTGCAAGCATTTGATCCTGGAATCTTCTGATCCGTAGTCGGACTCCTTATCCATTTGGCCACGGGACCATTTACTTCAAGAAGGTTAAAGGCTTACCTAACATATATGTGACAAAATGGATTCATGACTGAAAAGTAAATCACCAATAAAAATTATGGGATTCCACTTGGCCTGTGTGAGGGTCGAACTCACGACCTTAGCGTTATTAGAACCACGCTCTGCCAACTGAGCCAACAGGCCGATCACCAACGGAACTGCGTATTGTTCAAAGGAAGACGAAATACTGGAATGTATTATCATTCTGTCTGCAAAAATCCGGAAACGGTTACGTTTAATAGTAACCATTAAATTTGCTACAGGAATTTTTATTATATAGTCTAAAATTATGACCAATTCCTATGTAGTGGACAGACGAGTCTCCAGGAATTTTCATTCAAATTTTTTACCCATCCGAATGGAGAGCATGTAACTAAATGCTTTTATTCCGTAAATGCTTGATTTTTCGACCCTATCAGGATTCGAATCTGGAATATTCTCAACCGAAGTGAGACGCCTTATCCATTAGGCGGTGAGGCATTAGCGATGATCTCCTTTGTATAAAATTTGAACATTTTAAAATCTTGAACGATCTCTATCATTTGTATCGAAATACTTATGGTTTGGGACAGGTACAAATTCAAGGAACACGACCGGGAAGGATTTGATCCTGGAATCTTTTGATCCGAAGTCAGTCACTTTATCTATTTGGCCACGAGGCCATTTACTC
The DNA here is from genome assembly GCA_016169945.1 of Trachythela sp. YZ-2020. Lineage (NCBI taxonomy): Eukaryota > Metazoa > Cnidaria > Anthozoa > Malacalcyonacea > Clavulariidae > Trachythela > Trachythela sp. YZ-2020. Next base: position 1,150,784 of record JADLSH010000395.1, read on the forward strand.
CAACCTGGTCAAAGACTTACCTAACATATCTATGACAAAATGGATTCATGACTGAAAAGTAAATCACCAAGAAAATTATTGGATTCCACTTGGCCTGTGTGAGGGTCGAATTCACGACCTTAGCGTTATTAGAACCACGCTCTGCCAACTGAGCTAACAGGCCGATAACCAACGGAACGGCGTATTGTTCAAAGGAAGACGAAATACTGGAATATATTATCATTCTGTCTGCAAAAATCCGGAAACGGTTACGTTTAATAGTAACCATTAAATTTGCTACTGGAATTTATATTATATAGTCTAAAATTATGACCAATTCCTATGAAGTGGACAGACGAGTCTCCAGGAATTTTCATTCAAATTTTGTATCCATCCAAATGGAGAGCATGTAACTGAATGCTTTTATTTCGTAAATGCTTGATTTCTCGACCCCACCAGGATTCGTATCTGGAATATTCTCATCCGAAGTGAGACGCCTTATCCATTAGGCCATGAGGCATTAGCGATGATCTCCTTTGTATAACATTTTCAAATCTTGAACGATCTCTATCATTTGTATCGAAATACTTATGGTTTGGGACAGGTACAAATTCAAAGAACACGACCGGGAAGGATTTGATCCTGGAATCTTTTGATCCGAAGTCAGTCACTTTATCCATTTGGCCACGAGGCCAATTACTCCAACCTGGTCAAAGACTTACCTAAAATATCTATGACAAAATGGATTCATGACTGAAAAATAAATCACCAAGAAAATTATGGGATTCCACTTGGCCTGTGTGAGGGTCGAACTCACGACCTTAGTGTTATTAGCACCACGCTCTTCCAACTGAGCTAACAGGCCGATAACCAAGGGAACTGCGTATTGTTCAAAGGAAGACGAAATACTGGAATATATTTTCATTCTGTTTGCAAAAATCCGGAAACGGTTACGTTTAATAGTAATCATTAAATTTGCCACAGGAATTTTTATTATATAGTCTAAAATTATGACCAATTCCTACAAAGTGGACAGACGAGTCTCCAGGAATTTTCATTCAAATTTTGTGTCCATCCAAATGGAGAGCATGTAACTGAATGCTTTTATTTCTTAAATGCTTGATTTCTCGACCCCACCAGGATTCGAATCTGGAATATTCTCATCCGAAGTGAGACGCCTTATCCATTAGGCCATGAGGCATTAGCGATGATCTCCTTTGTATAACATTTTCAAATCTTGAACGATCTCTATCATTTGTATCGAAATACTTATGGTTTGGGACAGGTACAAATTCAAAGAACACGACCGGGAAGGATTTAATCCTGGAATCTTTTGATCCGAAGTCAGTCACTTTATCTATTTGGCCACGAGGCCATTTACTCCAACCTGGTCAAAGACTTACCTAACATATCCATGACAAAATGGATTCATGACTGAAAAGTAAATCACCAAGAAAATTATGGGATTCCACTTGGCCTGTGTGAGGGTCGAACTCACGACCTTAGCGTTATTAGAACCACGCTCTGCCAACTGAGCTAACAGGCCGATAACCAACGGAACTGCGTATTGTTCAAAGGAAGACGAAATACTGGAATATATTATCATTCTGTCTGCAAAAATCCGGAAACGGTTACGTTTAATAGTAACCATTAAATTTGCTACTGGAATTTATATTATATAGTCTAAAATTATGACCAATTCCTATAAAGTGGACAGACGAGTCTCCAGGAATTTTCATTCAAATTTTGTATCCATCCAAATGGAGAGCATGTAACTGAATGCTTTTATTTCGTAAATGCTTGATTTCTCGACCCCACCAGGATTCGAATCTGGAATATTCTCATCCGAAGTGAGACGCCTTATCCATTAGGCCATGAGGCATTAGCGATGATCTCCTTTGTATAACATTTTCAAATCTTGAACGATCTCTATCATTTGTATCGAAATACTTATGGTTTGGGACAGGTACAAATTCAAAGAACACGACCGGGAAGGATTTGATCCTGGAATCTTTTGATCCGAAGTCAGTCACTTTATCCATTTGGCCACGAGGCCAATTACTCCAACCTGGTCAAAGACTTACCTAACATATCTATGACAAAATGGATTCATGACTGAAAAATAAATCACCAAGAATATTATGGGATTCCACTTGGCCTGTGTGAGGGTCGAACTCACGACCTTAGTGTTATTAGCACCACGCTCTTCCAACTGAGCTAACAGGCCGATAACCAAGGGAACTGCGTATTGTTCAAAGGAAGACGAAATACTGGAATATATTTTCATTCTGTTTGCAAAAATCCGGAAACGGTTACGTTTAATAGTAACCATTAAATTTGCTACAGGAATTTTTATTATATAGTCTAAAATTATGACCAATTCCTATATAGTGGACAGACGAGTCTCCAGGAATTTTCATTCAAATTTGTTACCCAGCCGAATGGAGAGCATGTAACTAAATGCTTTTATTCCGTAAATGCTTGATTTTTCGACCCTACCAGGATTCGAATCTGGAATATTCTCAACGGAAGTGAGACGCCTTATCCATTAGGCGATGAGGCCATTATCGATGATCTCCTTTGTATAAAATATGAACATTTTCAAATCTTGAACGATCTCTATCATTTGTATCGAAATACTTATGGTTTGGGACAGATACAAATTCAAAGAACACGACCGGGAAGGATTTGATCCTGGAATCTTTTGATCCGAAGTCAGTCACTTTATCCATTTGGCCACGAGGCCATTTACTCCAACCGGGTCAAAGACTTACCTAACATATCTATGACAAAATGGATTCATGACTGAAAAGTAAATCACCAAGAAAATTATGGGATTCCACTTGGCCTGTGTGAGGGTCGAACTCGCGACCTTAGCGTTATTAGCACCACCCTCTGCCAACTGAGCTAACAGGCCGATAACCAAGCAAACTGCGTATTGTTCAAAGGAAGACGAAATACTGGAATATATTATCATTCTGTCTGCAAAAATCCGGAAACGGTTACGTTTAATAGTAACCATTAAATTTGCAACAGGAATTTTTATTATATAGTCTAAAATTATGACCAATTCCTACAAAGTGAACAGACGAGTCTCCAGGAATTTTCATTCAAATTTTTTACCCATCCAAATGGAGAGCATGTAATCGACCATCTTATGTGCGACCATGAGATGTGCGACCATGTGCGACCATGAGACCATGTATCGACCATCTTATGTGCAACTGGGAAATCTTTTAAGGAACAATGTTTGGCAATCAAACACGACAAGTCCTTACAAGTGGACATGACAATGAAAAAGAATTAAAATTTCAATGCGAACTTTGTACTAAAAGTTTCAATACAGACCGAGGAAGATCACTTCACTTAAACTACTGCCGTAAAAAAATTAAAAGTATTCGAATATCTTCTTCACAATCTAAGAGCCAACCCAGGGTGGAAGAACCAACTTCCAGTCAAAGAATGAGAGATGAAACTAATTCCGAAAGCGACATAGCCATAGGTGGGGATTTTTCTCCAAGAATTTGGGGCACTCATACAAAGAACGATCTCAGTCAAATAGTCAACGCTGTGTATGATGAGATTGTCTTTTGGAGAAAAAATATTTTCTTGTTGCCTAGTGGAGCTGCTGGAAAAGCTTTTGTAAAAGAGACCGGTAGGTTGATCAACGCCTGGAACTGTGACTCTGCGACTTTGAAAGACATTTCCCTGAAGGCAGTTATGATAATGCCAGCACTTTTTTTGCAGAAGCCTAGCTTCAAGTCAACGTCAAAGGAACATTCCATCTGCCTTAAAAGACGCCTTCACTTGTGGGAAATTGGAGATTTTGATGGGCTCCTTCGAGAATGCAGAACAATTCAGTTGACCATGTTAAATTCGAGGAAAAAGATGTCGCAAGAACAACTGTCGAAGACCTTTGCTAAACTCATGCTCGAAGGCAAAGTTAATGCAGCTCTCCGTCTACTCGATGAGCAATCCTCCGGTGGCGTCCTTCCCCTTACAGATGAAGTACTGGAAGACTTGCAAAAGAAACATCCTGTGGCTAAACCTGCTGATGCTTCAGTGATGATTGAAGGTGACATTCCCTTTGTTGACCCTGCAATGCTTGCAAACATTGATGAATCGACAATATCTAAAGCTGCGATGAAGACTCGTGGTGCTGCTGGCCCCTCTGGCCTAGATGCTTTAGGCTGGAGGCATATCTTGGTATCTCGCAATTATGGTGACGCTGGTAAAGATCTCCGCTCGGCGATTGCTTCGATGGCAAGGAAACTAGCAACTGAAAAAATTGAAATCAATGAGGATCAGCCTACGAGTATCGAAGCCTATCTATCTTGCCGCCTGATTCCTTTGGACAAGAATCCCGGTGTTAGACCTATTGGAATTGGAGAAGTCCTGCGTCGCATAATCGCCAAATCGATAATCTACACGATTAAGCCGCAAATCATGATGAGCGCTTGGGACTTACAGCTGTGCGCTGGTCAACTAGCAGGATGCGAGGCCGCAGTGCATGCCATGTCCCAAATATTTGCCGAGGAGGATACTGACGCATTGCTTATGGTTGACGCTACCAACGCCTTCAATTCCATCAACCGAAAAGTCATGCTGCATAATATTCAGTACCTCTGTCCTTCAATGTCAACCTACGCCTACAACTGCTACGCAGTGTCGTCGCGTCTTTTTGTCCAAGGAGGAAAGGAAATAACATCCGCTGAAGGTACCACCCAAGGCGACCCGATAGCAATGCCAATGTACGCTATTGCAATTACTCCTCTTCTTCGAATGATCAAAGTAGATGATGCCCAAGAGGTAAAGCATGTTGCTTTGCGGATGATCTCAGTGGTGCTGGCAAGCTGGTGCAGTTACGTTCATGGTGGGATCACATCGTCAAATATGGCCCCCTCCTTGGCTACTATCCTCGTGCTGACAAGTCGTGGCTTATAGTAAAGCCAGACCTTCTACAAGTGGCTGAGGAAATCTTTGCTGGGACGGATGTACGTATATCTTCAGATGGCCACAAGTACCTAGGCGGTTACATCGGCTCTGAAGAAGGAAAGAGAGTATATGTCCACTCCATTGTCGAAAGATGGTCCCAACAGCTCCGTGTGTTGAGTGGCATAGCCAAATACGAGCCACATGCAGCATACACTGCATTTGTATCTGGATACCGTCATCGCTTTACATACCACATCCGCACAATTCCAGGTATTCAAGACCAACTGAAGCAGATCGACAACGTCATCGACAACATTTTTCTTCCAGCTATTACAGATGGTAGAGAAATTTCCCAAAACGATCGTAAACTACTGTCCTTGCCAACACGATTCGGAGGATTGGGAATTCCAATTTTCTCGGACATGTGCACCATGGAGAACGAGAATTCTCTGCTCCTCTGCCAAAACCTTACTGAAAGGATTGTACAGCAGAACGAGGCAGGTGAAAAGCGTACCGAACCAATGCAGAAGATCCGTAGTTTTGTTGTACACAGACGTGAGGAAAGATACAATGCTCAACTTGATGATCTGCGCTCAAACGTGACAGAAGAACAGATCCGTGCAAATGACCTTGCGCAGCTGAAAGGTTCGTCGATCTGGCTCACAGCTCTCCCACTCGCTGTTGAGGGGTATGTTCTAAATAAGCGGGAGTTTTTCGACGCAATCCATCTCCGCTATCGTTGGGAGTTAAAACGTCTACCAACCCATTGCGCCTGCGGCAAGTTGTTCACAGTAGATCACGCCCTTTCCTGTTTGAAAGGGGGCTTCATCCACCGTCGCCACGATGAAATACGGGACGTATTAGCTGCTGCCATCGACGAAGTATCGTATGATGTTTCTACTGAACCCGTCCTTACCCCGTTATCTGGTGAAATCCTGCCACCATGTTCCAATACAGCTGACGACGCTCGGGTTGATATTGCTGCGAGAGGTTTCTGGCAAAGAAGTGAAAAGGCATTCTTTGATGTCCGGGTATTCAACCCTTACGCCTTGACACATCGACGCCAGAGCCTCAACAGTGCATTCAACTCGAATGAGAGGGAAAAGAAGCGTCATTACAATCAACGGATCATCGAGATTGAGCACGGATCGTTCACGCCCCTAGTCTTCAGTGCGTTTGGTGGATGTGGAAGAGAAACTCAGCATTTCCTTTCTTCGTTAGCCGACAAGATAGCCATGAAGAAACACTTTCAACAAAGCGTAGTGATGAGTTGGCTTCGAAAGAAAATATCCTTTGCCTTGTTACGATCTCAAGTCCTGTGTGTTAGAGGAAGCAGATCTTTGAACAGGGTTCCCGTCGTGAACACTTTGGACATTGAACTATCTGAGAAAAATTCTCAAATTTAACTTTATTTGTACTGATACAATAACTGTGTTAACTATATTTTTTCTTTTTAAAATTAAACTTATAATTAAGTATGTTTACAAATTGAAAATTGTTATATTATGTTATTAAAAATCATTTATACTAAATACTTTTTTTTCGTAAATGCTTGATTTTTCGACCCCACCAAGATTCGAACCTGGAATCTTCTCTTCCGAAGTCAGACGCCTTATCCATTAGGCGATGACGTCATTAGCGATGATCTCCATTGTAAAAATATGAACATTTTCAAATCTTGAACGATCTCTATCATTTGTATCGAAATACTAATGGTTTGGGACATGTACAAAATCAAAGAATACGACCGGGCAAGGATTTGATCCTGGAATCTTGATCCGAAGTCAGTCACCTTATCCATTTGGCCACGGGCCATTTACTAATCTGGTCACTTGATTTTTCGACACAACCAGGATTCGAATTTGGAATCTTCTCATCCGAGGTGAGACGCCTTCTCCATTAGGCCATGAGGCCATTATCAATGATCTCCTTAGTATAAAATATGAACATTTTCAATTCTTGAAAGTCTCTATCATTTGTATCGAAATATTTATGGTTTGAGACAAGTACAAATCCAAAGAACACTACCCCGCCAGGATTTGAATCTGAAATCTTCTGATCCGTAATCAGACACCTTATCCATTTGGCCACGAGGCCATTTACTTCAAGATGGTTAAGGGCTTACCTAACACATCTATGACAAAATGGTTTCATGACTGAAAAGTAAATCACCAAGAAAATTATCGGATGCCACTTGGCCTGTGTGAGGGTCGAACTCACGACCTTAGCGTTATTAGCACCACGCTCTGCCAACTGAGCTAACAGGCCGATCACCAAGGGAACTGCGTATTGTTCAAAGGAAGACGAAATACTGGAATGTATTATCATTCTGTCTGCAAAAATCCGGAAACGGTTACCTTTAATAGTAACCCTTAAATTAGGTACAGGAATTTTTATTATATAGTCTAAAATTATGAGCAATTCCTACAAAGTGGACAGACGAGTCTCAAGGAATTTTCATTCAAATCTTTTATCCATCCAAATGGAGAGCGTGTAACTGAATGCTTTTATTTCGTAAATGCATGATTTTTCGACGCCACCAGATTCGAACCTGGAATCTTCTCATCCGAAGTGAGACGCCTTATCCATTAGGCCATGAGGCCATTAGCGATGATCTCCTTAGTATAAAATATGAACATTTTCAAATCTTCAACGATCTCGATGATTTGTATCGAAAAATTTATGGTTTGGGACAAGTACAAATTCAAAGAACACGACCCGGAAGGATTTGAACCTGGAATCTTCTGATCCGTAGTCAGACACCTTATCCATTTGGCCACGATGCCATTTACTTCAAGATGGTCAAAGGCTTACCTAACACATCTATGACAAAATGGTTTCATGACTGAAAAGGATACCACTTGGCCTGTGTGAAGGTCGACCTGACGACCTTAGCGTTATTAGCACCACGCTCTGCCGACTGAGCTAACAGGCCGATCACCAAGGGAACTGCGTATTGTTCAAAGGAAGACGAAATACTGGAATGTATTATCATTCTGTCTGCAAAAATCCGGAAACGGTTACCTTTAATAGTAACCCTTAAATTAGGTACAGGAATTTTTATTATATAGTCTAAAATTATGAGCAATTCCTACAAAGTGGACTGACGAGTCTCCACGAATTTTCATTCAATTGTTTTATCCATCCAAATGGAGAACATGTAACAAAATACTTTTATACCTTAAATGCTTGATTTTTCGACCCCACCAGGATTCGAATCTGGAATCTTCTCATCCGAAGTGAGACGCCTTATCCATTAGGCCATGAGGCCATTAGCGATGATCTCCTTAGTATAAAATATGAACATTTTCAAATCTTCAACGATCTCGATGATTTGTATCGAAAAATTTACGGGTTTGAGACAAGTGCAAATGCAAAGAACACGACCCCGCCAGGATTTGAACCTGGAATCTTCTGATCCGTAGTCAGACACCTTATCCATTTGGCCACGAGGCCATTTACTTCAAGATGGTCAAAGGCTTACCTAACACATCTATGACAAAATTGTTTCATGACTGAAAAGTAAATCACCAAGAAAATTATAGGACCACGCTCTGCCAACTGAGCTAACAGGCCGATCACCAAGGGAACTGCGTATTGTTCAAAGGAAGACGAAATACTGGAATATATTATCATTCTGTCTGCAAAAATCCGGAAACGGTTACGTTTAATAGTAACCATTAAATTTGCTACAGGAGTTTTTATTATATAGTCTAAAATTATGACCAATTCCTACAAAGTGGACAGACGAGTCTCCAGGAATTTTCATTCAAATTTTTTATCCATCCAAATGGAGAGCATGTAACTGAATGCTTTTATTTCGTAAATGCATGATTTTTCGACCCACCAGGATTCGAAGCTGGAATCTTCTCATCCGAAGTGAGACGCCTTATCCATTAGGCCATGAGGCCATTAGCGATGATCTCCTTACATAAAAATATGAAATAGAACATTTTCAAATCTTCAACGATCTCGATGATTTGTATCGAAAAATTTAGGTTTGAGACAAGTGCAAATGCAAAGAACACGACCGCCAGGATTTGAACCTGGAATCTTCTGATCCGTAGTCAGACACCTTATCCATTTGGCCACGAGGCCATTTACTTCAAGATGGTCAAAGGCTTACCTAACACATCTATGACAAAATTGTTTCATGACTGAAAAGTAAATCACCAAGAAAATTATCGCATGCCAGTTGGCCTGTGGGTCGAACTCACGACCTTGGCGTTATTAGCACCACGCTCTACCGACTGAGCTAACAGGCCGATAACCAAGGGAACTGCGTATTGTTCAAGGGAAGACGAAATACTGGAATATATTATCATTCTGTATTCAAAAATCCGGAACGGTTACGTTTAATAGTAACCATTAAATTTGCTACAGGAGTTTTTATTATATAGTCTAAAATTATGACCAATTCCTACAAAGTGGACAGACGAGTCTCCAGGAATTTTCATTCAAATTTTTTATCCATCCAAATGGAGAGCATGTAACTGAATGCTTTTATTTCGTAAATGCATGATTTTTCGACCCCACCAGGATTCGAACCTGGAATCTTCTCATCCGAAGTGAGACGCCTTATCCATTAGGCCATGAGGCCATTAGCGATGATCTCCTTAGTATAAAATATGAACATTTTCAAATCTTCAACGATCTCGATGATTTGTATCGAAAAATTTACGGGTTTGAGACAAGTGCAAATGCAAAGAACACGACCCCGCCAGGATTTGAACCTGGAATCTTCTGATCCGTAGTCAGACACCTTATCCATTTGGCCACGAGGCCATTTACTTCAAGATGGTCAAAGGCTTACCTAACACATCAATGACAAAATTGTTTCATGACTGAAAAGTAAATCACCAAGAAAATTATCGGATCCCACTTGGCCTGTGTGAGGGTCGAACTCACGACCTTAGCGTTATTAGCACCACGCTCTGCCAACTGAGCTAACAGGCCGATAACCAAGGGAACTGCGTATTGTTCAAGGGAAGACGAAATACTGGAATATATTATCATTCTGTCTGCAAAAATCCGGAAACGGTTACGTTTAATAGTAACCATTAAATTTGCTACAGGAGTTTTTATTATATAGTCTAAAATTATGACCAATTCCTACAAAGTGGACAGACGAGTCTCCAGGAATTTTCATTCAAATTTTTTATCCATCCAAATGGAGAGTATGTAACTGAATGCTTTTATTTCGTAAATGCATGATTTTTCGACCCCACCAGGATTCGAAGCTGGAATCTTCTCATCCGAAGTGAGACGCCTTATCCATTAGGCCATGAGGCCATTAGCGATGATCTCCTTAGTATAAAATATGAACATTTTCAAATCTTCAACGATCTCGATGATTTATCGAAACATTTACGGGTTTGAGACAAGTGCAAATGCAAAGAACACGACCCCGCCAGGATTTGAACCTGGAATCTTCTGATCCGTAGTCAGACACCTTATCCATTTGGCCACGAGGCCATTTACTTCAAGATGGTCAAAGACTTACCTAACATATCTATGACAAAATGGATTCATGACTGAAAAGTAAATCACCAAGAAAATTATCGGATCCCACTTGGCCTGTGTGAGGGTCGAACTCACGACCTTAGCGTTATTAGCACCACGCTCTGCCAACTGAGCTAACAGGCCGATAACCAAGGAACTGCGTATTGTTCAAGGGAAGACGAAATACTGGACTATATTATCATTCTGTCTGCAAAAATCCGGAAACGGTTACGTTTAATAGTAACCCTTAAATTTGCTACAGGAATTTTTATAGTCTAAAATTATGACCAATTCCTACAAAGTGGACAGACGAGTCTCCAGGAATTTTCAATCAATTTTTTTACCCATCCAAATGTAGAGCATGTAACTAAATTCTTTTATTCCGTAAATGCTTGATTTTTCGACCCCACCAGGATTCGAACTTGGAATCTTCTCATCCGAAGTGAGACGCCTTATCCATTAGGCGATGAGGCCATTAGCGATGATCTCCTTTGTATAAAATATGAACATTTTCAAAACTTGAACGATCTCTATCATTTGTATATTGAAATCCTTATGATTTGAAACAGGTATAAATTCAAAGAACACGACACGGCAAGGATTTGAACATGGAATCTTCTGATCCGTAGTCAGTCACCTTATCCATTTGGCCACGAGGCCATTTACTTCAAGATGGTCAAAGTCTTACCTAACATATATATGAGAAAATGGATTCATGACAGAAAAGTAAATCACCAAGAAAATTATCGGATCCCACTTGGCCTGTGTGAGGGTCGAACTCACGACCTTAGCGTTATTAGCACCACGCTCTGCCAACTGAGCTAACAGGCCGATAACCAAGGGAACTGCGTATTGTTCAAGGGAAGACGAAATACTGGACTATATTATCATTCTGTCTGCAAAAATCCGGAAACGGTTACGTTTAATAGTAAACATTAAATTTGCTACAGGAATTTTTATAGTCTAAAATTATGACCAATTCCTACAAAGTGGACAGACGAGTCTCCAGGAATTTTCAATCAATTTTTTTACCATCCAAATGGAGAGCATGTAACTGAACGCTTTTATTCCGTAAATGCTTGATTTTTCGACCCTTCAAGGTGGTCAAAGACTTACCTAACACATCTATGACAAAATGGTTTCATGACTGAAAAGTAAATCACCAAGAAAATTATCGGATGCCGCTTGGCCTGTTTGTGGGTCGAAGTCGCCAACTTATTATTATTATTATTATTATTATTATTATTATTATGAACTATATTTCAACACGGTACAATTTCACCTGATAAAAGAATTATGTACAAAGAAAAGAAAAAGGTGATCTTCCAACTGGCCGTGCTTACACTAGTAAAAATATGAATTACGATATTTACAAGAAGGTTATTATAACTATAGATAACAACAAAGGGAAAATGAATATGATACTTAATATTAACATGCACGTTTTATGTTAGATTTAAAATTAGCAATAGTTTCCGAGGACTTTTGTGATGAAGAAAGGTAGTTCCAGACTTCCGCCCCTCTATATGAGAATGCATTTTTCATATTGTTTGTTTTTGGTTTAGGTAATGTCAAATTGGCTCTCGATTGTCTTGTGTTATGGTCGTGTACGTCACTAATATTTGTAAACATATCACACAAATAATCAGGAACCATTTTGTTTTTTACCTTATACATGAAAATTGAAAGTTGTTGGATCCTTCGTTTTTCGAGGTTGGGAACTCCTAGCTTACTTAATATGTCAGCTGATCGTGTGGTGTAATTCTCACGTGTGATTATTCGAAACGCCCTGCTCTGTAACTTTTGTAGTTTATCTGCTAATGTTTTCCCTAGACAACCCCACACTTGAGCACAATAATCGAAGTAAGGTTGGATTATGGATTGGTATATTGTCATTAGGGTATTGTATTCAATTGTATCTCGAAGTCGTCTGAGTATACCGAGGCCTGAAGTGACCTTTTTTGAAATGTGTTCAACCTGCGCTGACCAGCTTAGAGACTCATCTATCATTAGGCCCAACGATTTTGTCGTTTTAACTCGTTTAATTTCTAAATTACCAACATTGATAACCGGATCAAAAGTTACTTGGCTAAGCCTTTTCTTGGTACCAATTATCATATATTCGGTTTTACTGTTGTTTAAAGTTAATTTATTTGCGGATAGCCAATTTGCAACATTGTTTAAATCGCCATTCAATGTTTCTTCAATTACTTTAATATCATCACTTGTTGTTGCAATTTGGGTATCGTCTGCAAACATGTCTGCTTTTGCCCTGTTTAGACACTTTGGTAAGTCATTGATGTAAATTAAAAATAGCAATGGGCCTAAACCAGAGCCTTGCGGTATGCCTGTTTTCATAATTGATGGGCTTGATGTATTACCATTCACACAACAGTACTGGGTCCTATTTGATAGATACGACTCCAGCCAGCGATGCGCTGTTCCTTTTATTCCATAACTTGCTATTTTGTTTAAAAGTATGTTATGGTCGACAGTATCAAATGCTTTTTTTAGGTCCAGAAACACAATCCCATTTAGTTTTCCAATGTCAATGTTTTTATACCACTCGTTAGTAATATCCAGCAGTGCTGTAACAGTTGAGTGTTGTGGTCTAAATCCGTGTTGGCAATTTGTAAGTAGGTTAAAGTCATGTAAATAATTATAGATTTGGTTATGAATCAGCTTTTCCGCAATTTTGGCAACTACTGAAATAACGGATATCGGTCTGTAATTGGTCATTTCATATTTAGCTTCAGACTTAAATATCGGAGTAATCCTAGCGATTTTCCAATCATTGGGAAATATGCCTGTTATAATGGAGTGGTTAAATATGGATGTTAGAAATGGTGCAATAACTGATGCTGAAATTTTTAAGATACGAGCTGAGATACCATCAAATCCAGATGCTTTGTTGGGCCCTAAACCGTGGAGTAGTTTTAAAACATCACTTTCTAGAATTTCTTGAAAGCTAGGGAGCCCATTAACTGGATGGTTTATATCACTAAGAAAACTATCCGGTGAAATACTCGATCGAGGAATTTCGTTCGAAAGGCATCTGGAATCAGAGTTTCATCAATTATTTCACCATTCCTATCTTTCATTTCTGGGATTTTATTTTTATTTGACGTTCTATTCATCAATTCGTTGAGTGTTTTCCATGTTTGTTTTAAATTTCCTGAATTGCTATGTAGTTTGCCTTGATAATACGAACATTTTGTATCTTTAATTTCCCTATTGTATTGGTTTTTAGCCTTTTTGAAGACGGACCAGCTATTAATTGTATTATCTGCTTTAGCTTTTCTGTTTAAGAAATTGATATGGCGTTTTTTTTCAATTAGATCTATTGTTAGCCAAGGTAGCCGCTTATTGGCCACCTTCCGTCTTTTTAGTGGGGCATGATTGTTCCAGATTTTGAAGAATTTATTCTTCCAAATCTGCCAAGATATATTTGGATCGTATTGATCCAGGTCAAAAGCATTAAAGGAATTTTTCAAGTCTTGCAAGAATATTTGTTCATTGAAATGTTTGTAGTCGCGGTATTCAATTATTTTTGCATTTTCTTTGGAAAATTTAAATTTTCTAATGCCGTAAATAAGATAGTGATCACTTATACAAACAGTTGACACTCCTTTCGAAATAATATTAGAATTTGTTGTATAGAAGTGATCGATCAATGTCGGAGTATCTTTAGTAACTCTTGTAGCGCCACTTATCAATTGTTCATATTGATACAGTTCTGTAATGAATTTGAGTTCCGAAGCTTGGGGAGATAAATTTCCGGATAATAGGTCATAATTTACATCTCCTACAATAATACTTTCTTTAGAGTCATTATCGATTAATTGTAAACAGTTCTCAAATCTATAAAGAGTGTCAATTGGATCATTTGGTGGTCGATACCACGTTGTAATTAAGAAAGGTTTGACGTTTTGTTTAGTAATTTGTATTGTAAGGATTTCAATTTCAGGATCATTCAGGTCATTCCGGAGTCGAAAATTTATCGAATCTCTAACGAAAAAACCGATACCACCACCAAATCTATTTCTGTTTTTGGAAATCCAATTGTAACCCTGAATGGCTATTGATTGTGTTGGCACACTGTCGTCCATTCGGGTTTCATTAATCGCGAGAACGTCAATTTCCTTATCATTCATGCAGATCCTAAGTTCGTCAATATGTTTAGGTAGACTTGTTATGTTAATAACTTAGCGTTATTAGCACCACGCTCTGCCAACTGAGCTAACAGGCCGATCACCAAGGGAACTAGATAGATAGATACTTTATTGCGTGTTCCCCTAAGGGTTTTCAACACTACATTACATGATTGAAATTACTATAAATTACTTCTAAAACTATTTATGTTACAATGTACGAATATAAATATATAAAAATATGTACATATACTTATTTAAAACAGTAAAAATATGTTCGAAGTGTTTTGAAATATTAAATGTATTTAATAAGATTCTTTCAGTAAAAACTCTCTAAGTTTTTTCTTAAAAGTTGTTATTGATGTAATATTCTTTAGTGATTCATCTAAATCGTTCCATATTTTCCCTCCACGATAGTTGAATGTTCTTTGTCCTGTAGCAGTTTTGTACAGAGGGATGTCCAAGAGGTTATGGTTACGTGTCGAGCGATCATGTATGTCGGAAGTGAACGCTTTGCAAATTTATCTACTAGGTAGTCTGGTGCAAGTCCGTTAAAACACTTGTCGGCCATTACAGTGTCCCTGTACAATAATAACTTTTCCACTGGCAGCTAATTTAGTTCACGTAACGCTGGGGTAACGTGATCGAACTTTCTTGTTTTAATTTTGTTATAATTCTGCACGCGAAGTTCTGTACTGATTGAAGTTTATTGATATTATTAGATGACGTGTTGGACCACACTGTGGAACAGTACAAAAGCTTGCTAATTAGTAATTACAAGTGTTTCAATGACTAATTTAACGTTTCATTGTCAAAACTATCCTTCACGCGATTTATTTGACATAATTTCCTCATACATGACGAAACGAGTTTAGATATGTGGTCGTCGTAGGATAGGTACGAATCCAAATTGATTCCCAAATCCTTAGCTAACAAAACAGGTCTTATTGTCTTTCCTAAAAATGTTAGCGACATTCCTGTAGGTACATTGTGTAGCATGGGCTTGGAACCAACTACAAGGAATTTAGTTTTTGATCTGGATTTATCAATAATTGGTGTTCCAAACACCACTTGGCTGCTCTTTGCAGGTCTGCCTCTAAATTGATAGTTGTCTGTTCCAAGTCGTGGATGCAGAACGATTTATAAAGCTTCGAGTCGTCCACGTATGAATCAAGATTACACGACTGAATACTCCCTGGTAGATCGTTAATATAAATGCAAAACAGAAGTGGTGATAATATTTCACCTTGAGGCACACCATGAGTAATCGGGCGAGTTGATGACTTGGTAGATCCAATGCGCACGTATTGGGATCTGCCTGAAAAATAGTTTTGGAACCATTTAACAGCTTCGGGTGATGCGCCAATACAACTCAATTTATGTAATAAAATTGAATGACTGACACTATCGAATGCTTTGGATAAATCCAATAAAATTAGTGCCGTTAGTTTTTTTTTGTCAATGGCGTCCAACATGGTGTCGGTAACAAATATGTTTAAAGTTTCTGTAGAGTGAAAACTCCTGTTCCCGCTTTGATGTGACGATATGCGATTAAATTCCTTGAGGTAGGAACTAAATTGAATTAGGGCGACTTTTTCGCAAACTTTTGAAACTACCTCAAATTAGTGAGAGAGGCCGATTATTTGAGGCAATCTCGTGGTCTCCTTCTTTTAATAGTGGTATAACTTCGGATATCTTCCATAGGTCAGGGAATGTGCTTGTCATTAGAGAGCAATTTATTATATGCGTAAGAGGACCCAGTATAATTGGAAGACAGTCTTTGATAACACGCATGCCTATTTGATCTGGTCCTGGTGACTTATTACTTGGCATAGCCATGATAATACGTTGCACCTCTGTACAAGTGACGGATTGGAAATTGAACAGTTGATCAGATGGATAAGTAATTACATTTGAGAGAGGGTTTGACAGTGCGACATTGTTGTCTTTGGCTAAGCTTTCGGCTGTCGCAGCAGCATTTCGTCCCACAGAAGTAAAGAAAAGGTTGAAATCTTCTGCATGTTTTTGGATCTTTACTATAAATTTGCGTTTCCTTTTCCTTTGAAGGAATTATATTATTGATTACTTTCCATAGGGATCTCGAATTGTGTTTATGCTCTCTTACTTCGTTAAGGGTGTGGTTCTTCGCTGCGGCTTTAATTTCAGTTTTTACGTTATTGCGATATTCTTTGTAAACTACCCAATCACCTTCATCACGTGTCAATTGGAACTGACGGAGGTGTAGATCCCGAGACTTCATGAGTTCTTTTATTTCGTTGGTGACATATGGACATGATCGATTTCGAATTTTGAAGGTTTTTAACGGTGCATGCACGTCGAGGGTTGAGTGAAGAACATCTTTGAAGGTTTCGAGTTCCGTGTTAACGTTGGTGTTGGATAATATGGATAACAGGCGATCCGATTTAGTGAGAAGGTCGGAGGAAAACAGTAAGGGATTATAATTTTTATAACTCCTGGTTGTAATATAACATGCTGGCATCTTTGGGGCCTTTAACTTTAGTACGACGTACACAGGTAAGTGGTCGCTGATAGAAGTGTTAATAACACCACTTTCAAGAACAAATGCTGTGGATGAAACTAGAATAACATCGATAAGCGTTTGGGACGTAGCACTGGTAGCAGTGATTCTAGTTGGAGTTTTAATAATCTGTGTGAGATTTAATTCTGTAGAAACATTTGTTAGTGCTCTCCATTCTTGACCGTTTTCCAGCATGTTGCAGTTTAAGTCTCCGAGCAACAAAATCTGTTTATTCAAAGTTAAAGCCTGAACATAATTTGGCTTAAGTAAATCTTCGAAACAATTTAGAGGAGTGTCAGGTGGTCGGTAGGTTACACAAATTATTATTGATTTGTTTTTTTGGCATTGAAGATTTATCCATAGTTGATGAAAGTTAGAGACTGACACTTGCGATAAATCTTTTAAGACAACGGCTTTAATATTCTTCTTGATATAAGCACAGACGCCCCAACCTTTCTTGTGCAACCGGTCAAGTCTGTGGAGCTTATAATCGTCGATTGCAATCTCACGGTTCGTTACTGAGGAATTTAACCACGTTTCAGAAATTGTGAGGACATCGATATTGTTTAACTTTACTAGTTCCTTGACCTCAGTAAGGTGAACGATATTTCTTAACGAGCGAACATTTAAGTGAGCAATGTTGAGGCTGGAGGGAACTGATATCTGATCGTTTGGGGTTAATGGGGCACTACACCTATTACTAATAGTGTGGTTCTTACTGGCATGTAATGGGATTGATATATTGTTATACGCGTGGGCTATTTTACTGTTACGCAGATTTTCGCGGTGAGTAATTCTAACGGGGATTTCCATACGCAAACTAGGTGGTTCATCCAATCCTATGCCTGGCCCACAGTCCAATGAGGATGGAGTCTCTTCTGTGGGCGTCTCCGAAAAGGGGTTCGGTGCGACCAACTTCGGATTAAGTCGCTATCAGTATGGTCAGGAATAAGTGATTCAGGTCCGTCTATCAAGGGCAGCCCGGATATCCAAACAGGCGGTTTAATTAGCGTGATTGACTCGCGTGTCTGCTTCGTTGGTTTAGGTAATGCTATACTGTACGTGTTAATTCTGAAACGGGTGCAGCCACACTGACTGGTTTAAACGTTTGCTTTTGAAAAGAGTTTGGCTTTGATTTCGAATTAACTTTGATTGTTTTTGGTGATGTTGACGCACTCGCGAACGTTTGCTTTCGAACGGTCTTTGCTTTCGACTCGGTATACCGACTTCGAGTTAAATTATTGTCGCTATCAGTATGGTCAGAATTAAGAGATTCAGGTCTTTCGAAACTGCGTGTTGTTCAAAGGAAGACGAAATACTGGAATGTATTATCATTCTGTCTGCAAAAATCCGGAAACGGTTACGTTTAATAGTAACCATTAAATTTGCTACAGGAATTTTTATTATATAGTCTAAAATTATGACCAATTCCTACAAAGTGGGACAGACGAGTCTCCAGGAATTTCATTCAAATCTTTTATCCATCCAAATGTAGAGCGTTCCGTAAATGCTTGATTTTTCGACCACACCAGGATTCGAACCTGGAATCTTCTCATCCGATGTGAGATGCCTTATCCATGGTGTCTACCCTTCCCAAATTTTTTCTTTCCAATGTACGATCCATATCCAATAAAGTAGACGATCTTGATGTAGTCGTCCAAAGAAATGGCATAGATTTTGCGGGAATTACAGAGACATGGCTGAATCCTAGCATCCCGGATAGCAGTATAAATATCCATGATTTTAACCTGGTTAGAAAAGATCGCTCTGGTCAACGTGGGGGTGGAGTTTGTGCATTCGTAAAATCAAATATCCCATTCATGCCTCTTCCAGACCTATGTTGTCCGGATCACGAGAGTCTGTGGCTAAAACTTCGACCCTATCGACTTCCACGGGAATATTCCTGCATAGTTGTTGGACTTGTATACCATCCACCACAGGCCGATAATAACGAACTGTATGACCACCTCATAACCTCATTGGACAAAATTTTAGCATCTTACCCAACAGCAGGTGTAATTGTTATGGGTGACTTTAACCAGTTCGACTCCAAACGCCTTTGTAGAAACACGTCACTTAAACAAATTGTAAAGAAACCTACCCGTGGGAATGCAACTTTAGATTTAATATTTACTAATATGAAACGTTGTTACAATGACCCGGAAATACTCCCTGCTATTGGACAATCGGATCACATGTCAGTCCTGTTACACCCGGTTAGTAACGATCCAATTTGGATCGTTAAAAGGCTCTTCTACGATAGACGCATTAATTAGCATGTTCCACTGTTGGTATTCTAACACAGACGGCAATGGCGAGACTGTTCGTGTTTTTCTGCTTGACTTTAGTAAAGCATTCGACAGAATCAACCACAAAATCCTGATAAAAAAGATGCAATTACTAAATATTGATAAATCCTTAATAAACTGGGTTATTGATTTCCTGATGCAAAGAAGACAGAGGGTGAAATTGGGTTCTTCGTTCTCTGATTGGTCCTTGGTAAATGGAGGCGTCCCGCAAGGTACAATCCTTGGCCCATTACTTTTTCTCATCATGGTCAACGATTTGGCTATTAACCACAAAGATAGATGGAAATATGTTGACGACACTAGTCTCTCAGAAACAATCGGTAAAGGTTGTCAAAGTAACCTGCAATCCGTTATTAATAATATCGATCAATGGTGCACGGAAAATGATATGATGCTTAATCGTTCTAAATGCAAAGAGCTAATTATCTCGTTCGCTAAGGACGTCCCTAATCTTCGACCATTGTTTATTAAAGATCACTGTGTGTCCCCAGTTTTATCAGCAAAGGTTCTTGGTCTGTACTTTTCTTCTGATCTTAGTTGGAACTTACATGTTGAACACATAGTATACAAGGCATCAAAGAGACTTTTTTTCTCCGAGTGCTTAAACGCAGCGGTCTTGGAGGAGTTCTCTAATTCAAGTTTATACCACATGTATACGACCTGTGCTTGAATATGCATGCCAGGTTTGGAACTTAAACTCCCCTGACTACTTAAAGGAAGAAATCGAAAGAATTCAGAAGCGAGCCCTACGAATAATATGTCCTGACCTGTCATACCGCAAAGCCTTGGAAGTTTATGAAATATCCTTGCTCTCTCAAAGACGAAATAATTTATGTAAATCCTATTTTAAGAAACTTCAACCCGGAAAATAAGTTGAATGAACTCATCCCTAATAAACGCGAGGACTTACGTACTTACAATCTACGTAACGATCAGCATATTAACTTAATTAATTGTAAGACTACAAGATTTAGTAAAAGTTTTATTCCTTCTAGTATCGTATCATATAATGATTCATTTTAATTGTAATATAAATTTTAGTTTTAATATACCGTATATATTACTATATGTATTAGTTTTTATCATGTAATTTAAATATCAACTCTGTACAATTCAGCTCTTAGCTGCCATTCAGATTTTGTAATAAAAAATTCAATTCTTATTAGGCCATGAGCCATTAGCGATGATCTCCTTTTATAAAATATGAACATTTTCAAATCTTGAACGATCTTTATCATTTGTATCGAAATATTTATGGGTTTGAGACAAGTACAAATGCGAAGGACACGACCCCGCCAGGATTTGAATCTGGAATCTTCTGATCCGTAGTCAGACACCTTATCCATTTGGCCACGAGGCCATTTACTCCAACGTGGTCAAAGACTTACCTAACACATCTATGACAAAATTACAGACGAGTATCCAGGAATTTTCATTCAATTATTTTATCCATCCAAATGTAGTGTACCAAGACACAATAATATCACACGATTGCTTTCTTTTCAATTTATTTCTACAACTTTACATGTGCGACCTTCTCTCTATGTGTCTATGCTTACTCTGCCAAAGTCTCTCATATTTCGCTATATGTGCCGACTTAATTAACACAACTCAACTGTGTAGTATTATATTACAACATAAAATAAGATGTTACACAAATGTAGAGAATATGAAATGAACATGCTTTTATGTTGTTAATTGTTATTGCTTGATTTTTCGAAACACCAGGATTCGAACCTGTAATCTTCTCATGAGGCCATTAACGGTGATTTCCCGAGTTTAAAATATGAACTCTTTCAAATCTTGAACGGTCTCTATTAATTGTATCGAAACATTTATGGGTTAGAGACAAAATACAAATGCAAAGCATACGACCCTGCCAGAATTTGAACCTGAAATCTTTAGAATCCGTAGTCAGACTAAGGAACAGAGTCTAAGGAACATTTTTGAAAGTTCCGCAGGTTTGTAGATTCCGCAGTTCCGCGATCTGTAGCTCCGCTGTTGTTGGGCCTTGTAATCAGCGCTCTCACTTTTGGGGAAATTTCCCCAAAACGGGGAAATTTGCGGAATTTTGGGGAGAGATCTGGGGAATCACATTTTTTGGGGAAATATTTGATGTTGACGCACTCGCGAACGTTTGCTTTCGAACGGTCTTTGCTTTCGACTCGGTATACCGACTTCGAGTTAAATTATTGTCGCTATCAGTATGGTCAGAATTAAGAGATTCAGGTCTTTCGAAACTGCGTGTTGTTCAAAGGAAGACGAAATACTGGAATGTATTATCATTCTGTCTGCAAAAATCCGGAAACGGTTACGTTTAATAGTAACCATTAAATTTGCTACAGGAATTTTTATTATATAGTCTAAAATTATGACCAATTCCTACAAAGTGGACAGACGAGTCTCCAGGAATTTCATTCAAATCTTTTATCCATCCAAATGTAGAGCGTTCCGTAAATGCTTGATTTTTCGACCACACCAGGATTCGAACCTGGAATCTTCTCAGTTCTCATCCGATGTGAGCTGCCTTATCCATGGTGTCTACCCTTCCCAAATTTTTTCTTTCCAATGTACGATCCATATCCAATAAAGTAGACGATCTTGATGTAGTCGTCCAAAGAAATGGCATAGATTTTGCGGGAATTACAGAGACATGGCTGAATCCTAGCATCCCGGATAGCAGTATAAATATCCATGATTTTAACCTGGTTAGAAAAGATCGCTCTGGTCAACGTGGGGGTGGAGTTTGTGCATTCGTAAAATCAAATATCCCATTCATGCCTCTTCCAGACCTATGTTGTCCGGATCACGAGAGTCTGTGGCTAAAACTTCGACCCTATCGACTTCCACGGGAATATTCCTGCATAGTTGTTGGACTTGTATACCATCCACCACAGGCCGATAATAACGAACTGTATGACCACCTCATAACCTCATTGGACAAAATTTTAGCATCTTACCCAACAGCAGGTGTAATTGTTATGGGTGACTTTAACCAGTTCGACTCCAAACGCCTTTGTAGAAACACGTCACTTAAACAAATTGTAAAGAAACCTACCCGTGGGAATGCAACTTTAGATTTAATATTTACTAATATGAAACGTTGTTACAATGACCGGAAATACTCCCTGCTATTGGACAATCGGATCACATGTCAGTCCTGTTACACCCGGTTAGTAACGATCCAATTTGGATCGTTAAAAGGCTCTTCTAAGATAGACGCATTAATTAGCATGTTCCACTGTTGGTATTCTAACACAGACGGCAATGGCGAGACTGTTCGTGTTTTTCTGCTTGACTTTAGTAAAGCATTCGACAGAATCAACCACAAAATCCTGATAAAAAAGATGCAATTACTAAATATTGATAAATCCTTAATACACTGGGTTTTTGATTTCCTTATGCAAAGAAGACAGAGGGTGAAATTGGGTTCTTCTTTCTCTGTTTGGTCCTTGGTAAATGGAGGCGTCCCGCAAGGTACAATCCTTGGCCCATTACTTTTTCTCATCATGGTCAACGATTTGGCTATTAACCACAAAGATAGATGGAAATATGTTGACGACACTAGTCTCTCAGAAACAATCGGTAAAGGTTGTCAAAGTAACCTGCAATCCGTTATTAATAATATCGATCAATGGTGCACGGAAAATGATATGATGCTTAATCGTTCTAAATGCAAAGAGCTAATTATCTCGTTCGCTAAGGACGTCCCTAATCTTCGACCATTGTTTATTAAAGATCACTGTATGTCCCCAGTTTTATCAGCAAAGGTTCTTGGTCTGTACTTTTCTTCTGATCTTAGTTGGAACTTACATGTTGAACACATAGTATACAAGGCATCAAAGAGACTTTTTTTTCTCCGAGTGCTTAAACGCAGCGGTCTTGTCAGCAGTTCTCTAATTCAAGTTTATACCACATGTATACGACCTGTGCTTGAATATGCATGCCAGGTTTGGAACTTAAACTCCCTGACTACTTAAAGGAAGAAATCGAAAGAATTCAGAAGCGAGCCCTACAGAATAATATGTCCTGACCTGTCATACCGCAAAGCCTTGGAAGTTTATGAAATATCCTTGCTCTCTCAAAGACGAAATAATTTATGTAAATCCTATTTTAAGAAACTTCTCAACCCGGAAAATAAGTTGAATGAACTCATCCCTAATAAACGCGAGGACTTACGTACTTACAATCTACGTAACGATCAGCATATTAACTTAATTAATTGTAAGACTACAAGATTTAGTAAAAGTTTTATTCCTTCTAGTATCGTATCATATAATGATTCATTTTAATTGTAATATAAATTTTAGTTTTAATATACCGTATATATTACTATATGTATTAGTTTTTATCATGTAATTTAAATATCAACTCTGTACAATTCAGCTCTTAGCTGCCATTCAGATTTTGTAATAAAAAATTCAATTCTTATTAGGCCATGAGCCATTAGCGATGATCTCCTTTTTATAAAATATGAACATTTTCAAATCTTGAACGATCTTTATCATTTGTATCGAAATATTTATGGGTTTGAGACAAGTACAAATGCGAAGGACACGACCCCGCCAGGATTTGAATCTGGAATCTTCTGATCCGTAGTCAGACACCTTATCCATTTGGCCACGAGGCCATTTACTCCAACGTGGTCAAAGACTTACCTAACACATCTATGACAAAATTACAGACGAGTATCCAGGAATTTTCATTCAATTATTTTATCCATCCAAATGTAGTGTACCAAGACACAATAATATCACACGATTGCTTTCTTTTCAATTTATTTCTACAACTTTACATGTGCGACCTTCTCTCTATGTGTCTATGCTTACTCTGCCAAAGTCTCTCATATTTCGCTATATGTGCCGACTTAATTAACACAACTCAACTGTGTAGTATTATATTACAACATAAAATAAGATGTTACACAAATGTAGAGAATATGAAATGAACATGCTTTTATGTTGTTAATTGTTATTGCTTGATTTTTCGAAACACCAGGATTCGAACCTGTAATCTTCTCATGAGGCCATTAACGGTGATTTCCCGAGTTTAAAATATGAACTCTTTCAAATCTTGAACGGTCTCTATTAATTGTATCGAAACATTTATGGGTTAGAGACAAAATACAAATGCAAAGCATACGACCCTGCCAGAATTTGAACCTGAAATCTTTAGAATCCGTAGTCAGACTAAGGAACAGAGTCTAAGGAACATTTTTGAAAGTTCCGCAGGTTTGTAGATTCCGCAGTTCCGCGATCTGTAGCTCCGCTGTTGTTGGGCCTTGTAATCAGCGCTCTCACTTTTGGGGAAATTTCCCCAAAACGGGGAAATTTGCGGAATTTTGGGGAGAGATCTGGGGAATCACATTTTTTGGGGAAATATTTGATGTTGACGCACTCGCGAACGTTTGCTTTCGAACGGTCTTTGCTTTCGACTCGGTATACCGACTTCGAGTTAAATTATTGTCGCTATCAGTATGGTCAGAATTAAGAGATTCAGGTCTTTCGAAACTGCGTGTTGTTCAAAGGAAGACGAAATACTGGAATGTATTATCATTCTGTCTGCAAAAATCCGGAAACGGTTACGTTTAATAGTAACCATTAAATTTGCCACAGGAATTTTTATTATATAGTCTAAAATTATGACCAATTCCTACAAAGTGGACAGACGAGTCTCCAGGAATTTCATTCAAATCTTTTATCCATCCAAATGTAGAGCGTTCCGTAAATGCTTGATTTTTCGACCACACCAGGATTCGAACCTGGAATCTTCTCAGTTCTCATCCGATGTGAGCTGCCTTATCCATTAGGCCATGAGCCATTAGCGATGATCTCCTTTTTATAAAATATGAACATTTTCAAATCTTGAACGATCTTTATCATTTGTATCGAAATATTTATGGGTTTGAGACAAGTACAAATGCGAAGGACACGACCCCGCCAGGATTTGAATCTGGAATCTTCTACCTCGAATTTCCACAATTGACGCAGTGATTGCTCGTTTTTTCTGAAGAAGTGGACTTTACTGTTTAAAATAAGTGCTGAGTTTTAGAAGAAAATTTTAGAAGTAAAATTTGTTGTTTATTTACAGATTTGTATTTTGGGTTGAATTCTATCATTGTATTGTTAATTTGCCTTCTTGGTGAATATTTGCTTTCTTTAATATTTATTTATATATGTAGAGAATATGTATGTGCTATGTATTTTCAATAAAAATGAAACTGTATATTACTGTAAAGTTTGTTTTGTCTACATTTCACCCGTAATTTCTGTTGCAAAAAAGTATATAGAAGTTCTTTGACAACCTCAATATGCGGGTTTTCAGTAGTCACAATGTGCTATTGGGATAAATAAATAACTAAATACATATTAAAAGTCGAATCCTTTGATGCCAGCAGAATCAATCTGGCCAATAAATATTTAGTTAACTGTCTGTACTGCACTCCTCACTAGTTGCACAATGTACATTACAAATACAGACGATCACTCGCAGCCTTTGAGATTTCTGCACAAATAAATCCTCAGAGAGACTCAAAGAGCCTTGTTATACCTCCATTACAAAACACTAAACACATCCATAATGATGGCATTGAGTCTCCGTAACAATAGCGTCTATTTTCGCAGAATTTGCTATGGCCAGAGATGTTGACATACGCTCATTACCCATGATGCTTTGCAGCCTGCTGTCCAACCTCCTCTGGTTTGATTGCGACTTGCGAGTACCCACGTGCCAATAAACATGCATGGTGTTTCCAGAAATTATTCAATTTTCACCTATACATGTTTTGAGTTTTTAATGCAAATGAACAAACTATAAGAAGTTAACATTAACAATTTACAGTAACATTTCAGTAATATAGTAGCAATATCACAGTTTTCGCCTTCTTCGGAAAACGTGGGATTAAAATCGCTCATGTTTATAACATATTTACATATCATTAATTTAAAATCTTCAAAATTTATTTTCCACACAAATGACGTAATATTAATGAAATACTTCATGTTACCATGCTACGTTCATCTAAGGAATTTTACGGATATCTGGGGAATTTTTTTGCGCAATCTAAGGAATTCTTATTGTGAGAGCACTGCTTGTAATTATAAGATCTTACGTCATTACTGGTTTTGAGAACAATCCACGTTGGCATTTTTGACGCTCACCAAATCGAGTGTTGTGATGTCCGGTGTAAACAATATATAAATACTTAATTTAGTTCATCATGGAGCTACATATTCAAGAAATAATCCATGATGCCTGTTATTGCGAACACAGAGCACAATAATTCAATCGTTGATATTTCCGACCATTACGGCAAGGGAACGTCCTCGGTCGATGACATAGAATGTGTGTTTTCTAACAGTTTGCGAAATTTTGTAAAGTTTTACAGAAATAATATTTCTTTGCAAGAACGTCGACAGCTTACTGTTGCTGCATCTAAAGGAAGGCTAGATTATAAAACTTCGACTGTGATACGAGAGCAAGAAGAGGGAATGTTAAATATTTTGGAATTACCAGTAAGTTGTTTGTCATTGCGCAATTTAATATAATGCTAAATGTCCACTCTTCTATCGACGAATAAAAATTTCTAGCATTAGACACAGTAAAGTACCAAAGTGCACCAATGCATATAAGTGTCAATGAATAAGCTGCTGATATTTAATAGACATGAAGGATAATATATTCATTGCCATTGCACATCAATTAGCTGAGCATAACTGGGTTAATGCCCTCCAATATTTCCCTAATGTCTGCCACTGCATGGCTTCTGAGTGAGCCATGTAATCTTTTGAGTATATTGATTTGATGTTATTTTTTTTAGTCATCATTGCAACTGTTACTGCTATCCTATCTTGATGTGCACAGTTTATGTCAAGTTTCCCAAACATGTCATGTACTAAATAATTTAACCAGTGATAATTTATTATGGGAGAGGATTTTAAAACGAGATTTAAAGACATGGACACTACTTAATTATCATTCATATCCACAAATATTTCTTGATGCTGGGGCAGATCTGGGAACTAAACAAATGTAAGTAATTTATTGGGTTAGACACTAGAGGTGTGCATCGGATCGGATTGGGCAGTTCGAATCCGACGATTGGTGATTAAAATCCAAATCCAATCCGATAAATTTGAATCCGAGTCCAATCCGATCCGACACTATAAAACAACATACTGATCCGATCTGAAAAAATTATATACAGTTTCCTTAACTTACTTTCCTTAAGATGGCTCCTAGACTTTCTCAAAGTCCCTCGTCTTTACTTTAGGATCGTCTTTATAACGAAGGAATTTTCAAGGAAGTATTTGCGAAAGAGTAAGGAATTTGCGGAAGTGCGCGGTGTGAGACGAGGGACTTTTCCAACTTGCAGCGCGCCAAATTTTACTGACCCAAAAACGGGTCAGTAACGCTGAGCTATATATAATATGAACATGCTTTGTCGATGATCCCTTCAACCAATCAGAGAGAACGTGAAAAGGAACATGTCAATCAAAGCGTCGCACTTGCTCATCAAATTTCACATTTATAAATAGACATCCGAAAGTACAATTAACACCAGACACAAAGGCAAATAGCGCACAAATTACAAATAGATATGGAGAGATCGATCTCAAAGGCGATTGAAAAAGCAAGGCAGTCTTCTGGTTATTCACAGTTAAAAGAGTATCAACGGCAGACCATGGAATCCTAACTATCTGGTAGAGATGTGTTCATTTCTGCGCCAACGGGAGCTTGTCTGCGGCGCAGGCTAACGGGAGCTGGGAAAAGTGTAACTTTTGAGTTAGCTCCCCATGCCTTCGAGCACATGTCGGAAAATAGCAAGTCGCTAGTTGTCATTGTTGTTCCATTGGTCTCGCTGATGAAAGACCAATTACATGCTGCCATTCACATGCGAATGCCATACCTGTGCACAATGCCACGTGCACATGGCCAGCTTGGCCGGATAGTTATATCAGATTACTACCGCACATCAGCAACTCCGCCCCCTGTTAATTAATAGGCAAGTCTTTCTTCACACTTTTGGCGCGAAACGCGACAAGAAAACCTGCAAGCGAGACAAGTCGACCTCCCGCTCGCGACTTCGTCGCTCGCCTCGCCAGCGCTGCCCTCGCTTTAGTGCCCTCTCTTTAGTGCTGCCCTCGACCAGTGCTGCCCTCGACTAGCAGAGGTCGACTTGGAGCAAGTCTTAAGATGGCTCCCTACAGTTATAGTACAGTTGGAAACATGATCTATATAGATCAGACGTCACCCTCGCGTCTCACGCGTGGAATCTTTGTGACCAGGTAAAATTTTGAAACAAGCCGTGGGAACTTATTTTCGAGACTTTTCTGCAAAGAAACCACAACTTTTTCATTAGAATTGTATATCTTTGAAATTCAAACAGTAAGTATGTTCTGAACCAGTTTCTATATAAGCTTTCTTTTAGTATATTTTTACGTAATTACGTTCAGTATTATCTTTTATAATGTCCAAAATCGTCAACTTGTTGCAGACTAAAAATTCTAAAATAATATTTTATACTCTCCTCAAGGCAGTCTAGAACTGTCAAAGTAATATAATTTTTTAAAGCAATCAAAAGTTTAAGAACTACTGCATACAACTACAGTACAGACAGTTTATGACTTTAATACGAGTTATCTTGGAATTGTTTGAATGTTTTGAAAAGTTTTCATACCGATTTCAACAAAAACAAATTTAAGAGACGTTTGATTAATTCAATAAGTAAACCCCGACAAACCAGACCAGAAAAAAAGACCACCAAAATTTGACTATGTATTCAACGTACTAAGTTCTATTAAATTATTAAATTTAAAAAAATCGCCAAACGAGTGTAGTTTTTGTGAAACTAAATTTTGGCTTTTAAAAAAAACTACACTGGGGATTTTCAAAAAAAATTCTGAGAAAACTCAGAATGTCATAATGATTTACTTGAAATCTGCAAAAAAGAGAGTAGGTCACCGACCTTATTTTTCTGCTATCATACCTTCTTTGGCTAAAACTGCCAAGATAAATGATGACGTCATGTCGCCATGGCAACGTCAAGAGTAAAAAACTTGTGTTGAAATTATTGCTTGATATACGAGGAATAAAGGGCTTATGCAAAAATTTGAGTTTCCTAAGCTAATTATAACCTTTCAAAGAGCTTTCAATTCAAAACACTGATATCCGATGGAAACTGTAGGGAGCCCCGTTAACGAAACTTTTATAAAACTATTTCTCGCGCGAGCATAATAATATGTTCACGTAATATCCGATCGGATTGGATTCAGATTTGCACACCTCTATTAGACACATACGTATTTACCCTGCTAGCAGTGGTCTCTGAGGTGAGCTGAGGAGAAACCACTTTGAGCAAATGAACGATCGTTTGACGATTGTTTGTCGTTTGATGAATACATTAACTGAGAAACTGGTAAAACAAAGTTTGACAAGTTTTTATTGTCCTGCACATACCTAAGTGAACACTGGTGCTGGCAAAATGCAAACCAGTTGTGATGCAATTTAATTATAAAAATAAATCCAAACATCACTTTCTAAATTTACTAGTAATACACTATAAAATACAAGGTACAATATTTTATAGAATATTGGACGAAATCTGATAAATTCTATGCGAAAATGAAGTGAAAACCTGCATCCGGAGCTCAAGCAGAACCATGAATTCGACACTAGATCTAGACAAAAATCAATAGCTTAGAGCGAATATATTTTTGTTGCGGTCATAAATAATTCGACAGAGGCGTCAGTAAAAATTCCAACAGTCAAAATGAAAAACAACAAATTTAATATTTTACATTTGCTGTGCCAAATGATGCGAAATCTCAACAGAATCTCGAACAAAGTTTGAGGGGGGGGGGGGTTGAATAGGGTATCCGCGGATCCGCTTGAATTTGCCAACATCCGAATCTGAATCTCATCACGAAAATTGATGTTGAAGTGCATTCCTACTTTTTGCAATTTTAATTGTTCTTTTGATGTTTTTGCATGGGTACTTTAGTCACAGATAAGTTGGATACACAAAGATAAGCAATAAGATCCTGATAAGATTCAAACTGACCATGCAACTAGCAATCCACAATCCGGGTCAAAATGTTTGATGAATCCGCGATCCACTGTCTTTGTGGGATCCGCGAATTCAAAAATAATAATGACGGGATCCGAATCTGGACAGATTTTTTCAGCCAAATCCGATGTTCCAAAAATCTATTCACCCCTCTCTTTATAGATCAAATAGCAAAATATTAGATTGATCTGATAAATAGAAGAAGAGATATGTAACAGAAATCAAAATTCACAAAACGTACCGAATATAGATTATCAGTATCAATTACAGTAACACCTACAGTAACATAACTTACTCGTGTGGATGGTTAGGTGCAATGGGTGGGAGGTCCACAGTTTACCAAACATTTGCATTTACTTGGATTCAGGTCAAGGGGCATGTAGCAATTTCGAGTGTTGACCTGACCACCCATTTGCACCTATCACACAGAGTTACTCAGTGGAAAGCGTTCCGAATGCCTGTTTCAAGGTTGGGATGGTGGGATTTTCCAACTTTTTTCTCAGTAAACTGGCAAGCTATATCTGCTTGGTAAGATGCACATGGCACAGCTAGTTAGCTGGTGTACGCAATGCATGCTCCATGCCTTTGTAGTATGAAACCAAACCTCAGGCTCCGTGTGCATTGTTCCTTAGTTGTTAACCTCAAGTGGTTATTGCATAAAAATTATCGTTTGATTCAAAATACAGATTGCAAATATATCAATACTTGTCGATAGAGCTAAACTGAATTTCTGTTGTTTTTTTAAATTAAAATTAATACTTAATATACTGTATATACAATTTCGCTACACTGTAAACATTTTAATAGTTTGTTTTGACACAAAACTACATACAGGAAGCAAGATAAAATTAGTGACGTCGCACACGCGATCTTCGCGCATGCTCAATAGAAAAGCGTTTGTTTGCTCGCAGTGGTTTCTCTTCAGCTCAGAAACCACTGCCAGCATGGTAATATAATCAGATCCTCTGTTTTAAACCATCAGAACCAATACCACCAATTACCGGTATAGTTCTAGACTATTAATTAAGATTAGTCACAGACTATTATGACTGTAGTCATGGGCTATAGGACTGTAGTCTGTCATAGACTATTAAGACTATAGATATATGAACTTTTAAGGACTATAGTCTTTGGACTATTAGGTCTATAGTCATAGACTATAATCGGACTTTTGTCATGGACTCATAGACGGATTTTCAGATTTTGCTCTGGGGGGTGCCAAAAATTTAGGGGAGGAGGTGAGCGACAGGGTGCGTAGCGCCGCCGAGCAAGCTGCAGCAGGGGTCTGAGGGCACAGTTGCCAATGGGGGTAAGGGGGCGAAGCCCCCAGAAAATGTTGAGATTTTTGGTCTTATTTAGTTCAAAATCCTTGTTTTTAGTCTTACACAGTTCAAAATCTTTATTTCAATCACACTACTGTCATTTATCCCAATGAGCATTTAAATTTTTTTGGGGGGTGCGCACCCCCCCAGAAAATCCGTCTATGCATGGACTATCAAGACTATATAGTCCTGGACTATTAGGACCATAGTCATAGCCTATTAGGACTATAGTCATGGATTATCAAGACTTATATAAGTCCTGGACTATGGTTATAAACTATTAGGACTATAGTCATGGATTATTAAGACTATTTAGTCCTGAACTATTAGGACTATAGTCAAAAGAATATAATAGGACCATAGTCATGGATTATCAAGACTATTTAGTCCTGGACTATTTAGGACTGGGCTATTTAGGACTATAGTTATAAACTATTGGGACTAAAGTCATGGATTATGAACACAAAATAGTCCTGGACTATTAGGACTATAGTCATAGAATATAATAGACCATAATCATGGATTAGGAAGACTATTTAGTCCTGAACTATTAGGACTATAGTCGTAGAATATAATATAATGGGACCATAATCATGGATTATGAAGACTATTTAGTCCTGAACTATTAGAACTATAGTCATAGAATATAATAGGACCATAATCATGGATTATGAAGACTATTTAGTCCTGAACTATTAGAACTATAGTCATAGAATATAATAGGACCATAATCATGGATTATGAAGACTATTTAGTCCTGGACTATTAGGACTATAGTCATAGAATATAATAGGACCATAATCATGGATTATGAAGACTATTTAGTCCTGAACTATTAGGATTATAGTCATAGAATATAATATAATAGGACCATAATCATGGATTATGAAGACTATTTAGTCCTGAACTATTAGGACTATAGTCATAGAATATAATAGGACCATAATCATGGATTATGAAGACTATTTAGTCCTGAACTATTAGGACTATAGTCATAGAATATAATAGGACCATAGTTATAGACTATCAAGACTATTTAGTCCTGAACTATTAGGACTATAGTCATAGAATATAATAGGACCATAGTCATGGATTATTAAGACTATTTAGTCCTGAACTATTAGGACTATAATCTTAGGACTATAGTCATAGAATATAATAGGACCATAATCATGGATTATGAAGACTATTTAGTCCTGAACTATTAGGACTATAGTCATATAATATAATAGGACCATAGTTATAGACTATCAAGACTATTTAGTCCTGAACTATTAGGACTATAGTCATAGAATATAATAGGACCATAGTCATGGATTATGAAGACTATTTAGTCCTGAACTATTAGGACTATAGTCATAGAATATAATAGGACCATAATCATGGATTATGAAGACTATTTAGTCCTGAACTATTAGGACTATAGTCATAGAATATAATAGGACCATAGTTATAGACTATCAAGACTATTTAGTCCTGAACTATTAGGACTATAGTCATAGAATATAATAGGACCATAGTCATGGATTATGAAGACTATTTAGTCCTGAACTATTAGGACTATAGTCATAGAATATAATATAATAGGACCATAATCATGGATTATGAAGACTATTTAGTCCTGAACTATTAGGACTATAGTCATAGAATATAATAGGACCATAGTTATAGACTATCAAGACTATTTAGTCCTGAACTATTAGGACTATAGTCATAGAATATAATAGGACCATAGTCATGGATTATGAAGACTATTTAGTCCTGAACTATTAGGACTATAGTCATAGAATATAATAGGACCATAATCATGGATTATGAAGACTATTTAGTCCTGAACTATTAGGACTATAGTCATAGAATATAATAGGACCATAGTTATAGACTATCAAGACTATTTAGTCCTGAACTATTAGGACTATAGTCATAGAATATAATAGGACCATAGTCATGGATTATTAAGACTATTTAGTCCTGAACTATTAGGACTATAATCTTAGGACTATAGTCATAGAATATAATAGGACCATAATCATGGATTATGAAGACTATTTAGTCCTGAACTATTAGGACTATAGTCATAGAATATAATAGGACCATAGTCATGGATTATTAAGACTATTTAGTCCTGAACTATTAGGACTATAATCTTAGGACTATAGTCATAGAATATAATAGGACCATAATCATGGATTATGAAGACTATTTAGTCCTGAACTATTAGGACTATAGTCATATAATATAATAGGACCATAGTTATAGACTATCAAGACTATTTAGTCCTGAACTATTAGGACTATAGTCATAGAATATAATAGGACCATAGTCATGGATTATGAAGACTATTTAGTCCTGAACTATTAGGACTATAGTCATAGAATATAATAGGACCATAATCATGGATTATGAAGACTATTTAGTCCTGAACTATTAGGACTATAGTCATAGAATATAATAGGACCATAGTTATAGACTATCAAGACTATTTAGTCCTGAACTATTAGGACTATAGTCATAGAATATAATAGGACCATAGTCATGGATTATGAAGACTATTTAGTCCTGAACTATTAGGACTATAGTCATAGAATATAATATAATAGGACCATAATCATGGATTATGAAGACTATTTAGTCCTGAACTATTAGGACTATAGTCATAGAATATAATAGGACCATAGTTATAGACTATCAAGACTATTTAGTCCTGAACTATTAGGACTATAGTCATAGAATATAATAGGACCGTAGTCATGGATTATGAAGACTATTTAGTCCTGAACTATTAGGACTATAGTCATAGAATATAATAGGACCATAATCATGGATTATGAAGACTATTTAGTCCTGAACTATTAGGACTATAGTCATAGAATATAATAGGACCATAGTTATAGACTATCAAGACTATTTAGTCCTGAACTATTAGGACTATGGTCATAGAATATAATAGGACCATAGTCATGGATTATTAAGACTATTTAGTCCTGAACTATTAGGACTATAATCTTAGGACTATAGTCATAGAATATAATAGGACCATAATCATGGATTATGAAGACTATTTAGTCCTGAACTATTAGGACTATAGTCATAGAATATAATAGGACCATAGTTATAGACTATCAAGACTATTTAGTCCTGAACTATTAGGACTATAGTCATAGAATATAATAGGACCATAGTTATAGACTATCAAGACTATTTAGTCCTGAACTATTAGGACTATAGTCATAGAATATAATAGGACCATAGTCATGGATTATGAAGACTATTTAGTCCTGAACTATTAGGACTATCGTCATAGAATATAATAGGACCATAATCATGGATTATGAAGACTATTTAGTCCTGAACTATTAGGACTATAGTCATAGAATATAATAGGACCAAAGTCATGGATTATGAAGACTATTTAGTCCTGAACTATTAGGACTATAGTCAGAGAATATAATAGGACCAAAGTCATGGATTATGAAGACTATTTAGTCCTGAACTATTAGGACTATAGTCATGGAATATAATAGGACCATAATCATGGATTATGAAGACTATTTAGTCCTGAACTATTAGGACTATAGTCGTAGGTGTAGGACGTACGTGTAGGAAGCAACTTCAAGTTGGAGGGGCACTTTGTCTTAAGGGCACCTCTTCTATTAGAAAAGGGAACTTTTCCCATTGTTTTAGCTGGAGAAAAGGGCCCCTGCCCCTACGCCACTGACTATAGTCATAGACTATTTAAGATTCGGCAGTGGAGTAGGATAACTACCTGAAAAATACAATAAGAATTTCGACGTTTCGAGCGAAGGCCCTTCGTCTGGAAGTTAGCTAAGAAGTTAGTTAAGAAGTTAGTTAACTTTTATCCTACCGCCGAATCTTCGTTAGACTCTACCTACACGGTGGAGTAGAGTTATAGACTATTTAGGGACTATTGTCATGGATTATCAAGACTAAAAGTCCGGGACTATTACGACTATAGTCATAGACTATTAGGACTATAGTCATGGATTATCAAGACTATATAGTCCTGGACGTATAGCTCTCGAAAACGAGGTCGGCAGCCAACCTATCAACCCCCCTTTGAAAACACTGCATTTGATTTAAAAATAATACATATTTCTATTATTCAAATAGGTTCCATTTTCTAGAACAAACGGTATTACCGTACGTCTCCCTTGTTTAAGAATTGTCATGTCTTTACTAAAGAGTTACTTAGTATTCCTCATTTTTATTTAGATATGCAAGATGTTACTCTGGTTATGAAAAAACCAAAAACTACAAACCTGCTGACGAATCATTATTAACAAAACTTTTAAGATTTGCACCATTTTATCAAAAACCTCCTCCTAGAGTGCAAATGTTTGGGCCAGGTTTAGAAGCAAGCACAAGTGGATTAGTGTATAAATTATTGTGGAATGAAATTTCTCCATTTCGAGTTCAGAACATGTTTTCTGGACTAGAAGATGGTAGGTAAACAATGATTTCAGTTGATTAATTTTTATACTACCATAGAATTTCCGAATGTAGAATAACTTTAACATTAATTTTGTGACCCTTCTAAATATCCACGAAAGTAGCGGTCCCACCGAAAATAATGGCTACCTGAAAGTAGCGATACCAATTAAGAAGAAAAGTACCGTAATTCGACAAATAATATGTTTCTTGCTAGTATGCTATTGATTTTATTTTATTTTTAAACCCCTGGTCAAACGAGGATGAGAGTTGATGAGAGTCATGAAAGTTGCAACTCTCGCTCGCGTTTGATCGTCAACCCTCGTCAACCCTCGTCAACTCGCATCTATTTTGAGCCGGTTCAAATTTTGATGAAGTTTTCCAGTCAACTTTCATGGATTCAGTAGATGTCTCTAATTTACAGTAACATATATATATGCATTCACTGAAAATTCTATATTTATAGGAGTTGGCAGTGGATTGTCTTTGAAGTACAATGAATCTGAAATTGTCAATTTAATAATAATGTATTCGTCTACAAAGTAAGTTAAAGATATAGGTTATATGATTGAATATAAAAAGTAAATTTAACTGGGTAAAGTTTAACTATAATCACCCACACACGCGTCTCGACGTTTCGAGCGAATGCTTTTAAAAAGATCGAGTTTTCAAACCAGAATGAATTGGCGGATGTCGGATCCATAAAAAAACCTGCCTATATCATGCATAAAAGCCTTCCCATATCATAAAAAAACCTGCCTATATCATAAAAACCTGCCTATATCATAAAACCTGCCTATATCAAAACCTGCCTATATCAGTATATGAGAACTAAGGATGATCAAATGTTGTCTTAACCTTTTATATTCTCAAGATGCAGATCTACTTTTATGTATTTAGAAAAGAACGAGAGGCTGCTGCCAACGATGGTTCGCCAATCAAAAATAAAATGTTACTGGAGCAAGATGAAGAATTATTGGTCCATGAAGTAAATCATTCTGTTCGACAGTTATGTAAAACAATTGACGCCTTTATTTTTGTTATTGATTCTTCAACCAGTAAAGATAAAGGTAACATAGCAATACTAGATTTCATAACTTATTTTTACATCAAAATTACATGTATTCATGCTAGAAACACGCCAACACGGTAGTGTGTTATAGGCTGAAGTATGAGTCATGCTCGCGCGAGGTGGCAGATGTGATAGAGTGCACATGTTGATCTAATGGATTATATGCAATCGATCATTTAAGATAGGTTCATATAGCTCACAATACTACTTGTTAGATTCTTCTGAGCCCAATATTGCACAAGTATTACAGGACGGTACTTTCATATTGGGCGAGACAGAAGGTTGAATCATTTTCGTTACGTCATCATACCGTTAGTTTTACGCATTGAACTATAAATAAACTGGAACGCTAACTCAAGGGGGGAAATTGAAGCCATATGAAGCCAGTTTTTCTAAGGTTTGAGTTGAAATACTTAACGCCGAACATTGGGCTGTATATGAAATTGAAGCTATTAAAAAGTTATATTTGATATAAAAACCTCAAGACTTTAGGTAAAAAGGAAATACTTAAAACTTTGAGGGAAAATTTGCCGTATTTTACAAAATTGCGGTTGTTTTTGTATTTTTTAAGTATTTCCATTTTGCCTAAAGTCTTGAAGTTTTTATATCAAATAGAACTTTTTAATAGCTTCAATTTCATATACAGCCCAATGTTCGGCGTTAAGTATTTCAGCTCAAACCTCAGAAAAACTAGCTTGGCTTCAACGAATCATAGGACTTGATCATAGCAGTTAGCGTTCCAGTTTACTTAGAGTTCACTGGTTTTACGTCTAAAATTTACAGAAGTGAACATATAAACTAACCTGAGAAGAGCGTCGTTTACTCAAGACATGTTATTATAAATTATAGAAGGGAGTGTTGGTCGCCCACCTCGCCCTCCATAAATACTTAATTAGATGAAACCTATTTATACTGCTTAAACTGTGACATCATTGCGCAAATTGATTAGCAATACTAACAATTTGCAGTACTATTTTCATTATTCTTCAATATTTTGTTTTAGTATCTGAAAGTAATGATTTACTTCTTTCAATGATGGATGAAAGATGGACAAGTCAAAAAGCGCCATTATTAGTGTTATCTTGTGCTATAAATACTGAGCTGGAAGAATCAAAGTTAACCTGCGTTGATGTTGTTGAGGAACTCAAGCTTTGTGAGATGAATAGACATTGGCAGGTGAACATGTAGATTAAATCATGTGTTTTTGCTAAGTTTAGTGTACAAATCATATTTAGAGTAGTTTAATGATAATTTTTAAATATTTACAAGGACAATCTCTGTCGGCAAATAGCAAAAGCTAATCGAGGCGGACAGTTACAAATATTCAAGAAAAAGATTCAAGAAAAAGAAGACAACAACAAAGTTAAATAAAAGAAATAATACTGCATGATTTAAATATAGTGATTAAAATACACTACAAGGTGTCGCAAAAAAAGAAAAGAATATTTCTGTTAACGCTGCCTACAAGTAGTCCCGGACTATATGCATGGTCTCTGGGCTGTGTCCCAATAAAGTTAGCTCAACTACTTATTACCATTATGCTAACGTTTCTCCGACACACCTGGGTAATGAAAGTGAAGCAGAGTGGATATTGCCTTGGTCGTCGATCTAAGTCCTTGCGTGGTCGTTTCCGTGAACTTTTAATATTACGGTGATACCTTTAATATCCGCCATCTTTGGCTTCAATTTTCATTCGCGATTTCAGTAACTTCCGATTCTTTTTTCTTCTACTGGCTAACACCCTGTTTAGTCATGTAGTTAAGTATTAAGTAATAGATAAAACATGAGCAGTCGATTTTTATCTGTTATACAAACTCGAGCCGAAGGCGAGTGTTTGTATATCAGATAAAGATCGGATGCGAATGTTTTATCGTACTTATCAAACGCATACATATAAATGTTCATCGACTATTTTAAAGTTAGCTGAGAAAATTGAATGAAAAGGTTATGTTAATCAAGACGAAATCTGTATCTGATTTACAGACATTGGTTAAACATTCATTGCTTTTCAATTTAAATCATGAGAATCATTAATTTAAAATCATGAGAATTTTATAACATTACCCCCAAATGCAGAAAATGGCAGATATAAAAATATTTCTACCCCTACAGATGAACTGTACTATGTAGTGAATAGATACCCCGGAAGTTTCTAACTGGTTTCAGTAACTATAACCAAACTATGCAGTCAAATTAACGGCAGGGCAGAAGTTCTTCGGCCCCCTCCTGGGTAATTTTCTCGCCCCCCCCCTTGATTGAACATCCTGGGGCCGGTTGTACGAAGGCCGTTTAGCTTAAACGGTGGATGACTTAATATGTAGTTGCAAACATAATTGTTCTATTCAAGTTAAAAAATTTTTAGCTTGGTTGTTAGATGAATGTATAGACTTGATCGATATTTTCGATTTATCCACCGCGGATAGGCTAAACAGGCTTCGTACAACCAGTCCCTGGTTACGCCTCTGAACATAGACTCATGATTCGTGACGACTACACTCTATGGTTACAACTTACAACTGAATTGTCAATCTGGCTAAAAAGTGCCTATATCTTGCGGTCAGGGATCCATTATGCAGTATGTAATATTTGCAATACAGGTTTTCAGACATCACATAAAATTCTTAACGTTAACCGTGATTTAGGCAGTTTATATAGACCATAGTAATAATATAGTATATAGAATATCTATGTTATTTTCATGTTTGTTAATTAATTCAAAACTAATTTAGTGCAATTCATTTTTATGTGTATAGGTTAGCCAAGTGGTGGTTGAGACATTAGAAGGCATCGATACTGCAACTAATTGGCTACTCAAGGAATGCTCAAGTTAATTCTTTCCACGAGACTAAATGAAAAATTAGAAGTTACTAAATTGTGTATCGAACGATGATGGTTGTTATCCACAGATAACAGGAACCCTATGTAAGCAGGACGACAACGTGGAATAAGACGCGGCTATCCATACAATGGAATTCATCGTAGACACGAAATATGATGAGTCCATAGTTCTCTTACTTCTAATCTATGAATCGTATTTAATTTAATTTAATAAACGTTTCTCATGATAGCTTCACAACCTCGTCTCAGGCCACTTTCGTGCGGTTTTGCATGGTAAGTACATTTTCCGAATTTTGTTGTATTTGACTAATTTTTATATATTATAATATAATTACAGGGCTAACAAAAAACGTATATATTAACTTTCAACATTGCGTAATTGTTCTTGGTTTCGACGGCTTTTTCAACCATATTTCAAACACAATTCGGAAAATGTTAAATGTACTTACCAAATCTGCGCGAAAAACGGCCAGAATAACATAATTATTCTGTGTTGGGAAATGTATATATTGATAATGTTCACTATATATACAGTAGAATCTCATAAATACCGTAACGAACGCGCCATAAAATATAGAATTGGCCGTTGGCTCTATTATCGAAATATTGTATTGTCGTTATGGTGGCAGAAAACAAGTGATATTGGGATTTGTCGGGGCAAAGAAAGCAGTGAAATAAGTGAGAGGGGACTGTATTCTTCAACTTCGTGAAGAAGTATTGATCCTATGAGTTTGTGTAAATAAACAAGTATTTGTAATTCATAGTATAAGAATATACTATCATTGAAAGAAATATTTATATAAGTAAGATTTTAGTATAACATTCAGTAATTATAATAAAAACTTATGTTTTAATAAACAAGTATTTGTAATTCATAGTATAAGAATATACTATCATTCAAAGAAATATTTATATAAATAAGATTTTAATATAACATTCAGTAATTATAATAAAAACTAATGTTTTAATAAATTCAGAGTTTTGAAAAAGTTGGTTCTTCTTTATTTATTCCCGCTTGAACAGCTTTTAGGATGTCTTCTGTCTGTAACATGCTCATGTTCCAGCTTGCCTGAATAAATCAGATAATACATTAATAAGAAGTGCGTATCTTTAATGTGTTGATTTCAAGAGAAGATGAAAAGTAGTTTGTAATAAAAGCCTATACCTTTGATCTAAATTTTAATTGTGTATAGTTAAAGAAACTATAGACTTACCATATACTTCAAACTTTCATCAACAGGGTGATCTCTTGAGTAGTTCAAATTATGTTTTGTTCCACTCACAGCAATTGGACTCATTTTAGCAATATGACTTGCTAAATCTAGGGCCCCTTTTATCAAACTCTCTCGGTCTTGAAATATACGACTGCAACGAAATAAGATAACAACTGAGATATGACTACATCTTGTGCAATCTATAGGGAAATATTGCAGAGCCCCTTGGGCCGAACATTGCCCAAGGCTCCCGGTCTTCTATAGCCGTGCCCGTTTTGAAAGAATACGCGCTGGAAGGCCCAATACTCATATTTATTATTTTCTATTTTGTTTAAAAATTTAGAACGCGACTAAACAGGTCCGCCCGTAGAGGGCAAAAATTGTTCCCATGCAGAAGGGCGAATCTGCGAATTCATGACCTGCGAATTATGCTAGGTCTTCTCACTTCCAGCATCTCCCCCACGAAGCTTCTAATTCCAGTGCAACAAGCTGTGGGGGAGCATGGAGCTAACCTACATTTACCCAAAATTGGCCCTAGGTTGAGTTTCTTGTGTTGCGGGTCTGGCAACTTGCGGAGTATTTACAGCCTCCTATACAGGCAGCTATAGGGCAAACTATTACACTGCAAACAAACAAAACAATGCAACAATTATAAATTATAGTACTTTATCGATGTTTTTAGTTTTCGTATGTTTTCTTACCTGACCAAACCAAAGCTTTTTGCTTCTTCAGACATAAACTTTCGACTTGAATAACACAATTCTCTGACCAGACTGTGCAGATAAAGAAAAAATCATGAAACAAAAAGATTTCGAAGACAGTTTCTAGAGCGAACTCAGGCTCGTCAGATAAATTAGCTGGCAGACCCGGGTGCGGGTTGGGCCCGTGTGTAAAATTTGGTATTATGCAGTAATGATGAAATACATGCAGTAAAAGTGGGGAGCCCAAAGTGTAGGTGATTTTCTTACTTAAATCTCAATGCAGAAAATTTTGAATCAAGTTTTACTAAGAATTGAATCAAATTGAAAATAACACTACAGTACACCTTTCATTTCCAACAATCTTGGGTAATCGCTGTAATGTTCCAATATCTGCGGCTAACCCGAGCTCAACTTCCTACATAAAGATAAAACAGACAAAATGTATTATCTATCACGTTAATAAAACGTAAATATGGATGTCGTTTGATTTCTATGTTTTTATCTTTTTGCTCGCTCGCTGAGTAAAGTTCTCTCGAAAAATACATTTATATTCCTTTGAATCCTTGGGTCGTAGACATCACAACATGGCACAATTTGAGGGTAAATTAAAGTCAATTTTTACATTACTTACAGCTAAAGTTAACCGTATTCCTTCAGCGAAGGAATTGAATCGTAGAGATCACAATTGTTTGAAGCATGAAATTTAACAGCAAAAATTGCATCTGAAATTGCTTCTTTAGAATGACGTTCAAAGCTCGAAACGTTAGATTAATGAATAATGGTTAAATTAGAATATTAGAATAATTGATGGTAAAACTGTGTAGAGGCAGTTGTTTACCTTTATTTGAAACCAAGCATCAGACGTACACCAGCGTATATCACATGCACACACCATATCTACACCTCCTCCAACACAAGCTGAATGAATGGCAGCAATCACTGGCTGAGGACATTTCTCTATCACTGAAAATGATTCTTGAAGTTGTAATATTGTATTTCGCATATTGTAAGCTCTCCTGGAGACGTCCTGATCGTCTTGTTGTGACATAAGCAATGAGGCAAAGTCCATCAAATCTAATCCTGAAATGTGTAAAATATACTAATATAATTTAATTTAATGAATTTAGTATAAATGATTACACAAGGTGTTATAAAACATTATACAAGGTTTTATATACTACAATACATAAAGGCAGTGAACGGTACAAACCTACATACATGCTGATGCATGTACAGTAATCAGATATTTTTGCGATCAGGCCCACGTATCTGTTACTTATTAACAAGCCGTAACCAAACAAGGATTAAGCCCCGTACAGACGAGAAAGTTTTCCTTGACAAGTTCCTTGTCGAGTTTACTTGTTCGTAGTCCCGTTGCGATGGTATAATGTACCACGTAAACGTTCAAAAACAACCTGAATATTTAAGCACAAGTTTCTATTACCTGCAGTAAATATTTTCCCAGCACCAGATAAAACGACAGCTCTGCATTCAGTATCAATTGCAATTTTATTAAAACATATCACCATCTCACTGAAAATAAAGCCAGGGATATTAATTATTATTACAAAATCCCATTGGCGCGGTAGCTATACACAATTGGTATCGAACCTCTCTAATACGTGCACCAAAGTAGGGACACAACAAAGTGTTTGTATTAGAGAGGGAATGTCGGCTGAATAATGTATGCATGCTTGTAGGCATGAATAATGTATGACAGCTTTCGTTGCAGGTTGTGGGTGCTTTCTATATCCAACTTTTATTAATGGTAACTTAACACAATTTGAATTGAATAGTTGAGCACGTTGAGAGAAATCGTTAGTAAACGTGATGGATTGTTTTGAGTGTCATTGTTAACAGCACAAGTTTGCCACCTGTTTGGCAACAGTGAATTACATTTTATCCATTAACGTACTTTCATGCAGGTTATGGTCTATTAAATAGTATAATTTAATTATTTGCTCCAACATTTTTTGTTTTAGGTATCAGAAACTTGAAGAAGAGCGAATTAAAACAGATGCAGATAGAAAATGAAAGGAGGAAAGAGGAACGACAACATGAACTCAACATGTTACGTATGATTTTGTTCCCGCAACAACCTCCACATGGTGTTTCAAATATCAATGCTTTCAACAGTCCCGTTTTCTCCTATCCAATTCCAGCATACCATAATGTTGATACCGACAATGATAGCACATGCACAAATGGTGATGCAACGTATTTTAAACTGTAAAGATAAACCTAAATATCGGAGACACAAAAATACTTACAGTATTTTTACATTTGAGTTAATTTAAGTAGAAACTATTGAACTTGTTGACATATTGTTGTGTTGTTCTTTTTGGTATACCGTATGTATATTCCACGTTGTATTAATGGTAAGGTGAAAAGGCAAGTTTTAAGAGAAATGCTCGGAAAATCTCATCAAATGCCACAATTTGCTCTTCAAAAAAGGTTGGTTTCCTCCCAGTTGGGCAAAAAGTCATTTTTTCGAATTTCTAAATGTTATGCAAAATACAAGATGCAAGAACAACATCTATTAATGAAGGTACTTCCATATTTACTCGTTTACGAAACCTGGGGAATCGACCGAATGTATT
Source organism: Trachythela sp. YZ-2020 (assembly GCA_016169945.1). Lineage (NCBI taxonomy): Eukaryota > Metazoa > Cnidaria > Anthozoa > Malacalcyonacea > Clavulariidae > Trachythela > Trachythela sp. YZ-2020. The sequence goes on from JADLSH010000395.1 coordinate 1,195,463, forward strand.
TTCCACTGTCATTCGTGCGCGTGTAAGGTTGAAATTAAGCTTTGGCTGGTTTTCGGAAGCCTCGTTTCTGGGATATCCCTTAAGTAACCATGAAAGGAGGGGTAAGCTGGATCATGACCAACAAGGAATGGTGGTATATCCACAAATTTCCTTTACGAGATCGTGAGGGAAAATGTGTTGCTCGCTTCCCTTTCTAAAAATTTCGGAGTTCGAAAAAACTCGAGCGTCATGGACGCTTCCAGGCCACCCAATCACAAAATCCCGATATAAATAATTGCAATCGGTTACTGCTTGGATGAGAATGCTGTGGAAACCTTTACGGTTGACATATTCTATATGATTATCCACAGGTGCCAGTATTGGTATACGCGTGCCATCGATTGCACCGGCACACACGGGGAACCCCCATCTTTCTTCGTAATCCTGAAGAAGCTGATGTAATTCATCTACTTTCGGGAAAGTGACTGCCTTCGGAAATTGCTTCGTTATGGCACAGCACACTTCTTTTACACACTGGCAAGTAAATGATCGCGATACACCAAATAGATTCCCAATTGTCCGATACTCGGCAGTGGAGGCCAGGTAATACAATGTTAAGGCAAGTCGTCGTTTGGCAGAAACAGCTTCACGCATAGGTGTATTATTACGACATATATCACGCTGAACTTTCTCGAGGATGTATGCAAAAGTTTCTTTTGTCATTCTAAAATTAGCATACCATAGCTCGTCACAAAATGTTTCATCAACCATGTCAAACCAAACCAACGATCGTGGGTGTATCCACAAAGTCCTAATTCGTGGACGATGTAAGTATGATGATACAGCTTCAACTCTACGTTTGTTTATTTTATCTCGATGTATCCGAGATGAATAGGCACATTCTGACCACATATTCGGCACGATATTTCTTTGTTTTGTTCCTGGTAGATTGTTCCAGATCTTTGGCGCAGCTGCTGCAAAAGATCTATCCCCATGAGTACGCTTGAACTTACTGTAGCTGTTCAGTCTTGCAGAGATATACCAGTATTAGACCGCATGTTACAGGGTGGACTCTGTCTAATGTTGGAGCTACTGTAGATTGTGATAGCCTTAAGGTGATCACAGCAATTTTATAACAGATTCGAAACCTCACAGGCAGCCAATGCAGCCAATAGTACTGGCGTTATATGGCAGATTCTGGGTGTATAAGTAAGGAGTCGTGCTGCAGTGTTCTGTAAACGCTATAACTTGGAAAGATGAACAGCTGGTACACCGTACAGGAGACTATTGTAGTAGTCAATGCGTGCCATTATCACTGTTTGCACAAGCAATTTAGTGGTTTCGTTCGATAAGAACTTCCTTATTTGTCTAATGTTATACAGATGGTAAAAGACTGATTGACATATCTTAGTAATGTGGGTAATCATCTTAAAGCGTCCATGACATGAAAATATCGAATTGATTTTTTTCGACAAAATGAAATATCTATAGGTATAAAATAACCTGCCAAAATTTCAAATCAATCTGTTTTATACTCTTTGAACAACAACGAGTTAAATGTGCGAATTTCTTTTGCGCGGTCAAAGAAGGTATCATATGGCCTGTTACGTAGGCGTATGGACATATCACACTGTTCTATATTTGCAACTATGGCGGCGATACAGAAAGCTCCTGTAAAACGAATTATGCACAATTCCCTTATGGACAAAATTTGTGAGGAGACATCGCGCAAATTTCTCACCCACACAATATTCTATTTCGAGCCTTCGTGTTATCCGCAGTGCCATTCTCTGGATATCCTAGAACATCTAAGACCAAAGGCGAGGTATTTAAAGCCAGACGCTGTTCTCACAATCGATGCTATTCCTCGTGAGATGGATAAACCAAAATCAACGCCAGTTTCAAAGCGTGAAAATCGACTCAATAAATAGCCGTGTGTTAATATGTTTATGAAGTTCTGATTGTTTGTGTTCTGTTCTCTTGTGTTGCTTATATGATTAAAGATTTTGATTTCTTAATCAAGTATGCTTTCAATTGACATGAGCTATTGGCACTATTGCATTACCAATAGTTAGGTGTCCTATATTAACTTTATTTAGTTGTTGCCAAGTGCCAATTAAAATTATCTCTGTTTTGCCCTCATTAAACTTTAGCTGGTCCACCGCCATCCATTTACTGAAGTCTTCAATACAATCCTGCACAGCAGTCACTGCGTCCATCTGGTTGGCACCAGAGTCCGGCTTAAAAGACAGAAGGGCTGGTTATCGTCTGCATAAGCGTGTACATCTGGAAGATGGGCCTCAATGACATCAAACAACTAATGTGAATAACAGGGGTCCGAGGCAAGAGCTTTGAGGGACACCATAAGATAGATCAAATCTTTTGGAGTAACAGCAGCGCAGTACCAGTTATTCCAAATCGAGATTCAAGTCGTTGAAGTAACACAAGATGATCAGAAGTACCAACAATGTTACCTTTTGACGATCCATCCGTCTCAGTGCTGTGCACGATAGGCAGACTGTAATAACGGGTAGAGCAGGTTCGCCATCATGTGTTCATGGGTCTGAATAAATACAGCACGCTCAGCCAGTTTTTATATAAATTGGAGGTTGCTCACAGGTCGTAAATTTGGAAACGAAATGTCTTTCGCAGATCTCTTTAGATGCGGATCAACAAGAGCTTGTTTCCAATTAGACGGGAAATGACCTGACAGCAAATAATTCAATATACACGTGATCGCAGGAAGAAGTTCATCTAGGCAGTTCACAACCATGGATGTGGGCATTGGGTCGAGGGTACAGGTCTTTTTAGTCGAATTCTGGACAAGGTTACGGACGACGTCACAAGAGAGCTGTCGAAACACACGCATTGTTTGTCTTCCAATATAGGATCTGCAATTTCATCCCTGTTCTCCATAGCAACTCTGACGACACCAAGGTCGTGACGGATGTTATTGATCTTACGAACAAAGAATCTGCCTATATCGTCAGCCAAAACATGATTATCATGATAATCGGGGAAACAAATATTATCCTTCGGTGCGAGCAGTTTTTTCATTCCCCTGAACAGCTTCCCTTGATCGGAGCTATTATCATCAACAAACTCAGTATAAAAGGCTTTCCGTGCTTTATTAATAATAAGGGTGACGTAGTTTCTCTTTTTCTTAAAGAGCAGAAAGTCTGAAGTCAATTTAGTCTTCCGCCAGGTCCTCTCACATTTATGTCGTTGTCTCTTCGCCTCTGCAATATGCTCGGTGTACCAGGAACCTGCGGCCTAGTCCTTGCTCTCTTGTTCTTGGTAGGTGCACGATGGTCGATCAATTGAGACAATGTAGATTCATAATTCTCGACAAGCTTTTCAAGATTGTCAGGGTCGCAAACTTTACTTTAGTCGGCAGTACGCAGATCAAAGGAAGAAAGGCTGTCACGGAAAGCGGCAATATTGATAGATTTAAGCTGTCTAAATTTGACCATCTTGATTTTGGAAGCAGGCTTCTTAATCTTAAGACCACAAACAATAGAAGCATGCTCAGAGAAATACCTGTCCACTTTAGGTGCTGTTTGAATGAGAGTACCTGCCTTACGAGTGCTGACGAGATCAAGCGTATGACCATAGATGTGCGTGGGCTACCCAACATGCTGTTGGAGACCAAATGAATCTATCAGTTCCAAAAACTTCGTGGCATCTGGATCGTCGGTGACATTGACATTAAAGTCCCCTGTGATCAACAGATGTTCCTTTGAGAGAATGACGGACTCCATATAGTTGGAAAAATTCATTAAAAACACACTCATATGTACCCTGTGGTCTTCCGAGTAGGGCAGTCTGTAAACATACATACATATACAATTACATACACACATACATTATTCAGCTCTCCCCGTTGGGGGCTTTTCAGTGACCGATACATCAAGTATCTCGCTTACCTATATTACGTACTTAGCTTACACTATTTATTTTTACAACAATTGTGATATTACTTTCCTAATAACCCTGAGATTGTTCGAAGCAGATGGTGACACTACCCATTCTGAGTACTCAAATGACTATCATGACTGTCCACAATTGGCCGAGGTCACTTTGTATAGAAGTGCAGTCCCCCCACACGCAGCTCGAATTTGTAACCTGTAACCGCTTGGACATAACTGAGCTCTAAAGCCTGGTTCACACTACCAATTTTGTCGGCGACTTTTCTCTTCCTGATCGATGTGATCGAGCGAATCACATATCAACGTATGCCTTTGTAAAACCGATCTCTGAACGGTCACATACTTTTGGTTGCGAGTCCACTCATTCGCATGCGCCAAGAGAAGAATAATCGCCGACCAAATTGCTAGTGTGAACCAAGCTTAATAGAATCATGAACCGACTTTAGCCAGCTCTCTGTAATTGCAACTAGGTCGAAATTTTTTCCAGAAACATATTCTACAAAATCCGCAGTTTTATTCCCAATGGACTGGGTCTTCATCAATGAATGAAATGAATGAAAACTTTATTGAAGTGTCAATGTATTTAGCTACAATAGCTAATTGGGGACACTATTTACCTACAGGGTATCACTAACTTTCAATATAAAATAGTAGTCTATATATATATTACAAGATTTAGAATAAAAATAAATATTAAGTAGACATATCACTAAGTAATATATGTTTGCCCTATATATTAGTTAGAGCATAGTCCGCAGTTTTTGCATCCACCCTCCAACATACTCTCCAGATCTTTCTTTCTTATATTGTTAATAAATGATTTCAAGTTGATATTTTCCCGCTCATGCGTTTCTAACCTGGACCACAAATAAGGTCCGAAGTATCTGATAGAATGCTTTCCATACCTTACACTTTTAAACCTAGGTAGATCGAAGTCCGCATTACGCAACTCGTAACGCTGTTCTTTTTGTTTAAATAGTTCTATTATATGCGGCGGAGCTAGATTGTTCTTTACCTTGTACATTAGAACAGCGATGTCCTGGAGTCTTCTGTTATATAATGTCGGAAGTTTAGCTCGACAAAGTAACTCATTATAAGTAAGATTATTAGTGTTAAATACTGCTTTCAAGGCTTTTTCCTGTACTCTTTCCAATTTTTTTCTGTCCGACACTTTACAAAAGTTCCAGACAAGATGACAATATGTTAGATGAGGGAGGATCGCTGATTTGTACAGTTGTAATTTGGCAGTCATCGGAATGAGCTTGCGTAGTCTCATTATCACTCCCACTTTCTGACTACATTTAGTACAGATATCACTAATGTGTTTACTGAAATCAATGGTGTTATCAAAGTTGACTCCTAGTATTTTGAGGTAGTCCGAGCAAGCAATATTATGATCATCAATTCTTAAGGCGAAGTCGTCATGACTGCTACCATTGGATTTCGATTGATTTGGGCTTAATTTCATTGTCTGGTATTTTTTATAGTTGGGTTTAAGAAAGCACAAGGACGATCAAGATTCCCTGTAAAAAGCTCACAGCATATATTGACAAGGTTTGTGGAAAGCACTTTCCGTGAACTGCGACGCGTTGTAACAATAGGATTAGGTTGAGTTGTCATCCTCAAGGGGATTGAAATATGTTCGTCATCATTAGCATTAATATAATAAATATTCGAAGATGGCTTGTTCGGTAAATAATGTGAATAACAGTTTTGAATGTTGTTATAATCACGAGTATTTAAGTCCAGCAAATCGATAGATTCATTGCGAAACGTACCATTTTCACCGCTACCAACACAAGTAGACAAATCCTCCGAAGCGGATCGATCACAGTTCAAAAAACCAGATGGGCCAGAGATAAACTAGTGATCCAAGGATAGTGCAAAGTTTTAAAAGACAATACAAATGCTATGTTACATGGTTTATAGTGCGTACGTAATTGTTGTGCATGATTAAGTTTAGGTTTATATCTTTGAATAGCGAGGGATTCTTGGAAAAGCAAAAGGGACAAATGGTTAGATTTATCTACGATAAAACATGTTCAGCCATTATACATCTGGTTTGATTAGACTCTGCGTCAAGAATCCCTCGCTATTCAAAGATATAAACCTGAACTTAATCATGGAATTAATATATTGCATAAAGCTCGCTGGCAAGTCAAGCGATTGACGGTAACACGTTGGCTACCTCGTTGCCTTCTGCTTGGATTAAATAAAACTCGCTGGCAACTGAAGCGATTGACGATAACACGTTGGCTATCTCCTCGTCTTTCTCGTTTTAATAAAGTCCTCTGACGAGTCAAGAGATTTTCGCTGTTCTCGCAAGTCATTTTCATCGTATAAAACGCGACACAAACGCGGCGCTTCTGTACTAATAATCTGTTTACGCTCTACTCAGAGGAGGAATCGTGAGTATACCACAATGCATTGCGCTGGAGTTTTTTTCGAAATCAAGATTTTTCGCAGGAGCGGCGAGAAAATTGCTGATTTCTACTTAGTATTTTCTCTTTGAAAATCAGATATTTTTAAAGGTACGTGTTGAAATTATTGTAGTATGTGCATCATATTTCACGGTTTTGATTTTGTTTTCTTTCTACGATGTGCTTTAGTTATATTAATTTACATATGTATTGACCTAATTTTCGGGTTACTACTCAATGCGTAAAAATAGCTTTGAAATATGCTGGAGTTTTTTTTACTTTTTGACGGGGAAGTTTAATAAAAATAACATCACTGTATTCATGAAGAGTTTCTCTTTCAATTGATACCAAGAAATCAAAAAAGACTCCACAAACCAACGAGGGATCGCATTTTGAAAATGGGATATTTTGTGATATTCATGCTGCTAATTAAATATGCAATTAGAGCGCTCTGCTTCGAAAGTGATTTGTTCAAAAACCCTAAGGAGACAAACTTTGTGTTTCTAAGCCCAAATTTATATGAATTACCCATTAATGGTGTAGAGAAAATCATTTAGAAATTCATAATGTCTTTATTAGGGTCTATACACAGTATGCACAATGTCAATCGTATTACATACTATGTAAACAACTATTTGAGTTTGAAGTAGTTTAAAAAATTAGTAATTTTAACCTAAGGGTAGATACTGAGATGTTTTTCTCTTCTTTATATTGTAGACAAAGCACTACTGGAGTGGTAAAAGTCAAGTTTATGGGATAGAACATTCCTTGTCTGAAAATTATTATAATACTAACCTAGCATTACCTAATTTAGCTAACCTTGAATTATATAAAGTTTTGAAGCTTTGTTATCATTTTACAGTGCCATAGACAGTTTGCATTTTAGGCCTGGTTTCCATTTGGTTGTAACTGTCATGACTAATGCGCATTTGATCATATACTATAGCATGTTAATTTGCGCAATATAAATATTAAATATTATGTTCGACAATGAGAAATAGTGTGGATCTGTCTTGTCTTTTGTGTGCTCTATGTAAATCAGTTTTTACTCTACCTAGTAGAGATATATCCACACTCTGTTACACAGGTCATCTTGATAGTTTCACAGTTACGACTAAACAGAAACCAGCCATTATGTAACTTTGAGTATGAAAGCTGAAAAAATGAGATATATCTGTGTAAGAAAATTGGCATATCAAACTTCACCGAGCAGTTCACATAGACAGGGGCGGACTGGCTACCTCAGATGGGCCTGGGCTAGAGGGGGCCCTGTACTTTTTGAGTCATATGTAAAAGCCCATTTCAAGGGGCCCAAAGGAGCCTTACAAGCAGGGGCCCACTGGGCTTTTCCCAGGTGGGCCCACTGTGCTTTTCCCAGGTGTGCCCGTCCTGTCCGCCCCTGCACATAGAATGCACTCTGGTGCTATAGGGATGTTTACATGAAAATTGGCCCTCTAGCAACAAATTTGTTTTGCTTTAAAGCAAAAAAAATTAATATCCACAACTCCTTAGATTATTTTCCAATACCCTCAACCTTATATATTAGTGCAGTAGCCTTAATATTGTTGATGGTTGTTTTATAGGTGTATTCATTAAGTGCAACAGTGCAGCATATGGTGGCTAACTCAGATACTTTGGCCATCTGTTTGGTAGCAATTAGTTAAAACCCACCTGTTTTATTGTATATTTAAATAAAAGTTTATGTTGTATAATTATGAGGGATGAGATTTCATCTTTAAAAATAATTTATGTCCATTTTGGCTTGGGGTGAGTCTGTCAAGTTCAGTAACTTTAGATGTTCATTCATCTGCATAACAGTAATGATTGTAAACCAATCTCAGGTGGCTTGCAAATCTTCATGTAGTTAGCTCCTATGTCACATGAAGCATTACATGTCAGGTGGTAGTGTGCTAGTCCAGGGATTTTTCATTGAATTAATTGTATTGTAAGCATTGTCCTGCTGTCCATTTAGATTCATACAATATACATGATGTACACATTTCTTTGACATTTCTTTCTAAAATTAAAGATCATTATAATTTAAATACTTGTTAGAATGTATTTATCATGAATGCAACTACCTCATGAATATCAATCTCAATTTTGAAATTTTTTAAAAAACAATAGTGTAGTACACAGACATAAAATAGTTCATATATTGTATTACATATTATGCTTTATTTACTGTCAGTAAACCAGTCCAAATAGAAAATATCCTTTGTCTGATGGTTGTAAGGCAATTATATTAATGCAATTATATGCAACAAAGTACAAATATAATATCAAACAACATTGACAACAGTTTTAATATTAATATAAATGTTGTCTGTTGAAATATCAGATGGGGAAACAATTGTAAACAATATTGTATGTAATCCTGGGCTAAAAATATTATAATTGGATGGAATTCATGTTAAATTTTTACATATCAAATAATTTAATTGGTATTGAAAATAATATGCATTGTTACTAGTAAAATTTTAACCACCTTACCTTGGGAATAATACTGGAAATGTATTCGATATGGACTTAACAATAAAAAGAAAAAATGCCTGTACGTTTATAATCGTTTGTAACTTTATATATCGTCGAATGAATCACAAGTACTCCGCGACAGCTTGCAGCACTAATTCTACGCAAGATGCAGGCCGAAAATGAACACCAAACGTTCTTTCAACGTGGACTTGAGCAACGAAGAAATTAATATATCGAAGTTTTCGATATATTAATTTATGATTTTTAATATGAAATCAAAGTTTTCTTGCGACAAAAGTTTGAAATTTCATCAGAATTCGGACATAATTCACTTCTGTGTTGATGTTGTCACTGCGACAGCCAACCGAAGAATGAACGACTCGCTCCGGCGAATTGATAATATGTATTAATATGTACGAAACCGCAATGCATCACGGTATACTGACGATACCTCCTCTGCGCTCTACTGATCTGATGCAATTTTCTCTCTGCGTGGCATCATGGTGGCATTCATGCACGAGCCAATCATATTGAATTCAGCAGCGTGTTGTTCACGTGCGGGTCACGTCACCTTAGGCAACCTTGCTCTGAACCTTTTTAAAATCATTTCCATATTTAGATTTTAGAGAGCCAATCACTGTAACAGTTGTTTGACCGGTTGCGGTATATAAATATAAACAACCGCTCATATTTGCCCCGTCCTTTTAAAAGTTAAAACTGCCAATGCCTTATACTGAGATAGACGTCTATGATCATTGAAACTTTGCTTTTAGTAAAAAAAAATTATTTGTAATCTTGAGAGAGGACAAAGTTATCGAGGCAATGAATGTTGTGGATGAATAGTTGCAGACTTGCAGTAAATATTACGTTGTCGTTGTGTACTTGTGTTGAAAGAAAAACATTCGTTAATCGTTATGTTTATGACTTATACTCAGTATTAAGTTATAGAAGGACAAAGAGTAAAGAGTAGTTACATGTATGATATAGTTTAGTTTTGTAAATATTACAGGGTTCATATTATTATTAAATGTTGTGTTGAAAATTTTGTTTACAGTAATATGACTCTACTGTATATGTCTGTACTCTATAATTCCGGACTGTCACTTCAAATTTTGCACATGGGTGGCTATTATATATTAGCCCAAGTTAAGTAAGTCCAAGTCGGAAATCTGAATTGTTTGGTGAAATAGTATAAAAATTAAGGGTGTATAGTCGGCCACTGCCTGTCTGCCTTCAACTAGAACACCCACACAATTTTTAAGGGGATTTTTTCAAAGCGGAAATTCTGTTTAACTTTCGTTTTCCTAACAATGTCAATGACAATGCATATAAACAGTACTGTTGTTTACGTTCACACTTCAAACGTAATTATTTATATCACAGAAAATCAGAATTTACATTTATTTTAAAATATTATACATCCCAATACAATTATATGCCATCAATTCAAGGTATACTGTAAAGTTTAAATTAACACGACTATTGGGACTGCAGGCTTTGCAGCACGTTTATACACGTATGATCCCGTTTTATACCATAGAGGTTATAATATAAATCGGATACTATAGTCTGCACTGTTTTGATAGTTCATAATACAGATTACAGATCGAATACATGCAGTATACTATATATATCCAGCCATCGACTTGCACAAGTTTATTGACATTGGCATTGTCCCTATAGTTCATAAGGCTATAGTTGTATTTGCAATAATATAGCCTTTAAACTGCTACCACATTTACCTTCCTTATCATTTATATAATCTGCAAACTCGCATTTGAGATACAGTCTTTAAATATTTTGTCATAATCATATTCTCGAAAGCAAATGTCAAATAATAATGCTCGGGAAGCGAAAATAAGTGAATTTCTACAATCCTTCCCGTTGATTATCCAGTACTGAAGGCACGTTGGTAAGTCAGTTATAATGACTGATTTCTCTCCGGTTCATCGACATATAGTTATACTATATATTGATAATTTGATATAATTATGTCTTGTCGCTAGACTCGCTACACCGCACGTGTACGAATCTCGCAGTCACCTCGCGGCCACGCACTTGATAGCGCACGCGCATTTGTGATTGCACAAAAAATCGCGTGTTCCGGGGGAAAGTTCGCCAATTTAATGTCAATTCAACGTATTCAGCAAATGTTTCAAGTTCAATATAAAGACTCTAATTCAGCATAGTTTGTGTAAAGTCGCCATAAGATCAAAATAATATTTAAAGAAAAATGTGAAGTCCTGTCTTGAAGGACTAAATCACTAAATGTTAATGAATTTAAAAAGAAACATAAATTGTATGCACCCCCCGGAAAGTTTACACTATGATTGAATGAATGAATGAATGAATGAATGAATGACTGACTCGTTTGAATTTTCGCCACTCACCACAATATTGCAAAGTTTCGAAGAAACTTTGCACTAATAAACGAGTAAGGCCAAGAGGGCCAAGGTTGTTGATGGTTTAGGTAGTAGTTCAGTGGTTTAAGTCATCCACCTTGCAAGCACTAGCAAGTAGGTTCGAATCCCACTCAGGATTAAGAAAAAGAATATGAGTTCCTGCAAACGGGTGACCGGATCTTTTAGGGACGGTTAATAGGGTTAGGGAAGGGGTTGGGAGCAGGCAAGGTCAGGTTTTATCGTCTGAAACAACCTGATTTAGACAAATAGCCAAAGCTCAAGGTTTTCCATGACCTATTAGACAAATACCACCTGCATAAATTCTACTCTAAAATTGTATCTTCTTCTAAAGCATATCTTTGCAATTTTGTTTGCAATATCGCTGCAATTTTTTTCACTTGATGGCAAGAAACACTGTGTGTTTAACAGAGAAGCTATTTTTTAAGTTTTATAGGGGTTGTATATTATTTATTTTAGGGGGTACTGTTAGGATCTTTTCCACATGAGAAGGTGGGGGGTGGGGGAGGGGGTTTAGAAGACATTTTGGCTCACCAACCACAATTCCGACATACAGTGTAATTAATGGTTGCCTTACCTCCAAAAGGTTTGATTCATTGCATTTCGTTTCTCAGGTCTGTTGATATTCACTTGGAAAACATGATCTCTTGGTTTAGTTACTTCAAGAGTTCCAAATTTATATTCTTGTGTGGTCAACATTCTTGAAATGAAGACAGTTCTGTTTCTGGGCAATTGTTTTGTTGCTCCTGTATGGCAAGATAGGAGTATAATATGGCGTTCCGTAAATTATTTTAAGAAAGATGTCAGTGGTGGACACTTATCAACATGCCACTGTGGAAAGTTTGTATTGTACAACCGGAAATATTGGGTTTGCAATTTCTGTAGTTTTGATGTCTCCTGTATATTTACAGTACTATCAAATTTTTAAAATTTTGGGCCATTCTGGCATGCAATTTCGATACTTTCCAGTCTGGCAAATTTTGGGGTACATGGTTCAAATTTAATGCAAAGTTGCTAATCAGCTTCTACTGTTATAATCTTTAAGAATTTTGCTCCACACCAGGTCTGGCATTTTACATAATATTATCAATAATGGGCTATAACATAAAAACAACACCAAAAAAACAAACTGCACACCCCATTTGATGCATTATAAAAGTCTCCCCGGGAAAACCTAGAATCAACAATGTTCACTTGAATCTAAATAGATATGGAAGGGGTGATTGAAAATCGTTTCGGTTTTGTTGTATATGACTGCCGATAGTAAACGTTTCGGACAGCATACAAATCTCCCAACCCATGGGGCCACATTACAACCAAATCCCCACAAATGCCCCAGAGCCTTGGGCACAAAGTCTTCCTACTATTCCTCCTGTTATCCCCACCTCTCCCCGGGGTGGGGGTGTGGGGATAACATTGACTCAAGCATTACTCGATTACCTTTCAAGAAAAAAGTGGTCTGGGTAATGGGCCAGGGGTCTGGATATCCAATGGGAGAGGAGGGGTGTTTCATCTGAATCTTTCCTAGGGGATAGCTTATGGGATTTTCAAAAAATGGCAAAATTTTGGTGTTTTAGTGATATCCAAGGGGGTGAAAACGATATCCTAAAGGGCTACTTACGATATCCCATGGGGCAACTTCCCAAAAATATATCCAAGTGGGTTCCAATTTTTTTTTATCCCAAGGGGGTTATGAAGGAACCATTCAATGGGCTATTCAAATTTTAATCCGTACCCCCCTGTTGAGGAAACTTGGAATTCCAAGGGGGAGGGGGTTTAAGATCCTTCGTGGAATTTCCATGGGGATAGCATATTTCCATATTTCCAGAGGGGATAACATGCAATTCCAAGGGGTCTGACATGAATTTTATAGGAATTGCCATGGGGTGGGGGTTATGTAGGTGTCAATTCCAACTGTGATCATCCCCCCCACGGGCAAACCCCTGGGAATTTGACTTTTCGAAAAATATTTGGTCAAAATCCCAACCATGTGGGTGAAAACTATCGTCAAATTCCCCACGGTGCGGGTAAAAAAACATAGTCAAATACCCGTCTGCCTCGTAAGATGCCCATATATAAATTCTTAATGTGTGTGTGAAGAGAACCAGGACTTTAAATGTATTTTGTTTGAATGAAATAGTGTATTACTTGTACCATTTTTAACAACTAGAACATAAAGTTCTCCAACAAAACAAACCAAACATTTTATAACAACAGTTGAGCCAAAGCGAGTACAACTTTGAGTTTGTATTAGCAGATATTTAACAGAAAAATCGCCGTAGCCGTCATCAAATCTAAAGTTCCCTATTAAGAATTGCCAATAATATATCTTCGCTTGCATCCAACAACAGCATGACTAATTTGTCCTCAACTAGTGCATCACGTTAGCAGTATAAAATTGTATAAATTCTGTAAATATTTGTATATTTATGCAAATATTATTACAAATATTTATTCTATTCTTTTGAATACATGACTACATTTTCTTCGGAGATTAACAATTATAACAAACAGACTACATGATGTCATGATGTTGCAAAATAGACAAATTATGAAATATTGAATGTAACAATATTCGCATAAATATACATATATATTTACAGAATTTATACAATTTTATACTGCTTTATACATGATGCATAGTTGAGGACAAATTAGTCATGCTGTTGTTGTTGAATGCAAGCAAAGATATATTATTGGCAACCCTTAATAATGCCGCCAGTACTTCGTTGAGTTTTGATCTGTCCATTCGTACTTTAAAATCACGTAGAAGTCCGTATTAATAAGTAAAAACCACAAAAAATTGGTGTGCAAATATGGATATTTATAACAAGAGAAGGAAGAAGTGGCTCTGCCTATAGAACTCTGGTCAGTGGCAGAACTGAGCCCACAGTATCAGTTACTTATTGGATTGCGGTTGGAAATAAAAAGTTGCCAATACAAAAACTTGCATATCAAATGAAAGTTGTGCATAAAATGGAAAAAGTTGTTGTGTACAAAATACAAAACTTTATACAAAGTTCCAAACTTTATACAAAGTTCCAAACTTTATACAAAGTTCCAAACTTTATACAAAGTTCCAAACTTTATACAAAGTTCCAAACTTTATACAAATTAAAGCATTTTAAGGCAGGACTTTACCCAATAAATTTCCACGTGAAAACTTCTCAAGCCAATAAAATTAGTCGATTATGAAGTTCTAAGCGCGACCACTGACCAATTTCGCACAACCGGGAAACAAGTCAAATGCCTGACGGGGTGGAAACGGTTTTGTGTCAAATTCCCGCCTGTGTGGAATTAAACTCTGGTCAAATCCCAGGGGGGGATGATCGCAGTTGGAATTGACTCATACATTAATCATGCATACGAATTTCCATGGGGAGGAGACTTCAGTTCTTTGGAAATTCAGGGGGAGGGGTGCAAAAGGAAGGGGTTCCTCAACAGGGGGGTGTGTTTAAATAGGAGGGGTGCCTATATTAAATGGAATCCCATTGAAACAGCTAGCCCTTAACGTGTACAAATGGATCACAATTTAGTTTTTTTACCTTTAGCAATTAATCTCAGACCTTGACAAGCCCCGAAAGCTTTCCAAAACATACTTCAGATCTATATAAAAGCAGACAAACCACTGATCGTCTGATCTATCACCATTTGTGCGAAGCCATATTGAATAATTCATTTCTTCATTTTAGAAACCTCGAAACTTCATATTAACCAGTGCTTCCACAACCGCCTGTTCAAAAATCCTTTCACAATCTCCAAAATTCCTTTTTTCCCACAAAATTTCCCTGCCACCCAAACGGTAGAAAAAATCAAGAAAATTCAGGCACATGTATCACAAAATATTGTACGCTCACAATTCTAGGCATTTCCAACTTAGAAATGTTTGGTTTGTAATAAGAACGTGAAATTTATGTTCATCCAGGGGCATAGGTGCTTGATAATGATGGAGGGGTCGAATGGCACAAGGCGCTGAACGACAAATTTTGAAATTTATAGTCTCTAGATCGCCGGAAATGGCATTTTTAGATTCTTCTTTACCTCTTTTGTTAGGCCTATACTATTTATAGGTTCATTTTTACTGGTTTAAGTGGTTTTACACTTGTAACTGGTATAAGTTACAGAAATCCTTGCAATTTCCTTTACTTTTTGTATTTTTCATTTTTTCCTTGCCATTTCCTAGTAAAACTCATTTCCTTGCATTTTCCTTGCAAGGACCAATATTTCCTTGCTGCAGGGAAAAATCCTTGCAAGTGGAAGCACTGATATTAACAGTGCTTCCACTTTCCAAAATGAATATTTCCTTTTTTTGTCCTGAGTTAGTGATTTTGACCAAAATGTCCTTCAAAAAGTATTGAAATTTCCTTCAAAAAGTTTGGTGAAATTTAGTTGAATATTCTGGCTCCAAATAGAACAAAATAGCCTATTTGGAGCAAAATATTCACCTGAATTTTCAATTTTGTAACTCTAACGGTCTAATACCCAGGTCTAATGTTTGTCAAGAGCATTTGATTTGACAGCTGGTATTAATAATCTGGTCAGCCAATCATGTTCAACTAGGATTACGTTGATTGGCTGAGCGAATTGAAACCTTCAAATGTTCGTTACAAACATTGAAGTTTCACGTGAGAATAAACAATGTTTTTATCTGTAGCTGTTCGTCATTAGTTGCAAACGACGTACATTTGCGCATTTGATCACATATAATATACAGCATGTTAATTTGACAATATAAATATTAAAAATTATTAATATTTATATTGAGAGGGGGGCGCTTTCTTGAGCTATGGGGGGGATGGCCCCTCCCTTCTATTTTGCAAGGATGCTTGAAAATATATATGGCGTTATCCATACCCGAATATTTTCACCCTTGGTAACATGCTCGTCTAAAGAGCCCCCCGCCCTTCTAGTGTTATGAACTTAGTTCTACAGCACTGTTATTACACACTCTGCATGGTGCACAGGGGTGCACATTCAAAAAACGTTTGGAGGGTGTCCATTGTTCAGGGACCGACTTTTTATATTTGTTTGACCACATGAAAACATGTTTTACGAGTTAATGTAAAAATATGTGTAGTGCCAGGCGTGTAGAAGGATTGTTAAAATATAGGGGGCCGACTCCCACGAGGCGCCACCATGATTGGCGCCGACGGGGGAAATTTTGAAAAATTTGAGTCTGTAGATATCGTCGGAAATGGCATTTTCAGAGACTTCTCTACGTAGCTCTTTCGTTATAGGCCCATTCATTAAATATAAGATTTCAAACACTCGATCTGGTTTCGAATTCAAATATTTCGCTGCAATTTTCTTTAAATGCAGTTATTTAAAGAAAACGCCCCCGAAAACGTAACCTTCAACACCATAAAGACCCAACAGAGTCGACTTAATTTTACTCAGAATACTGACGTGGAAATAGAACACACAAGGAGGTTTTGCGCAGTCGTGTATGGCTATGTCATCTCACATTTGAGTATATTGCTTTAAGAGGAAAATATATCTCTGGATTGTGCAATGTTGATTTATTTTATTGACAATTTTTGTATCGTTTATTATACGTTTTTTAGACAGGATGTTTCGGACCGAATTAAGTAGTGTAATTTTACAATTTGGGACCGACTTTTTTTGAAAAATTCACAAATGATGGGGGGGGGGGGTGGATGCACACGATGACACGAGCAGTGGACACGAGTTCGTCCAACTGAGCCTGCTGAATACTAATCGGAAGATCCGCGGCTTCAACGTACGAAATACTTCATGTAGCATTCTAATAAGCGGGCATTAACTGTGCACGTGTGATCGTCACAGAGTGCGTGAGAAAAATATAATAATCAGGATATAATGGAACGGCTTGCGTGACTGTGTTATATATATACACTTTTAGAGCGAGACTTGTCCCCTTTTGTCAATATTTTGAATATTCCACATTTTCTTTCAAATTTTTTTAGTTTTCCTGGGGTAATGCTTCTGGGACCAAATTTGTATAACTGAGCATGCGCAGATATGTAAGAACGCGTCATTAGTATTAAGTACTTGTTTACACTTAAGGTGGCTCGATATAGTAATCACAAAAACCTTATTCAAGAATCGCGAAAACAAAACTTCATACTCTATGAACAAATCCGTGTGACCATTTGTGCGCGTGGGAATATTAACGAAATAACTTACAAAATGATCTGACGTGTTGCTCGCGCCATCTCGCATGTTATATACCGTTTCATGTCAATTGCTGACGTCATTAAAAAATTCCATTTTTGAAAAACAATGCGCTATATCTCATTTTTTGTCCGGTGACCTATTTTCAAATTTTGCATGCTGTATTGCACCGCAAAAATCTTTCATTGTACCAAAAATAAAAGTTTTGTAATGCCAAAAACATTTTTATCGAAGAAAACGACATTTTTGCCTTTTTCAAAAAAATGGCATTACAGAATTTTTTTATATTTTGCTTATTGTTAGTCTGTCTTGCAAGTAAAATAATACACGAAAAAAAATTGGGGGTCACCGTGCTTCTTTTCCAACTACACGAGGCGATAGGCTATTTTAGAGTGAATTTCGTACGCGTATGTTGCCATAGCAACGAACTATGTGTTACTAAAACTAACATAATTTGAAAGTAGAAACATCAAAATATATGAAAACCCTGAAACCTGATGAATAAAACCTAAGAATATGGAGTTTAATCATTTCAAAGTGTTGGACACCTGAATTTTTGAAAACTGTATCGAGCCACCTTAATTCACGGAATTTTGACCTACATACCGTATTTATTCGTTTAAGCGCTGCCAGCGATTACGCGCCGCCCCCGAATAAGCGCCGCTTATAAGAGCAAAAATATTAGAGCGCCGTCCTCGAATAAGCGCCGCACTTATTCACAACAACGCGATACCAACCCCACGTAAAAATAATAGACGCTCCCTAACGTAACAACGTTGGAAGTAACTGACTTAGTACATATTTCAAAGGATTGACACACAGCACTTTTATGGGCCATGTGGTAAAGTTATTCTTTATACTAATATGTTTGGCAACTTGCGCACCCAGAATTGCGCACCATAAAACGTCCCTCTCGTTTTAATTAACTCAAAAAATACAACGTCGAGGACTCACATAATTTCAGTTGAATGTTTCAGTTGGATGCAAACTGCAGTATAATACAATTAACAATTTACAGTTGCGTGAACCAAGACTGAGAAAAAAGCAGACAAACAGGCGGAAATATTTCGATTTAAAATTTTAAAACATGTATCTCCATTTTGGATTCTGCATATTGTATTAAATTTATTAAAATATTTGCAACCAACGATTATTATTATAGTACTTATGGCAGACCCTGTTTTATCATAATACATATTGTAGAATTTCCATTCACATTATCAATATCCAATGACGGTCCTTTATATTCCGGTCCCAATTTTGTAAGATCCAGTATGTTGACAGTTTCAAATCCAAGTTTCTTGAGCAAGTAACCGCTGTATCGATTGGTAACTTTTGTAGCTGCTCTGTTGCACCCTGCAGCTACACCAAGACGAATACACTCCTGAAATGATTTCAATATACTTAAGTGTGTTATATACACCTTGAAGGTGTGGTGCCAGTGTAGGTAGAGATAATCCGGATATGCTTGGTTAGTAGGATCAAATGGCATACTTCGAAACCCGTACTCGGACCCGGACTCGAAGAAACTCCGGGCTCAAGTGAAAATCCGGACTCGTCTTTGAGAAAATCCGGACTCGGCATTGGATTCGAAACTGGATTCAGAATTGCGAAAACCTGCACTGGTTTAAGAATGAATAAACTATAATCTCTCATAATATACGTCCAATACGTGTCAAATTTGATAATTCGTGCATTTTCGTTTTCGCGCGGGTACCCTCTTCCTTGCCCGCTTTCAAAACCTAAAATCCGTCTCAATATCCTATATCTTGACTGTGAAGAGCCAGCAAGAGGTCGAACAAGCGGTATAACATTATTCACAGATATAACCTAGCTGGCTAGCTGTTACCTAGCTGATACTATATAATAATATGCTTGCCTTTATAGGACAAGCTTTGTTACTTGCCCAAGACTAAGAGTCGGTTTAGAAAGCAAAGGTAAAAGACTGCTCTCGCAAATTGAGAAAGATGCTAGTCTATTAGGATTAGATACATTATAAGCGAGAAATTCCAAAAGCGCTCCTATCATTTATTTGTGTGCAACATGTTATTTGGCAGACGCGATAGCAAGTTGTCCTTTTGAGGCATTCCAGCTCGTTCTCGTCGTTGTCCAGTCCAAGCCTAGTCCAGTGTTTACAGAGTGCGGTTTACAATATGCCGGTACCAACCTTACAACGTGCGCGTCTTGCAATTTTTCGTGACAACTTGCGTGACCCTGCTTGTGACGTAACATGCATATGGCGGACAGCTCGGCAGCTCGCTGATTTATGATTATTTCTGTCAAAATTTCTCAAGAACTAAGAAAGATACGAAAAATCGGTAAGGGAGATTTTCATATAATTTTAAAAGTTCTTTCAAATGAGACAAACTAAATTTTTATCGCCATATCCCTTTAAGGATTAAATAGTTCGTGTTACCTGTTGTGTGGCCTAAATATGGTATCATTTTTGTTTCTTAATCTATAATCACGAAATGGTTAAAATTGGTTATATTATTATTATTATTATTATTATTATTATTATTATTATTATTATTATATTACTATAAATTATTTAAATATAGCGCTTAATGTATGATAAGATATTCTAAAGCGCTGTACAATGATATCATCAAAAGTTATTCAAAAACTACTGTATACTATTACAATTCCAATACTAAAATACAATGTTAAACACCTACCTAAATAAAAATGTCTTTAATTGACCATTAAAACAGTTTATCAAAATTGGAAGCGTATTATTACTATATACTATTATATACCTAAATAAAAATGTCTTTAATCGGCTTTTAAAACAGTCTAAAGTTTCACTTTGTCTTATTAAGATTGGAAGCGTGTTCCGGATTGACGGAGCTGCACACTTAAATGCTCTGTCACCAAGAGTCTTAGCATTGGTTTTAGGAATCTGTAGCAAGAAGCGATCATCTGACCTCAGGTGGTAGCTGCTTTCGTATTTAATGGACAACAGGTCTGTAATATATTGAGGTGCCATACTATGAAGTGCTTTATGCACTAATAACGCGATTTTAAATTCCACTCTAAACTTTAGTGGTAGCCAGTGAAGATGTATCAGAACTGGAGTAATATGAGCAATTCTGGGAGTAAGACATGTCATTCTTGCTGCAGCATTAAGAACCTTCTGTAGACGTTGAATCTGATATTGTGGTAGCCCAACGAGGAGAGAATTGCAATAGTCTAGATGGGACGTTACAAATGCATGTACCAGAGTTTTAGTCGATTCTATAGAAAGGAACTTTCTTATTTGTCTAATTTTATATAGACCTCTAAGCGCTTTACTGCACACCTTTGTCGAACCAGGCCCCTAAGTTCCGGACACTTTTGACAGGAATAATATAGGCCCGAGACAACTTCCTTGAGGAACTCCACAATTCACATCAAAACTATTAGACATCACTTGGTGTCTTGGTTTACATAACCTTGATCAAGTGATAAGTTGATGATCTTTGTGATTATAGGCAATAATTCATCAACACATAATTTCAGCAACCATGTTGGAATAGGATCTAGTTTACAGGATGCATTAGATGATTTAATAATAATGTCACGAATCTCCATTTCGGATAAATGATGAAATGATTCAAGTTTAACTCGCGGTGACCGATATTCAACATACAGCTGGTGGTTGTATTATAATGCCATCAACTTCAGCTCTAATTAGTTCAATTTTCCGGCAAAAGAACTCGCCAAAATCATTCGCAAGTTGACCTAAGTCACCATGAGGAGGCAGCGGATTTTCATCATGAACTTTAGAGAGCGAAGATACCACTCTAAAAAGTTTTCGTGAGTCAGCTGAGCATTTATCAATGAGTTCAGAGTAGTATAGTCGTTTGGCATTATTCAATTTAGCAGAGTATTCATTACAAATTCTGCGATAAGATTTCTTATCACATATACAGTCTGAATTTCTCATCATCTTTCTCTCCAATTTTCTACGTCTGATCTTTTAGGCATTTAAGCTCATCATTAAACCACGGTATCTTTGTTCTTTCCCTTACAACCTTTCTTTGTATCGGAGCATGTTTATCCAAAATATAAGTCAGTGTATCATCATAACTTTTCGCCAAATTATCAACAATAGTCCCAGTTGTATTGTATAGATTAGACGCAACAATGTCCGATTTGAAAGAGTTCATATTAATTTGTTTCATCTTTCGAAATTGAATTTCCTTCTTTTTAAGATTAGGACGCGGAATAGCCAAATTACACTCAATAAAGCAATGGTCTGATAGGAATAAAGTGGGCTGTATTTCATTGATTATAATGTCACTGGATGATCTTGTTATAATAAGATCCAATATATGACAGGACCGATGAGTTGGGACCTTTACATGCTGTATAAGACCAAAAGTTTCTAAAACTTCCATAAATTGTTTGGTATCATCATTTTCTATCTCACCAAGATGAAAGTTAAAATCTCCAGTTATTAATATTTCAGGGTACATGACGAGGTTGTCAAGAAAGGAAGAGAATTCTTCAAAAAACAAGCAAGCAGTAACTGCATGAGCCTGTGAGTATGGTGGGCGGTAAACAGCGATTATTTTCACAGTATTATTAGCGATTGTACAGTTCCATTCCGAAAATTCAAATGATTGTTTCTCATCCCCATTTATGAATTTGATTTTGACAAATTCACTATACAACACTCCAGTCCCCCCACCTCTACGATCAGATTGTCTTGCAAAATGTTTAAAATAATACCCAGGTGGAGACAACGCTGCTATGCTCACGGAATCTATGTCCTTTAAGCCTCTTACAGACGAGCAAGTTTTCTATGACAAGTTTTTATATGACAAGTTTTATTTGCTCATCTGAAAACGCAACTTTGGCAATTTTTTCTATGACAAGTACACTTGTTCAAAAGCTAACATGCTAGCTTTTGAACAAGTGTACTTGTCATAGAAAAAATTGCCAAAGTACAAATTTTGCTCGTCTGTATGGGTCAACAAGGAAAACTTGTCAAAGTAATTTGAGCACTCAGGAGCGGTTGGTCAGCAATCTATATTGTTGTGTTAGCTATCATGGCGGTCAGAAAACCACAAACTTGTCAGAGAAAATTTGTTGTACGTACACACGTGCAATTGGCAAATAAAACTTGTCATATAAAAACTTGTCATAGAAAACTTGCTCGTCTGTAAGAGGCTTAAACCATGTGTCAATAACTACACAAATGTCAATTTTATTCTCCAGTACATGATCAACCAAAGTCGCAGTTTTATTTTTGACAGATCTTGTATTAACATTAGCAAAACGTATAGCATTGTTTTTTCTCAATGAACCCATTTCCTTCCACACAGTTTTCCAGATGAGCATTATTTACATGTTTATTAACAGTAGATCGTTCATGTTTCGTAGAGGGAGGATCACGATTTGTAATATGAACCGGTATAGCCTGACAATTCCTGAAAAATCTAAGACTCTGATTATCTTGCATTAATATAATGGGGTCTTGTTGGTATGGACATCAGAGGTATCGTAGTGGGTATGAAAATGGTCGAAACGTGGGATAATACTGTGGGGATTGAAACGGGGGGAAATGGCTTGGATTCACGGGAAAAGGGTAATGTTTAGTATTGGGTTGTAATATATATGGATAAGATGTATGGCCCAACGAGTTTTGAGAGTATTGCTGTGGGTTATTGGACAATTGAGAATTTTTGTGCTGGAAGTCACACAAAGGACCCTTTAAACAGTAGCCTCTCTGTCTCAAATATGGGCATGGTACTAGGTGTTTGGGTAATCGTTGGCTGGGAGTAGCGCAATTACGATCAGTACTAATATCGTTCATACGTGGCCTTCTCAGTGGATTGATTCTAGGTTCTTTTCTTGACTCAATACGGTCAATGACTGAATTCATCTGGGAATTGCACGCTGACCCTTTGTCGGCCCAAGGAATCTTATTGCTAACTGAGGGAGAAGTATTTATATTTAAATCTGTATTTAAATCAGGGGCCCGCTTATCAACAATGGCTATCAGTTCATCAGGAATGATAATTGTACCAACGGGGGCTGTGTCATTGTTCTCGGAGTCTTTTTGTTTTACTTTAAGCGTGGAGTTTTTAAACAACAGCGGCTTTGATTTCAACAAACCATTCTCATATCGCAATGAACTAGAAACCGGCTCTTGACAAGTAACAAAGCTTGGCCTCAAGCATATTATTGTATACTGTAGTATCAGCTATGTTGTATCTGTGAATAATGTTATACCGCTTGTTCCACCTCTTGCTGGCGATATTGAGACGGATTTTAGGTCTTGAAAGAGGGTAAGGGAGAGGGGTACCCGCACGAGAATTATCAAATTTCACACGTATCAGACGTATATTATGAGAGATTATTGTTTATTCATTCTTAAACCAATGCAGGTTTTCGCAATTCTGAATCCAGTTTCGAATCCAGTTTTTCTCAATTTTGAGTCCGGATTTTCTCAAAGACGAGTCTGGATTTTTATTCGAGTCCGGGTTTTCTTCGAGTCCGGGTCCGAGTCCGGGTTTCGAAGTATGCCGGATAAAATTGCCTGAAAAATATAACATCGATGTTTCGATGGTTCGCAGACTAACGTTTCGAGGGAAGGCCCCTCATCTGGAAGTTAGTAGCGTTACTCCGTTAGTATTTTTGAAGTGAAGATCACTGACTGAGAAGCGATCAAAATTTTGAATTATTATTCCCCTAAATATATACCAAAATCCTACATATTTTCATTACCAAAAGCCCTTAATTAGCCTGTGTTTAGTTACTGAAACGCTTATCATTTACGTAATATTCATATTGTAACCAACGGTAACCAAACTAATGCATCTTTATATAATTATGAACTTCCTTCTATCGTGGATTTGAATAAGTGGCGTAAACAGTTTGTTGTAAATATAGCCAATCATATACTTTTTGTACATAATTTAACATTTTAAATCTTAGTTTAACCGTTGGTAAATTATTCTCCTATTATCCTTTCGCTTGTACATATAAAGAACGTAGATATTTTAGTATAGTCAGTTGGTCTGAATAAGGCTTTCTTCAGACTATAAAACTGTCAGTGAAGTCTTAAAAGTGACGTCATCATGGTCACCTATAAAACGGACACCACTCTATTAAGGAGGTTCATAGTACGTTATAGTCTATAGATGCATTAATGCTAACCTTCGTTAATCTTGAACCAAATCCTTTTCTTCCGTGCTCCTCTGCGACACCCACGAATAGCATTTTTAGTAATTTGTGTTCGCTGCCAAACATATCCACGCCATGGGATGCCATTTCAACCAGTGTATTTGCGTCCTCCTGTAGAATAATAAATTTTCCTTTTAAGAACGTACTGTTTCATATATAAAGTGCATTTTTCTTCAATTTTTAAGTTCTTTTCTCAGTTTTGTGTCACTGTATGCTTAAATGATCATCATCACCATCATCAATACATGACACATAATATAATTATCACACTGCGTACTATACCTGAAGTGGAACCAATTGTAGTCCAGGTTTGAGGTCATAACATTCACCGCGATTTTCTATCACAGACAGTAGGAGTCCTGCTAGTTCACCATTCTTCATCCTTGCACCAATGGACACCCCAGAACACAATGCTGCATGCACAGATTCTCCATCTCTGCCTTCTCTGGTGTGGTTGTCAACAATATGAAGGACTACAGACTTGAGGAAAACCAATATTTATCCTTATAATACTAATTATTTGGCTGCATGGTTATGGTTATCATATGTGGGGGTATTTCTTCTCATGCCTTATACATAAATTTATCTTTAACTAAAATTATTATTAGTACATGATGATTTACCGACAGTGGCGTGCTGGCAGGGGGGGCATGGCCACCCTGCCAGGAATTTTAGGGGGCGCAGAAGCTTATAGAAGAGGCGCCAAAACTACATGAAATGAAACAAGAACTTTAATGTTAGAATTTCCTTAATCGAAGGGAGCAGTGTTGAAAAAAATTATCGCTTGCAGAATATCAGATACAGTAAACTCTTTTGAGATTCTCAATTTGAAGGTACATATCGCGCTTAATTATGTAATATGGAAAACTCTATAAAGAGGTTTTCGCTAAAGTGCGTCAGGCTCAAATTTCTCATACGCTTATGGACCTTGAATTGTTAATCATTAAACCTTCCGTAGAAACCTTAGTTATTATTTATGAAATTACCAATGGTTTGACAACACTTTTCTTTTTCTTAATTAGGGTAAGACAATTCTTACATATTTCATTGATTCATTCCGTTTGTTTCTTACATTTAATACTTGAAAATGACAGCTCAAAGTCAAACTTTGTCGAGATTTTTGTGCAAATTTGCTTCAAAAAAGGCCGAAAATGGTGTCCTGAATTATAAAAATATAAAAAATTTCCCCCCAGAACCCCCTTAGTAACTCCCCTCAACATGCGGTCACTTATTACTAGGGGGCGCCAAATTCCCAGTTGGCCTCCCCTGACCAATAGGAGCCAGCACGCCACGGTTTACCGATATAGAAAAGGCCAGGGAACACATAGCATTCTTTTCTACCTGAAGTGAGACTATTTTATTCACCAAGGCAAGATGATCCACTCTAGGTGCACCTGCCAGTGGGTAAACTAAGTACTCGTAATTTTTTCCAACTAGACAACATTCTAATTATACCCAATTGGGGGTAGGCTGCTGGGGTTCCTGAAAGTCTCCGACAGCCCCACTGTGTACACAAGATTTTTAAAATTCATACTAGCGGATCTCGAGGAAAGAAATGTTTGTCAAGAAACAAGACCACTTCCTCAAAGTCTTCAGCTTGCAGGACCACCAACTCATATTCACAGTCACTCATTATTAGTCTAGAAATTAAACAAATCAGGAAACACCTTCATTCAATAATTTGGAAGTGTGATGTGTATATCATAATGTAGCCTGCGTGGCAGGCGTTCTATTGGGGGGAGGGAGTTTTGTTTAGAGCGTGCGCTTCCCTCCCCCCGCGCTCTCAAAAAAAAAACGCGCTAAACTCCCTCCCCCACAATAGAACGCAGGCTAATCATAATGTTGTGATATACGTATGGTTTCAGTAAACATTATGCTATACCACATAATGGTGGTTAGGTCAACTTCATAGGAGTGAGAAAATGATGGTAAATATTTCCAATATAATAATACTAAATAATAATAATTATCATTTACTTCATGTAATATTTACATGACTTATTTAGTTATTTGTACCATTATGTCCTTTATAAATAGTATGATGACCATGCAGTGACACTTTCCCCTTGTTGAGGGAAACCATCCCAACATGAGACATGAAATTTGTTCCCTGGGGATCAAGTCTGGCAAATTGGCCTATGTGCTTTTGTCATGTTCTCTTCTATGTTTTCAGATCAGTTGAAGTATACAACCCCCATATAAGTAAGCGCTGAATAGAATTTCCTCATTCTTTAAAAAAATTGTTTTATTTTTGTCGTCACTGAGTGCAATTCATGAATTAATGTTGTCTTGGATAAATAAAATGGAATTTATTAAACCATTAAGCTGGAATTCCCCCTAATGTACCCTACTTTGTCATTTCACTCTGTCTATAACGCCAGACAATTAACTCGTCAAGGGGAATAAGTGTTGCGCATTGATGGTTTAAAGTGCACCTCACCCCAAAAAAATTTTTGGGCTATATCAAATCTTGGCATCATTTCTAGAGTATCCGTGAAAATTTTAATTTATTTGGTCAAATCGTTCGATTTTTATGGCAGTTTAAAGTTGGCAAAAAGGCACTTTTTGGTGGACCTTGTCCGTCGTTACGAGGAGTCTGGAACGAGTAAATTTCGTGACGTCACGCAAGGGACTCGTCAAAATAAACTTTCGGCCCACATGCGAATTCCCTGTATACTATCGGCCATCTACATATGATATATCAGACCTACAAGCACGAAACTGTACGTAAAATGTTTTTCTTGATCAGAGCTTTCGATCTATGCATCTTACATGCATAGAACGTGTGTAGTTCTCAAGAAAATGTGCACGAAAATCGATGTATGTTTCCCCGGGATTATGTACTTTTAGAAGTTTAGTGCCGTTGAATTTTAGTACACTTTGCCTGTGGGCGAATACCTCATAAATATTGAACTACGAACTTGAAATAACCAATAGCTATCCCGTCACGAAGAGAGCTTTATTTTCATGTATGATATGTCTATATAGCTTGTGTATTTCCATTCAAACATTACTACAAATTTTGTATGTTTTCAGCTTTCAGGCGCAGGACTTTAAAGAACGGATACCGGTGTCACAGCGGATTTGGCCCCCCCTCAAAATGGCCCCCCCGGGCCATATCCGCTAGCGGATATGGTCCGGGGGGGCCAATTCCGCTAGCGGATATGGTCCTATGGGGGTCCATATCAGCTAGCGGATATGGTCCCTCTCGCGGATTTGGACCCCCCTCGCGAATCTATCGTATGGCATATTAAATATCGAATGAAAACGTTTTGAATCATCTTTACATCTAACAGAGAAAAAGTGTACGAAGATTTTTGGGATTAAAATGTTCCTGTAAATTTTCTCGCGGTTTTGGACTGCAGGAACTATATTTTGCTGCAACCAAAACTGCATTTCACTGCCAAAAATATATTTCACTGCCACTATGATATATTTAACTACGAGAAGTAGATTTTATTGCAATCAGAACTATACATAGTACAGTTCCCATTTAAATGTTATGTCTCAGCAGTGGGAAATACAAAGTTGTAAATGTTAACAGAATTTAAATAAACTTATCATTTCAATTAAACTGACGTTTTGAACGCAAGTACGCAACCAAAGAAATACTAGCTAATACTTATCTAGAAATAGGCCATGTGCCAGCAATTACTCGGTTGACAATTGTCAATTGATTGATTTTTTCGGTGCCATTTTCCCGTAAATTTAATTTCCATGCGCTTTCACTAGTGGTAGACAGAAAAATTTCTCTTAATTCTGCTTCGGTCCTGGAAACGATTACTAATCTGTTATTTGTGTCTGTTTCCGCATTAAATACCATGCCTACAGTTATGTAAATTTTAACTTTCAATTTAGATAACTGTTAAATGGTTCTGAATGAAATCCCATAAACAATAAGTGATGACTCATAAGATAAAAATGGTGATCAGAATACATATCAATACGCGCGACCATTGAATCGAACCAACTCATTGTAGTTGTTATTTTGCGGTGATACAGCAGTTTATTTTTTTTGAGGTCCGTAACTCAGGTCCGTAACTAAAATAGAGCCTTTTGATTGGCTGAGTACGAGGTCCGTATCACACCAGTACGGACCTCTCGCAACTTTTCGCGCCAAAACAAACAAAGGAGTGAAGAAATAAACACGAAAAAATAAACACGTTATTTACCGTTCTGGTCGGTCCGTACTGGAAAAATATTTTCCCTCAGTCTCAGAAGTACTGGGAAAATATTTTCCCTCAGCCGCTTCTGAGACTTCGGGAAAATATTTTTCCAGTACGGACCTCCCAGCCGGTAAATAACATATATATATTTTCTAACGTGGTCTTAATTTCAAATTTACTACTTAACTTTCGTAAATGTTTGTTGCCGTTTTTAATCAAAACGTCAGATATTTAATTTTTATGCCAACATGGCAAAGACTTTAACCGAAGAAAAATTTTCAGACAATTACTCTAAAACCAAATCATATGCAGCTCAAAAATACTTGTAGACTTTTGCGCGAGAACTTTGTAAACAATAATATACTTAAGTTGTCTGCCTATGATTTCATAGGGGGGACCATTTCCGCGGAAGGGGGTCCATATCCGCTAGCGGATTTGGTCCCCCCGGACCATATCCGCTAGCGGATATGGTCCGGGGGGGCCAAATCCGCGGGGGGGCCAAATCCGCTGTGACACCGGTTTAAAGAGATATACAACCGATCTATTTGCCCGTATAACTTTGTAAATATTGAATCTACAACCTTGAAACAACTATGAGCGTGTTCGTCATGCCTACAGCTTTCTACCCCATGCATAAAACATGTGTTTATCAACAAAATAGCTTTAAATATATTTTACTAAGTTCATTTCGCGCCGAGGTCACATTGGCGCTGCGAAAGACGTGTGAGTAATATTCCATTTGGATATCGCTTCATAAGTGACATAACTCAGCCAATATCAGACCTACAAGCACGAAACTGTACGTAAAATGTTTCTCTTGAACAGAGCTTTCGATCTACGCATCTTAGATGTATGAAACGTATGTAGTTCTCAAGGAAATGTGCACGAAAATCGATGTATGTTTCGCGGGTCAAATGACGAAAATATATCGTGTGTACTAATTGTGCTGTAGTAGGGGTAAACTTTTTTGATACGCCTGAAGTCAATAATCAAGATATATTCTCATGCTTCATACCAAAAGATAGCCCAGAAAAAGGCGATTTTTTTGTATATATAGCAGTGACCTATATCGTGTAAACAAGTTGTAGTTTTAGATGCCTACACGCGTGCGAAGTTGGATTTTCAACGTGCCGAACTAAATAATACAGTCTTACAGATATATAGCTTAATGCGGCATATTGTTAGATAGCTCTTCTAAAGCTGATTCTATCCATATATAGCAATTATATATATCCTGTGTGCTAGTCTGTTCATGGTTAGACATGATAGCCAGAAAAAAACAGTGTAAACTTCGATTGATTCAAGGCAAGCAAAGCCGAAATGGCGAACTGAATACAAGCCGATCAAAGCTAAATGCCGACTACCTTGTGTGACGTCAGAAAATGGGCTAGACCCAGGCTCTTTTTGGTTAGAAGATACGACGGCCAAGGTCCATCGAAAGCTAAGTTCAAAACGCCATAAAAATCTAACGATTTGGCCAAATTAAAAAAAATTTTCACGGATATACTAGAAATGATGCCAAGATTTGATAAAGCCAAAAAAAAATTTTGGGGTGAGGTGCACTTTAAAGAATGAGGCAGTTCAATACAACACTAATTTGTTGGGGGTCATATTGCTTTAATTGATCCATGTAACGAATATCGTATGTGGAGCACATCACAAAATATGAAGTTAATTAAGCAGCGTGCAGGTCATGAGCTTTCACCTTGCAGATAAGCTGAGGATGAGGGGGCTTACAAGAAAGAGTGATTAAAATCGCAAACGAATGGCTTCCTGAACGGGGAAGAAGGGGGAGAGGAAGACCAGCTATCACTTGGAGAAGACATGGAATGAAGCGAAAGTTATGGCCCAGGAGAGAAGTCAATGGCGGAGATTCAGGGCTCGATGTGTGGAGACGCATGGAACGAACTAAGACTAAGAACAATTACATAATTTTTGTACCACAATAAAAATCAAAAGTGAGTGCCATATCAGTAATCAGTTAGGGGCCACGTCCATGTTCATGTTGCCACGGTTTTATGTCAGCCTGTCAATATTATCTCGTCGCAATATTGTTTTAAGATAAGCAATTTGCAGCTGCAACAACGGAAAACTGGCCTTTTCCTCTCTCGTCCGCAGAGTGTAAATGATATAGCAGAATAAAAATACCACATAATTTATCAACTAGCATGGCCTGTCATCCAGAGTTATCTTGCGAGATAAACTTGATTGATAAACTAGTGACTAAGACTTGTGTGAATTTTTTGGCGGTCAAAATACGACTATGCCACCATGGACGTTATCTGACGTGGGTGGGTACAAGTGATAGCGTTGATTTGACATTATGCCAGTGGCGGCGAAAATTTTGAACTCTCGAATCTTTGAAATGGCATTTTCTGCATTCTGGAGGAAGATTTAACATGCAGAAACCAGGTCATTTCGCATTTCAGGTATCGAAGAATCTCACATCCCAGACTGCTAAGTTTGCTATGCGCACGACAGATATCCATGCACATTTTTGAGCTGATGTGCGTATGTTTTCGTGAATTGAAATCATGTGCACAGTTTGCACACAATTTGATCTGTCAAGAACATTTCTTAGAGAATTGAAGTCCTGTGCACATTTCCCCTCATTTAAAAACTTCTTTCACACCCTGTACCACCTAGCTGTGTGCACATTTTGTCTCATATGTGCCTTATATGTCCGCACATATTTTGGCAAGAAAAATATTCTGTGCGCAGTTAACAAAGTTAGCATCTTCATATTTTACTATATATATAAGACGATATGGCTATCTAACATTATGTAAGAAAAATTGTTTTTCTTGTTTTCTTGAAATAGGTAAAAATCATTACTGAGTATTACTAAGTTCAAAGTGTGTCTATTTCACGCTGGTAAAAGCCGCTTGGCTGAATTAGCATATATTTGCGGTCGGTCAAAAGGTCATTTATGTTATTTAACAATTAGCCAACGAGGCCGAGTTGTCTAATTGTTTTAGTATAAACTATAGCATTTATTGAGAACTAGGGAACACAATACAAAAGTAAACAAAAGTATTAATATTAATTTTAAACGTGAATTTTCACGCCATTGTTTTGAATTTTGCTACTAGTAGACTATCACTAATAGTCTACGAGTAGCGTAGCCAATCAGAACGCAGGAAAAGTGATAGTCTATTACTAAGTTTATACTAATATATATATTAGTCGTTATATTGGCATTTGTTGTATTATTTGTATCAGCCATGGTATTGCTGATGTATTTTTATCGACCGAACCAAATATTATTACTACACTAACAGTATTAACACAAATTGTCTTGTCGAAATTTTCTTTGACTGCATGGTTTGGTGTTATGCTGTGTTGTACTATGATATCTAGAAGCATAATATATGGCAATTTGTGTTTCATAGGCATGCTGATGAGCCCTGATATGGGGCGAAATAAAATATGCCCCCCTTGGGGTAGCAGAACCGAAATGTTTGACTAACATACGAAAATTCCTAGATCCACCCCTGCTCGGAACCTTTGTCAATTGGGTTGCAAAAACCTGTTAAGGCTTTCCATCCATCTCAGAGTGGTAAACAGAATAAACTAAATATTATTAACTCTAATATAATGTCAACAATATGCCATAGGATATATAATCCGTGCACTGCTGCAATGCAGGCTATCTGCAATGCACCAAAGGTAAAGACTTCTATAAACTCCTTCCCTACTGGAAATTCTGTGCTCTTGCAGACCGTCCCACCAGTGGCGGACACTAGGGGGAGCCAAGGGGGGCGATCGCCCCCTAACTGTGTAACAATGCTGTATTAATGATTTTACAACCACAAAAGCCTTGATAGGCTATAATTTAAGTAGAAAATGAAATGAAATTTAAGCCAAAGGTTTTAAGCCAAAGGTTTTAAGAACCGAGATTTGAAGCAACAAAAATATGGTTATATGTTGGCAACCTAAGTTTGCACCCTCTGGACTCTCTGTGGAAACTCCAAGTCTTTTAACACCCTTCCTACTGGAAATTATGTACTCTTTCCGTATCCTCCCCAAGGAAATTGGGCTATTCTTGCATTTAATATCTGCACACCCCCTTTCGAGGATAGCTGGAATTCTTCAGGGGTACCTGTATAATTGAGCTGGAATTCTTCAGGGGTACCTGTATAATTGAGGGGTAAATGTTTTGAGCTTGGAATTTCTCAGGGGTAAGTGTTCTGAGATTAGAATTCATCAGCCAGGGGTGAGTGTCTTGAGTTTGGAATCCTTCAGGGGTAAGTGTTTTGAGACTGGAATTCCTCAGGGGTAAGTGTTTTGAGCTTGGATTTCCTCAGGGGTAAGGGTTTTGAGTAGGCCCTTCCCGATTGTGCTAACATAATTTTCAGCATAATTTGGCTTAGCGAGCATATTTTTTGCATTTTTTCAAGAAAAGAATTGCTAGCATAATTTAGTAATTTTTCGCTAATTCATCTGAATTTTGGGTGTTAAAAAGCAAAACTTTTCATATTTTTGGTGTTCATGCAGTTTTAGTGAGTTTAGGAAAACTATATTTCATCTTTTATTTCCCCATAAAGTCAAAATAAAGTACGTTTTACTAATTTTATTTCATTATCTGATAATCCGATACGGTCATACGGCTCTCTCCTCCGCAGAGGCTTACATGAAGTTTCTAGTGAGGGAAAAGTGAGCGTGCAGGGAGTGATGGGAAGAGCGAAATAAAAGTAGTGTCTTCATTTCAATCTTCCCATCACTCCCCGCGCGCTCACTTTTATTCAAGAAACTTCATGTAAGTTATTTGTAAATACTTAAGAAGGCTCTGCAGAGGAGAGAGGTCATACGGAAATACAAATCTGAAAGTGGAAGCACTGGCTAATTGAAAAAACAAGATGGCATCACAAAATAACTTACATTTAACATTTTAAAGTTAACGTTATATTTGCATGAAGCTTCAGTTAATGAAAAGCACATGTTGTGCCATATGTTGATGTGTTTCTTCTAAATAAAGCCAAGCATTTTTTTCAACCAAATGAGCATAATTTTGAAAAATGAGCATAAATTTGAGCATAATTTTGGAAAAAAACAAGCATTGCTATGTGCATAATGTGCCAGTTTTACTAGCACAATCGGGAAGGGCCTAGTTTTGAGCTTGGAATTCCTCAGGGGTAAGGGTTTTGAGCTTGGAATTCCTCAGGGTAAGGGTTTTGAGCTTGGAATTCCTCAGGGGTGAGGGTTTTGAGCTTGGAATTCCTCAGGGGTGAGTGTTTTGAGCTTGGAATTCCTCAGGGGTATAACTATGAGAAACATGTATCCTCAACAGGGGGTGAGCAGATATTAAATGGAATAGCCCATTCCCTGTTTCTTTGGACCCCTCCCTGTGGAAATTTCATATACTTCTTACACCCTCCCCCTGAAAATTCTAAGGGTCTGGGGCTCTGGGCGAACCTCTCCCCCGAGGAATTCCAAGATTCCTCGACAAGCGGGCGACAGGGTAGTTCGATAAAAATTGCAATTAGTCCAATCACCTCATGGTAGCAAATTGCAAAATCTCGCTTACACATCCAGCTTAAAATGAGAAATAACGTATATTTATACGTACTACTTACCGAATTGATTAATCAAAGTGTTGTTGAATTGAATTCAGTAAATTATTTACGGAAAAGTGAAATGAATACGACCCTACGACCCAGTATCCCACTGAGCTATATAATATTAACGACAGTGCTTCCATTTCCGAACTTGGTAATTTCCTTATTTTTTCCTTTTTTTGACCGGAATTTCCTTCAAAAAATATCAAAAATTCCTTCAAATTTCCTTCTCAAAATCAGTGTTCAACAAACTCTCATCGAAGAAAATGTGTAATTTACTATAAATTATACACTACTTACAGCCAATTTTAACCAATTTTTAGTGACAAATATGAAGAAATTAGGAACTAATACATCGATCAAGGTTTTGTAGCTACATATGACATCATGACATGTCATCGTAAGAAAAATTTCAGAAATGCCACCATTTCGTAGGCAGAATGGAAGATGGACTCTAAGTTCCTTCGCGTTTGTCTTTTGAACGTTCCTTTTTTAATCTACGAATTGTTCATTTTGCTTTGAAATTTGAAAGGTTTAGAAAAACCCATTTTGCAATCAAAACTGTCTATCAGTTAATTTTGGAAAATGGTTAATGGATTACCTTTAATATGACTTTTATATATAGCTTAAGAATATAAAAAATCAGGAACGGAAAGTTTTAAACCATTTTTGACTGTACAAGAGCTTTAAGTTCGGAGATTAGAATGTCAAATCTCTTTTAGCAGTTCCTTTCTCAATCCTTTTACTTCCTCCTCGGTAGCATCCGATTTTGCGTCCCGTGCAAGTTTTAAAAGTTCTTTGCCAGGCTGGAGACTCGCAGCAGTGACGCGTTGATTCTTCAAATTCAATTTGCTTTGAAGCAATGAAACCAATGACATCGATTTCAAGGAATTTCTGTGGTCTGTCTTGACTAATTTGAGCTGACTGAACATCCGCT
This sequence comes from Trachythela sp. YZ-2020, assembly GCA_016169945.1. Lineage (NCBI taxonomy): Eukaryota > Metazoa > Cnidaria > Anthozoa > Malacalcyonacea > Clavulariidae > Trachythela > Trachythela sp. YZ-2020. The sequence continues at coordinate 1,230,676 of JADLSH010000395.1, forward strand.
CCACAGCTGCATTGGAAACGGGTAGAGATGAAAGAATGGCAAAGAATTTGATTAAATTAGGATACTTCGGCTCACGCATTGGCGTCTGGGCATCTCGCACAGCTAACCAGTATTCGTCCCAGGGAAGATTCGCATTTAATTTTTCGTCGAGGGCTTGTAGTCTCCATTCTAGGTCGAGCTTGCTGGTATCCAAAACTTCCTTAGACAAGGCATTTTCTCACAGATTCTTGACAATGACCTGGGTTTAAGATTAGTGGCATTTTGTGGCTGAAGACATTCAACGAGGTCGTGGTATTCGGCATTCAAGTCGAATCTGCTCTTTATCTGGATAATACTCTCTATCAGAAAGTTTTTGCAGTCGATCAGAAATTTGTTGATGTCCTCATCATTGGCCTTATCTTTTAGTGACTGTATAGTTGTAGTTGCAGCTACTCCTACGTACGTCTGGTGTAATGGGACGTGTTGCGTGAGATCGGATGGATCAAGATCTTTTACCAGAGTTGTTTTCACAATGCCGAGCTCAATGAAGTCACTTGCAATGGATTTCACAAGTTCTTCAACCTCATGTTTCAAATTATGAAGCAGGGGTTGTTCACTTTGAAATAAGCGATTAAAGGCATTCAAACGTTCCAGTTGGTAACTAAGGAATTCCAGATAAGCTTGAGTGAAGTGGTTTTGCAGTGATGCCAAAATACGATCGTTGGTATGGGATGGGTCAGTATTTGCAGTGAGGACGAAATAATTCTTCAACGCTTCGTACTGTTCTAGAATGCGGTTAACGCATTCTTGTAGAGATAACCATCGCGTCTGTGCAGGAGACAGAATCTTTAGTGGTTCCACACCAAAAAAGGCCTGGAATTCCTTATAGACATCCTGCCTTTTCGACGAGCGGTGAAAATGAGCATACAAATCACGGCAGAGATCTTCGACACTTTTCGGCAGTTTTAATGCAGCATAAGAGGAAACTAGATGAATTAGGTGGCAAGAACACTTCACAACTTGAATAGATTTCAAGTCCGATTTCAGCAACTGAGCAACAGAGTTATATTGTCCAAACATGACATTTGTGGTGTCTGACGAATATCCAATGATACGAGTCATCGGAATATGTAGGTCATTAAACGTCTCCTTCAACTTTGTGTAAATTCCCAAGGCAGTTCCATCATCGGCCTCTACCATATCCACTAGCCAGTAATCCATTTTAAATTTTTCGATATCGAAAAAGTTGGCAAGGATGGCAAGCTGCTTTTTTGTACTTTGGTCGGTGGCTTCGTCAATGATAATGCTGAAAAACTTGCAGCGTAGCAATGAAACCATTTCCTTTAAGTAGTTAAAGCCGAGGACCTGGCGGACGATGTTGGTTGCCTTTTGTTTTCCCAACCTCACGTTTTTCAGCGCTGCGTCGTTCGGAAAAAGGGAGCGGAGGAATCGAACCATATCGTCTGTACTAGAGATAATGGCAAGTTGTGCTGTGCGACGAATGCACATAATTTCACCTCCATGGAAGTCGAAGCATCAGCAGTCGTAGCTTGGTTCATCATTTGGCGGATGGAGCTTGTTCTTGATTTTGAATTCAAATTTTCCTGATGTTTTTTACTAAGTTTGTGGCGCTTCACACCGGTTTCGAACACGTAAGGAATTTCTCGCACAGGTTGCAGTAAGGTTTCATTTTTCTTCCACTTAACCTTTTGGTAAGCCAACCTTTAAATTCAGGAACTTCGAGCCAGTTATCCATAAATGGTTGATCTCGCGGTGTATGCTTTCGCTTTTTGGATGTCGATGGTGTTTCATCATGGCTTTCTTCATCATCAGACTCACTCTCCGAAACCAAATCTTCACAATCCATATAAAAAATTCTTTAAAACACTTCAATAAGTCTTTATAATCTATGATTTCTTGCAAAATTTCTTTTAAGAAAACACATCAACATTACTAATAATTTGCATTGCAATAATGCAACTGCAGTAATACAGTAATTTAATTACCGTTGTAACATTTTCCCCGTGTTAACATTGTAAAATTCCCCTTCAAAAATCACGTGCTTATAAAATGTAAATGAGATATATACACGTGATTCTTGAGAATTTCAAAACATTGCTAACCTATAAATGAACAAATGACATATTCGAATATGAAAGCAACCTGAATCTAAGAGTATTAATATTATACTGTAGAAAGAATGCGGTTATGACTTTCTGCCTGTCTGGTTACTCTGCTTCCGCAAATCGAATTGAGACATATTTTACACTTTATTTCCAAAATTTAACTAATTTTAAGATATTTTTGTATTTTCCTTCAACTTTCCTTTATTTTTCTAGAATTTCCTTCAAATTTCCTTCAAAAATTATTTCCTTTTTATTTCCTTCATTTTGCCAAAAAATCCTTTCAAAAGGAAATTTCCTTCAAAATGGAAGCACTGATTAACGACCGTGGTACAGTGAGCTCTATTTTTTTATTTATTTATTAACTTCAGCCGTTACACAACTATAAACATATATACAAACAGGAAAACGGCTCAGGAACACTAACACAGCGTGAGCCAATTACGTTAGTGACCTGTTACAAAACAACACTTAGCTTCACAATATACAGTCGAACCTCTATTAAGCGGCCACCCTCGGGGATCGGCTTTGTGGCCGCTTAATAGAGGTGGCCGCTAAATAGAGGTACGCAATAATTAGGCCTTGGGCGTGGTCAAATGTCTATTTATTCAATCATAAATCACCGATGACAGTAATAAGTAGATTTTAGAAAGATCAAGAAGTAATTGTTAACAAAAGAGTTTTCAAACTTGGTCCAAGAACTACACAAAGCGGTAGCAAAAGACTAACAACTTAAATTTGGAAAAGTGCAATATGTTCGACCATATACGTTTACTATTAGCAGTCTATGTTGGCTTAAAATAGTCCTTAATCTGCATTTGTCGCCGCGGTGCATTGAGTTTCAAAGCACAGAGCAAATCATTTGTCTTAGATATTGATTGAGCTAGCTCCTCATATCCGTTATAAATTGCAAAATTTCGCAGATCCTCAGCATGCCCAATTGCCTCCGTCAACGACTCCAGTTCAGGTTCTTGTAAATCTCTGTCATATTCGTCATCGCTTACTGAGTTCGCTGTATCTGACGAAGCGGATAAATCATTAAGATTGTCTCCCAGCAATTCCTCGCGAACAACTTCCCTCCAGTTCGGGTCAGAATTGTCGATGTAGCCAGGACAAACTTCAAGATCGTCTTCGGTCGATATGTACTCTTCTGCAGTACAAGGCACTTCGAATCTGCTCAGAAGTTCCTGAAGATCTTGCAGTTCCTCTCCTTCAAAGGGATCGTCTTCGATAGCGATTTCTTGCGGAGACAATCCCGTCTTCTTGAAGCATCTTTGGATTGTATCAGAGGACACTTCGTCCCAAGCCTGTCTTCCCATTCGATGGACATAAGAAGATTCACAGATTTCACAATGTCGCTCGCACTCTTGGACCCGTCGACTTGACCACATACATAGCGAAGCAATCGCTTTTGTACTTAACTTTCCAGTTGGCAATGATACCAGCGTCCAGTGGTTGAGTCTTGGATGTGGTATTCTTTGGCAAAAACACAATGTTTATGTTCGAAAAGCTGTCCTTCAAGCTTTGTGGATGACAAGGGCATTATCCATAAACAGCAAAATACGTCTGTTCTTTCGCTTCAATTGACGATTAAGTTTTGACAAAACTTCAGTCATAATACCCGTGTTCATCCAGGCTTTGGCATTTGAAAAATAGTTGCATTTGGACGGACGCTTGTTGTCCTTTAAATGCTTGAAGCATCGCGGTTTTGCAGACTTCCCGATAACAATGGGATCTTCCTTATCCCCTGCGGCATTAACAAAAAATGCCCACGTGATGCGCATCTTTGCGTTTTTGCCGCCACTGCATCTTTTTCCTCTTTCGCTGAGAGTCTTCTCAGGAAGACCACGCCAAAACTTCCAGTTTCATCCATGTTCCACACATCTTCTTCCTTCCATCCTCTGGTGATTTCTCCTGCCCTTTCACTCCAGCTTTCAACTGTTTCCGGTCTCACGCCTCCTCTTCGCCTGCCACGGTCATATTGCATATGTTATGTTGTTTCTTGAATTTTTCCAGCCAACCATTTGATGCTGTAAAACCTATCATTTCTAGCCTTTCTGCTATTACTAGGGCCTCTTCTTGAAGCATTGGTCCGGAAACTGGTATGTTAGAGTTTCTACACATGGTGTACCACTCCCACACGGGTTTGTTCACATCCGAATATTTGGCTGTGCGCTGTCGCTTTTGCTGACTTCGTTCATCAGTGCTTTCGTGCAAAGCAAGTATAGATGCCTTGTTTTTTATGATGGTTTGGATCTGTGTTCTTCCAGTTTGAAAGTGTTCTGCTATTTTTCTGGCTCCGAGATCAGGGTGATCTTTAGCAAATCTGATTACGGCAACTTTTTCAGACAGGTCAAGACATTTGCGCTTGTTCGTGAAGGTTGAGCAGCGATCGGTTGGACGGCTGTTACTGTGGCCGGTCTTCAGCTTTGTTTTAACACCAGCTTTACATGTTGCCTGTTCTTTTATGTTCTCGGTTGCATCTTTGCAAGAATGACAAAAGGACACACTTGAGCCAGCTTTCCAACCAGGTGTCTCTTCAGGAGCGGCAGTGGAACAGGTAGCTGACCTGTTACATACAGCTTTTCTGCAACTCAAACATTCGTAATTTGTTTCACTACCACACGTTTGACAAAATGCGGTACTCGTCAACTCAGACATTTCCAATTGAATACCTTACATTGTTATGGCGCTTTACCTCCCAACTGTAATGCTACACTCATTTCCGTTCACACCTGTATACGTCTTAATTTTGCCAGCCAAAAGATCAGAAATACATAGCATAGAAATGTCCTCCACGGAAACATTTAAAGTAATTTCGTTTATCAGAGGCTATCATGCATATATGGACATCTGGGTGCCAAACGTTGAAGAAGAACATGATCTTAAGCGCGAACCAAGTAACAAAGAGGACTCTAATGCTGTGGCAGTTGTTCGCGAAAGCTTGCACGAAATGGACGAAAATCTTAGTCTTAGATCAGTTCAACGTGCAATGCGACGTCGTCATGATATATCTACCGAAAAACGATACTCGCATCCGAATGAAATGAAGGAGGACTTTGAAATCATTAGACATGTTCCAAAATTAATGGCAATCTGGCTCACAAAGTTTCTTAAACGAGCGGCGAACTCCGGTAAAGCAGTGGTCAAAGGAACGCGTGTGAATTGAATAGAGGTGGCGGCTATGGTTTGGAAATTCCCTGTGAATTTCATTTCACAGGAGATGCCTTTTCAATCAGTTGGCTAAAGGAAAAGTTAAAAAAGGAGGGATTTGAGGCGAAGTAATAGAGCGTTTCTATGCAACGCAAACACCGACACTTTTGTTGCTGACAATGCTTTGAATTTAATGACCTGTAAAGTTGAGCGAGGTGTCAAGTGGCATGTGTTGAACATTAGTTTTAAGTGTTATTAAGTAAATAAAGCAAATTATTAAACATTAGCTCAACTTTTAGTGTGCAAGCTGGCCGTTTAATAGAGGTAATAACTTATATAAAACATCATTTGGGACCGCTCATAGGTGGCCGCGGCCGTTTAATGGAGGTGGCCGTTTAATAGAGGGATATTTTATAGTAATTGTATTACAAATATTTTGGGACTTTGATATGCGGCCGTTTAATAGAGGGTGGCCGCTTAATAGAGGGCCGCTTAATAGAGGTTCGACTGTAGTATAAATATCAAACAAGATTACAGTATAGTCCATTTTATCCGAAGTAGGGAGAGCAATAGGTTGAAAAGAAATAGATAAACGAAATAGTGTTTCCGTCGGTTACGACGAAATGGCGAAAAACCCAACTCTACATCGGATAAAATGAACTATATTACACGGAATATCAACTAGATTATTTAAGAACAACATTTCATTGTTCCAGTAAGTTGTCTTGCCCTGTGGCATTTCAGACAAACTGATTTCCAAGTCTGCGGATTTTCTTGGTCAAACACGGTTAATGTTGCAGAATGATAATAATCCAGAACACGTGATTTGAAGCTCTGAAATGACAATTCTGGTTTACGCAGCTCATCTGGAAGGCAATTCCACACACGCGATACTCGTACGATATAGCTGTTCTGATGACATAGCGTTCTGACTTTAGGAATGTTGTATTTAGTAACAGAGTTATTAGATGATCGTAGATTTATGGTTGAAGTCAGAGTGTCAATTTCTTCCGGTAGGATATGATCAGTTTTAATCAAGCCATGTGTGCATTTGAACAGGAATAAAATGTCAAGATATTCGTGCCAGTAACAGAGGGGTAGCATCTTCAGCGTAGCGAGTCTTGTTTTGTATGGTATGTCGGTTTGGAATGGTAAAGACAGTACGAATTTGGTCGCTCTGCGTTGTATGCGTTCGAGCTCCATACACATGGTGATAGTTTGTGGACACCACACTTGTGAGGCATAAGCAAGATGAGATCTCACAAGTGTAAGGTAGAGACATCGTCGGGTATTCACATTTCTAACCTTGACGGTAGAACGTTTAATCATACCAAGCAGGCGGTTGGCTTTCGTGACTTGCTCGTAAATATGCGTGTTCCATCTAAGGTCTGAACAAACCGTCACTCCGAGGTCTTTCTGGGAGGAAACATGCTGCAAAGTTTTACCGTCGACTATGTATTCAGCAACAAGAGGATGATGCTTTCTCGTAATGCTAAGTACTTTGCACTTTTCGGAATTGAACTTTAGCCTCCAACGTTGAGCCCAATTCTCCACGTTACTCGCTTCCGCTTGAAGGACATTGGCGTCAATCGGTGATTCGACAACTGAGATGCATTTTGTGTCATCAGCAAACAATGAAACGTCAACAGTCGGTGATGTTATTGATTCGGGAAGGTCATTTATGTAGATCAGAAACAGGAGTGGTCCTAGTATTGATCCTTGCGGAACGCCGGAGGAAACTGGAAGAGTTTCTGAAATCTCGCCATTGACTAGTACACGTTGTTGTCGTCCTGATAAATAACCTTTAAACCACGTTAAAATATTGCCCTTAAGCCCAAATCGACGAAGTTTCGTTAAAAGAAGATTATGGTCCACAGTGTCAAACGCTTTAGCAACATCGAAATACAAGACATCTGTTTGTTTCCCTGAATCCAGGTTTTGACTGATGCGGTGTAGAACGGAAAGGAGCTGACCTGTGCAAGACTTTCCTCTCAGAAAACCATGCTGTGCAACGGATATCATGTGCTCAATATGACCAATCAAACGATTGTAAACGCATCGTTCAAAAACTTTGGCAACAACGCACATAAGAGAAATCGGTCTGTAATTCTCAACAAAACTCTTGTTTCCTTTCTTATGAAGAGGGATGACGTTGGACAGTTTCCATTCTGATGGTAGGCAGCCGTGCTTTAAGGATTTGTTGAAGAGACATGTTAACGATGGTGTGATAGAGTGCGCGCATTCTTTTAGTAAGCGGATTGGTATATTATCTGGACCAGATGCTTTGTTAGGATCGAGGTAATATAGAACATCATATACTTCACTTGGGTCTAAAATAATGTCAGAAATAGTCTCTTCGCACATTGGTGTAGTGGGGCTTGATTTCGCATCACCTTCGGTTAGAAAAACTGAGTGGAAATATTCATTGAACATGTCTGCAGCTTGCTTTTGAGTTTTGGAATCTACGCGTGGAGAGTCTGCGTTGCCTGTAGCGGTGGAAACTTGCTGTGGAATTCTGCTGGATTTAGTGGTTGTTTTAAAAAATGACCAGAACAATTTTGGTTTGGATGGTAGAGTTTCGCTTAGGGAACCAAAGAATATTTCACGACTTTCTGTAATCATTTTCTTGGATGTACGGCGGAGATTCTTGTATTTCTCTACAAGTGCAGTAGATTTTGTTCCACGACGGATTTTTCGCCGCAGCGTTTCCTTCTTTTTAATCACTGATTTAATTTCGCCAGTCAACCATGGTGGATTATATCTTCCTTTGACTGTCTTTGTTGGAATACATTGGTCAGCTACAGCAAGGAAAGTGTCTCTCCATAAATTCCAGTTCTCGTTAATGTCCGACGTGGATGTAGAATCACAAAACTCGAATTCAATCGTTTCAAAAGTACGGTTCAATTTTTCAAAATCTGCTCGGTTGTAATCATAAACCGATCTTTTGAGTTTGTGGGAAGGTATTACTGCATCTTGAAACTCGAAGAGTAGGCACTTGTGGTCGGAAAACAAATTGAAATTGGTTGGATCAATTACTTCAATATTAGTAACGTTGTCGGGAATGTTTGTCATGATAAGGTCAAGAACGCTAGTTTCTCTAGTTGGAGTGAAGATCAGTTGACTTAAGTAATGGTCGGATAAGGTGTTGTAGAAAAGTCTTTCGGATTCACCGGTTGGGATTACCATGCTTTCAGACCACGAAATTCGGGGGAAGTTAAAATCACCAGTGATGATAATTTTCTCGTAAGTATCCATAACGTTATCTAAGAACTTCTTAAACGAGAGAAGCCATTTTGACGAGGAGTTCGGAGGTCTGTAGCAGCAGACAACAAGGATTCGTGCACTGTTCGTAACACATTCAACGCAAACGATTTCTAGTTCAGCGTCTAATTGACTGAAGACTACTTGTTTGGTTTCCGTAAAAGAAGATTCTTTCGTAGCTATGAGTACGCCACCGCCAGTTTTACATTTACGGTCGACACGAAAAACATTGTAATCTTGAGGTAATATTTCTACATCAAAATGTTTATCGGATAGCCATGTTTCAGTGAGAAAAACAATGTCTACTTTCTCCGAGTATATAAAATCTTGAAGGCTTGAGTTATTTGATATTATATCTCCATCGGATGATCTATGCAGGCTAAACAAGCTTCGCGTATTCCAGCTCAAACAGCGAAAAGTCTTACGACTACACCTGTTGGGATTACTTCGATTATTTACGACAGATGAACGTTGTTCGAGTTCAGCAGATGAAATAACTGGACCAGGATTTATTTCCACATCGTTAGATAAAATAATTAACATCAATGGCAAAGAAGATCTTTGTAACAATAAAAGTCCGTTTACAAATCGATGAACTGAGAGCAAAGTTACATGTCTCCTAACACGACGAGCTCGATAAGAACACGGCGGTCCAAGGGTCTTCGTTGCTGCATAGAACAAACTAATGTGACTTTCTTTGGTATTTTGAATTCCACGTAAAACCAACCACAGAAAAACAATAACGTAGCTCAATTTCGGGAAAATCATTTCTAATAGGATTAAGACTAATTGTTCTAATTTTGTTCTGATTAATTAGCGCGCGCGCTTAATCAAGCGCGCGTGATGGCGTGTTCGTTTGCACTCGTGAGCTGATCAACCGTCCGTTTAGCTTGCGTGAGCGGGAAAAACAACGGGAAAAATCAAATTCGGTACAAAGATGAACGAAAATCCACCAATTACTCAATGAATGTCCAATATAATTTTAAAAATACCCCAGATTTTCCAAGACGTCGACTTTATCCACCGTTTCGTTGTATAGTTTGTTTATAAATCCAAAGAATTAATGAAAAAAATCTTATAATTTCACAGAGCAAGGCAGCGCGTGGCCGCACGCGCTGGCGTCACGTATCACGATGTCTATATATATATATATCTGGAGTGAGAACTTATGTCCAAAAAGTGAAGCCAAAGATGGCGGAAATTGACGTCCAGTGCCAATCCCTTTCTATTGTTTTCGACCGCGCGGTTTGCACAAGCCGGCAAGGAGTGTGCCGAAATTTCGTGTTTTTACTCCGATTTAAACAATAACATCATGATTTTATGAACTAATAACTTGATTAGCGATGCGATCTGTTAGAAACAACTGGAATTAGCAGGAAAAAATGGTATGAAAACTGTTTATGACCTTCATGAGTTTGGACGTCAATTGCCGCCATCTTGGCTTCACTTGGCCTATTGGCCGAACATTAGAAGTTCTTACTCCAGATATATATGGAGCTCACTGGTACCACTGAGCTTATTGACTTTGACTTTGACTTTATTGACACTCCCCTAAAGGGGCTTTTCAGTGACAAAAATACATATACATATCAATTAATTACTATAATTCTACATTAGATCCTAAGTTTACATAATAAGATCACGCAATTACTTTATACACAAACACGACATTAATTATTGACAACATCAGCAACATAGGCATCAACATCATCAACATCATCAACAACGACAGCAAAAACAACAACAACAACATAAAGGACAATAACAACGACAATGACAACAACGCTTACTGATTAACAAAAGAAAACACGCCCTTAACTATCTAGAAATTGCTGAACGAAGCAGTTCCCGTTTCAGTTTAATTTTAAAGCTTAGAATAGATTTGCAAAGTTTTAAGTCAGGGTTAATGTTGTTCCAGAGAGTGACAGTTCTGTAATGGAATGTTCTTTGTCCTGCAGTTGATCTATATAACGGAACGTCCAGCTGTTTAACATTTCTTGTTTCGCGACCACTCACTTCACCTCTCGTTTTGAACAGGGACGATAAGTAGGCAGGTGCGCAATCGTTCATGCATTTGAAAGCTAACAGAACATCGCGACTGTACAGATGTGACTTCACGGGAAACCAGCGCAGTTCCTTCAGTATCGGGGTGATGTGGTCGAATTTCCTTCTGTTGCTCACAACTCGTGCTGCGAAGTTCTGGACTCCTTGAAGTCGGGATAGGTTACTGCAGGAAGTATTTGACCAAAGCGAGGAACAGTAGTACAGCTTGCTAAATACCAAGGCATTGATGACAGTTATTAAAAGGTTTTTACTGAAGACATGCTTAGCGCGATTTATCTGGCAGAGACTTGACTTGCAGGATGAAACAGTAGAAAGGATATGATTGTTGAAGGAGAGGGTTGGGTCAAACTTAACTCCGAGATCTTTCACTGATGGAGCAGGTGTAAGTTCCTTACCAAGTAGCGAGAGTCTAAAATCAGGTAACTTCGCGAGCATTTGGCGGCTTCCGTAGACCATCAATTTAGTTTTGTCTGGATTCAGCAGGAGCAGGTTATCAAAGCACCAGTTTCGCATTCTAATCAAATCCTCGTTTAGATCAGTCAGCGCAGTGTTCGAGTCATTGATTCGGAAGGACAGAAGGAGTTTAGTGTCATCGACGTACGATTCTGGGGCCGGTTGTACAAAGGCCGTTTAGCTTAAACGGTGGATAAGCCAAAATTAAAAAACACTTTCACACATTTGGTGAATGACTGAACTTAAATCTTATGCCCTTAATATGTAGTTGCAAATATAATTGTTCTATTCAGGTTGAAATATTTTAGCTTGGTTGTTCGATGAATGTATAGACTTGATCTATATTTTCGAGTTATCCACCGTTTAAGCTAAACGGGCTTCGTACAACCGGCCCCTGATGAACAATTTTTGGCGGCTGACGGCAAATCGTTCACATAAATACTGAAAAGTAACCGGCCCAGAATACTTCCCTGTGGGACACGACTAACCACTGGCAATTTCTCAGATAGAGTAGAGTTGATACGTACTGCTTGGTATCTCTCGCTGAGGTAACTTTCAAACCAAGCCAGGCATGTAGGCGAGACACCAACGTCCTCCAATTTAGCAAGCAGTATATTATGGTTAATGTCCAAAATAATAACTGCTGTTACAGTCCTCTGGTCAATTGCTTTAAGAATAGAGTCGGTGGAATGAATAAGGGAGGTTTCCGTTGAATGCCAGGTTTTGTTGCCGCTTTGATGCACAGAGACGGTGATTGGTGGTTAGGTAAGACGTTAGTTGGTGGAGTGCAACACGCTCACATACTTTCGAAAGAACTGGTAATAGGGAAATGGGTCGGTTATTGTTCGCCAGCTCATGATCGCCTTCTTTCGGAATGGGAATTACTTCCGCGATTTTCCAAGTACTCGGGAATATATTGTTTGCCAGCGAGTTGTTTATGATGGAGGTGATCCATGGCGAAAGAACGGGTAAACAGTCCTTGATGACACGGATTGGTATTTTATCCATTCCTGGAGCTTTGTTATCTGGCATTGATTTCACAATATATTCTACTAGGGAGCATTCTATAGGTTCAAAGGTGAACTGTTCTGACTCAGTATAACTTCGTGGGACAAATGGTAACTGAGATGGAGTGTAATTGTTTTCTTTAGCTAGTGATTTGATTTTCGTGACAGTATTTGAACCAACTGATGTAAAGAACTGGTTGAAGTTATTCGCCACAGATTTATCATCACTGCTGAAGCATTTTTTTCAGTAGATTTCTTTGGAATACAAGTGCGAATTACTTTCCAGATATTGCCAGTGTCCTTGGTGTTTTTCCTAATTTCCTGTTCGACATAAGATCTTTGGGCCACACGTAACTCTCGTTTAACATCCCGTTTACAGTTCCTGTAAGCAGACCATGCAGCAGGATCACCAGTCTTCCGAGCTAGTTTTCTCCATCGATCTCTAGTTTTCATTAGCCCTCGAATCTCTTCTGTCACGAAGGGGTTTGGACGAGTTCTTACTTTAACCTTTCTAATTGGAGCATGTTGATCCAGAATTTCATTAAACAGTAAGTCAAAAGCATTCAAACGATCATTGACGTCTTCAAAGTTGTTAATGACGGACCAGGAAGCGTTAGATATGTCTTCACAAAAAGAGTCTTTGTTGTAATGTTTGAGACTTCGGACGGAGACATAAACAGGCTTCGGACGACATTTCTTCAAGGCTAGAATTGACATAACTATATCATGATCACTTATCGAATTGGGGATGACTTTCGTTTGCTTGATATTATTTTCTGAAGAGGTAAGAATTACATCAATTAATGTACGAGAATGTTCAGTCACTCTGGTAGGTTTATCGACCACCTGAGTGAGGTTAAAACAAGTACAAAAATCTGAAAGAGCATATTGTCCCGGATCATTCGCATCTAGTACATTGCAGTGGAGATCTCCCAGAATGTAGATCGGTTTGTTAAAGGACAAAGCTGACGTTAATGTTTCGCTGAAATCAGTTTCAAAACAAGACAAGCTAGTGTCAGGTGGACGGTAAGCTGTGCATATGAAAAATGACCTGAAGTTCATAACTTGTATCTTTAGCCATAACTGATGTAAACCAGATTCCGCTATGTAGGTCAGTTCTTTCATTGGCTCACATTTGAAACTTTGGTTGACATAGGCAGAGACACCACCTCCTCTCTTATCATTGCGATCAAGTCGAAATAGAGCATATCCCGGAAATTCAATTTCACTATCCGTAACAGAGGTGTCCAGCCAAGTTTCTGAGATGGTGAAAATGTCAAATTTCTGTTTTAGGACCAAATCCTGTGCCAGCAGGTAGTGCTCTTTGTTCTTTAGGGAACGGATGTTTAGATGAGCAATCTTAATGTTACCTTGATTTGAGGAGATTTTAGCCGTGCTCGTATTATTGGTTCAACGGGAATTTATATTATCAGACTGAGCAGGACCAGGGTTAGACTCTACATCCATACAGACAGTAAGGTCAATATCTTTGTGAAAATTAGGGGGCGATAAATAGATTTGTCCGCGTAAAGACCAGCAGACTTGGGAAGTACGTAAAGGAGCCTTCAGTCTGTGGCGTTTGGATTTTAGTACGCGACGTAATAGAAAAGAGTATAAAATTTCAATCGTGTCCATTCGTGTATTCGAAACACTCGTGACAACGTTTGTTTTGTCTTATATCGGGAAGCACACTATTCTTAACGTGCCATGGTTTCTCCAGAGTCCCCTCTACCCAGTCTTTCGCGCGACCTATGTATTGTCAAGATTTGGATCAACCTCGTCCCCAGGACCTTTTGTTGAGGGAGGCTAGGGCAGCCTAGTCCCTAGGCCTCTTAGCACGTGTTCTCATTGACGTCGCGGAAATATAGGACGCGTGCACAGAGGACTAGGGACTAGTCTTAGGCGAGGGATGGAAGAATGCCCTAGAAAAGGCTGGGTATTACATGACCAAATTTTCCAATATATTTGGAAAATGTTCGCGCCACGTTCTTGTGCTGACCATTGGTGCTGACTAATCAATATTCAGTGTTTGCTCGAACAACAACATGAGTGCAGTTTTGTCGATCGGATACTAGATTTAGGCATTTAGCCGACATAGTCCGCGTTCTCAAAATGTTGACGAATTGAAACGTCTCTAACAACGTAATTAAATTAAATCCTTTAGCCAATCAACGGCTATGTTAGTTCAGCCTTTTCCAGGGCCTTCTTCCAGCCCTCGCCTTCCTAAACAAAAGGCCCTGGGACGAGGTTGATTTCCGCTTTGTTCGCCACTGTTGCAGTGTGGCTTATCTCTAAAGCAAGCATTGCGGAAGTGGAAGGCCAGGAACTAGGCTATTAAGTCCTTTCCTCTTTTGAATAACTCTCAATATCCGATTGACCAATCAAATCGCTTTAAATCGCTTCCTGCAACTGGTTATCCCAGGGCTTCTGAGAGCCACAAGCGCAGAAGCCCTGGATACGAGGTTGCTCTAGCACTGCAAGTCTAGCCTGCGTAGCTGGTGGTTTTAAGAGGTTGGGGGTTGAGGTGGAGGCAGTTTAGTCGAGGGCAGTTGAGGCGCGGGCAGACTCTAAACTGCCTTGGCCCGACCCCTTAAACCCGCCAGCTACGCAGGCTATGCAAGTCTAGCTATTGGGAGGCGCGCAAAATGTGAAAATATCTCCCGCTCGTGCGTTCGCTCCCACAAGATTAGCTCGCTAATTTTTCCCGCCCGCTCGGAATTTGTGAAACGCCTGCAGAGGAGGTAGGGAACGCGGGCCAGAGATACGAGAATGGGTCGCCACTTGTTTCCATCTTCCATAATGACGTGACGTCATGTTTCAAGTTTGGAGAAATGTAAAATAGCCTTGTAACTGACCGTAAGACCTACCCTAACCGGCCCCAACCCTAAGCAAAGTGATGGGAAAAAATCAAGAAAAACGAAATTGAAAATCGGGACTAAAATTGCGTAATGTCAGTTTGGTAGATGGAAACAAGTGAAAACCGATTGATGGAAACAAATGAGAACAGATTGATGCAAGGAAGCTGTTTAGAAGCCTGTGTTAAACTTCGCCTTTAACATATGTGGAGGAGATAAAGGAAACAGATTTAAAGGGGACCGCTACCTTCAGTTGTACACTTGTGAAATAATCGCCCTTTTCAATGATAGTCTATAACCCGGCCCCAACCAAAGCAATCCTCCGCCGCCACTGGATAATTAACAAATAATTCAAATTTGCCATTGTGCCACTGTGTCAGTTTCAAGCTTGATAAGATGCTGAAACGTTAATGAATATTGTAACTAGATATCACAAATAAGTCTACATAAACGTGCGGTGCCAGTGTGGGTAGAGTATATAAAACTACCTGAAAAATACAATAAGAACTTCGACGTTTCGAGCGAAGGCCCTCGTCTGGAAGTTAGTACCTACTAACGTCGAAGTTCTTATTGTATAAGAACGTCGAAGTTCTTATTGTATTTTTCAGGTAGTTTTACACAACAGTCAACCGCCGTATTAAGTATACATAATACTACAATTGGAAAAAATGAGTTTTCTGGCGAATTAATCATCATGCTAATTATACTGTATATATATATATATATATATATAGTCAAATCTGCAGACATGCATGTTTCGCCGTTCAACGGCTCGTCAGTGCAGCTTGTAACGCAGTATATATATATATATATACGTGTAGGTTTAGGTCTACGAAACGCAAAGAGTGCTCGACAACATATAGTTAGAGCAAATTATAGATTTTCGCTTACCTCAAAACTTGTCTGCAACAGGCTGTTTCATCTGTAAAAGAATCATCAGGCAGTTTTTTTGTGTTTTTTCAGGCAAAAACTGCCTGATGATTCTTTTACAGATGAAACAGCCTGTTGCAGACAAGTTTTGAGGTAAGCGAAAATCTATATATATATATATATATAGGGTGTCTACTAGCGTAATGCAAAGCTCACTTCCCTTGTGGTCGTTTGAGCAATCTGGCTCCGTGACACTTTGTGCATGTCCATAGATGCGTTTATGTCACCGTGTTGTACCACATGCGCTTGGTGAGAGTAAGCTCATGTGTATAAATACGGTGGTCATCTCGTGTATAGACGTATACCAAGCTGCACTGACGAGGCGTTGGACGCCGAAACATGCATGTCTGCAGATTGTACTATATATATATACATATATATAGTCAAATCTGCAGACATGCATGTTTCGCCGTTCAACGGCTCGTCAGTGCAGCTTGTAACGCAGACTTCGTATTTATACACCATACTCTTGCCCTCACCAAGCGCATGTGGTACAATACTCAGACACGTGCGCATCCAGACATGCGTGAAGTGTCTTGGGGCCAGAGTGCTCAAACGACCACAAGGAAGTGAGCTTTTACATTATAGCTTATTAGCCACCAATTAACCTCACAGAGTGCTCAACAACACAAGTGAAGGAGCATATAGTCAAATCTGCAGACATGCATGTTTCGCCGTTCAACGGCTCGTCAGTGCAGCTTGTAACGCAGTCTAGATGCGAGTGACTTCGTATTTATACACCATACTCTTGCCCTCACCAAGCGCATGTGGTACAATACTCAGACACATGCGCATCCAGACATGCGTGAAGTGTCTTGGGGCCAGAGTGCTCAAACGACCACAAGGGAAGTGAGCTTTTTGCATTATAGCTTATTAGCCACCAATTAACCTCACAGAGTGCTCAACAACACAAGTGAAGGAGCATATATAGTCAAATCTGCAGACATGCATGTTTCGCCGTTCAACGGCTCGTCAGTGCAGCTTGTATATACATATATATATATATATAGATTTTCGCTTACCTCAAAACTTGTCTGCAACAGGCTGTTTCATCTGTAAAAGAATCATCAGGCAGTTTTTTTGTGTTTTTTCAGGCAAAAACTGCCTGATGATTCTTTTACAGATGAAACAGCCTGTTGCAGACAAGTTTTGAGGTAAGCGAAAATCTATATATATATATATATATATATATGGGTGTCTACTAGCGATAATGCAAAGCTCACTTCCCTTGTGGTCGTTTGAGCACTCTGGCTCCGTGACACTTTGTGCATGTCCATAGATGCGTTTATGTCACCGTGTTGTACCACATGCGCTTGGTGAGAGTAAGCTCATGTGTATAAATACGGTGGTCATCTCGTGTATAGACGTATACCAAGCTGCACTGACGAGGCGTTGGACGCCGAAACATGCATGTCTGCAGATTGTACTATATATATATACATATATATAGTCAAATCTGCAGACATGCATGTTTCGCCGTTCAACGGCTCGTCAGTGCAGCTTGTAACGCAGACTTCGTATTTATACACCATACTCTTGCCCTCACCAAGCGCATGTGGTACAATACTCAGACACATGCGCATCCAGACATGCGTGAAGTGTCTTGGGGCCAGAGTGCTCAAACGACCACAAGGGAAGTGAGCTTTTACATTATAGCTTATTAGCCACCAATTAACCTCACAGAGTGCTCAACAACACAAGTGAAGGAGCATATATAGTCAAATCTGCAGACATGCATGTTTCGCCGTTCAACGGCTCGTCAGTGCAGCTTGTAACGCAGTCTAGATGCGAGTGACTTCGTATTTATACACCATACTCTTGCCCTCACCAAGCGCATGTGGTACAATACTCAGACACATGCGCATCCAGACATGCGTGAAGTGTCTTGGGGCCAGAGTGCTCAAACGACCACAAGGGAAGTGAGCTTTTTGCATTATAGCTTATTAGCCACCAATTAACCTCACAGAGTGCTCAACAACACAAGTGAAGGAGCATATATAGTCAAATCTGCAGACATGCATGTTTCGCCGTTCAACGGCTCGTCAGTGCAGCTTGTATATACATATATATATATATATAGATTTTCGCTTACCTCAAAACTTGTCTGCAACAGGCTGTTTCATCTGTAAAAGAATCATCAGGCAGTTTACAAGTATCGAAAGAAATGACCGTGTGGGTGTGTGGGAGACAATGTGTGCATACATGGCTTTGTTTGCGTTGTTTACGCGATGCATGCACACATTGTCTCCCACACACACCCCACGCCCCGGCAGGAAGCATATAAGCGGTCATTTCTTTCGATACTTGTAAACTGCCTGATGATTCTTTTACAGATGAAACAGCCTGTTGCAGACAAGTTTTGAGGTAAGCGAAAATCTATAATTTGCTCTAACTATATGTTGTCGAGCACTCTTTGCGTTTCGTAGACCTAAACCTACACGTATATATATATATATGTATAGGAATACGAGGCAATCACTTTTTCTCTAGAACTCAAAGATGGATGGAAGAGACGTACTCGGGAAGAGGGGGAGTACCAAATTGTGTACTCCAGTGATGATTTTCTCAATAGTCATTGTGAAGCCCACATCCCTCCGAGGGCAAATAAACGTGTCACCAGCAAAAAATCTCTTGGTTTTATCATGAACGATCAATTAAAGTGGGGTATGCACATTGACGCACAATGTAAAAAAATCTCAAAAAATATTGCATGATTAAGAAGAGCTAAGTCCTTTGTTCCTTTACATATTCTAATCAAAATGTACAATGCTCTAGTATTTCCTCACCTGACATATTGCTCAACAATATGGAGTGATGGATCTAATTCCATTCTTAACAAACTTTCTAAATTACAAAGAAGAGCAGCTCGAGTTATCACAGGACAATCATACGAGGTTCGTTCAGTGAGCTCCATATATATATATATCTGGAGTGAGAACTTACGTCCAAAAAGTGAAGCCAAAGATGGCGGAAATTGACGTCCAGTGCCAATCCCTTTCTATTGTTTTCGACCGCGCGGTTTGCAAAAGCCGGCAAGGAGTGTGCCGAAATTTCGTGTTTTTACTCCGATTTAAACAATAACATCATGATTTTATGAACTAGTAACTTGATTAGCGATGCGATCTGTTAGAAAAAATTAGCTGGATAAAATGATACGAAAACTGTTTATGACCTTCATGAGTTTGGACGTCAATTGCCGCCATCTTGGCTTCACTTGGCCTATTGGCCGAACATTAGAAGTTCTTACTCCAGCTATATATGGAGCTCACTGGGTTAGTTCCACTCAAATACTAGAAAGTCTCAATTGGATGCCAATTGAAGACATTTTAAAGTAGATAGAAAACCATCATGACGTTTAAAAGCTTTAACTAACAGACTACCTGATTATGTGCAGAATTTCTTCACGAAATGTGAAAATAGTAATTATTCTCTAAGGAGTAATAATGTTAAACTATCTTTACCTAAACCAATAACTAACTTTCTTAAAAGAAGTTTCTCTTATAGAGCAGCACAAGGGCGGAACGAATTATCGAATGAAGTAACTAATAATTGTCTTTACCCTATTTTAAACGGCGTTTAACCCTTGCACAATAATGTATAATGCATTTCCGAAATTAATGGACTGTGTAATAATTATGTGCTGTAATTAATTAGTAAACAAGTATAGTTAACATTAACATTAACATTAACATTAACATTAACATTAACATTAACATTAACATTAACATTAACATTAACATTAACATTAACATTAACATTAACATTAACATTAACATTAACATTAACATTAACATTAACATAATTAAATTTATATTGGGCATGTTAGCATGCAGATATGTTCATATGCGCATCACATAAAAATCTAAAATTTAAATTACAGTTACTATATTATAATTATAAAAAGTGAACTTTAATTGTGAACTCCCACTTGTAGACAATCGATGTTAACCTTTTCCAGCTGTTGCCTTGTGCCAATGATCATAAACTCAGTTTTCGCAGGATTAAGCTTAAGTTTTTGAGAGAGTATCCACTGATGTACCTCAGCAATACAAGTTTCCATTGCTCGAACAGCATTGGCTTCATCCAACATAGTTCCGGGTTTAAAAGATAAATACAGTTGAGTATCATCAGCAAAGCAATGCGCGTTAGGTAAATGAGATTCGATAATTTTGAACAACCTGCTTGTATATAGGATGAAAAGCAGTGGTCCCAAACATGATCCCTGTGGGACACCAAAACTCAGATCAAATTTTTTAGAGCAGAGACCATCAATTACAACTTTTTGAGACCTGCCTGAAAGATAGGAAGAAAACCAAGAAGGCATTGTTCCAGAAATTCCAAAGTCCTCCTGTAGTCGCTTAAGAAGAATACTGTGGTCGACCGTGTCAAAGGCAGCGCTGAGATCCAATAGAACAAGTAATGTAACCTTTTGGTTGTTCATATTCATTAAAATATCATTTTTTACTTTTAATAGCGCCGTCTCTGTACTGTGATATTTCCGATAACTGGATTGACAAAGAGGAAACAAATCATTTGAAACTAGATAAGAGTGGATTTGGTTGAAAACAGCTTTTTCGGTCAACTTTGACACAAATTGTAAATTACTAATAGGCCTAAAATTTTCGAAAGCTAAATCCAGGCCAAACTTCTTCAGTAACGGAATTATTAAAGCTTCCTTCCATTCATTAGGAAATATTCCTGATGACAAACAGTTATTAATAATAGATGTTAACACTGGTAGCAACTCATCCAAACATTCCTTTACCATACTTTACCATACTAGGATCCAAGGAGCAAGATTTTGTGTTTGACTCTAGAACAAGGTGCTTGACAGCTTCCATCTCCAAAGGTTCAAATTTCTCCAATGATGACACACATGGGTCACTAAGATTACTATAGGTACAATCATCTACACAAGTCAATTCCGCACGTAGGTTTGTAATCTTCCTTATAAAGAATGATCCCATATCGTCAACAAAGCTTGTCATATTACAGTTAGGTGGGAGATCCATCTCGTTACTCTGATTAAAAAGTTTCCTTGTAATTGAAAATAATTTCCTTTGGTTACCAGAGTTCTCACTAATTAAGTTACTATAGATTATTTGCCCTCTTACGAATGCCATTAGTAAACCAAGGAACCCAAGGTCCTAACAACTGCAGATCTAACTCGAAGGGGTGCATGTCTGTCAAGAATTCTCTCTAGTGTGGTATTATAACTATGAGTTAGTTCATCAAGTTCCTCAGGAGGTTGCTGACACAAGTCAGACAAACGTAGGTCTTCTTTACATAATTCCGTATTGATACTCTTGAGTTTACGATATGACATCTTCTTCCAGAGATAGCTAGGCTTGGTTACATTTAGATCACATAAAATAGTAGAATGGTCAGACAAAAAACAATCAGACACAGGCAAGCATTCAATAATGTTATCCATCTTACGTGTAATAATCAGATCCAGCGTGTGACCAGCTACCTGCGTGGCCGAATGTACATGCTGCTCAAGATTCAAGAATCAAGTAGGTCGATCTAAAAATGCTGAAACATGGAGATCCATAGAATTATCGACATGAAAATTGAAGTCACCAGTGATTAAGATGGGCTCCAAACACAATATTAATGATTCCACATAAGTAGCAAATTCATTAAGAAATGTATTCACACACGAAGAAGGAGGTCTATACACAACAGCTAATCGCTGTTAATGTGTTTTTGATATTATATAGCACGGGCCTTTGAAAAACAGATTATTTTATTAAAGATTAAATCACTCCTAAAAAGTGTACGAGACTTTTGGACTTTCGAAAGTTCGGGAATTTTATAGTTGGACTCTTTGGAAATTTGCAAGACTTTTTGTACAAAATCTTCGATACTTGATAAACAATACGAGAAATACTCGTACTATGGAGTAGGGCTGAGCAGTTGTCAGAAGCATATTTTAGATCAGGATAATATTACATGAAGTAGAACATATGTTTATGAGCCAGAATACACTCATACTTGGGGATTTTCATTCAATTCCGTCGTATATTTTATTTTTTTAGTATTTTTTATGAATTTTAATAATTTTCAAGTATATTCTCATGGGGTTTTGGGACTTTTACAGACTTTTCTGACTTTCACAGACTTTTCGTCGAAGTGTACGAGACTTTAAGAGTGATTTGCCCCTCGCCCACATTCTTCCGTAACTTTATCTATGCGCAGCACATGACGTATATTGGACACCGGGGTGACAATACAGCATTCATCATGATGTTGTTTGCCACACCAACAAGGAGAGTTATCGTGATCCATGGAAGAAGACATTAAAAAGAAGGGGTGGATAATTTTAATCCGGAACATCCACATACATTCTCCACAGCAACACGCACAAGTTCCAGGCTAACCTATTTCACTTTAATAGATCTGACTTCACATCTTACCAGTCACTAAAATGGAATGAACTCACTGAAGTCCAACAATGCTTATTTTGCTAGCCGTTACAGTAAATAGAACTATAACACGGCAATTAGTTTGTGTGAGTACAAAGATATAGATAAATACACAGAATTGTCTTTAGAAATCTGTAAAATATTATGTATATTTCTATTCGATAATCTATATTACTACATTAAAGATTACATTATCTTGTGATTGATCATGAGTACTGTTAATGTTATATAATTTTATTATGTATTTAGGTCCCCCCCCCTCGAAATTCGTCTAAAAATACAAGAAATGCTGTAATTGCGACTTTCGAGAAAATTTTCCGAGGGAGCATGCCTCCTGTCGCACCTCCCGCTCGGATGTACTGAATTAAATATCTTTCGAATTACACGCAATCACCTAAAATGTTCTTTTTTGATTGCATTAATTGGTGTTTAATGAAAATTAGGTTCATAGTGGTCTAACTAGTAAACTTAACAGACACTGAAGTGCTTTGAAATCTCTTCAGTTAATTACTCTATAGCTACAATTCCCTATGGTAGACCCTGTTTAATCATAGCACATATTGTAGAATTCCCATTCATATTATCAATATCCAATGACGGTCCTTTATATTCCGATCCCAATTTTGTAAGATCCAGTATGTTGACAGTTTCAAAACCAAGTTTCTTGAACAAGGAACCGCTGTATCGATTACTTATTGCTACCGCTGCTCTGTTGCACCCTTCAGCTACACCAAGACGAATACACTCCTTTAAAAATATATATTCATTATTTTAGCGTACTATAATTATCTCAAGTAATTATAATTAGTCTGATTTATACAACACGAAGAACAAGTTTGAGGGTAGCACGGGTGGCGGAAGCGGTTAGCGCGCTGCCTCTTACCACTGAGTTGAGCCTGTTTCACAACAGGTCGAGGTCACTGTTGGTACTCGCATGACATCGGCAGTGTGCTCAAATAAAACTCATGTAAGTTGAGATTCTCTCCTGTGCTTCGAGGGTTTTTCCCGGGTACTCCGGTTTCCTCCCTCTAATACTAACCCTTAGGAACTAACAATGGGGCCACAGTAATTGGCTGACGCTGTTGTGGACTCCCTGCCATTGAGGCGAAGTTGAATAAAATAAAAAGTTGCCCAAGTTATTCGTTCAGATCACATAAGATGACATAACTCGAGCCATTTATATAAGCTAAATGGATACATAATGATTACGGGATACGCGAAATTGGGCGAATTCAAGCACAGCTAAAACCATATGAATTCCTGTGTGAACAAGTGAACCGGACAAATTTGCATACGGTTTTGAACTCGTTCGGTCCCGTGTGAACGTAGACTAACAAATAAGTCACTATACCTATAGGCTATACCTTCACTAATCTTGTAGCCAGTCCTTTCCTTCCGTGTTCTTCATGCAGCAACAGTCAAAATCATCATTACTAAAAGCTTCTGTTCCTTGCCAAACATATCCACGCTTTCCCATGGCATTCCGAGGATTGTTAGTGCGTCTTCCTGTAAAACAGTGCAGTATAGTAAATTTTGGCGTTCAACACTTTGTATGGTGGCCCCACAGTTTCATGATAGGGTAGGTGAAAGTTAATACTTGTATAATATGTATACAGTAAATCCATGCCCACTTGTCTTTCTGCAACATAAAACTTAGCAATTCCAATGCTTATATTAAAAAATTCGTATTTCTTTTCATATTCAAGCTTCATTTTTTGCTGCTTTTCGCAGTTTTAATGTAATGTATTTAAATTCAAAGCCCCAGTCAAAGCCAAAGGAGGATGAGAGTTAATGAGAAACGCAACTCTCGCTCGCATTTGACCGCCAAATATCAATCAACTCTCGTCAACTCTCATCATTGTCATTGACATCAACTTTGAACCTATTCAAATTTTCATGTCACGATGAGAGTTTTTGCTACGCGTGGTATATATCCAATCAACTGTCATCCTTGTTTGACTTTGGCGTAAGGTTTAGAATACCTATTTTTTTTCGAAGCACCTGCATATTAAGCAGTATGTTTAATTGTGCTTAGACTGTAAAGGAACGTTTACACGCTGCGATTTGTCGGGCCGATTTTAGGGTTTATACTGAATGTTAATAACGAATGTTTTGAGTTGACGATGTCATCATGATGACGTTTGCCACGTATTTTTCAAATACCAATGTATTTTTCAAACTGATACCAATAACGTGCATCTGAAATCGAACCCGACAAATCGCAGCGTGTAAACGTACCTTAAAGCCCCGTACAGACGAGCACGTTTTCCTTGACAAGTTCCTTGACGAGTTTAATTTGTTCGTGTGTACGGCAAACTGACAAGTTTATTCGATCAATTTCTCCTTGTCTGGTACGACTAGCTTTTAAACAAGGCTCCTTGTCAAGGAAAACTTGTCAATTTTTTGTCATACACACGAGCTGCAAATAAAACGTGCTCGTCTGGCCTTAATACTGTATACATTTTTCATTATTCAGTGAACTGCCTCAGCCGCGCCTTAAAAATATGAAAATCAAATTAATCCCTCCTCGTTCTACCTCAACAATCCGAAAACTGCTTCTGAACAAATGTCAACATGAAATGACTGTCGACAAATGATACTGCCTTGCACTACCTCAAGAAAGGCCTAGACTGCATGAACTGCCTCTATATTACTACTCACCTGAATTTGAATTAATTCCAATCCAGGTTTAAGATCACCTGAACATTCACCACGTTCTTTGCGTAAAGACAGTGTGAGTCCTGCTAGTTCACCATTTGTCTTCACTCTTGCACCAAGTGACACACCAGAACACAATGTTGCACGCACATCTTCTGAAAGCTTCCCTTCCCTGGTGCGGGCATCAACAACGTGAAGGCCTAAAGCCTAAAACGTATATCATTTAATGTATCCGTGCCTCTACTGTATCTATTAATATAGCAGAGATGTTGGACAGACACTTCCCGAACTTGCCTAATTAAGTGCACATGAAACAGCAGCTTGAGCTGCTGCGGGATAGTTTCATCCTCCACCTCGTTCCATTGTCTATATGTACATTCATATACAAATTCGAAAGTGTCTATTATAGCTTTGAAATGGGGCATGCATTCATGAAGTGAAATATGTTAGTTATTGAATAAACACATTGGCATTCAGTGAGCAGAAAAATAAAATTAATGTGAACCAAAACTAATGAAAATATATTCCCTACATAAATTTCCTGAGACAATACGTATCGATTGCCATTGAACTCAATAATAACATTTTGACCAACATTTAAAGTGGGAATATCAAATTAACGTGATTTACAATATCATTAACTCCAGACTTCATCTGCTAAAACGTATACGCAGCCATCTTACGCACCAATGCCGTATTCAATTCTATTACACGTTAATCTATCCACATTTACTTTATTGCTGTACACTCTGGGAAACGCAAGCAATGAACTATTAACCTGCTTGCTAAAATTACAAAAACGTGCCGCAAGATTAATTCTTGAACAAGGCCCAGATGTGCCTTCCCTTCAACTGTTCCGCAACTTGAGCTGGATTCCGATTTTTAATATTATTAAAAATGAGAAAATTTTTGGTTGTGTTCAATACTTTAAAAACATCCTGGCCTTTGGATCTACGCAAATTATTCATGTATGTAAGTGACTCTCAGGATGTTATACTTTATCTCTGATGTATTTCCCTTACGCAATCACGTTTTGACAAATACTGTTTTTACTATAACTTTAGACACATAGACATTATACATAATATACATCACATTTTATCACAGTTTTACGAACATGACATTTTAACACAGTTTCACGACATACTCCCCACCTTGACTAGCGCAGCTAGTCAATCATGTTTCTCGTTTTCTACACTGAATCTAATGCTGCTGCTCTCTTTGGTCTCACCTCCCGCTTCTCACTTTCAACATTCTCTTTGCTCAATTCACACTCTTCATTGTTATCTTTTTTTCGTTCGTCGGCGTGCTTAACCTTTTTGAACAGGACGACTAAGATGGACCTCTTTTCCATTGCGTATCAACCTAACCTTAGCACCTCTGACCACCCCGTCTCTTCCTGCAATCAACTCCTCAACCACAGCCGTTTTCCAATTCCCTCTCTTCACATTATCCTCATACACAATCACAACATCACCCTTTTCGACAACCCTCTTACTATCTTTTCGATTTCCGCGATGGATTCTCTAAGATCAGTAAGATATTCCCTACGCCACCTATTCCAGAAATGCTGTTTTTTCTTACTCAAGTACTGAAACCGTCTGTTGCAGTACGCCTCGTCCGACTCGTCACTAACCACACCGTCCGGCATGGACTTCAACCTTCTACCAACCATTAAATGCGACGGTGTCAACGGTTCACTACCAACCTCATCATAAACATACGTCAATGGCCTCGAGTTAAGCGTCCCCTCAACCTCTACTAACGCCGTCAACAATTCATCAAATGTCAACCTCGCATTCCCCAGCACCTTCCTCAAACATCTTTTGACCGACTGCACCATCCTTTCGAAAAAACCACCCCATCAGGGAGCCCGGTCCAAGTTAAACTTCCATTCAATCCTATTGACTCCTAAGAAACCCTGTAAAGTTTGACAATTGTAAAGTTTTTTCACGGCTTTGGCGGAGGCCTTGAATGTTTTGGCATTGTCGGAAACTATTAATGCTGGAGTTCCTCTACGAGCCGAAAATCGTCTTAAACACCGAAAAAAAATTTGTGTCGACAAGTCTCTTACCAAATCTAAATGCAACGCCCTACTTTACACAACATGAAAATAAGGCGATATAAACTTTATCCGTTCCGTTGGCCGCATATGTCACCAAAAGATTGGCACGGGCCAAAGAGTTGGTCGAGAACGTTTCAGCCGAGAAAGTACTGGAACTCAAGCAGCTAAAGTTGACCTTGTCGGACAAAAAAGAGACGATTAAAAAGTTAGATGAGCAGATCTTGGAACTGGTCGAGAAAGAAGAGGATATCGAAGGCGAAATAGAAGCGTCATCGAAAACTACTCACGAGATTCATGCTGGGTTGGCAGCAATAGGCCTATTGAAGAAGCATTGAAAGATATCGAGAGAATGAGTCAGCCGACTCAGCCCATGGCTATCCCGCAACAAGGGACATCTTCGGGGTCCCAAGCCACGAAACCGAAAGTAAGGAAGTTTTCGGGGAAGATCCACGAATGGCCAGAGTTCTGGGACGCGTTCAACAGCGCTATCCACGAAAACGAGTCGTTGTCAGACGTGGACAAGTTCACATATCTGCGAGGGTTACTCGAAGAGCCTGCAAAATCAGCGATTACGAGGTTTGCATTGACTGCAGTCAATTACGCGGCTGCAGTCAAACTTCTAGAGCGACGATTTGGATGTTAGACGGTCGTGCAACGTGCGTACATCAACGAACTGTTGAGTTTGAAACCCGTATTTAATGGATACGATACAGAACGTCTGCGGAAGTTTTTTGATACACTCGAGACCAATTATCGTGGGTTAGAAGCGCTGGGTGTAAACGAGGAAATTTATTCCGAAATTGTTGTACCTTCAATCCTGACGAAGCTGCCGGAGATTGTGCGTTTGACTATTACTCGTGGGGGGAAATATATGGAATGGTCTATGAAAGACGTGGTCAACGCTTTGATGGCTGAAGTAGAATTAAGGGAGTGTCACGATCTGACGAGTCAGGGGAATAACGTCAGCGGAGAGTACAACACAAGACGCCGTCGTCAGTCCGGAACGTCGATTACGCTATTTACGAAGAATCAAGAACTGTTTTGCGCCTTTTGTACGAAAAGTCACAAGAGTGAGGATTGTAAAAAGATAACGGACAGGAAAGAAAGAATAGAACTTTTACGTAAATTTAATCGATGTTTTAAATGTGTTAATAAGGGGCATGTCGCAAAAAATTGTCGTGCACGTAATAATTGTCATGTATGTGGGGGGTCGCATCATGTTTCAATTTGTGAGAACAAATGTGAAAGTCGAGAGCAGGAGCAGGAGACTAAGAAAGATAGATAGATGATAGATAGATAAACCGTTTAATTAAGATCATATCGCAGCCCAAAGGCTGAATTACATGATTTTCACATTGTTGTGAGTTTAAAAGTAGAAATTTAAAATAAACTACGTTTCCTAAATAGGAAAATATTTACAATAAAACTGTTACCCATTATTTACCTACTATAATCTATATAATACTATTAAGTTCCATTTAAAAGACTTGACGTAATAAACGTATTTCTAAATCTATTTGTTCTATAATTAGGAATGTAAAATTGTTTTGGATTTCTGAAGTCATATGTATCTTGAGCTTTCGGAGGTAAAAGGTGGTGAAGTTTATGGTTCTCGTCGTTTAAGATTGATTTAAATAGTCTGCTACACAGTTTGTCTCTTCTTTCAGACAAGGTGATCATATCCAGAGTGTCTAAGGCTACGCTATATGATATATCCGGGTAAATGATCCGTAATGCTCTCTTTTGAATCCTCTCTAAGTCTCTATAACATCACATAGGTATTGGGGGAGTCCATGATGGAAAACTTGGCACGCGTATTCGAGTAATGATCTAATTGATGTTACATAGAAACACTTTAAATCATTATTCGCAAGACCGGATCTCTTAAGTTGTTTTAATAAGTATAGTCGCTTTGCTGCTTTGGACGTAATTTTCTCCACATGTTCGTTCCATTTCAAATCTTCGGTTATCACCAAACCAAGGATCGTTGTCGGGGTTTGCTCTCCACACGACAACAACTCACACTTTAGTATATATTTAATGATCTCACAAACCGCTTCGTTAAATTTAAAGTTTTATCACAATCTCGCATCCATTCCGACCCGCATTCAAACTGTTCAGTTTGTGTCCATATAACAGTACTTCATTTTATGCGGTATATAACTAAACTATAATGTTTATAATATGAAAAATAACTAAACTGTCCGAATTCCACACATCGTTGCTTTCTCCACTCTTTCAATGTTTGTGCCGTGTATGCAAATTGGTGGAATGTCAGGTTGACTCCGTTGAAAATTTACCACAATTTCCTTGCACTTCGTTGGATTAAGTTCGAAATTGTTTCTTGTAGCGGACCAGTCAAGAATGGAATCGGTCGCCCCTTGTAGAAAGCTGGTGCAGACTTGACTGGAGATATACTCATGGCGAGAAATTCTGGACACCAGTGGGAGGAGCTAAATGTGCGACGTTACGTCACAAGCTCTGTCACTGAGACACTGATCAATAATTCAAGATGGCGGCCGCTTCTAAGAGAAGCGTGCACAGTGTTGGGTTTTTCCGTGATTTAAATTCATTATCAACGGCTGATTTCTGCTTACCGAAAAAGAAACAAAGGAAAACTCTTGAGGGTGGCCGGCTTTATGCAGTAGAAAGAGTTATTGCATGTCGAGAATCAAAAGAGGTAAGTCTGTGTTGTTTATACTTTTAATATATAGAAAGAATGTATTAATTTCTCGTTTTTAGTTTGCTAACTTTGCTCAAGTCTCTGAGATTATAAACTGTAATAATGATAATGCTTTTCGAATAATCATGATTGGACTATTAAATTTAAGGGTAAAGAATTTCTGGTAAAGTGGCTGGATTACAGCTCATTTGAGTCTTCCTGGGAGCCAGTAGCACATTTGACAGAGGAATGCATTAGGCAAGTATTTAAATATGAATTTATAGCAAGTCCTAATACTTTTTCCCCATAAGGATAATTCAAATTACCCATTACCCTTTTTAGAGTGGACTACTAACAGCCCACATAATACCTCAACTCACCAGAATTTTTAATATTTTGTATATAAATATTTATAATCTGATTTTTGGCAGGTACTTCCATGAGCCAACCCCCTCAAGAAACCTTGTGTTGACTGAAGTCAGTCGCTTCAGAGTGGCAATTCAGAGTTCCTTGAAAAGCCCTACAAAAAGGTATCGTGTGACGATAGAGTTCCGTCAGGATGTTTTTGCCTTTTTGTTCAACGGCAAAGGCAGGAAAGATGGTCTATGGTGGGTGCTTGGAAGAGGATTTCAGGCATTATTTTTTTCAAATAACTGGGATAGGTTGCTTGACATTCATGGTCAAGGAACTAGGTTCACTTCCCAGTTAAAGTTAGACACTTTATATCCTGGTCCCCAGCACAACATATTGTGGATGAATTGGGAAATATTGTAGCATCACCTAGGTCTTACCTAGAGAAAATGTCTATGGATTTTATTAAAGTAGCTGCATGAGGAAAATATAATTAACCCATAAAGGCGCACCCTGGTGTGAACTTAGGGTGATGCAGTTTTTATAAAAACTGAAAACCATCCGAAAGAACCGAGTGAACCAGGTCTTTGGAAACTATAGTTAAAACATGCATGACGCTTCGGTTTTCGAAAAACTGCCTCACCCTAGTGTGCGCTACTTTGTTATTTTACTCTGTCTAATGCCAGATGATTTTTAAAATCATGAATCATTTAGAATTATGAATAACAAAGTAGGGCACATTGCAGCAATGGTTAATCCATGAAGGTACAGTACTTGTTAAGGAAGAGTGCCTTCACGGTTAACCATTAAGCCGCAATGTGCCCTACTTTGCCCTGTTTAATACCAGATGATTTACGCCTTAATGGGTTAAATAATTATTATTCGGCAGTTGAGTTGTGTAAAACTACCTGAAAAATACAATAAGAACTTCAAAATAATTATGGTTACAGTAAGGATATAAAATAATCATGATTTGGTAGTTGAGTTGTGTAAAACTACCTGAAAAATACAATAAGAACTTCAAAATAATTATGGTTACAATAAGGATATAAAAAGTTTATTTGTTTGATATTATACACCAGGGGCCGGTTGTTCAAAAGCCGTTTAACTTAACCCTGGGTTAGTGGTTAACTTAACCTTAAATTAAAATTAACCTGGGGTTAGCGTTAACCGGCTTTTGAACAACCGGCCCCAGAATTTAAAATTCATTATTTACACCAATAACAGTCTAGCTTTTCTTCTTATTTGTTTTCTTTGCCTTTTTCCTTCCATTTCTTCTTCGTCCATTTCCAGGTTCCTCAGCTACGCTGGTTGCCACTACATTGCTTTCCGCAGTTTCAACTACATTCTGTTTTTGTGTGCTTATGCTCCTCTCTTTCATCTTCTTACTAACTTCCTGCTTCCCGCTATTCCAAAACTCTGCAGCAACTTTGGTGTATTTTCTCTTTCTTCTTTCTCTCTTGCACAAAGTGTTCATTCTGTGCTCTGCCCGAATCACCTCTGCAGGGCTGTCGAAGTTGTTGGACTTTCGAAGGACTATGCTTCTTGCAACATCATTATTTTTCTCCACACCTGTGTAGAAAAATATTCTAACAAGTCCATTCCTGCTTATGCTACAACAGTGTTTATTTTAGTTAATACCTTTGAAGACAGGCAAGCCACAATGGGTTATGCTCTATTTTTCATATTGGTATGAAACAAAATTATGGTTTCCTACCTTGCCCACTGAACTGCTTCAAATTCTTTAAATTGGAAAGAACACCTTGAATATGATATGCTGCCGCATGCATATAAGGTGTAACATTTTTCCTTGCATACCCCTTTCTTTGGTTTCCCAAGGTCAGAAATAATGTTATCCAGCATCGGATCTGGAATTTAAAATCATACCATTTCATGAGTCCCTGGCAAAACAAGTATGTGGTATTTTACATTCATTATATAGTGCCACTTCAACCTTTTCATAGTTCATACACCAGAAAATGACTTACCCTTGATCCACAGTTCTCCAATTCTTCAGGGTTATTAGATGAAATGCAGTTGAAATATATGTGAGCAAAGTCCTATTAGAAAATAACATAAATGCTATATGTAAGAGTATACTGGTGTATCATAAGTTGGTCGCATGGTGATCAATTTAATTAATTTGATTTTGTGAAAAACACCAACTAACTGAACAGATTGTAAGTTTTTTGGTAGATAAATAAACATGATGTTTGCCAATGTATTATTATTTTTTTAGTTGCTACAGGTCCAATACAGTACGTATGGACGTACATTCCTGTCTCCTTCTTTCAGCTCTATGTTTTTCAGTACCTTCCATAGTTTTACAACAGTTCCTGCAGTATCCTGATGGATCATGTGCTCAGGACTTGATTCAAGTTTCTCCGGGAGGGCACGGAGCAACTTCTTCTTCTCGTCACCCATGAGTGATGTCCAGTCCATTTTCCCACTCTCTTTACCGTCTTCATTCCGTTTCTCCCACACGCTAAAAGTTATGCCGCAACTATTTATGAGCTGAGTGAGCTTCCGTAAATTGACCCCTTTGGGCTCCCCCTTCTTCAAGAAGTCGTTCTTGTCATCTAACTCCATAGCATCCTCTAATAAGTTAGCTAACAAGATATCTGTAATTCGAAGAAGAAGGTGGAGCTCATCGAGGACAATATTGAAAGCGGAACATCCAGCAAGGGCATATATTTGCAACAAAATGTTTTGTCACTCCCTGCATGTTTCTTCACATCAGCCAAAGTCAACGCCATGGGTGGTTCGTTGTAGAACTCCTCAGACTTTTCCATGTCCCACCTGAAGCGAGTAAACAATATATACTTATAAGATTAGAGTATATTGGTATAATCTGCAGGGCTGATACAACTCAGGGTTATTGTTTTTCACACAAGAGACTACTGACATGTAGAAATAATGGCATTGCCTGGCCGTGTTGGTCGATTTCGGAAATGCTATCTTTCTAGCCCTTACGCTTACGGCCTTCAATCAAATCGTTGCTAATTGGTCCATTTTCCCTATTTTAATTTTGGCCACTTTTCAAACATTTGGCTCTGAGCATGCGCTGGAGCTTACCACCAACATTTGGTTCATTTTGGGAATTCTTTCACTATAAAAAGTGCAATCTTCAGCCATATTTTTTATTTCTTGAAACTATTTGTGATATGGATCATAAACGTGAACAAGGTATGTGGCTTTACGTATATTAGCATCGAGATTTCGATACACACCCATCTCACGCTTGACCAACGGCATTTTAAATATTCATGAGTATAAAAACACGTGTAAAGCAGTACTAAACAGATCTGCTTTGTTCGAATTGAGAAAAACAGAAGGCACACTTGTGTTAAATAAGTGCACTTTATTTAAACTAGATCGGCAACAAGACACATGTAGTAGACCTGATCCTCCAAAAAAGAAACGAAAGTTGGAAAGCCAACTTGCAAAACTTTCAATAGACCAAAAGGCAAAGAAGACAGGCAAAAGGGGTGGAAAAAGGAGGAAGAGAGACAGAAGTCCCAAGACGAAATCCAAGGGCACTAATGAATATGAAGAAAGCAGTGGCTGGGATACGGACATTAAGATGTCTAGCGATTCTGACAACCCTGAACGCACTCCTAAATTGAAACGTGAAAAAAGAATTGTTAGGTATGCCGAAGAGCCAGTACCCTTACCCAAGGCTACAGGAAGTCCCCAGTAACTCAAGATGTAAACTAAGGTTGCTGTGGGCAATATATATATATATATGTATACCGTAATCTCACTAAATAAAGCCCCCTCTGTCAAATAAGCCCCCCTCACCTAATAAGCCCCCCTCACCTAATAAGCCCCTCTTCTAATAAGTCCTCCATTCACACAAAAACACAAGTGTATTGATAAGATGTTATGGTTGTCTTTACACATTAACAATTATCATTTTACAGAAAAAAAAAATATATGTAAGCCTGGCCTCTCTCCAAGAAGCCACCCACCTCTCCAATAAGCCTCCCCTCTCTCCAATAAGCCCCCCCCTTTAAAGGTGCCTGAAAAAATAGACCCCCCCCCAGGGGGCTTATTAGAGAGATTACGGTATGTATATATATATATATATATGTATATATATATATTATCCATAATGATTATTTTCCCTCTGTAAAAATACCATTATAGTATTATACCTCTTTTCCTTGTGGATCTTACACCACAAACAGGCATAATTTGCATTTGCTGCTGCACGACCACTGATAAGTAATAGAAACTGAAGAGAAAAACAAATGGAAGAGCAAATCATTTAGAAAAAAAAGCCAAAACAATATTTGTGTCTAAACAGATACTCTATGCTACTGGGTTGCTTATATTGCTAATATTGTACCTTATAGTCACCCCCAAGAAATATTTCAACTGGTACGTTGTGCCCTGTGTTGATTTCAACATGACCCTCATCAATAATTTTGTTGATCTCATCCCAGCAATCTTTAAAATTTGTTTTTAGAGACTCATAGCACTCCGAACCACTCATTACGGCAATAGTGTTTGTACCTAGTATATAAATTAAAAACAAATTTGTTAATTAGCCTGCCATAAGTGGACAAGGGTTGCAATGTATAATTATAATTCCTGAAGATGACTATACATTAGTGGAAATGTAGAAATATATCAAATATGAAAATTGTACTGTTTTTGGTCTTGGGTCACAAAAGGTGACATAAATATGAAATATTATTTGAACAGCAGTAATTATACCTGATGAACCATTTCCCAGAGTGGGGTAAATGGCCCTTCATGACTTCTCTAATTATTTGTGATTATTTACTTAGCAGAAAGGTCAACTAGATAAAAAGTCTGCAAAGATTTCTAGTAGGTCTCTAGCTCAAGATTTTTAGAAATTATTGTAATATTTTAAGTAAATTTATTGTACATGGGAAAAATCAATAAGATATGAAAATTATATGAATAATGATATACCTTTGGCTGAAAGAACATCTTGAGATTCATCCAGCATGCAGTAACTTAGAATGACAAAATTTGTTAATCTTGTCATTCTCGCACCATCACCACTGATTTTCACATTTACTTTTGCTGGAAGTTTCCCATCCTCAGCCTAATAGATTTAAAAACCCCAGAATTTTGTATTATTTTTCTTTCATAGTTGCATCATTGTTACAATTATTGTTATACAGTTATTCAGCTATCACTCAAAAGCTTTCAGAAGGGGGGGAGGGGGAAGTCCCCCTGCCACCATGGCCCCACCATATACTAATTATATCTTCATCATGCCAGGGAGGGGTGGATGCAATTTTCCAAAATTTTATTACTCACCATCAGTTGCAATTTGTTGACAAGGGCATCCCGGAATGACAGTTGTGCACCTGGTTCTGGGCCAGGAGTTGGTTTAACAGCACAAGTGCTGTTTAGTTTATTCCGACATTGTTTAATGAGGTAAGACTTTGGCATACCATCTACAATCATGCTCACTTCATGAATGAATGCATCTCCAACTGCAAACTTGTCCATTAGGAATAATAAAGCTTCCACATTACTCTTGCAGTCTTCGGACAAACAGTCATATTGTTTTGTTCTCGATCCTGGTGGCGAACCTGCGGGTGAGGTAGTTTGGTTTTGGATTACCGGTGGTGAGTTGGGGATTTGGTTTGGGGTTACCAGTGGTGTGTTGGGGGTTTGGTTTGGGGTTACCGGTGGTGTGTTGGGGGTTTGGTTTGGGGTTACCGGTGGTGAATTGGGGATTTGGTTTGGGGTTACCGGTGGTGTGTTGGGGGTTTGGTTTGGGGTTACCGGTGGTGCGTTGGGGGTTTGGTTTGGGGTTACCGGTGGTGGGTTGGGGGTTTGGTTTGGGGTTACTGGTGGTGGGTTGTGGGTTTGGTTTGGGGTTACCGGTGGTTGGTTGGGCATTTGGTTTGGGGTTACCGGTGGCGGTTTGGGGGTTTGGTTTGATGCTTTCCAGTCATATTTCTGCCCTTTGCTATCAGCAAATACTAGACTGTCAATTTCTAGTCCAAAGCATTGTGCAAACCACAAAGCTTTTTGTGCCCTGGTTCCTAATGCTTGTACTCGCCTCTTTTGTTGCCGTTTGGATAAGTCATCAATATCCTTTATGTTTCGAGGGAGATTTTCTTCATTCTCATTCTCCAGCTTTCTTATGTATTTTTTCATGGCTTCATTCTCAGACTCAAGACTTGAAACCCTTGAATTTAAATTGTCAGTATTTCTTGACAGCTGGTCTTGCATCTCTTGAAACAATATTTTCTTTTCTTCCTCTAGGTTTTTATATTTCTGTCTCCATTCCTCTAATTCTGTATTTAAATTGTTCAAGCGTTCTTGCATCTCTTGAATTTCTTTGTCCTTGGTTTGTAGCTGCAGTTCCATTTCCGCAGCAGACACAACGTCACTGACTAAAATGCTAATTTTTGTAAAAGCGTTGAGATGCACGGCACGTTTATCCTTTGAGCCTTTCAAGGAGAGCTGCTTATACTGTTTACACGCTCGAAAACTCGTGATTCTAACACGCTCTTCGATTCTTTCAGAAGCGCGTTTAATTTTGATTGCTCCATTAGGAATAATGTTATTAAGTAGGTCCACGTAATTCTTGTCTTCAGACTTTATGTTATACCATTGTATTAAAACACTATTGCGAATTGCAATGCAGTACACGACTTGATCACAAGATATAGCTTGTTCGGCGGCATAAGACAACTTATTTGATGGCAAATTCGAATGTAAAAGGACATCCACATTTGTGGAGCAAGTTGGCGAGTCTGACATGCAAGAACCTACGATTTTCTGCTCATTTGCATAGAGATATAAACATTTGCATATAGTATTTGTGTACAGTACTGGCGTCAATAATTCAAACTTTGCGCGCGAAAGCGCGCGCGTATCGCCAGCTACATCCAGTATATTCACATTTATACGCGGTCAAAAGGCTCGGAAAACTTCGATAAATAGCCTGGGACCACAAGGAATGGTCACAAAGCCTTCCTTCGATACAAAATGGAGGCAAATTCGAAGAAGAAGCAACCGATCTCAATTTGTTTATGCCTGACATTTGGTCGAATTTTTAACACGGCGTCATATTTCAATGGCTGAAATCCGTGAAAATTCATGAAAATTACATCGCAATACCGAACTGGGGATATGTTGTGGATGTTTGGTTCGAATTGCCCCTAGAAACACAATGTCTTGGCAAGCCAAATCAGATTGAACATGTTGCATATGTAAAATATTTCGTCTGAAAAAGTGGAATTTATTGAAGTCTACTTGAGGGTATGTACGCATTTCACAATATAATTCCTAATAAAAATGATTCGTACTTAATTATTGCGATACCGAACCGAATTTACATCCAGGTATTCTAAATTTGTTCTTCGATCTTAGGTATTAACAAGTACTAACAATATCAGATTGAACATGTTGAATTTTGGCACCAGGTTAAGAGCTAGGGCGATTTATTTGTTAACTCCCATACAAATCATAAGAGTTACGGCGGCCATATTGTTAATAAATATTTTCTATGTGCATGCCAAAAATGCGCATGCGTGTCCATAATTTCTCGCCATGACTCACAAACATTTGTGTCATCTGCGTATTTAAACATGTCGCCCACAAATTGATCGTCCACAATTGACAAGTCATTGATCATGACGAGAAAAAGCCATGAGCCAAGTTTTGTCCCTTGTGGTACTCCAGCATGAACCGGTTTCCAGCTAGAAAAACAGTTTGAATTTATCTTCACTCTTTGTAATCTTTTACAAAGTGTTGATGTAAGTGAGATAGGTCGAAGATCTTTATTGATATCAAGCACTTGCTTACATTTTGGAATCGGGCATACATTTGCCAACTTCCAAACGCTGGGCAGCTGGCCTTCTTTAAATGACCCGTTTAGAATAACTGTTATCGGTGCTGCCAAGATGTCAGCGAACTTTCGAAGAGCCCAGTTGGGTAAGTTGTCCGGACCACTAGATTTATCTGGTTTAATGCGATTTAGATATGCCATTACTTCATCCACTGCCAAAATGATCGGATTGTCATTGGTAAGCCCAAGAGAGGCATTATCGTCCAAAGGGAGGTAGTTCTGCATTGGTTCCAAAAAGCTGTTGTTTATCTTGTTACCAAGTGAGACAGGGTCATGTGCATCCTGTTCTATATAAACTCGAGAATATATCATTTGCTCGTCCTGATGGGATACCACACAGATTTTTCACTTCTCTCCACCAATCTTTAGGTTTGGTTTGTTTTAACTCATGTACTTTGGCTTCATAGTATAATTTACGACAGTTTTTCCTTGTCCTATTTACTTTGTTCCGTAACCATTTGTATAATGTCTCGTTATTTTGAGCAGAAGCTTTTTGTCGTCTCTGAATAAGATGTTTCAAATTATTATTCATCCATGATGGTCGGTCATTGCAATGGATCTTTACCGCTTTCAATGGCGCCAAAGTATTTAAACCGTAATTTACTATTTGAGTAAAGTTCGTTAAATTTTGTTCACATGAAATATCGGGGGTAATGACGTGGTTCCATGGTACTTCGGAAAAAAAACTACCCAGTCTTCGTACGCTACTAGGCATTTTGTCACGGACATAAATCGTTTGGTTACACTGTTTTTCCTTTGTCCGAACCTTAGGTAAGGCAAAAACAGTTACATGGTCTGACAAACCAAGTGGTGGACCACTGAAAGGTTTCTCGTAAAAACCAGCAAGATTTGTTAGAATTAGGTCCAATTTACTTGACCCTCTTGTTTTGAAGTCTACAATTTGTTTAAAGGACATTGGCAACGAAAATTTTTATTGGCTTATTTAATCTTACTGGACCACCTAACTATGAGAATGTTACTATTTTTTTCTGTAACATTTTTGTTTGCGAGTAAAGTGCAAGTAAAATGTGATAAATTTGCTCATCGGCCGCCATCTTGGATCAAATTCTCAAAAAATTATCTTTGGGGTCAATGACCTTTGTGACGTCATTAGATGGGTTCGCTTCAAAACAACATAGGGATTTATATTGCGTGAAGGTTTTGGTAACTAAAAATATGTCGTTTTTTGCGCGTTATAATGAACAAAAATTCTCACGACCAGGCAAGGGAACTAAGGAAATACTACACTATAGGGTAAAGCCATATTAAGCGTGTGAGAAGGAAAAGAATGGCGAATTTTACAACTTGAGTGGTTTTAATTGTGTCACGCGTTTGTCAATGATTGGGGTATTATTGAAGCTATACTATAGTATTTTGTGTCAATTGAAATTTAACGAGAAAGGTAAAGGGTCATACACTCTGGAAAAGGTTTCAGGAACCATCTGTTGTTGTAGGATGCATTCTTTAAACAAAGACAAGAGAAGAGATGTTTGCAATGTTATATTAACTCGAGACACCGAGACAGGTTGAACGCATGTCAACCTAAACTAAAGCCTTGAATGCTACTGAAAAATAAATCTGGTGCAGAATTATTGGATACAAGTAATATTCTTTTGAAAACAATCTATATTCAAGTTCTAATGATTATTAAAGAATAGTTATTCACGCGATTCATATAATTATGAAGTTTTGAGCTTCTATTGTTTTGACGGGAAATATGAAGCTGTCAATATAGTACATTATTTAGTATATCTAGCTAGTTTATAGAAAAAAGCCAGACCATAGCTGTTCTCTGGCTTAAATTCAGTTTCATATGTGTGGCTAAAAGTTTCGTAAATTATACATGATGAAGCTGGTAAAAATATTGCCGAAAATGTAGCGATTCCCATTACAGTAATTCAGTAAATAATAAATATAGTTAATTGCGTCAATACACAATATCAATTATAGAAGTGAGAACTCTAATATTTTTAGTTCTTTTGTTATACTCTTTTTTACGAAAAGTCAAGACGCTTTTTTTTCAATTTTAAAGAAATATTGGGTGGGGAATAACTGATCATTATAAAAATAGAAATTAATAATTTAATTGTGTTGCCGCACTTAACTGCTATTAACTGACATACCGGTATTCTCTTCGCTTTTCAAAATGACCGTAGTTGTATTAAATCTTGTTTGTTTTATTTCAATAATCATGGGTAACTTAAATTTGCACTATGTCAATACAAGCGATGAAGCGATATACTCTACAACAATCAATAATATACCTCGAATACGAATACAGCATGCTATTTGTAGTTTGTTTTATGTAATAGCGCTTCTTTATACTACACTGTCCAACTGCATTGAAAGTATAAAAGGAGTAGTTCAATCTCAATGATGAACTATCCAAGTTTTTAGGCCTTTATTCTTGTGTATTTTGAATCTATATATAATTGCGCCAGCTACTTAGGTTTATTGGTTTAATAGTTAGTATTAGTATAGACTACATTGTGACAATTTTATTTACTGTTGTATTTTCAATAATAATTGGAACTGGTAACTGAACGTGCTGATAGAGATTTGATTGTTTTGCAATTTGAGCAATTTTTATGCATTTATCCAGCGAGACATTCAGGGGATATAGACAATAATAGCATAACATTACATAAGGATTTCCTATGTGATATTCGAATTTATGCGTCTATTTCACACGGAATTAGAAGAAATAGTATCAAAAGTAGTGGTACAAACATGTTACTCACTTGTTAAAACCTTTCTGCCGTCTATTTTGCCGCAACGTTTATCGCGTGTGGTAATACACTATATAGTTTATATTATAGAAATTGTGTCAACCCATCTAATGACGTCATTTAATGTATTCATGCATAAATTAGCATACGCCGTTTTTTTCAAAATGGCGGACGACTGTTGAACTTTGTCACAAATTTTCTCAACAACTAAATGCGATGGACAAGGGAAACTATGAAATTAAGTATTCCATAGGCATGCTCTATAAATATAAGGAATAAAAATTTTCGTTGCCAATGTCCTTTAAGCTGGAATTGGCGAGTTAGAGATTGTACAGGTAATTTATTAAAGTCTCCTGCCAGGATCAAACCACAATTTGGATATCTAGTTTCCAGTAGTTCTAGAGATGAATGCAGGTATTCCAACATGACAGATCTATTTGCGCTAGGAGGATGGTATAATACTGCTACTATAAGATTACAAAAACCTCTCGGCATGCGACGTAAATTAACAATGGCCCAAAGAACTTCACATTCGTTATCATTCGGTATATAAAGGGTATTAATTGCATGTGTTTTTGATATAAAGGCAGACACCACCGTGTTCTTTTACTTTCCTATCTCGTCGAAATAACGCATAGCCATTAATTTGAATAACTTCATCTGGAATGTTGTTTTTTAACCATGTTTCTGTTATTAAAACAATATCGGGATTATCATGATTCTTCACAACTTGCGCTAACTCGTCCATCTTAGGGACCAGGGGCCGGTTGTACGAAGCCCGTTTAGCTTAAACGGTGGATAAGCCAAAATTAAAAAACACTTTCACATATTTGGTGAATGATTGAAATTAAATCTTATGCCCTTAATATGTAGTTGCAAATATAATTGTTCTATTCAAGTTGAAATATTTTAGCTTGGTTGTTCGATGAATGTATAGACTTGATCTATATTTTCGAGTTATCCACCGTTTAAGCTAAACGGGCTTCGTACAACCGGCCCCAGGGACATAACGTTAGATAACATGATAGGGGGTACAAAATAATGATTGGGTCGCTCTACTGTTGTTGTCCGAGCCTGTTCCGTTTCATTTGATAAAACGATTTCCGGCACAAAGTTGCAATTGCTTCGGTTAGTTGATTCTACAGGTTTAGTTATTCTAATTTGTATTAGGTTGTTCAAATTACGTTCACGATTTACGCATAGTTTTCTAACTTTACTGGTTGAGGAAACGATAGTAGGAATAGGCATGGTCATGGAATTAATGTAATCAGGAGTTACCAATAAGGTTGGAATGGTGGTTGAACTGGGACTTCCATCAGTTTCGGCCTGGTATAGTGGGACCATGCTTGGCGGGGAAAACATGGTGGTTGAACTGGGATTTCCATCCGTTTCGACCTGGAATGGGGAAGCCATTCTTGGTGAAAATAATTTGGGAGGGCATATATATTTGTTTGTGTTGGAATCATTTGCCCTCTAGAAAATTTATTGCCATTGTGTTTATGGGAAAAGTTACGCTTGAGGAGTTAAGTAAGTAAGCCGATGAACTGCGATCTAATACGTTGTTCTCTTGAATTTAATCGATAATTTGAATACTAAATTTTCAAATATCTCTAACTTAGTTTTGAATGATTTATTTTCCTCATTTAATTTGCAAATTGTGTCTTTACTTCACTGATAATCTAGATGAAATCACAAACAAATAGTTTAATGGGCTATACAATGTTGAAGTGTATCTCTCTATTTAGGGAATTTTCTGTTAGCCTCCCTAAGGTTCTTCAACATACTGGTAGGTGGCTTAGGGACCAAGGCCTAACCACAGAAATGCCTGATACTCAGGTTAAGGTGGTTCCACTAGTGGGACAGTGCAGCACTTGGTGATCAACTTTGTGCCAAATACATGTATCAATTAAACATATATCATCAGTTTCTCACTGTCATATAAAACATGTGACATTGACCACATGTGTAGGATAATACAAGACACTGAAAATCCACATATAAAGTAGGTTGAAGTCTAATTAAGTAGAATGGCCTATTAATTTATATTAGTTAAATACCATAAAGGCATTAAAGTTGTGATAATTTCCACATTGAAACATATATGATATATTATTCTATAACAGCAGTATGTAATCTCTCAGAGGTAGAAGCACTTCGATCGATTTGTGCGTCAACAAACACCGTTGTACACCGGACATGTCCGGCGCAGAACCTTTCATCCATACTGGCTTCAATGACATTGTATACTAAGCAAATAATATGCACATTTAGGTGACATGATTCAACGTTAAATATCCAAAGTTCATACGCGCGAATAGACATCATTGCATTTGTTAAAATCACAGCTTACCTGTATGTTGATTCCTGTCCTATGTTGAGACAACTGGGTACATTTGTCTTTGTTTATAGGTCGATAACTATGGCCTGTATTTGCCACCAAATGTCTCAGATCGATGAGTTTCGGTGCCCTCTTTTCTATCGGTTTAAAGCCGCAATAGGTGATTTATCATCCAAAAAAGGTGTCAGATAGCTAGATATATTACTGTTGGTACTTTCTGTGTAAGATCACGCACAAACGAAACATCGTTTAGACAAAATATGCAAAAAAACACAAGATATCG
This sequence comes from Trachythela sp. YZ-2020, assembly GCA_016169945.1. NCBI lineage: Eukaryota > Metazoa > Cnidaria > Anthozoa > Malacalcyonacea > Clavulariidae > Trachythela > Trachythela sp. YZ-2020. The sequence continues at coordinate 1,273,864 of JADLSH010000395.1, forward strand.
ATATCTTCGCCATATATTTCTTAGTTGTTTATCAAAGTTGGGTTCCTGGGATCCAGGCCCCTTGGTGATATTTTGGTCGCGCTACTTTTTTTCAGAAAATGGCAAAATTTGCCTGTTTGAGCCTTTATATCTCCGAAACTAAAAGTCTAAGCCAAAAACTAATCTAGAACTTGCTAACTAACTTTTTACGCCTTATCCGAATCAATAAAAACCCATTTTGCGTTCATAAGCACTTTAAATGTAGAAGTTGCTGAAGAAGACCGTGATTATTTGAGATTCCTGTGGGTACAGGATGTGGTAAGTGGTAATTTAGAAGTTGTAGTTTACAGGTTTTGTAGAGTAGTTTTCGGGTTAAATGCCTCTCCCTTTTTGTTAAACGCAACCTTGAGACATCACATTGAGCAGTTTATTGAGAGCGATCCGACATTTGTCCAAAAACTGAAGGACGGATTTTATGTAGATGACCTTGTCTCGGGGGGTATAGAGCAACTCATGAAGTAAGAGATTTGTATGAGAAGGCCAAACCTAGGATGGCGATGCGAGGATTTAAGCTGCGTAAATGGCTAACAAACGATGCAACATTGCGAGAGCACATAGGCAAGCACGAGACCAAGGCTAAGTTAGATGATGTTGAGACATACGCACAAGCAAGCTTAGGAATCGCGCAAGATAGCAGCTGCGATAAGGTATTAGGGCTTAATTGGGATTGCGAAAAAGATATCATCAAGTTTGATTTTTTGAAATTAGCAGAGAGTCTAAAAGATGAGAAACTCACGAAGAGAAAATTGCTAAGTACGCTAGCTAAGATATTTGATCCTTTAGGGCTGGTTAGTTGCGTGATTGTTTTGATGAAGATTTTGTTTCAGCAACTATGTGTTGACAATTTAAGTTGGGATGAAGAATTAGACGGGAGGGGTGCGAAAATATATTTCGATTGGATTGAAGATTTAAAGCGAGTAAAAACAATAAAATTGAACAGATGTGTTTATAGTAATGTGAGCGGTGAAGTTCAATCTTGCGAACTTCATGGAAAGCTTATTGCGCAGTAGTTTATTTTGTTTGTCATACATCAACAGGTGTCAGCGCTAATGTTGGCCAAATTGGTAGATTCCGTTAAGAAGGCTCTTGCGTCGCAAGTTAAGTTTACGGAAATTAGATACTGGTTGGATAGCATAACCGCCTTATACTGGATTCAGAACCATGGCGAATGGAAACAGTTTGTACGCCATAGAGTAAATCAAATATTGAGTCTGACAAACAAAGGGGATTGGAGCCACTGCTCGGGCTTAGAAAACCCCACAGATTTAGGAAGTAGAGGGATACTAGCGTCCAAATTACAGGAAGACCGTTATGGTGGGCTGGACCAGAATGGTTGAGCAGCGTAGAGAAAGCATGGCCAGCAAAATGTAAAATTGTTTCTACAGAAGGAAGAAGGCAGAAGAGAAGAAAGCAACTGTGTTAGTTGCAAGCGCAAAGGAAGTTGTAGGTGTAGACAACGTTATAGACATTGAGAAATATAGTTCTCTAGAGAAATTAGTTCGAGTAACAGCCTGGGTTAATCGATTTGTCCAAAAATTAATTGTTAAGAAAAAGGGAGAACAGGCACCTCAACTTCAAGTAATTTAGAACGAGAAGAGTTATTAGTGGCAAAAAGGCTTTGGGTAGAAGCCTCGCAAAGAGAATTAAGGAAACAAGACAATTATACGCAGTTAGAGAGTCAGTTGAATTTAGTCAAGGATAGAATTTTGAAATGTAGGGGAAGATTCGCAGAGCAAGATCTAAGTGTAGATGCAAAATATCCGATTCTATTACCGAAAGATGGCAGGTTAATGGAGCTAATTATTATTCATTGTCATGGTAAGGTACATCATAGTGGTGTAAGGGCAACGTTGGCAGAGGTAAGATCACGTTATTGGATTCCCAAGGGTAGACAAAGGGTAAAGGGTGTCCTGAACAAATGCACTGTTTGTAAGAAACTAGAGGGGAAACCCTATAACGTACCTAAAGAGGCAGATCTTCCAGAATTTAGGGTAAGGGAAACTGAGTCATTCGCGAAAACAGGGGTAGATTTCGCCGGACCATTGTTTGTTAAGAACGCGGCCAACGGAACGGGTAAAGTTTATATCGCCTTATTTTCATGTTGTGTAAGTAGGGCCTTGCATTTAGATTTGGTAAGAGACTTGTCTACACAAAATGTTTTGCGGTGTTTAATAGTTTCCGACAATGCCAAAACATTCAAGGCCTCCGCCAAAGCCGTGAAAAAACTTTACAATTGTCAAACTTTACAGGGTTTCTTAGGAGTCAATAGGATGGTAGGCTTGGATAAAAAACACCAACAATATTGCATGAAAAAGATAATGTCCATCGCAATTAGAACGACACATTATGTTTTCTGCTGTAGGAACAAGGAGTGGACCAATCCTGAACTGCTTAACTTTTAATATGTATAATCATTTGTCTATAATTCTTTCTGTGATTGTAAATAGTTCATATAGTAACATATATAGTAATCTGCGATTCGTGTAGCCAATTGTAAATTACCTAATATAGTGAGATTTACAATTGCATGTAATGTTAAAAGAATTTATTTCAATAAAGTTTTCATTATTATTATTATTATTATTATTCCTTAATAAGCGAGATTTACAATTGACATGTATGTATGTAGAAAGAAAAACATTTAATAAAGTTTCCATTATTATTATTATGTTTTTATTATTATTATTAATATTTTTATTATTATTATTATGTTTTTATTATTATCTTTTTATTGCAAAAACTTTTCAAACTATAAACGCGTGTAAACTATTTGTTGACCTCCCTGGATTTGACAGCCCCTCGATTATAACAGGAGACGAATATCGTCCAGATTTACTTCTTTCCACCTCAGACAAACACCTCTATATTTTTGAACTCACCGTAGGATTTGAATCAAACCTCTCAAACAACGTTAAACGCAAGAAAGCAAAATACAAAGACCTGATAAGAGAACAAAATAGAAACTTTTCAACTGTGAAATTTGTAAATCTGTCTATCAGCTCACTCGGTGTGTTTGACAAAGAATGCCATACCTTCATTGAAATGTTAAATGATTTAGGACTCGACAAACAACACCAACAATACTGCATAAGAAGAATTATATCCATAGCCATCCGAACTTCGTATTATATTTTTTGTTGTCGAAATAAAGAATGGACTAATCCTGAACTAATGAATATTTAGACTATCCGTATTTCCTTTAAATATTAATAATATATATATATAGCCTTATGTGATTTAGGTAGTCAATTGTAAGTTACCTCTAGAAGTGAGATTTACAATTGTATATATCTAAGAAAAAAGTTATATCAATAAAGTTTTCATTATTATTATTATTATTACTCTACAGTAAAGATCAACGCAACTAGATCATTTCATATCGGATATATAAAAAATTCTTACTAGCGGATCTCGAGTGAAGTAATGTTTGTCAAGAACCATGGCGACTTCCTCAAAGTCTTCAGGCCTCAGGACCACAAAATCATATTCACAATCACTCATTATTGGTCTAGAAAAGGATACGAAATTTGAATTGCGCTCGTAACAGACCTTTTGATAAGCGCTAAATAAATATAAAGTAAAAATATAAAGTAATATATAGTAAAAAGTGGGTGACTGGATGGCATGGAAAATAGCGGGATCTCCAAAACAACGAAAAGAGAGTGGAAGATTCCAGTCACTGGATGGATGGCACTATATAGGTGGTTTTCACGTTACGTCATCGTCGCCATGTTGGATGATCTTGACAACTCGCAATACAAATGAGGTTATACAAAATTTGATTGATTCATAACGACATGCTCATATGCATTGTGAGTTGTCGCTAAAAGTTGTCCCGTGCATGTAACATCGCTTGAATTTTATCCAACAATCAACATGGCGAAAATCTATTTGTCCTTTGACTTTGTTGTTTGAATCCTTTGGGATTGGTTGCAAACCACTTATGTGACGAAGGTTCATTCGCTCGAATTGTTTTTCTACACCGTACAAATAACCCTGGTGTGCATGGTTGAAAAACGTCTTCAGGCAATAAAGTGAAGATCGAAACGTTTTTAATCATTCAACGTTAACTAAATTATATAAAATTAATGAACATAAATGCCCAAATATCTTCCTTGACGAGTAGAATCGTCTCATTGTACTACGAGTACTACGTAGAGTACAATTATAAAGTAGGGCTCATTAAGCCTGGTTCACACAAGTGAGATAGCACAAGCATAAGGAAAGACAAAAGGTAAAACAAAGGGATGCAGTGAAGTGTGCAACATAAACGTCGAGATAAGCACAAGCATAAGCCTCTAAACATAAGTTAAGCTGGAACAAAAGACATTTCAAACGAAAATTATTTCTGCTTTGTCTTTTTAAGCCCTAGAGGGAAGGTTTTCCTCTGTAGTTCTGCTTATGCTTATCTCACTCGTGTCAACCAGGCTTTAAACCTGGTTCACACAAATGAGATAAGCACAAGCATAAGGAAAGACAAAAGGTAAAACAAAGGGATGCAGTGACGTGTGCAACATAAACGTCGACATAAGCACAAGCATGAGCCTCTAAACATAAGTTAAGCCGGAACAAAAGACATTTCAAAACAAAATTATTTCTGCTTTGTCTTTTATGCTTATCTCACTCGTGTCAACCAGGCTTTAAGCCGGTTTTCCACTAGGCCGAATTTTGCGCGCGGAGCGGAATTTTTTATATAATTTTTCAGGGCGGAAAAAAGCGAATGATTTCCACTGCAATAATATTTGCGAGCGGATCGCACAGCAATAATATTTACTAGAGTTGTTATTACTGCTCCATGAGGAAGATGAAATTTGAAACTGTAACGAACTAAAGGATGCTCAGCACTGCACGTCAGCAAATCAGAATATAAAGACAGACTGACGATAAATGTTTCAAAAGATACGAATTTGGTCGTTTAGTGGCCTTCACATTGAAAATCACACTCGAGCGAAAATAACTTGTGATCTTTGCTGTTATACAAGTGCGATCGACTATGACTACTTGCCACTTGGTAATATATACAACGCACTGTGATTGGTTGATTTTGTCCATAGTACATACATACATACATACATTATTCAGCTCACTCCCCATTTGGGGCTTTTCAGTGACCGATTACATCAAGTATCTAGCTTACCTATATTATGTACTTAACCTACATTATTTATTTTTACAATTGTGATATTACTTTCCTAATCTGTCTATCCTAACCCACCCAGTCAACTTTCCCTGTGGGAGGAAACCGGAGTGCCCGGAGAAAACCCACGACTATCGACAGAGCGTTGACTTACTCTTTTCACATGAGTGGGATGAGTAATGTCCTCAGCGAGAATCGAACTCAAGACTCAGAGGTGAAAGGCGCTTGCTCTGACGACTGCGCCGCCGAAGCCCCCAAAAAGTTGAACTGCCTTCAACTTCTTGGCGGAGCGATCAGTGCACAGTCTTGCACAACAGCGGAAAAATTCCGCAAATATGTCTTGCTTCTACGCATGCGCGTAGCGGAAAATGTCGCGCGCGCAAAATTCCGCCTAGTGGAAAACCGGCTTTAGGGAGCGTTGTGGCTTAATTGTATATACTGTACATGTATATGCATACTTAATTGTATACATATACATGCAGGTCCAAGGCTTTCCCATCGACGAATAAGAGCGTCAGAGCCTAGCCATCGATTATTTTTTGTACTGTACATACCGAACAAGTATCAACGCAAATCTGTGATGGTTGGCTAAGTAAAATGGATGAAGGAAAAATAAACTGCGTTGTTTTTCTAGATATACGGAAAGCTTTCGACGCAATAAATCATAAAATATTGTTACAGAAAATGAATGAGAATTTCGGTATTTCTGGTAATGAATTGAAATGGTTTGAATCATATTTAAATAACAGAGAGCAACAGTGTATTGTTAATGGGCAGATATCATCTCCAAAAAGGATAATATGTGGAGTTCCCCAAGGTTCTATCTTAGGCCTATTACTCTTCCTTTTATATATAAATGATATGCCTTGATAATACGACGCCCTCTCTATATGCAGATGATACTGAAATTTGTGCATCATCTTACGATAGTACCGAACTTGTCTCCAAATTAAATCAAGATCTTAAAAATGTATGGGTAAAAATAAGCTTCAAATTCATCCCACCAAGTCTAAACATATGTTTGTGGAATCTTCTCATATTAAAAATAAGATTTGTAACCAACCTATCTTAATTAATGATGCGCCTGTTCCCAGAGTTACTAACTATAAATGCCTGGGAGTTGATTTGGATGAAAATCTAAGTTGGAATAATCATATTGAAGTGATTTGCAAAAAATTCAGTGCTGGAATTGCAGTTATTAGACGGGTAAAACCTTTTGTGCCACCTGAAACTTTGCAGGTTATATATAATGCTCTAGTGCAACCATACTTTGATTATTGTAGTCCTCTTTGGGACAACTGTGGGAAAGGGCTTAAAGAAAAATTACAAAAATATCAATCTCGTGCAGCTAGAATAATCACAGGAGCAAATTATGATATTCGGACGACTGACGTGTTCGAAACCGTCGCTTAGGAAACCTTAGACGTGAGGCGAGATTACTTGAAATCGGTTTTTATATATAAAATCTTAAATAATCTCACTGCACCTAATTTGAATGAATCGTTTCAAAAAATTAGTAATTGCCCTATTTCATACAATCTTCGAAATAGGGACACAGGTTTAGTGCTTTGCCTAAGACTGAATTCATGAAGAGAAGTTTTAAATATAATGGTGCCTTTATTTGGAATACTTTTTACTATCGCAAGGAAAGTGCTACCTTGACGCACAAAGTGCATGAAAAATTCCGGAACATAATTAGTATTAAATATTGAACTTATTGACATTGCTAATGATACACTGTATGTATTGATTTATTTTGTTGTCAAAACGTTGAGATTATACAACACTGCGACTCAACAATAGGACACACTATACTATTGTAAATGGTATATACTGTACAGTATTAAGCAAGATATCTGAGTGTGCTATTGTTAATGGAACTCTTGGTACCAACATCAAATGTTAATAGAAGTCATTGTTTACTTCAAAGTTGTCAATGGCATCTTGAATAACTAATTTGAAATCATAGAGACAGTGTCTTTTAATATTTTTGTGGTGCAATTAGCTGGTTGTCTGTGTTCATAAGATATTGATAATGCATTTGCCATGTGCAGTCTGTCAGAACAGTCTTTGACTCTTTGTTCCCATCTGTAGATGTTTCATATATGTATTTAATCAACATTTGGTTCCACAACTTTGAAACACATTACACAGGATCCACACCCACATGACATGTTGGAAATACATCATTCTTCATTAGCAGATGGCACCACACAAGAGATGATGTAAAATATCCATATTATTTTGAAACAACCAAGTATCAAGTAAATATACATTTCTGTGTAATCCAGCTATTCAGATGGTACCAGTCAGTGTAATGATTAACATTAAGCTCAGTAAGAATTCCAAAACCCAAAAGAAATATTTAGTATGTGAATTTACCTGTGTAAGGAAAAAAGGGGGGATACAGAAAATTTTAAAGAACAAAACTTACTTTTTACCTTGCCGACAATCACATTTTCATACATACTGTGTCAGTGATAAAGAGTAAAATTGATTAAAATAGATTGATAAAATTAATTTGAAAATTAAATGTGTTAAACATTTCATTAGGGAATATATATACTTATAGTACATATTATGTTGTAATAGGGATCCACGATTCCATCTCTTATTTAAACTCAAGGTTTTGTTTATGTGAATCAAATAAAACAAAATCATCCATTTGCTTTATTAAGGCCATCCTATAACCTTCTAATATTAAAATAGCATGACTACCATTCAAAAAAGTATTCAAAAGTGCTGTATGAATATCATAGTAGCGAGACTCAATTTCTCGACCAGTTATAACAAGACCTTGAAGCTCTTTTTGATAATTTATAAACCAAATTTGGTTTTCATTTTCTGCCTCAACAGGTTCTACCACAATGGGCAGATCAATATTATTTTGTGCCTCAATGGGCTCTACCACAATGGGTAGATTGTTATATTGTGCCTCAACGGGCTCTACCAAAGTGGGTAGGTCAATGTTATTTTGTGCCTCAATGGTCGATGTTATTCTGTGCTTCAACGGGCAAATCAGTGCCTTTTAGTGCCTCAGCCGACTCTACAACAACAGGTAGATCACTATTTGTCGCCATCACAGATATAAATGCAGCTGTTTTTGCCTGTACAGGCGATATTACAGATCCACAGATTTCGTAAGAAAACATGTTCTTACCACATGAAACACTGACAACTGTTGGTAAGTGATCTATAGACAAAAATTTCTACACCTGGGTCTAGGATAATTAAGCTATTATCTAGTGCTTTTAAGTACATTTTGTCTCCTTGCAGTAAGACATTATTTAATGTTGTTTTTGACCAATCGATCAGCGGGTTATTTTGGGCTGTTAAAATAGCCGATAAACTCATGAAAGCACATTGCTTCTCTCTAGATTGAACACTAAATAGTTCATCGCCTTGATGTATGTCAGTAGAAAGAAACAGAGCCATACTTACCTAAGATTTTCTGAAAAATTGCGATCTTTTCACATCCGTATTTTGGTAATTTTAATTACTTTTGGTAATTTTGGGCAATTTTTGGGACTTTTTTAGTAATTAAATATTTTTAGTAATTTTTTGGTAATTTTTTGGTAAATTTAGTAATCTGTTGGTAATTAGATAAAAGATGAATTTCTCAAATTTTACCAATTGTTTTGTATGAACGCTGTCACATTTTGAGAGAAAATAGTGTTCTCGTCAATGCTATGTAGGCACAGGCGGGAGGCAGTTCTGGCAGCTAAGGCAGCTCAGCCCGCTGATGCCTGTCGCAACTCCTGAGGCCTGCGCCTGGACAGGGCAAACGACGTTTTTGCAACAAGCATCACACATGCGAAACGTGAAATTTGGCAAACAGATGTTCTCAAATGTTTCTGCAACAATGCTTTCTATTTTGCCCCAATCAGGGGCGGCGGAGCGGTTTGGGTATTGGGGGGGGGGGGGGCAAAGGTCTCTAGAAAAATTATGGACATCTGAAGGCAACAGCCTTTTTGCCCTCCCCCCAGCTCTGCAGCCTCCACCGCCCCTGGCCCAAAGCCTGAAATCTTGGGTTAATAAATTATAGGAGCAACATGAATAATGATATTTATACTCATTATACTCGCTAAGCATTATGGTAGTTTAATACAAAACCGATTTATTAGCTGTTTTGGGAAGTGTGCAACTTTTAGTAATTTTTTTCTGGATTTAGTAATTTTTCGCAGGCATTTTTAGTAATTGGTCCTGAAAAAATCTGGTCACACTGCACTCCCCCTAATTTTAAAAATGACTTCAAACTCGGCCATCAGATTTTTATTTTATTTATTTACTTTGCCATCATACTTATACATTCATTGGCTGGGAAACCACAACAGCTATTGCCAATTACAGCGGCCCCAATAGTTATACGAAAACAATTTACAAGGTATACTAAGCACACACAATAAACAATACTTGAACAACAGTCATTGCATTAAGTCTAAAAACAACATGTCAATGGAGAGTTCGTTAAACTCCGGGCGGAATTACATTTTATACACGCACTTTTCCATGTGCGGGGATCCTCAACATCGTATGTATTTTCTAATGCTAAAATATAGTACTCAAAAAGAAGATTCTTGAATTCTGAAAATGTTCGGTCTTTGGATGTAATATGATTAGATTGCCACAATATTGCGGATTACGAAGAACAAAAAATGTTTCTAAATATTTACGTTGCCATGGTAACAACGCGATTTAAAGATCGTCGTATTTTTATCTTCTTTCTTAAGTTTTTGGATTTTCCTTCGGAAAACCATTTTTATTTTTTGCACACGAGCACCTAAAGTACAAAGTATTGAAATATGCGATTTTAAAAAAATTCCTCTGAGCCAATTTTTTTTTATTGCAAAAAAACGTTTTTTTGAGATTTAAAAAAATTCGGCTCCGAGGAATCGACAATATATAGGTCGGGTAAAAGACTGGGGCAAGTAAACTCTGGAGAAACCTTGGCACGTCAAGAATAGTGTCGCTGAAGCTCGGTATGATGATGCCAAAAAGGCCAATACCTTATATTCATATTAAAAGGCTTATACGGTTCCATAGATTAGGAAAGGCGATCATTAAATGTAATATAGTTATATTTGCATATTCTGTTTCTATTATGTTCTATTTTGCATTTTTTATATATTCTAGCACGCCCCCCCCATGGAAATCAACATATTGTTGTTGGGGCTAGCGTGATGAAATAAATCTATGTATGTATGTATTAAATATGGAAACAATTAGGCCCCGTTTACACTATACCGGATCCGCATCGTCACGACATCAATTTAAGCCGTTTTACGGCATCCCTGACCCTAGGCTTTTGCCAGTTAGCTGATTTTGTTGAATCAATCATACTATTATAATTTTGGGGGCTAAACTCGCTTTGATATGGCTAAATTTGATGTCGTGACCATGCTTATCCCGTATAGTGTAAACGGGGTCTGAATATCTTCAAAAGAACGTTAATTAGTGCATTGACGCAGTTAGTCAGAAATAACAAAGAAATTGGAAAACATCGTTGACGTCGTTATAGATGATTAATATTTAAAAGCAGCCATACACTCAAATTATAAAACTAACAGAACAGTAAAGCCACAACATGTCACGAACACTTCTTTATCGCCTCTTTTTTCTCAGTGTCCTGTTTGTTGTTTCTAAAAGCTGGTGTTCTAATAGAACCCAATGTTTGGTTTTCAGAAATGAAAAAGATGTGTCCAAAAAGTTTCAGCTTTTGCTCGCAGAAGAAGGAGTGAGGATTGTTTACTTCAAGTTAGATTCTGGCAGCGATGGTTACAACTCACTGCATCCAGACAGAATAATGCCCACTAGATGGACTTGGGCACAAAGTAACAGTGAACCACTCTTATCCTTGTCCTACGATTACGATGTCTTGTCTCTAAGCCTCTTAAAAACCCAAGCAAAAGATCTCACTTTGGATTTGACGTCAACACAAAGGCAATGTCTGAAAGCTTTGAATTCATCATGTCAAGACCTGGAAACCGCTAGGGCTCTGTTGGACATTGCAAACAAAAGTCCTAACAAAGCCTTCAAAATGAAACATGATGTGGTCTGCTTTAGAGTGCTACGTGAACATTGGTTTGGAATTGGTAGTCACTTTAAATATCAGTGCTGCAAAGAGAATACACAGAACAATGGCAATGGAACAACTATTGACTGTAATGTTCCTGTGAGTGAGAGCAGGTGGCTGGCCGTTTTCAATGCTATTTTAGCAATATTGGTAACGCTTACAGTCTTGTATTGGCCTTGGATTTTTTATGTGCTACCAAACTCGTTTTTTGCAGAGGAGAATCTTTGTGTCTCCCAAAATCAAGCAGAAAACGGAACTTCAGGTATGGCTAGTGCTAACGCAATATCATCACGCAACTTCCCGTTGGACGACTTCAGCCCAATTACACTTCAAACATTTCTTCAAGAACGTGGAGGTATATATCCACGGAGTATGCTCGACTTACGTGTGAAGCTATTTCTTGTTTGGTTTGGTTTTATTCCCATATTCTTCTATATGAAGGTGCTCCTTTACTTCATAATTAAAAGTGACAATTTTGATGAAACCTCAACAAAACTACTCTTTCAACTAGCTGACTTTTATCTCTTTGTTTTCGACATGAAAAAACCTCTTGTATACGTGGTGTTTGTCATGCCGTTCTTTGTTATCCCTTGTGTCGCGATATTCTTTGTGCCAACACAGATCAAGCATAGAAGTGTAAAGGAAGCAAACTACAAATCTAAAGAAAATATCAAGGAATATTTGAAAAACATCCAAGAGATTTGTTTTGGGTATACGAACGATATCCTACTCCGAGTTAGCAAAAGTAAAGTCTTTGGTAATTTTACTTGTAGCTCTGTTGTATATATCTTACTTGTCGTTCCTATGTGTACGGTCACCGCAGTTGTCATGTTTCTGATCGCTTCAATCCTGTGTTTGGCAATATTCTCCCCATATTTAGTTTATCTTTTAAAATTACTACGATCTAATAAATTCTCACTCCACCACCGCATATTCATGATTTATTCAACTTTTAGCGCGACAGTTGTTGTGACATTTTCTTGCCAATTCGCTGTCCGAATGTTAGGTTTTGTCATAATGGGAATCATTTTGAATGCTGAATTTGTCGTACCGTACCTGACGTTTGCTTTTGTTGTTGCTAGTAATATCAATCTTTGTTGCCGTAACACTCAGAATAAATATAAAGGGCTTAAAGGTATGATTGCTGCGAAATGTCAGGCAGTCGAGGGTGATACAATACGCTCAATACCTGAGAAATTATTTTGGTCTGTGTCAGATAAGGTGCTTCCCATTTTCAATGAGATATTGTTATTAGTTTGCAAAATCCTAGCAATTGTGGTGTTTCTTTCAGTTGCCCTAATTGCAATTCTTTTGTTCAAAGTAACATATGGTGCTTCCGCTATAGTACCAACCATTTCAGTCTTTATAAGCGGGAAATTTTCAGAGCTATTCTTCACAGGAATCACAACCGAATCTGGGTTTGTTGGCTGGGACAAAATCCGTTTAGAAGAAGGAATTACATCTGCAATTCAGGATTACCGCGCAACGCATACTTCGGAAACAGCAACAACAAAAATATAGATGCGATGTTTGTTTTCCAAAACTTAGTATATTCAAGAATAGGATCATGGACAGACAACCATATTACAACTGAACCATTAGTCATTACCATGGATGGAATGTATATATAGTCTGGGTATACTCAGTGTGTTATAAATGCATGGTATAAAAAGGGCTATATAACTGTGTTGTATACTAGCCGTGGTAGGACAGTTTTACGTCAAAACTCATGGTGAAGATACTGTCACATTCTAATTTATTATTATATGTATATAATAAGTACATACAGTACATCAGTAGAGATTATACTGTCACATTCTAATTTATTATTATATGTATATAATAAGTACATACAGTACATCAGTAGAGATTATAGCAGTATATCTGGAAGCCTCTGTATAACAAATCAGGTGTCAATCGCCCTTGGCGGGTTTTTACCCCTTCTTCTTGTGGCGTTTTCCACTCCCAGAGACTAGATAAATGAGGATACCTTTTCATAATCAAGAGCGTAATTAAATAGCACTACTGCACTAGATGCATGTAAATACTTTACTTTGTTTTCTGGAATAAATAAATTATCATACACTGCAAGAAGCACAACAAGCCCACATTATATGAAACACTAAGATTATAGTATATAAAATTATACGGCATTTCAAACAAGCTTTTTTTAGTTTTTTTACTGTGTCAGAAACGCCGCCTTTATTCCGTGCGTTTTATACCGGACAACCTGTAGGCAATCTAGCGCTTCTTTTAGGCAAGCATGACTGCAACCTCCCAACTTTAGGTTCTGTATGTTGACTTTCTAAGCAAATTTTTTCTCTCAGTTAAAAAGTGATTGATTGATGGACTGACTGTCAAATAATCGAATTTTCCCACGGTGACCGTGATGCATCCCGGGAAAAATGGAAGCCACCGCATATAATTTGTACTACATATTACCACCATCCCTAAATTCTCACATATTTTCTTTAAAAATTACCTCCATGTAATACGGATCGGACCCTCTCTAATACGGACAACAGACACTAAATATTGGCCCTAGAGATCAACACAGATAAATTTAACCTTTTGATTACGGATACTTAGGTGATTATTCGATTTTTTTTGTACTGTACATACAACAACAAGTATCAACGCTTTATACTCCTTATAGTTTATACGCATATTTTGGTGCGGAATTGCGTTGCAGTTTGTTTCGCTCCAAAACAGTGATTCGTCTACAGAACACATAACTAAAATGTACAATGTACTCAAAACTTTCAGTGAAGTCATACGAGTGACGTCGTCGTGAAAAACGGACACCTCTCTAACACAGACATGTTGCTCTATCCCTTCAGTGAAGGAGTTCTGTTGGTCTTTGTCCTTCCTCTTTATCACGATCACTTCTATTACTTATATGATATAAAACGGTTTATATCACGAAAACATATCCATGATTGAAACACATGGATCACTATACATACAAGTGAGAAGATTGATTGATCCTTTTATTTTATTCCGATACGGCCACGCCTCAAACAGCGAGGATTTTTGGGCGGTGTGGCCAGCAGCTTAAAGTGTTATAAGCTTAGGAAATTGACGCTTAAACGATTTGATATTCGTATAATAAATGTATTTTGAAATCTGTTCGTATTTATTTGAAACATATTAAAAAGTCTATTACTTATAAGATCATACATAGCCTCATGTTTAGGAGGTAGTAAATGGTGTAATTTGTGTGATGGATCATTAATAATGTTATTAAAAAGTTTAGAACACATTTCTTCACGTCTTTGAAACAGAGTAGGGAGACTAAAATGTTCTAATAATTGACTATATGACTCTCCAGGAGAGATAATCTTTAATACACGTTTTTTCTGCACAAGTTCAAGATCATCAGATAGAAACTTCCAGGGCCTTTTTTAACTAATGCACTGGGGGGGCAAATGCCCCCCCAGCCCCCATGTTTGCCCCCCCAGTGAACTTTTGCCCCCCCAGTGCCCCCCCAGTCAACTGTTTGCCCCCCCAGTGAAGGTCCCTTGTGTGCAAAAAGCAAACTTTATAATTTTGAGGAAAATTACGGTATTATCACAACCAAAACAGGGATCGGTTTACATATTTTAGATAAAAAATAGGAATATGTTGTATAGTCCGGGAAAATTTTTTTTACCCCCCCCCCCCCCCCCCGTCGACGACAAAACCAATAATATTTATTGACAAATGTTGACGGCCATCCACTTGTTAGGTCCCCTTTTCGATTATTGCCCCCCCACTAACGATTTCTTAAAAAAGGCCCTGGAAACTTCGGAAGCGAATGATGAAAGACCTGTGCACAATACTCCATAATAGGCCTGATAACTGTACAGTACAAAATAAAGGCGTTTATTAGCTTTCTTTATGATTTCATCAACGTGTTCATTCCGGCATTGAAGGGTATTGGAAATAACGAGGCCTGATATATTGGCATTGCTGACTACGGGTAATTGTTCCCCATTTACCGTCACAGGATTAAAGATCTGTTTGCACGACTTAAAGTCAATTCTAAATTCTTTACATTTCTCAGCATTAAGGTTGAGCCTATTAACTCTTGACCATTCTTCTACAGCAACAACAGCGTCTTGAGCAGGACTACTTTCCCCCCTATAAACAACTTCGGCAGCGATGGTATCATCAACATATTTCCATTTGGAAACATCTGGAATATTTAAATCATTTATCATTAAAAGAAACAACCAAGGCCCAAGGTTTGTGCCTTGGGGACGCCTGAGGGAACTTCCCCCCACTCGGAAAAACAATCGTTTGAAAGTTTAACTCTCCGCTTTCGCTACATGGCTTCATCAGAAAATCGATCGTCCAGCGTGCAATTGCACCAGGAATGGGTAACTTGAAAATCTTTTCAGCAAGTAAAGAATGATCGATGAGGTCAAAGGCTTTTTGGTAGTCGAAAAGAACAACTCTGACAGCAACACCGGTACCATCAGTTTCTTGCGCCCATTTGTGAAACATGGAAATAACGGCTAGTGTAGTTGACGATTTGAGTATCGTCAGGATTCAGGGTATGGTGGTGGTGGAAATAACGGTATGGTATGGTATGGTATGGTATGGTATGGTATGGTATGGTATGGTATGGTATGGTATGGTATGGTATGGTATGGTATGGTATGGTATGGTATGGTATGGTATGGTATGGTATGGTATAATAATTCACTCAGTTGCAGTACAAGTACTGAATTACTACAGGGTGATTACAACTGATTAATATGTTAAAATTAACTCATTAAGTTTATGGTTTGGGTCGTCTAAGATCTGGTTAAAAAGTTTTACACACGCAGCATGGCTTCTAGTGTGTAATGACACCAGACTACTTTCGACCAGGGCATCCTTATAATGCATGAACGGGCTAGATTTCGTTGCTGAGATATGTTGGTAGTGGATAGTGAAACACTGTCGAAGCGTACTCCAAAATGGGGCGAATACAGGTGGTATAAAACTGTATGATATCCTTATCAGGTACTTTAGCACGCTTTAATTGTACTAAGAGGTATATCCGTTTGGAGCTTTTAGAAATAATGTTATTGACGTGCTTATTCCATTTCAGGGTTGATGTAATAGTGAGACCAAGTAACTTCGCTTCTTCTACGACTTCTAGAGACTTTCCATTTACTTGAATTGGAGGGAATAAACTTCGGGGTTTTTTAAATCAATGCACAGTTCTTTACATTTCTTTTGGTGGAGCCGGAAGTGGTTTAACTCAGACCATTCCTGGATATCTGTGACGGCATCCTGGATGTTACTTGAAGCAGATTTCGGCACGGATTCGGTATTGTAAGATCGTCTACGAATTTGATTTCATCATCAACACTAGTAGTATATTGAGGTCGTTGATCATTAAGGCGAAGAGCCAAGGTCCAAGTTTGGTTCCTTGGGGGACGCCAGCGGGGACATTTCCCCACTCCGAAAAGCAGTCTTCTCCAAGTTTAACACGTTGTTGTCTATTAGTCAGGAAATCTGCGATCCAATTGATAGTGGCATTCGAGATATCTTAATTTAGAGAGAATGGTCAACATAGTCGTAACAAGAGCCTCGTACACTTCCTGTTCGTTGAGTTGAAGAAAGGAGTTGGTTGGTTGAAAAGGGGGAAGAGAGTCAAGAGGCTGGTAAACTTTCATAGGTTCAAGAAACGCATTATTAATAAGGTTGGCGATATCAGGAGGTGACATATCACCGATATTATCTATATTGAGTTGTTTGCTTAAATCCTCTGACTCCATGGCAGGTAACATACCAGCGATCTGCTTCACCTCCTTCTACCACTGACCTGGTTTCGTCCTTTTAAGATGTTCTACTTTGACGAATAGAATTTCTCACAACATAATTTACGTACACGGTTAACACGGTTGCGCTAGTACCTGAAAAGATTTTGGTACCTGAAACGTCGATTCAATAAATAACAAAATGTTATTCGGAGTTACTGTTCTTTTGTATTTCATTAAAACATACCTGTTGGCCAGCCTCGTACCCAGGCGCTTTAGGGAGAAATGGGAAATTCGGCGGGAAGCGGAGAAAGTGCTTTCAAGATGGCGGTCAAAATTTGTAATCAAAATGTCAAATTGTCAACAGAAAGATATTATCCGATTATGCGAATAAAGGCAATAAAACATTTTTCAAAACCATGATATATCAAGGCAACGTGTGGAGTATTTACTACAATCTACAGCCTGGAA
This sequence comes from Trachythela sp. YZ-2020, assembly GCA_016169945.1. NCBI lineage: Eukaryota > Metazoa > Cnidaria > Anthozoa > Malacalcyonacea > Clavulariidae > Trachythela > Trachythela sp. YZ-2020. The sequence goes on from JADLSH010000395.1 coordinate 1,291,319, forward strand.
AGGAGTAAAATATAGACACTGTATTGTAATGTATCAGTGTAATAATAATAATAATACGAATATTTTAACAGGATAAAAACACTTCAGCAAGAATATTGCTGTTATCAACGCGTGTCCTGTGTCCTAAAAACTACTTTAGTAAAAATCTATAATAGGTTAAAAATTGAAAGTTCAAGATGTTCCAAGCAGTTCATTAAAAAGTATCTATAATGTATATATATATATAGTAAAACAAAATAAAGTACAAACCCGAACTACTTCATTAAAACTTTAATTCAATACAAATCTGTTTCGTATGCAGGCAAGCCGAGCCTACCACACTCATCAGGTGAATATTGCAACTGATTTTTTAACGCTAAGAAATTTGAATTAGGATTAATCTATAAAACGGAAGACTCATATTACAAATACGTACACATAGCTAACTGTGATAAGTATCTGTTAATTGTTTGTTAGTGATTGCTTAGTAAATGTTTCTTCCTGTGTCTGCAAGTGGATACAAGTTCGTTTCTGCGGTTAAGTGAGCTTAGGTTCGGGTGACAAATAATGATGTATTTTTCATGCAGGCATAGATTACATCTCTTCGTTATATTCGAGTATGGCTTGCATTGTTTTAATATTTTCCAATTGATGGTGTAGTGGACATCTGATTCTTTCAATGTCCAGACATATTTGCTAAGCTCGGTGGCAGATTTATATTTTAGGTTTCTAAATGAGCTAGAGTGGTTTAGATATCGGGTTTTAAAAGTGCTTTCAGTCAGTCCTACGTAGGTTTCGGATTTCATGTTATCTTGTCTGGTGATTGTGGCTTGATAGACTATTCCTTTCGTTTGGCATTTTTGGTCGAGCGGGCAAGTATTCTTCTGGCGACAATTACATGTGGTAGTTGGGTTTGGGTTGGATTCAGTTTCATTCTTAATTACGGATTTATTTAAGAATTTAATTTAATAATTAATAATTTAATAAATTTATTAAATAATTTATTTAATATTTATTTAATAGTTTATAAAAATCTTCAGAACTTGTTGCAGTTCTAATATTTAATGGCAGCTCATTATATAATTTAGCTCCCATGAAATAGAATCCTCTTCGTGCATATTCAAGTTTTATAGTTGGTAAGTTTATCAAACAACCTCGGTTTCGTGTTTCTCGTCCGTGATCTTTAATTACAAAATGACCCATTAAGGCCTCCGGAATATTGCCATCTAAAGTCCTTCTAACTATTTCACAGGCACGCTTCTTTCTTAGCTCTGAATCAGGTCGAAAATCCTTAAAAATAACTTTAGTGGCTCGTTCCCGAAAAGAAGCGAATTTATGCAGTTGTGTTGACGTTAATTTAAGATTCAAAATTCCACAGTATGTCAGGAGTGGTGTGATCATTGACTGATAAATCGTTCTCGCCGAGTCCACGTTTAAATTGTCTCTAATTTTGGATAGTAGACGTAACTTTGTTGATGCACGTTTAAAACAAGCATCAAAATGAGTGTTAAGATTTAATGTGGAGTCAACTTCAACACCAAGATACTTGTATTTCTCTGTGAGATTAATAACTGTATTTCCATACGGTATAGACAAAGACTCGTTTGATTTGCATATACGCTTGGCTGTTCCGAATAGTAATGCCTCGGTTTTCCCTTCTTTTAAGTTGATAATTAGATCATTTTCATCCAACCAGTCCGCAACATTAGCCAAATCGTTCGTCAGTTTTGATTTGATTGACTCCATATTCTTATCATCTACATACAAAACAACATCGTCGGCATATTTCACTATTCTAGATTGTTCAATTACATCGACGATGTCATTAAATGATATCAAAAACAGTAAAGGGCCAAGTATTGAACCTTGAGGGACACCGGACCGAAGATGACATTCCTGAGATGTATGGTTATTGTATGAAACGCAAGCTGCGCGTTTAAACAAATAATATTTAAACCAATCTAGTTCAGCTCCATTTATGCCATACTGGGGTAGCTTACTTAGCAGCTTAGAGTGGCTAATCGTGTCGAATGCCTTAGTCAAATCAATAAATACAGCTCCAACCAAATTGCCTTTATCAACACTCATACAAATTTCATCGATAAACTTCACCGCCGCCAGCTCAGTAGACATTTTTCGTCTGAAGCCAAACTGATTTTGCGATAATAGATTATTTTCATTCAAAAAATTCATAACCTGACGGTGAATGATGGTCTCCATTACTTTCGATATTGCTGGGAGAACTGAAATTGGGCGATAGTTATCAAAACTCGACCTCGAACCCGATTCAGTTGTGAATTGGTATAATCTTTGCCGATTTCCATTCGGATGGGATCAGACCAGACTGCATTGACAAATTTATTATATGGGTAAGCGGTGGAGCAATGGTAGATGCTGATTCTTTCAATAATCTTGGTGGTAAATTGTCACAACCCGTAGATTTGGTAGATTTAAGCGATCTCAGCTGTCTTTCCACTCCCAAAATGGAAATATTTCGAAACTTGAAAACTTTCTCCGTCTTTTTACCAATGCTTTTAGGGTTTCTCCAAACTAGATTACGCAGTGGAAAAGCTTTCTGCTTCAAAGTTGCAACAATGTTATTAAAATATGAGCAAAAAGCGTTTTGATGCATCAGCTGACATCTCGCCGTCAATTTCAAATGATAGACTCGTATTTTTGCTTGTCGATTTAACTGGGTAAATAGATTTAATTATTTTCCAAAATGTCTCAGGAGTCTTCGAATATTCTTCCAACAGATTTTTGTTATACGAGGACTTCGCTTGTCGCAACAAAGTGTTCACCTTATAGTCTCGACAAATTATAGTTCTTGGCTTAAACTTAGTCGAGTTTATCTTGCAAACACAGCCGATCATATCGTGATCGCCAATTGAAAGCGGAATAACATCCGTGGCTTTAACTGATACCGGGTTGTTAGTGGCGATGATGTCTATCAATGTTTTGGTCGAGCCGCTTATTCGTGTAGGCTTTTTTATAATCTGTTTGAAACCATGCATATTCAGAATTGCCTTGAATTCGGGGTTGTCTCCAGGGATTAGATAGTTTACATTAAAATCACCCAACACAATCGATTCACTTGGCTCGGAGCTTACTGGTGACAATACCTCATTAAAGGTATTGTTAAAATCCCGATGTAGGTATTTTGAACTGTCTGGAGGCCGATAAAATATTCCTATCAGAATATTCTTTGCATGCTTAAGTGTAATCTCAATCCAAATAGATTCAACAACTTCATTTTCCAGGTCTTGTCTGCGCTCCCACACAATATTGTTCGAAATATAAGCCGCTACACCACCGCCCTTGCAGTTTTTCTATAGTTACTAACAAATGTGTTGCCAGGAATCTCAAAAAGTGACTCATGGTCTTGTTCCGTTGTATGGGTTTCGCTTAACGTTAAAATATCAATACCTTTAAAGTTATGAAACAACTCTGTTAGATAAAGTCTGTTCGAGAAAAGACCCCTCACATTTTGATGAAATATCTTCATGCCGCCTTGATCCAGTAGAGTATTCAATTTCGGTACACATCTTACCTCATCTGCTTGTGGTCCAGGGCAAGACTCTATGTCTCCACACATCAGAATTAAGAGGTTGAGAAGGCTTCGACTCGACAGGCGAACACGAAAGGCGCGTTTCCCACCGTTCTGTGACACTGATTTTAATATTGAAGGATTTTCGCAAATCACTGGACATTGAAAAATCTCAGTGGCTACACGTTTATATATTAACTTTTAATGTTGTTTCATCTGCATATTATTATTAAATTGGATAGATCGATAATACTTTATAACCTATCAATGGGAATTGCAATTTGTATACAATGTACTCTACATGTACAACTATAAACGTTTATATTTGCATAATATTTAGCATGAAAGTTTCATGCTAAAATATAAACGTTTATAGTACGTTGTACATGTAGAGTACATTGTGACAAATTGCAAGAAAGCCAGAAAGGTTTTTAGCATACTTCTTAAGCAGTGACAGACATTTTGTAAAATATTGTAGGTGCAAATATGGTCTACTTGCATATTTTGACCCTTCCAGTTAGCTTCTATTGCGCTAATGTTCTGTTTTTCAGTCTCGTTTGGCTTAAATTTATTGCAAATATACTTGATGAATGATGATGATGAGGATATCAAGTTATCATGGTTGAAAAAACCTTGTTACAACTCTATTAGTTACTTAGTTTAGCAGTATCTTACATATACAAAACACTCAAAGGGCATTGCAACCATCTCCTTCACCCCCCAGTGTTTGCCACTCACATGAAGCTGAATTAGAGAACATTGATGCCCAGCACTCTTCTCTCAGGGGCCGATTACATGGAGATTTTCAGCCCGGGCTTCTGATAAAATCCTTATAAAACGGAGTTTTCGATTACATGACAAAAATTTCAGCCCGGCCTAAAATTTCAGCCCGGGCTGAAATTTTATCCCGGTTTGATGCACCCGAGACAAAAATTTCATCCCGGTTGACCGGGCTGAAAATCGTCATATAATCGACGAGAAATCTCAGCCCGGATTGAAAAACAATCGCTTAAATGGCTATATTTTTGTGTTTTCGGCAATCTCCAAATGCAAGCAGAGTCTCGCACAAGTCAAATAGTAGACAAAATCAGCATTTAAAATTATTGAAATAGACGGAACAGCTCTATTTCATTTCATCCCGGGCTGAGATTTCATCCCGGTTTAAAATAGATGTGATGAAATTTTAAACTCAGCCCGGGCTGAAACTCGCCATGTAATCGTAAACAAATTTCAGCTCGGTTAACCGGGTTGAAATTCAGCCCGGGCTGAAAAGTCTTCATGTATACCAGCCCCTCAATAAGTAAAATTGTCTGGTGTAGACAGAACAAGTATGCATGGTGAAATTTGCATCTACAAAGTGTTGACCATTGGTCATACTTAGCAGTAACATGCTTCTGCCAAATTTGTCTTGATAAAATAGAATCAGAGTATGTAAAAGATACACATTTATATTTTTAATTTTAAAATCAATAAACAATACATTTTTGTGTGTGTATTCATTATTTAATTCTTCTGTCAGATAGGACAAATAGCTTAATAATTATTAAGCTTCATTCTTAATACATTCAGGAAAACTGACTGTCACACATAGTGTTAAAAGATTTTTGCCTGCATCAGTAATTAGATCAAGTAAATTCATTTTAAATCAGACTGTTTGTTTGACAAATGAGTCCTTTTAAGCAAACACACTATGTTCAATTTCTTCACACAATTTCTTCCTGAACATTGCTAACTGCTTGGATTATCTGGAAATATGGAAATATGTCAAAATTATGCACTAGTTAATGACCCCAACCATTGATAGGAAAGTGGTGATTTATGCTCTGATGATTGGATTTCTCCTTTGGTATGTGATGCAGGAACAAAAACAGTAGATAACTCCATGTCTGTGATATCAATGACATATTAGACAAAACAGTATCTGTCGATACTAATGCATCAGTCAATTCTAGCATTGCCTGGCTACCCCCGGACATTTGCAAACTTTCTTTGCCCAGGGGCCGCCGGGCCGGGCATTAGTACTTGCAAAATTTCCCCGGTACCGGGCATTTGTCTCTCTTTCCGGAAATGATTTTGGTTTCTGCAGCAACGCCATGAATATGGATGAAAGTCATCTAATAGACAAAGCCCTCTACCAATCAAAATGAAATGGCAAATCAGCCCAACAGAGCTTCAACATATCATCTCACAGGTATGCTCTTCATGCAGCTAAATTCCACCAATAGATAATCATATTCGAATATATATATAATGAAAAAAAATTCATACAAATTTACCTTCAAAAGTAATATTTTGAAGAGAATCATCGATCTCATCCATGCTTCATCGTGAAAAGCATGCTAATTGCTAAATGCTCTAAAAATCCCCAAAAGTGGACGATAGTACGTAAATTCCGAGGTCCTCGTGTTTATTAAATTTAGCGTCAAAATCTCTGAAAATAAGCAACCAAATCGATTCAAGAATCAACGTTCTTGTCGTGTGTAACTCTCAGCTCTCAGTAACTGGCGGTTATTGCTCAGGAATTGGACATTGTAGCTCAGTTGGTTAGAGCGCTGCACCGGAATCGCAGGCTAGGTCTAAAAAATGTATATAAATTTTCGTTCGAGTATGCCATCTACAAACACATTCTGAAATTTTTAATGTTTGATTGATACTAATAGAACTATGGTGTGAAAGCTGTCCGTTTTTTAGGTCCACATCATTAATGTCATAGATAGATGTATTAGGTATACATTATAAAATTGTTTCAAAGTTTTTCTAAATCTCTACTTTGACTTCCCATTCTTTTTGGCGCAACTGCCATATTTTGCCCCAAAGGGGGTCTTACCTTGTTTATCATGCATGGCAACACCAAAAGTATAATTGACTGCTTGTGTATCAGCTAGTCGCATTCTACCATATTTAACCAAACATGGTGAAAAAATATTAAATAAAAAAATATGTTTCTAACGTGGAAGACCACCTTAATTAAGCCCCGGGAGGAGGGAGGCTTATTTGCTTCAGACACTTTTGGGTAAGAGGTCATCGGAGAGGGGAGTTAATAGAGATTATCGGGCCGGGGGGTTGATTTTTTCCGAAATGCATTCTTCCACACAATTAATAAATATATTCAGAATACATATCCGTTAAAAAGGGGCAGAGGTGCCAATTAGAGAGGGGGCTTATCTAAGGGGGGGCTTCGTGTAGGCGACAAATACGGTTTCGTTTCGTTTCCAAGTTCAAGAATCCGCAATTACAAAATAGCTGGAACGAAAACTGACTTTTCTTTTCGAAAAAGAGATCGACTGGTTTGCGATGGGGAAGGACAGCAGGGGCCAAAGAAATCGTACGTAGAACAAATCCGCTTGGGGTTTCCGCGCACGAAACCTTGAAACAAATCTAATAAGAATATCAAGATATGTTTCCGTTATCTGTAGAAAATGAAAGAGAAACAAGGAGAATAAAATAAATCACATGTGTCCTTTTGGCCTGATAAAAACTCGATAATAACCAAGGTCTGATACGGCGGGGTGTTTCGCAAATAAAGAGTCACAGTATTTACGATCTTACTGATCTTGGATGTTCGATGAATTTGACAAAAGATTTTCCTTGTTTTGCAATTTAAATTTCATCCCATAGGCATAGGACTAAAGCATAGGGTTAAAGCATAGGTGGTTTGCAACCAATCCCTAGGTATTGAAAGAACAAAAAGATTTTCCCCGTGTTGGATGTGCTGTACCTATTGCAACACATATCTCCATGTTTGTGAAAAATATAGTTGCTTTTTGGGTAATAAATATTAATATAACTGTTATGTGTCCAGCGTTGCTATGGCAACAACAGCGTATGAACCACTGATCTGAAAATATGGTACTATATTTTCAGATCAGTGGTATGAACCAGTAGTCATATCCTATAAATGGGACAAAAAATAAAATTACTTGAATTTCCTTCGGTGAATTTTTTTTTAAAAATGCAAGTAAATTTGGAATACTAAGCGGAACATTAAATAAAAAAATTTAGGTTGTAGGATAAGTTTTTTGGATATTTGCAAATTTCTGTTCTGAGAAAACTGTTCTGTAAATATTTCTAAAATTTGGATATATTAAAAAAGGCGACTTGTAAGTTTACTACACAAAAATTAAAGCGAAGGAAATTAAAACTAAAGCCATCAAGCCACGCCCAAAACTTGCGCGGCCAACAACATCGCAAACTGTAACATCGACAACATCGCAAACTGCGCATGTCCGTGTCTGTCGCGTGATGGTCTCGCGCGTCCATCTGCCCCATCACTTCTTCGAGTCACTCGCTGGCTGTAAAACAGGCTGTTTTTTTCGAAATGGTGTACAATTGCGAGCAAAATTCATCTTCGCGGAAAAACCGTAAGGTGTTTTTTCCCGCCCGCCATGTTCTTAGCCAGTACCTGCACATGCGCAGTTTACGTAAAAAATCATGCTGACGGCCTCTCTTTACTGGACTGGCTAAGAACATGGCGGACTTTGTCGAAAAAGCCCTTACGCCGACATCAAAGGTGCCGACATGAAGATGAACCTCTGTATGTGATTACTTTGTGTCTGCGGGTCACGAAGATTCCACGAAGATTCCACGCGAGAGACTCGAGGATGACGTCTGATCTATATAGATCGTGTTTGAAACTGTACTAACTGTAGGGAGCCACCTTAATGGCGCTACTGACCATGCATACAAATATCGAAACTGTAGGCTAATTTACAAAGAAAAAATATCTCAGGCTTTTATATCTTGCACACACTGAACATCACCATGTCAAACTTGTCACCATGACTTCAGTGCCACTCCAAACCAGTAGAAATCATCTGAGTCGAAACATGGACCTCCTCAAATTGTAATGAACGATATATGTTAGATAACAGACTGTTACCATGTACAGAAATAACAGAATTAAGTTAGCCTACCGTTATACATAAATAGCCTCAACGTTATCCTCTTGAATACAGTTCAAATTATTTTTAAATATTACTGAATATAATTCCAAAGAAATCAAGAAATGAAGTCCAGGCTTAGTGTGTAATGGTACGCTCCAGTAATGCGAATGTTCTTTACACATTCAGTTATTTTTTACAATCAATTATTTTGTTTCCCATTATTGGGTTTGTTTGCCCGCCCTCATCGCGTCGCCGTCCTCTAAGTTTGCACCTTTTTCTCAAGTAGTCTAAATTTTCAATTCTTCGGAGATTGTCAGTTATATGTCTCACATATATATCATCATCCGCTAATTCTACAACATTACTTGGAGTATTGTGTATACATTTTCCACTCCATTTCAATTCTAGTAATATAGATATCCTTGAACGGCCACAGAATAGTGATATAATATATATATACATTACAAGTCTTCCGTTCTGAATACATTTATATACGATTTAATAAGATCCAGAAGAATTTACAATATACCAACGTCGAATAAAGAATTCGTTCTGAGACTTTGTTGATTTTCAACAAGATCTAAAATAGAGAAAATTTAATTTCAATTTACAACATGAGTGCATGGATCCCGTGCTGTATTGAGTGAATATTCAGTACAACACGAACGCGAATGTTGTAAACAAGTTCATACCTAATTTTATGAATTTTTTATCACTGCACACTCTATTAGCAACAGGGGTTTTGCCAGTCCGGAGACTTCTGGTACAGTGATGGATTTACTGGGGGGGCGGGGGGGGGGGGTGCAGGAGGGGTGCCAATTTCCGTACCAAATGTGCCAATTTCTGTATGAAAGCCAAATTTTTGACCATTTAGACAACTATATTTTTCAAAACTTTTCTGACAAGCTGAGCATAGTGATGATGCACCCTGCCTCGGTCGAAAGTCGTGCCCTGCTTCATGACCAACGCCCGTTCAGAACCCCCACCCCCTTCCAGATCAAGCTGGATCCATCCCTGTACTGGTATACCCCCACTTGACGGACGACACCCTTTAGATTGACTGAAAACTTAACCATACCCGCCCAGAAATTGTAATCCATGACAATAATTTTAAAAAATAGAAAATAGTCTACAACTGAAAATAATTTATATGGAAAAGTGTTAAACCAAAATACTTAAAGTTTCTGCAACTTTAAACTCAGTGTGCCCCTTTAAACTCGATATAACATTTAGGTAAGCGATGTTAATCAATTTCGAAAGTTTTAGTGGGTTCGATTAAGTAACAATTTATCACTGCACATTTTTACTGTTTATCACTGCACAGATTCACTTTATCACTGCACAAATTGGTTATCACTGCACACTAAAATTAGGTATGAACAAGTTGTGAAATGAACCGATTCACAATGGTACAAACTCACTCTTCTCCGCCTCTCTCCTCGGATTATTTCGGATCGTAGGAGATATGTTGGAGCTGAAACAAAGTACTGCAGTCGACAAGCTGAAGCAGCTGTTTTCGGTTTTAGGTCCAACAATAACCTCTGCATTGGAGAAATAACCTCTGCATTGGAGAGAGCCTCTGCGGAGGAGAATGGTACAAAAGTTGCTTACAGCACAAAATACAAAGCAAACATAACTGAAAGGAGGTTACCATAAAAGGCTGTCTGAAGATTTACTGAAGTAGTGCAAACGTGAACGTACAAATAGACTAAATAGACAAACAAGTTCTAGTACTTACACAAGGACTCGCACGTTTTCTTATCTTTTGTAAGTCGCATTGATGGCGGACATTTACAACTTCTTCTGAACCCTGAAATAGGACTGATCAAACAGATATGACTACAGCCACCATTATATACAGCACACGGATTACGCATCACTACAAAAAAACAAAAATATAATAATCAATTAACCCATCCATGGCCGTATCAGATTCTGGACTGATTTGAGGAAAATATACTTATAATGCTCTGCACAACGCTGGGGTCATTGAAAGATTTCAAACCCGCAAGTGATGTCGCCGTTTTAGGTGAGCGCTTCTGAAATGACGTCACAATATTATTGCTTAGTTGGTGCCCAGTTTTACGTTACGCTAGGCTTTGATCAGGATTAGTTTTTGGGTTAGGATAAGGGTTAGGTTTAGGGCTTTGACTTCAGTTAAGAATAAGTTAGGGTTAGTGATAAGGATTTCAATAAAGTAGGATGACGGTTAGGATTAAAATTATATGGATTATAGGAATAATTTAACGATGGCTAATCGCTGTATTTAAATTGTGGTTGTTAGTATGGAAATCTACCCCCTAGCTGCTTACAGTCGATTGATTTTACTCACCAGGCTGACGGCTCTTATCAAACACGACCAGCTCCATGGGATGTGAGACAGGTTTCATCACGATCGAATCCTTCCTCTTGTACATGTCTACTCTGAGAATGCCTTGTGTATGCCAGTCTGACCAGTAAATATAGTTATGATAAAACGTGAGAGCATATGGATGATGCAGCAGCTCTCGTCTCAGGAAAGGAATTCGTTGTCCACCATTAACATCCATTTTTTCTATCTTATCAAGATATGAATCAACCCAATAAAGATGATCTCTTGAGTAATCAATTGTGACTGCATTTGGTTGCTTGATACCAGTCTCCACAACCTTACGTTGTGTGTCTGGATCACCATCCATTGCAATTTTAGCAAGATATGGTCTTGTTCCCCAGTCTGTCCAGAACAAGTACCTAAGGAGGAAATCAATCAAACCAATGTGTATGATTGCTGTTTTGTACTGATTTACCTGATTTTGACCATCTGCAGAATTACGGGCCGCGTACCATTATACACGCATAAACTTCATAGCCATTGAAAACAGGCTGCAGACAAGAACTAGAGGGCACTCAGACTCTGGATACCTCCGTCAGCAAAAGTCAACTATTATACATGTACATTCACTAATTACTGTACGTATCCAGAAAAGCAAGACAAACTTTTTGTAAATTTCTCATACAATTTTTATAAACATTGAACCAAAATTTTATTGTCCTTATTGGCTACACAAATTTTCGTATTAGACTGTTTGCTAGTTTTGGAGTATATATCCTGCTGATAGACAGACAGACAGACAAACAAACAAACAAACAAACAAACAAACAAACAAACAAACAAACAAACAAACAAACAAACAAACAAACAAACAAACAAACAAACAAACAAACAAACTGAGGTGAAAATAAAGTTTAAAAGAAAACGTTATAGAATTATAATAACATGCATCAACAAACATTTTCAATTAACCGATTCCTGGAAATAAGCTTTTGTTGCACGTTGCAGCACTTTTGATATTCGTAGTCGTACGCCGAATCAGGCTAAAAATAATAGAACAAAGTCCGACGAAACGTCGGAAGAAGTTTCATCGTTCATGTTAGTAGCGTCTTAACCTACCATCTCACAACTAAAACATCTATTCACTATATAATTATTTGAAAACCTACCCTGATTTGGGATGTAGAACAATCGAACGTGGTTTTTCACCGCGTCTTTTCATAGAAACAAGAGTGCAACGGTATGTTCCGTCAGTATCAATCACTTCAATTTTCTTAAGATAGCGATCAATCCAGTAAATTTTGTTGGTAACCCAGTCAAACGCCAGTCCTTGTGGTGTAAACACATATTTATCAGTGACTGTTTTCGTCCAGAGTAGATCACCATTTGGTTTTAAAGCACTTTTCATGATCGCATTCTTTATACTGTCTGCCCAGTACACTATGCCATTTTTGACGTCAACATCAAGTCCTATAACTGAGTCAGCTTTTTCAATGACTTTGAAGTTGGAACATCTTTTTTCGTCTTGCAAAATGCATGAACCAACATGTCGCTTTCTGTCACCAAACACAAGACGAGGAACGTCAGCCACTGTTATAGATAAAAATAGAAGAAAGAGTGGATATCAGTAGAACGTTGAAGAACTGAAGTTACTAAGTAGTAAAATTCCTTGTACAAAAATTTGCATGGCGATAGATATAATTGTGTGTTGTATTGTATTGTACAAAAAAATAAACTCGGTGTTTTGTACAAAACAAAACAATTGAAGTTATTCAATGCGTTTTCGCTAAACTAGAACGTAAATATAAACTAAGGCCAAAACTAAAGATGAACACGAGGGCCGAACTTTGCAATGAAGAGGAAGGATTTTTAAGTTTATCGCCGAATTTTCATGCACAAAACGTAATGCACAAACCATTGTGCTGAGTAAGTAAGTAAGTAAGTAAGTAAGTAAGTAAGTAAGTAAGTAAGTAAGTAAGTAAGTAAGTAAGTAAGTAAGTAAGTAAGTAAGTAAGTAAGTAAGTAAGTAAGTAAGTAAGTAAGTAAGTAAGTAAGTAAGTAAGTAAGTGGGAGTGTGCTAATCATCCTTACTTGCAGCTGCGAGCTGAGCTTAATTACGAAGGACGCAGCTCGATTTTCCCTGTGGGAGGAAATCGGTGTACCCGGAGAAAACCCACGACTTTAGGTAGAGTGTTGACTGACTCTTTTCACATAACTCACTCGTCATGAGTCCCCAGCGAGAAACGAACACATGATCTCAGAGGTGAAAGGCGCATGCTCTGACGACTGCGCCACCGAAGCCCCAAACGCCTTTCTCGATCTTGCATTATATGCTATTCCAATATACATATTGATATATGCAAGATACACAGTACTTACAACAATATTGTTCATCAGTACCATCTTGACAGTCCAGTTTACCATCACATCTCTCAGATGCATCAATACACAGGCTGCCATCGCAATGAAACTGCTTGAGTGAGCAGGAAGCAGCAACTGATTGAATTGAAACGAAACAATAAGTTAGGAATGTTTCCCAAGACCTAGTAAAGTTGTTCAAGATCTTGACACAAACATCGTCACTAAACAAACTCAACCTCCTGCTGCCCTACTGAAAATGTTTCTGTACACGCGTTAAGATCATGGGCGAAAACTAAAACAAAGCTACGGGGATACCACAAAGCAAAACTTAAAATCTCTTTAAAGTATTTTCTTCGACAGTATACTGACATTGAAAACTCGTAATCCTTTCCAGGTGCCAAGAGAGTTAAGAAACGAATGTATTAAGCTATGCACTATATAGCCTGTGTGGCAGACGGTGGGTGTTCCGCCGCGGCTAGACCGTCTACCACGCAGGCTATGCTCTATAAGGAGGTTGAAAGGATAAAGACACGCGGTTGAAAAAGCCAGGAAATGCAAGAATATCAATGCTTTATCAGGTAAATAAAAAACAACGCATACATGTGAAGAATGTGGTCGGCATATTATTGCCCAGGCTATTTTCACAGCCTCATGGTTATGTAAATCATTATAGACCCCGTCATTGATGAATTATTACTCATATTTGTTACACAGTACAATCTACACTACATGCACTTGATGAAATAACTGTATTTCTCTAATTTCGCATGCCTTAAAATGTACTATAACTATTTAAACTGTAGAATATACCATTCGCTTACTTCTACTTGAACACGTGCGTCCATCACGACCTATTTGCATATCTCCAGGACAGCGACATGAATAACGATCTTGTTCACTTGATAACAGACAGAGATGACTACAACCTCCATTGGTGATTGAACATTCAGTGTGTACTAAATACAAGAAAAATATATTGTCACTTATAAACAGTTGTCATTTTTATTTATGTATATACTGTATATACCGTCATAAGCAATGGAACCAGGGGCTAAAGCTTCAGGTCTGAGATGCTGAAGATAGACAATTTGTCAGAAATTTTAATCAAAATGGCTAAAAACTACCAAATTTGAGCGCAAATTGATAAACATGCTGCTTTCTCGAGGTCACAGCAAAATAGTGCTTTATTATCATACAAAGTGTCAAAGAGGGAAAAAACAAGGAAGACATGAAACAACACAAAATAATAGAAAACTTGAGTCGATCCAAACATCGCATGTGACTTTCGCGGGTTAGCTGGTTTCCAGTCCTCAACATATTATGCCGCCGGCTCAGAGATGTTGACGGTAAACAGTTAAATTCCTTGATTTTCAACCAATGAGACACTAGAAATTATTACTAAACCATTGCTGAAATTACCACATACCTGGTTTATGCTTCCTTCCATCAATCAAGGTGATTGCAAGAGGATAACTAGAGAAACTCTGGGATCGGATTTGATTTTTATTCCAGGAATCCTTCTCAATCCTTTCTATTCTACCATTATCCCAGTTTGTCCAGTAAACATATCGTGAACTTACAGCAATAGAAAATGGCGCACCAACATTTTGTTCAGTAAGTACTCTTCGGTTTGTTCCATCCAAATTACAACGTTCTATTTTACCCAATTTCGCATCAGCCCACCATAAGTTTGCTTTCTCGTAGTCAATGGTTAGTGCATTTGGCCAGACGATTTCTTTATAAATTAGGACTTTTCTGGTTTCTGGTTTACCATCCATGCTTATTCGTGATATTCTGGGTTGACCACCCCATTCTGTCCAGTAAAGATACCTGAAATAACAAAAGCAATAAAATTTTAATAAGTTTGTTGAATTTCACGACAGCTGCTCATGCAATCTGAAAAATTAATACTTCTCAACGTTTTAAGCAAAGGCCCTTTGTCAGGAGAGTTGATAAATGTAACATGCTGCTTTTATAGGAAAACTACAAAGGCAGTCACGTGAAAAAATAAACCAATCAAACAACGTAACCATAGCAAAATCATAGCAATCCAATATATCTACTGATAACGTCTGTTTCAAGCAAAACTTAGTCATACCTTGTCACAGCTTACTAGTTACTTTGCTAATAAGTTATCTTTCAACAACTTTGACAAAATATTGGGAGGAAAGGGCGCCCCCCTTTGCTTTAACCTAGCGTTTCATTGACTTGTAGTAGCATGATCGGGATTTATGAGGTCATTTGCTATTAATGCAATTGACATTCCTACCCGGAGGGATGGACTACAATAGCACGTGGGTTGCTCAAATCTCTTGTAATCAATATCGTTCTATGTTGTCCACGCAGATCAGCTACTTCGATAGTCGATGCTAAACTGTCTGTCCAATATAACTTCCTTGCTACCCAATCAACAGCGATTCCTTCCACTGTACCAAGATCAGAATATATTATTGCTTGAGAGAAATAACCATTAATATTTCCTTGTCTTATTTGTTTCCGCTTTACATCACTCCAGAAGATTTCTTGTGTTTGGATGTCGACATCCACAGCTACCGCTCCATGCAATCTCGTAAATACGTTTTCTGAAGAACGCAAATCTTCAGAAATCTTCATGATTTTCGATCCAGCAGCCACGACTAGTGAGACGGTTTCAACTGCTAAAGAAATTGGAGTACTACCAATTAACTACTAAAATTAGAACCAGTTTAAAAAGGTATTGAATTGTTTCAGTGATTTCAGGCTTGGATTTCATGACAAGAATTGCATAATAGATTATGTGGATCTGAAATCGGCCCGACTATACATCGCAGTGCGTAAACGTAGGTTAACATGCCGGATATAGGTTAACGGGAACAACCAGAACCAGGTTATCAGACAAGTTTCAACTAAACGAATGTGATGCCAGAACGAATTACATTGGTCACCGAACGTTTCAACACTGCAGTTTAGTCTCTTTTGCAGGGTTTCTTGTCAAAGACTTTTCTGGAAGCTTTGTACATATAAATATGAATCATCATGCCTTGAACAAGGATGACGGTAGTTACTGTATCAACAACTAGAGTAATGTATTTCCACCTTGTTGGTCGATGACGTCATCCCTTAGATCTCCTTCATGAAGAAACTAGACTGGAGAACGTTGCGTCGTGAATGTAATTTGTTCGGGAATTACAATAGGAAACAATGGTGATGCATGTCTACAGCTCAATAGTAAATACTGTTGTTATCATGAATGACTAGCTTAATTATAAAATATATCAACAAAATTTTGTATAATTACCACAGCCGAGTTCATCACTACCGTCTGCGCAATCTCTTACTTTATCACAAACCCAGTTATTGCCTATACAACGTCGCGACGTCCGACATCTGAAATAACCTCGGTCACATGTCGATCTCGGAAGCTCGCCTGGAAACATATAAATTAAAATTAAGAATTTGTTGACTATTGTGGGTTGTTTACAGATATACACTATGTTGTACTGCACCTTGTGATCAATGTTGGCAATATGTGTTAACAATATATGACAATATTCTTACAGCGTTGCATGTTCAGGCATCACCGACAAGGTTGAACCAAGCTAGGTTGAGCAGTTATCAATGCAGAACATGGCTATTCGATCTATTATTCTATCAGCTCTAAATGTACCAACAACCGTGAACAACCATTGACATTGTTGATTCATCAATGATGATGATGATGATGATGATGATGATGATGATGATGATGATGATGATGGTGATGCGGACCTTGGTCCGTATATCCTCCATTGTTGGGAGAAAAATAATGGGGAATGAAAAGTAAAGTGGAGAAAAGTTTAAAAAGCAGGCAGAAATAATTATTTCTTACAATTTTGTTCATCAGATCCATCTCCACAGTCATCATCTCCGTCACATTTCCACGCTGAGAACGTGCATACTTGACCAGATCCACATAGAAACTGATTTTCAGCACATACTATGAATAATGTGAACAATGAATTCAGTCTGTTATGCTATTTATTCAAATATAATTATTCATAATGTTAATTATTGTTGAGGTATTCGAATTTAGAAAGACCGGAATTAAAGAACTGTAATCTGTATTCCAACCAAAAAAGTCGATTTACAAATGCAAATTTGAATAAGTTGTTTCATAAAGAAAACGGTTTTGACCAGGAAATTTTTTCCAGTAAAACTAGAAAAGGAAAGTGTAATCTCCATTATGCAGTTGTATGTTCGTACTATCTCCACCGCAGAGTCTCCTTAAGCTTTCAGAAAGCACTTGCATTAAGCCCACACTATACTGTATTAGTAGAATCACTTAATCATACTAGTATACTATTGCAAATGCTGTAAATTGATTGGCTACGCTACTCGCTATCTAATTGTCGATAGATAGCGAGTAGCGAAACAGCCGTATCCTCGGCGCGATTTTTAACGAATTTATTTCAATAAATTATGAAAAACGTTTTGAAATACTGTTTTCTTGCTGGTTTCTACTAAAACAATTAGATTATTCGCTCTCGATTTCTATGAGATGATAGTTCATTCGGGCTTCGCCCTCATCAACTATCACCTCATAGAAATCTTGAGCTCATAATCTAATTGTTAATTAGAAAACTTCACACGGAGGAGGGAAGTGTACATGCGTAATATATGCATAGACCCGAAGATTCATGCAAAGTAAAAGTCGAATTGCATGAAACCTATATAGTTATCCACATGAGTAAAATTGTTACATAGTACAATGATAGTTGGGACAACCAGTACGTATAGGGTCCTTATCACCGGCAGAATTAGTGAGTGTCACTTGACTTACTGTCATAGTTAACCACTCATCTAAGTCAGGGTTGGTACAAAAGAGAAAATAACTTTACTTGCACATGCATGAGGCCTTAATAGACCGGTTTTTATAAGGCAATCTAATTTAGTGTAACCTATAGATTCCATAGATTTGCAATGATACCTACCTATGGGTGGCTTTGTGGTGACAACAGCTAAAGTAAGGAACAACGATATGCATGAGGTCGACCAAAGAATATGGATATTATGTTGACTTACTTTTTGGTTCTGCGAGACCTCGCACGAATTTCGGTGTTGTGGCAATGCGCTCTAAAACGAGAAAAATGTGTATTTTATTAATAGAGTCTTGCATAGGCAATTAGAATAAGAACTACTAGTTTACAAAGTTCAAACCCTTTCTGCCTACCTAATTACGGCCAGGACGCCATGCACACGTTCAGTGGTTCAGTATGATTCTTTATACATCAAATGACTTATAATGTTATTCACCCTTATAGCCAGGGGCGTAGGGAGCTCATAAATCTTGGGGAGCCGACCAAAGCAGAAAGGTAATGGACGTGGTGCCAAAGGCACAACCCAACTAGGGAGCTTTGGGGGCATGCCCCCCCCCCTGAAAATTTTGAAATCCAGACCCTCTGAAATGGCATCTTCAGCCATTTTGGAGTGTTCTTTTGGGAAACATTTGGTAGTTATAGTCAACTTAAGGATAAAACTGGATTATGGCTGACTACATGGAACGGAAAAATTACTACGCAAACACAAACGGTCAATAATTATCTTTCGTAAACGAAGGAGAACTCTACAATGACTTGCACTGAAATTGATACGTAATTCTTAGTGCGATTTCTCCCTAGTTTATATTTTTCTTCAAATACGAGCTTTAATTATAAATTGAATAATGGTATATTCCTTGTTTAACATTGGGGGGGGGGGGCTTCGGCGGTCCATGCATATGCACGATGCAGAAATTAAAATGAAATCAAATAGAGGAAGATTAAGCACATTCATATTTAACTAATCGAGCCAAAATATATCGCGACATCTCGATGACAGGAATCCATCCACTCTCTCTATCTTACCTGGACAATCCAGTTCATCTGATCTATCTGCACAGTCTGCTACTTTATCACACAGCCATTCTCGTTTGACACATTTCCTCTCAGCACGACATTCAAACTCGGTAGAAAGACAACGTGATGCTGTTGGTGCGGCTGTTGTCTGTCGTTGTGTTGTTTGGCGTTCTTTTGTTGCTGGTATTGTACTTGACTTCGTGCTTCGACCTGTAGTTGATCCCAATGTTGTAGTTGTAGTTGGTGCTTTGGTGGAGTTCACACTGTCACCTATTATGTATTGGATAAAAAGCAGAAGCATATATTATAATCTGAAAACATTGCAAATTTTCCAGGCTGTAGGGGTATCATCAGAAACAATGCCCTCCGAAAAGTCAGAAAATTTCGTAGCTATACCTGTTACACTGTAAATGTAGGAGTAGCGCATCAGATCTTCTTGAGTTTAATGTTATGTTTACCACAGATATACCATAAAGTAGATCAATAATTTTTATTACAAAACTGTTTGGAACGCTACCGCAACGAAAACTGTCTTCATTAGTCATTGTTAGTTGAAAACGAATTTTGTGCTTTATCGAAATTTTTTCATGCCGATACTTGTTTATATAAAGGTAGTGTCTTCTAAATGTTTTACGTAACTCAAAGTATAAAGAAAATTTGCAGCATTTCATAGTATTAAATTCTAATTCAATCTCTGGTTTTTGAAATCGTTTGAGTGTGGCCAGGCAATAATTTTGCGCTCAGAAGATGGCCTGAAGATGGGATCTCGATATTTTTGGAGATTCAATGCACATTTCTACGACTACTGTAAGTATCTTCTTACCACAAAATTGTTCATCTGTTTTGTCATTACAGTCATCAAATTTATCACATTTCCACGTTCCTGGAATACATTTATTATCGCAATAAAATCCTGCTGCTGAACAGCGAGATGTAACAGTAGATGGCCGTTTAGTGCTAGTAGAACCTGCAACATGAAAAGCACCGTTCTTCAGTAAAAATTTGTAAATTTGTTCTGTCTGTTACAGAAACTTAATTCTTTATAATGGCGACTATCTACAAGGAACTACATGTATACATGATGGGAATGGTTTTTGTCCTGTTACTCAAGGGGTTTATAGAAAATTCGGCGTGGATGGAGAAAAAGTGGGGAAAACAGGCCCCATGCATGGCACTTCTACAAGAGGACCTCCCTCTCTCCTCACCAAAATTGGCATGACACTTTTACAAGGCGATTCGCCCCCACATCTCTGTATAAACAATCGTGACCAAAGTCTTCTTCATCAGTTCCTGATATGAAGAGGGCCGCCCACCCCCCAAAATTGCCTTGAAAGAGGACTTCTCCTCTCTCACATCCCTGTGTACACAACTCTTACCAAAGTCTTCTTCGTCAGTTCTTGATATGAAGAAGGCCCACCCTTTCCCCAAATTGTCATGAAACGTTTACAAGAGGACCTACTCTTCTCCTCCCCTACATCCCTGTATGTCCCCTTCATCAGTTCTTGATATCAAGAGGACCCACCCTACCCCAAATTGCTTTGAAAGAAGACCTCCCCTACCCCATTTCCCTACAAACACAGCTTTTATTTACTTCTTATTTTCTAATTACTTCCTGACTTCCCATCTACGGTCCTTTAGCTTATTGGTTATTTTGGAAAGTCAGTATACCCTTTATATTAGTCAAAATTCTTTATATTATATCCTTATAGTCTATATACGGGTAATAAATTGTTGTTGTTGTCATACCACAATCTTCTTCATCCGTTCCATCCTCACAATCTGTAGCTCCGTCACATTTCCAATTTGTTGGTATACAGCTACTTTTAACACGGCATTCAAATTCACTAGACATACATCTTGATGCCGATATTGTAGTCGTTCCTTGCTTTGCAGTGGAATGCACAGTGGAAGCAACTGTTGGAGCACCATCTAATACAAACATTTGGTCATGAATGATGAACCCTTTGCATAAATGTTAATGTAATTCAAAACAAGAGTGACTGAATGGCATGAAGAACATTGAGATTTTCAAAACAATAAAAAGACAATGGATGCCTTATATATATATATTGTTGTGCTAAGTGTTATGTAAATTCCCATGGCAGTTCTACTGGCCGGTAATGGCGAATCAATTTGTTTAATTTTGTTAGTGTTATGCCTAGACCAAAGTGAAAGTTACAAATACAACATTGAAAGAGGGAATGGGAATGCTGTTTAATAAGACTAAGTTGACATGAGACCAAAAAAATCGAATATGTCCAGTTCCATTTGTTCATAAGGGGAATCGTGCGGTTAGCTGTGTTCAAATTCGTCCGGTTTTATGCGTCCGCAATAAGCGCAAGGCTAAATCGTGCAAATTTGAGTATAGTTCTGAATTCATCCGATCCTGTGTGAACGGTGCCTATATATGAAATTGTATTGGTTGTTACACATTATTAAATTGCAATGAATTGTTGATACAAGCTTGCACTAGCTCCACATACACATACCACAATTGCGCTCATCCGAACCATCTCCACAATCATCATATTTGTCACAAACCCAAGATGAAGATAGACATTTGCCATTATCACATGTAAATTCACAGCTTGGTTTGTTAGGACCTAACAATATCAGATAAAGTGAGAACAACTTAAACTAACTTTTTTAAAAACTGGATAACTATATCAGTTCTATCAAAGTGTTCTTTCTAGAGATTTGTAATCCAGGAATGAAAAAAGGGAACATAACTTACATATTTTTTTACGTTCATCCGAATTATCTCCACAGTCATCTTGTCCATCACAAGTCCAGGAAGATAAAATACATTTTCCATTGGTACAATTGAATAACGACGATGAACCACAGCCAGCTTGAGCAACAACTATATAATATTTTAAGATATTTATCATATTATGTATTGATGGTCAAATCATATATTTGAACTTAGTACCAGGGCCTTTTTTAACTAATGCACTGGGGGGGCAAATGCCCCCCCAGCCCCCATGTTTGCCCCCCCAGTCAACTTTTGCCCCCCCCCCAGTCAACTGTTTGCCCCCCCAGTGAAGGTCCCTTGTGTGCAAAAAGCAAACTTTATAAATTTGAGGAAAATTACGGTATTATCACAACCAAAACAGGGATCGGTTTACATATTTTAGATAAAAAATAGGAATATGTTGTATAGTCCGGGAAAATTTTCCTTATTCTCTTACCACAGCCATCTTCATCTGAGGAATCAGGACAGTCATTGGCTCCATCACATTTCCAGGAATTTGGAATACAAAAACTTTTATCACGACACGAGAATTGGTCGCTATGACAATCTTTACCTGAAAAAACAAAATTTAACATGGTCAGAAAGTCAGGAACTGGGAAAAGTAGGACACATTATCGTTGCGGAAACATTTGGAAAATTCGATGTTTCCTCAAATGATTCCCCGTTTGCTCGGAACAAATTTTGCTTTCCAGGAACCAAAAATATTTCCCTATAAATTTAGGAACATATATTTTGTCTTCCAAGTGCCCCGATTTTTGTCGCGAATACAATGATTCCTGGTTTGCATGCACTTTTTCGGAAACATGGCTATAAGCACCCACGTTTTCCCAACTATGTTTCCCAAGTTGCCCTGGACATACCTGTAAGGCATTGATATTTTGCACTAATCAGTTCATTGAAAAGAGAAAACACATGATTAAGAGTCAAAACCATATTGAAGAACTAGATTTTTCCACTAAAAAGTTCGTTATTTCACAGAGCATAATGTCCTTTTTTGCTTTTGATTGTAGTATAAATCAGTGATTTTATGAATCCTCCCCTTGCTGGTGCAAGAATGCGCCTAAGAGGAGCGAAAATATTGTGATTTGTGATACAACAATTCTAAAGAAAAATTTAAGGAATTTTTAGGGCATATCTTTAAAAATAATGACTTCTTTTTTGTATAACTAAATTTTAAGAGTTTCAGTTATAGGACTGTCATGCTTTAAGGACTGGAAGAAATATGAGAAGCATTTTGAGAAGTAATTATTCATGCAAATGTTTTAGATGCTTTCAAAAGTGTTAACCTTGGCATTAATTTCAACGAAAACCTTCATAACTTGAATCTATAATGGAATGTCTCGTATATTACATTGCGTGACTGCAAAAATAGCGAAAATTCATAAAGATTTAATCCTCATAAAAAATTAATAAAAAGAAGGGGAAGTGTGATGTAACTCAAATAATGTATTTTCATCAACTTTTAATTATTATTTTCAATCTAGTTAGATTAAGGGGTCATTCATAAACTCTCAACATTTTCACAAGCAAACAAACCGTATGCTGGATGGGAGTGGGTTAGTGAAAAATCATTAAGGTTCAACATTTAAAAGTACGCAATGGGGCCGGAGGAGGGAGGGTCGACAAGAAGGGTACTCTCTGTATGCTTGTGAAAATGTTCATAATTATGCACGATCCCTAAGTCAATTAGTCAACATCTCAGTATGTTTGTGAAATATCCTTTCATGATAGGAAGCCATGAAGGTCTATTATTGACAAGCATAGAGGTAGTACAGTATATTAATACATTATACAGTTGCTCTCAATACTACATCGAAGCTTTTCACTTTTCAGTGCTATCAGTTGTCGATAAAAACGAGTATATCGGAAGTTCCTCCTACTTAGGAAAGAATTCTAATAATTCAAGTCATTTTTAAATCCATTACCCTCAAAGTAAGTGCATGTTTTACAAAGTCGTTTTGGGCGGCATAGATAAACAAAAGTAAGGACGTTTCAAGAGAAGTTACTAATTCTATGTATATCATAATTCTTTAAAAATGTTGTTTGCTCAAATCGTTAAATCACTCTGTCCTCGTTGTATGTTTATCTTAACGAAAATCCATGCACGAACGGATTTGTTACAACTTGTTACTTGCTATACTACAATACAAGTTGACCACACAAGCAGCAACCCACTTTCATATTTTTTTCTTTCTACAGACCGATTCTGCCTCTGGTGAAAGTGTGGACGACCGTGGAAAATCATCTTTTACCAATTAATCTATGCACTTTAGGTACAGGCATTGACACGTAAAAAGTACAGGCATTGACACTATAAGTATTGCAAACAGACGCACTCACGAAAAGTGTTGATGCATATAGTTCAGACTGCATGATCTTGGGTTTTGAATTTAAAAATATATAGTTTCTGGTACGTTTATTGATTTGAAATATGTGTTTTAGCTTTGACTGAGGGGAAACTTAATCATTACTTTCATGATACTAAATATTTACCTCTGAACGGTGTATATTTTTCTGAGTGGGATATCAAGTATATGACGTCAAAAATGCCTATTTAATCTTTGTGGAAAATGTGGAAAATTTGAAGAATGAAACTCATAACAGCTAATGCTTCTTTGTTTCATTCTGCAGAGTCACGTTTAACAAGGGCACAACAATTTTACTTTGGGAGGGGAGGGGAGGGTTGGGTGTTTTGCCATAGGCATGATTTCATCCCATCTTTTTTGAGGGCATGATATGTGCGAATTATATTTTTCCTTACGGAACTCCCTAAGCAAAGCATGTGCATTTTTTCATGTTTTTTTTGTGTCAGATATTTTTTGTCACAAAACGTGGTTGTAGAATTTCTTTCTAAAAAGTAAAATCGCCCATGCACCTCCACCTCAAAGTTCTAATGGCTGCCCCCTAAATCTGATAGGGTTAGTATGTCGATGGTCTTGTACTCTTGTTATCAATTCCTTCAAGGCACAGAGAATCAGTCTTATTTTTAAGGCTCCTTATATTCAAATGCGCAATCTTCAGACCCCGTGTTGTTTTAATATCGTCGAATGTCTGAAATCCAGGATTTAACTCAATATCACCAGCCAGAAAAATCAGAGCCATGGCGAATGAGGCACGATGAAACAACTTGCATAACATAATACTCTTCTGATATCCATTTAAACCATGTCGTCGGTGTGGTTTATTGCGATGAACTAACGAGAAATCCGCCAGAGAGACCAAATATATATCCATGTCTTTGATTAAGTCATTGCTCCAGGAATAAGTAGACTTATATAGCTCTCAAAACCCACATAAATGCATTAAACAAAACAGAAATTTGCAGCAACTCTAGAGCCGACCGCCATCTTTGAATAGCTTGGCGTTTGAAAGAATGGCGGACCCTTAGTCTTAGCAAAATAGTCAAGACTGTGAATTTAGGTTGCCATCATATTCCAACCTTTTTGTTACTGCAAACTTCTATTCTCAAACTTGGTTGGCTCAAATTTAATGCTAGCTAATTTCGAGATTTCATGGTTAAAATCCTCGTCAAAAAACTTAGTTAGTTGCTTAGTTACTCAGCTGTTTTTTAGGAGGTGGGCGGTTGCCTCTTCGTCCCCTCCCTAGTTTCCACCACTGCCAACAAAATTGAGTGCTGAATACAATGTATATGAGACTACGGTTTACAAGGTAAGCTGGAGGAATCGCCTGGCACATTTTACAACTAAATTAAAGTAACGCTATACTCGTATATTTCAGAACCACCATCAGAGGAATATGAAACCATGCAACACTGTGACTTCAACATAAAGGCTGGGTTTAAACCTGCATATTCAGTGAACCGCGATGACGCTCTACTTTTTACCATTGAGTTTTAGTCGATTGTGGAGAACACAAATTTCAAATCTATATTTATAAAGCACACCGGATCTCCTCCCCCTCGTGACTCGTGGCTTAATGGTTAGCACGTCAGCCCCCAATTATCTGTAACAGTAAAGGTTCAGTAAGGGCTATCCCTTATGGGTCCAGTTTTACTACAGGAGGAATCCGGAGTATCCGGCCAAAACCTATAGAGTTTGGGAGAGATCAAACTGGAGTTTTTTCTTACATGCGATCCAGAGCATGCGATCCATGCACACACAAAGGTAAAATGCGTGTGAGCTATACGTCTGCTGTACCACCCACACTAAACGTTTGTATAAACGTCGTCTAAGTCCTATTTCATTTACATCAATCATTCAGGTTGAAAATTAGGTGAATATTGCTCTTAATTTTAAGATCCACGACTAGTAAAAACCAGCAAAATTTTGAAGAATAAAAATATATTTTATTCATTATGAAGATGTTGTAGCTATATGTACTATTCAAACTTTGATATTGATCTTTGTAACATAATATATATCTTAATAAGACCCCTTCTGTTATAATAAGTGGGTTGTCCAAACATTTTTTGGTAGGCGTTCTTGCCGGAAACTCTTAAAACAAACTTTTAACCACTAAGTGGCTGTTTATATAATTAATTAGAATGGTATTCATTTCTAAAGTTTCATAAACAGTAGCCGAGGAATTGCATTTACAATATAACTATACACTTAAGGTACTTAAGATGCAATGCATCACCTGCTTCAATTTATAGTACAAAATATAAATGAAGTAATATCTGCATTTTATTGTACTCATTTCTGATTAAGCTACTGATGTACTGTACCCTACATTTATCTTCAACGTGTGGGTCCTTAGTATTGAATAAGTTACTGTGTGGCATGTGTCTTCTAACCTCCAGGCGAAGAATCTTAGCTGAGACGTCGAAATTGTATTAATTTATTTCAGGCAGTTCAAACACTACTAGCCTACATATAGTCAGACGGTTTAATTTGTCATTTAGGGCGGAGTCGGTTGAAAGTAGGCTATAATGAGCCATTACAATCACAAAATATAGACTAGTATATATAAACAATTATTTTATCAACTTGCACTATATAAAATGGCAAACTAATGAACTAGCTGTTAAAACACCTTGACCTTAATTGTCGTGGAGTATGAGATACAAACTCTTGATACATATAGACCATAATACTACTCTATTTAGACTATATATACGATTTACATCATGTGGATTGAGTATGTCCATGAATGCATGGTAACCCGAACACTTCGAAAATGTATCAACATGTGATTTTATTATGGCCGAATATCCAATCAAACTTTATGAATAAATCAAAGATTGTTAATCGTTGTGTGATCATCTGCATGCAGAAGAGTCAATACAAAATAAGCTACAATAATATTGTTTCCAGTCTTGCTGATCAACGTACGGTCGAACTTCATCAACGAGTTAACGTACGGTCGAACTTCATCAACGAGTTAACGTACGGTCGAACTTCATCAACGAGTTAACGTACGGTCGATTAACTTCATCAGTAACATCTCTATATGACTATATCATGATTATTTTAGTTTTGTGACATGCAATAGTTGTTTCTCGGTTAAGGTTATTAGTAAAGATCAATATAATAACAGATTCTCAAAAAATAGTATAAGAATTCCGTCAAAAATATATTTAAATTACTTCTGCCCTAGTCTAGAGGTATAGTACATCTCCAACTTGAGTTTAATCCCTCGATTAAACAAAACTCTACGCTTTGCAGTAACATTTACATACAGAGTATTTATAACCATACCTTTTGTTGATCTGGCGTTGAGAAGCAGGAAAATCGTTCCCAAAACAGCGACGAAGGAAAGCTCGTTCATTTTTATTCAGAAGCGATAACTACAATGACGAAAATAAAATGAAATTAGAGAGTGCGAGGAACGTAGCATATAATCAACGTGAAAATGTTCAACCATACGTTATAGCAATAAATGACGCAGTATATCTTTCCGATGACTGATAGAACCTCGGTAAAGGAGCAGAGTTTCCACACCCGGGTGCAATGTCAATGTTTAGTGTGCTTGCAGTCGCATCTTTATATATACGTTCTGCAGATTGCACGGAGATTAAGAGCTAACTGATATAGACAATTGCTTCTAAGTGATACAAGGGCTATTATATGTCCTCAGTAATCTAGATTGTTCCATAACATGCTTTATTTGACCAATTACTTTAATCGATACTTGGCCTATCCTTTGACTCTTTTGAATTGTTAACTTGAGTGGTCTTTCTCTAAGTGCCGAATAGTAGGTGTATATGACCGTATATGAATACCTCTCATTTTCCGCATGCCTTAATATAGAGCAAATTTTCATAGCTTTCATTATGTCGGTTAAATTAAACTCTTGGCTCTCTTCCACTTTATAAGTAGCTTGATTAGATATACCTCGAAACTCTTAGTATTAACCTTAACATTCCTAAAAATATATACTTCATGCTTTTGAATATAACATATTAATTTACAAGTCTGAATATGGACTATTAATGTCAAGAGGGTCAGCATAATTTCTATATACTTAATTCTCAATACATGCATGGTATGGTATGGTATGCTTGAAACGTTTGCCTTATAAGTCGATCGGATGTCACCTTGACGTTGTAAACGTTATAATTTAAGAAAACCCTTCAATTTTATAGTTTAAAAAGTCTTTGTCCCTTTATGTTCTTAATCTTATACTTTCAGATATTATCCCTCCAGTATTGCCCATTGGCATTGGTTAGTAAATAGTAATTCCTTCACCAATAGTCAATACGCAATATGTCTAGGTTGCAATAGTCTAGTATAATATGTATGACTTTTTGATTAGCAAGTGTGGAAAAAGAAATTAACAAGCATCACCACTTTTAACGTGCATTAATTGTCTCCCTTCCCAGTAATAATGTATTAATGCATGACTGACAGAAAATATCCAATAAAGTTGCATGGTTATTTTTATAAACTTTATCATTCAATTATAGTCCAGACGATTTTGCAGTTCGTTGAAAGAAAAAATCAACAATATACGATTCAGTTTGCCACAAAGTGAACGATTTCTATGTTATGCACGACGGCCTGCACAGGCGGCCGAATGGTAAATCTCACTTTAACACAACTTAAGATCCCACACACTTAGGACACTTAGCCACAACTGACATACAGCAAGGCTGGTTTACATTATCGAGGTTTCTTTGATCAAAGTGTGTGATAGTAACTCACTAATTAACATCCTGACGAAGGCCTTATTCTATTACAGGTAGTTCATTCAGACACACCCAACGACAGCATATGGTGCGGCAATGTGCAGCTGGTCATCAATGTATAGAAAAGTCTAAAAATATTAACCCAACTACAATAGTCATAACCGTGCATGCAACCATTATAAAAATAACTCATTGTAAACTCAGTTTAATTAAGCGTCGAAATATGAGGTGTATAAGGTCACAGTTTAAAGTGAGAGGTTGATGTAGCTCTTTCTTGTATAAATCTACAATTGGTCCGACCTTCACGTCTTCTTGGACAAGGAACCAAGCTATATTGCTATAAGGAAGTTAAATTGTAGACGGAGCCTCAGAGAGCTTTATCAACTGATTGAGTTGTAACTTGTGTGTCCTGCATATATATACACTGAATTATGAAAAGTAAAGAAAACTGAAAATTAGCATCCGACACGAACTGAAAACATCAGGCCTGCAGAGCGATAAACAACCAACGAATAATAATCGCCATAATCGATAGCGTGCCACAGAACATTGTTAACATGAAGAATTCAAATTAAAAACATTTATCAACTATCTGCCCGCACATGTCGTGTCAGAAAAGAACAATGTCTTTGTATTTGAATCTGCAATGATTCGTCTAAGTGGCATGATATGCGCAGGACTTGAAGAAAGACAAGGACTAGAATAATTTAATACAAGGACTTGAAGAACGACTCTCATAGTAAAGAAAGGGTAATATTCTATTTTCAAGATTTTGTCAGATGAAGACCATGTATAACTGGTCTATTATCTCTCACTTATATAATATTTCATAGCTATATATACATGTACTTATGTTATTGATATGTCATTTCGCGTGTCTATTCTATGCCTATGCCCTGTGGCTATATGCCGAATACAAATTCCACCCATACTATATAGTGTATACTAATATTGCAGAAATGTTAACCTTCTCAGCATATAAAGATATCCAATGAAGTTATAAGCCTATATTTCGACTTAAATGTGAGAAAAGGAAGCTAAAAATTTGCACTGCAAATGTATGTATATGAATTGGAAATAAATTAAAGTTTTTGCCAAAATCATACATTGACATTGTTTCATTCAAAATTTCAATTCCAAACACACAGATATGATTATCTAATGCGACGCTTTTCTATTTGTAAATCTAAAGAATGCTAGCTCTGCGCATTCTATTATACTTGTGTTTCGTGCAATTGGAAAGAAAAGAAGATGACCAGAATATTAACTCTTCATTTGAACAATTTATACCCTGCAGGCTATAAAAGCCAGACGATTTCACTCGTCAATTGGGGAACGTTGTTTGTAGATAAAAAGTAATTGACCATCCTTGAACTGCATGCATGTTTATCTCTCCTCGTTCTTTTAACGATGATTTCACATTCTTTCAAGTGTGCATGGTTTAGCAGTTGCTGATAACTATTCCCCATAATATCCATATGGCGATTTGATTGCGTGCAACACAAAATGTTTTATGAGTATAAACTATATTGATCATGAGAAATCAAGCTATATTTATCATGAGAAATCAAATCGTAATTCGTGCAATATTTCGTCAGTTCACTGACCTAGTGGAGCATCTAGATTATACTCCTTAGCCATTGTTCTCATGGGATTATTCCCAGACACACCTTTCTGAACGATTACTCTGGCCCTCCGCTACTATCAGCACTATATGGATTGGGCACAAAATTGCGGCCATACACTGTATGCGTGGACATATAAGTCACAGATTATATCACTTGATTGGGCACAAAATTCTCAGTAAATATATTTTGATAAATATCTTTCTGTGATACTGAATCGAAAGTACGACAAACGTAGCGCTACATGTAATACTTTAATACTATGGAAAACAAGTATCTCGCATTACGAATTATATAGAGTCAGGCGTTTATAGATAATTGGTCAAAATGTTTCCAAAAGTTGGTCAAAGAACCCCCCAATATCAATGACTTCGCGACGTCCCTGACTGCATGTCCATCCTTTGGGCTAGATTTTCACTAGGCTAAATACAAAAATATAAATCAAGCAAAAACCAACATCATATCAAGCAAAAACCAACATCATGAGAGTTAATAGTAGCATGGTTAATACCTGGTGATTAACCAGGTTAATACCTGGTGATTTCCCTGACGAACGACCTTCTTTGCTCGAAACGTCAGGTCTATTTTGTTGTATGGAAGTGACATTGTCCGACAATTAAAAGACCACTACCTACGCTGTGAACTCACTATTTAAGCATCTATTGTTACACAAGTTCTTTTCTCTTGTTGATGAAATTGCTGTTGGATGCTATTGTTTCACTAACTCTTTCCGACAACAAATAATTTCATGAAAAGGCGTGTCACTCAACACACCCACACTTTGCATATTATTCAGACTGTGAAATTGACATCAAAATAGCTCTCATGCCCCCGCAATCCGTGGGATCTGCACGAAACAGAAAATATGTTGTCGGAGATAACCACGTCTGACGTCCATACATGAAACGAAATCACCCAGGGAGCTTTTCCTCTAGTCTGTTTTGGTAATTAGAACTGATATAGTTAGAACTGATATAGTGGAATTATCCAGCATAGATATAGTCACAAATCCGAGTGAAAATACTCCTATTCTTGTGTGCATTTTTTCCATGGGTGACGAGAACGAATACCCAACAACACCTCAGTTAATTAAATTTAGTGAGTTTGATTGAGCTTAGTTCAGTTTATTCTTTAAAAAATTGGTTCAATTTAGCATGGATAGTTGAATATGATTAAGATTTTAATTATATAGAACGGCTCTACAGGTATTGGCCTATGGGTAAAAGGGGTTTTCTGCATATTAATAGACACTTCCCAAACGGCGAAGTGGCGAACGTGCTTGAGTACACGGACTTTTTTGAAGACTCTCTTTGATTGTCTTTCTGTGTCGATAACATGACGTAGTGAGGGGTGGCGGAGTGAGAAAGATCGGGAAATGTCGATTGAAAACTGAACCGAAGCGGCTAGACTTAATTCGTCTTCCTTCAATTCTCTCTTTAAGTTGTCTTTCTGTATCGACCACTATAGTGTGTAACTCATGCTATTTACACTATAGTAGATCAATACAGAAAGACAATGAAAGAGAGAGTTGGAGCAAGTCTAGAGTACACGGGGCTGACAATCGGTGATTCTATTTAAGATTGAGGGAAGTGTCTATAAACATAAAATAAAGTGATTTCGGTTTGCATTGATATGACTTCATAAAATATCATGAAATTATGGGTAACAACAATGTTTACTGATTTGCTGGAATTTTGACCACATGCAATAGCATTAAGTTCCGATGGCTTGCTAATATATGTTGATTGGCTGAGTATCCGATTAATAGGCAGATTGTTATTATTGAAGATTAAAATTAACTGTTAAAAAACTAAATAATATTGAAAGACGTTAAACCAGTTATAATATCTATAGGAAGCAGGGACTTGGGACCGGTGGGAGAGTCTCTATGTGTGGCGAGGTGCGACAGCGCCCCCCCCCCCCCACCTCAATAATTTAAATATATATTAAAAAGTTAGTCAAAATGATTTGCTTTTGTTTAAAAATTATTGAGAGAAAATGTGCATCAGTGGTCAAGTAGCAGTTCCAACGATTGGAAAACACGTGCATTCAAAATAACAATTGCCTAATGGGTACAGTTAACCTAACCTAAGGTCCAGATTGGTCATTTTTATTGAACTGTTGCTCATTATAATTTGGCACCCCCCCCCCAATCGTGATTTTTCCGCCACGCCCCTGATAGGAAGTTTTAAAACAAATAAATATATACGAGGTAGTAATAAGGAAATGGAAATGGAAATTATCAGCACAAATAATATTTAACTGGAAAGTTGAAATTCAACGCAAAAAAGATACGAGACGTTGTGTTGTAACATTAAAAAGTGAAGTTGAGAGGTCATTTGGTACGAAAATATGACGGATAATAAAAAGCAAATAATGTAGGTTATACCTTAATAAGATGCCAGGAGAATGTTTTGAAGTAATAAGGAAAAAAGAACATGGCGGAAGATCTGGAGCACAGGAACTTTAAGAATTACTTGAGATTGATAACGGTGGAGAAACGCCATGCATATATAGGAGCGTGCAAAAAATAAACAAGAAGTTGGCGGAAATAGTACATGTGTGAGAAATGATTGTTAATTAGAATTGCAAGACTCTCTGGCGACCTGTGTACTTATTGGAATTGATATTTCCTATTATACAATTTTTCAATATAAGTTTTTACTTCCCAGAAAGGTTTTGGAATTGATACTTCCTTCCATTGGAAATATGATATAACAAATATCCTTGATAGTGAAAGATATGAAGAAAGATATCTCAAAGGTGGTTTATTTAGACTCAAGTTCTGACTGATTTGAACAACAATTCTGGAACAGAGGCGTTTTGGGGCAAATCAGTTTCAAGCTTGGAAAAGTAATTTCCAGCATGCCCTAACACTGCATGCAAAACTGGGATGCACCTAAATACACTCAAATAAAATGAAGACCAATCATCCAGAAAAATCTGTTTATGATGACTCGCCCTGTGGAACACAAGTGTTAAAAATTATGATCTCAACATGAGTAGTGGTGATCAATTGGAATAGAGAGGATAAACATGCTCATTATCTATGCATGTAGAACCATAGAACTCTGATCTGACGTGGGCAGGCATGGACAAATGTGCATCGAGACACATCGAGACACTTT
This sequence comes from Trachythela sp. YZ-2020, assembly GCA_016169945.1. NCBI lineage: Eukaryota > Metazoa > Cnidaria > Anthozoa > Malacalcyonacea > Clavulariidae > Trachythela > Trachythela sp. YZ-2020. Next base: position 1,324,850 of record JADLSH010000395.1, read on the forward strand.
TACTTCGATCAAGCACACAACGAGATGTCGTCTAACTGCCACGTCACACTGAGCTTACGAAATACTACTGAGGAGACAACCATAAACCTTGATCCTTGTATCTCACATTTCCAATTTTATGGGCAAGCATATCAAAAATGAAAAGATTATCCTTTATATACACGCCATTTAAAACAATGTTCGGTTTAGTAGTCATCACGCATTTTGCGCAAAGTAGAAAATGGCGCTATTTAAATGAATGATTATGAACAATTTCCTTTCGTTAAAATAATGATTTATATAGAAAAAGTTGCAGTCATCCGGAGATGTTCTTCAAACTTCTTTGCACAATTTTCCTATCCATTGAAATTTACATGACAGTAGATCTCAACACAACAACTGCATCAGATATATCAACAGACAATCTTGCCACCGTAAATAAACATATTTTAGGAGGAAGTCTGCGCATTATCAACGCACACTTAACGCACATCATTGCCCAAATATTTAAACATCCTGCTTTGCGATTTTCTCACTTAATGCATAATATGCGTTTCCTCCCTGACAAGCACTGCTGCAGTTAAACAGGAAAGATTACCAAACTTTTTTAAATTCCGTGTCTCACCTCTTCAAACAACAACCAACTCTTTATCTTACATAATTAAACCTACTTCACATACTTAAAAGTTGTGAAGACTTGAAATCAGACGTGCTGGTAGACATGGAACTGATTCTCATGTGGTTAAATAAGCGACTAAAATAATACCCAATGTGTGGTAAAATTCACGATTGTATGGAATCATTTATTATAATCATTTATGAATTTCGTGATAGCGTGATCGATGTACATTAAACATATAAAAACAAGCTAATATGTTATATATTATTCACAATATGTGTCCTTACCATGCAAGGTACGATGAAATTATAATCAGATGGTAAACACACAAAGTATAAAGAGACATTCTGAGTTTGGCGTTAATCTTCTTAACGTTTACTTATTCCAATGTAAACATTTCCTCCCGCGTTATCTATGTGTTATCTAGAAATATTTCTGTAAATTTTGCGTGACAGTCGGGCGGCAGACATCGTCGCAAGGTGTTTCACGTTAAGGTAATTGGTAAGTAGTCGCAGAAACGATCGCTAATGAATTGACTAACACGAATGTTCGATAATGTGTTTATATAACTAATAAACAACGCATTCAAAACATGATCAAACACAAAATAAATATTATGAAAAGCAAGGGGAGACACTGTGATACACAGATACTGCCGTCTGTGTTTCGTAGGAATAGAATAATTTATAACGTAATCTATATGTCAATTCGGAACACGCACTCATTGTATAACTCAACCGCAAACATCGTCAAGAATTCCTCCAGATTTTTCCAAATCTTTCACCGTTAGCTACAGTCTTATAACTCTTTAAGGTAATCGTTTACTTAGCACTTAGTGTTCACGGTGAATTGCCGCATATAAACGTGGTAACTAAAAATTTGTATAGTCTATGAATTAGCAATGAATATTTGAGTATGAACTAGCTATAACTTGCAATCTCATTAACTCCCATAAAAGAATAGAAAAACAATTACTTGCTATAAATACAATATGTATAACTTTACATAACAGCATGCGAGAGACACTGAGAGTGTACATATATAGGCATAACATAGGGAGAATAATTTCCAACAATTATATATGTTCATTTCACAAGACAGTGAACATTAATTTTATATTATAGTGATCTACAAAAAACAATACTAAACTAAGTTTCAAATAAGCAAGGGTTATAAACTGCATGGTAAAAAAAAGTAACGCGAAGAATTATAACCCCATCAGACCAACCAGATGATAAACAATTAATATATTACATATTTATAGGTAAAGATATGGAAGTACAAATTTAACCTTTCCAACTCGATTGAAGGAAATGTCTGTAAGCATGCAGGAAGGCATTTACGCCACATGTTTTCATTTCAATAAACTTTCTATTTCTCTTTCAACACCATATTTTAACTTTTATCTTAAACTTAGTATAGTCTGGCTATATGCAGTTCCTACTGTATTTGTAATTGAAAGAATATAATTGAAAAGACTGTTTCTAAGTGCAACAATTCTTGTACTGTCAGTTGTACTCTCTCGGCCTCAAATGCATGAAATATTTCCTTTTTTACGGACAGAAAGAGTAAAATACCTTTCAATTTTCAAGGCCGATCTAAGTCTAAATCTAAAAGACTGAAACAACTCTACCAGTCGATTGGAAAGTTCAAAACTTCACTGCAAAAAAATATCACTTCCAAGTTTCAATTCATTTAAGATTCAAATAAATCAAGTTAAAGTGTTTGTTGACTAGCTATAGCAATCGAATATCGTTCTTCAGTTCCTTGCTCTTCCTTAACCATACGTTCCATTTCAAGCACACATATAGCTGAGATTAGAGAACCATCATACCACTACGCAACTAAGAGTACGTGGTTTGGAGAACGCAATAATGTAATATAAAAGTATGCTATATGTAGCTCACGTTGAAATTTCCACTAACATAAGGCTGTGACTGCTATATGAAACTGATTTCATAGAGTATGGTTTAGTTTATTGTGTTTACCACTCTGAGATGGACGGAAAGCCTTAACAGGTTTTGCAACCCAATTGACAAAGGTTCCGAGGGTTAGTTTATTAAAGTTAGAGCCTAAGGGTTAGTTTTTAGCGAGGGAGGAACTGACCGGAGTAAATCCGTGCCCTCGACCTGCTGTATAGTCGGCTTAACTCAGAGGTAAGGGGCACCTGTGCTCCATAAATAATGTGTATGTTTGATACCGGTACGTTCTCTGTCTCGTTCTCTATGACCATGGCAAAGGAAGTGCCGCTATTTTATAAACGTTTGCTAACGTGTACTCAGTCACACTTGCATAAGAGAATCCGAGCTGTGCACCATTCAGAAAATATATGATAATTCAGTAACATACCTTATGGGTTACTCCACTTTTACGGAACAGAAGGTTGACATCGGAAATAGGATAAAGTGAAAAACAAGCTTAATTTTAAGGCTTTGTTTCACGTAATGTACTAATTTGGTCTTGGCTCTATGACGTACGCGCGTGTCTCTATAAGGCTTATAAACACCCAAAGGCGGGCATCTATTCAATTTCTAAACATATAACGGAAGTGCTTTATAATTAGTTTAGTTATCTCACCGGTAGCTTCAAACTGCCACAATATTTGGCTAATCAATGCATGGCGTAACAAATAATTTTTAATCCCAAAAAGTAGAAACATGACAGCATACTTGACTCTTCACAACTCGCGTGAAGAACGTGCGCACGTAGGAAAATCACCCGAGTTTGCCGAGTTCGACATGAGATTTAAGATGTAATTTAAACTTTAAGTAAGTTTTAATAAAACAGTAAACAGAACTTGTCAATAATGAAGTGATAATATTCAGACTATGTTTGAAAAGTCTGCAGTTGCATTTTACCATCTGTTTCACTGTCTGACCAGCATGTCGCTGGATAAACTATCATAATATATGTCACCTTCTCTCAAAATACAAGTTTTACAGGTTATATTTCGGTAAGAAACCTTTGCAATGTTGCAATACTTTTCACGGAAATCCAACTCTTCCAAACCGACTTGCTCATCAGGTAAACGTTCGCACTAAGATGACTAGGATGATGGAAACACTTTACATGTGTTAGAAATGTGAACACTTGCATGAGATCGAGGCTTGACGACCTTAAGCTGGATATTTCCCGCATTCTCTAAAATATATTCTGTTTTAAATACTTCCTCACTGCCACTTTCCATCTAAAGCCTCTATAAATTTTCGGTATTTCATCCTTTCTTGGCGCTTTCCTTTGATTTCTGCTGGAAGGATGCCAACTTCAAATTCTCAATTGCCATAAAAAGCGTGGTATGGTTAAACACCTGCTTTGCCTTTGAAGTGTAAGCCGATAATATGCAGGAAAGAAAAGTATATCTTCCATCCCTATATAGAATATTTTCAGAATACTTACTATGCGCGAATGAAGTGCTTAAATGGGATATTAGGATTGCGCTTTATCAACGAAATGCGGAAATAGCATATTAGCGTCACCAAATCGGATGAAAAATAGGTTATGTGAGAATTGGATGAAAAATTTGGCATGTATGGTCTAATAAGTGCAGTCACGGGTCATAATTTGTTTACGACTGGTGAACGGGGTCGAAGAGCGAACTATCTATTATTTTAATGAAATACTCTCCAGGGGTACGACTTCTTGGGGTCTTCTAAACAGATGAAACAGCTTCGTGTGTATAAAAACACGCCAATCTTGCATACTTTCGCTGCATAAAATACCATTGAAACAATACACCACCACAAGCATAACCACACCAAGTCGAAGATAATAGTATAATACAGACATCATATAATTCACATTTAGCTCACAGCATTCTCAGTTCTAACACATGATTGCGAAATGGAAAATAAATTGTCGTCAACTCAGTGTAACATGGACTATTGAACTTGGTCAACTATATCGAGTGTCGTGACAGCGCATTCTTGACGTTTTCCTTCTTTAGCCACTGTATATAAATCGCTTGGTATAGGTTTGATTTAATATAGTTGGACTGCTTACTAGAGCGCGCAGCTGACTCGACTTGATAAGATCTAGACCGATATTTCGCTGCAGCCCAAAGCCAAAGGTAAATCTCGCACACACAAAATTGCGCCACAACTGCACAAGCAAAATAGGCAAAACATAAAGACATAGTTTCTGTTTTGTGCAAACCATAGTTAATATATACCGAAACAGAGTATTCAGCAATTATTTTTGTAATTGAATGTTTTAACTCGTCCTCACAGTCTAGACAGTATTGTTCAGTTCAGCGAAAATGTTCAGAGTTTGATATCTTTCAATAAGTCAAGTTCGAAGCGCGCGCAAACTAATCTAAAACAGTAACAGAAAAAGTGTGTGGCAACTGAAGCAACGTTTGTAAAGCGACATCCTTCGAAGATTCACGATTCTCTATGGACCGGCAAATTGACAGTATACTTTTTCTTTCAAAGTGGTTTCATTTGACAGGAAAGCAAATAACGCACTTAAATATATCAGATATGCACAAGGATGCGCAAATAACAGAATTGTTTGAAGTATAACAAATATGACAATATAACTTCATAAAACATAACAGTTTTTTATGAAAAAGGTAGGAATTTTAGGTTATGTCATTTATCACCCAGGAACTGGGTCACACATCGCATCCCTACTATAAATCACGCTCGCGAGCTAAAATGACAACGTCTTTAACATACTTTACTGTATGCTTTAACTAGGATGTATGTCTTTAAACTATAATAGGATCGTTCCATATGAGACACTTGAATGAAAAGCTAAGAAAACACATTAGATCGGATACACTAAACTTCTAAATGATACGAGACAATATAAGAAATATGTACCTTTGTCGTATAGTTTTACTTGCGATCACTTTCTCCAGACGGCGCTCTAGAAAGCGATGAAACAATGTCAATGTAGCTCGCAGTAGATTCCTTCTGTTGACTAAATTTGCAGGCTATTCAGGGTCAGGCTAGTACGATAGAAAGGAGGTCTCAGTGATGACAGCTTCTCAATCAACAGCTATGATGTGACAAGTCATAGACAAGTGTAGCGGATGAAATTTCATCCAAGAATATAAGATTATATATGACGTGAACGAACAGTTGCTTTCATAATTTACAGACGTTTTTAAAACAACAGTTTTTTCTAAATCACTTCATAATGAGAACCAAAGTCAAGCAGCGATTTGCTTTCTTTGTCGATAAAAATAAACTTGGGCAAAACAATTATATATTTAGAAATTCAAAACACGTGAGAAAGGTTGATACCGAGAGAATTTTGACAGAAGTTCATGAAAATTCTTACCAGATAAGAATTAATTATATACCCTCTGTTAGTGTTGGAAATTGCGAGATATTTATAGACGAAAGCTGTTTTGCTGATGAAATACACCGTCGCTTAATAGCTGTTTATCCTGTTATAATTCCGTCAATCCTTAATTTCATGCAGTGCAAAGAATCAGGTTGAGATGATATTTATATAATGTACGATATTAAACCCTATCATTAAAGTTTCAGTCAAACTTCAGTAACAGTCCTTTAGAATGTACTAGGCGTTACCATTGATATATTATCATTACTAATAATGTTCTTGAATTGTACAGACCTTGATGTTGTTATCTTGTTGTTTTGTTATCAGTCAGCACGTTTTTGCAGCGGTTTTGACGCGTTCTTGCCTATTTGGCATTTCATTAAATGAGAAAATGATCATTTTACGCTTCATTCAACTTGGCGGGAGAGAAAATTGACCAATCCGATTGCGAGTTATTGACTAATTATTTAGATTATTGAAAGTTAAATAACTATATTATTATAGAAAGTGATATGGAATAGACGCTATGGTAATATAAGCTCGAATTTTTGTTTCCTATATAATATTTCATACCAGTTATTTGATATTCAACATGTTAAATACAGTGTTGTGATGAACGGCGCTCGACCTTGTCATGACGTCACAAAGTTGAGACACAAAATGGAGCTGGTAGTTGGGTCTACCACATTCTGGAAAGTTTAGATTTTGAAGATAAATGGAAGCAGGAAGATTTAAACTCGAAGTAATTCTGAAATAACAAGCACACGCGTAGTTTTCCTGTACTTAAGTACACGGACCAATATTATGTAAGTGTTAAAGCACTTACAGCATTATAGAGCCAATTATAAAGCTGAGGTTTGAAAGACGTAAGACTGATAAATTTTGATATGATTTTTTATGTAGGAGTTATACGTATATATATATATACAATCTAAATAAACATAAATTTACTGCACTAAGAGACAAGTACCACATGCACACAGTAATAGCATTATGGTTGGGCAAAATGATTGGGGATATCCATCAAGAGTCTATATATCTCTCTAAAACTAAGAATACTTTTCTCTTTACTATTATATTTAAATAGTGTTTTGTGACAAATACTAAAATAAAATTCCTAAATGAACTTGCACTTCTGCGTTTTCACTGTAATTATAACATATCAGTCCGTTTATGTATTTAACCCTTTACGTAAATGCATATTTCATGCAGTAGGCGTACAAACACTGATAATAATCTATATATACATAATTATGGTTCTTTATTGAGTGTCAATACAGACACTATTAAATTCATATTTTACTTTTAATCAACTCACCTTCCCTACGGATGTATACTATGTGTACGAGTAACCACGCTGGTTCTCATTAAGTATTAGGCCTACTTTTGTTTTCTGGTATTTTCTGTCAGTTCAGTTGCACGTGCGTGAGGTTGGTTTATATACCACGCCAAAGTAAGCTAGGGATAAGGAGGTTTTGAAAGATATTCAAAGAGGAACTATAAACAGGATTTGATCAATATTGCTTTTGGCAGCAGGCGTTGTTTTCAAAGCTAGAATATCATAGCTGACTGCAGGGGCGGTAATGAAGGTGTGCCGACTGATACAGACTGAACATTGAGATAAAGTGATAACGATCTGATAAAATTAACACCAGCGCGTGAAGGTAAACAAAAATAGAATATTACGTACTACGTGCACTAGTCAGTCATAAGCTGATACAAAACGTATTATTTGGGTAATGAAAACACATTCACGTCCGTTGAAAGTGAAATAGGAAACATATTGATGATTGTGCGGAATCAGTGTTCTGTCACTTAGCTTTCAGAAGTTTTATCAGATCCGCAAAAACAATATATGAAGTATAGATAGAAATACCCCACAGTGTGGCGATCCGAATAAATCGAAACGTTGATCTGTTATCTGTATGCATGCATGTTGGCTTTATACACAGGATAATTTTCGCGACAACGAACTTTGTCTTTGAAATGGCTGACGCATGTTATGTAAGAAAACGGCTATTGATGACAGATGATCATACAAAATCAAAGTAACAAAATATTTCTATATAATATCTGAAGCCGGGAATATTATTCAATGACAATGACCATTTTCACAGAGGCTTTATCAAATCCGCATTAACAATATCAAGTAAAGATGGAATTACCCCCACAGTGTGCCAATCTGAACACTTTCACTTTAAAAACTGGTGTATAATTAAGTCTTCGTTCGCAACATAGACACGAAGGTATGTAATTATACACACCTTGTATACAAAACTGCACACCTTTAAGTGTGCAAAATTAAACATTTTCTCAATATAGACGCCAAGGTATGTAATTATATATCATGCATATTTTTATACCGAAATTACATACCTTGGATGTGCAAAATCAAAGTAACAAAAGTAGTCAACTAGTCATATAAGATCTGAAGCCGGGAATATATGTTAAGGCACTTGTTATTGTTAACTAACCATCTGTCTAACTTGATTTTTTTTTCAAAACATGAATATTTGGGTGTAAAGAACAGCCCACGCTTGAAAATTCAAAAAGGAAATCTAAAATTCCAAGTCTACTTTAGCCAGTTAATCCGTTATAGTGTGAAATATATAAATATATATATACTTAATTACTTATAGACTTGTAGTGTTATAATCCGGCAAGGCGGCAACGCCGCAGAAAACCTTCAATATAAGGGACGGACCATTTGATTAAAAAATAATATCGCGCAAGGACAAATGGTGAAACGGACATAAAAAATATCGAACAAGCTTTTAGAGTAGACTGGCTGAATGATTATTTAGTAACTGATCATCTGAACCATGCAGGCAATTTGTGGCAACGAGTATACGCGATTTTGAATGCATATTATCTGGGGATCATTCGGATCAGAGTGGTCTCAGAATGCACGAAATACCGTTTGAGAAACCTCAGATTTTAAAATTTTTCCTGAGGGACCATGCCCCCGAATCCCCCCAGAAATTTTCAGCCTTTACCCCGGAACGGATTAGTCGCACCAATGTTAAACACCCCGATACTGTGCTAGCCAATCGTATTTTGTTATAGCTCGAAGCACTTCAATATCATGTACAAATTTACATCTCATATACATACACTTTATATGTGCAGACGAGAAAAATATCGAGCTCAATGAAAATCTCCCCGGCCCCCCATCAAAAATTAAACGCTTATGACTCAGAGCTGTCAGTTTGTCATGTCAACCTCGTACCCAGGGCTTCTGCGCTTGCGGCTACCACAAGCGCAGAAGGCCAGAAGCCCTCGGTACGAGGTTGTCATGTATGCTTACAATGTTTGCTGAAACATAGTAGTACAAACTGTTTTTTTTGTGACTGAAAATACAAAATGAAAAGCAAAACCAGTTGCCACAGAAGTTCGGAGTACACACAAGCAATGGTGTACGATCCAAACTCTCTTTTCTATCATAAGCTATAAAATATATATACTTATGCTATCGACATATCTTTAAAGGTGTTTTGCGGATTGAAAAATGTATCGAATATCAGTTTCTAGCGCACAATACTAAGTCATGTGGATGCAGTCGAAGGTACGTTGTTTCCTTCGGGACGACACTACACGACAGGCTCTTTGTACATTGTTGTTACAAACAATCCGAAACGATTTATTCTAAAGTTCGGGCAGCGAAACGTCGCAAAGGACGCATCAACAACCAATAGACATGTAGTTCCGTGAACAGACAAGGATAAATTGCATCAATCATTAACATTTCATTTGATTCGACTATATCTAGTTATGCATATTTGTCGCTTCATCCTGAACAATATATTCTGAAACGTGCGTAAACAATCACTTCATAAAGTGAGTTCTAATGTGTCACTTGATTACATCGTTCAAATGTCGTCGCTTGACACACGCTTCTTTTCTTTGGGGCTTAACTCGAATCGCGAAAGCTGCCCTATGTTCATCAAGTTAAACCCCCAGCGAAAAAGGGCGTATCGGGGGCTTAACTCCAAAGTGCAATTGTTTTAATTAAAAGCATTTATAGTTTTGTATGCGCGATTACAATGGTTTAATAAACAAAACATGGATTAGTTTTACTTTAATTTAATTTACGATACCATAAATGATCTTCTGACGCATCATTGGCAAACGATGAGTAATTTGAAGTCTTGCAGTTGTACCTGCACAACGTAATGAATATGACTGAAGAAAGGTGCATGGACTAATGCTCCATTCATCAGATTATGTTATCTGTTTAAAACAACGCATCCTGGATTAAATTGAGTTACGTCTTTTCAAATTTTGACTGTGTATGATAGGTGATGATAGCAACATTGAATGAACGTGCCAAAAATATAAAAGTCAAAGAAAAGTTTGGCAACTGTCAAATTATTGCAATTATTTTCCCAATTATCATGTTAGTCATTCGCTTTTGTCACGATTTTACGCAGTTGGTCCATTATATAACACTTTGATTCATGAGGCGAAGTTGAATAAAATAAAATAAAATAGAGAGAAGCGAATACTTAACACAGACCAAAACTAGTTGGATCGTAAACAGTTTTTAACCAATTATTATAAACATAGTAACACGTCAAACTGTCAAAGAGTATTAGCTATTGGATGTACATCATCCTGGACTTCCTGAATGATGTGTCCTTGGGTACAACCCAAAGGTACAACCTATCTATTTTTAACAATTCAAAATGTTTCGCAGACTAACCATGACACTGATAATCGAATATCGTTCTAAAATGTATACTATAGTTATGGGCGAAGAAAGCTGATGAAAGTCGAGTTAGATAGATGGCTAGTAAGTTTTCTACGTATACTGACTGTAAGTTTGACAGTCCTAAATGTGCGTTTCTATGGGTGATTAATTTCTGACAGCTAGAAGGTGTGATTACGGGTAATTTGCCTGTATGATTGCCAACCGTCCTCTCATATTAACTAAATCATATAAGAACACCCTTCGCTATTAAGCTCCGTACAGACGAACAAGTTTTTCTTGACAAGTTCCTTGAAGAGTTTCTTTGTTCGTGTGTACGGCAAACAAGTTTTTTTCGATCAATTTTTCCTTGACAAGTTTTACGAGCCCGCATATTAACGATACAAATGAATACTTCATGTATACCTATTATATAGTGCCTAAAGATGAGTGTGCATGGCATACTGCGCATTTCCTTGTCGGCCATATACAAGAACAATTTTCCTTGTTCAAAATCTGGTATGTCTAGCTTTTGAACAAGGCCCCTTGTCAAGGAAAACTTGCTCGTCTGTACGGGGCTTAAACTGTCATAATGATATTTTTGGTTAAATCTCCACCGACTTTGTCACCATGACGAATAACGTACAAGCCAGGAACTATATATACTAAATTATACAAGTTATATAATACTACAGTCCGCATATGCAGGAAGAAAGACGATGGTGGGCCTAATGAAACATTAAAACTTTAAATACTAGCAACTTATTATTAGTTTCACAATTTCTTAATCGATCCCTGGTTTGACACCTCACTTGATAAAAGGTACCTCGTACATGGAACTATGGAAGTCATGCATACAAGTCAATATAATTACCAAGCACACTAATTTTCCCATTTGTGCTCTGACTCTGCAGTCCAACTAAATAACTATGCAAGTCCCATATATAAATGACATGCAAAATGTCCTCAAATTTTATAGAATTAGGTTGGAATTGGGGGACCAATTGAGGTTTGGGTAAGGTTAAGTTTTAAGAATAGCTTAAAGGGTAAGAATTCCAATTGTCCATGACCACATTAAGATGCTTATAATCTCTGATAAGTTGATAACATAAAAAATTAATGGATGACATGCAACAATCATTTATATCATGCATGCACTAATTACAGATATTACACTTTTTGGCACATACTGTATTGATCTAATGTAATACACTTGCGCTATTAGGGTACATAGGAAAGATTGTTTGTTAATTCCTCCTTGATCAACCCTCGGTATTAATATACTACAAGTGTTTATCTAAATGTGCACTGAGATAAAGTATATAAGTCTGCCAAAATCTTAACAAAGTTGTTTTAAAACATTTTATAATCCATGTAAATATTTATAACATTCGAGATAAGTATAGTGTTAACGATATACTTCTAATTATCAAAATATTTTAAGGTTAATTAAATCCAAGATAAAATAATTTATTTGAATTCTTTGGTCGATACTTTTTGTTAAGTGTCGAAGGATTCACGTTTTTTCTGGATTTAATTTACCTTAATCTTTTGGCTATTTCAACAATTTTAATGACTTATGTCGAGAAAATAAATTATTTCAACTTGTAACACAAGTGGATTTTCAAGCGGCTTTCCTCGATGGGGGCTGGGAAGGAGTAATTAAATAAACAACTTTAATCTGCTAAACTGCATGAATTAGTAAGTTTTAGATGTACAATGTAAAAAATGAGGTTTTATCATGTGATTCAATGCTTACACGACCCCACAGGCTTTATGCTTTAATTACTATCGTGTCGTTATATTTTTATCAAGGATCATGATTAAATGCACAAGCTGAAATATTTTCCGGCGCCATCAATTGTTTAACTCTTTGGCACCTGTATTCGTCATAATGCACTAGTCAATTGAACCCCCCCCACTCCCGGGCATATGCGGGGTTTTAACGGGACTTTGCGGGATTTTAACAAACGTTGCCATCATGCTACCCGGGGTTTTAACACTGACACAAAGGCCGGGATAAAATGCCGGGGATTTAACTCTCGTAGAGCCTTCGATTTAATAAACTGAGACGACTTTCTTCTTTGACAGCTCCCTGTAACAGCACGTTTTTATATCTAAATCTAAAAGCATGAATGGATGTGGAAATGACAAAAATACAATGCTAAACTTCTGACATGCAATATTAAATATTTATTAATATGAAGTTATATAATAGTATATTATTCGATAAGTAAAAATTGCGGCAAAAATGTGATCACGGCATGATACATGGTAGAGGCGATAGTATCATTTTAACGATGTATATATACAAAAGAATACTGCAGACATCATACAAAGCCCTGTAAAAGAAATAGGGAACCCCGTAGACTCACAGCTGGCCGTTCTAATTATAACTATTAAGATGATGATGGAGTTTGATATTCTAATTTTAGCACAATATAGAATTGAAAATAGATAATGTAAAATATCAACGTAAAATATCAAATAAAAAGTCTATGGAGTATGGGAAATATATCACGTGATAACTAACCGTTATGGATGGCATATGAACAAAGGTCAAAGTATAATTAGAGTAACAAGAGTTCATGCGTATTCGAAATTATATAATTATAAGTGTTCAGATAACTATATAAGTAACTCTACTTCTACATGTCATTATACACATTTATAACATCGAAATGATCGAATACTTTGATATATTATGACAGGGGCCGGTTGTATAAAAAAGTAGGTAAAGTTAACTATAGTTAGTGCGAAAGTAAACCAATCAGAATCGCGAATTTTACAGTTAACTATACTATTTAACTACAAAACGGGTAGTTAAAATGTAGTTAAGACTTTTATACAACCGGCCCCAGGTATTAGTAAAGAGTTAAAAGGCTCTCCAATTCTGCTGTAGATATGTCACAGCCACATTTTGCAAACGACAGAATTACGTAAAATTTTGCACTGCGAGAAATAGTAACAGGGGATTGTGAGGAATAGTTGGTAAAAATTTTTCATTGCTCCCACGCCCCCTCTCCTCCCCTTTTCACGCATTCCAATCTTTTGACGCCAGTGCTCTACAAAATACTGCGTTTGTCATAGTAATTGCCCGCGGAGGAGGCCAGATATGGCATGGGATTTTTAGCATTATCCACATTCTGTGTAAAAATTAATAACGTTCATGTTTCAGCTGGCCGTTTTTCAGCACGAGAATTGTGGCATTACCATTGGAAAAACTATGATTATAGCAATCCCACTATAAACTCTTCAGACGAAGGGCCGCTCAAAATGTCGAAGTGCTTTTTTATAATATTTACGAGTATATCAACACCAAGATTGCTTATCTCTATTAGCAAAAACGGATGTTTAAGGGTTCAACATATTCAAGTAATCTTAATCGTATTGTCCTGTTGCAAAAACGTGCAGTACGATTGTACGAATTGTCTATTTTTTACAAACACAAAATACTGAAATTCGAGGATATTTATTTACTTCAATTGGGTAAATTTATGTATCTATATCAACAAAAATTACTTCCTGATGGTTTTCAAGGTCTATTTTCTTACGTTAGTCAGATTCATAGTTATAATACACGAAATGCTATAACTTTTTATTCCCTCCAAATTCTTTAATACGTTGAATCCCGATGTACGTAACTCTTCATCTTGTATTTAGATTTCAGTATATGTTAAAATTGTTTCTCTTTTCTCATTACATATAATTTCAATAATTTATTTATTTCAAACACGTCACGTGATGCTTTTTTTGTAAAATTTGTATTTAATATCAGTATAACATGAGGTAGCCCAAATTCCAATAAGCCTTTTGGTTTCTATTTGGGCTTCCTCACAACTTTTTGTTCAAAATTATTGTTTCTTCTACTAACTTATATACCTTTCTAATAACATTATATTATTATACATTTACTTATATAGTAACTATTACTTATTTGTATTGTGGTAAACCAAATAAATAATTCATTCATTCACCATTCATCATATTCACCGAGCCTGAGGCGAATAATTGTTTTAGTAAAATTACATACGTGATTATTTGGAAAAAATAAAAAATGCACATTTCAAATATATTTTAATTGAATACTTACGATAAAAGCGGCTTAAAAACGCTTTAGGTGATTATCGCGTATTAATCCGAGGTAGCGAAACCAATCAGCGTTGAGAATTTTCAATAATCACCTATGAAATTTTACTAATTAACAATTAATCAACCAATACAGTATACTGCCTCTCTCCTCCGCAGAGGTTATTTATTATATCGTATTTATTATCTTGAAATCTTATATTAAGTTTCTTGTGAGGGGTGCTGTACAAAAATAACGAAGGCGCGGAAAACGGAAGCGAAGGGAGAATATAACCTCTGCCATATTTCTCATCCAAAATGGTGGCATCAGGGGGGTTAGAATTTTCTGTCAATTCTTATATGGAAAAACTATATAGCTTATTTTGTATTTTCATGTGTAATTTACATTGTACTTTGTACAGTAACCAAGGTAACCTAGTGTAAGCGCGGGAAAATATCAAATATTATATTCTACTTACATAAAGTAGTTCAACCACTATGTACAAGAAAACGACACTTTGTACAAGAAACCGACAGAAATATGGCAGAGGTTATATTCTCCCTTCGCTTCCGTTTTCCGCGCCTTCGTTATTTTTGTACAGCACCCCTCACAAGAAACTTAATATAAGATTTCAAGATAATAAATACGATATAATAAATAACCTCTGCGGAGGAGAGAGGTATACTGCCACTCATCACTGCATATTTAATATTGTTAGTGAGTACCAATTTTTAGACTTGGTTTGAAGAGTTAGATTTTCATGCAACAAAAGTTATATCTTTAATTTTCCTTTGTTGTTTTGGCTGGAATGTTTACTTCTTTGATTAATGTGAAGTAGAAATACGAGCAACAAAATTGCTGCAACTTGCAACAAAAACTGATTTCAGCGCATGTTAATTAACAATGTTCACACATAGGTAACCAAATATGAGACAACTTTCGTAAATATTTCTAACTCAGGGTTCGTACACCTTCATAATTTTAAAAATCCAGGACTTTTTTCTGTCCTTTTCCAGGGGTTTTCAGAGGTATTTGAAACAAGACAAAAATACTTTTTCCAAGACGTCGACAATTTATTGCATTTTTATATTATTTAGATAAACATATTTAATACAAGTTCAGTTTTCCAGGGTTTAGCTTGAAATTTCAGGAGTTTTCCAGGGGTTTCCATGAGGATAAGAAGAAAATCCAGGACTTTCCAGGATTTCCAGTGGCCGTACGAACCCTGCTAACTAACATGCATTGAAATCAGTTTTTGTTGCAAATTGCAGCAATTTTGTTGCTCGTATTACTTTGTTTGCAAACGACTGTTTAAACTGCATATATACAGGGACTCAAAAAATGCCCCACATTATATTTTGTGGTATTACGTTAGCTTTAATCGAAGACTAAATTTTTGCATTGGATCGAATAACAAACGTATCATGTCAATCCATTGATATTTGAATGATAGAAATATCTAACCAATGGCCTTCTAGAACCACTTAAGGTGGCGACACCAATATTGCGACTTGTCCAAATTATGGAAATTAGGTTAAACATATTTCGAAACTTCCAGAAAGGATTTTTTAAAGCAAATGGCTACATATCTACTCTAAAACACATGATTTGTTGTTGTTGTTGTTGTTGTTGTTGTTGTTGTTGTTGTTGTTAACATGGAGAATTGGTTTACTGTAAAAATTAACGAAAATGAGGCAGACGCCAGAGCATGCAGGGAAAGGAAAATGTACAGAATTAAATATGTGCGAATATTATGTCTATATCTAACAGGCCCAGTGTTGTAGAAGTTACTTTTTTTTTGTAACTAGTTACAGTTACAGTTACTCTTCCAGAAATGTAACTAGTTACAGTTACAAAGTTACTTTTCAAAATTTGTAACTAGTTACTTTTAGTACAAAGTTACTTTTATTTCGTCATAGAATGAACTGGAGTGTCAGCGTACGCAGCAGTATAAAATACCCAAATGTTGTCGAGTCTCTCGCAAAGGCCTTTGCTCGAAACTTCAATGTTTTATCCTACCGTAACATGCTTGCGAGAGACTCAACAAAATATGGTTATAAAGTAATATATATATATACATGTCATATAAAGTTCCCATAACAACTATATAGCAAGTAAGTTAGGTAAAACCGTTGTTTAATTTAACAAGAATAGAGTTTTCAAAGTTATTGTCAGTCATCGAGGAACGATGTGGTCTGAAAATTAATCCTGCGCAGCTGAACAGCCTTTCACATGCTGCACTTGCAGGGACAGGTGTGTTCAGTTCAATGAACAACTGACGAAGTTTCGGCCACCTTGTATATGCAGAAACTTCATCACTGGGGCTTCCGAGGAACAACTGCAGCTCATCTGCAGATGCACTTGTCGACTTTCGAGTAAAGAAAAAATCGCCCTCATCTTCCTCAACAGAAGAAATTGAGGTTTCAGCTTTTCAACGAATTTCGGAGTTAAAATGATCGGAATGTTTGAGAAAATTGAAAAAGTAACGGCGCTCTCAACGGCATTTGTAACTCGTTACAGTTACTTTTTATCTCCAATTTTTGTAACTAGTTACAGTTACAGTTACTTTACTAAAAAAGTAACTAGTTACAGTTACAGTTACTTAAAAAAGTAACGATTACAAGTAACTAGTTACTTGTAACGAAGTTACTCACAGCACTGAACAGGCCCATGCAAGCGATGGTGTTGTATTCAGGATCAATGCAATTAAATAATATATACCGATTTAGAAGTCCAGATCCAGAAGTCCAGATGTTATATTTTGGTGCCCCAAAGGCATAGCGTATTAAAACAAATGCAGATGAAATACACCATGAATAGCCGACATTATTTGTTTTGTCATACCATAGACATACTAACTGCAGTTGTAGCCAATGACAATGAATGGGTTTGGTATCATGGCCATGGAATGAGTCATTGTAAAGATATTTTAAAAGCAAATGCAAAAGCTTCATGACAATAATATAAATATTTTACCCAAAATTATATATAGCAAGTATAACTGGGTTGTCATGGCCATAATTAGCTCACACAATTTTAACTAGCGAACTGAATAGAATTTCGTAACAAAATTTCTTAATTACTCATGAGTTGATTGAGAGTTTCAAAATAACCAGGAAATAAAGAAGGTCCCTCGAATGGAAGGTCACGCGTCTTTAGACTTTACATTTCGTAAGTTTCATAATATATGCACCTGTCATGTTATGTCAAACGTTATCTAGTGTGCTACAGAAAGTAATTCCTCTCCTAAGTTGTTTATTTAGGCTTATCTCGAGAGGACACGAGGCAAATATTGAAAGAAAATGACTTATTCGTGGGAGGGACCAAGATGTCTCGAAAAATGTCTAGCCTATAGCAGTATAGGAGATTACTTGCAGCTGTTCCTATAATCTATATTGATTTAAATATGATCCTAAAATATATATGATTCCTATAATTGCTGCACGTCACTCATCATAAGTGGTTTGGCAATCAATAAGTATAATAGTTTCCGAATCTTATCTAATCTTTCCAATCTCTAATTTACAAATCTTATGTTTACGATATTTTACTACTAAACGGAATAATCTTATCACGTTCCTGTACTACTTCTGCCAGGTGTTTACCTGACCCTCCTATAAAGCCTGGTTTTCACTACAACGCAAGCATAAGCGTAAGCATAAGAGATCAAACGTTCCGACATTAACGTAAGGATATCAAAACCCTCCGTTCTGTTGCTCTTACGCTTATGTCAGAGTAAACAAGGCTTACGTCGCAGTGAGAACAACGCAAGCATAAGCACATCAAAGCGTTCCGCTCTTACGCTTATGTCAGAGCACGGCGTCTACAAGGCTTACGTTGCAGTGAGAACAACGCAAGCATAAGCACATCAAAGCGTTCCGCTCTTACGCTTATGCTTACGTTTGCTGCAAACGCTTATGTCACAGTGAAAACCAGGCTTAACGGTTGTAATGCGCAGGCACACTGGTTACATTTCATCTCTTTGACTGGAGCTTGATTCCTGTTGTGCGCAGTTGTCTGATTAGATAATATTGCCACTGACAGTCTAATTAGAGAAGTGTGATACCTCTCTACCAAACACTACAGGTTCTTCCCTCTGGGTTCTTCCTGTGTACTAAGGTTCTTCCTGCATGTAGTGATGCTGTGCAGAGGGGTGGCCCATTTTGAGGCTCTATGACGTCTATAGTATTGGTAAAACAGTTTAGAACTGATAGAGCTATCCATAAAGAAAGTTAATTTAGCCACTATTTTTTCACTACGCATGCATGTCTGATATTATACATTTCCAAATGTAAGCCCCTCTGAAAACAGTCATATAGGTATTTCTTATTCTGAAAGTGTACTGGCATTTGGTCAAAACGTGGGATATTTCTTATACATTTTAGGCTTTTGAGAAAAACAAACCAAAGCCATCTACAAATTATTGTAGAAATATTTCAAATACAAACATGCTCACCAAAATCACGTATCTCAATCCGAACTGATATTCTTTAAAACACTGCTGGATTTAGTAACGCTTTATTTTAGACATACCAAGAAATACAGTGTAAAGATTTTAGCAAAAAAACGTGCACGTCTATTGTCTATGATAAATTTTGTAGTTTGCGTTCAATAAAGCATGGTTCACTGGCAGGTCACAGCAATAATGTGAACTGTTACATCAGTGAGGATACATATACCCGTTTTCCCAACTGTTAGTAATTGTTATGTTGAAGAATCTGATTCACCTCCAGACTCCATCTAAAGAAGTATATACAAAAGCATTAGATAACGATTGCCTCAATTGATTACTTTGCATGGTGAATTTATTAAATTTCGAGTTGAGCTGAGTTGGGAAGAGTATACTTGGTCTGTACCCAACTGAGACGACGAGCCCCTTTTTGGAGGGGCCGCAACAGGCGGGACTCATTGGTATTCAGATAGAGCAATGAATTATGAAATATTCAGAGGCGCAGTCGTCAGAGCAAGCGCCTTTCACCTCTGAGTCTTGAGTTCGATTCTCACTGAGGACTATATACTCATCACACTCATGTGAAAAGAGTAAGTCAACGCTCTGCCGAAAGTCGTGGGTTTTCTCCGGGCACTCCGGTTTCCTCCCACAGGGAAAGTTGACTGGGTGGGTTAGGATATACAGATTAGGAAAGTAATATCACAATTGTTGTAAACTGAATAGATGTAGGCTACGTACATAATATAGGTAAGCGAAATACTTGATGTAATCGGTCACTGAAAAGCCCCAACGGGGAGTGAGCTGAATAATGAAGAGGGGGGGAAGTAGTATAGGGAAGGGGGGTTCTGAGACGGGTGGAGCGCTTCGCTCCACCGCTGACGTCATCAGGTGGATATTTTATGTTAATTTTATATGCTTTAATTAACAGCCTGCGCAGGGAGCGGATGGAGCGGTCACCCGCCGACGTTATCAGTGGAGATTATATCTTGATCTTTTTGGTCTGATTCTGTAACATAGGATCGAAAGATCGCCATATAAATTTAAGTCTTGTATTAGTCCAGCCGCTTTATGTGCTCTAGCCAACATGAGCACAATATATTAATCCGTTGGTGTAAGCACGCACAGCGTTACTCGTTATGGAATAGTTGCGCAACCAGTAATGTTACCCATTGGCAATAGTCACGTGGCCTGTTTTATCACCTTGAATACTAAAGAGATCCCTTCATTTAATGACTCTTGGTCACCCAGAGCAGTAATGAGTGTGGCATCATAAAAATGTGAATATCAAATTAGAGCCTTGCATACTAATGAGTGCGGTCCCTCAGTCTCGTATATTACTGCTCGTAAATTTAGCTTTTTTTAGAAGATATTTAATCCCAAATACAATAGTATTCTGATATTCATACCTCCTCAGAATTTTCTTCTTGCCGTGAACTGCTTTCAGCAATCTTCTTCATTTGGCTTTGTTTTTTCTTTGTCTGTAATGGTATTAAATCAGTTCATAATTTGTTTGACAATCACAGTTCATTCTCACGTCAATGATCTCACACCAGTTCATGTCTACTTCATACAACATGAGGTTTGAATGCTCCAACAAACGGCAAGGCCTTAATCTTGTACGGTCTCGGTAAACGAGTTTGGCAAAGCCTTCAAGAGAGGGGAACAGGATATTGCCAGGGAGGTAATATTGCCATATCCTGTCCTAAAACTGGGAGGGGAACCGTAAGTAAGAATGAATTACCACGAACATCCGAACCCGCTTTAAAAATTGAGCAGATGTTAAATTGAAATTCGGATCTCACAAAGCATAATACCGTCCTCATCATAACGTCACAGAATAGACATGAACAGAAAGGCCACTCCTTTGAAATTTTTGACGCTACCGACACGCGCCGGAAGTTGACGCGTGAAGTTGAAGAGTGCAACAGGGTTGGTAGCCTCTTGGAGGCCAAATAACTCGAATTTCGGCTTTTCTATTTTTCTTTTGGCCGCGAAAAAAAAGTTTGGCCTTTTGGTTTCTTTTTGGCCTCTTCCCAGACACAGTTTACAAGAATTTTGCGAAAAGTTTATCGATTCTTAAGTATAAAACATTGATTGTATGAAAATCAATTGCATTTTCAAGTAATGTCATTGTCAGAAAGAACCAGATTGTAATTCTAGCCAATCGGTATTGATAAAATTCGGTCAATTGTAAGGTTGATAAACCATAACCAATCATAATTCAGTATAGCACTGCGTTCCCGAATTTGGCTTCTTTTTGGCTTCTTTTCAACAGAAAGTGGTTTGGCCTCTTTTGGTAGATTTTCGCTACTTTTTTAATGGTATTTGGCTCCGAGCATGCGCTGAAGCCTATGGCCGTGCAGCCAGAACATAGGGAAATCAGGGTTGGATAAAAGAAGACTTTTCCAGAAAACAAATCTTCTTTTTTAGTCGCTAGTTAAATACAATTTTGTAATTGGGTCTCTAGGACCTCTAGACCTAACTTTTCTTATTTTTGTGAATAATCAGTCATGTAAATATAATGAGCAAAATCAATAAAAACATATACAGTAGTTGTCTTGTATATATTATAGTTAATCCATTTTGCACAGTATAGGAATGTGGTGTACAGTATTTATTATGATCAATGCATGAAATGGAGAATATTGTACAGAAAGAAAGCTATGTACAATATTGTGGCCTTGCCTTGGACAAAGTATTCCCTGGAGCCAGATATATGACATGGCCTGGTTCCACAATCACTAATGATTTTATAGGAAATCAGTACTGTAACTGATATTGCAAGTATTATCAGTAAAGCCCCGGTCAAACGAGGATAGCGGTAACAAGACTAGATTAAAAGACTCTTTGTAAATGCCCTAAACTAAGAATAGTGGAATGAATGATTAATATTTTAAATCGCAGAATGTTTCGAAATTAGAATGCCCTTTACACTAATGCCCTTTACACTAATGCCCTTTACACTAATGCCCTTTACACTAATGCCCTTTACACTAATGCCCTTTACACTAATGCCCTTTACACTAATGCCCTTTACACTAATGCACTTTACACTAATGCCCTTTACACTAATGCCCTTTACACTAATGCCCTTTACACTAATGCACTTTACACTAATGCACTTTACACTAATGTCCTTTACACTAATGCCCTTTACACTAATGCCCTTTACACTAATGCACTTTACACTAATGCCCTTTACTAATACTGTAAATAAATTGAGGTAAGAGCCTCACGCTGATTCGAATGGCTGAGCAAATTACCACCTTCGAATATTGAAATTTTACATGTGACATGAGAAAAGACAATGTGTTTATGTGCGACTATTCATCCTTAGATGAAAACGACAATATATAGATATATATATTTTTATAGAAACGACTTCATTTTCCTTTTAAATGTAATTGGTTGAAATCTGATCATTGAGTACAAAATTTCCATTCCATATAATTTATAAACCATAACGAAACATCCTTGCGGATGAAAGATTGCAAGAAAATTGTGAAGGAATATATTTTCGAACGCTACAGCTTTGTAGGACAGCGTACCCAAAAAAACCTAGCTTGCTTACCTTTTCTTCTTTGCTGATCTTAATTCGCATTTTCAGAGATGATAAAGACGTATCTAAAAAATTATTCCAAATTAATTTACACAAAATATACAGACCAAGGTCCGTTTTATGCTGGGGCAACTCCTTAACTTCTCCCAATAACCACATTCCAAGCTCATGAACTTGGAATTTGTTATAAATCCCCCTGATTCTGATTATTAAATGAAATTCATCATCGAGACCCTAGCACCACCCTCGTTTTCATGTTTCGTCAAAACCACGCACAGTACGTGATTCTACGAATATTGTCTCTTGGATACATAAATAATATCAAGATAAGATGTACATCTGCATGCAGATATTTTGCTACTTTGAACGTCCAGCAGCCCCCTTCTCTTAATATTTGGTTAAACTTTGGTTCTACGAATTGTAATTGTTATTTGTTGATTAGACTACTTTTTAACATTGTTATTAAGAATCATACATGGCCCCTGGACATGAACTGAGTTAGCCAATGGAGTAACTATGGAGTTAGTCATCCCAAAGTTATACTCACTCGACAGTCGACTGGGCGAGAGAGCACGAAGAGGCAACTAAGCTGATTAAACATTGCGGTTCGTTTATTAAATATTAAATATGATATAGAGATAAATAGCATTATTTTATCTACTTATTTACTTTTACTAATTCTTACTACTTCCAGATTTACCATGTTTACTATTCATTTCTCTTTTTTGCCTGGCGATTAAAGGTGATGTTACACGAGACAATTTTAGCGACAATTCACAATGCAAATGAGGTAAAAAGAAATTTGATTGGTTCTGTAACGATTTGCATTGAGAGTTATCGCTAAAAATTGTGTTGTGTAACATCGCCTAGATGTATATATATAGTTAGGTAAAATAAATTACATTCTTTTAACATTTGACTTTTACTTCGTTTAAGGTTTTTAAGTTAAAATTAAAGTTACGAGTATATCAATTTAGTATTTGTGCTAAATTGAACTGACTTTCGTCTTGTGACGTTGATTGATGAACTATAAATAAATAAACAAAGGAATACAGCTTTAACGTTTAAAACACAAACCATCAGTTAGTGATAAAGTTGTTTACTGTGTACATAGTTGTTACAGTTCAATTTTATTACATAAACTCCATTAATGAAATTTTCAATAACACGTAATGAAATATTGATTTTTTGACTGTTTAAAAGTTGTTATTCTTCTTATTACTTATATGATTTTTAAAGCACGGTCATTATTGAACGTTTTTAATGTATTTCTTCCCAATAACTGTAAGTAATTTAAAGCTATAGTTCTTTACGAGTCTAAAAGTCGAATACGAGCGCGAAAGGCTTGCTGGGAATCGCCAAAAAATTAATGGACCAAGAATTTGACGAACCTCAGTGGATTCCTAAGAAATTAACATATTGTTCTTAAGTACAAGACTTTATGCTACTCATACGATTAGAAGGCATTTTAAATTCTCAAGGGTATAAAATCTTATAGTTAAGAATATGTTAATTTCGAAAGGTTTGTTTTTTATACACCCTGTATACCAATTTGCAATTAAACGTGCTGCAAAACTTATGATTATTCGTGACTCCTGTCGTTATAACGTAGTGGAAAATGCCTCGAACTTGTTCGATCACAAAATTGTATGTCAGCCATAAATGCCACCTTGATTCATTCACAGCTCTGAGCCACTGATGCATAAAAACGTCTCAAAGGAATTACCCACAAAGAACAGCCCACAAAACATTAATACGTTTCTACTTTGAAATTATTATTGCTACTTTCTTAGGAATCCACTGAGGTTTCTCAAATTCTTGGTCCATTAATATTTTAGCGATTCCCAACAAGCCTTTCGCGCTCGTATTCGACTTTTCCGCTTTGCTCGGGGACAACCTTAATTGAAATAACTGTATATACGACAGCTTATGCGACTTTAATGCATTATATCTAGTTACAGGCGATTATATCCCATTTCACTCTATCCTATTCCGGATAATCCTATACACTATCATAAAAATATCATCTGTTCTATCCTATCTTCCTATCCAATTCGATTCTATCCAACCCCAATCCAATTATCCAATGCTATATCATATTTATAATCTATTCAATTCCACTCCATTGCATTCCATTGCACTCTATTCCATTTCATATTCGCTTACTTTAGTCCCTTCTTTGCATATTGGACTTCAGGTACAAAATTACATTTTCAAACAAATGACTGAGAATATTTACATACAGTAAGTGTTAAAAAGTGCTAAAGAAGAATTATGATATAAAATAAAAATGTATATAGATGTTTACCGTCATCTGATACGTCGCTATCCTCATCAGCTTGTTCTTCAACCTTTAAACAAAAAGAACGTTAAATAGATCTATTCGCAAATAAATTTGAAAGTAATATATACTCGACGAGAAAGTTCAAAAGCTCCATGATATTAGCTTTTACACACCCTTAAACATACCTTCAAAATTGTTTCGGTTTTGGAGTTAAAATGGCGTAAGCGTCGCGCAGCTTAAGGTAAACAATCTACATGTGCGTGAACGTTCTAGCTTATATTTTTTTCTAGTGCTGTGAAATGATGGCATGGCCATGGGATATGTTCGTATTTCCCTATTTGCCGGATATCAGACACGAAAAATAATTTCCATAAATTCAACTCAGACAACAAAACACCTGCTTCGACCTACGGCTGTTAGGTGGACATCGTGAGCGCGACAATATCAACTGCTAAAGAGTTTCCAAACGTTTTAAAAACGAAACAAAGAAGACTAATCAAGTATAACTATAAAAACAAACCTCTTCCTCGTCGTCTTCATCTTCTTTATCACTGTTCGTTGATCTATTCGTCACCAGTTCTTCACCTGCTTCAATTTTCTCGCGGACATGCAGGAACAGCGACTAAAAATACAATATAGTCGTAAAACATTATAACCACCCACGTTGTATGAGTCTAAATAAGTGTGTTGTTCATTATTCGCTACGGTATAAGCAGCATATGTTCACGTTACCTGTAGAGCTAATGAATCTTCATAAATCTAAAAAAATGGAATACAAATATGAGTGGGGGTGCGATATACTGGGGGTGCAAATTCGGTTGCCCATATATTCCCGCCTTTTGCAATTCACACCGCAAATCTCTGTTTCTGCATTCTCAAATACAATCAAGACTCGAATATGGAACTTTGCTTAAACAATAGCCTATCATGTGCATGATCAGCCGTTCATGGTTGTTGCTTTCACGCTTTCAAAATTGTTAAAGCTTAAAATCACAAAATAGTCAACCATCATTCAAATAATCCAAGCTTATACAACGTATGTCCCTCCCCCCCCATCCTCCTTCCCTCGCCCTGAGTGTCCTTACCTCTACTGAAAAATATTTGAGTTTCATCAAGTATACTGCGAGTAATAAGACGTGTATGAAAAACGTAGGCAAGTTTCAAATGGCCAGCCGTAAACTTAAACTCCACAACTATTTCATGCATGATTTCAATGAATGATTTCATGCATGATTTCTATACCGGGCGGTTGCATGGGGGGTGGAGTGTACTTTATGTGAGTCACATTGTTTATAACCTTGCACTTTATTTATTATAACGTATTTTAAAATTATTAATAAATCTAATTTAATAGTGGTAATATAATAATGTCGATGGTTTGGAAGATTATTACATGCCAATATACTACATTATATTACATTACATCAAAAACTCACAATTGAGCCTTCAATATTGTACGCCTGAGCATTTCTACACATCAACATAAAATCGGCTTGAAGATCGTCCATAGAACGATAACGATGACCATTAATTCTCTCCTTCATAAAGCAAATATAATCATGTCAATATATTATACAACTTCATATTAGGGCTTCGTATTAATCCCCAACACAAAATTACGCCTAAATTATATTATTAGATTAGATTAGAAACTTTATTTAAGGAGGCTGACACTTAACAGCAAAAGCTGACAAACCTGTGGGCCTCCAAAAATATACTATACTTGCGCCTCAAATACAACGCATGCCTATTTGAAAAAAAAATCGCTTAGGAGTTAGGTATACCCAAACCCAAGCATACGCTTTTGATCTTTGAGAACGGGAACGGTCACGGTTTTCAAGATCTATACACCACGCTGAACACCCAATTAAAGATTGGTTTATGTCATATCAGACATACTGTATTATGCATACGCTTACTTTAATCTTTTTAACGTCGATTGGCTGTTTGATGACTTGATAGTAGTCTGGTAAATCTTTCTTTGATGGTAATACGGTGAAGACATCTGCTAATGGACGGTCATCGCTAATAAATAAATAGAAGTGTATTACATTTCCATGATAACGAGAACATATATATTTTATACTTCAATGGCACAAACAGTATCTGTATAGACAGTGTGGGATAAGTGCAGTTCGCGTCTTAGTGATGTTTGTGTCTCTTTTCCCACAAACAAAAACCCTAACTCTCAATAACAAAACTTTCACGTTTGAAGTCGTGGGTGAGATTCTCGTTCCGGCCCGCTCAAGCCAACGCACTACGGTTCGGGTTAACGTTTCGGGTTTTTCCCGAGAACTCCAGGCTCCTTAATTCCACAGGGAATAATGGAATATTGACAGCTATAGACTGGGGGGTAAGAATAAATATAAGTATAGATTCACGACCCCATCAGCATCAGTTAGTTAAATACATATTGTGATTTATTAAATAGATTATATAATTATCTAAAACACGTCAAGGGAATACATCTTACTCGTCTCTGTAATGAACAATATATTTCGTAATTTTCTTCATCTTTTTCTTCAACTCAGCATCAATTGGGGGCAATTTCACTACAAGAAAAAAGCTTTTAAAACGAACTGAAACAGTTTTGGGCGTGACATAAAAATATTTTCTATGATAAATACAAAATACCTTTCTCTACTGCGGGTCGACCACGTTTTTTCTTTGATGACTGAAATAAAACTACAAGTTTTAACTCACTAAAACGAACTACTGTATGCCGACTTGTACTGTAAAATAAAGCTGGAAAGACACTTCTAACATAGGCAGGAGTACATAATCTTCTAGACGTAACATAATTATAGACTGGCATTAGTCGTATCAATATATATACGTTAACTATGTTAGTCTCGAACGTGCGGTGCCAGTATGGGTAGAGTGTACAGTAGTATATGCATGTCTGCAAGTATATGCATGTCTGCAAGTATATGCTGTCTGCAAGTATATGCATGTCTGCAAGTATATGCATGTCAGTATATGCTGTCTGCAAGTATATGCATGTCTGCAAGTATATGCATGTCAGTATATGCATGTCAGTATATGCATGTCTGCAAGTATATGCATGTCTGCAAGTATATGCATGTCTGCAAGTATATGCTGTCTGCAAGTATATGCTGTCTGCAAGTATATGCATGTCAGTATATGCATGTCTGCAAGTATATGCTGTCTGCAAGTATATGCATGTCTGCAAGTATATGCATGTCAGTATATGGATGCCTGCAAGTATATGCATGTCTGCAAGTATATGCATGTCAGTATATGGATGCCTGCAAGTATATGCATGTCTGCAAGTATATGCTGTCTGCAAGTATATGCATGTCTGCAAGTATATGCATGTCTGCAAGTATATGCATGTCTGCAAGTATATGCATGTCTGCAAGTATATGCATGTCTGCAAGTATATGCTGTCTGCAAGTATATGCATGTCAGTATATGCTGTCTGCAAGTATATGCATGTCTGCAAGTATATGCATGTCTGCAAGTATATGCATGTCTGCAAGTATATGCATGTCTGCAAGTATATGCTGTCTGCAAGTATATGCATGTCTGCAAGTATATGCATGTCAGTATATGCTGTCTGCAAGTATATGCATGTCAGTATATGCTGTCTGCAAGTATATGCATGTCTGCAAGTATATGCATGTCTGCAAGTATATGCATGTCTGCAAGTATATGCATGTCTGCAAGTATATGCATGTCTGCAAGTATATGCATGTCTGCAAGTATATGCATGTCAGTATATGCTGTCTGCAAGTATATGCATGTCTGCAAGTATATGCATGTCAGTATATGCATGTCAGTATATGCTGTCTGCAAGTATATGCATGTCTGCAAGTATATGCTGTCTGCAAGTATATGCATGTCTGCAAGTATATGCATGTCTGCAAGTATATGCATGTCAGTATATGCATGTCTGCAAGCATGTTAACTAATAGGAAAGGTTCAGATTGATCGGTCGTTACCAAACGTGCAGGTGTGGATAGCGAATGGTTTAGGAAATGTACGGGGTTCAGCCACTGATATATCAGTGGGTTCAGCTCCCGATCACGTATTGCATGGTCGTTTACAATCGACGCCATCTTGGTTGATTTTCGAAACACGCATAGCAACCCTAAACTATCATTTCTTCAATTATGGTCGTATCAGACTAGAAACTGTTACACATAGTACGGTAAGTAGTTTTTAAAACAAACCAGGAAATAGAAAATTAACTCCATTATTTAATTATAGCGGGTAAAGTAGACTTTGGCGCCCAATGACACGTAGTGACGTCATGTGTAAACCATGAATACATATCCATCCAAAATCTGACAATCAAACGTCTGCACCGTCACGATTAGCAATTATCCGCTTCAGTATTTTGTACAGTTATTATCTCTGTGTAATAATTCAGGGGTTTCATTAGAAGCTGGCAACCGGCGATTTCCGCCGGCTACTTTCAATATCACCGCCGGCTACTTCGTATCACGTATTAAATTTTTAGTTTTAATAGAAAGTTTTATATTAGTGTATTTTGATAGAAATTACAATATCAAATACGTGGTCAATTCAAACCATTCTATTTTGTCTTGAAAGCGTTTATCACAAGTGTGAAGATATTTAGTGTTTTAAAATTGTCTTGTTATTCACGTACGATGACAATTTTTTCGCCTGTCCGCCATCTTGAAACAGTGAAGAGAAACCGGAAGTAAATATTAATTGTTTTGTTTTTAATTTAAAATGGCGGAAACCGGAAGTAAATATTAATTGCGATGTCTGCTAGCTCTGCCGCCTACTTTCTTAAATGCGCCTGCTACTTTCAAAAATAATGAAACCCCTGGTAATAGTGTGATTATCAAATTGTCTTACTTTTTGACTCGACGTTTCACCATCGTCACCATGTCGTTTCCGTTTTCTTGCTTTCTTAGTTTTCTGCCTCTCTTCCATCTCATCAAGACATCCATCTTCTATCGCCTACAGCAAGAAACAAAGCTAAAGTTATAAACATTTAAGAAATTATCGCCTGCACCGCAAAAAACAAAGTTATGCTAAAGTTATAAACATAGAAGACGCAGTGGTATCCTTATGACATTCCATCGTTTGGGAATATAACTATACTCTTTGGGAATTTCACAAGGTTGTTAACAATATTTATGACCGTGTTGTATTGTATATGACGAGCTCTCACCTATAATACAGTTTGATCAGGTCAACACTGCACAGTTTCGTCAGAAGTGGATGGATATATTGCGCATATTGCTGACAGTACCAGGACGTTAAACATGTATTTTTACAACGATAAACGGTAAAATATGGAGACATACCTTGAGCCATTGTCTTTCTGTTAATGGTTCACTATAATCAACTGTCTTCTTCTGCCGAATACCACGACCAAATAGTTTATCTTCTTCATCTTCATTTGTCAATCGTTCAACCTACAGTGACACAAAATATTGAATACTGAGGTACAGTAAGAACTAGTGCTTCGGTAACACAACAAATACCGAGGTATGAATTAGGATTCGTACTTTAGGTCTGTTTCAAACGTTGAATTCTGCATGTGCCGAATTCAATTCACATTATAGATTCGAGCAGATTACATTAAGTTCGACGCCGGTTTCAAACGTCTTATTCTGCATGTGTGTCGAACTAAAAGCATTACATAACATTTACGTGACTTAAGCTTTTCCCAATTTTCCAGGAGATCCAAGCCGAAATGAATTCGAAAGATGCAAAATGCAACGTTTGAAACCACGCCGCACTTTCGTCGCACTAAGCTTGGATTATGAGACCGAACCGGTCGAATTTAATATTACGGTCGAACAATATTAAAGACTTTGATGGCGAATTTTTCAACAACTGCATTTAACACATGCAAACTTCGACTATTGAAACAAGCCTTAAAGGGTCAGAATATTTATGGGACAGGTCAGTTAATAAACTGTAAATTGTGCTCGAAATAACGCTGGAAGGTCGAGGGGTCAGCATGACTGCTTATACATAAATTGGGGGTTCATTTACATAATTTGTACATATTTTAAGGGGTCAACATTGAAAGCAAGGCGTCAGTGACCCATGATCTCCTCCTTTCGAGAGCTCCGTACTCGGAAGAGAGAGAAATTCTCTTACCTCGGCATCATCTTTAATTATCCAACTTGGCAATTCATTACTTCGCATCAAGCGCGGTTTACCGCCACATTTTTCTTCCTGGAACATGTTCATTAAGAGAATGCTTTAGTGCTTTACTAATATTGACAACGGAATAACATCACTTGTTTTATATAACAGTTTTACCCAACAGTATCAAATAACAATCAATGTCTTTGATATAGTCGAAACCGGTAACTTACCAGAAGTTTCCTTTCGTAGTCCATTTTCTAAAATGTAAAAAACCTTCCGTTAGTGTTAGTGTCAGTGTAGAGTAGATAAAGTCAGACACACAAGTTAGAATTTTAGTAATCAGAAAAATGGTTTTGATGTGCGTTACAATGAGAAATGGCCAGGTCCGAGGTCTCATTTATAATCTTTAATTGCTATTCAGCAATTACGATACATTTAAACCATATAATCGAACGAATAAGTGGCAATAGAGATACGTCAAAGCAATGATGGTGATGGAAGTTATGAATCATAACCTACGAACTGCAATGAAACTGAATGAAATAAAATAGTCACCTGAAATATTTCGAATTCCTCTGTACTTCTGGCAATCATTTGGTTCACCGTCTCATCATCTGGGATTTCATTTTCTTCCTGTTGTGAACACAAACAACAGTCAACAAGGCAAGTTTTGACATTATTAACAATACTACAAATAATGAAAACGGCCATTCCGTTGCAGCGCGTACAGACGCTACCGTATGCTCAGCCCGTCGATTCACTGACTATGTGATTTTCATTTGGTTACTTCTGACCAACAAATGTAGCCAGGTGGGCGATGCCCTTGCCCTGTACCTGAACGATGGCTCAGCACCCAAGACACTCGTGTGGAAAAAATTGGTCAACGCTCTGAAAAGTCGCGAGTTTTTTCCGGGTACTCCGGTCTCTTCCCACAGCGAAAGTTGAAAGGGTGGGTTAGGATACACCGAGGTAGATTTAAGACCCCATAACAACAACCCTATGCGCCTGACTGGCTGCACGTCTTAAATTTGCTCCGTATATTTCAGTATTTTTGCAATTCAAGTATATTTATTCTGATTATTATCTGTATTGTGGTACTCCTTTCTTACTCTCGATCGAAGTATGGCAACAAGAATCGCGTCACTCTGTTTTGCAAGTAAATGTTGATTTCGCTAGCTTCGCCGAGACATGGTTGAGTGATTATGTGGGCGACAATGCGATTCAAATCCAGGGCTCAATGTTGTACGTAAAGATCGTAGAACCGGGAGCATGGCGGAGTGTGCTTGTACATCAATGAATCAATCCCCTACGAAGTGCTTAATCAGCATCACCATCCTTCGTTAGAAGTTTTGTGGGTGAAATCCCAACCACATCGTCTCCCCAGGGGTCTGTCTTGCATTATTGTCGGCTGTGTGTATCATCCGCCCTCAGCCCACGCAGAAACTATGATCAATTATCTGCTTGAACAGCTCGCTTCTATGGAATCTACATACTTCAAGTGTGGCTTCATGGTTCTTGGAGATTTTAATAACCTTGACATCAGCGACATTACGCTTTCAGAAAGTCTCGCAACAAACCGCGTGTTGGGATCACGCAATCCTGCACGGAAAACCATTCGGTAATCCTTTATTGAAGTCCTTGATCCAACAGCGACAATTAGCCCTTGCCACCGGAAACATGCACAAATTCAGACAACTCCGAAACTCCGTCGACCGAGAACGGAAAAGTGAAGCAGCTCAGGTCATCCAATCCTAAACAGTGGTGGAATTCAATTAAATCCCCGTGTAGTATGAATCCAGTCGTGCAAATGACCTCAGGCATCTGGTGATCCCAAGTGGCGAATCCACCTCTCAGTCCGTGGGAAACATGATACTACTACCCCGCCTACGACCATATGTAGTTCCGAAAACATGTCCACTGCTCTTGTTACGACAGAATTCCAGGTGCATGTGCACGAAACTAGCCGGTCTCAAGTCATCGAAAGTCCCTGGACCTGATTCTATTCCTGGGTGGCTGTTGAAATAAAACGCCAATGTCCTTGCTAAACCAATATTCGAAATCCTCAATACCTCGTATTGCCTTCATCTTGGAAAAAGGCTGACGTATCCCCTCTTCCAAAGCAAAAGGCCGTGCTGGATATCAGTAAACACCTAAGACCAATCTCGTTGATCCCAATTATCTCTAAATTGGCCGAAGAATTCATGGTTGACCGTTTTATTAAACCAGCAGTCCTTCAAATAGTTGACTCACGCCAGTACGGTGCGATTCCTAAGTCATCGACAACTCAAGCCCTTATCAGTGTGGTTCACAATCTTGCTAAAGCAACCGATGGCGATGGCGCTCTTGTTTATAGAGTAATTTTGTTTGATTATAGAAAAGCGTTCGACCTTATCGATCATCACGTCCTCGTTGCAAAACTCCATACTCTTGATATCCCACCCGAGATCATAGATTGGGTATCAGACTTCTTGACCAACCGCCAGCAAAGAGTCAAGTTGGCTTGGGATTGCTATTCTGAATGGGCAGCCGTTCCAGCGGGTGTGCCGCAAGAAACCAAACTCAGACCCTGGCTATTCATACTCATGATTAACGATCTTACAGCTAGTGGAGCTGCTCTTTGGAAATTTGTCGACGATACAACTATTGCAGAAGAAGTCCCCAAAGGAGCAACAAGCGAGATCCAGTTAGCAACCGACGAGATACAAGACCAATCAACAGAACTAAAGTTTACCTTGAACGAAGACAAATGCAAACGCGTGTGCTTCACTAAGTCTGAAAGAACCGACATTTCACCTGTGGTAATTAACAACAAGGAAATCGAAAAAATCTTCTTCAAAAATCCTGGGCCTAATTTTCCGAAATGACCTCAAGTGGAACGATCATGTAGAATCAGTTTTAAAGAAATCATCAAAGCGTCTGTATCTCTTACGACAATTTAAACGTGCAAGGGTATCGGCAAATGATATGATCCACTTCTACTGCACTTGTGTCCGTCCAATCTTGGAATATGCCTCTCCTGTCTTCCATCACAGTCCGCCACGTTATCTGAGCGACGATATCGAGAGGATCCAACGGCGCGCACTTAAAATATTATTATTCGGACTTATCGTAACACGAAGCTCTGGATAAGCCTGGGCTCCAAAATCTTGATGCCAGACGGGAAATATTATGCAGAAAAACTTTTAATGACATTATTAAAGACCCTAATCACAGACTGCATGCGCTATTACCACCTATTAACGATGAATGTCATTATAATCTTCGGAACAAGCGTTTTTTTAGATTGTCGAACCGTTTTCAAAACCTCATTTATTAACGCTAGTGCAAGTCGATATTGACTTTAACACTTATTTTATACTGTACAGTAGTTTAACATTTATATTCAATCATATTTTTGTACTTGTAATTTTAGTAGTTAATATTTTTGTATTATAACATTCCAATTAATTTATATAGTTACTGTAAATGTTAATCCATTGTAATTCAGCCAATAGCTGTAAGTTTGGATAAATTAAACGCATCTATCTAAACAAATGATATTACGATTTTAGCCAATTTTAAAGTATCAATCATACAATAGATTGAATTTTTGGATGAATTGCAGGTGAAATAATAACTTACTTCTTCATCATCCTTGTCATTTTCAAGCAAAGCTTCAAGGAAAGCTCTACGTTCACCTGATGTTGAGTTCTGGTTAAACATTCCAGCTTGAATAACCTAGAGAAACATAACAATATTACACCACACAACAAACAAAACACCAAGGAGGAGAGGGAGGGGTGAGGAGGGGGTCATTTTCATTTTAGGGGCAAAGCTCCAAATATTTTCCTAACGACTTCCGAAGAATAGTTGATCAGTTAGGTAATCTAGCTGTAACAGTGGTGTTTCAACAATGACAAGTCTGCATGATAGCCAGGCAAATTTACACTAAAGTAAAGCCATGCACAGGTTTAAGGAATGAAATTTGTAGCAACGAAAGGGTGGCAATATGTTGGCAACCTAACTTCGCACTCCCAATACTTTGCAAAGTGTCCGGCATTGTGCATAACAGCGTAAATGAGAGTTCTCTTGGCGCCGACACACGCCAACCAACAAAGGATGAACACAAAGTAAATTTAAATTGATACCAAGAATTAGGTATAATATTTGAAGAGAAGCATGCAAGAATACCTTTTCATCAATATTAAGTTTATATCTAGCAGCAGCCTGAATGGTTTCTTCAACACTATTGACAGTAACCAGACGAAGAACTCTGACTTCATTAATTTGACCAATACGATGTGCTCGATCTTGAGCTTGCAGATCCTAGAAAAACGATGCCTGTGTGATTGCCTTCCACCTCTCTGAATTACTTAATATGTATAATCTGATCAAGATCATGACACGATGCACAGAAGTACAGAATTTATGTTATACAGTAAGTTAGGTCTTCCCTACTGTAATTTACTCTATTCTCGTTCACTCACCATTTAAGATGTAAGGACATTGAAATGAACGAATTTAGGAGGTGTCTATACGCCCATTATAAAATGGCGCTTGAACACGTTTTCAACGTGGACGAGCCGAGAACATGGAAATCTGTGTGTGTTAAATGTAATGTAGCTCGAGATCTTACTAAATGTGCTGTTTAGTTCATTTGTTGTGTGTGTGTGTCGTATGTGTGTGTGTGTATATAGTAACTAAAATTAGCAGTAATTGGCGTTTGCTATTGCCTGCCAGATGTTGATCGTTTATATTGTTTTATGTATATATGTTTGTATGTGTTTTGTATTTGTATGTATAGTGTTGATAATGGCAAAGCTAATAAAATTAAAATTAAAATTAAATGACTACATATCAAATTCACTATGGACAAATAACTGCATGACGTCAGAACCAATATGTCAGGGTCGAAATACTGCCAAAATATCGAGATTTTTACATTTTGTTCTCTCGTCTGGACGCATTTGACAAAATACCAAATGCACCACCAGTTTTAGAACGTTTTGTATCTAAGCTTTAAGACAAGTTCATTTGATTAAATGTTGAGAAAAGATGAGGGGTTTTCTATCGGGATTTTTAACTTTTTGTCGGCTAGTGCGCCTGTAGTTTGTATTGTACAACTACCAAATTTGGAGATACGTTAGGCGTCTGGGCCCTATATCTGGTATACACATGCGTGCATCTCAAATGCACCTCCAGATTTGAATTTGTCGAAGAATTGGCTTTCTTTCGATGACAATCTGTTGGATTTGGAGAAATTTAAAGCTCGGGTAATGGTACTTTTATATCTGCTTCTGATTCTGGTGTGTCCCCGCTATGTTGAGGCAACTGGAGAAGGATATTGGAGGCAAGAAAGTGCTACAGCATCCGAAAATTTCTTTTACACAAGAAATAAACAAGTAAGCACATGTTTCGTGCAGAAATTGTCTTCGCTATCATTAGTGCTAATCTTGTGCTTTTTCTGACTACTTATTAACAATCAGTAATCGAGGCCAGTAAGCGTGTCGCCTGGGACCGAGTAAAACAAATGTCCCGCCAAACAGGCAAAAAATTTGATATGCTTCTGGTGGAGAAGAACTTACTTACGAACTAATGTCTCGTTTACCTAATACTTAGTTTTACAGCATTATGCAAGTACTAAGTAATTATGCATAGTTCTTACAAAGATACCAGTTTGAGAAGAGACTGTATGTATTGAAAACGTATACCGCATACAACAAACGTGTAAGGTGGATAATTACAGCTACATGTATTCGGAAAAGACAATTCTGTGTGAAACATATATCCTCTACACAAGTTATTTTGGTTAAATTCCCACCAACGTTTCAAATCAATATATTTGAGAAGCATTCCTGGTGGAATTTGTAGTTTACAGTATTTAATCAGGGTCTGGTAAAGTTGTCTCAAATTTGTCTTTAACCCGCAATACATACGTATTGTGTAGGTGAATTTTATACCCTGTTTGCCAGAGTGTTTTTAAATTACAAAATGAGTACCTGATGAGGATTCCAATCACTGTCAAATAAAACAACTGTATCAGCCACTTGGAGATTCAAGCCCAGACCTCCTGCTCTGGTACTCAGCAAAAACACGGAATAAATGGAATTGTGTGTGTTAAACAGCTGCAAGAGATGGCCACGATCTTCAGCTTTGGTTGTTCCATCCAGACGCAGATATCTTATACCTGCAACATACAGATAATGCAGGACATTTAAACCATGCCAAGGAATAGCAATTTAGTCAAATACTGCAACGTACACGAAATAAAACTGGATCTTTCAGGCCACTGACCCATACCCTACACACGTAAAAATCTCACAACTTGCTGACAAGTTGTTGGCTTAACAAGCTTCTAGCAAGCTTGTCGACAAGTTGTAACAAGCTTGTCATTTTATCAAGCTGTAGCAAACTTGTGTCATCAAGCTTGCTACAACTTGTTAGTTTGCAGACTTGTAGCAAGTTGTTGGAACAACTTGTACCAAGCTTGTTGAAAACAAGCCATATCGTGCTTGTTGGAACAACTGTTGGAACAAGTCCGTTTCAACAAGCTTGTAACAAAACTGGTTTAACAAGTATGTGCCATGTCTGCTAACAACTCAGTTGTAACGGCATTGTTAACGGCAAGAGTTTTCATACAACAGCTGAACCAATTTGAACTTGCCAAAACCGTATTTTATTGGTGGTTGCTAAGCGTTGTTATGCAGAATGAAAGTTGTGGCGAAAGACCTTTAGATTTTTCTTTCGACATCAAACCGCTAACCACAAACCGCGGTTTGTTGTTAGCCGTCCGCAGTTTGCCGTTTAAAACATACAGTATTTCCCATTTAGTTCTCGAAGTTTCGTAACTTTTTAAAGAATTTCGCGTAGATTAAGAAGCAATGGGAGGTACAAAGTTTTGTGTTTTAAAGGATTTATTTCTACATGTCTTTGATGGTTTTAAAATATATTTGGATAGATCGACCTGTTAAAATACCATGTCTGTGAGCTATAATATAAATGCAAAAGATAGCGGCCATGTTGAATACACGAAACACAAGTAGCACTCGAATTTCGGAGTATAAAAGCCGTATGAAGCACTTAATAATCTTCAAATATAACTTAGATTTAAAGATTAAAGATGTACCAAATAAAAACGTGAGATAACACGCTTTTAAAGATATAATAGCTTGAGCGAAATGACTGACGGGAAAAATCGCTCAAGCCGTCAAAAACGTGTAAAATACATGGCAAACGCAACCACTAGGCAAAGTCACGTGGTTTCTTGCGGTTTGACGTTTGAACGAACAAAGTAAAATCTAAATGTCTCTAATGTAAAAAAATAACTGGTAAGTGTCATATTTTATAGCAAAGTTAGTTGAAAAATAGTGCGTAAGTGGATTTTGTAAAATTATCGCCTAAAAACATTACGGATTTTTGTTTTCTAACACGAAAATATATATGTACTGTGCAGTATGTATGTTTGTATATGCTCTGGCTTTGAATGTAAAACTAAACATGTATTTATATTATAGAGCAGAATTAAAAGAGTTGATTTCTCGCATATATCCAGGTCCTGACATTTTTGAGATAGTTGTAACAACATGTTTTTATATAAAATTTAGCTCAAACTTCTGTTCTGAACAGCCTATATTTGACTGTCCCTGTCAACTTTGGACAGGCATTTTGCATGCAATTAAAGCTCGATATTCTCCTACTTTTGTATTGAAATATAAGCAAAATATAAGTTTTTAGTAAACGAAATTCATATTAATTTGAAACATATTTTTATCTTTTCTGCTAAGTGAATAAAGTAAATTGTTGTGATGGTGTAAGTGAATGTTAAAAACTTTAAATATATTTAATTGTGGACTATGAGATCTGCCATTGCCTATAAATATCAACATGTATTTTCCTGGCATGGACCATACACCAATTGAAAGGCGTGTCCCATGCAGAACTTGTGGCAAAATCTCCCCTGGGGGAATCTGGGGGCCGTATGACATCATAACTCCAACAGCAGAAACAAAAGGCATAACTTAAAATTGGCGGTTTAAACTTGAGAGGGACTCTACTTGATTTTGCCTAAAATTACCCCCCTCTGCTGCCCTGGTAGCCTGGGAAACGTGACATGGGGCCTGATGGGGGCCCTATAAACATTGGCTTTTCATGCTATCTGGAGGGAAAGTATAGCAGATTTACAAAAATATCAAAGAAATTGTGGTTCTTCGTGGGAGGAATGCAACTGAATATTCTCAGAAAGGAAAAGAAAATGTTTAATAACTGTGAGGTTAAGAACATTGAACTATCAAAAGGATGCAGACAGAAGATTGACACTGACAAGTAATTGAAATATACAGGGATTGCCCAGTTTATTTTCATTAAATTTACTTTTTAACACCATTCCACTCTTTAAATATTATCCATATAGTACATCAATATATCATATATCCAATTATTATTCCGCACAAAAACCATAATTTAGGGGGTGCATAGGATAATGCATCTGTTGTTCCGCATTACTGTTACTGCTGTATATTTGAAAAATATCTGATTAGATATCAGCTAGGTATTGTTTACAGTATACAAGGTTCATGCCTTCATTTCAAGGTAAATAATTATTTGAATTGGTTGACAACAGAAGGGTGTGGTTAGATATTTGTAATGGATTGCTAAGACACTGGCAGCCTTTCAATTCTAATAATTATTTCACCTGAAAAGAAGCCCTGAATCTGGCATAAAAATAGACATACTGTACAACCAATATTATATCAAAAGTAGTTCTAAAACAAGTGGCTTCAGGTTCTAGTTGCATGATTATGTCATTGCACCAGTCACTATAAGCCCTGCCCACCCCAGGGCACAGATAGGCAGGGACTGTATTAGAATTTGGGGGGAAAGATTGCAGCTTTAAACCTGGGCAAATTTGTTTAAAGAAAATCATCCACTTTTTCTGTGAAAATTTGTTCAAAGAAAATCATCCACTTTTTCGGTGAGAGCTCTAAGTTTTGATAACTCGCCACAATGTCGGTCTGTTACTATATAAAAGAATGCATGCTCAAGTTACAGTATTTCACACACAAAGAGTTAACAAACTGACAAGCAGCTGAAACCAGCAAGGTTTGGGAAAGAGCAATCTTAGTTTCCAGACTTCTATATTCTGAAATTTTCCAGATCCAACAGCGCAGATAAGATAGATTTAAGGCTTATACATCTTGGGGCCATCAAAAACTAGAAAATGCCTTTGTTATGCCAAGCTTATGTGTAGTCAGGGGCGGTCAGGGGTAGGCAGGGATGTGAATTGACTGATGCATAATATCTGTGTAACCGACTTCTTTCATCCTGGATTTATACCTAAATCATAATTTAGAGAGGTTGTGTTAACTTTTGCTAAAAATGCTGCTGTGGGTTTGGGTTGAAACTGCAGTAAAATGTAAAAAGCTTAAAACACTCCAATGTTCAGAGGAAGGCTATTCACATGTTACTGACCTCCTGACAAAACTCGAAACTTCTAAGTGTTTTGAGTCTTCTTTGAATAGGTTCAGTAGTTTCAAAAAACCCATGGCAGCTGCAGGGACGGATCCTTCCTAATCTGACAGAGGGGGTGCAGATTTTTCCGGGGGGTGCACCCTTCCGCCACCAGTGCAAATTATGTCAAATGTGCGCACCCCCCTACACCCCCCCCCCCCAGTAGATCCGCCGATGGGCAGCTGATCGTTATATAACCCTTTATTATAATTAAGAATGATGAATGGTGACATACACTGTATTTAAAAACAAGGCAAGGACAAAGGGTGCACTGTCAATACTGAATACTCAGAAAAAAACACTTTCATTGCATGCAAAATATGTCAATGATAGTCTTACCTTTGTATTTTAACTCTGTAGTTTATTTATTTACTAATCTTTGTTTTCTTCTTTCAAAATAATATTCGCGGGCTTTTGGCCTTTTGCGTGGGTTTACACGAGACGCCATGTTTGTAACAAGCTTGTTGTTTCGAGCTTGTTACGGATTGAATTTGACAAGCTTGCTACAGCTCAGTATCAACAAAGTTGTGCCAAGTAGTTGACAAGCTTGCTACAAGCTTGTTGGCAACAACCTTGTTACGGCTCTGTCACAACAACCTTGCTGCAAGGACGCGAACAAGTTGCTACAAGAATGTTTCAACATCTGGGAACAAGCAGTGCGAACACATCCTGATGACAAGTTGTTGATGCAGACTTGCTACAAGTCTGCTGCAGGTTTGTTACAACTTGTGCGTTTTTACGTGTGTACCTCACGCTGCTGTGGTTACATATTGAGTTACAATTGTGTTAATGCAGCCGGAAGTCAGTC
Organism: Trachythela sp. YZ-2020; assembly: GCA_016169945.1. Taxonomy (NCBI): domain Eukaryota; kingdom Metazoa; phylum Cnidaria; class Anthozoa; order Malacalcyonacea; family Clavulariidae; genus Trachythela; species Trachythela sp. YZ-2020. Next base: position 1,366,185 of record JADLSH010000395.1, read on the forward strand.
ATTAGAGACATTTTCCTCGTACATTTGGCGGGAAGTACGAAGCTAAAATGAACATATTTTGTGATTGGCTTAAAGCAAAGTGATCAGTGTTTGTGACTTGTTCTTTAAAATCTATTCCATAGTCTTATTGTGCTTCATTGTTATAATCAGCCAATCACAGAACTTGTTCATATTCCGACCCAAATTTCGTCCCCTTATAATGGCAGATTTATATTGTCAACCAGTGTTTCACTGGTTTCATTTTCTGCAGCTGGGAACAATGGGTTGTGCTTTCCAGTTACTTTTAAGATCAGAAAAAGTGACGCGTACCTTTAAAATTGAAGTAATCCTCCATGACTGTCATCAATGACGTCATTTGACAGAACAACAATATCCTATGATTTAACAAAAATAAAACAGCACATTAAATCAATGCAAAATAGATTGCAAAAAAAACAAATCAGTGGTGTCACTTGGCAAAATATTAATTGGGGGGGGGGGGGATTGTTTAAGTTGCAATCATATTATCACCCTTTTGCCCTGCAATGGTTGTAAAATTATTGGGGGGTGGGGTTACCCATTCAAAACCGTTTTATTGGAGCCTTGTACAGGCATTAGCTTTCGACATTTTCTGAAACACATTTTCTGAATACTGCACCCAACGCGCGCGTATTCGCGAGACTGTGATAATCTTAGAGGGTGAAGAGCTTTATGTTATGTTGTATAACTATGCTGTATACGTGTACGTTTACGTACCTATGGTTTGTGCTTATCAGTTTCATCATAATTCGATCGAGAAGTTCAAATTTTCCTGCACATCGCACAAGCTGTTGTCTAAAAATTTCAATACATACAATCGATCTTAGGCTTGATGACGTCACTTCTACATAATGCAACCAACATGCATAGTAGCATAGTAGCATTACTTACTGTAAGAACGTGATACATACCCTTGCACCAGGCCTCCAGTAAAACCAAGATGCTCAGCGATTGATTCCTATCGTGAATAAATACAAGACTAAAACTATATGGGTCTGGGGTCAATGATCACTGGCAATTCCAACACTATAAATTCATCATGTTGGCATCTCGTTATATATATATATTTACTGTGTATTTATTCATTTTTCATATCTAAGTGTGGACGTGTAGTACTGTAGACGCAAAATCTGGACCTACATGTCATTATGTCATTGGGTAATCTATGTACAATGTACAGCTGCCCGCGTGTTCTCCCGCGAGACCTTCACGCGCCGGGGACGAGGCTGCAGCTGTCCTATGTAGGGAGATTAGACCGATACTTGACTAAAATGGCGACCCTTTCACTTTAAACCGTTGATCAGCGATATTTCAGATTAGTTACATGTAGTTTATTGATATAACCAGTTCACTGACCTCAATATGCTGGAATACAAATGGATGGTTACAAATCTTTCTTAACTGCATGATGGTATTCATCAATGTTTTGGCTCCACCACGACCCTGAAAAGGAATGCAAACACAATATGGTATACCCACATTTTCTTGGAAATGTGGGACGGGGGGTTTGGCGACGGAATATTTCCTGTCCCACCGACGCAACAAAATCTCTGATCGTGGCAAAGCATGAAAGTAGCATCATCTCACATAATCAAATATTGAAGAGAAAACTTGTGATCGAAGAAAAATTGTGACTGAAAAATGTTAACACTGGTTTAGGAACAGCAAACTTGATATTAAAATTGGTTTTACTGCAACTGGACTCTCTAACTCAGTGGTCAGAGCGCTGCACCGGAATCGCAAGGCCACAGATACGAATCCTGTCGAGAGAGGGCTCCAGGATTGGTTCTTAAATATGTATATGGTTTTTATCTCGAAATTTCCATCCACGAAAAGCCTATCACAATTAGCATAAAACCGCAATATATTACCTTTTTATCTTTCTCAGAACCATCAGTCAATAAGACTCCTTTCTTGTACATATGTTGATATAGCAATTTCTGCAAGTCTGACATGTCGCACTTGATCACGTACTCAGTCTAGAAATATTACTTGAGTCAACATTTGATATGTTCAACTATGCTAACAAAACAATGGACGTTATGTTTTGTCACCTTTTCTGGCAGCTGAGACTCTACTTCTTTCTTTAAACGCCGTAACAAAAATGGACGTAAAACCTAAATATGAGATTTAATTTTAACAAAATATTTTGAAGATATCTCAAGTGTGGCGGCAGTGTATTTCAATAAACTCTGTATTTCAAGAAAACTTCGAAGGCACCTTCCCCCGAGAGTCGATGTTTTTTCATCTTTTTCGGGTAGTTCTGACCAAAATTCCACAGTTTATTTAAGTTATTCTGAAGTACAGGAATAGGTGGGAGACGGAACTTATATTTTTTTTTGAAATTACTTGTATGAATGGACCATAATATTAATTTTTAAATTGGGTAATTAGGATTACTTTACAGAATTTACATCTAACATCATCCCTTGTTTGGGAGCTATTGCTACGAACTAATACATGAATACAAGAATGCTTTCTTTATTTTTAACACCAAAAAATTGGGACACATTAGACATTGAACTTGATGAACTACTGAACTACTGAACTTACTTTGTGCAAACGCCTAATGATCAACAACGTTTCTTCTTCATTCAGCTCCATCTACATAGAAAATTTCAATGAAGAACGAATATATTTGAAACATATAAGAAGACTTTAGTCGCTTTTGACATTATGTAATCTCTTTGCTCGCGACTTTTGGTGAAATTCTTCGCCCGCAGGTTAATAAAACTATAACACTCTCGTACCTTTTCTCCAGTCATTGCAAAAGGAGCATTAAACCACTGATCAAATGTATTACAACATTTGAAGATGGACGGTAATAAGAAATTCAGTAATGCCCACATCTCAGGAAGACGATTCTGAAATGAGGAGGAACATTATATTTGAATTGTATACGTGAAAACGATTGTAACTACAAAGTGATTTAGACCAAATCCACACAATGCCGGTGTGAAATACATGAGACGAATTCACGTAGGTACACGCGAAACATTAAAATTTCAATACGTTCAGTTTCACTCTAGTTATTCATCCCAGAGTTCAATTAGTGCCATTCCATCATGACTCGGAGTACATGAAAAACACGCATTGTTACAATTAGGTAAAACCATCTATGGGTAGAACAGTAAGATGGTTTCGAGTGTGTTTTGCAAATACTTTCAATCACAAGCCCTCATTTTACAGTAGTATTGTGTATTTATACCATAATTATATAGAGGAGTACAAGATGACATTAACTGGATTCGTTAGCGCACCCTATACAAGCGCTCATGCAATTTATAACGTCATCTATGATTTTTAACGCCATATCCATAAATGAATAATTTATTCAATATGGTTACCTGTAGAGGAGTACCAGTAAGAAGTACACGATGTGGTGCGGAGTAATATGTATTCAAAATTTGAGTTAATTTACAATGATGATTTTTCATTCGATGACCTTCATCTATAATCATGTACTTCCAGCGCACCTACATTGAAATGATATAACACGCCGGTTGTATGAATAGTTAAAGTTAACTATAGTAAGTGCGAAAGTTAACCAATCAGAATCGCTTATTTTTAGACTTGACTACTACTTAACTACAAAACGGTTGGTTAAAAAATAGTTAAGAGTTTTATACAACCGGCCCTAGGCATGAATATAAAGGCCGAACATGTTAGGTTGGGGACGTCACCATTTTATTTACCCTTTGTGAAGTCATACGTTATACGTACGCATCCTGAATATTTAATGACTGTTTCCCACATACTAATGACCCGAATATTAAATGAGCGTGTAACCATGTGGGATCTAAAAAACAGGCTCGAACGGTACCTTTATTACTACTTAAAACAATTAGAAACCTGAAATTCAAAACACCAAGACCTGCAAGTGTAAGGTCTCTCTTTGTCGAGCTTCAGATTTAACCCCGAGTATAAAACGTTTACACTGTCATGAAATTTCTTCTTATCAATGACTTTGATCCAAATTTTACTCAAAGACTCCAAAGCACTTCAAAATTAAGGGTATCCTAACACTATATTATATAATGCCGTTGGACTTTGGTTCTCGCTTGAAATACAAGATGTAAATGCAGAATTCTGGCATTTCGAACGACGAGCAACTAGCAAGCAACTAGCAAGCAACTAGCAAGCAACTAGCAAGCAACTAGCAAGCAACTAGCAAGCAACTAGCAAGCAACTAGCAAGCAACTAGCAAGCAACTAGCAAGCAACTAGCAAGCAACTAGCAAGCAACTAGCAAGCAACTAGCAAGCAACTAGCAAGCAACCAGCAAGCAACCAGCAAGCAACTAGCAAGCAACTAGCAAGTAACTAGCAAGCAACTAGCAAGCAACTAGCAAGCAACCAGCAAGCAACTGGCAAGCAACCAGCGCTAACCAGCAAGCAACCAGCAAGCAACCAGCAAGCTAACCAGCAACCAGCAAGCAACCAGCAAGCAACCAGCAAGCAACCAGCAACCAGCAAGCAACCAGCAAGCAACCAGCAAGCAACCAGCAAGCAACCAGCAAGCAACCAGCAAGCAACTAGCAAGCAACCAGCAAGCAACCAGCAAGCAACCAGCAAGCAACCAGCAACTAGCAAGCAACTAGCAAGCAACTAGCAAGCAACTAGCAAGCAACTAGCAAGCAACTAGCAAGCAACTAGCAAGCAACTAGCAAGCAACTAGCAAGCAACTAGCAAGCAACTAGCAAGCGGGAGTTTGCATGAGAGTTTCATCAACTCTCATGCCCCAGTCAAACCAGAACAAGAGTTGCATGAGAGTTGATGAGAGTTGATGAGAGTGCATGAGAGTCGATGAGAGTTGGCGGTCAAACGCGAGCGAGAGTTGCAACTCTCATTGACTCTCATCAACTCTCATTCTCGTTTGTATATTATACGTGGAATAACACATATACATTACCTTGGCTAGCACAGCTTTGTCTTTCATCACGTATTCGTACGTTGTAAGAATAACATTAAACTTCCCAGTTCTGATCTGATTAGCCAGAGATCGTCGACAGTTTGGTGAACCCTGATAGAACAAAATAAACTCTTTTGATTCAATTTATAAACTTCAATCGTAAAAATATAGGTTGTAAAATTTTAATAACGTCCTTCTGTTGCAAATTAGGAAGTTATTGTTTGCCTACGAAAGTTGGTAAATGGTTCAATAGATGCCGTGTCCACGGGTAGACGGGCTCGTTTGAATACGCAAGCATTTTTTGCGGATTCGGGATTCGCCTCCCTTTCACACGTATCCGGCGAATACCCAACTGAAAACAACAGCGTATTCATGTGGACGCAAGGAATTGGAAAGTCCACCCGGGTGCGTCGTTGCCATGATCAGTGGCGTGCTGGCAGGGGGGGGGGAGGGTGGCCATGGCCCCCCAGCGAATATTTTTTAGGGGGCGCCAAAACATAAATGGGGCGCCGAAATTGCACAAAATCACACAAAAGCGCTAGTCCGAATTGGAATTTTGTCAGATCCGATGAGAGTTTGAGATTGTTACACCGATATGCCAGGTTTTCTTAGCAATGTTGGCTATCGCAAGATCGCATTACTTACTACTGCACTGCCGCAAGCACTGTTCAAAGTGTAGTACGTGCGCTTAATTTGAGTTCTGTTATTCGGAATACGACTTATACGAGGATTAAAAATTCACCAGCCTACCTACAACTACAAGCATTACTGTCCAGTCTGTAATATCTCAAAGGATGTAAATTGTTCATTGTGAAGTGATTTGGCTTACGATTACTGGTAAGTGTTGTAATTATCTCATCATAGAATTCCGTCAAATCGCCTCTCAAAACGCAATAAATGGCATTTCAGGGACTCTAGATTTCAAAATTTTCCCGGGGAGGCAGCCCCCGACCCCCCTAGAGGTCTCGCGTCTACGACGCTCGCCCATACACAAATTACAAGGGGGGGGCAAATTCCCAGCTGGCCTCCTCTGGCGAACACGAGCCAGCACGCCACTGGCCATGATCGTTGGCTCATTGACTCATGTCATTCATCAGCGCGTGCATAATAAGTGATTCTAGTTTTTTTATATCGTTTTAGCGTATTCGTGACGACGGTCGAAAACGATTTAGATACACTACGTGTGGACGCATATTTTTTGAAACGGAACAAAATGTTTGGATTTTCAAACGAATCCGTGTACGCGTGGACGAAACAAAAGTGTCCGCAAATGAGCTTAATCATTTATCCACATCTCTAATGATTAAAGAATTGACACATTTTTTTACTTTCAGCTAACCTTGTAAGATATAGAAATAATTGAAGGACACCATTTTTCAAACTCCAGAGTCCAATTAGATAATGTCCTGAGAAGTACAAAATAACAAAATTCTTACTTCCAGATCGCTGACCTAAGCCAGATTACTAAGATACATGTACACCATATTGTACGCCATCTAACATGAAAATATGAAATCATCTTGTCAAAATTTTCACCATGCAGTAGTGGGTGTTTCAAAGTGCTCTAAAATGGTTAGGAATGCTCTAAAAGCATCCAAAACGCCATTTATGCAGCACATTGCATGCATAATGCATTATTACTCTACCAAAAACTAGCCACTTGCAAAATCATTGTGCGAGGCCTCGAATCAGCTGTGGTCACGAGGCGCACTAATAAACCTTCCACATGATCACGTTTGAGGCGCGTTCTTTGCAATTCAACACTCAGCCCCCCCCCCCTTTACCGTTACCCCTACTTCCAGATACTTACGATAATGGTACAATAACTAAGAATGGTCCCATAATCTTCTTTTTCTCAATCAAATACGCCAACAAAGCAATTGTCTGAATCGTCTTGCCCAGACCCATTTCATCTGCAAGGATTCCGTTCAAGTTATTGTTATGTAAGGACACCATCCACTCCAAACCACTGACCTACAGATAGAGAAACAATAAAGATTGTAAGGCCTATTTTATGACGATACCTGTCATTTAGTCATTTGTAAAATATTCCAAAATGTCATTTAACATCGTTTCTTTTGATTGCTCGTCTACATCTATATGCACTATCTTGATTTTGACGGGTAAACCAAATCCGTATTTACATGAACAAATAGGCACAATTTTACCTGATATTCTTTCAATGTTCCACCAACGAGAATGTCTGGCTGTTGTTTTACATCTTCTTTCAATGCATGAGCAATGTTATAATAATTCTTACTTTCGTACACTGTCGTGCTCCTACACACAATAGAATACAATAAGCACGCAGCATGAATGTCTGATTTTGGTGTCATGATCCCATGCACCTGACATAAAATACAATAAACACACAGCATGAGTGTCTGATATTAGTGTCATGATCCCATGCACCTGACATAAAATACAATTATTGTGTATATCTTACACAGGCTCTTCTAAACATGACCAATGCATGACACTTTTTGCGTCTGCTGCTAGAATGCTTCATGTTACTGTAAGAGCGGCAATATTGTTGTCTCTGTAGACGCTGTCTACATGACACTGAGTTGAAAGGTTTCTCAGACCGGTTACAAGTCATTCCGCTAGTTAGACCGAACTATATCCGGGCCGGGACGAATTAGGAGGAGGATGAATCCAAACATAAAATCTTTTCAGACAGGTCTGAAATTTGGGACAACCGTACTGTCGTAATTTCAAGAGATTTGTGCACGGTGAAGTCGTCGCAACATAAAATCGTAGCTCATTATAGAAGCTCTGATTGAAGTTTGCCGAGTTTCCAGACCATATCTCGATAGACTATGGAGGAAAGAACGAAGAAACTAAAATATTTCGTGCGAACACGCTGAAAAATTTCGATTTTCATCCCGCCCTTACTTCCTCCCGGTCTCATTGAAATGGACAGCATGAAAAGTAAATCTAAAAGAACATACTCGATGTCATCTTCAGCACCATATTCTTCTTTTCTCCTTTCTTCTTCAGTTTTATCTTTCGTATTTTTCTTTTGTCCTTCTCCTTCTTCATCATCATCATCTTCTTCATCTTCATCGACATCATCTTCATTATCAGAGTCTTCTTGACGGGGAGCTACTTGATAACTTTACAAGAAACAAAAAAATAGGATTAAATATGATTTGATAACTCGCAAATAATAAAAGAAACGTGATAAAATATTTAAAACGTGATGGAATACGAGCTGGCGATCTATACCTCCTATTAAATTATCATGTTACATTATGACGTTATGCGAGACGTGTACTTTGTCAAGACGTTGCCATCACTATGGCACTTCAAAAACTAACATCACCGGCATTCTACAGTATGCCAACATTTACTAAAATGTACTCGACAATGTATCGTCTTCTCAAAAACGCTCGTAGATAAAAATGCTTGTAGATAATCCAGATTATCGAATGCTTATCATAAAAAATATACTTATCATAAAATATACACGCTTTAACATACTTGAGGTTTTGAGCCAACCATTCTTCAACTTTACTTGCAGTTGGTGCATCATTACCAGTCAACATTTCACTAGTTTCTGTATTGACCACAGCCACATGTTCCTCAGGATCCATCTTATCAATCATATCTCCTAATTCACCCTCAAGTTCTCGGCGTTTCTTACGATGCTCTCTCTTCTTTCGCTTGATATCCATTCTATGTTTCTTCACAAGTTGTGTCAAGTTACTGATGTATTCATCTGTTTGCCCAAGAAGGTAAGCCAAACGTTTGTCTTTCTTTTGATCAATAAGTTTACGATAACCTTCCTCATCTTCTTCCTAAAATCAAGCGACTTGTGAGATTAACACAAAAAGAGTAAAAGGCTAACCAGCAAGCAGACTGGTTAGCCTGGATAAAATGATATCATCGCAGTATACGATTATCGTATCAACGGAAGAAAATTCGATGACTATCATCACGTTTATTGGCATTTTTCTTGAAGAGCTTCTATTCCCTCGAGATATCATTATATTCTATAATACATATTTTTCACAAGAAGGGCCTTAACATAACGACGCTTGCAAGCTTGGTAAATACATTATGCATAATCATAACGAACGTTGTGCAAAAAGACAATTCCAGATTTGTATCATGTAAATCATGTGAATCCAGATATCAGAATATGTTCTAAAATAGCAGCAATTATGTGTTTATAACAGACTGTGATTCAGGTTTTGCTCTAGACACCGTTATGTTATCTTTCAAATACATAATAGTTATCATACGACCTGCCACTTCCGGCTATTCATTTTGAACAGCCAAACAATGTTACAAGTCTCTCTCTTTCTCTTGCTCATTCGTGTGCGTCATGTTAGGTGTAATATAGTGGGACGAAACAGCGAGAGACTGAGTGCAAGTCTAACTAACCCCTGAAGACAAATATATACTCACCATAAGTCTTCTCATTCTTTCCTTCTCCAATCTCTCTTCTTCTTTCTTCTTCTCTCTATCACTGTTAGCATGATAATTTAATACAGCTTTGTTCAGTTTGCTAATCTTGGAAACATTACCACGGTGGAATTCTCGGAATTCTCGACCATGTGCAATAATAGACGTCAAATAATCTTGATGCTTCAGTCTACGTTTTCGTTCTTGTTCTATCTTCTGTTGCTTCTCCAGCTTTTCTGTGATCCTAGGATATATATAATAATAATAATCTTTATTGAGGAAAACCTTTTCATATTACATGATTTTCAAAAAGGACCTCAAGAATCATTATATACTAAAATTAAATATATAACTATGACTAGAAATTACAAACAAATTACTATAACAAAATTAACACATCGCTAAATACATATCCAAAACCATTAAAATTAGTTAGAATTTATTAAAATGCGTTTAAAAACATGAATATTTCTCTTACTTCCTGACTTAGTGAGTTAAAATAATGAACTGCGTGATATTCTGTTCTCTGCTTTGCCCAATTACGCCTAGTATTTGGGACCGTAAGTTTATCCTTATTTCTGGTGTTATATCTGTGCCTATCTTGATGCTTAGTAAGATTTATGTTGTGTTCTATCAGGCCATTTAAACACTTATACACATATAAACGTCTTCTTTGAAATCGTCTACGCTCTAGGGGTACCCATTTAAGTGCAATTAAGGCTTCAGATGCCGAAGCACAAAGTGGTCTATCTAAAATTATTTTAGCAGCCTTATTTCGTAGGACCTGTAAACTGGCCATTAAACTTACATTGTGTTTGTCTCCCCAAACTAAAATCTGCATAATCAAACAGAGGCATAACAAGATTATAATAAAACAAAAGGCGCGATTTAAATGGCCGTAAATACTTAACACGTTTAAGCAGACCAAGCCTTTGATTGTCTTTACTTGCAACATACGATATAAAAATTCCCAGATATATAAAACTAGTGACATTGTCCACGTTATGGTCTAAAATAGATACTGTTAACGTCACCTTACTTTCCAGTTACTACCTATTAACATGCATTTAGTTTTCTCTAAATTCAATGTCAGCATATATATATAAACATACGTTATGCAGTGAGCTCACGAATATACGGTGCTAAGTACCTTTATGTTTTGCTCGTGAACTGGTAATAAGTTTAAGAAAAACTTTTATGTCAAATTTCTATGCCAACGTCATCTACGACGTCGCCAATGAAAAACGCTTAAACTAAAATCTCAACAAAAGTTGTGGAGCTTTTTTGCATCACTACAATTTTTACACGTGTGTTCGTGGTGCATGTGATAACGAATGGATCATTGCTAACAACCAATGAAAATCAAAATGTTGGTTATGGCATAGTTTCTCTAAGCACTATCGATAATAGTCAACCGACAATTTTACCGCTTGAAAAAATCATTATTTTCAATAAATGAAACAGTGATATATTTGGTGTCCAGCACTCTGAAGTTGACAACCATTATGCTGCCTAGTAACGCTCACTGAAACCCAGCGTAACTATGTGGTTATCTATACCTAGCTTCTCGTAAAGATTGCTTCTTGTTTCTTTTGTATGCTTTAGAGTTGAGAGCAGTTTCTAACGTTGTCTCTTGACGTGTTGATGACACCACATCAGCACGCAACTAAAATACAAAGATCACGTTTCAGCATTCATATTTAAATAAACCGCGTTCATTTTCACCACCATTGGCCCATTGTGTCATTACAGTACAATATGTGTTTTACCTACACTAAACCATTGTATTCCCCTCTATCCGAATCAAAGAATTACATTGACCATGGAAAACGGGTTAAAAGTAACGCTGATGTATCCGTTTTTCAAAATTGTAATAGGTTATTTACCTGCTTCTGAAAGTTTAGAAGTCTCAATGCTTTCAGTTCAATAGTAGCTTGCAGTCGGAGATCATCTGCCAAAGATTTCAATGGAAGTCCTTCCAATTCATGAATACGTAATGTTATACGAGCCTGAATTCTACAAAATATAAGAATAGATGATAACATGGTTTCGGATGCTACTTAAAGAAATATATGCACAAGTGAAATTTTTCAGACTATCAAAATTGCCCAAGTCTGACGTTTCAACATTACCTGCTTGCTCTCTCGCGACATATTGCAACAGGATCTAACCCTGCAGGTTTTGCAACAGGAGCCAATTTGGAACGAGCGGGATTTTGTATCGTGGCCAAAATCTGCGAGGCTGTTGCAGGTCTCGCTGGGGCTTGAGCAGGACGTAAATTTTGATTTGGCTGTGCAACCTGCGGTTTTTGTTCCTCTTCTTTTCCTTTTTCTTGTATTGGTTGGGAAGTAGTGGCATTAGCTATGCTTGTTGCTGGCGAACTCCAGGTTTTGGATTCATTAGGAGTGTTATCAGAAGGAGCCTTTTGTGCTGCAAAGGTGAACATATCATATCAAGGTTTTGTAGTTAGGAAACAACATTACAGCAATTTATGCGAGAGAAAATAATTCCGGACTCAATTAGGACGCATAAACATACTCGTACAATTGACTAATTTGTTCGTCAGTAAAATAAATCGTGACTTAAAAAAGAACAGGACACTGATCCACACTAGGAAGCGACTTATACAGTACTGTACTAAAGCATGTTCGCGACTTAAATAAGATTTTTTCCACCCCCCCTTTAATATGAGACCTGGGTAGTAAATACTGTACAAAGATATTTGGGGGTGTTCGCCTAACATTCTTCTTACTAAACAAAGCTTGTTTATAAATACAAAGTGTGCAGTAAAGAAGTATAAATAAATAAATAACTTTATCTTTAAGTTTACTATAACAATAAAGACAATTTTTTACTGCAGTTCTATAATTGTTTGCACAACAATCACTGTACATGCACTTCTTTTCATCCCTCTCGGGTCAACTTTATGTTAACAACACAGTGTTGGGATTTTCTCTTGAATATATTATATCATGTTCCCTGAAATAGCTCTGAAATACATGTAGATATGTACTTTTATTCGTATACGTAACGTAGAGTAGAGTAGAATAGAGTAGAGTAGAGTAGAGTAGAGTAGAGTAGAGTACAGTAAAAGGTTATTGTAAAGCTAAAAGATGAATTATAACATACTGTACCTGTACGATCTGCTGGTGAAGGATGTACATTTGGCATTCGAGATGTGGCTCCTTTACTTTGCATTGTCATTTTAATCTGTTCTGTGAGTGGCTGATTATGTGACAGCAACTTATATGCCATAATTTGACTTCGTAATTGATTTATTTGATCTGCAGAAAAACCTGTAGTCTTCATTGGATTTCCCTGCATGGTAGAGTGTTCTTCATTACTGAATCCTTCATGGCTGCTATTCACAGGTTGCTGTCCAGGAGTTGACATCATGCTTCCCATTGGGTTATTAGCATCATTTGAAAAGCCTGGCATCTGCTGCATTTGTTGAGCGTTGCGAGCAAACGATAACAATGTACTGTATCGAGGATCTGACTCCAAGCCCTTCTCTTGCATTGATTGAATGGCCTATAAATTTGGGTTAACTTTTCAATGAGTAAACATAGTTCGTTGTTTAGGTCTTAACAGTCATTTTTGTTATCAAATACTTATATTTAGTTATATATAAGTTAACAAACAGCAATTGTTTACAAATAATTTAATAAGACCAACAATTGAATAAGTTTGTATAAGGTAAATAAATGCAAATTAAAATTGTTTGTAACTCAGCTAATATTCCATGAAAATTCATACATGTAAGTTATTTCATAATTTAAGTTACTTACTAGCCTCTTTCAAATTGGATAAATAGAATTTGCTTTTATTAGAATAATAGATGCTTAGTCTTTTTACTTTTACACTGAAATTGTTTGGGGACATCTGGAATCATTTTAGCACCGTGGTTAGGCAATCAACCACATGCATGAAGTGCAAAATACTACAGATTTCTTACCTTGCCAAGAAGTTGCATGTTCTCCGGAGTGTACGAGAACTGTGGCACTCTTTGCAAACCTGGATCCCCAGATGGCATCATTTTGAAGTTTTGTTTATTCTGCTGTTTTTGAAACAAAAAGGTAATAAATTATTCAATATTCATAGGCGTACGGGCTTAGAAATTTGGAGGGGGGCGGACGTCAGTCTGCTCGACGAGCGCGGAAGACGCAATAAATCCTGGGGGGGCGGGGGCATGCTCCCCCAGGAAATTTTGAAAAGTAGAGTCTCTAAAATGCCATTTCCTGCGTTTTGGGGTGAGATTTTGTGCATGGAGCGGGTGAGGAACGAAGAGAAAATATTAGTTTCATTGTTTATTGAATAATATTTGTTTCATTGTTTGTTGGAAAGACCAAATTGATTTCAGGTAAACAGGAAGATTGCCCGACTCTTAAGTACTAATTGCCCGACTAATTACGTATACGCCTATGGTAATATCGATGCAACATTTCCGTGAAGATTAATTAACATATAACAGCAAGGAAATTAGGCAGGGACATTGGACAGAACAAAATAATATAATGGGACGCAACAGGGAACATCACCACTTTATGGGTAATCTTTTCCCAATTCTGCATAAGTAAATAGTTAAAATGCACAACTTATTAGCTTCACAAAGTTTATATTTAGAAATAAAGCAATATCCTGTGTGCGCAAGAAAGAGGGGGCATTTGTTTTTTTGCTTCAATATGCAATCGTGCTTAAACTGTGTGAGGTCATTCAAGAATCAAAATATTTTTTAAAGCTTATTTAAAACTTTTTCTGAATATTATGCACATCACGTCATCACCGTTTGTCTCTACTCTTGAAACCCGCTGACTTAAGCACAAGTACTCTGGCCACAGATCATCTCGCCACAGATCAACACCTTTATCTTCCAAAATTACCTCAATATGAATTCATATTGTGCAGCCATTTTGAACATTTATCGCTGTGTGATGCACACATCAAGAATAGCCATAAAGCAGAATCTTGCTTAGACCCCTTCACACAGCAAATAATTTTTAAAATTTACCAAAAGATAATGAATAAACAAACAAACACAAAGGTACTCTGTGTGTACCTGCTCACTGAGAAGCAGGGCTGCTGAGAGATTGCCACAAGCATGGCGCAAATTATTCTTTGGGAAAATTATTCCCTGCTGACCCTGTGACATCATTTTTTAAATAAAAAACAGATTGAAACAGTGCTTTATTCACAGGGCCCTGAACTTGGGCCTACATATAAAAGCACAAATTTGTGGGAGGGCACCAATTTGAGAAGTGTTCCTGTTCAATTTTTGGCACCCTCTCGTGGTGCTCCCTCTTCCCTAGCTTCCCTCTCTGTGGCCCTGCTTACGAGTATACTCAGTCAGTTAATGTTTGAAATGTTTGACCATTCTCTCTATGTTTCAGATCCTGCGTTCATAGCCCGAGCTTACTGATTTTAAACAAAACCTTGATCTTGAATTCATGCAAAATATTTTTTTAAATTGGTAGAACCAATGTTTTATCATGTACTACAGTTTTGAACACACATGAAAATACAACTTTGTTTGTTGTTTGAAGTTGCCAAATATGTTGCTTTGACTTTTGTACTTTATTCTCACTGGTGTATGCATATGAATTTATAAACAGTACCACTCACATGAAACTTAACCAATCTATAGAGAATTTCTCGAACGAGAAACGAGCGAGTTTTAAGCGGGAAACGAGCGAGTTTTAAGCGGGAAACGAGCGAGTTTTAAGCGGGAAACGAGAATTGAAACATACGCTTGAAGGCTAACGCAGCGTCTCGCATAACAATAGTCAATACTCTCGAAAGCCATTCGCGAGACTGGTAGACCTTTAAAAATAATCGTAAGTGATCTTATCTTGCCGATGTTTTGGAAGAATCCTACGTTTTACAAGAATCCCAATCTTTCAAGAAATATGTTATATGATCCTAATAGGCTAATAACAACTATAATTGTAATACAATGTAATATACAACACACCTTTTTTAAGACAACTTTTTCTCGACGTAGAATCGACATTGTTTCATCGTCGAAAAAGTAAACAAAGTAGTAAGTAGAAACCTTTGTCAACAAACATAAAGACATGGTACTAAAATATGGTTCTTCTCGAAAAATACAGTGGACAGAATCATGAAAATTCACAATGTTAACCATTAACCCTAGTACTTGGTTATTTATATTGGCACGAAAAGCGTTCATGTAAATTATGTCTTTGTTCTAAATTTATACAGAATTACTATCTCAATAACTTGTTTTTGCCATTTGGCAAATTCCAATATAGTTTAGTCATATCATGTAATATTAAAAAATAGCCACATACAGTACTACAGTGTAGCTTAATAGTTAATGTTACAATATTATAAAATAGATATTATTTAATTTATAGATCTTGGGCTTGGCAAGTTGGTGGTTGAATTGTTGTGCACTAGTGAGTAGTGGAGAGAAAATTTCTTGCATGACATTCTTTATGGTTCTGTAATAGGATTGTTGTGACCGGTAAAACTTTTTCTCATATTAAAGAATGCTTAAGTCTGAAACACTGGTTACAGAATACCATATCTTTGATGAAAGAAGGTGTTGACAGGTGTCATCGGCAGTTAAATTTTTGTGAATACAAATATAATACTAAAATCTAAGAACAGAAAACTGCATCTTTGAAAAAACATGTTGAAAACTGGATTATAGCAGTTGTCATTGGCAGGTTACTGTATATTTTTGTGAATACCAAATCCTACATGTATGTCATGATAATTAACCTCAGAACATTGTTACTGTTAACCAAGTCTTGGTCTCAAACATTGTTGTCTGATGATTGCAATGAGCTCAGCATGAAACTCAGAGTTGTGGCTCTATTTTAAGCAAAGAAACTTTAGATATATAGATTAATAATAATAATAATTTACATTTATATTGTGCATGCTACATGAATATATGATCGCATGCACATTAGTATAGGTTATCATGCGATGGCGAGTACAATTAGGGATTAATAGTACGAGTGATGTTTGGAAATTTTGCCAAAATTGGACGAGCCGCCGGGGCGAGTCCAATTTGGCAACATTTTCAAACATCACGAGTACTATTAATCCCTAATTGTACGAGCAACATCGCATGATTACTTGTTTATTATTAGCATGACAAAATTTCCGCCATTTTGTTTCTTTTGGGAAAATCATTAATTGTACTGCAGTACAATTAATGAAATAATTGTACTCCTCTCAACCAATCAGCATCCAGTAATTTTGTCATGCTAATAATAACATAGCTAATTAAGTTACAATCTGAAATTAATTTACAAGTATATTAAAAACTATAATACCATGATAATTTTAAATTTAACCAGAGTTTTACTATTGCAAATAGTTTCTGGTAAATCGTTCCATAATTTAGGGGCAGCAGCAGAAAAGGCCCTGTCCCCTAATGGTCTTTTTGTGCGCTCCTTAGGAGGCGCAAGAAGTAGGTCTCTGTTCGATCTTAATGAGTAGCGTGTTGTTCTCTTTATGGTGATCAAATCATTGATATACACAGGTGCAAACCCATAAATAGCCTTAAATGTAAGGACTAGAATCTTAAATTGAATCCTATATTGTACGGGCAGCCAGTGAAGCTTGAATAGTACGGGTGATTCTGGACACGTTGCAATTTAGACAACTGTGTTTGTGGTAGACCGTATAACAAACTATTACAGTAGTCGATCGTACTCGTCACAAGTGTGTGAACTAACTTCTTAGTGGAGTCAGCAGATAGAAACTTTCTGATACATCTTATGTTGTGCAGATGAAAATAGGAAGCACTGCATGTCTTATTAATATGATCCGCCATATTAAGTTTCTGGTCAAACAAGCAACCAAGATTTTTGGCATCTTGAGCAGGAGGAATCTGATGGTTACAAACAGTGAGAGGACTATCATTGACTTTTGACAGCTGTTGCCATGTCCCTATAACTAAATACTCCGTTTTTTCATCTTAAGTCATTGAGTTGGAGTCTCAATGACTGAACAGCCTGTTGAAGATTTTCATTTATTTGATCAATTAATCACTATATTACTGCAAGGTGGAATTCTGTAGAAACACATCAGGGGTAACTAGTGGTACTGTAGCTCGTTTTTTAAACATTTTAGAAATTTTTCATTGACAGAAATACTCTTCATCTAAGCTCAGTATTTACTTTCACAAGTCCACAACCACTACACAAGGTATTTCATGGTATCACAAAACAGAGATATTGGTCCCATAGTTTTCATGTTTTCTGTACTTTTACTTTTAAATTAACGAAATATCGGACACATAATTTCCAAACTTTCCATTTAGGCCACTATAGAAAGTTTGTGTTGTGATCTTGGGCACACAGTGTTGATGTTTATTTTCGAAATCTTGGGTGCGCAATTTCCAAACTTTCCAGTCAGACAGTGAGGGATGTTGACCTTTTGATTTGATACAATTACATGCATGATGCATTATCAGCATATACTATGCCACTATGGCATATTTGCAGTCGACTTGTGCCTTTCCTGTAACTCATGCTATAAAAACTCTTTTAATACACTGAATAGAGACAACACGAGTACACAGACATGACAGTACTTTTATGATCAATTGATTCAATTCAAGAAATGATCTTAAATATATTTCTCGATATTTTTGCTGCAAAAATGTCATTTTAACACACACTTTTAACAGTTTTAAGACGTCTATCGCAACACATATTTGAAAAAAAACCCACTATATTTTACCTAAACATCTATAATATACTCTACAAACCTTGAAAATAGTCAAAACACCACTTCTCTATAATGCTTTTATATAGTTTCGTCTTGAATGAACAACCATGTTTTCTTTGAAGCCTCGATTACATGTCTACTCCCTCTTGCATAAATTATCATTATTATTTTAATTACTCTATGACAGGCGTCGGCAAAGTGTGGCCCGCGAGTCCATTTTGCGTGGCACGCGAAATATTTTCTCTGCGTAATGTTATGTGGCCCGCCAAGATGTTTTAGGAATTTATTTTGTGATTATAATTATATGAATACAATTTTAAGATATTATGCGCAAAAAATGTAATGTCTTTTCAACAAAATTGTCTACACGCGGAAGACTCACGGCGTGTTTGTAAGCCCCACCTATCTGTGGCCCACCAACTCAGGGAAAATAACGGAGTTGGCCCGTTTGATAAAATGTTTGCTCTATGACCTAAGGGTTTTCACTTGTTTCCATCTATCAAACTGACGTTACGCAATTTTCCCGATTTTCAAAGATTTTCATATTCGTTTTTCTTGATTTTTCTTCATCAATTTGGTTAGGGTTAGGTTAGGGTTAAGTTTAGGGTTAGGTTTTGGGTTAGGGGTTAGGGTAGGTTTTAGGGTTAGGGTCAGTTGCAAGGTTTTTAACTTTACTTCAAAGTTGAAAAAATGACGTAACGTCAGTTTGGTAGATGGAAACAAGTGGTGACCATGACTAAGCGTAATTTATTTAAATTTCAAAATGGCCATACATGCGTCTTCTCCGATCGAAATAGTGGAGGAGTATGCAAACAATATCGCAGAATCTGTTGAGGAAAATTTACAAACTCTGGGGGAGATCAATGAGGAAGGTTTACAGCGTTTAGTTGTCGCGTTAAATAAGTTCTACAAATCGCTATTTCAGGAAATGAGGTTAATAGGTTTCGTTTTATAGTGTTTGGATGAGAATCAGATTAGCAACCTCGACCCTAAGCTCATTTGCACTCTGTGGCGAGGCCACACGGGGAATGGAGTGGTATGGACCCACCTAGTATGTATCTCTAATTTGTCGCATCTGGCGGGAAAATTTTGTCACTAAAAATATTGGCGGAAAATGTGGCAGGAAAAATTATAGAATGCATGCTGGTCTGCAACTTGCATATTTGCATTGCAAGTCGTTGTGCTAGCAATCGTCCCTTGCAACGTTGCTTTAAGAGTACAGTATTTAAATAAGCATGAAAGAGTTAACATTGATGATAAATTCAGTAATCTAAGATATTAAATTAGTCATAGGCGTACGGGCGCAACTTCATTTGGGCTTACCCGAAATGCCCGAATTTGGATAATAACATATTTATAACACTAATAACCATATTCTGAGACACTTTGATACCCGTGGTTCAATAATAGTAATAATGGTTCAGATTATCAGTTACTAAATAATTATTCAGACTAATTCTTAAAGAAAAAAAATATTTTCTGTGAAATAATTGGTGCGACAAATTTCACTGTTGGCTACGGCCCACTTGTCAATGTTAATGAGAGTGATAAAATTCAAGCGTTCTTGGTCTATTGTTGTGCGAAGATAGGTTTTCATGCGCCGTTCTCGTTATAGCTAGAGCCAATCAGTTCTTCGGTCAGGCAATGGCATGCAACTGAATTACAGAAATGTTCAAATTATACTATTGTTTTCCAACAACACGCAAACCAGATAAATATACAGTACTTTAAATTATAAAATTCTGTTTTTGTTTAAGTTCAGACTACATAATTCTATTTTCCCTGAATATTTGTGAACCATTTGCCTGAATGACTTGAATCTCCAAATGTTTTTGGGGGGGCAGGTGCTCCAAGGTGCAGCTTGTTTAGCTACTTTTCGGGTGTTTGTACCCGGAACCCCCCAGAAATCTATCCGGAACGCAACCAAAAAGTACAGGCGAGTTACTTGGCAACGGCGAGATCCCGCTATTTCGCCATGGCAAGATAAATATTTTTCCATGTAAACACATTTCCCGCGTAACTCGCCAATAGAGCATGCATGTTTCCTTTGTCTTCCTATTTTGATAAACAACATGGCCCAACCTAGCCCTCAAAAGTGTATAAAAGAGGACGTAACCACAATATACTCGGTCAAACACGGAGACCGGGGTAACTCTGTTCCATATAAACAGATCGCTTCTTTGTCCCAGCATGGTGACATGTCAAAGGATGCTGCGTTATGTTTTGGGTAAAGGGAAATAGTATGTGGTCCAAAATGAAAGGTAGTCTAGGGCGAAACAAAGAGGGAAAGCTTGTCGCCCAGTTCACCAGTGAATCATACAAAGCAGCAGTGATGGATTTTATCAGTTTTACGAGGACAAATTCACATGTGGATGTGCAGTTAAACAAGAAAAACTGTGAATGCCTTTTGGCCCAAGAGAAACTTCGACAGCAAAACAGTGAAGTGATTACCATTCTACTTGATGTTGCTCAGGCCAAACAGAAAAGCCAACAGAAAGACTTGTTCCAGTAAAAAACAGGAAAAGGGCTTGCGAATAAAATGTTTTCATCGTTAGTAGAATGTAAGATTGACAAAGAAATTATGCGTTTCCAGACATATGACAGTGCTTCCAATATGTCGGGTAGGTACAATGGAGCCCAAAAGAAGCTTTCTGAAAAGGTTGAAAGGGAGATCATTTACGTTCCATCCATTGCCCATGGTGCCAACTTGGTCAGTGAACATAGCAGTAAGTCAAGTGTTCTTATATCGAACATCAGAACATGTATGATATTCTTGAAGCGATATATTTATTTTTTAATGCAAGTACGAAACGGTGCAAGATCTTGGCCGACCTAGCTGCTTCAAGAAGTTGATAACGCCTTAAATTTAACGAATCTTTCAAAGACATACACGTTGGACAGCTCGTCCGGAATCAGTTGAAGCAGTCTGGAGAAGCTGTGAGATTATTGTTGATGCGTTAAAGGCGGTATATTCTACGAAGATGCTGATGGAGATGTAAAAACAAAAGCATCTGGTCTTCTGTTTTGAAAGCTAAAGTTTGACTTCATTGTGTCATTGATGTTCGCTAAAAACGTTTTCATCAAGACTAAAATGATGACAGAGGTTTTAGAGAGGGAAGCTCTGGACATCACAAGTGCCTTTGAAGCCTTGCAGAGCACAGAAGCAAGCATTCAGAAGATCCGGGAATCTGATGCGCTGTTAAACTTCATGTTGGAAGTAGATGCAGCGTCAGAGTACCGAAAGTTTCAAAGAACACGGAAGATGCCGAGACGTTTTGATGAAAACCAAAACACCACTGCCGAGGTAGAAATGCACTTGTTTTATCGGAAGGAATTTACAGCTGTTTAGGACGTTCTGCTCGCACAGATCCGTGAGAAGATCGAGAACATCAAGTCTGCATTCAAGCCTTTGCTGAAAGGTCTGCCGACAGAAATGCCAACGGAAATGCCAGTACATTTTGCCAGAACTATCCAACTGAACTTCCACATGCAGGTTTGTTGCCGAAATGGAAATGTTCATTCCATACCTTCATATTCCTTACGTGATATTCCACATGGTAATATCAGTTACAGATATGCTGCTGATCGTGCACTTCGCCAAAGTCGTCTTAGCTTATTCCCCACACTAGCTAAAGCATATAAGCTTTTGCTAACAGCAGCGCCAACTGTATGCAAAGATGAAAGAAGCTTCAGTAAGCTGAAATTTGTGACGTCCCGTTGTAGGAACTCCATGCGCAA
This sequence comes from Trachythela sp. YZ-2020, assembly GCA_016169945.1. Lineage (NCBI taxonomy): Eukaryota > Metazoa > Cnidaria > Anthozoa > Malacalcyonacea > Clavulariidae > Trachythela > Trachythela sp. YZ-2020. The sequence continues at coordinate 1,387,970 of JADLSH010000395.1, forward strand.
CAACGGAACCGACTTGATGCTCTGATGCTACTGGCCTGCGAAAAGGACCTGACTGAAAAGATCGATCTCAGAAACCTCGCTAATGTATGGTCCAGGATTAATAACAGACGCATAAAATTGGTGTGGTTTTGTCGCTACACAATTTGTAATCGCAAAGAAGTAATTTTGCTTATTATGAACATTAAAACAGGTCAAACAGAATGCAACACGTTAGGGGGCCCAAAACCTTTTGACATATCAGTCGGAACGGCCCTGTCAGGCATGCCAACAAACCTGATCAGTCATGGGGCCCCCAGTCAGTTTATGCTGCCCTTGCTGTTTTCTGCACCATTAGGTACAGTCATAATGTGATTGCACTGGGTGTCCCCCTCTCATATCAAATGTGCTGTTGATATAAGCCTCCTATTCAGGCATCTCAATAGGTGTCTTAAGCCTGGCAGAGACGTATACTGAGATGTCTGAATAGTAGGCTTGTATTATTAAAAGCACATTTATGTGGTATGTTCTATGTAGGTATGAAAGTTTGTACAAGCAAAATCAATAAAATGTTAACTTGTTTCTGTCTTTTATATTCAGGAATTTTTTCTGCTGAAAAAATAAATAAAAAGTTAAAGAAAGTACCAGATTATAAAATTTGTAGAAGAGAAGGTAAAGGGCGTCGGAGAGCAAGAAAGTTATTCGTTTCTGAATCACAAATGCGATATCGTAAAAGGAATGGCATCACATGTGACATATCGAATGCAACTCTGGTATCCCATGAAAACAAGGTGAACACTCTTCAACCAGACACTACCAATCAAGAAAACCAACAAAATGCAAATAGCATCCAATCATATTGCACAATCACCTCTAATACCATTCAGTCAGGTTGTACCTGTACTATTAATATAGAAGACCTAAACACCAACCAATTAGATTGCACAATGAACAAACAGAAATTACTTTCAAACGAGTCTGATTGCATAATAAATGTAACAGCACAATTCGCAAATTCTAACCAGTCAGACAACCAAGTCTCAAATAGCAAACAATCAGATTGCACAATGAATATATACAAGACTCAAATACCAACCAATTCGGTTGCAATATGAACCACAACAACAACAACATTGCATACACGATTGACAAAATCTGAGTGGTAAAAAAGAACCCAAGTGTGTTTAGAGTAGATGCAAGAACCTTATTTTATATGCAGGCCCGTAGCTGGGGGTGGCCTGGGGGGGGCACGTGCCCCCCCCCCAACCGAAAATAAAATTGTAATTGTGCCCCCCCCCCAACCACGATAACCAATACAAAAAGTAATTTTTGTTTTGAAAAAGTTAATTAACAGGTAGAAAGTTTGTTATTTTGGTAAAACGTTAAGTTTTAAGTAATAACGTACAAAACTAATAATCTTGGAACAAACGAGAACTAACATCCAAAAGTACCCCCCCCCCCCAAGACCAGGCCTGCTTTCTTTATGTTGAAGAACGTATGGCATCCAAAGAGCTTACAACGAGCTTAAGTAAAATGTGAAATATGTTTTGTTTTGTGGAGGACAACCAAGATTGAGGTCAACAACAAAATACCTTAAATACGTTAGCAAAATAAGCTTTCTGATAAGGAATTATGAAAACAAGTGAGGGAGGATCTCTCTCTTGCATTGGCGCATTTAATCTTCTTTAAAAGCCTCTTGGTAAGAGTAGGAAGGATCCTGTTACTCTGCAGATAAAGAAATGGAAATAGGGATGGGTGGACCATACGATGGCAAGACGGCAAGTAATAACATGCGACAGGCATTGGCCTGGAGGCCGCAAAGAAAGAGGAGTCGAGGACGACCGCGAAACAGCTGAGGAGGAGGGAGAAACAGATTAAGAAACAGGGGTTACGGCTGGACAGATTTAGTAATATAATTATATCTGGCAAGAAATTTATCCTTAAGGAAACCATTTCTTAATAAATGAATTGCAAACTAAAATATTCCGGATTACAAAGGACATACTGTACAAATGGCTGCGTTTGTTTTACAATATTTGGCAATAAGTCAACTAACTTGCTTTATACTTCACAAGTAATATCAAATATCACTTTTAATAGAGGCATTAAAAGATGCCATTGAGGGAACAAGTGCGCTGTATTGGATAAGATATTAGACAGGCTTAACCTGAGGTTACCATGGTACGCTTGATAGTATCGTTCAAGTTCCCATAAGAGACGTCCCGAATTTGCTGGAGTGCACACGAAACAATAGCTTGGACTCGAGGCTGATAGTGTGATAATAAGCTTCGGGTCTTTAGGATCAAACTACCTGAAAAATTCAACAAGAACGTCGACGTTTCGTGCGAAGGCCCTTCGTCTGGAAGTTGGTTGGGGCGCGGGCAGTTGAGGCGCGGGAAGCGAAAAATTAGGGAGGCTCTAGGAAGTTAGTAGCGTGGATCGGGAAAACATATGCTTTTATAGTGAATACAAAAGCAATCACGTGATAAAAAGTAAACCAATCAGATGGATTTAGGCAACACAAACTATAAACAATATATGGAAATCACATTACAAAATATATTAACATGGACGGAAAAGGTGAAATTACATGAATAGGAGAAAATACGGAACTATGTAGAATATCATTTTACACCAAGTGTCATGAAGTGTAGCCAATAGGCTAGACTACTGTTTCTTGCTGGTACTTAGAGGAAATATCAAGAAAACATATTGATGAATGAAAGAAATAGAAAACTTCAAGGGAATGTGCGAGTGAAGTCATAACCGTCCACGTACGTTTGCTGAACAACGTTTCAACGTCAATGGCTTCTGTAGTTGTGAAGAATATCTCATGTAAAGCCATAGCTGCATTGCATACTACAAGAAATGTTAAGCCTTGAGCCAAGGATTTACGCCATTTGCTGTTACCATGACAACGTAATGAATGTCCCATAGCCTTGCCGATAACAAATGTCTGTACAAATCCAAGCAATAATCTGAATATACTTTTAATTATGAATGAAACCGAGGCTCCATTTCTAGAAGTCAAATGCACCAGCACAATGTGGAAAGTGTTAGAAGCATAGTAACCAATTGCAGCAACGAACAACATTCCTTCAGTTGGTGTGAAAGGCATCCAATCATAATATGAATGATAATTATACAACACCCATGCTATCAACCAATTAAAACACACCATTGCAGATACTATAATCACGTGACAAATATCGCGCACAATAATTAGTTCAGACCAATTACCTGACTTTGCCTGTAAGTGACCGACAATCAATACTAATAGTGCTAGAAACAGACCAGTAAGCAAGCCTACATCCACGCTTGGAGATGACTTTCCATTCCGCAATAACATTGATGACTCACTGGTACACTCAGAACGACTTTTCCCAAGAGTCGTGTCAATGCTTATATTTCGTTTACAGCGTAACATTTTTGTAGTTGGTGAATAACGTTGCATTTCGTTTTGAGATTCTTTGATGTTATTGAAAATATAGATAAGAGTTACCAAAGTAATTACTACAAATTGCAAATTCAATGGCTGAAAAGTATCCATAATTTTTCCCAGGGCATTTTGTGTTTGATCACAGTAACTTGGTATGACCTTGACCTTGTCATTAACTATTGTATGGTTTAACCCTTGCATTTCCTGCGAGGATTTTCTAAATATCCCACGAATCAACACTGAGATATTTGAGCCAATCATATGAATCACAGCCAGTTTTGCAGAGCTTCTTGCAAGAAATGATGCATTCAAAAATATAACTTGGAACAGCAGCTGCGTGAGAACAAATATACCTTCAACAAGTAAATATAAACTACGAACACTCTCCTCAGTACCGCACCGCAAGTGAAATGCAACTTGCAAAATGTTTGTTAGGAAAAATGCACCACCAAACAAGTAGATGGAATAGAACAAAGGACGTTTGTATGAGATTGAATTGTTGTCAAACACAAGTATATGGCTGTCATTTTTCATCAGAGAAAGGCAGACAGTCCACAAAATTGCAGGTGTCATATAAGAGATCAACAAGATATCAACGTCACGTTCCTGGACAAAATGAGATGTTACTCCATTATCTTTCCCAAGTGATAATTCCTTTATGATAAATAATATTATGAAAATAAGAACAATAGCATTGAGGTAAAATATAAGATATAAACTTTGGTCTAAGCCATCATAATCTCTGGAGTATGGGTAGCAAATATTTGATAGGATGTTCTTCATTTGTTTTAAAATATTGGTTTGTTGTGGCGAATTTTCCTTGCATGATTGCACTTCGTTTTCTAAAACATCTTTATTTGACATCTCGTCCGCCATGTTGCATGTGCTCTTATAGCTGGTCACAAGAAATCGTACTTGTATATCTTGACATTCATTGTTCTCCACCTGCTACACTGTACAAACGATAAAATAATGCAAAAATACGAGTCTCTACGGAAGACTTAAAATTTATTTGCTGTACCTGCGGAGAGTTAGAATAATTCGTTTTGGGTTTTGTGGAGCACTTCATGAAATAGAATATGGTTTAATAGGAAAAGCAGAGAAAGCGCTTGGATAGTAGATGTATACTAGATAAAATTCTAGAAGAATAAATATGCAAATTCAATTGACATCTGTCATTTGTACACTAACTTGCATGTGGCAATGAGTTAGGTTCCGCTAACACCTCATGGGTTTTCATTCATTTTTTTTGCTGTGGCAGCATAAACTGCTACAAACTGGAACTGTATACATTACGAAAATCTCAATACGACAATAGCAATTGCAATGCTATTCATAAATAATTGACAAAAGTAAATTTATTAAGTTTTTATTAGCTTCTGACTATATCCAGTATATTATTGCATACGTACAAGAGTAGCAAAAATTATATTCGATAGAAGAAGTTAGATTGAGTGTGGATGAGGGCGAATTTTATATATCACTGATATATATATATAACAAACGAATAACTTGCGCACTTGAATTTTCGCGTTGTTGTTGACTTTGCTGAAGTCTGCACGCGGGAACGTCTGATTGGCTGAGTAATTTCAGTGGATATACTTTGAGTAGTTATTTCGCGATTGGAAACAAATGGATCAACCAGAAGTGAACTTCAAAACAAATCTACCAATGTTAATACGCATCCTACCCAAAAATCTCCAAAGAGGACTTGACACAAATAGTCAATGCTGTGTATGAAGAAATTGACTTCTGGCGTAAAATGTATTCATGTTGCCGAGCGGTTCCGTTGGAAAAGCTTATGTAAAATAAACTTCCAAATTAACCAACGCCTGGATCTGCGAGGTTGCGAGTTTACATGACATTGCTCTGAAATTAGTGATGATAATGCCAGCCATTCTGTTACAAAGCCAAGTTTCAAATCCAAATCAAAAGAACATTCCATCTGTTTAAAGAGGCGACTGCAACAATGGGAACTTGGCAATTTTGACGCGCTACTAGCTGAATGCCGGACTATCCAGTCAACTTTAACGTCCAAGAAGATGTCGCAGCAACAGCTCTCCAAGACGTTCTCAAATCTGATGTTGCGCGGAAAGGTGAATGCAGCCCTTCGTCTTCTTGACCAGCAATCAGCGGGTGGTGTGTTATGCTTCTCACGGATGAGATCCTTGCAGATATAAGAAAGAAACACCCATGAAGACGTCTCTGTCATGTTGGACGGTGAAATACCTTTTGTTGACCCAGCATTGTTTGCAAACATTGACAAATCGATGATAGGTAAAGCTGCAATGAATACCAATGGTGCTGCTGGTCCTTCAGGTCTGGATGCTTTGGGTTGGAGACACATTCTTGTGTCTCGCAACTATGGAGACGCTGGGAAAGATCTTCGTTCCGCTCTTGCAACGATGGCGAGGAAGCTTGCGACCAAGAAAATCGATGTGATTGAGAATCAACCAACATCCATCGAAGCCTATTTGTCGTGTTGTCTTATTCCACTCGACAAAAATCCTGGTGTGCGTCCAATCGGGATTGGGGAAGTTCTACGGCGCATCATCGGTAAATCCATAATTTATTCGATCAAACCGCAAATCATGGAGAGCGCAGGGAATTTGCAGTTGTGTGCTGGTCAACAAGCCGGTTGTGAATCTGCAGTACATTCAATGTCAAGCATCTTTGCCGAGGAAGAAACCGATGCTATCTTACTCGTTGACGCTGCAAACGCATTTAACTCCATCAACAGGAAAGTGATGCTTCACAACATCCAATGCATTTGTCCAGCCATGGCAACCTATGCACATAACTGCTACGCCACACCATCTCGTCTGTTTGTTCAGGGTGGAGAAGAGATTTCATCTGCTGAGGGCACTACACAAGGCGATCCAATATCCATGCCTCTTTACGCCGTTTCCATTGCTCCACTTCTGCACTTAGTTAAAGATCCTGGGACTGATAGTATTAGACACGTTGGATTTGCTGATGATCTTAGTGGCGCTGGTAAACTTATACAGCTACGTTTGTGGTGGGATAACATCGTCACGCATGATCCTCTTCTTGGCTACTACCCTCGAGCTGACAAGTCGTGGCTGGTAGTTAAACCTCATCTTCTCGAAGTAGCAATGAAAATCTTTTCTGGGACAGATGTACGAATATCCACAGACGGGCACAAGTACCTTGGTGGTTACATTGGTTCAGAGCAAGGAAAGAATGATTACGTGCATTCACTGGTTGAAGGTTGGTGCAGTCAACTCCGTGCATTGAGCGACATTGCCAAGTACGAACCTCAAGCGGCCTATACAGCATTCGTGTCCGGTTTCCGTCACCGTTTCACCTACCATATTCGCACAATCCCTGGTATTGAACACGAGTTACAGGAAATTGACAACATCATTGATACCCACCTCCTTCCTGCCATTACAGACGGACGAAGTTTATCGGCAGATGATCGTAAGCTTCTCGCGCTACAAACACGTTTAGGAGGCCTTGGCATACCTGTTCTTACCGACATGTGCAAGTTTGAGAATGGAAACTCAAAGCTCATATGACATATGTCAAGATCTTACCGAGAAGATAGTTCACCAGAATGACGGAGAATTTGATCAGCGTTCAGAGACGGTCCAAGCGATACGTCGACGAGTAGCAAACGATCGAGAGTCGAGACACCAGAGCCAACTGGAAATTTTAAGATCAAGAATGACAGAGGAACAGATTCGTGCTAATAACATCGCACAGCTCAAGGGTTCGTCTATCTGGTTGACAGCTGGAAGAAGGGTATATTGTCTTGAACAAGCGGGAATTCTTCGATGCACTCTATATTCGGTATCGTTGGCAGTTGAAACGGTTACCAACGCACTGTGCCTGTGGCAAGTCATTCACAGTTGACCACGTCTTGTCCTGCTTAAAGGAGGTTTCATCCACCGGCGGCACGATGAGATTCGGGATTTACTAGCAGCTGCCATTGATGAAGTTGCATATGATGTTTCAACCGAACCAGCCCTTGCTCCATTGTCTGGTGAAAGTCTACCACCCAGCGCCAATTCCGCCGATCATGCTCGTGTAGACATTGCAGCAAGAGGTTTCTGGCAGAGATGTGAAAAGGCATTCTTTGATATAAATAAGTTTGAATATCCCAGCGTATAGATCAGCTTCGGGGCAGCGAACATTCCTATACCGAGCTATCCGTTTATGGAACTCACTTCCGCGAGAAATTACAGATACCAGTAGTTTACGTACTTTAAAGAAAGGACTAAGGAAATTACTTTTTAATTCATGTTTTAGCTAATAAATGTATATAGATATATAATTTGTTTTTAATAGGTATTACTCAATGACATGTAAATTAGAACCGAAAAACCCTTTTGGGAGTTTCTAATAAATTTTACAATTACAATTACAATTGATGTCAGGGTATTCAACCCATACGCCTCGACTTATCGAAACCAGAGCCTCAACAGCAGCTTCAACAACAACGAGAAGGAAAAGAAGCGGCAATATAATCAACGAATCGTCCAGGTTGAGCATGGTTCATTCACTCCTCTTGTTTTCAGCGCTTTTGGTGGATGTGGCAGAGAGACGCAGCATTTGTATTCGTGGAAGTCGTCCGTGGCGTTGTTCAGGAGTTCCATTTAGATCGGGCATTGAACTGTCGGAGAAAAACTCTAACTTTTAATTGATTAAACTTTAAAGTGTGATTTCGTACATAAGAACTATAAATACTTGTATATTTTGTATATATTATTCCTGTATTTTAGCCTTTCTTTTAGTGTACAATATTAATAAAATGTTTATATTTCAGTGGATCGAATGTGATTGGTTGCTATGAAACGCGGGTGTATATTATCATTATGACTGCATGTCTATTAAGATATTTATCATACAAACGTCATTCGCGGTCGCCATCTTGAATTATCTGTGTCAACTATATTCCATTCCGATGAGGTATTCCATTTGTGACCATCCACGGAAATTGCAGTTTGCAGATTGGAGAAAAGTGCAAGCCGAAACGTAATAATCTGCTGGTTTAAATGTTTCCCAGTGTTTTGTAATTTAAGGTACTGTGTAGTTAACATGAATACTCGTACCCAGGGCCCGCCTCCCCGATTGTTTTTAGGCTGGCCGAGGAAGAGGGCGAGGCTTGTGGTTGGTTCTTTATGTAGCCCTACACGAGTTATGTCTGTGATTATATATAGGGTTGGGGTTATGGTGGGGGTTGGGGTTAAATTATACATTTCGTGTAGGGCTACATAAAGAGCCCACCACAAGCCTGGGTGGGCGGGCCCTGGGTATGAGGGTGGGTCTGACATTCCGGTTGCTGTATAGTGTATGCTGGAGGCAGGATGATAGTCACGATAAAATCTCGAACGTGTGGTGCCAGTGTAGGTAGCGTCTATACAATAAGCTTCGGGTCTTTAGGATTAATCTACCTGAAAAATACAACAAGAACTGAAGGCCCTAATTCGTCTGGAAGTACTACCAGACGAAGGGCCTTCGCTCGAAACGTCGAAGTTCTTGTTGTATTGTTTATAATCTTAGAGACCCGAAGCTTATTATTGATAGTCACGATTGATTCTGATGTACAAAAATTGCTCGATTGATTCTGATGTACAAAATTATTCATAACATCGTTGTCCGTTGATGTGGATAAAGAATTATATTTACAATTCTCCAAAGAGCAGCGCACAAGAAATAGTCATCAGTACAAGCTGCAAATTCAAAAATGTTCCAAGGATGTATTTAAATATTCATATTTTATCAGAACTGCAAAAGACTGGAATGACTTACCAGCGAATATTGCAACAATGGATACTTTGGAAATCCAAAAGAGAACTTATTAAACAATAAACATTTTGATTAACTTTTTAAGACATCATAGAAATATTTTTAAATGCTATTATATCTATCTTAAACTCCTTATAGTTTTGTGCTGACTAACTTAGGTCGATATCGACCTATTTTTGCAGTTTTCATATCGTCGGTTCAGTGCATGCTATGTAGATGACAATACCACCGTTCGATTCAGCGTTTTACAGCGTTTTTAGAGAAGTAAATTGTGTTTGTTTACAATGCTACGCGGCCAATTTAGCCCCTTGCAAACACCTCTGAACTTTGTATTGTTTACAAATTAACAATAATACAAACTAATTATATATTCAGTTCGCTTTCCTACCTTTGGTTTACACGCTACAAACTCCTAAGTGTGACCATTGGATAGCTCTTGAAAATCCTGTTCGAAAGGATGTATTTAAATATCCATACTAAATAAACTAGCCATTTTATGACAATTCTCGACTTTTCTCGTGAAAATCCCGTCTAATTGCGAAATCCCGGTTTTGTCGGCGCACGCTCGGGCAACTCGAAGCTAAATCTCCGCGGCTTTGCATCCTAGCGTATTGAAAGTACCGGCAATCGATTCCGCGTGATTTAATTGCCTAGATGGCGGATTTTCATTGGTTTATAGCAATCAACACTGACCTTATATGGCATTTCGTAATTAATTTCCGCGTGCGGGAATCAAATTTCAACGATCTCGGCATTTTGCATGCGACTTTCAAAAAATAAAATAAAATACTTCTACTTCTTCAAATGCAATGAAACTTTCCAATAATATTCCTTTTTATATGAGCTACAATTTTGGTCCAAAATTTGCTAACATTTGCTCGAAAATTCTGAACCCTGTTCTGGCAATTCAGGGTTATTTCAACAATAATTGTAAAATTTTTAGATAATTTATGAACATGTATGCAAATTAATTTGCATATGTAATATGAACCGGGACAAACTAAATATAATTTTAAAGAGGAAGTCATAAGCTATCGAATGACGCGTGTCCTGTTGCCAGAGAATAAACACGTCTGGCGATATTTACATTTTGAAACAACCGATCGTAATTACGGCGCAAGGCGAAAAACGATAAGGAGTTAACTTTATACTATATTTTATATTAATATTTTTAGTTGTATATATATTTAATTTATAGTTAGTGTGATTCCGTACAGGCTTTACTGACGTATTAGTTTCACCAATATAGAGCATGCCACATTTACTGCATGAAATACAGTAGATGAGATGAGAGGAGGTGCACGTAAAATGGTGCTTAATAGTGTACATAGATTTTGGTGCCGAAATTGTAGTGGAAGAATCTATATACTTACAGGTTTTATACAGCTTCACACCACAAGGAAACGTGCCATTAGGTGACTACGAGTCCTGTGGTAGAGAGCTGTGGACTAGGGTTTCACGGATATTTTTACTATTTTGCTACACTGTTCAATTGCGTTGACACTTACATTAACCATAGCACGACCTGATTCAGTCTTTTTATCAACCATTTGTCTAGAGTTCACATCTCACTGGCAGGAAAATTCATGATTATATAGAATAGCGTTAACTACCTTAGTTATAAATCCTTAACTCAGTAGCTGTAATTAGTTAACTGCATGAGTACATGTGAAGTCAGTAGATATGACCCCCCATCCAGGGTGAATTTTCCCGCCATATGACGTCAGCATTTTGAGGATCTCGCCATATGACGTCATTTGCGTAGATACGCGTAGATACATGTAGATGCATACGGATATGCGTAGATACGCGTAGATACAGGTAAATATGCATATATGCGTGTTCAGAGTATAAACTGAGGATGTAAACACTGTTTTTGGCATTGTATTTACAAATTTTATAGAGAGAACATTTGGAGAAGAAACGTATAGAACAATTTAAAGAACAATCATAGTGTTGTATGTTTTTAAGAAATAAATCGAATTTCGTTATAATCTTTCGTGAATGTGATGGCTCTGAAAAGAGCCGGGGGTTTTTTGTCTTTAAGACTGTCGCATCCATAGTGCATAGGCCTCGACCTCTACTTTGGCGCAGTGTTGGTAGGCGTTGTCCTCGATGTGGTTGCCACAGGTTTCCAGCCATATAAGTTGATCAAATAATTCTCCAGCTTTAGGGCAACCAAAGTATTCCAGATTTACGGAGGGGATATTAAGTTTTGCCAACAGATCCTTTTCATAATGGCCTCCTTTGTATGCAATTGTAGAGGCCGGGTTTTTACGGGTTTCAATGTAGAAATTCTCTACAATTGCTTCCAATTCTGAAATTTGGAATGCTTTGATGCCCCGCGGCACGCCAAGCGGTAATTTATGGATCCGGTTTTGAACGGACAGCCTCGATAAACTGTTTCCAAACTATTCCTCTTTCGATTACTCGTTCTATGGCCTCCAACCCGTATGATACACATCTTTGCTCTTCTGATAACATAATACACTCGTGTCTCCTCTGACTAGGATGATTGACTTCACAACCCCGGCATTTTTCTTTGCAAACTTTTCCAATTTCAAGAGCGACAGATTCTGCAAATACTGCATTCATCAAATGACAAATTCTTCACCTCTGACGGTACAATTTCGTCTACATCTAAACTGTTTGCCCATACCACTTTCGATTGAGAGAAATTAATGTTCTTCTGTGTAAACACACTCTCAGACAATTTTATTTTAAACAAATTAGTATTTATAGTTTTTTCCCAAAATGGATGTAACTACTTGTAGATACATGTGGATATGCGTAGATACATGTAGATACATGTAGATACATGCGGATATGCGTAGATACATGTGGATACATGTATATACATGCGGATATGCGTAGATACGCGTAGATACCACTGAGCTTTATATATCTGGAGGACGTGCCGCTAATGTTCGCCAGGCAGAAAAGTGAAGCAAAAAACATGGCGGATTTTGGCTTGCTGACGCCATATATGGTCCCAAATGCCCATGGTATTTACCACTGACAACCGCGATACTGTGCTTTCGACGAATTCTTCACCCTCCTGGGTTTTGCACTATAATATTTTATGCTTTCGACCTTTAAATCTTGATATTTTTCTCCTATTTTTGCTTGTTTCGCAAAGTCGAGGAACGATTACCTTTTTGTTCCGCTTGTGGATGCAACAATTCACTATAAAGGATGAATATTGCTTCTCACCGGTAAGATTTGCATTTATTTTCTAGCTTTCAACTCGATCGGCTTTCGATATAATTATACTCAGTAACTCAGTCGACTTGGATAGAAATATTTTAAAAACAGACATAAAAAACTTGTAATGTACATAAAATCTTGTTGTTTTGATTCAGAGCTGGCCATGTTGCTTGGGCCTTTGTGTTTTTAATTAGTTTTAAAAGTTTTATAGTATAATTAATTTTATACTTCAAGTTGTTTTTTATACGTGCAGTCCTTTCATAAATACAGTTAATATATGGTGCCAATTGTCAAAATCCTTACACTTGCCATACATAAGCTTTGTAACACATTATATAGACAACTAAGTCTAAGACAAGCAACTTGTCCTTGGCAAACTTGCTAGTTTTTCCAGGTATTTTTGTAGCAGCAGTTACCTGCTGCATAGTTAAGTTTTATGGCTATGAGCTAGGATACCAACCATTTCAGCACCCTAAAAAAGTCGATTGATTGATATCCTATTAAACAGATGCCCTAGTAAACAGACATCTTAGTACATTTTACTATAGTTTTTAGTTATATAATAAAAATAGATTTACCCACTTTCCCCTCAGAATGGCAGAAATTCCTCCATAGTAGGAGTCTGGATCTTTTCTGGAATGACCCAATATATCTTCAAAGTGCCCTCAAAATTACCAGTTCATTAATCCATTAACTATGCTGTACCCTGCCATTGACAAGTAGAATCATCTGGCATTAGACAGGGTAAAAATTATGCTAAAGTAGGGTGCATTGTAAGCTAATGGGTTATTATTTGGATACAAAAATGTAAACAAATCTGAGATGTGTGAATGGGGCTCTGGCCAGAACTTGGAACTAAGTTCTGGTGCACCCCTAAGTAAGCAATTTTTCTCACACCATTGTTTATAAACATTAACATTACAGATTACAGTTCCATTACAGAAATGATACACAAATAACTAATGTGATATACAAATAACTAATTTGAGCAAAAAGTATTTTTAACAGGTCATGTATTGTATCATGCATAGTTAACATCGATATATATAATAATATGGTATGACTATTCTCTTCTCTTTTGCAGGAATCATCTGTTATAGGTACCACAAGAAATGACACAAGGCATCAAAATGCTGAACAGGCACAGCAAAATCATAGACCATTGGGATACAAAGTTATAGTAATACCCAGTGGCATACTGTGTTCTAACATTTCTACTATGGTACCCATTCCAAAATGTACCAATGACACAGGGTAAAAAGGAAGAAAAACTGATGTCAGTAGTGTTGGTTGCTAGCGAGAGCAAAATTATGTTACTAGTCTGTTACTCATTTTGGTAGACCAAGGTCAACTTACTGACAGATTCATTTGGGTTTAACATCCCCTATACTTCCCTGCTCGGTATGCCACTGATAATACCATAATAACTTGATTATACAGCTCGGTTCTTAAAATTATTTACAGTACTGCTAATTAGTAATTATTCTTTGAAAATGTCAAATTAAAATAAAACAAAATTTATTACGCTGTTGTATCTTCGATTTCCAAACATGTTGCATGTTTCACCAATTACAGAAAGGACTGTGTTATTTTGGGATAAATTCTGCAACCATGTATTTATGTAATATGACAAGAGAAAAACAAACTATTTTAAGCTGGGAACACCAGAATTATGGGTGGACTGGGGGAAGTTACAAATTATTGGGGCAGTGGAGGGTTTATAAGCTACGGTAGTGCAGGGGCGGCATGGCCCATGGGACGATTTCCCGGGTGGGCCCATGGAAATCTGCCAATTTTGGGCCCCAAGCACAGGGACGTAGCCGAGGGAGCCACGGCTCCCCCCCCTTTGGTAACATTTAGTACTAATACTTACTGCAAAACCAGGAATTATGCCCCACATATAGCCACAACTACCTTTAATCCCCACAGGGCTCCCCCCCTTTGAAAGCTCTAGCTATGTCCCTGCCCAAGCATGCAAAGGTCTACAATGTATATAAAGTTTGGGGCCTTCATTAAATATTTGCGATAAATCACTAGTAATGAACAAAAATTTAATTTTGTATTTAATCCTATTTTTCTTCTCAGCAAATGACATCCCCCCCCCCAACTCTCCCAACGTGAGCAGCACTTGGACCTCTAGCGAAAGTTTTCCCGGCCCCTATTTTTAAGCCACGCCGCCCCTGCTGTAGTGGCCTTTTAAGGATATGTTGCTCATTCAAAGTGATAGTCAAAACCTATCAGACACAGGAACTACAATCCTAGTGCTGCTTCAAATATGGAAAGTATATCCCCAGCCCAACCTAAGAAATCTGACCAGAAATCTAGGTAGAAATCGCCTTTCCAAGATCAGCTGCCACCACCACCCTGACCTTATGGCACCACTTAGCTTATGTGTAAATTTGGCACATAACACAAAGCACTCCATTGCTTCAATGAGTTTGAGGGAAGAAATTGACATTGTGATTATTAAATATATCTATTTCCTGCAACCTGAACCACTGTAAATACTGTACTTGTGGCCCAAATAATATACTATACAAGCATACACAATCCAAAATTGTACCATATACAAGAGCCTCTAAGCCGGGCTCGAATAAAGTATATTCTAGCATGTATTTCGACAAATTTTTTCATACGGAATTTTTAATACCTGTTTGCTCTAGTTTCAAATATCATCTTTGCCGACATCAGTTTTGAGGTTTTAGTATTTGTTTGCCGTCTTTAAAGGATGAGAATAACGTGTACGACTTGCAAATCTTTGAACAAATGGTCAAAGGTCAGAAAAATATGTTGAAAAGTCGTAAACAACGAGAATTTTATAATACTGCAAACAGTGCAAAGAGCTAAAATATTTTTTTTACCAAATCCAGGGGGGGTAAAATTTGTAGCGGGCTCAAAATTGAGCCCGTCAGTGGTAATTACCATGGGCATTTGGGACCATATATGGCGTCAGCAAGGCAAATATCCGCCATGTTTTTTGCTTCACTTTTTTATGCCGAGCACTACCTCCAGTAATATAGTATAGCTCAGTGGTAGATACATGTAGATATCACTGAGCTTTATATATCTGGAGGACGTGCCGCTAACATGGCGGATTTTCGCTTGCTGACGCCATATATGGTCCTAAATGCTCATGGTAATTACCACTGACAACCGCGATACTGTGCTTTCGATGAACTCCTTCACCCTCCTGGGTTTTGCACTAATATTTTATGCTTTCGACTTTGTTTTTGAGCTAAAAAATCTTGATATTTTTTGGGGTTTTTTGCTTGTTTCACAAAGTCGAGGAACGATTACCTTTTTGTTCCGCTTGTGGATGCAACAATTCGCTATAAAGGAAGAATATTGCTTCTCACCGGTAAGACTTTCATTTACTTTCAGCTTTCTACTCGATCGGCTTTCTATATATTTATTACTCAGTCGACTTGGATAGAAATATTTTAAAAACAGACATAAAAAACTTGTAATGTACATAAAATCTTGTTTTGATTCAGAGCTGGCCATGTTGCTTTTTAATTTTTTAAAAGTTTTTTATACTGTCTTGTTGGACCTTGTTGGTTTTCTGGCCTTTTCTATACGTGCAGTCCTTTCATAAAGTAATACAGTTAATATATGGTGTCAATTGTCAAAATCCTTGCACTTGCCATACATACATACATAGGCTTTGTAACCCAGATTATATAAAAGACAAGAAAGTTGTCCTTGGCAAACTTGCTAGTTCTTCCAGGGGTTTTTTGTAGCAGCAGTTACCTGCTGCATAGTTAAGTTTTGTAGTATTTATATATGGCCTATGAGCTAGGGTACCAACCATTTCAGCACCCTCAAAAAAGTGCCCTAGTAAACATTTTACTATAGTTTATATTAGTTAATATATAAAAATAGATTTACCCACTTTCCCCTTAGGATGGCAGAAATTCATCCATAGTGGGAGTCTGGATCTTTTCTGGAATGACCCAATATATCTTCAAAGTGCCCTCATAATTACAAGTTCATTAACCCATTGACTGGCCGTACCCTACCACTGACAAGTAGAATAATCTGGCATTAGACAGAGTAAAATGCTAAAAAATATGAGACGTGTGAATGGATTGTACTGCATCAAAACCATATAAAATATTATGTTCAAATAGCAGAAAAAATGGTGTTAATAGTGGTGCACCAGAGAAGATTTTGATCTGGCCAGAAATGAAACTGTCAAAAATGGGGCTCTGGCCAGAACGTGGAACTAAATTCTGGCCATAACTTGGAACTAATGCACCAGTCATTGTAAATCCCGCCTCCCCCAACCCGGGAAATAGAGGGGAAAGCAGGGACAAATGCCTAGTATTACGAGTTTGTTGTTCCCCGATATATGGGGAATGTGCTCTCTGTTGCTGTCTTGTATTTCTAGATCGGGACAGTAGTGGGGACATTGGACTTCATTTTTTGCCCCGGAATAAGTTCTAAGCAATTTTTTTCTCACACCATTGTCTAGAAACAACCAAAGTAACTTTTATTGTTTCTCATTTCCATTACAGACTACAACTGTGATATACAAATAACTAATTTGAGCAAAAAGTATTCTGAACAGGTCATGTATTGTATCATGCATAGTTAACATAGATGTATATGATATTGTTGTGCCGTGGTATAAGGATGTATAATAATAAATATGGTATGACTATTCTCTTCTCTTTCGCAGGAATCATCTGTTTTAGGTACCACAAGAAATGACATAAGGCATCAAAATACTGAACAGGCAGAGCAAAGTCATAGACCATTGCTATACAAAGTTATAGTAATATCCAGTGGCATACTGTGTTCTAACATTTCCACTAGGGGGTGACCATTCCAAAATTTACCAACGACACAGCCAAAAAGAAGAAAAACTGATGTAGTGTTGGTTGTTAGCGAGTGCACAATTCTGTTGCTCATTTTGGTTGTTTTCACCAAGTTACTTTAAGATTTTATGTTTTGAGAGATGAAGGTCAACTTACTGACAGATTATTTAAAAAGTGGGTGTAACACCCCCTATACTTCCCGCTCGGCATAGGCGGATTTTGCTCTGGGGGGGTGCCGAAAATTTAGGGGGGGTGCCGAAAATTTAGGGGGGGTGCCGAAAATTTAGGGGGGGTACCAAAAATTTACGGGGGGGAGTGAGCGACAGGGTGCGTGGCGCCGCCGAGCAAGCTGCAGCAGGGGTCTGGGGGCACAGTTGCCAATGGGGGTAAGGGGGCGAGCCCCAGAAAATTTTGAGATTTTTGGTCTTATTTAGTTCAAAATCCTTGTTTTTAGTCTTACTTAGTTCAAAATCTTTATTTCAATCACACTACTGTCATTTATCCCAATGACACTACTGTCATTTATCCCATTTAAATTTTTTTGGGGGGGTGCAAATTTCTCTAGGGGGGGTGGGAAAACCTTTGGGGGGGGTGCAAAATATTTTTGGGGGGGTGCGCACCCCCCCAGAAAATCCGCCTATGCCGCTCGGTATGCCACTGATAATACCATAACTTGATTGTACAGTTTGGTTCTTAAAATTATATACAGTACTGCTAATTAGTAATTATTCTTTGAAAATGTCAAATTAAAATAAAACAAAATTTATTATGCTTTTGTATCTTCAATTTCCAAACATGTTGCATGTTTCACCAATTATACATAAAGGACTGTGTTAGGTACTGGTCATTAATAATGGGAGTGGTTGGTAGGTGGGTGAGAAAAGGGGAGCGGTCTCAATTATTTTTACCCTGAATGGGGGCAGCCTCAATTCTAGGAGGCTACTTGAAGTGTTTTGATGAGACCATACAACAAAACATTGACCATGTAGTATAAATCAATAGATGTAATATAAATGACTTCATACAAGTTTTATAATAACATTAAAAATTTCACATTGTTCACAATTCATGTGGATGTGACATCACATCAAGCTATTTTAGCACTAAAGTTTAGGATACAGGAAGAGCACCTTAGAAAGCAATAAGTTTAATACCAGGAATATCAATCTGCAATATTCCCAACAAAATTGTAAATACCAGTAGCCTATGGGCTACTTTTGGCTTGGTGGGTTAAGAAGAGATGTAACTGCTGGTTATCCCTGAGGGATGGCTATTTGATAAGTAAAATTGTCTTGTGGTATAATATAGAGTAAAATCGTGTAGCATGATATGGGGAGGGGGCAGTCTGAAATATTCGATATCCATTTGGGGGCGTCTTGAAATTAAATGTCTTGCTGTTGGGGGCAGTCTCGAAGAAAGGGAAATGTTCGGAATTTCTAACCCACCGCCCCCCTCCATCCCATCATTAATGACCGGTCCCTTATTTTGGGATAAATTCTGCAATGATGTATATAAGTAATATGCAAATGTTGTTGCAAAGTTTTCAGTAGAGACAAAAGCATAAAAAAGACAGGGGGGACAAGAGAAAAACAAAAGAATGCAACCTAACTCCGATGCTTTAAGCTATGAATTATGGGTGAAGTTACCCCTGGCCAATACTTTTTTATTGGGATAGTGGAGGGTTTATAAGCTACTGCAGTGGCCTTTTAAGGATATGTTGCTCATTCAAAGTGATAGTCAAAACCTATCAGACACAGGAACTACAATTCTAGTGCTTCAAATATGGAAAGTATCCCCAGCCCAGCCTACGACATCTGAGCAGAAATCTCGATAGAAATTGCCTTTCCAAGATCAGCTGCCCCACCACCCTGACCTTCTTCTGGCACCACTTATATTATGCATCGATTGGCACATAACACAAAGCCCTGATTCTTTGATATCCTAATTCCCTCTTATTGCTCTTAAAGATACTAAGATAGTACTCTGTAGCACACAGAGATAATTTTCCAAATGCTAAAAATACACACAACTTATTCAGAACATCACAAAATAGTATGAAACTAAAATGTGGAATTACAAAGTATCCATTGCTTTGAGGGAAGAAAACTAGTAACACACTAACACTACAGGTATTAAAATGCTTGTGGATAAAATAACATACTGTCCAAAATTGTACCATATACAAGAGCCATTACATCGACAAATTCTTTCGTGAAATATAATATAAATAGTATGTAAACTGAAATATTTACGGAATTTTTACAGTATTAAACCTGTTCGCTCTGGACCTCTGGTTTCAAATATCATCTTTGCCCTGCCCCACATAAATTTTGAGGTTTTAGTATTTGTTTGCCGTCTTTAAAGGATGAGAATAACGTGTACGACTTGCAAATCTTTGAACAAATGGTCAAAGGTAAAAAAAAATGTTGAAAAGTCGTAAACAACGAGAATTTTACTGTAATACTGCAAAGAACTAAATATTTTTTCCAAATCCAGGGGGGTGTAAAAGTTGTAGCGGGCTCAAACTTGAGCCTGTCAGTGGTAATTACCATGAGCAAAAAGGAAATAATAAAATACAGAAACCAAGAGAAACCAAAATTCATGTTAGGTAATAAAAACGTAACGATTGTACAAGAATATTGTTACTTAGGAATCAAATTGAATTCAAATGGTAAATTTACTCCAGCTATAAAACAGCTAAGTGAAAAAGCACTACATGCACTATACAGCATACGAAAACATCTCAACTTACACAACCTAAAACCGAAACTAGCTATAAAAATATTCGATAGTATAATATCACCAATTCTTCTCTACAACTCAGAAGTGTGGGGTGCATACCTCAAAAATAATTTTAATAATTGGGATAAACTTCCAATTGAAAAAACACACTTGAGGTTTTGTAAATTATACTTGGGAGTTGGGAGAAAATGCACTAACATCGCCTCCAGAGGTGAACTTGGAAAATTCCACTAATAATAAATATATTTAAACGATTATTTAAATATATTATACATTTAAACACATTGCCTGAAACAGCAATTGCCAAACAAGCCTTTTTAATATCTAAAGATTTGTATTCTAAAAAGAATACTTCATTTTATGGAAATGTCACAGATATTTTAAAATCATACAATTGTAACACGCAAATACTAGATCTGGAATCAATATCCAATCATTCGGTAAATCTAATCTCAAGCAACATAAAACAAAGTTACATAACATTCTGGAAACACAAACTAGAGAATTCATCGAAACTATGTTTCTACTCTGCTTTCAAAAGGGAATATCAGTTAGAAAAATATCTTACCACAATAAAAAATTCAAATCAAAGGAGAACTTTCACACGATCCGGATAAGTAATCATAACCTATTGATTGAATATGGTAGATACCAAAACATTCCTCAAGCAGAACGACTATGTACGATCTGTCAGTCAGGCGAAATAGAAAATGAGTCGCATTTTCTCACATCATGTGAAGCCTACGACAGCATTAGAGAACATTTTTTAAACAATTTACCAAATGTTCTCAATAACACAGATCAAAGAGAACAAAATTTATCCGTAGAAATAATGAAATCAAATGAAACTGAAACGATTTTAATATTATCGAAATTTATTTCTTCCTGTTTTGTGGAAAGAGATAAATGCCTTGAAACCAGGAATGCTGAAAATCTAATTATTTAAATTCTATATTAGCATATATCTTTGTATTTACTTTTATACTTTATACCACATACTTCCACGTAAATAGCACGTATTTTATAGCACATAGTTATCTATACCGTACTTAGTTTAGCACCTATTTCATAGCTTTAGCAATACCTGTAACTAGAGGTCATGCCAATAAAGCAATTATTTACTGTTACTGTAGGACCATATGTGGCGTCAGCAAGCCAAATATCCGCCATGTTTTTTGCTTCACTTTTTTATGCCGAGCACTACCTCCAGTAATATAGTATAGCTCAGTGGTAGATATGCGTGTTCAGAGCACTGATCTGAATATAGGCTGGATAACGCATCTCTTAATAATTTGATGGAAAAAAGTGAAGCCG
The DNA here is from genome assembly GCA_016169945.1 of Trachythela sp. YZ-2020. NCBI lineage: Eukaryota > Metazoa > Cnidaria > Anthozoa > Malacalcyonacea > Clavulariidae > Trachythela > Trachythela sp. YZ-2020. The sequence goes on from JADLSH010000395.1 coordinate 1,409,243, forward strand.
GAAGTCAAGCGGCCGATCAGTGCCGCCACCCGATTCTGAGGCCCTACTTTATTATAGATTGTATTACAGAATCCTAGTTTTTTCGCTTTTTTTGCTTTTTAAGCGTTTCTGGCCGGGCCAGTTTTACTATCATAAAGATAGAAGCACACGAGAAGAAATTTGAGCAAAAAATTTGGAGTATTATGGCTTTATAACGCCGTGAAACTGGATTTACAAGTTCGAAGGAGTGAACAGCCACATGTTAGCGATGTTTTGTTTATGATATTTCAATTCAAAATCCACTCAAAATATAGAATTACTGCTACTGGACGAAGGCACTCAAGGAATTTGATGAAATGAACCAGCTCAGCTGCAGTATGAACAAAAGCGTGAATGTGGTAAGTTTTTAAAACAGGAATTAGGAACAGTGCTACACTGGTTCAATATTCACATACGGAAATAAACTGTAAACACATATTAAGTTCTAAAATAACCTAACAAAATTTCCAATATTATTCAACAATCAAATATACTTGATATATAGTAATTGTAACTATAAATATAGTAGTAATTATATGATTGGTGGTCAAAGAAAGAGAAGTTTTTCTTCAAGTGTTGTGTGGCTTCTTCATTTCTTGTCCTGGGAGTGCAATTTTGTTAACAGTGCATTTGATGAAGTTGTGGATATAATTGTCTTAAACTGTTGTGGCATGCATATGATTGTCTGTTTAGTTCCAACCATAACCATGATTAAGTTATGACAGGAACCGCAAAAGATGCATGCTTGGAAATGTTTTTTACAGAATTATAGTGTGTCTGACAGTCCAACTCAAGCATGCTATGTCTCAGGGCCTGTTTATATGATCCCGGCTAGGCGGGACGGGACAGTTGCCAAGATCCCGCTTGCAATATAAAAACTCTACTGAGTGTTTATATGATCCTGCTTCCATCCCGCCTAGCTGGGATCCTGGCAATCTGTTCTAGGCGGGATGAACAATCTAGCTGGGATCCCATATAAGGCTAGGCGGGATGACCTTTCATTGACCTTGCCTTCTGAGCATGCATAGTATGACCTGAAGTACTTAACTGGCTTCATCCCAGCAATGTCTTTGTCCATACAAACACGCCATCCCATCTAGGCAAGTTTCCCGGCTAGGCAGGACGAAAACGTCCTGTCCCGCAAACAGGATCATATAAACAGGCCCTGAGACATAGCATGCTTGAGTTGGACTACGGTCAGACACCTATAATTATGTACAAAACGTTTCCAAGCATGTATCTTTTGCAGTTCCTGTCATAACTTAATCATGGTTATGGTTGGAACTAAACAGACAATCATATGCATGCCACAACAGTTTAAGACAATTATATCCACAACTTCATCAAATGGAAGTATTCAAGTATATATCAAGTATTCAAGTATATTTGATTGTTGAATAATATTGGAAATGTTGTTAGGTTATTAACTTAATATGTGTTCATTTCAGTACGTGAATATTGAACCAGTGTAGCACTCAAGCACTGTTCCTAATTCCCGTTTTAAAAACTTGGCACATTCACGCTTTTGTTCATACTGCAGCTGAGCTGGTTCATTTCATCAAATTCCTTGAGTGCCTTCGTCCAGTAGCAGTAATTCTATCTTTTGAGTGGATTTTGAATTGAAATATCATAAACAAAACATCGCGAACATGTGGCTGTTCACTCCTTCGAACTTGTAAATCCAGTTTCACGGCGTTATAAAGCCATAATACTCCAAATTTTTTGCTCAAATTTCTTCTCGTGTGCTTCTATCTTTGTGATAGTAAAACTGGCCCGGCCAGAAACGTTTAAAAGGCAAAAAAAGCGAAAAAACTAGGATTCTGTAATACAATCTATAATAAAGTAGGGCCTCAGAATCGGGTGGCGGCACTGATCGGCCGCTTGACTTCCGGCTTCACTTTTGACAAGAGATGCGTTATCCAGCCTATATTCAGATCAGTGGTTCAGAGCAGTGAGCTCTATATATATATATCTGGAGTGAGAACTTATGTCCAAAAAGTGAAGCCAAAGATGGCGGAAATTGACGTCCAGTGCCAATCCCTTTCTATTGTTTTCGACCGCGCGGTTTGCACAAGCCGGCAAGGAGTGTGCCGAAATTTCGTGTTTTTGCTCCGATTTAAACAATAACATCATGATTTTATGAACTAATAACTTGATTAGCGATGCGATCTGTTAGTATAAACTGGAATTAGCTAGAAAAATGGTATGAAAACTGTTTATGACCTTCATGAGTTTGGACGTCAATTGCCGCCATCTTTGGCTTCACTTGGCCTATTGGCCGAACATTAGAAGTTCTTACTCCAGATATATATGGAGCTCACTGGTTCAGAGTATAAACTGAGGATGTAAACATTGTTTTGGCATTGTGTTTACAAATTTTATAGAGAGAACATTTCCAGAGAGTCATTACAGGTTTTTATAGAGCTTTATTGATTTGAAAGGATTTGACCTTTTCTGGTAAGTGTTTATGTTTTAACATGGTGACCCGAACTTTTTTAGCAAAAGTTGGTAATTTATACATTTTTCATAAATATCAGAGCGTTTTATTGTTTGTTTAGATATGGATTTAACTACTAAAGTGCTTGAATGTCAAACTGTAGCTGAACTATCAGCTCTTGAAAGCCTGTACGTCTTGAACGAGCAAGAACAAGCTTTAATATTTGAAAGGAAAGTGGAATTAATTGGCCGTTCGCTTGAATGGGGGATCGAAAATGAACAGCTAGGGCTTGTTGTGAACCTTATGGATTCTTGGACCCCTGAACAACGGGAAAATTTTATGATGGACTGGCAAGACGACGAACCCCTGTTACAAATGGGCCGTGGCGAGAAAAGATCGTTCGAGGACGATGGCGCTGAGACGAGCATGACTGAAAACAACTTTACTGTGACGAACGTCAAACAAGTTAAAGTGAAAAAGTTCAGCACGACAGGTGTGGATTATACGGTACAATTCACGGACACGTTTGCTCATTTGGAGCTTTCTCAGTTCCACGACCGTCTCCATGGTATATTTGAAAGTTTATTGGATACCATCACACGAGACATTCCAGAGCATGATCAAGTACGTTTTGTGTTGCATTCACCTCAGCTTGAAACTCCTATCTCTCTTCCTTTCATGGCTCTTTCTCGTTTGACAACAGAGCGGGTTTTAGCTCAAATTGAGCGCGTCATTCAATCCAACCATGAATTTCGTCTAAATGATAGTGTAAATGTCAATTTAATTCATGTTCAAATGCCTCAAGGGGGAACCGGTACAAAACGTAGTGAAATTAATTTGGAAAAGCATTTGGCCAAAAAAGGCTCAATTGTTCGCATCCAAAACAAGGATGAATTATGTTTAGCTCGAGCACTTGTTGTTTCGATCGCCAAAATTGAAAAGGATAGTCGGGATCGTCAAATAAGAGATCATCGTTATTCATTGCAAACACGTTTAGCTCATGATTTGCACCAAAAAGCAGGTGTTCCTATAGGTTCTTGCGGTATAGACGAAGTCAAACAATTTCAAGCGTATTTGACCGATTATCAAATCAACATTATTTCAAAAGAGCATCAAAATTCTGTCATTTTTTCCGGACCTGATAAAGAGAAAAGGATTTATTTGTTTCTGCATGACAATCATTTCGATGTGATTACAAGCATGCCGGCTTTTGTTGCTCGTAAAAAGTATTGCCATACTTGTAAAAAGGGGTATGACCATCAAAGAAATCATTTATGCGGAGATACGTAAACTGTGCTATTTTCAAAACTGTCCTATTGTTTCGTGGACTCCATGTAGTGATTGCAACCGTTTTTTTAAAAGTCAAGAATGTTTCGACCGGCACAAACAAAACGTAGGAAATGCAAAATCGATCTGTTCCTCTTCTGCCAAATGTCCACATTGTCATCTTGTTTAGCTCGCTCGGAGTCAACTGAGGCCTGATTTGCATCACTGCGGACTGAAACGTTGCTCGACCTGTGAAAAATACGTGGGCGTCGAAGATCACCAGTGCTACATGCAACCTGTCAAAGAAAAACCTGCATGCGAGACTAGTTTGTGTGATGACGAAGCGGATGAGGGCGTCCACAAAGCGGATACAACGAACTACTGTTCTTGATTTGAGTGTATTCAAGAGAATGGTACTCACGAACCGAACTTGTGTGTGATACAAAACGAGGCTGGTGGCGAGTGGATGTTTCAAGGAGATAATACCAGGAACGAGTTCTGCGAATGGCTGTTCACGAAAGAGCATGAAGGATGCATCGTGTTGGCCCATAATTTCCAAGGCTACGATGGCTATTTCATCCAGCAATACCTACACGAGAACGGTGTTATTCCTGAAGTCATTATGCGTGGTGCCAAGATCCTTACGATGTATGTACCTATGCTCAAGATTAAATTCATCGATTCTTTGAGCTTCATACCAATGAGACTGGCTGATTTTCCAAAAACATTTGGTTTGAGCGAGTTAGCAAAAGGATATTTCCCTCACCTCTTCAACAGGAAGGAAAATCAGAATTATGTTGGACCCCTACCACCGAGTCCTTATTACCATCCCAATGGAATGAGTCCAGCAGAGAAGGAGACGTTTTTGAAATGGCATCAGGAATTGAAGGAGAACAATTATGTCTTCAATTTCCAAGAAGAAATCCTGAGTTACTGTCGATCCGATGTGGACATCCTTCGACGTTGTTGCCTTGAATTTCGCGAGTTGTTCCGTGACGTCACCGACATTGACCCGTTCGAGAAATGCCTAACCATTGCGTCGGCGTGCAATCTCGTGTTTGTTTCGAACAAATTTCCTTAAAGAAAACACCATTGCCATCCTACCTCCACACGGTTATCATCCAGGAATCAAACAATCCAACATCGCGTTGAAATGGTTATCTTACACAGCCGAGAAGAATGACGTGTACATTCAACATAAACGGAATGGTGGAGAGAAGACTGTTGGTCAATATTCCTGGATGGTTATGATGAGAAACACATGCGTATGAATTCCATGGCTGTTTCTGGCACGGTAAGTTTTTCAAAGGGTCAGTTTTTTTACACAGGCACAGTGCTTTAACTAAATTATTTTTACAGGGTGTTTGAAATGTTATGCAAGGGACACCGTTAACAAAGTCAGCGAAAAGACCATGCATGATCTCCATCAAGCCACCACGGAGAAGACCCAATACCTTAAAGATTGTGGCCTTCATGTTGTCGAAATGTGGGAGTGCGACATGAAGAAAGAATTGGAACACGATGAAGACATGAAACAGTACTTTGAGGATTACGATGTGGTGGATCCTTTGGAACCACGACATGCTTTCTATGGTGGTCGAACCAACGCAACGAAACTCTTCCACGAATGCAAAGAGGATGAGAAAATAAGGTACATTGTTATATTCTTACGACAGAGTAAATCGGTTGATGACGTCAGAGTCTAATTATGACGTCATTTTCTTACAGATACCTAGATTACACCTCGCTCTATCCCTGGTGCAATAAGATGACCAAAACGGTCGTTGGTCGGCCCCATATCATCACCAAAAACTTTGATGATATTTCCACGTACTTTGGTATTACCACCTCGTGGACTTTTCCATCCTGTCCTTCCCTATCGAACCCAAGGCAAACTGATGTTCCCCCTGTGCAAAACCTGCGTTGATACGTGTAATCAAGCCCCATGTACCCATTCCGAGCGTGAAAGAGCTATCCAGGGGACCTGGTGCAGCGTGGAATTAGAGAAAGCCCTGGAGAAAGGTTATCGTATCCTACAAATGCACGAAGTGTGGCATTTTCCCGAAACCTCTGACGCGCTGTTCAAAGATTATGTGAACACTTTCCTCAAGATCAAGCAGGAGGCGAGCGGGTACCCGAAGGACTGCGTCACCGAAGAACAAAAACAGCGTTATGTGGACGAGTACCTAGAGGTTGAGGGGATACAGCTGGATCGAAGCAAAATTGAACACAATCCTGGATTGCGTGCACTTGCTAAGTTGATGCTGAACTCGTTTTGGGGTATGTATTCTAAACCCATAGTGCCCCATAACAATAGTACGATATGATGAGATACTTATGGCTGCTTCTCCCCTTAGGAAAATTCGCGCAACGGTCCAATATGGCCAAGGTGGAACTGATTAAAGATCCACAAGTATATTTTGACTATCTATCGTCGGATGAAATCAATGTTCTCGACGTGAGATTCGTAAGCGACGAAATGGTCGAGCTTCGTTACGAGTACAACGAGAATTTCGTCGAACCCAATGCCAAAACGAATGTAGTCATCGCCGCCTTTACCACTGCTTATGCCCGTCTCAAACTCTACGGGGTGTTGGATCAACTTCAGGAGCGAGTGTTATATTACGACACGGACTCGGTGATATTTGTTAGCAAACCCGACGAACCAGAACCTCCGTTAGGTCCTTACCTCGGCCAATTGACCAACGAATTGAAAGAAGGACATATTACTACCTTCATTTCGGGCGGACCGAAGAATTACTGTTACAAGACCAGTACCAACAAGGTCGAGACGAAGATACGAGGGATTACCTTGAATTGTACCGCCATGCAAAAAGTGAATTTTGATGTCATTCGTTCGCTCGTGTATCTTCATGCCAAATGTAATGTTACGGGCAAGTTACCGTGGATATACCGTTAAAGATAACTCGGAACACGAGGACCAAAAACATTGAAACAAAACGCATGAAAAAAGACTATCGTATTGTATATAACAAACGTGTAATTGTGGATGATTACAAAACATTACCTTATGGATTTTAAAATTATATTATGACGTTCACGCCATTTTATGGCTATTTATATAATTAAAAAAAGTTGTTAAAGTTTGAAATAAATGTTACAGGATCGTCTGATCTCAAAGTTAATTTCAATGTTTAGTTTATGATAATGATCCAAATTCACCCCGTTTCTTCTTCTAGCGTTGCGATTTGTTTTCGTTTTTCTAGCCAAGTCCCAAATCATCGTTTCCTTAGCGTTCATATGATAGGTAAAGTTCGGTCCCTGGGGGGCTCGAGGTACCGATACACCTGTTAATGTTTCCAATATGATTTGCGTCAACATAATTGAGTGCAACGTTGCATTATCGATAAGCGTTGCTGGTATTATATTCTTCTCTATCAAAAGTCGCATCAAATCCAGAGTTGCCAAATTTCCCTCTTGCGTTATAATTTTATCTGAAAGCCAATGCGTTACAATGTTTCTCCAAACCATGTTGCTTCTTTAAAATGTTTGTTTGATCTGATGAAAATCAGGAACGGTGCCGGGTTTTTATAGATTTTTCAAATTGTTACATTTTTTGTTTATGGAGTGACTTTCATTTCGTCAAGAAACTTTCCCATGATATCGTAATCTTCAGAAATATATCCATGCTTGACACATGCATACCAAACCTTTTCAATAAACTCTTCATTAGTATATACATATCTATCTTCGTTGTCATCATAAACGGGAACCCTTTTCTCAAACTCTTCATCTGTCAAATCGTTTAAGATTTTATTTTCAAAACTAGAAACACACATATTGACACGAAGCACAAGTTGATTCTTAGCCATGAACAGTATGTCGATAGTCATGTTGTGTGCTAGGACGCTGTCGAGCGATTATGATCAAAATCAGACTTGACGCAGTGTTTTTATAGGGAATTGGTAAAGATTGCTACATTTGAATGCTTCTACTTGATTTTAGATGTTTATAACCTTACAGAGAAATAAATAACAGCAGAAAGTTTTGTGTTTTGATTTTAATTACACCGCTTTACAATGTTCATTTAGTGTTTTAGTATAAGAAGTTCTTTTTCGATTCTTTTACATGTCTTTCCTGCTTTTTTTTAATCACCACTTTGGATCGTTTGAACATCGTAGAATAGTTGTCTGTTCGTTTACGTAAGGAGTCCACCATTCTGTGTGATGTGGTTTTATTCTGACGCGTAACATTTTTTATGCTTTTCCTTTGGCCCAAAATGACTCTTTTTCGATTGTTTCTCTTAACTGGTTCATTGCGTAACGAACCAAAAACGTCTCTCTTTGACGATCTCTTACGGGAACTGTGTTTACTCTTCCCAGACATATTGCAAACTGAAGACACATTTTAAAACCGTGTTACTTTATACAATCATGAATGTTACACTTCCTGTTCAGTTACAATAACTTAAAGGTCTCTTGTTTTAGCACCCGTCTCTGATCTGCACAAAAGACAGTTCTCCAATCATTACACGTATACTTGAGCATTTCAAGACCATTCACTCTAGGTTTAATATCATTCAAACTTTTGGTAAAAGCCTCCATGACATTTGCTTCTGAAATCTTTTCCAAAGCATGGTCAAAGTATAAACATAACTGTTCATCCCTTTCCATCATGAGACAGTCATGTTGTGTTTGAGACGGATGATCAATGATACAACCATTGCAGTTTTCAACAACAAGGCGAGATATAATTGACGCGATTTCTTCAGCGTAACTTTTCAACAGTTTCTTTTCAATACGTTTCTGACGATGATGAAGAACTAATTCTTTATTGTCAATATCGAAATGTTTAGACGAACGATACATGATTAGCTCTTTACTTCACGACTATCAGAGAATGTTTGACAGTTTTTCGTAAGTTGAAAAGGTTTTATACCACCCGTACAAGTCTGGTATCTTCAGAGTATAGTAGAAGCCATCGCGTAAACATGGGTCACTCTGCTAGCAAAAATCCAAAGATTAATAAAAATCATAACAAACAGAAAATGTTTAGAGTAGGTATAAGTGTTGGTCGCAATGATCTTAATTTGGAGGGACATTTACAGATGGGCTACAACAGTAAAACTATCAAAAATTACAAACCTGTTGAAAACGATGCTTTGACAAATGACGAACCCACCAACAATATTCAAAATGTCGAACACACCATTCAAAACGTCGAAGAATAAAAGATTTCTCTCATTCTATGCTCGGACATGGACGAGTACCTGTCGAGTGTCTATTACGATCCAAAACGTTCAGGGGGATATGGTGGAGTGGATCGTTTGTACAATGACGTGAAAAAAGAGGGGAAATTTGATATAAGTCGTAAGAAAATTAAAGAATGGCTGATGTCACAAGATGCATACACTTTACATAAACCTATTCGTCTCAATTTTAAAAGGAATCGTGTGATCGTGGGTGGCATCGACCAGCAATGGCAGATGGATTTAGCGGACACACAGTCCATGCAAAAGTTTAACGATGGGTATCGATATCTGCTCGTATGCATTGACGTGTTTTCAAAATATGCTTGGGTAGTTCCTTTGAAAAATAAAACAGGTCCTTCTCTGGTTGAAGCTTTCAAAATCATTTTATCTTCTGGACGCAAGCCTGAAAAGATCATGACTGATCAAGGAACTGAGTTTTTAAACAAACATTTTCGAGCGTTGATGAAAGAAGAAGACATAGAACTGTATAACACGTACAACGAAACGAAAGCCTCTATCGTGGAACGTTTGATTCGTACTCTGAAGACGAAGATGTGGCGATACTTCACAGCGAAGAAAACAATGAGATACATTGACATGCTGCCTGATTTAGTGTATTCTTACAATCATAGTGTTCATCGCAGTATTAAAACAAAACCAGCAGATGTAACTGTTGAAAACGAAAAGAAAGTGTGGCACACTTTGTATGGTGATCACAGTGCAATAAGCAAGAAAAAGTATAAGTTTAAGATTGATGATCAAGTTAGAATTAGTAAAATCAAACGTAAATTTGAAAAAGGTTACTTGCCAACTTTCTCAAAAGAAATCTTCACCGTAAGCAAACAAGTACCTCGTGATCCTCCCGTGTATAAGTTGAAAGATTATGATGGTGAGGAACTGAAAGGAACGTTTTACGAGAAAGAGTTGCAAAAGGTTATCAAGCAGGATGACGTCTACGAAGTTGAAAAAGTTTTGAAGAAACGCGGTAGAGGCAACAATGTACAATATCTTGTAAAATGGTTAGGGTACCCGAACAAGTTTAATTCGTGGGTACCTGCTTCTCAAATAAATAAGATTTAAACCAGCGTCTGTGTTGTGTGTCTTTTATTCATACTTTAGTAGTGACAATGAGTGGAACACATTTTTATCTTACGCTTCCTAGCAATGCATCCCTGGATGTCTTTCCCGATAACAAAACGACTAGTTATCGTGTAAAATTACCACAAACCATTGATTTGAATGGCGATTGGGAAGTTGGTTTGTATTCCATCTCTTACCCTAACTCGTGGTATACTTTAACAAGGGGAGTCGGCAGTCATATCTATTGCGCGGACAGAAGCGGATATTTTTTGGCGACAATTATTGATTACGGTTACTACGAAACCATGCAAGATCTTATCAAAGCCATCAATAAAGCATTGGCAAAAGATGTTAACGACAACATTAGGTTGTCGTTTAATGCTCGCACCGGCAAAGTGACAGTTCAGGTGAAAAATGGATACCAACTATTTCTAAGAACAGGAAGAATGTCGATTATGCTTGGGTTTGGTGGAAAAGAATTAAAGATCGCAAAAACGACCGAAAGTCCTTATGTGGCAGACTTGTTTGGGATGACGACCATCTACGTTTATTGTGATATTGTTCAACCGCAGATCGTCGGAGATACGAGCGCCCAATTACTCAGAAGCATTCCCGTTGAGGGAAAGTCTGGTGACGTCATTACTAAAACTTTCCCAAACATTCAATACGTACCTGTCCAAACCAAATCATTCGAAGACATGGAAATTCTTTTAAGGAACGACACAGGCGATCCTGTGCCATTTGAACACGGGAAGGTGGTGACAACACTGCACTTCAGACAGCATACTTATTTTACCTAAAGATGAATAATCCATACGTACGTTACTATCTTGATCAACAGCAAGGACGTGGAATGCCTGTTTTCAGAGGCAGTCCATGGCAAGTGGGTCATGGACAAATGGGCTATGGACTCGGTGGTCTGTTTCGTAGCGTTGCAAGAGCAGTCATGCCTATGGTAAAAAGTGGAGCAAAAGCTATTGGTAAAATTGCTTTGAATGCTGGAGCTAATGTGCTGGAAACGTTGCTTCTGGAAGAAATCTAAAAGAAGCAGTAAAAACCAGAGGAAAGAAGCTGTAAACGTCGCAAAGGAAAAGCCGTTAATCGACTTCAAACTTATGCTCAAACAGGAAGTGGAAAACGTACAAAGCAAGCTAAAAGAGAAAGACATCCACTACCAGAAGCAATCAGACCAAGAAGCGAAAAACAGTTAAAAGAGAAAGGCATCGGCATCTATTACCATAAGCAGTCAGACCAAGAAGCGGAAAACAGCTCCTGACATATTCGGATAAACATGTATCTCGTACATTCCAAGTCACAAGAATGCACAAAGACAGAACTCGATCTGTTCTCTATACCTCCAACACAAGTCAGTTTGGAAAAAGGACATTGGATAGATCATCAACCTGTTTCCAGTGTATCAGACGGTGGTCCAATCACGTTCCTGTCTCCAGGCACTGAAGATTATGTCGATTTATCAAAAACTATTCTTGTGGTGAGAGCAAAAGTGACTAAAGCAGACGGTGCAAATCTTGACGCAGACGAAAAGGTCGGAGTTGTGAACAATTTCCTACACAGTCTGTTCAAACAAGTCGACGTGTTTTTGAAAGAAAAGCAAGTGACACAAGCCACTGGAACTTACGCGTACCGTGCATATCTGGAAACCCTCCTCAATTATAATCCGTCAGCGAAAGAGTCACAAATTACCAGCTCTATGTTTTATAAAGACACGGGAGGGAAAATGGACGTTGCCGACCCAACATTAGCAGGTGCCGCAGCCAACCTTGGTCTTAAAGCAAGATATGAATTCAGCAAGACAAGTGGAACTATTGAAATGACCGGACCTATATTCAGCGATATATTTTTAACCGAACGTCTCCTGCTAAGTTATTCTGAATCGAAGTAGTAAAGAGTTTTGTCTGATGGCGTCTGAGGACGATGTTGATTACAGAATAAAGCTAATCGATGCCTATCTCAAGATACGTAAGGTGAAAGTTAGTCCAAGCATTTCCGTGGCTCATGAAATTGCATTGAAAAAAGGACCGGCTATCTATCCTATTCGTCGCGTGGAGTGCAAGAGTTTCATTGTTCCCGCAGGAAATCCCCCCCTGAGGAAAGATAACATCTTTAATGGACTTGTACCGAAGTCGTTTGTCTTTGGATTGGTCGATAGCGCGGTGTTTAATGGCGCATACAAGAAGAATCCGTACAACTTTCAACATTTTAACGTGTCCTCTATTGGAATAACCGTGAATGGAGAAGATATGCCGTTTAAACCGATGCAGCTTTCCTTTGGTGCAAACCCCAGATTTGTTGAAGCATTCAGTACATTGTTTTCTGGTACGGGAAAAATGTATTACAACACAGGGAACGATATAACACGAGAAGTATTTCCAAAAGGATATGCAGTTTATGCTTTCGATCTGACTCCAGATATGTGTGGGTCGTCACCCCATTTTAATGCTGTTCAACGAGGAAATCTAGCAGTTGACATCAAGTTCTCTGCCGCACCGGCAGCAGCTGTGAGTCTCGTCTGTTACGGGGAATTTGAAAACCTGATTCAAATTGATGCTGAGAGAAACGTCGTTTACGATTACTCTGGATAGATGAATACATTACAGATAACTCGTGCACTGGAACAAGATCCTATAACAAGCAAAAAGTTTTGCGGCGTGTTTCCTAGTGATAAATTACCTCAGACGATCGATAAATATCCCTGTGGATTTGTCGCAAACACCGATCCGAGCAGTGAACCTGGAACGCATTGGGTGGCCTTTTACTTTCCATCGGAAGAGAAAGGAGAATTCTTCGACAGTTATGGGCAACCACCAGATTACTACAGGAATTCGTTTGGAGACTTTTTAGAGTCTTATGAATGGGAATTTAACACTCGTAAACTACAAAGTGCTTGGTCAGATGTGTGTGGACAGTATTGCATATTTTATCTTAGCCACAGAGCACGAGGACAAAGCATGAATAAAATCGTACATTTATTCAATAACGATACTATGTTAAATGACGCGAAAGTGTCTCGGTTTGTTAAAACTCGCTTTAGAGTAATGTTAAAACAGCCCTATGTTGGCCTTAATCAGTTTAGTAAAAAACTGTTTGAAAAAATAATGTTATAATAAATGTTAAAAACCCAAATGTATGTGTGTTTTGATTTCTAGTCCCACAATGCCTTTAGCGCTTTAAAAAACAAAAATGACAAGAAGAGTCTTATTACCGTGCCAAAAATGACAGGAAAAGACTTTATTAACTTCAAAACAATTACATGTTGTTTATTTAATATCTAAGCCATCGTTTTTGAGGTTGTTCCGGTTTTTCTTCACGTTTCTTTAGAAAGGTTTGCAAATACTTTAAGGGGGTTGTACGCTGTGAGCTTGTACCCCGCTGGCTTGCACGTTGCGGACTGCTGTAATGAACCTCTTCCTCGCCAGACGAACTGTCCATTTGGGCTTGTCTCCATCTTTCCTCATTCCTTACAAGATCTGTAGGCATATTCATCTTTGATAAAGCACGGAAAAATTCCTTCGAACCTGTAGGATTAAAATTCTTTCTCCCTCTCATGGCATGGCTGATGAGATCTGATATGTTTGACTGTGGAATTTTCCTACCGTCCAGGTTGACTTGTCCAGATTCATCCCAAGAAATAACGTCCGGTCTTGCTTTCAAACGGTTTAAAAGTGCCGTAGCTCTTGGACGCATTGTTTTAGGTATATGATCGACAATGGTCACATCAGATAAACGAGCTCTCTCTCCAGGCAAAATCCCTTCTTTGTTTTCAATGTGAGGTGCTATCCGAACGGTTGGTATTTGACTGTACTTTTGACGTCTTAGATCTAGATAACGTTCCATGTTCGCATAGTATAGTTTTTGCTTTTCGGCATCAGCCATATCCGTACGTTGGAGAATATTTGACATTTCCGTATCTTTATGCATCATGTTGGCCATAAGCGGTGACGTTTCAAGCCTTTGTTTCTGTTCGTATCTATGCAACACATCCTCAGGGACCAATACCATTCGTTTGGTATGTTTCATTTTATAAGTAAGCTACTGAGCACGCTTAACACAGGCGGCAGTAAGGCAGTTAGTAGGTTCCCTCCTTTCTGATTAAGGTGTTTCTTCTTTTGTTTTCTTGACACCTTTTTATTGGCTAAGGCACGGAGATGTGTCTTGTAGCGCACCAAACGTCGCTTTTGAGGAGGTGTTAGAGGGATAACGCCTTTAAGTAAATTCAGTGAACACTCACAAATAGCCGTGATCACATCCGCGGGAACATTATCGATAAGCAGTTTTCGCAATTTAGGTTTACATTTCACTATGACTTGAAGATAGGGAAGACTTCCTTTCATGTGCTTCGACATCTCGCAAATGATGGGTTTAGGTGACACACGCAACTTAAGTACGTTTCATGTAAACAACTTGTCTTTCCCCTGGAAGAATGTTTGTTCTAAGACGTACGTTTTCTGGTGTCAACTGATGACAATCAATCATTAAATATCCATATGGTCTTGTTGTAGCGTCGTTAAATGATTCTAATAGGTACTGATTCGTGTCTCTTGGATACATTTGACGTGCCAAGGTTGCAATACCAAGCGAATCGCGCGGGTTTCGGAATATCATCATATAGTGGGAATTTAAACTGATCGTTCGTGACAATTTACCAGGTGGAAATAGGTTTTGGGTAAGGAATAAAACTGAAATTCCACGGTGATGAGAACCACGAGTAAATAGATCCGACATGCGTTGATCATTAGAGCATTGAGACATCAAATCATCCAGTATGACTAGAGAGTTTTCACACCCATCGGTCATATCGTATAAATCGCTCGGAAAACCTTCCATCAATTCAACGTTTGGTAGGGTTCTCGATAACTCATCAAATTCTTTTTGATATTCTCCATAACAATATATCACTTTGGCTGGAACAGGATAAAACAATTCTTCCATATGATGTAGCATAGAACGAACCAAATACGATTTCCCACTCTGGCTTTGTCCACAAATATAAAAATTTGCAGGTGTTTTAAATCTCACATCCATCGTGTCCACAAGCAAACAACATAATAAGTTTTATTTCATAGGCCCCTGTACTTTATAGCGAAAATATGCGTTTAGCGAAAGAAATCATTTTGCGGAAAAAACTTTCTTCGATCTTGAACTTTGTGAAATCAATGGTTTTTAAAACTGATGCAACTAGTCGTACAGCTCTACGCGTAACGTGTTCGGAGCAAGAGTCATTCATCACATAAACCATTGTTAGGTAAGCTATGGCACGACCAAAATTGATAACATTCGTTTCGTGAAAAAGCGTAGTTAGATCACAGGAATAAACACGCGTTGCCATTTGTTCATACAGTGTTTTGTGATGTTCAATTACAAATACCGATTGATATATAGGTATTACCTATATTGTAATGGGACCAACCGCCCGAAGAGTCTACCCAAAACCTTTAATGGAGATTCCTCCACGTTACCCTATAATATGGTAGCAAGCATTCCTAAAGTCAACTATGCCCATTTACGAAAGCGCAGCAGTACCAGAAAATTGTATTAACATTACTTTGACTAATACAAACCCAAGAATACCTGATCCAAAAACGAGTAATACCTATGTTCCCTCCATTATATTGGCCAACGCCGTGTCCCTGGTTCCTAAGATCGATGAGTTAGCGCAGATAATAAATATTCACAATCCCGATCTTGTTTTTATAACAGAAACTTGGTTGAAATCTAACATTCCGGACAATGTAATTAACATTGATAAGTATATGTTAATCAGACTTGATAGGACGGAGAGAGAACACGGTGGAGTGTGCATATATGTTAAAGAGAACTATACAGTAAATCCCCTTGACTTTCCAAATGAAGACGGTCTTGAAGTTCTTTGGGCTATTGTTAACCCACGTCGCTTACCGAGAGGTTTCTGCAGACTTATTATAGCTGTGTTATATCATCCCCCAAGTGCAAACAATAAAGTTATGTTAGAATATTTGCAGTCATCTCTGGAGTCCATTGAAGCGAAATACCCGAATTGTGGACTAATAATAACAGGCGACTTTAATAAATTGCCTATCCAGCATATTTCTCGACAATTCCAACTTAAGCAAATTGTCAATTTCCTAACAAGAGGGCCAAGTAAATTGGATTTAGTTCTGACTAATCTCGCTGGTTTTTATGATACACCATTTTGTGCCCCACCACTGGGTCTGTCAGATCATCTAATTGTTCTTGCCTTACCTAAGCTTAGGTCGAAAGATACTCAAACAACACAAGTATACCAGGTACGTGATAAAAGACCTAGCACAGTACGACGCCTGGGACGGTTTTTCTGTGAAATCCCATGGGATCTCGTGATTACCTCTGAATTCGCTTGTGAACAGAATTTAAATACTTTAACTAATATTATTAATTACGGATTAGATACCCTGGCGCCACTAAAAACTGTTAAAATCCGGGAAAATGACCGACCGTGGATGAATTCTAATCTTAAATCAAGCATCCATAAAAGACAAGAAGCCTTTGCACAGAACAATGATGTTTTATACAAACAGTTACGAAATAAATTTAATAGAATGAGGAAAAAGTGTCGGAAATCGTTTTACGAAGCCAAGGTAAAGGATATTAAACAAAGTAAGCCCAAAGATTGGCCCATCAGGATCAGGAAATAATAATATATTCTCGAACTTAGAACACGACATTCAGGATCCCGTAACACTTAGAAATACGATCAATAACACTTTCTTGGAACCTATGCAAAACTATTCCCCTTAATTTGGATGACAATATTCTTCCTATGACTGAGAACAATGTCCCGATTGTGGTGACTGTAGAGGAGGTGCGGACACATCTACATCGCATTAAGTTGGGTAAATCAAGCGGTCCCGACAACTTACCAAATTGGGTTCTTCGGAAGTTTGCCGATGTTTTGGCAGCCCCAATTACAGTAATCTTGAATGGTTCCTTTAAAGAAGGACGGCTGCCTTTGGCTTGGACGTTGGCAAATGTTTGTCCAATTCCCAAAAGTAAAAAAGTGTTGGACATTAACAAAGATCTTAGACCCTAACTTCAACTTTATGTAAAATTGCACGATTACGATGTATCTTAAACCGACGTTAATGAAAGGTATTGATCCTAACCAATATGGGTTTATACCAGGATCAAGTACCACGTTTGCATTAATTTCCTTAATTCATCGCTGGTCAGAGGCAGTTGATAAGACGGACGGAACTGTGCGAGCACTCTTAACAGACTATCGTAAAGCGTTTGATCTGATAGATCACAATACACTCTATGAGAAGTTAGGGAGACTTGGGCTGAAATCATCGGTTTTTAATTGGATTGTAGACTTCCTACGTGGAAGATTCCAAAGAGTAAAACTTAATTCCAAATGTTTTTCAATGTGGTTCATATTCCTAACTATCGTACAAATAGATTTAAGGACACTTCCATAATATCAAGCCTTTTAAATGGAGAATAGTTCTCCAATGATTGCATTAATAGTAGATTATATAGATATATTTTTATTGTCATATTGTATACTTATATATTTTAGGTAACTTTGTTTCTTATAACAAATTGAACAGTAGTTTAAAATTATTAGTAGTCTAATTTTTAAAAATGTATAAAATTTATTGATTGTAAAGATCATGCAATTCAGCCTAAGGCTGCCATATGATTCAAATAAACGGTTTATCTATCTATCTATGTACCTGTTTTTAAGTCAAATACAGCCCTGTGAAGGTAAAAGGTCAAAGAAAACCGCGTCAATCGCCCCGTCCACTCATCGCCACGCGTGAATCACACTCGCGAATCGCCCACGCGAAGTCCTCGTTCTTTTACATACATACATTATTCAGTTCACTCCCCATTGGGGCTTTTCAGTGACCGATTACATCAAGTATCTCGCTTACCTATATTATGTACTTAGCCTGTATTATCTATTTTTACAACAATTGTGATATTACTTTCCTCTAATATGTATATCCTAACCCACCCAGTCACGACTTTCGGCAGAGCGTTGACTTACTCTTTTCACACGAGTGTGATGAGTAAAGTCCCCAGCGAGAATCGAACTCAAGACTCAGAGGTGAAAGGCGCTTGCCCTGACGACTGCGCGTGTTTTGATTTCTGACCACGTGTTTTGATTTTTTACAGGTAAATAGATCCATCGTAATGATCGTGCACATAATTTTCTGCCAAGATATGTCTTTTGGAAATTGACTTATACAAGTCATAAGAATAAGTCAATAAATAGAGACATTATACAAGTCATAATGAAAAATTTTTCATCTATCGCGAACACAATCCTGTGGATAGAGTATATCGAATAGTATACGAGGTAAATTTTTGCAGTCTGAGACTATAAAGTCTTGTTTACAAGTTGCTATGAAATATATCGCTACGCAAAGTGCTATTTTTTGTGTTTCCGGCCGGGTTTCCGGCAGGCTAAAAACTATTTTGTGTCACAATTCAAGCAAATTGTCAGAAAATTCTGTTGAGTCAATTATTCTAGTTATTTCGTTTCGGGTTTCTTTTTAAAATCACGTCCGTCTAACACTTGCGTTGAAAGCAGCATCGGCTATGAGTAGTGTGACGAGCTGACCGTTTACGAAATGGAAAATTGCTTCGTCGCCATATAAATAATCGGGCGGTCGGGCCCTGGGTACGAGGTTAGTAGGTTGCGTCAATCGTTTAATAACTATAGTTAATTTTAACTACAATATAGATAAGAATGCCAATATAGAAAAGTCATTGCGACTGGGATCATTGTCTTTTATTAGTCTTTTGAGAAAACCTTGTCAATCATGTCAGTTAATTACATCGTTCCTATAATTTTCCAATTTATCATTTAGGCATTTATCCAAATTATCCAAATTTAGGCATTTATCCAAATACTAGCTGGCAAAAGGTCTCGATTATAAACTCTTACTTAGATGATGTTCTCCATTGTCATTGAGCAATGTGATTCCACAATATTTATCAAAAACACGAAAATTACATTTGCTTTGATACTATATATAATTATTTTAATCAATACAGCCCAATATATAAGTAAACACAATTAATGCCGCGTATATAGTTAAGGACAAAGTAACTAAGTTTATTTTATTAACGTCTTTATTGTTTACACCACTTTAAGCTAAAAATACAGTAACACTTGCCAGTTATATATATGATATTTATACACATTCTGGGCCTGGTTAGCCGGCTATGGCTTAACTTTGGATTTTGGATTTCAAATCACAACCGATAGCGATGATTCAAAATTGACCGTACTTCCTTCCAGTTCTGTTGCCGGTAAGTGATTTTTCTTCTCACATGATATGACTTGAACAAATATCTACCCGTGTCGACCATATTTCCACCTGTTTCTTTAAACGTGTCAACAAAAAACATTTGTTGATTTTTTCTTTTGTTTGCTAACTGCATTTAGTAGAGAAAGAACAAAAAAACCCAGTTAGGATTAAAATATAGAAATTTCTTTATAATTTCCTGCGAAGAATGCCAAGTAAAGACCGAGGGCGAGGGACAAAAGGAAAGTTTTCACTAAGTTACTGTTCATCGTGTTTTTATTCAATATTCCAGCCATTTTCTCCGACTAACTCTCGCCGTGATGGAAACACATTAAGTCTTCTCTACCTAATCTGCTTAACAACAATCGGAGTTGTCTTAAATATTTCAAGATGGCTTCAAAAAGATCGTTTTTCAAAGACAAATATCGTTACCCATGACCATATAAGTGGATTTTTGATGACATGTATTCTCCCTTCACTTATATGGATGTTATATTACACGGTCAAGAGTCCTGGCAAGTCTACAGTGGAATTCTTAGACGCGTCAGTGTATTATCAAGATCCATTCATCAGCGGAGTTTATTTCTTTGGGACGGGCAGTATTATTCTTCATATTTTGCAGATTGCATTTTATAGTGAAGCTAAAACAGAGATCATCAGATTGTTATTTACTGTTTTTAACGCTCTATTCACAGCGACACAGATTGTGTTCCTTCGTAAATATTCTAAAGCTAGTTTTCAAGATGATTCAATGATCCGCATGGCCTTACTTCATCTTCTCTCAACCAATGTTATCCTGTTCTGCCATACGTTATTGTCACAATCACACCACAGTACAGGCTTCAAGTCTATAGACTTTCATGAAAACAAATCACTCCGTATTGGCAAAGTTTTGAACCGCCTCTACCCCTTCCTTTATCCATTCCTTATAGAATTCCCAGTATCCTCACTTGGTGCTATATATAGACTATGGAGTGATCTGAAGGAACTGGAACCTAAACCAGATGATATCTATATTGATGATGAGTTGACTGAAATCAATACAATGGACTCAGCAATTTTGGAACCTGGAGAAAAATTTCTGAATCCGGAAAAAAGCATCAGAAAACCATCAAGTCCCATGAGTCCATTTCAATCACCAAGGATAAGAAAGTCTATGAGTAATGTTATAATACAGCAGAGTAAGTTTGATATCATGAGAAGATGTGTGGGCTTGGGATTATTATTTGGTGTCATTTTATCTGTTTTCTTTCTTGCTGTTGTTGGAGTCACCTCAGTGCACACATCAGCCATGACAGTTCGTATATTTTATATAACAAATATGGTATACCTGACATTCACATGTGTTTCATGTTGGATTATTCTCAAGGGATTACTCAGTCAAATGTATTGTTGGTTTGACTATGGTGCTGTTGATGTGATGTTACTACTCTCACTTATAGCTGTACTGTTCCATCAAGGATTTACATTTACTGCGTCAATAGCTCAAATATACATCTCCGTATTACCACGTTATATGTTGACTCTATCTGTCATGGAGATTATACAATGCATGCTTCAAACATCAACAGTTATAAGAGCCTTACGTTTTCGTATTGGTTATAAATCAAGCTTGGTACGCGAAGCCTCTCTGTTTTTAATGATATGCAATATTATCATTTGGTTACAGAGATCTTTCTTAGTTCCTCAAACACCTTTCCTCTCATTGGTCCAAAGCAAGTTCTATGGAAAAGCATCATGGGATGTGATATTTTTCCTGACTTATCCATTTCAAGTGTTTTTTCGCTTCCATTCAACAATATGTCTATATAATGTATGGTCTGTGTTTAACGAGTAAATTAATTTTAAAAACATCTCCGAATTACTGTATTATCGTTGGTAACGAAAAAATAACATATTATAAATTAAACTTTAATCTGTGTTGAACGCATCATGATTTTGAAACTTTTGGGCCTTGAAGATTTTTGAGTATAGTTTGGGTCCTGACTGCAGAACAGGGCACGAGTCTTCCACGAGATCTCGCAGGTGTGCAAGATAAAAATTCAGATGTGCAAGTGTGCAATCCCTTGTCAACATAGTCAAGTCAAGTTGTTGGGCATCAATATAGTTATTCATTTGTGTGATTATGACGTCTCAAATTCAGTTAAATAAAACTAATGAAAGCATTTGACAAAGAAACTCTGCAAAATAGACACCTTGATCGTGCAGGTTGCAATTTCTATTCTTTTTAATAAAGTTATATTTACAATTTGTTGACAAGCGCTGTAATTGAATATGCTATAATCCTGGTATGTTGATAGTTATATTGGACAGTGCAGATCGACGTTTTAGCTCACCCTTTAGGCCAAATACATCAATGTCGTACATATATGTGCAATATATATAGAGGCTGTTTAAAGATTGAGATATACTGTAGTTCATTAATTGTTTTCAGCTCGAACAATTCCGTCCGGTGTTTTGATTAAGCGCCGCGTTGTTGCGAATAAGTGTGGCGCTTATTTGAGGGTGGCGCTCTTTAATATTTTTGCTCTCATATGCGGCGCTTATTTGGGGGAGGCGCTTAATCGGGGGCGGCGCTAAAACAAGTAAATACGGTATACAAAGTACGACTACGACAAAAGGCTATTTTCCACTTCACCCGTATCGTACAGAAACGTAGCGTAGAACTAATGACTTCGATACAAAAGAAAATGCTACGTTACGTTACGTTACGTTGCATACATAATGAGATACACTGCTACGAAGTATTAAATCGCTGGATAGGCAAGTCAGAAGCACTCTAAACATATCTTTAAACATTTCATGGTTAAAGATATATTTACAACTAGTTTTTGTGAAGACAACAGTATATTTGTTGGGCTGCCTATATGGTTTATATCATTCAACTGGCGGACGTCAGTCCGTGAAAAAACCCTGAGATTTCTGACATATTAGCTAAATGGTATGTACTGATTGGCGAACGCCAGTGGCGGTCATCACTTTCCCGTAACAGATCGGAAAATATCTATCGCTGCAGGCAAACAGAACCTAGAATAAAGTTTAACTGGGGACATGTCATGATATATGTGGCTACCAGGCTATAAGCACACTTTTTTGACTTATTTTTGCTTTCATTCCTAGCCAGTTCTAATGACACATTGAAGTATTTGTTGACATAGTGAGTTTTTGGGTTGACATGGGGGACACTGCATGCTTATTGTCAGACCAGCTTAAAAGGTTTTTGCCTTAATTTATAAAAGAACAATACCGGCCTACTTGAAATTGATTTCAACTTCCACATTTTCATCACAAAAGCTTCAGCAAGTCGAAGAGGTTGCTTATTTCCATAGTGAACCCTACAGAGAAAGGTGAAAATAAATTTCGAAACTGAGCAGTTTTACCCACCGTTATGATGATTTACACTTGGTTTGTTTTTCTTGCAGCACTGATTGCTGCAACAAGGTTAGTTGAACTACTGTTTTACTCGAAATACGTAAACTAAAGATAGACCCGTGGAACTCTTGTTGTTTTTTGTTTGCCGAGAGCCATTGAGTTAACGCTTTCAGCAATACTAATAGAAGGAAATCCAACGCAAACTATGACGAAAATCTATAGACTATTGTGCCTTTGTGGTACATAATCAAATTATCTGTATATGATTTGCGAAAGAATATCTATAATGAAGAATATAGAAATACTAACGCATGCAAACTTGATTGTCTTGTGCATGGACATGCCGTCTTGCATGTTTGATTTGGGAGTTCACAATCGTCTATAGGCTCATACAAACAGCTTGCCTTTGGTATACGTCAGATTTTGGAACACCTGGCTTAGCACCATGTTAAGGCATTCTCAAGTTCAATTCGCAGTCTGTAAAAGTAGTATACGTTTTCCGTTTGGCCTTTTTTTAATAAAGCTCAGTAATACAGTGGACTTGTACTCTTAAAGCAATCTGTAGTAACGTATATTACTTAGTCTTGGTAGTTCCATAACTCTTAGACGAGTATGGCATTTAACAGTTCTTTTCAGGACTTTATATCTGTAATATATAGAATATTGTCGTATTCATCGTATGTACGTATGTAAAACTATATAACAATGCTCCCTCATTACCGATTTTCATGATGGGCGTCACACTAGTTTATCTGAGAATTCCATGCACTATATAGGCTAGCAGATACTATTACAATATCGAAATTTTCTTTTAAAATATACCAAAAGTTTAAAAAGTAAATAATTAGCGATGCCTGACTTAGTAGTACAAGTTTTAAATAATCAAGTTCTTACAGCTACTTATTGGCTCTGCCAGCTTCGTCTATTCCATAGGCATAGCACAGCCGCACTATACCTAGCCTGCGTGGCAGGCGTGCGCGCTCTAAACAAAACTCGCTCCCCCACAACAGAACGCAGGCTACACTATACCCGACCCAGAGCTAGCTTTTCTTTGAATATTCAGTGTTACTGTTAGGCTATAGGGAGTGTGGTCTGGGCGTTTTTGTCTATCGTTCAGATTTCTCTATGACAAGTCTGACGACTTGGAGTCATAAGTTGTTCTTGTCATAACCCTTGCTGCCCTATTTTGTAGTTTTTTTAGCTTCTCTTTCAGAAAAATAACACAGCTTCCATATCGGTGAACAATAATCAGACAATGGGAGCATATAGTCTCATGGTTATTTCTAGGTGGCCATGATTACATTCTATCTATTCTTGCATCTTGCAATAGCTTTTCCGATAAATTACGAGTATAAATATATTATTCCATTCTACACTAAGCTACACTATATTAAATCCGATTCTACGGAAGCACAACTGACAAGTTAACACAATGTGAAATATCTAATTCTTAGAAGTAGAGAATAACTAATAAAGTTTAAAATGAAATTAAGACTTCGCTTTCTAAACACAGCAAAGCGTCGCGAGAAAGCAGTTTTGTTAAACCGATATGAAAGTATGCAATCACAGAAGCCCAGACTCTATTTATGCACGCATAGCAGTATTTGCCACGTGGACCAATGACTGAACACCACATAACCAACTCGTCGTCAGATAATTATTTTTCACAACGAAGAAACTTTTATCAATAAAGAGCTTTAGATTTGACTACGAGTACGACTACGATTATACGACACAGATAAATTATATACAGATGTGAAAGTCACGCTTTTCGTCAGCTCACACGATGTTAGCATAAAGGCATGATCTCCCCAGTTTTCTTGCATGCTTAACGAGTGTTTAGTGTCCCAACTATACTAGTACGTGTCACAACAGGAGTCCGGGAATCTTGACAAGTCAGTATAATGTGCGTCGTGGACATATCACTGGACATTTAATTTTTAAAACCCATTCATAACATACTTTGAATTAAAAAAATTGGTATTTTGTATATACTATCCAGTAAGCGATACTATCACTTATATTTTCATTCATTTGTTACCAAACGAACTTTTTTGTGAATAGACTGAACTGTCGTTGACGTAAGTATTATTTTATTGTACTACAGGCATTTCTACAGGCATAGCAAAACAGGAATTGTTTGCATGTCCATTTTGCAAGTTTCATTTCTTCCTGCTTTACAAGATTTAAGTGTGCACTTTATACTTGTCTTATCTCTGAAATTAGTTAGTGGTGTAGAAGAGGGGGGGCTCTTTGGGGCGGAGCCCCCCTTCCTCAAGCTAGGGGGGGGGCTGAGCCCCCCTTCTTTTTCGCAAGAATGTTTGAAAATATATCATTTTCCCATAGTTTTCATTCTCCAAGCATCACTATATGACTATTTCAGACATGAATATCGTATAAATATTCGATGATGGGATTTGGGGGTTACTTGTGACGTCATCCATTCGGAAATGTTTTCACCCTTGGTAACATGCTCTTCTAAAGAGCTCCCCTACTCCCTAGTCATGAATTTTGTTCTACAGCACTGGGATTATAGTTGTTACTTCTAGCAAATTAGAGCGTGACATTTTGAAGGATTATACTCTTCCGTGTTTTCTAACGACGCGTTCTTTCCCTTTTTTCGATCTATTTCTCACAGAAACGTTTCCAAAACGACCAGTTAAAAGAGTTATATTTGTTTCCGTGTATATATTCACATTTCTTCTCCCTAACAACGATTATCTGTCTATTGTCTACTTAATTGGAGTTCTCCATAGCAAGGTCTTCACTTCATATTATAATTAGAAGAAACTAGAAAAAGGACATGACATATTCCTTTGTTGTAGTGAATGACACATATGCCAGAGAGTATTACTAAGCTTTTACCGAATTAAAATTAATATGGCAAGCATATTAACTTAGGTCTTTTGCTGGCTTAGTTTCATTTGCTACAACAACGAGTTCTGTCAGCAAATCGAGGATTTCTGTACTTTACTGAATAGCCTGCACGTTTAAAATATTTGTGCACTAAATTAATGATTCGATATACCAGGTTATATGTGTCGTTCAGAATGAAAGACATAAGCCCACGCAGTGGCGTAGGAAGCGGAATATAGGATGAGGGGGGGCCGGAATATCTTTCGGCCCCCCCAAAAAATCAAATAATTTTCATGAAAATTATGGAAACAGCTTAGTTCCCTGAACAAGCTTACTAAAAGAGTCTGAAACGGCCGTTTCCGGCGATCTGGAGGCTTCAAATTTAAAAAATTTTTCGCTCGGCGCCAAGCATGGTGGCGCCTCGTGAGCTTGGGCCCCCCCCCCCCGATATTGAATACGTTCCTACGCCCCTGAGCCCACGTTTTGACGTTTAATCATCAGTGTATTGTGAACATAATTTAAAATAGTGAAAAAGGTATAAGGAGAAAAGCTAGATTGTTATATTGATTTTTCACAATTGAAGGAGAAAAGACGAAAATAACAAACAGTAACACCATGAAGCCTATAATTAGTCGATAAATGCATAACGGTTGTTTAGATATAGGTTTGGTTACTACGTACTATATATTAAAAGTAAATTAACTTTTCTTCCTTAGTGACGCATTTCCACAACCCAATGACTTGCTGCAACGAGACAGTGTTGTCAATGCTCCATCGACAACATTTTTACAGGACAGTGTTGTTGTTAATCTACAGGATACCGAGGCTGATAAACAAAACGAAGACGCATTGTTCCAGGACAGTGATGTTGTTAATCTACAAGATACCGAGGCTGATCAACAAAACGAAGACGCATTGTTCCAGGACAGTGATGTTGTTGATCTACAGGATACCGAGGCTGATCAACAAAACGAAAACGCACTGTTCCAGGACAGTGATGTTGTTGATCTACAAGATACCGAGGCTGATAAACAAAACGAAGACGCATTGTTACAGGACAGTGTTGTTGTTAATCTACAAGATACCGAGGCTGATCAACAAAACGAAGACGCATTGTTCCAGGACAGTGATGTTGTTGATCTACAGGATACCGAGGCTGATCAACAAAACGAAAACGCATTTTTACAGGACAGTGTTGTTGTTAATCTACAAGATACCGAGGCTGATCAACAAAACGAAGACGCATTGTTCCAGGACAGTGATGTTGTTAATCTACAAGATACCGAGGCTGATCAACAAAACGAAGACGCATTGTTCCAGGACAGTGATGTTGTTGATCTACAGGATACCGAGGCTGATCAACAAAACGAAAACGCACTGTTCCAGGACAGTGATGTTGTTGATCTACAAGATACCGAGGCTGATAAACAAAACGAAGACGCATTGTTCCAGGACAGCGTTGTTGTTGATGTTGTTAATCTACAAGATACCGAGGCTGATCAACAAAACGAAGACGCATTGTTCCAGGACAGTGATGTTGTTGATCTACAGGATACCGAGGCTGATCAACAAAACGAAAACGCACTGTTCCAGGACAGTGATGTTGTTGATCTACAAGATACCGAGGCTGATCAACAAAACGAAGACGCATTGTTACAGGACAGTGTTGTTGTTGATGTTGATGTTGATCTAACAGATACCGAGGTTGATCAACAAAACGATAACGCATTTTTACAGGACAGTGTTGTTGTTAATCTACAAGATACCGAGGCTGATCAACAAAACGAAGACGCATTGTTACAGGACAGTGTTGTTGTTGATGTTGATGTTGATCTAACAGATACCGAGGTTGATCAACAAAACGATAACGCATTTTTACAGGACAGTGTTGTTGTTAATCTACAAGATACCGAGGCTGATCAACAAAACGAAGACGCATTGTTACAGGACAGTGTTGTTGTTGATGTTGATGTTGATCTAACAGATACCGAGGTTGATCAACAAAACGATAACGCATTTTTACAGGACAGTGTTGTTGTTAATCTACAAGATACCGAGGCTGATCAACAAAACGAAGACGCATTGTTCCAGGACAGCGTTGTTGTTGATGTTGTTGATCTAACAGATACCGAGGTTGATCAACAAAACGAAAACGCATTTTTACAGGACAGTGTTGTTGTTAATCTACAGGATACCGAGGCTGATCAACAAAACGAAGACGCATTGTTCCAGGACAGTCTCAAAGACAGCAATGAGAGTGACGAAAAAAGAGAAGCTGAACTGGAAAACAAAGATGTGACTTTACAAGAAAACAAAATGCTTGGCAGAGTGAAGAAAGCAATTCAAAAGAAACCCGTAGGCATCGCCTTTCCCTCAACAGACTTAAAGAATGTAGGTGACGTATGACCCAATGAATACATACTTAAAGCTTAAGAAATAAAATTAGTGGTAAAACATATATACAATTGATTGTGTTACAGATAAATTTACGATTTAATTGGTGGTTATAGTTATTGTAGGAACTGAGGGATTTAAGATCTCGCTTGAAAGACGACAAGGTTGTTTGAATTGTTAAATAATTTGGAGGCCACAACAATGAAATATTATATTTATTATCATTTTAAACAAAACCATGTTTCATATATATTGTCATAAAAATTTTACCCTTTCTCATTCATAGCCAAAGAAGTTTCTGCTGGCTATGCAACGATTCGTTTCAGAGTTTAAAGAAGCACGCGTCAGTGAAATCCCAGCCCTGAAAGAACTGCAAGTAGACAAAATCAAGATTGACCGTGTGATCACGAAAAGAGAAGTGGCATCAGAGATTCTGTGCGTACTGGAACAACTGTATGACATTATTCCTGGAACAAAGCTATTCGTGAGTAGATCATAGAAATTCACTGACATCTTTAAATGTCATCTTTAAAATCCGTATTTCGTTTGAAACGGTACCAGCACAGGAGGCCCAGGCTCTATTTGCCCGCGCCTGCCTGTGACTTCCTTATAACGAGGGAAGGAAGGAAACATTGAGACCAAAATAGCCCAGACTTGGCATATGTTACACGAAACTATCCTCGATTTTTCGCCTTTAAATGCATTTCTTTCGAGATTAATCGATATCTCCTGCAAGAATGATACCGTACAACTCTCAAAACAACGATGCTTTAATCAAAGAGCTTAAATTCGCTCTAAAATCCGTGAGGGAATGACAAAATTTGGCAAAAATATATCCGCGTGCCAGGTTTGCTGGTCAAAAACCGGAAGTCGTTGAACAACTCAAAATACACTCAAACCTGATTGGACAACTTTGAAATTTGAAAATTTTGTTGATATTCGTTGTCCAATCAGGTTTGAGTGTATTTTGTCATTCCCTCACGGATTTTAGAGCGAATTTAAGCTCTTTGATTAAAGATCGTTGTTTTGAGAGTTGTACGGTATCATTCTTGCAGGGGAATGAGGGGATATCGATTAATCTCGAAAGAAATGCATTTAAAGGCGAAAAATCGAGGATAGTTTCGTGTAACATATGCCAAGTCTGGGCTATTTTGGTCTCAATGTTTCCTTCCTTCCCTCGTTATAAGGAAGTCACAGGCGGGCGCGGGCAAATAGAGCCTAGGCCTCCTGTGGTACCAGCTCACATGGCTGGCATAGCTTAACTGATCAAGATTAACCATAATTTATAGGCGAAGAACAGTAATCGCAAGTCATGCAGTTGTGGTGAATGATTGCAAATCCATGTCAGTCGAATAATGAGATCAGTACATACTTTATCACTAAACACAGTTTGGCTTTTTAGGTTATGAAAATGGTAAGATACCATGGTCCGAAATACGGGATCCAGTCTTTTGCCGACTTTACCACAATCAATAATGTCAGTGGCAACGATGTTTACCGGAGAGACGAATGCAAGGTAACACTTCAGATAATACATTTGTTTCATGTATTTTATGCACAACAGTATATTATGTACGACAAATCGTTCATCACATTGTTGGAAAGTGGTTCAAAAGCTCGGCTATGTCTTCGTTTTTCAACACAGTTCTCCGTGTTTTCAATTCAGCGCCTTCTCGTGTCTGGTATCTTGCATCATACACGTTTAGTAAGGAAACCCTTCTTTCTCGCAGGTGTGACCTCTCAACCTTTTTGGTTCCCTATGATTTTAAACACTCAGATAGGTCAGGTCAGTTTAATAGGTAAGGTTAAGAAGCTCGCTATTACTGCAGCACCGTAATAACCATCAAATATTCTGATCATTGGTGAAATAGGTCACACATGTGGAACCACTATCACTGTCAATGTTGCGTAGCCCAGTGCAGTTTCATGTCAAGAACTTTGCGATCTATCTCATCCTGGCTGAGCTGGAGTATCAACGAGACATCAAACGCAACATGGGTTGATCAAGAGTGGCTTATTTTTACATGATCTTCAAGAAAAATCAACGATCATTTTGTAGTTTTGTGAATTAGATGTAGTTCTGGAATAAATATAGAAGTTCTTGCAATCGTTCTGTGTCGCATTATTATTTTTATTACATTTACTTGCGCTTATAATAATGATATTATTCTCTACTGTATGTGATTGGCTGATTACAGTCAACCAGGGATGCCGGAAGTTGCTAAAGGCAAGGGGTGCGATTTGCGATCAAAAGGGCATATTTTTTAACAAAAGGGCACAAACAAAAATCAAAGGGCACTTCTGCTTATTTGGTAACCGCAGTGGCGCCGTGGGTCACATGTTTTAGGGGGGGCCAAGCGCAACATTTTCCGACAACATTCGGAAAAACCATTATTGGTTCTGTTTTTCTTGTCGACGGGGGGGGGGAAACGTGTGGGGGGGGAAATGAATATTCCGACAACATAACAAATTCCCAATTTTCCGACGGGTCTCAACGATAGGGGGGGCATGGCCCCCCCCTGGCCCCCCCGGCCACGGCGCCACTGGGTAACCGCGCCAAATTTCTTCAAACCGCACTAAAATAACGCCTGACCGCAGACAATGTGTGTCGCAGGTTAGCTTCAAAAGAATACTGCAGTAATTATGGTGTACAAGATCGTACTTGATAAACCTTACGATTTGCGATAAATTTAATTAAGGGTTTACGTAAGTAATCTGTTCGTGTTAAATCTGTTCGTGTTAAATCTTCTGCGCACCCGTTGCACCCATAGTCTGCACCCG
Source organism: Trachythela sp. YZ-2020 (assembly GCA_016169945.1). Classification (NCBI taxonomy): domain Eukaryota; kingdom Metazoa; phylum Cnidaria; class Anthozoa; order Malacalcyonacea; family Clavulariidae; genus Trachythela; species Trachythela sp. YZ-2020. Next base: position 1,439,955 of record JADLSH010000395.1, read on the forward strand.
CATTGCACCCGGAAAGTTGTGAATACAAAAGGCAAGGGGTGCACTTGCACCCGCTGCACCCGTGGTTCCGGCATCCCTGCAGTCAACTATAAATCTTAAATAGCAGTGCAAAATGTGCAGTGCGATACAATAGTAAGTGCAAGAAACCAACCACGTTCAACGGTTCAAGCAGATTTTGTGAACGCCACAGTGGAATATATGAATATATCAAACAGAGATCGTAAGGAGCAAGTATATAGTTGTTTCGGGCATTGAAATTATCATCTAACAGCAAGAATTCAAGAAACAATATCTCATCTTTTTTCACAGACTGACGCCGGGCAGTTGTATGACATAAACTCCTTCTACAACATCCATCTACAGGTGTATGTACCACAGAATACCACAAAAATTTACATGTTCCATATCTTTTGTCAAATATATATAATGTGGCTTCTTAATATTTTTTAGTGTAGTTTATCGATACATTTTTTCTTCCTGGGGGTTTTGGGGCTAGATTTCATAGACTTAAATATTTTTTTTTCTCGAACATTCTGTGGAACAAACTCTAATGTACCACAGAATACCAGTGCAGAGATAAATAAGCAATGGTTTATCAAATTGTACCAGGATTTGGTGTGTCATGTTGTGTGATAATACTGTAGGATATTGCCAACTTAATTTAGTGAAAGGCAAATACTAAAATCAGTATAGCATACCGGTGGTGTAATCAAAGAATACCAGGTTTATCAATAATTTTGAAAAATTCAGTTTTTCAATGGTAAAATTGATTCCTCGGTGTGATTCCTGTTTAGTAATAATGTTGTGTTGCATAGAAAAAGTAGTGATCAACATAAATATAATTATACTGGTTTGCAAACTTATTTTTAAACTTTCGAATTTTACAGGCATTATGCGGGAAAAAAGTATCAAAAACATAGAATGTTATTTTTTGTTAATCCTGATTATTTTTAAGAATTTTTATGAAAATATTTATTTTTTGTTTTTTATATGTCGATTAAAACTAATGTATATTCATAGTGTATTCCTCTGATTTTATAAGATGTTACAATAAATAAGACTGGTATTCTGTGGTTATGGGGTGCCCCCCCAAGGCGGCGTAGTTTCTCCAACATTGTTTTACGTGTGTATAAAAGAAGACGAAGACTATGCTGATCAGAATGTAATTCCGAAACGTGTAAGTACGCTGATGATTGTTGTAGTACGTTATCCTCAGTTCACCACAGGGTCTAGTAGCTCTCTATCCAGAGTGCTATAAATGCAATGGAAATGGGGAAACAGATGATAAAAAAAAAATTAATGGGAAAAAAACTAAGGATATGTGGATAACTTTATTCAAGTCTGTCCATGTGACCCCCGAATAGTATGTGGGTAAGATATTTTAAGAGAACTGTTAATATATACTACGATCTAAAATATGCAGAACCACAGAACAAGTATTATTGGCAGGAAAGGCAATATTTACAATTATTAACCAAAGGGAAAGGCTAGAAAGAGGAGATGAAAGGAACGTAGAAAGGCTAGATTGGTCTCCGAGATTGCATTCTGTATCTAGTCAACAAATATCCGATTACCTTTGAATATTGGAGTACAATTCATCGGTGGATCGTTGTATGAGCTGAACTCCAAGCCTAAGGACACCTTGAATCACTTAATTGTAACTCCTAACCACAACTCAGAATGAATTTGAGATGACAGATAAACAACAGGCAAACCAACTTATTACTGATAATATGTGAATTCAACATCATAATCTTAATAATAAAATGATTGCAGATATACTGAATATACTGTCACAAAATGAGCTGATTTTAGAAAAAATAGAATTGAGCCATTCGACTTTTGCATATCTTTTAGGCGATGAGGCCATTCGACTTTTGCATAAGAAATAGGCGATGTTCTAGTGTAAAATAGGCGGGAGATTTATTGTAAAATTTATTGTACATATAATTAATTCATATGTATTGTATTGTAATTTATGTACTTTTCATATTGTTGGTAAAATAAAACCTATTACTATTACTATTACTATACTATAGTATATTTAGACTATTACTATTACTATACTATTACTATATACCGTGGTATTCTGTGGTACATACACCTGTAGGCCATGTTGGAATAAGATCAGTGGTTGGAACCAGTGTTGAAGTGTGTCCTTAAATAGAGTACCTAAGCTTCCTAGCACCTCTTTTTTTTGGTAAATCCATTGCAATACAAATGTGTACAAGTATAATTCACTAAAGCATTAAAGCTGACGTAGCACACGCGCAGGGCCTATTCTAAGAAATTTTCAATAGTGCACACTTCCGAGAATGGGTGTGCCTCTTGAGGTAGTGCAGAAGTGCTCATTTTCGATGATAGTGGAAGAAACTGTGACCTCATTTTACGGAGGTGCAGGAATCCTTCTCTGGGAAATTTTGAGATCTGGAGTCTCTGTAATACCATTTCCTGTATTTTGGGGAGAGTTTTATAAGAATTCTAAGGGAACAAATATAAAAAACGTAAGAAAGACAACTCGTCTCCCCAACACAAGGCCTATCCATCTCAATCATGTTTGTGCCTTTATGGTGTAAGCCTTTGTTTAACATTTATTGCCTGTGCTTTGTTACTATATACTCTATATTATACTCTATATTATACTCTATATTATACTCTATATTATACTCTATATTATACTCTATATTATACTCTATATTATACTCTATATTATACTCTATTGAGTTTATTGAGTTTCTCACTCATTGGTGAGCGGATTTCCCAATCACAGCTGCTAATTATGAATATTTGTAGCACATAGAAGGAATAAAACTACGTTTAAAGCGTTCGGTTCTACATTTTGGTAATGTATAACACTCATTAATCTCATTGTCATGAGTCATGCAATAATTTGATAGGCAAGAGGGTGGCAACAGGGGATACTGAAAGATAATTGGCGCAAGTAGCAAATTTCTGCCACGTATTTCACAATTCTACCTTTTTACAAAGAGTTGTCTGTGCAGGAGGCTAGGGATCTGTAGAGTAACAGGCCTCTGAAGTGATTTTTTCATCTTGTGTTTTTTCTGCGTGCAGTCGCACGAGATTTGACATCCAAGATGGCCAAGGGCGAATTTTAATAAATCATGATATTTTCCGATAGAAAACAATAAATATTCTTCAATCTTGTACCCAGAGCGATAAAAGTAAATGGAATAAGCGACAGAGTGAAATATGGTCCTGGCTACAAGACTGAATATTCTGGAACTGAAAACGGAACATATAACGCTATCACGTTATTCCGCCTCTTCAAGAGCTTCAGCTACTAACCAAGTAGATGTTTATTTTACGTCATGGAAAGCTCTATCAATATTTACAGACTTGACAAAAGAACAAGATTTTACTCCTCGAAGAGAGGTGGGGTCGACGTCTAACGTTTAATGATAAGCAGCATTAAGAAACATTCAGAAGTCGATCTTGTCTACCAACAATCATGTAGTTATAATGTGTATGAACCTCCTGTAGGGATCATTTTAGAAGATAAAAATTACTCCAACCAAACTTACCCTCTTTTGGAGGTAATTGCTATCTTCCTCCCATCGGTGTACTAACTCCTACCCTATTCTTTCTCGCCAAAATTTGAGCCGAGAAGTGCATATACCGTATCTATTTAGCTTCGCCTTTAATACAAATAATTTTCATCTAAAAAAACACTGCATATACACGTATAAAATATCATAAAGAAAGCCGGGGACAACGCAACAGCACATTAAAGGCTGGGTAAGTCTGCGCGACGTATTGCAATTTGAGCAATGAGCATATTGTTTTGCAAGTTCTGGTGTCATCCACATCTGAGATTCTGAACAGCCTCATGATGATAATCTATTTTATATTATCCAGACGCCTGTCAAACCCCCTTTGTACATATGAATCGCACTTAGGTTATTTGTCCTACACTCCTCTGTCGACTGTAAAATACTTTTACTGATATTTTCTACAAGAGAGACTCGCTTTTATTCAAACGTGATCCATAAGTTAAATGAGAATGTGTACAATGTTTGCATGTACCTTGTTGCTGCTCATATCCCTCCAAAAGTCTATTTCTTCTACTTCCTCTACTGGATCATCTGCTACAGGCCACTGCTACGCAAGTTCGTGCTTTGACAAGACAAAGACCTCGTCCCAGAAAGCGACAAAGCTCACAAAAACGCAAGAATTTTATGGAAACTATTCATTCCCAATTCGCCCTGTTCTCACTGCCTCGTGTAGTAGTCTGGATGCCTTAAGAAAGATAGAGAAAGCGGTGAGTATCATGTTTTTTGTCATCATCATTGACATCTTATGCCGCTTATGTTCATGCAGTATATGTATATATTATTCTGAGCAATCTGAGGCCAATGTCCCGTCAACCGAATAAGATACACTTTTTTATTTTATAAGAATCTCGTTTATAAAAATATTGAGACTGAAATTAGCAAAGCTGAGATTTCTTCTTGCTGTGGAAAATATTAAAAGGATCAAGTTTGTCAATATTTGGTTTGAAAGTTACGTCATCGTCTCCATGTTGAATGAATTTGACAAGGAATTTTCGCTTGTTTGCAATTCAATTGTTTGAATTTTCGCTTGTTTCCCAACATGGCGAAAATCTCTTTGTTTTTTGAATCCCTTAGGATTAGTTGGAATACCACCTATACAGTACTGTAATGAATTTAATGTAATTTACATGACTACTGTAATTTACATGGTAAGACTGAGACTGAGACCTTTAGAAATCGAGGTATTGTTGTTAAACGCATGATATTATACGCCTGGGAATTTAATTACATTGTATGCATAATGAAATATTCAGGACTTTTTCGCTTTGTCTAAATAATTGAACGCGACGTTCTAGCCAAACAAATTGACTTGACAAAAAGATGGTTTTATATTTATTTAAGCCCGCCGCACACTAGAGCTATCAGCTTAGCAAAGTTTCACTCGTGACTGTTAGCGTAAGCAAGTTCCCCCAGTGTGCGGTGGCGTTTTGAGCGCTATTGTTCACGCGTGCCATCGGCACCTGATATTCAACATGTTGAACAATTTGGTGCACGAGTGAACATTTCCTCCAAGTGTGCGCGCGTGCAAAGCTATCGCCCTACAATGTCATACGAATACGCATGCGTAGAAGTGCTAATCGCGACAAATAAAATGGCGGCGAGTAGTGATTTGGTGGCTGAAGCAATGTTGGAAGACAAGATAGCTGATATTTGGCCGGACTATCCTTGTCTATACGACGTAAGGTGTCCTGAATTTAAAAATCGAGATATGGGCGATAAATCTATGCACGAAATGGCTGGAAAACTTGGAAAAACATATTTATCGCGCATATCTCGATTTTTAAATTCAGGACACCTAACGTCGTATAGACAAGGATAGTCCGGCCAAATATCAGCTATCTTGTCTTCCAACATTGCTTCAGCCACCAAATCACTACTCGCCGCCATTTTATTTGTCGCGATTAGCACTTCTACGCATGCGTATTCGTATGACATTGTAAGGCGATAGCTTTGCACGCGCGCACACTTGGAGGAAATGTTCCGCTCGTGCACAAAATTGTTCAACATTTTGAATATCAGGTGCCGATGGCACGCGTGAACAATAGCGCTCAAAACGCCGCCACCGCACACTGGGGGAACTTGCTTACGCCAACAGTCACGAGTGAAACTTTGCTAAGCTGATAGCTCTAGTGTGCGGCGGGCTTTAGAAGCTCTTTTAAATTCCCAGGAGCATAAAATCTTGGTCTAACCAACAATAGCTTAATTTCTAAAGGTCTCAGTTTTTTTGATACACCCTGTATGGTATCTCGCTCCCCGGCTCCATGTGATACAAACAGCTACTGAAATACCTTACAGTGTACTCCGTAGTCTAAGAATGGACATAGGAATATTTTAAGCCAAACTATTTGTCAAGGAATAAGATAATCCAGTCTGAAGGTGAAATTATAAAACGAAAGGAGTGTTTCAATTCAATTCGCTCGTGAATAGTGGCTGTTCCAGACGAAGCAGAAATGACAATAGTGACGTTTACCACCATATGTACCTCATGCACCTATGTAGTAAGTTTTACATTTGGTTTACACAGGAAATTTCTATCTTTGCCGGATTTTACTGCCAGTAAGACTAATTTACTCTGTAAGTAACTCGGTGGAAAAGGGCAAAATTACGCAATATTTTTCGCAGCCAGTTCCCCCATTTCGCAGCTATTTTGGCAGATAGGGATTTCGCAGGCACAGCGACTCATTGAATTGGAAATTATAATTAAGGAAAGCCTCGCATATCGATTTCCCCCACGAGAAACGACCCAACCCTTGGTGGTGATTTATTGATTATCCACTATAATTCAAATTACTTACGCTGTACTGCTTCTTGAATCCTCATTGGTTTATATGTACCAATGCCAATGGCTTAAATCCGCATAAACCGCGTCAATATGAAGTAAAGTAGTTTTTACGTTGTAGGTAACTTTTAAGATAACCCTGAGTTCTAGATGAGGGCATGTGCTAAAAGGCCGATATTTGACTGCATGGCATTACATGATTTTCATCTCCATTATTGTATAGGTACCAGTTATTTTGAAAGATTGTCACTTAGCTGACGTGACAAAAAAATGGTCACTGCAGTACATGGAGACGAACATCTTGTCACAAGATTTGTCAATGTACGTGTCAGGCGGCAGAATTTTTAGGTTTTACAGAGAGCGACTTAATACAGGAAAATATCCCTTCCGCCGTCCTCATATTTTAAAGTTTGGTAACTTTTCGACGTTTCTAAAACTCAAGAAAGAAATCGAAAAAGCCGACAATGGAAGCCGAATTTATCTGGTGGTAAGCCATTTTGATTTGCCTTAAGTCTCGTTGTCGTCGTTGTCGTCGTCGTCTTCGTCGTTGTCGTTGTTGTTGTTGTTGTTGTTGTTGTTGTTGTTGTTGTTGTTGTTGTTGTTGTTGTTGTTGTTGTTGTTGTTGTTGTTGTTGTTGTTGTTGTTGTTGTTGTTGTTGTTGTTGTTGTTGTTTTTGTTGTTTTTGTTGTTGTTGTTGTTGTTGTTGTTGTTGTTGTTGTTGTTGTTGTTGTTGTTGTTGTTGTTGTTGTTGTTGTTGTTGTTGTTGTTGTTGTTGTTGTTGTTGTTGTTGTTATTGTTGATATTTCTTCTTCAATTTCTATTTGTTCTTCTTATCCCCATATTTTTCTGTTTTCTTTCCTTTTCTCTTTCTTACCTTTGCACTATAATGTAGTTATCCTCTTATGAAATATAGTCTGTCGCACACCTCTTTAGTAAGTCCTAGTTTAGTTAGTTCTCTTTAAATAGTCATCTTATTCTCTACGTTCCTTGAAGCCATTTTCGTTGTCTTCTGCTCTCCACATCATATGATGTTGTGCTCTCAGACCACGTTGCGACTTTGTCTTCTTTTTTTTCATGTTGCAGCCACTTTCAGCAATTTTCCTTTATTTATATGTCCGAATCCCTTATAAACCCTTCACGAATCTTCGAATATGACAACATGTAATATACACCATGCATGACAGCATATATGTGTACTGCAGTGTCCATGTGAATGGCAAAAAGTCAGATATGGTTCACATATTTGACTTTTTCCCACATATGGTTAACGTCCCTTAATATTTAGTTCACATGTTCTTATGTGATCCCTAATGTGTGATTCACACGCTGACTAATATTTTCATGAGACATAACGATGACAAGTTTCCAAAAAGGGTAACCCTAACATTAGCATTATTACCTCCGCCAGGAGGTCATGCTTTCACCTCGGTTTGTTTGTTTGTGTGTGCTTGTTTATGTTTGTCTGTCTGCAGGATAACTAAAAAACTATCAAACAGTTTAATACAAAAATTTGTGGAACTAATAATCGTAGGCCAAGGACGAATCGATCAAAGTTTAGTTGGATTTGGATGAAAATTGGATGAGAAATTTGCAAATGTTTACCTTTGCTTTTCCAAGCCGAAAAAGACTGAATGCGTAATTGATTCATTTTTTAATTTATGCATCGTTACTTGATTTTGGCTGACGGAGGTATGCAGTCTCCGAGTGCCCTCTAGTTATTCTTGTTTTTACTTTGTGGTATGTTTTTTATACTTTTTAGTCCAAACTGGAAAGCGATAATATGACAACAACGATGCAAGACGATGTGTTCATGTTCGATCTCGCATGGATCAACGCTGTGAAGCGACGTTTTCAATGGGGAGACCACACTTTTAACTTATTCACAGTTGGCATGCCAGACGTTGTCACGCCTGTTCATTATGATATCTTGGAAAATATATTTCTACAGGTAAATATTTGCTTATGAAATGCCAGAATGTATGTAAAGATATATAAATATTACTCATTGCCATGGTTGGTCTAGGTTGTCAAGGATCGTAAGGAGTTTAGCGATCCTTCACAAATCGTAAAAGCAAACCAATCATCAAGTAATTATTTTATTATGTAACCAACGAGAGAAACCTCTATAGCTAAATAATCAGAACGCTAATACGATATTTTCCATTAGGTATACTAGTGTCAAAAAACAAGAATCGTATCAATTAGCCGATACGATACGTTTTTCCACCAATAAAAGCATCGTATATCAACAATATAAGAGCAGTGAAAACAGGCAGCATACGATTTATGTTTCACTTTCGTATATACGTTTATTTCAGTATACTCGTATAAAAAAAATTATCTTCACATGTTAAGTATAGAATATCAATGGCCTTAGCGAAAGAGACAACAGCCGAGGAATCTCTTCGCAAGCCTACCTAATAGCACACGTGGGCAAGTAAGTCTTAAAATCTTGCTTAAACCTGAGCAGTATATCCCTTTTTGATTTCAGATTCGTGGGAAGAAACGTTGCCTTTTGTTTCATCCTGACAGTTACAAGTACTTGTACCCGTATCCAGTCCACCATCCTCATGATCGACACGGACGGGTTAGTCTTTACTAGATGTTTTTAATGATGCCGGCATTATGTCAATGAAGACATGGTTTGGAAACTTGGCAAACTTCAAACAGTTCAAAGCGTCTATAATAAGCTACGATTTTATGTTGAGACGACCAGTTCACCGTGCACAAATCTCTTTAAATGTTTCTTATTCAATTTTTAACAGTGCGGTTGAGTGATTAATTGAGATAATGCCATCGAATGATTGCTTCATTTATGCCAAAAGTTAATTGTCTTCACTGTGCACAAGTTTGAACAAAAAGAGAAAACAAAGACTTGGGCCGAACTTCCAGACCATATCCTATGATTTAGGATTACTTTCTCAAACACACAAATTTATTACAACAACGTTGTGATTGATATTTAGTATTTACGCAACGTTTCATTCAGAAAAAGGTTACAAACATAGGACGCATAACTTGTAACAAATCTGCAGCAGACTTGTACCAATGCTGTTTCAACAACTTGTTATCAGGATGTGTTCGCACTGCTTGTTCCCAGCTTGTTGACAAGTTGTTGGCTTCTTGACAACTTGCTATATATGCAAGGTTGTTGACTCAACATAATCTGTGGGTCTTTAGGATAAAACTACCTGGAAAATTCAACAAAAACTTCGACGTTTCGAGAGAAGGCCCTTCGTCTGCAAGTTAGTAGCGTCGATGATATAATAACAACATTGTTACAACTTGTTGGCAAGCTTGCGACAAGTTTGTTGCGACGAGATTTTTATGTTTTCTGATTTTTCTGTGGAAACGAATTTGTACATACTACGCAAAAATATATTCTTCTTGTGCAAAATGTTTAACAACCTTTTCAAACTGGCTAGGAGGAAATATATAGGAACTAAAATACGCCAATGTAATATCTCGCAGGTGTTTAAAAATTGCATCAAAGAAAAAGTTTATTAAATTTCTTATGCACGTAGGTCGAAACAATCCCAGTTTGTTTTTGTGTGGAGGTTATTTCTCAAGTTGAGCAAAGTTTATTAAATAGTAATTCCTTTATTAGATAAGAATGGAAGACGCCTGAAAATGACGCCAGAAAAATTATCAATAAATTGAATCAATTTAGCCTCCTCCGCAGGCATCGCCTTAAAATTGGCGGGCAGAAATTATTTGCTGGAAAAAAAATTTTAGTGGCTACCCGACGCAACCCTCAGTGGACGCAACCCTCAGTGGACGCAACCTACCCCGGGGGATCCAAGAGATGCCTGCAGAGGAGGCTAGAATCAATTCAATAAATGAAATAATTTACTGTCTTACTAGGTAAATTTGGATAGAATAGATTTTGAAAAATTTCCCAAAGCCAAATCACTTGAAGGTTGGGAAGCAGTTCTTGAACCTGGTGATGTGTTGTACATTCCGATTTACTGGTGGCACCATTTTGTGTCGTGGAGAAAAAGGTCGGTGATGTTATGTAATAATTAAGGGCCTGTTTATATGATCCTGGTAAGATCCAGGGATCCCAATCGTAATATATAAACTCTATTGAGTTTTATATGTAATGTTGTGTGCCGACCGGGTAATAAGTCATAAGTTGTGTTTTGCGCTTTAAATGCTTTGTTTATATGTTATCAGCGAGAACCACCTAAATTTAATAAAATAGCATTATATCTGCTATGTCATCGTGTTTGTATTCTGCAATGGAAGTGCGATATTATCGGGCGTCATTTGAAGACCTCCAACGGAAACTCGATAGGATACAGTATAGTTGGTACCAGTGGCGGAAATTCACGTTTTCCGGTGGGGGGGCAAAGCCTCCTAAATTTCCGACAAACCCCCTAAATTTCCGACAAACCCCCCATTTACACCCAAAATAGGCTGACAAATTGTCAATTTTCCGCACCGAAATTTCCGCCACTGGTTGGTCAAATTGTTTAAACAGGCCAAAACTAAGTTCCAAAATCGTTACAGAATATAGCAAAAAATCCAAGCAGTAAATAAATGAGGCTGACTTAAAGAGATCTCAATTATGATTTCTTCTGCGTTTTTGTCTAAAGTATACGTGCTTTAGGGAAAAATTTGGAGTAAATCCCCTGTTTAGAACGCAACAAATGGCGTTTCCAGGAAATCCAGGGTCCTAAATTTAAAATTTTCCCGCGGGGAAACCTGATTCGGTCAGATTTTGGGTTAAATCCGCGAGAATTAAAGCCATTTTATTGGGATCAAAGTCGCAGGGGGCATACGTTGTTAGTAGGGAGTTTACGATCTACGACGTGGTCAGCTCGATGACGCCACGTCAATTTGTGCTTGACATAAGCCATAGGAATTTAACTATACTGCCTTAATTGTCTAAAACATGTTTGAACAACCTTACAAACGTTTAAAGTAAGCTAAAACATTCCGATGTTTAGCTGATGTTGTCTTGCATGACGTATATCTTTGTTTGGCAGGCGCGTCGTCGTGCTGGTCGCGTCGTAGATCGTAAACTCGCTAATATGCTGTAGGCCCCGCGCAATCCTTTAACCTAGCTTTGAAATCTAGGCAAGTACAGGCAAAGCACTACCGGTTAAAGCACTGTTTCGTTAAAAGGATACGGTGAATCAGTTGGAAGGGGGAGCGGGGTGCGGGGCCCCTTCTAGCCCAGATTGCCCGGGCCCCTCTGAGGTAGTCAGTCCGCCCCTGAGCATGAGAATATCCTGTGCACTTAAATTAAACTGGACCGTCGTTAATGATTATAAACAGTTTCGTGTCATATGCTCTTTAGTTATCTTACCCCTTTTTGAACAGGTTTATTAATGCCTAATGGGTTATCTGCATTTTGTAGCTACACAGTTTCATACAATTTTTGGTTTCGACCAAACCAGACGCCAGAGTTTGTAAAAGTTTACGCACCTGAACCCACTAACGAGACGGAAAAGAGTGAAAAGCCTTCGGCAAGCTGGCGCTCATTAGGACTGACAAGAAAAGTTGAAAGGATGGTCGCAGAGATCCTTGAAGATCCCAGTGCAGTATGGACTTTTACATTAAGCATTTTTAGTAAAATTACATAGGTGATTATTGAAAATTCTCAACGCTGATTGGCAACCTCGTACCCAGGCTTTTTCCTAGGAGAAAAAGCCTGGGTACGAGGTTGGCTGATTGGTTGCGCTACCTCGGATTAATACGCGATAATCACCCAAAGCGTTTTTAAGCCGTTTCTATCGTAAATATTCAATTAAAATATTTTTGAAATGTGCATTGTTTATTTTTTTCCAAATAATCACCTATGTAATTTACTAAAACAATTATTCGCCTCAGGCTCGGTGAATATCGGTGAATAAAAACCTCGACTTCGTCTCGGTTTTTATTCACCGATATTCACTTCGCCTTCGGCGAATAATTGTTAAATAATACTCTAAAAGTTATAAATCGTGTCGCGTGCGATTATCGTATAAAGCCTCGAGAATGCGTGTAAAACACGACGCGATAGCCGATAATATCCCCTGATTTAGAATCCCCAAGGATTCAAAAGACGAAGAGATTTTCGCCATGTTGGATGAAATTAGAATTGCAAACACGCCAAACAAACAGAATCCTTTGTCAAATTCATCCAACATGGTGGCGATGACGTAAGGTGAAAACGACCCATACCAAAATACTCTTGTCTTGACGTGTTTTGTTCGCTTTTTCGAGATTTATTTCGTATGATTGTCTTACTACAGGTCGGCAAGTTTCTAAAAGACATGGTGGAAGGAAGATTTGGTGCCATGTAGATGGTATACACCGCAGCTAAATACAAAAGGATCTCCATGACCATATTTATCTTTGAATAGACTATCATACAACTACAATCCTGGTCAAAACATCGACGACACTTACAGTTATCACAACTAGCTTACAGTATTAGCCAATTAGAAATATGCATTGATGTATAATGTATAAATAGAACGTATACGTATAGTCTTCATTTTATAAATAAAGGATGTTTTATCGTAGAGACATAGTAGACATAGAGAGTCAATGCTTGGCAATCAGCCTGCGCAGCTTGTAGTAGAATCGCTCGACTATTCTTTACCGCGGCTTTACAGAATGGTAAAATAGCGCAGCAAAGATGTCTAGACGACACGGCTTTGTGCCTTTCTCATAATTCCGTTCGACATTATACCTCTCCGCGACGATGTACTGGCTTGAACATGAAACATATAAACCTGTTGTCGATCGTCCACTGGCTGCTAACGATGATCGTTGGCCAGGCTTTTTTGGTTAAAGAAATAATTAAGGCATCTTTCCCGAGGCCAAGAGGTTAGTTTTGCATGAAAGCAGTTGAAAACAGACTTGTACCAATGCTGTTTCAACAACTTGTTATCACTATCAGGATGTGTTCGCACTACTTATTCCCAGCTGGCGGGAAGAGAATTTAAACATTAAAACGACAAAAGTGAAAATAACTCAAACGATTCGTCTTGTATGTTTGTCGACGTTATGACTTATGCATGTATATCGCACTTTACATAGATTTTAATCATAAAAAAAAGTAATAATAAAAAAGATATTGGAATCTGGCAAAGTCCTTAAAGTCTTTCCTTTCATATTTGTCCATCTGCAATAATTCATGCTGCAACTAAAATAATTGACTTAGTATAAAACTCATTCATAATTCATGAAGAAAATTCGCATTCAAAAGAAATCAATTTGAGTTGTTCTGTTGTTGTATCCACATTAACATACAATCACTCGTATCTAAAGCACATGGAATTAGTACGCACATTTATGACCGACGGTAACACGCAATAGTAGCTTGATTTTGCTGTATTTGGAGGGTGTAGCTCTGTTGGAGAAGGTTGACACTAATTACTGCAAGCCGGCCTACCACGAACTCTACCCTGGGAAGCTGTCATATAGGTAGAGTAGCTTCCGACCATTCCAGCATTCAGGCTTGACAAATATAATTGATCCCGAGAATTCACATCTCCATGGACAGAACTACTGTCACACATAAAGTGGAGTTTGGACATGTCACATGTGAATTGTCAAAATAATACAGATAATATAAATTGTACTCCCTGACTGAAAAGACAACAACTTTTGACAGGCGCACGCGCCGTAAGCAACTGCAACGAGCAAAAAAAAATAGTATTGAAGAATTGAATAAAGAGGTCAAGCCCGCGTGCGGACGCGGCAAGCAGTTACAACGAAAAAACGTAAAACACGACATAACAATGCTTGATACGACGTCAAGAGCGCACTCCACACGACCGACAAATACTAGACAAATCACGTATTAGATGTAAATTAAACAATGCAAGAACAACGCTGGCAAGACAAAGGTGCGTCTGACTGGTGCGTCTGAAAGTGTACAAGCTAGGGCAACTCAAACAGAGCTCAGATAAAGCAGACAACAACAACCTACTCGTGCTTGATGTTTTATTGCATAAATCATTATACAGCATTCTCTTGATTTGCATAAATTTTCCCTCGATTTTCTCAGTTAAAATCACTTCCTTTAAAATCATGTTCTTCTTAAAATCTTGAAATCTTCTTAGATTTCTTTTTAAAACCACGTTTCAGAAGCTTGATACGATATCGCCTTCGGCTCTTGTTTGTACACCTGATACAACACTGTCGCTCATGCTGCATATATTAGAATAAAGTCGAAAGTTTACTTTCTATTTATTCGTATTGTGAAACTGTACGTGCGACTACAATATTATTACTGAAAGTCACTGAACGCTGACACGCAATGGGAAACAATTGCCAGAAAGTCCATGAAGACAAATGGATCAAGGTTCGGAAAGACTTTAAGAAAACGATCAAGATCCTAGCACACAATAAAACAGCTTTGGAAGAATATCTAATACAGCTTGATGATTCCAGAAAAGTTGTTTGTGACGATCCTCGAAATCGAGCTCTGGCAGAGCAAGCCGAGTTATACACAAGGGAAATTTTGCGCGAGGTTGAACAATTAGACCCAAGATTCAAGAGCACATTTCTGCAATCAGGCAGCTTTTACGACGAAGTAAAAGTGGGTCTACCTGATGAATACGATTACATGGCCAAACTGGAGCTACTCTCGAAGCCGGGAACTGGAAAAGCAGTATCAACAAAGCTTGGCTTTGCAAGAGTAATATTGGAAGACGAAGAAGCGATAGACTTGTGGGGAGAATTTCTCTGTGAAGACATCGATGCAGACAACGAGGAAGTGTTCGAGAATGTTCTATCAATCAGCAAGCTTCAAGACGAATTCCGCAGTCTTGTCATGAAAGCCATAAAGACCGTCAAGATGCCCACAAAATGGCAGCGCGACCCTTGTCCCAAACAACACGGTCCATGTACCATGCTTGAATTCTTAGTAGACGATTTCTTACCAAAAGGTCAGCTGTATATTTCGATAGACTTAGCACCATGCATTACCTATCCAAACTACAAAGATGTTGGATTCCCTTTTTACAAGTATCTGGAAGAGGAGAACTCTTTTGCCTTATTGCTTGCGCAAATCGTGGCGAACGAACGCGATGTCCTGCTGGTGCCATTCATTAATGACGGATTGAAATTGGTAAAAAACCACACCTGTATGTATCATCCATCGTATCGCGAGCAAATGAGAGTGTCATTTTCCTTGGTGGAAAAATATATTTTTGGCCACTTCGCTTGCAACAGCGTTGAGAAGCGAGTGCTGCGACTTCTGAAGATTTTAAGAGATGTTCATTTGAAAGATGATGGCAAGAGGCAAGAATGGGAGGAACCAGTGCCAGATGAACCGCCGTCGTCTCGACTCCAGGTAACACGATTAAATAAACACCAATTTCCAACACATTTAATGTCACTAAAATACTTATCACAATGAATACAAAAATAATTTTCCGCTTCCTAAATAATTTGGCTAAGATCTAATTAAATACTCACAATTATAAATTATAAATACTTTAGTACAAACTCCAATATTTGTCTTCTTCATTTCTAGTTTATCATGAAATGAATTATACAAATTAATTATACATGAATTATAATTAACCGTGACTATAATGAGCACTTGATTAAATACGTCTATTAATATATTTGTGATCTTATCTTAGATTACGACAATAGAAGAAATATTACCACCAAAGGAGCCCGAGTGGTTTTGCGCTTATCGTGACGGGCGAGTTTGTTATGAAGAAGGTGAATTATCAATAAAGAAGGATGATGAGTTCGTGGAGGATTTGCTTCAGGTAGGCATTAGAAAAGCTAGCACAAAAGAAAAATATTGACTTCTCAGTCTCGACTACGATTGGTTGATTGCATGAGTACTCTTCCGCACAACCAATGTAATGTATTTAATAGAGAGATAACATTTTGCCGTTGTCTGCTCAGATACACATAATGTGGCAAGAAACCTAAAAGCGGCCCACGAGCCACTGGGGCGAGTGAATTTTGGGTGGGTGGGTGACTGGGTAGGGTGAGGGGGGAGGGCAAAATAGACATAGATTCCGATCCCGAACGCCAACGGTTCGAGAATCCTAGGGGTATATCCGGGGGGAATGCTCCCCAAGACGTCGAGTTTTGAAGAAACACCAAAACCACGAAAAGAGCCCTTTTTAAGGTCGCTTAATTTTGTTAGATCGACCAAAATTTACATAACTATAACGTATGGCTGCTGGTCAACAAAATTTAACTTCAAATGCATCTTATAATCTAGACAATTTCATAAATGGATGGGTATCCTCCACACGCACGCACGCACACACACACACTTCTTCCCGGATTTCAAGTTTCACAAGAACAGCTCTGGAGGTCCCTCGTTCTCTATGAGTAATATTAACTCGGTTTGGTTTCGTTGAATATCTTTTCTTCGACAACTCGGATCATGTATTGTAGTACAACTGTATTTATTTTCCTTGTTTATTTTTGCGTTACTACTGATGACCACAGACGTACGTTTTCAAGTCAACGTTTTTCTACGCAAAGCTGTTCTCGACTAACGAAGAAAGCTGGAAGGCAGGCAACCTTTCGGGAACTCTTCTGGAATGTCTAGAAGCTCTATTCAACGTCTACAGTATTCCTAATGCGACCGTACCAAATTTCTTCTTCGATGGATACACCGGTCAAAAACCTAAAGACTATGAACAAAAGAAAATTTTGACGGGAATGTTGAAGATTGCCATTTATCTTGAAAAGCAAATTTATTCGCCTCAAGTCCCCTGAACCTCGCCCTGAACAATCAAGTTTGACAATAAAATAAGTCAAAAGAAACAAGGAAAATTTTCTGTATATTTGTACATGAAAATACGTTGATTGCCAAACTTCGACTGTATGGTTTACATTCAAAATATATTTTTAAAATAAACAAACAAAACAGGTTAAAAGAATATTCGTAGTCCTAGTAGAATTTGATCTGCAATATGCCAAATAGCCACTCTATAGCTAACGAAAACTCAGATATATATTCAATATTCCGCATGTCTTTTAAAAATTTATAAATTATAATTAGCTTGAAACTCACACTTTGGACATACATTGTGGTCAATCTGTTGTAGATACCGTCTTTATACTCGTTTATAAGCGCTGTATATGAGATCAAAAATATTAAACAACAACGCGGCGCTTAATCGAAGCACTGTTAGACAGAATTGTTCGAGCTGAACCCCGCAGACTCACAGTCGCTCATCCCGCGCTAAATAATGCGATGCAATACAGTGGCTCGCAATGTGGCTCGCTCTTTTTATTTACATCACACGAAACGTCGCGGTCTTAGCCGACATGCAATGCTGTGGGAGGAAACCGCAGTACTCGGAGAAAACTCATGACTTTCGTAAGCATAAATATATTTCGAGCCTGGGACTGCAATCGTCCACAAAATATATGGAGACTCTTGGAATCACCACCTCCCTTCCCCCTATTTCATGTTGAATTGTTAGGGTCTTTCTAAATGAAACATAATATGAAACTAGAACCGAGACTGTCTCATTGGCAGTCAAAATCTAAGTATCTAAAATATATTTGAATTAAACAATGTTATAACTGAAAACAACATTGAAATGGGGGAAGGGGGTTTTGCCTCAAATACTCTGTAGACGATTGTGGACTCACATACACTAGAAATTTGGTGTGTAATCGTAAATCCAAAGAACACACCATTTTGTAACACACTGGTGTGTTCTGAGAACACATGGTGTGTTCTTTCAGCACATCAAGCATAAAACACATCAAATAAAATATTAATTCACATATCAAATCCAGTCTCTCATAAACTGTCTGTACTTTGCTCAAGGGTCCTGTAGCATCAATCTATATGGAATAGAAATAACTTTAACTATCTCCATATTTGTGACCGAATGGAAACCACACGGCGTGAATGCTAGCTATTTGAAAACTTTTTTCGATCAATCTTGTCATGTATAATTAGCAAAACTTGTCATTTTTGGTCATACACACGAGCAAATAAAACATGTCAAGGAAAACTTGTCAAGAAAAACTTGCTAGTCTGTATGGTTTAGATTACGTTAGACTAGTCAGATTATATTTGACTATCTTCTTAGCCTGTCTTACCTTAGGAAATTTAAGGTAAATTGAAGGGTTTTGTAGATGGAAAATTATTGAGTGTTTATATACAATTATTAGACCTAACCAGGAACAGCTGCGAAAAATGCAACTTGTGCAGCGCTCTAACCAACTGAGCTACAGAGTC
Organism: Trachythela sp. YZ-2020; assembly: GCA_016169945.1. NCBI lineage: Eukaryota > Metazoa > Cnidaria > Anthozoa > Malacalcyonacea > Clavulariidae > Trachythela > Trachythela sp. YZ-2020. The sequence continues at coordinate 1,458,490 of JADLSH010000395.1, forward strand.
CAGTTGTTGAGCTCTAACCACAAGTTCTGAAGTTCATGTATATATACTGGGGTACTGCCATGTTAAGTTGTGGGTAAATATCTAGATTTTGTTGGCATCTCACTCGATTGAATAATAATTGAGGGTTTTGTAGATGGAAAATTATTGAGTGTAAATTATATACATTTATTAGACCTAACCAGGAACAGCTGCGAAAAATCCAACTATAGGTCCCTGGCAGGAATCAAACCTGCGGCCCTGCGATTCTGGTGCAGCGCTCTAACCAACTGAGCTACAGAGTCCAGTTGTCGAGCTCTAACCACAAGTTCTAAAGTTCATGTATATATACTGGGGTACTGCCATGTTAAGTTGTGGGTAAATATCTAGATTTTGTTGGCATCTCACTCGATTGAATAATAATTGAGGGTTTTGTAGATGGAAAATTATTGAGTGTAAATTATATACATTTATTAGACCTAACCAGGAACAGCTGCGAAAAATGCAACTATAGGTCCCTGGCAGGAATCAAACCTGCTGGTGCAGCGCTCTAACCAACTGAGCTACAGAGTCTATTAACCACAAGTTCTGAAGTTCATGTATATATCATGTTAAGTTGTGGGTAAATATCTAGATTTTGTTGGCATCTGATTGAATAATAATTGGGTTTTGTAGATGGAAAATTATTGAGTGTAAATTATATACATTTATTACACCTAACCAGGAACAGCTGCAACTATGGGTCCTGGCAGGAATCAAACTGCCATTCGGTGCAGCGCTCTAAGCTGAGCTACAGAGTCCAGTTGTGCTCTAACCACAAATTCAGGTATATATACTGTTGTGGGTAAATATCAAGATTTTGGTGGCATCTCACCCGATTGAATAATAATTGAAAGGTTTTGTAGATGGAAAATTATTGAGTGTAAATTATATACATATGTTCCTGGCAGAAATTGAATCTCTAACCAACTGAGCTACAGAGTCTCTAACCACAAGTTCATGCATGTTAAGTTGTGGGTAAATGGTCTATTAAATGTATTTATTATATAAAGTATAGTGCTTTATAGATGAAAATGGATATTTTATTTTATTTTTGTTTGAAAAGACTATCCTTTATAATTATAATAGTCTCAGTGAGAACTTTCTCAATTTTCTCCTGGCATATGCTGTTGTGGTGAGTATGTTAAGACACTCTAAGGTAGACTGAGGACTACCCAAACATAGGCTAAAAGTAGTCTAAGGTACTATGCTAAGGCACTGTGTAAGGTATTATAAGGTAGTCTAGGTATTATAAGGTCTAAAGTATAGTCTAAGGTATGCTAAGGCACTAAGTAGTCTAAGGTATGCTAAGGCACTCTATATATACCTTAGATAGTCTCTTATAGTGTATGCTATTAAGGCACTCTAAGGTAGTATATTAAAGGTAGGCTAATGTAGTCTAGATAGTCTTAGGTAGGCTAAGGTAGTCTAAGGTACCTAAAGTAGTCTAAGGCCGGGTAAGGTAGTAAAACCGACTGCTGAGCAACGAATTTTACAAGCGATAACTTTAAAATACGATTATCAGTTTTTAATAAAGGAAAAAATATGCATTTTTAATATGACATAGAAATATAATATATCAGCACTAACCTTTATTGTCAATTTCTGAGTTATCCCTGAAACATCGTAAATACTGGTTTGTCCTTTTGTTTCTTATGAAACAACAACACACTGCTGTGTTGTTTAATTTGCTGTGTTGTAGTGAATTTCTGACGTGTTCTTGCTTTCTGATGGTGTGTTGTTAAATCTGGCGTGCTGTTCAGACACACCTGCCGCCATACTGGTGTGCTGTTCTGTAATGAAAAACACACCATCGTGTTCATATTCAAATTTTGCAGCACGTCAGCGTGTTATATAAGCACGCTACCATGTTCTTAAAACACACCGACAGCACGGCAGAATTTCTAGTGTATACCTCGTATAAACTACTGAATTGATATTCTATATTATATATTCAATTTATATGCAAAGCTATAAATTGTGGATTTGTGGTTAATGGAGTAATATGTTCAAGAAGATCCATGCATGATGCATGCATGTACCAAATTTAGCTCAGAAGATTCAAGCACCTTGATAGAACAAGGAAGTCCTTTTTCTAGTCCTGTTAATAATTAGAAAATATCAAAAGAAATCATTTACAGATGCAAACTTCGATTCAACCAATCAAAACATTTTCCAGGTTTTTTTCTTTACGTGCATGTGCACAATGGGTCGCCTTTCTCTTGATGTAATTTTTCAAGTCTCATTTGATATGGGGACCAGCACTATGCAATTGATAGAAAAATGCCGTAAAGGTCTGACATGTCTCAAGGGTGAAAGACAAGGGATCGGCGGCCCAGGATTCCGCACTACGTCCTCGGTTAAACACTCCTTAGACAATGTGATGCATTTGGCTGCATTTATTTTGGCCTTCTTTGTTTTTTTTACAGTGTAGTGAGTTTACGCGCAATTCCCTTTTTGATCCTGAGTGCCACTTTCACGAAATGACAGTATTTTCCACCCGAACATTCTGCATGCGGAATATTATGAAGTAGTTTATCAAACGCTCGTCGATGTCGTTTAACAGTTGGATCACTGGTCAATCAACTTTGCCATGTTTGGGGTATGAAAAGCTGTCTACTCCAATCATCATACATCCAAACAACTTGGCCTCTTAATTTTCGAAATTGAGTTTCGGGCGCTATAATACGCTTACACGTACTACACTAACGTCAAATTTACGCAGTCTATTTCAAAGGTCAAGGACTATGTATGAAAAGCTGTATGCCTCGCATAGTTGCAGAATCGGAGCTGCCTCCTCCTTTTCAGCTCTTAAAGAATGCTTAGTTCGATGCTGCTTCCCGTGGCCTCCCGTGGCGAAAATGACAACCTGTTCTTTGTACAGACTATCATTAATGGCACTATGGTAGGGAAGTGCTGTCCTTTGGGACAAAACTTGAAGTGCATTTTACACGTGAAGTGCATTTTACAGGTCATTAGGTCGTCAAGACTAGAGATTCGATGCGTCAGTCAGACGTATAGTTGCATGAGTATCCTTCACTATCAGTCCAATTAGGACTCAAGGTCAACGAGCCGACCAGTGGCGTAGCCAAGGGGGGATGGGCGAGAGGGGGCGGTCGCCCCCCCAATGGTCTTCTCCGCCCAATGGCCGTTCTCATGAAAAGTTCAAATCCGGCGAGATATTGGTGGGGGGAGGAGGGGGTCAGGTGAGGTAAGCAACGAGTCAAATATCGTAAAGATATTTTCACGTGTATTGTGCCTTGCTCTAATGTAATAATAACATAATTTTGTGATTTATGACCTTCCAACTCGTATCAGATTGCGGGAAATGGCGTTTCCGAGCCCTAGAAATCAAAACGTTTCCCGGGGGGCATGGCCCAGGTGAAAACATAACCTCATGGCGGAACAGTATTATGACCTTATTATACTTGTAAATGTTTTGTCAATTTAACATAAACATGATAACAGTCGAAATGATATTGTTTTCAAAGTGTTTAACTTTGCCTTAATCAGTTTAAAAAAAGACTTTCGTTTCGTTATAGTTTTTCTCTTTTTTTCAGTTAAATTTAATAAATCCTACAAATTGAAAAATGGGCTATAATATTCGTAAATGCAACGACTGTTAAATAGTGAAACGTGATTTTAATTTGTGTATTATTTATTCCAGCGCTAGCAGGTGCCATATGACTTGCAATTAAACTTTAAAATGTAGGGCTTTGCGGGTCGTTTTAAGTTGGAAACCGCGAATGGAGGGGTTATAAAACATATGCGTTGAATATCGGTAGAAATAAATTGTGGAAGAACATATAAATGTTACTAGAGATATACTTATGCATTTCATTTGGTTGCTCGAAATATGAACGGCTCCATCCATTCCCTCGGAAATCGAAGAAAGTGCGACCCTTACATCCTGTATATAATATTGTCAGCCAAAGTCAATATACAATGCACTTAAGACACTTTCACTGTGTTAGAAGCGCAATATGGCTTCCGTCAGACTACGACACAACGTTCTTTGGTCCATAACAAGCTCATTACATAAGAAATATGAGTTTTGTTTCGAACAAAAAGATAAGATTATATCTATCTAGAAATATCATAGGCATAACCCACAAGGTCAAGGTTGAAATTGTGGTTATGAATATATTAGTAAAAAAAATTGAAAACAGGGACAATCTAATGATAATAATTTCCCCAAACTGCATGCATTTCACACATAATTGATTTATCATCATAAAGATTTAAATTCTGAATTTTGAACACGGAGTCTTCTAGATGATAGGAACAATATACAAGCCATTTATGCACTTGAGTTGTCAGGGCAGCTCTTAAGCATTCTCTCTAGTGTATAATGTATACATTTTGCATATATATTAACTATTTATTTAATGTTTATGTTCCATACACGCCACCTGTATTTTGGTTAAAGCGTGCGAAGTTTCCTTCAATACTCATCATTGGTTACCGAGGCAGACCAAAGATTTGCGGTCGGTATATTATATTCTATTTATCTTTAATTTTTAATGCACTTCAAACAATTTCAAAACGTTGGACCGTGAAGACGCGTACTGAAATTCATATTCCAAAGCGGTTGAACAATTGAAACAAATTCTGTCTAAGCCATGTTTTCAACTGAACCTCATGTATGCCAGCTTGAAAACAACAAAGATAAGCCAACAGCAGTGAATCCCAATTATGATAATGAGAAGAGTGCAGCTGAGACAAAACGGAAACCTTCAGCAATGACTAGACGAATGAGTTTCTCTATGACAAGACCATGGTCGTCGTACGCTGAGAATTACTCTTCATGTTTATCTGGTCTAAGACGAAACTCCAGTGACCAGTTGTTCAAAAGACAAGGAAGTCTTCAGTCGTCCCCAACGTCGAGTTCTAGTGATCTCTCCAAGTCATTGGATAGCGGACAGTTAAGAAACTTAAAGGCAACTACTCCTGATTCGGAAGTAAAACCAAGGACATTCAAAATCTCTGCTATGCATGCAAGACCGTTTCATCAACGAAGATGGTCGAGTCCAGTAGCTTTCTCAGTAACCAAGCTAGCTCCTTCTCCCCAGAAAGCGTCAAAACAACTTAAAGATGAGACTGGATCAGGGAAGATTTTACAAGATTGTAATAAGGATAAGAATGAAGATAAGATATGCGAAACCGATGAAATAATACTGTCTCAAGAGCAAGACAAAACACCTGTTTCCATAACACAGCATTGTGCCGAAAGCAAGACGGAGAGTAAAGCAATTGAGAAAACTTCGAATGATTTTTCCAACCTCAACTCTGGTAAAGCAACGTTTTCGGACCAACACTTAGTGGAAGACTGCGACAACAAGGCGAAAACAGAAGTTGGAAAAATCGAGTCCGCCAAAATGGATAGAAATCAACCGAGATATATGAAAGATGAAACAAAATCCGAAGCATTACCTAAATCATCCGTTGTCAAGGAGGAAAACCCCACTCAGAATCGAAATATCTACTCGGAAATTAAAAAGAATACAAAATGGTCAAAGAGCAAGAATTTCAGACGAAGGCACCATACAATTCACACAGATTCTTGCAGGTTTCTAAATCCAACGTTATTTACAATTGCAGAACAATCTAGTGGATCATTTGGTAGCGTAACAGGAAATGACAGATATGATCAAGTTATGAATGGGAAACTAACAAGTAGAAGAAGCAAGAGTTTAGGTGATTTAAACACGCTGTCTGATGATATGAAAACTAATGGTGTGAGTGTTCAGCAACTTTGTGCGAAGTCAATTTATGTTTCTGTGACGAGCAATAAAAACAAGAAAAATGAAGAGACAGCATCAAGAGGCACTACAGTCATATATAAAGGAGAGGAAAAGTCTGAAAGTACTTCCAAGAGGCAAACATCATGTCCAGTTCAAGTGAATATTCAGACACTAAACACAATTCAAATATCACCTTGTGTAGAAGAACAACATAAACCACAAGCCAGTAAAATCCAGCCATATTACTCCACGCAACAACATGCAGTTTTTACACAACCCAAAGCTAAATGGGCCAGTATTACAATATCCCAAGTTTAAAAAGTAACTTGGCTATAGAAATATTTTAACTAAACTTTTATTTGCACTTCTTTAAATTTTTCTAATAATTTATTCTTGCCACCTTGGCAAGCCATGTTATCTTCTAAATATTGTTGCAAACACCTTGTTGCCATGGAAACGTTTAAACAATAGATCGGAGATAAGTATTAATATAAACACTTAAAAACGTACGACGTCGTTTTACATTGGACAATAGTCAATATTATAATAGAGCATTATATTATATAGGCATTGTAGGCAATATAAGGTGCCGTTCAACAATTACGTCATCAATTTTTGGGCTCTGTTTAGCCACCCCCCTACCGCCACTGTCATCAGCCAACTACCCCCCATATTGATCATGTAACTGTCATCTAACACCCCCCCCCTTTCCTAGAAGCAAAAGGATTCATTGTACGTATATGTGCGTACATGAATTATTATGCTGAAAACTTCAACCAATCACGTTTTAACTAAGCTTGAAACCTTTGTGATTACTAGAAAGAAAATATTTTCATAGTTTGTTGTTTTTATGCTGATATAAATCTGACTCGTAGTTGATGAATTTATGAATTTGTTCCCCTCTATTGATTACATAATCTTCACCAATAACCCCCCTCCCCCCTATCATCGAATGTTGAACGGCCCCTAACTGTATTATATTGTAAATGTAAAGGCTAACTCCTATAGCCTATATATGAGAGAATTGAAATATTATGCAATGCACGTTAAATCTCACAACTTTTCACTAGATTAAAACATAATAAAAGCAGAATAATGCTTTAGCACTAAACTTTTAATTGTTTACAATTTATCTACTCTATAGGGACCGATAGGGGGGGACTGTTAATCTTTATGATCCTGGCAAGGCGCGATGGCCGCTTGTTGGCCAAGACGTCGAAGTGTTTTAAGTCTTTTTCAGGCAGTTCTGACAAAAACCACCGCAGCTTATTGTAGATACTACCTACACTGCACGGACACCCGCGTTCAAGTTTTTACCTGCACATCTAACTCTTAGTAAGACTATAAGTAAGACTTTTAGTTTCAACATTTCACATTTTGTTCGAGAAATGGCTCACACAAAGACAAAGTATAAATTGTTTTAAACTAATTAAAGCCCGTAACAATTATGGGAACTAGAGCCTGCTACTATTAGCCAGGACAATACAAATTAAATAAAGAAGAATCAGATTCCATTTTGTTAAAACCTATTCTGCTTCTGCGGGTACCCGAAACTACACAACAATAAAAATATATACTATAGCTGTGTTGGAGTTGGAGCGACTTTAAAGGAACAGATAATATTCAATTGAGAATAGGAATGAGAGATTTTGCTATATATCTTCTTTCCTTTTACATTATCCAAATTATTACTAATCCAATATGTCTTTGTGTGTCTGTTGAAAACCACAACATAACCGAGTTACATTTTATTGAACAAGATCTTTTGCAAGGACTTTCAAATTACATCAATATCATGAAAGAAAATCTTGTAGAATACGAAGATATTGTTTCTCAAGCCAAACAAGACATTTTAAATCAATTGGAGTATGGAAGAAGTGACTACATGGGAAATCCAATTTCAGTATTTCGTCTGGTAAAGAGATTTTCTGAAGGATGGGGAAAGTTGGCGAAGTTTATTCGAGAGGATGACCCGACATCCGGTACGAATGTTAGATTTATACCTTGGTTTGTAAGAAATAATATAAACATTATTTTTTTTTTTATTTAGCTTCGCCAACTAGGGCAGGGTCACCACAACAGCATATGCAATTACTGTGGGCCCTTTTACCTAACCCACCCTGTCAACTTTCCCTGTGGGAGGAAACCGGAGTACCCGGAGAAAACCCACGACTTTCGGCAGAGCGTTGACTTTACTCTTTTCACTTGAGGACTGGGTTCGAGTCGCATTGAGAAAGTCCTCACCGAGACTTGAACCCGCGGCCTTAGAGGTAGCCTGCGTCGCAGACGGTTGGGAAACTTGAGACGGGGAAGAAGTTTCCCAACCGTCTGCGACGCAGGCTACCTTAGAGGTGAAAGGCAAGTGCGCTAACCACTTCACCACCGAAGCCCCTAGCCCTATTGTCAGAGCAACCACCTTTCAGCTCCGTGATTGTGGGTTCGATTCTCGCTCATATGAAAGGAGCCTGCAAACGGTCTCGCTGGTTTTTCGCCGGGTATTCAGGTATATTTTCACAGCGAATGTTGACAGGGGTGGAATAGGATACATAGAAGTACATTAAATGCGTCATGACATTAATATTACAATTCGTACTAAGTATTGCATGTGTGCATTTTTGGCTTTTACAAACATTCTTTTTCTTCTAGACCTTTTGGGAATAATCAAGAAACATTCATCATCATTTCCTACGGGAGAAGATCTTCATTCTTTTTCAATGCCAGTTAAAGAGACTACTCCCCGACAGTCAGACAAATAAATTTGTCATCGGAAGAAATTGCTTCTGCTTGTATACGTCATAGAGTGGTAGAGGTACTTGATAGAAGTAGAGCCAGGGAACATATCAAACCATCCTAAATCCGCTTTTGTTTCCGTTTACCCAAACGTGGATGTTTGGAAGACTTTAAAATGCTCTATAATTGGGAGAATTTGATTTACAAAAAACATCCAATGGCCGATTGCATGCGTTTTGAAGCTATCAGATATAAAAACATTCGGGTAACACCCTCGTGTGCAAATGAAAACGCTGCTGCTGTTTATTAAGTATTAAAGAACATCGGCAGTAAATATTTATAAGTTATCTAGTGGGAAAGAACTAGTGAAACTAGTGTAAATGCAAGTTATTTTTAACTTCTTCGATATTTCTCTTTAAAAAGAAATTATTTTGTTTGATGGTGAATCTAGGACGTTAAATGAAGGGTAAAAACTTTGAAATCCTTATTAGAAAATCCTCGAAAAGTAATATTTATCCATCCAAAAGTAATAGGTGTGAAATCACAAGAACTAAAAACAAGAAATTACCAATATCCTGCTGATGACGTTATCGTATTTCACACATTAAACCAACTTAAATCTCTCGAAAACGAAGAAAATATTGAAGTCATGAAATTACATACATTTTCAATCATTATGTAATTAGGGGGAGGAGTCCGTTCTGCGCATGTGCGTTGCGTTTGTTTACTGGGGACTCCATCGGAAAGGAGTTTCTTGTTCTCAATTGCTTAGTCAGCAATATTCACGCGCGATGTTTACAGACATTTCGACGAGGAGTGGAAAATTATTGTGTAATTCGAAGAGGCTTCCAAAAATTAGCGACTTATGAAGGATTGCGCGTGCTTGTGTTGTTTTTGTCTTACCTAACAGAAACAAATGACGATAAAAATACCTTGTTTGGTATACATTTGCAATAAAATTAGATTCTCAAAGGATGGTTAAGATATAGGACGGATTACAAAAACATTTTCCAGAACTAGTGATCTACTCAGCCCTTCTCAGCCCATAAAATGGCCGCCAGCATGAACTTGAGCCCGCAATCTCCTAGTGTGACACTAATACTTTTCACTTATTTTCAATAATAGCAAACAACAAACTATTTATTAATTTTTGTAAACATTTACTGCTACAGTTCATATTTTTTTACATTTTTGTACACTATATATATATATATCTATAATAACTATACGAGTACATTATATGATCGCTGGTAATATTTAGCAACAGAATTAACACAACAAAGCAGTCGAACAAATGAAGAGAAACTTCCAATTTCAGATTTTTCATCAAGCATGCATGTTCGCACAAACTATTCTAATAATGGGATATCATCACTTGTATCTGATTTCCAAACTAAACAATATACAAAATCATGAACCAAAAACAAATGAAATTAACGATACTCGTTTTTAAACCAAAATACTACGTTAAAATGTAGGATAACCCATGAAGAACATGGCGTTGGCATGAAGAACTTCAAGAAAGTTTTCATTCATTTGTCGACCGAAAAAACCATGCACGAAGGACAATATTTACATCAAATCATTAAGTGCAAAAACGAACACAAATACTTTTTTTTTAAATATTCAACAACACTTAAACATCATACATTATGTTAATATGTTAGGAAAAGGTTAACTCTATAATTACTAAATCTACAATTACTAACATGTATACTGAAACTTATGTTATTTGCTAGAAGCTGAATACCCCCAATCGTTGTCTTCGATGATCAAAATGGTTAAGAGAGAAACTTATAGTACTTATTCACACTGAGCCAGTTCAGTCATGGTATTAAGAGTTTTATATATAATCACAATGATAAATTGTTTAACTCGAAATTTCCTTTGGGAGACGGTTTTTACACGTTACACGTTTAGCACCATGTTTAAATATTCCAAATTAAAACATTTATATATACTTTAGTTTTGGGAGGTATTACAACGTCCAGCACAACCTTATTATGTACAATATTTACAAGACAATGTTAGTTTAACGTAATATATAATTATTCATTTCCACAATGCAGAACATTTATGTATAACCTTGGAGGTTTTCGTCAGATCCAAAACTTTCCACCTTGGCCAAACTCAGGGGTTAAAAAGAACAGGTATACCTAATATTCAGCAATTAATGTACGTACGGAAATATTAAGACAATTACCGTGTACACTAAACCATTTTTCGAGCTCTAGTGTACGACCATGTACAATTTAACCCCTGCACGACACATAGCTTGAAACTCCGTTGGCCAATAAATGGCAGACACGCGTAATATATTATTCTTAAATGGTCCAGAAAAAGCTTAGTTAACTTTACACTCAAAATAAATAATAAGTATAAACATCCTTACTTAAACTACATCTTTATATTATTATCTCTTTTTAAATTTCGATATTCCAAAAATTCAGAAAACAGTATTTCTAAATATATAATTATATACTATACCAAATATCTTTATGAAATAATTATTCAGAAATATAATCGTAACGTTTTCACTCCATACCTACGATTTACTTAAATTGGTATTTTTCTTGTTTTTATTTGAGAAAGTAAACATTCAAGAAGGTGAGGACTATAAAGCGACCAAAAATAGATTAATGCATGCTTTTAGCAAAAGTATAGAATATCCACTGTTATAGTGCATTTAAAATCTAAATGCAGAATAGACAAGTGAAATCGCATCTACACAAAAAATCTCGATATCTCTTAGTTAGCGAAAGAACATTTCATTCATGATACGCGGCAAAGTTGGGCAACAACTCCCAACATGAATTTTTAATTCCAAATTTCTAGTAAATTCACGCTTTTTTCACACACACATAAACCTATTGCAAAAATATGGACAAGCACGTTATATCCCAAAATAACATGGCATATTTTCCAGTTTGTACATGATTCAGGAATGTGGCCACATTCATGCAACTATCAAACCTAACTGCATGGTCCCCACAGATTAACCAGCCATTTCACTTCCATACACGGTGTCAACTTCGGGGACGTAAAGAATACATTCCTGGATGTTACCGAGGAAATGTGACATGGCATTTCGGGTAGAAGCGCATATCATATATTAGGAAAGCGAAATGTGTATGAATACACGCAATCGTATTGGATACACAAATAGTATTGGACACACGCAATCTACATCAAAATATTGTGAACTTTGTCACACTATTTGACCAATTAAGCCTTCCTCATCATTTTGATGTCTAAAAGTTTTAAATACCGGTTGTTTCTCTCCAATATTATCTAGATCCTCATCTTCTTCATCAACATTAAATTCTTTAAAGTTTTTGTTTGCAAACTTAAAATATACATCTCTATCCACATCTTTTTTGCTTTGAGTTGGGTTTCTACCATCTGCTGATAGTATTTTAACATTTCCAACTTCTGAACTGTAGTGAATTCTGTAATGTACATAATAAGAATTAGCTGTTTGAATTACTCCAGCGCGCTATTGCAGCATATATAAAATTTAAAAGTATTGCAATTCGTGTTCTGAAACAAAAGTGATCAGGCTGCGACAACAAACCAACTAAACGATTAGAAGTGTTTGTTGTACGAGTATGAAGTGCACTATTCCAATGTCAGATGACTGCATTTATTTGTCTGAACTTTCACTCATTTCAACGAAGAAGTCCGGAGAAGAGACTATATGATCACAGTATCAATAACATGCATTAAGAACAATTGGATTATTTAAAACTTTGATAAGCCTCATTCTTTTACGTAAATCCAGTTGAATATTTCCAATATTCCTCTTATTTGATTTGTTTGTACTGCTCTGCCAGTTGAATTATTGGAACTTCATTAAAAACCGAGAAAAGTCGTCTTAAAAAGTAAACAAAATACTTACTCCATTTTGCTTGTGTTCTTCTTTCTACGATACCATACAATCACAATAATCAAGATCAATAAACCAAAGACGACACCAGCAATAATACCGCCAAGAATTTGTGGACTTATACCAGATCCTTCCGATTTAGAACGAGCTGCACCTTCAGCATTTGCTATAATTAAGAAAGTGAGATAAAACTCGATGACCTACAATTGTACACAATATATTTTGACCAACACGCATGTTCATCAACTCAGCTGTATATTTGACAACATTTATGTTATATTTTACAAACGACCTAGAAAACGGGTGATTCCCGACAGCCCCTTCGCGCGTCACTCATCTGCATCGCCTTACTTTTATTACTACTTACGAGGAAATTTTGCGAGGACGAAGATATCATGACTTGTATCAAGCATTTTGAAACGTGATGCAAGTAAATATTTTCGCATACTAGTTCGACCAAAACAAAAACTTACTTGGTTTAGTTGTTGGAATAATGATGGTCTCTTTGCTGGGTATAGTAAACGACGATTCTAAAGATAATGAATTAACTTAAACGAAAGTGCTTAGGATATCAACACAACATTATAGGCTTTACAGCAACAATCAATGAACATCGTCAACTTGAGTAGGCTTTACACACTTGCAAAGACAAGCTTAGGTTTCGATATTTTTAGAACATATATGCAGTTCAGGTTTCGTGAAAACAACGGTACTTACCACGCTGTGTTGAAGTTGATGGCGTTGTGGACGTAGATTCTGGTGGCATGGGGGTTGTCGTCGGTTTCACTGCTATATCATAATAAAAATACATACACAAAATTTATTGATATATTAATGTATTTGGGCGTAGTTAATTTTTTCAAATAAGAAAAACTGGTGTACGTATAAATAAAAGTACATAAATACATACGCATTTTACAGTTCTTTTGATCAGGCGGTATTAAGGTACCAGTCTCAGGACAATCACATTGGTAACCATTTGGTATAAGAAGACATAAATGACTACATCCACCATTGTTCTTACATCGGTTGGCAACTGAAGACGGGATAAAAATACTATTAGGATAGATTTTAAAAATTGAAATACCCGAATTATTCAAATCTGGAAAACACTTAGTGCCTGAAGTCCTCCTCTATTTTTGAAGAGTCGGTACTCTGAGATTGTATGCTGTGGTGTAGTTTTGTATGCTGTGGTGTAGTTTTGTATACTGTGGTGTAGTTGGGTATAGTATATGCAATGGCGTAGCAAAAAAGGTATATTATATGCCGTGTGTGTGCATGCTGTAATGTGGTATGGTATGGTATGCTGTGGTGTAGTTAGGTATGATATGCTATGTGATGGTGTATTATGTTATGGTATGCTGTGCTCTGTGTACAGGATATGTGACGATTTTATGGAGAGTACATGACAATTTTAATGTGTTATTGCGTTTTGGATGCCTTTCTGGTATGGTATGGTATGGTATGGTATGGTATGGTATGGTATGGTATGGTATGGTATGGAGTATGGTAAGAACAGTTACAGTTTTTTTCGTTATAATTTTTTCGAACAAGTTTGGCAAACTTACTTTGGGGTTGAGACAGTGAATGTTGAATTGAAATTCCTTTAGGAACAAAACTTGTAATATTCTCGTTATTAATAAGCACAGTCTTATTTTTTCCAGTAAATTTATTTGCTGACGAAACAGTTTTCAACAAAGAATCACTCCAGTAAATATAATCTCCAAAGACGGCAATATCAAATGGATGCTGGATATCATATACTACAATTCGACGTCGATTTTTTCCGTCTAAATCACTCGATTCAATTTGATGCATTTTGGAATCCAGCCAGAACAGCTTATTATTAGGATAGTCGATTGTTAAGCCAGTCGGTGAATTGAGAGAAGTCGTGATGATATCTTCTTTATGTTCACCATTCATGTAAGCTCTGGAAATCTTTCGAGCAATGGTATTTGTCCAATACAGGTATCTAAAATTACACACGAAAAAGTTGAGTAAGAAAATTTATTACATGCCGAATCCACCGAACATTACAACCTCTATCACTCCGAATTTGTACTTAAATTTCGGGATTCACATACAATGTCAATGGCAATGCTGACACTTGGTGAGACAAGTACATGGAGTACAAAATTGACACTTACCCTCCCAGTGGATCAACAGCAATACTGTGAATATCTTCTTGGATGGAGAATACGGTCTTTTGATTTGTACCATTGAATTCTGCAACATGTATTGTAGAACCTAAAGCCGGAAAGAAAACGTTACCATTAATAGTTAACGCATTTTAAAAGTATATTTCAAAAGCTTTATGTGCCTGATTTATAAACCTTAAAATTGTGGGTGATTCGGATGAATTACTACAAAATTTAAAGGTATATGTACAACGTGTGGTTGCAAACCGAACTATTTGCGCTTTAGAAAACGACGAGTATAAAGCTAATTGTAACAGTTAAAACTGGAGCTCTAATAAACGAACTATACTTGTACCTTGTGCGGATATTGTAAGCCAGTAGAGTTTTTCCGTTATCCAATCAATAGCTAAATCTTTAAAAGAGCTGCCAGTGGCTACAATCTTGGCTAGGTTGTCCTTACGGCCAAGGATTGAACTAAAAATCTTGCCTATATATTCATCTGCCCAAAACATAATGTTCTTTTTATGATGTACATCGACTGCTACAACATTTTTGGTATTTTTAAGGCACGTCATTCGAGATCCGTCATGTGTAACACTTCTTACATCTACACCAACCGCAACTAAGAGCTTTTCCTTTTTGCCTATAGAGAAAACAGAAAACGTGTTTTAACACACAGCACTGACACGATGGAAAAGCGTTTTGGAATTAATCACATGTTAATATGTACAGTGCAAAACATATTGCGGAAAGACTCAGGGTAAATATATGTACCTGAGCCAGGAATACAATTTTTGCCATTCGGTAATAAGACATAACCAGATGCGCAAGAACATTTGTAGGAGCCGTCAGTATTGGTGCATATTTGGCTGCATTTTCCAATTGTTTCACATTCATTTATATCTAGAAAATAAAGCATCTTTCTGTTTTAATATATATTTCATTATAGTACTGAAGTAGAATGCTCTTGTAACTAAATTGAACATTACGGTACTAATGCCTAAAAGTGAATTCAATATACCGTACTATAAATTTAAAATATTTTTATGTTGCAAATATTTTGTTTCTCTCTATAAATAATATATGCATTTTTGCTAAAACATTTTAATCAAGGAACTCAAGATCCATGCAAGCAGTCTCTTCTCAGTCTCAAATCTGCCAACGACTATTACCTTGACAGGTTTTAGAATCCTCTAGCATTTTGAAGCCATGTTTGCAAGAACAGTAGTAACTTGTTTCAGTGTCATGACAAATGTGGCTGCAATTTCCGTTGTCATTTTCACATTCATTGACCACTAAAAGGAACAAGTGAACGTATCTTAGTATATGACTAAATTTGAACTATTAAAACTGAACTAGAACTATGTTTTTTTCAATATGTGCAAATACATACGTAATAGGCGTAAATACTTACAGCACGACGTCTCATCATCCCCACCAGGACAATCATGATTTTTATCACAGACCTTCGTGTTGTTAATACATTTTAACGCGTCCTTGCATTTATACTCATTTATTCCACAAGTAAACGTTGTTGTAGGTGCAACTACACAATGAAAATCATACCACATGATTAACAACATTCACCGTTTCTCATTGCATTCACCGTACACAACTGATACTTTGCGGTTGTAAATTTGAAAAACATTTCATTTGTAGAGACTGTAGTAGTTCTACCATCATTATTACCATCCATCAGCATCCACTCATCATCATCTACATTGTTCATTGCCGTCCGTCCGTCATGACAAACTTACCAGTTGTAGTAGCTGAACATCTCGATTCTTTCTCATCACTACCATCTGCACAATCCACTCTACCATTACAGAACTTGTACTTCGCAATACACGACTTGCCATCATCGCATAAATCTTCTCTACTTGTGCGACATGTAATTGCAGCTGTTATAATACAATGATTAAACACATGATAAAATGTGATAAAATGTATCATAGCTCATTATTGATATACAGGCAAGTAATATTAATTCGTTAAATAACGGTAATAAACTCACCACATCCTAACTCATCAGTTCCATCACTGCAATCTTTGTCACCATCACATTTCCATTTATCTGGCCAACAATCACCATCACAAAGAAACTTACCCTTCGAGCAGGTTGATGGACTCGCTATGATAGAAAGTATTGAGAATATCAGCTACCGTTGTACATACAAATAGGCATAGTTATAGAATAAGCCATTTTGTAGTGGGTTGTAATTGTTATATTTATTATTTTTAAGCTGAACTGGTTGTTTAATGTTTTGTTATTACAACCTGTTCTCGATTTTGGCATTTCTCACAGGATAATTAAGCTAAACGAGATCCGAACAACAAAACCATTACTCTTAAGAGACCTAGCTATCAGCAACGTTACATTTTTATCACACTTTTTTCGATCTATTTTCTTTCTCGTACGTTACTCTGAAAAAGGCGTACGAGATTTTTTTTAAACCACCACACCTTGAACTTTTTCGCGACATCGTGAACACGGACATGTAAAATTTACGGGATTCACTAGATTTTACACAAAATCAAGTACTGTTTGACATACGTTTTTAACGCACGCGTCAGTGGAATTCAACCTTATATAAATACACAAACGTAACCTGTTGGGCAAGAGTCTTCATCAGAACCATCCAAACAGTCATCTTTTCCATTACATTTCAAATTTTGAGGAATGCATTTACCAGATTTACATGTGAAAGAATTAGGACTGCATGTTTTACCTGACAAGATAGAAAAGTGCAGGAAATTACAATTGAGAAATAAATTATGAAACAAGGTTACTAAGGTTATTTTATAAGCATGCAGTAAAATATGGGCAGTTGACGAATCCGTGAATTTTAATTCCTTAAAAAAACGGTATTCATTAGGTAGGAATAAGCATAATTTAAACGTTTTTAAGTGCAGGTTTAACCCAAAACCTATTCCTTTAAGGTTAGTTCCATCTTGTTTGGCATTTAAGAAAGATCACTCAAAGAAACAGGGCTGATTGCAGCTTAATTGGGTTAGGTCACTCTCCTCCGCAGAGGTTTCCAACCTTTTTGTAAATTCTGTGAGCTTTTCCGTATTTATGCGAGGAACCGCTGACGAGTTCTCGTTTTCTCTTGCACACACAACTGAACACACTCGTCAGCGGTTCCTCAACATGCAGGAATTTGTATTCCACTAACCACAGTCAGTCTCATCAGTATTATCACCACAATCATCTTCACCATCACACACAAATGTCTGGTCAATACATTTCGAATTCTTACATTGGAAAACACCAACAGAACAATTTATTGGATATACACCTAGAGTAATCAAATATTGTTTGGTTAGAAGTTTGAATCTCTGCAGCGGATAGTAAGCAGATATATTCAGAGTTAAGTGACCTGTGAGGAGTTAAGTGACGATCATGGTTTCATGGTTTGAAAAGTGGAAGGACTGCCACTGTTGAAGCATGTTGCCCATGAAATTGAATTTTATTTGTTTTTGGGTTTTGAGCAATGGTTTTCACTATCTACATCATTACATCTTCATTGTAAGTATTTTAGAAATTTCAGCCTCTTTCTTAACCTAGCTTTTTAAGGTTACAGGACACGTTTTGCAACTCTTTGCCCGAGAATCATTACTGAACACTAAGACACTATAACTATTTGTTTAAGGGTTATTTATAAGGGTTATTTATAAATGGATAACTTGAATCAAAATCTTCAGATCTGCAAAATCTGCAAAAGTTTTTGACATGTGGGAAACAGCATATCTGCCAGAATGTTGAACTTACAATCTGCATGTTCATCTTCACCACCTAGACAATCTCTATCTCTGTCACATTGAAGAGCACGAGGTATACAGATCCCATTGTTACATCGGAACTGGTCAGATGAACAGGTTGTAAAGTCTACAAAAAAAATGTATTACATTGTTTAAATTAATGCCCATAGTATTTAGGATGTGATTGCTAACCACAGGGGTCAGATCCAAGGCTGGATTTTGTGTTTGAGGTAAGCTTAATCGAGCTAAGCTTAATAATTTAAATGTAATGCATCAAAAAGTTGTAGAAGTTAAGGAGCCATCAACAGGAGCGACGCTTTAAGCCTTCATTATGGCTAACACCAAATTCAAAATGTGTGCTTCAAAACTTAGTTGAGTTAAGAATTCTCAGAGTTACAGGCAATCTCAACTAAGTGCCAGTCAAAATCATGTGGAGGAGGTCAGGAGCTATAACTATCCAAAGCTAGAGTTACTGGCTATTAAACAACTCCAAAAATCATGTGGAGCTATAGTTCTAAGGCTAGAGTTCACTGTCTGCATCAGCATGGCCATGCAAGCTCCATTTGAAAATTGGCTACTTCCACAAAAATAGAATCTACAGGCATGTAATGCATGGTTTCACTTGGTACTTACTACACAATGATTGTTTCTCATCACTCCCATCAAGACAATCTGGGTAATTATCACAAGTCCATTTCTTTATAATACAACGACCATTTCCACATTTGTGCTCAGTATCATGGCACTCTCGTTTTTCTTTTACAAAAAAATTGAGAATATTGCAAAATTAATACATCCAAAAGTAGGTCAAGCCATAATAAAGGCTGCATAATAAAATTGTTGGTCAACTCAGTTGGGTCCCTTTCCAACAAGGGTAAAATATGTAAGTTGTAGGGTGGATCCAGACTTATCTGGCATAGTTATTACAGCATTGTTAGAACTTGTTGACCTTGTTACAAAACTGTTGCAAACACATCTTGTTGACAAGATTTTAAGTGTATACCCTACACTCTGACCCCCTGACAAGTAAAATCATCTGGCATTATATATATATATATATAGGCAGAGTAAAATGACAAAGTAGGGTGCATTACGATCCAATGATACTTAATGGGTTAACAATTGACATATGGGCAGGTTAACCTCTGCATGGTTAACTTCCAACCCCAGATTCTCTTGCCGAGTAAAATATAGTCTGGCATTATAGAGTAAAATAACAAAGTAGGTTGCATTAGGGCACATAATTGTGGCTTTAAATAGTTAAACCAATTAATGGCAATGTTTCCCTATACCCAGTTAGACAGAGTACAGTAACAAAGTTGCATTAGGGTGCATAATGCGGTTAATAGGTTGATGATCGAAACACAACAGAAAGTATATAATCTGGCAACATTGGCAGGGGGGTGCATCCCCCCTGAAAATTTTTCCTGGGGGAGCATGCCCCCAGAGGCCCAGACCCCCCTACGTCCCTCACCCCAATAGCAATTTGCTGTGAGGCAGACTAATAACGTTGTGCTCTAGTTTAGGCTTAGCAACTAACATGATCGCCTTTTTTTGCCCTGCGTCGTTGGTAAATTTTGCCATCAGCACATGAGTACCCCCCCCCCAGTGGAAAACTTCTGGGTACTCCACTGAACATTGGCAGTACTTAAAAATACTGAAATTGGCCCAACAAATCAAAGATAGATATAAACAGAAAGCTTATGAGATTGGTGTTAAGTAATGTTACTTGTTGAAATCACAAGACCTTTATAACAACCCACACCTCAAAGCAATTACTGAATTGAATATATAATCATGAAAAAAAATGATGAGTCAAGCCTATACTGCAATATCTACGCACTCAAAGAAATAAAACACAACATAACGCTCCTAAATTATAGATGACCTTGGCCGTCAATCATGCATATTATTTTATGTAAATCTAAATAGTAAACTTAAGTCTTCTTTGAGTATTTTGACTGGCACTTGAACGGTTGCTATGATGTCTTGAAGCGCCAATTTACTCAATATTTGTATGGCTGGCCACCTGTCACCACGCAGACATAAAATTTCAGTTCAAAACGAGATTTCGCTGTGACAACTAAGCTTTTAACATATCTCTTTTCTGTTTTATCTATATATTCTGAGCGGAAATGCGAAAGGATAAAAACGTCCGCAATAATTTCCCGTTGTTTTGTTGTGACGAGAAATCCAAAATAATTCAAAGTCAAATACAGGAGTCAATACACGTTGAAAATATAAATGCTTTTCCTAGTTTCACAATTGCAATTATTAAAATACGTCCCATGCGCCAAAGTATAGTAAAAATGAAACCATTATAAACGGATATATTAAGAACAGTTATTGAGAGTTTCGGAAACGTTTTTGAGTTGTCAAGTGAATATTAGGGCGCGATTTTAATAAGCTGACGCCCCCCCATGATGGCCAATGAATGCTCGTCATTATGAACAAGCCTTCACAACGCCACAAAACTCCCACGTGAAATAAAATATCAACCTCCATAAAAACACCGCCAAAATACGGCTGTTTAATACAATCGAATTTGTCCCCACTTCGTATTTTATAAGACTAACCAGCTTGCCTATGTATTTAAGAAACAGAACGTATTTGAAATAGTGTTAATTCCAAAGAACACAAGACGCAACGAAGCAAAAGATTTATTCTCGTTCAGACGAAAACTAAAAGTTTAGAATGCTTCTTGTTTGTTATGTAATTTCTCTTTCAGTTCAAAAAAATTACGAATACGATATGTACAGTAAAAAAATTACGAATACGATATGTACAGTATAAAAATTTTAGTTTAGACAAATTTATAAAAGTAGAGAAATTAAATTTCAAATTTGCTAGGTCCACATAATAAATTAAAGGTAGAACGGTAATTTCTATGGAATTCTGTCTGCGTGGCAATGAATTATCTGCGAAACTATCTTTATTCTGTACTATACAATCCTTACCCCAACCAAAATATAGTAGAAAACAGATTGGTTTTGGATAGAAAGTAGAAAAGGTATAGTTAAATCATCGATGCTGTATGGCACAAAGACACGTAGGCCATTTATAACCATTTTAGTGAATACCCGATACAATACGAGGCCACATACGTTCATGCGTTTACATTTTTGAAAAAATCTTGACAAATAATAGATTGTTGAGAAATGAAGAAAAACAACATACCACAATTTAACTCATCGCTTCCATCACTACAATCTGACTCGCCGTCACATATAAACTTTTCATGAATATATGTGGACGTCCCTTCCGTAATGGCTGTAGCACACGGACATTCACCGTTTACATCACAAGTCAAGGCTAAAAGAAATAATATGCAATCTATTGATTTGAAAAGTCAACAACATATTATATAAGTTTCTAGGCTAAAACTTGAAAGTTCTTTCAACGTTCCTCGACAATTAAATATTAATATAAAAGAGTCCCTCCCTGCCTGAAATTCAAAATCGTTTGAATTTATATTTACTATACAAAATTCAAGCGTTTGCTTGCCAAAACCCTATTTTTCTTTGAAAATATACGATTGCTGGAACCGATGGCTAGAGTCACTCCACTGAAATCTGACACGGTATGGTGGCAAAATTTCATTCAAAGTTCACACTGTCACACAAGCCGTGGATGTATGTAACACACGATAGTTTACATTCACTCGCTCTACGACTATTCAATATATATATTTACCTGAAACATTCAGCAATTTAATGCTACATATAATAAGAACAAGTCCATAAAAGAGCCACAAATTATTCCAATGAAAAGACATCCTTTCTTGGACTCAAGAAAGACTACGTTCGCAACTCCAAACAGCACCTTAGTTCTACTACAATTCTGCCCGGTTCTGTCGTTGTTTGTAAATTTCACTCATGATATCCAACCGCGTGCCTCTTCGAGTCATGCGAGTTGACGTCACACACTTTCAACCAATCATAGCTTACTACAAGTATGGCGCCATGCTAAATGCTATTGACTTTTCCTTCCTTGTAAATAATTTAATTTAAACTTTGCTAAAATCTTCGAACAACATATTTGAAAGAAAAGTTTGCATTCGAAGCTTTAAAAATATTTTGTTAGTACTTTTTAGTATTTTGCCCAGCACTTTTTGTTTCCTTATGCATTCATTTCCTGTTTTGAAGCGCTGAAAACTTCCTTTTTATTGTAAATGCCCTCGTAAATGTCTATCCATGGATATGGTTATCGGTTTGCAATTTGGCGACCTTTTGCGTCTCACTTTTGACGTTTACAAAATAATTGCTAGCTATATTGAAATACATATTCAACACATTTAGGCTCAAAACAAAACATTTTGAATTTCTTTCTTATCGGCATCAGGCACCTGCAAGGTATTATGCTCTTGTACTTGAACAATGCCAAGAAACTTCAAATAATAGACAGTAATAGCCATCACTGGCATTACTCCATTAAACTTGTTTTCAGTCTGCTTGCATGTATGTTAATTTTCAGATATTTCACATGGTTAAAACATTCAATAAGCCAGAATTTTAGTCATAATTCTATTTCGAATGGGAGGAGAACTAAGTGAATGTTTCATGGAAACACTTATAGTTATATCAATTTTAATAATCTTCCAAAGGCATATGGCATGCTTCATGATATACTCAAATTCAGTTGCAACTCTGTTCTTTAGACTTTACATATTATAGCGTGTCAACAGTGTAATGTGACTATAGTTAGGAGTAGAACAGGAAATTCTCAAGATTATCATGTGTCTAAATATTGATGGGAAGAGACGCTGGCGCCTGACATTAACCTGACATCATGATACTCATTACTCAGCATTCACAAGTTACGGTAGATGACTAATATGGACAGCTGTACTATAACAGTGCCTGTCTGAACGTGACAAGAATACCAATTATCTCAGTAGGAAGTTTTGTCCGAGAAAGCTTATCTTATTCCCCTATGAGAAGGTCTAAATTGTTATAGTTATCGGCTATTTACTCTTTATTTAGGAATTGAAGAATGAAGATGGATTTCCTGTCATGGATAATATGGTCACATGGATAATTATTTAGGTTTAGACTTTAGTAAACGTGTCCGCCAGAGCGCATGTAGATGGATCAGGGGACAAAGTCAAAGGGCGAGTTTGCGAAAAAGATCAAAGTTTGAGCACCTGAGCTGTGGCCATCAAGCAGTGAAAAAGAAGACTGACAATAATTTTCTGTTTTCACACTAGCCAGTATTCTTTGTTTAGTTCAACTATTCTCAGAAGGCACAGCCACTCTAAATATTTTCCCATTGTAAACGGTAATCTGCGACTATACTATACCATATTACAATGAATTCTCATTGGTGCGTAGCCTGACGCTCATTTATGTGTGAACACATTTCCATCTATAGTATAGATGAATTGATTATCATGCAGATATGCTCATTTATTACTTGTTACTGCATGGGCTTGTTGCGTTCCTCCACCGTCAGTGAAGAAATAATGTAGCATTACCTTATAAGTCTAAGCCCTAAGATATTTGGTCCTGTGAGATGAAAAGGCCATATCAAACCATATATTACATGAAAAACAGAAAAGATTATACACAATTAACAACTTAGAAAATAAATCTTTGCAAGACGATGTTATCTTGCATTTTTTGGTCTTCATCAAACCAGTCAGAGTGTATGGGGATGATGTCAGACCACAATGTTACAACTTGGCAAATGCATAAATTTATTTTAAAACATACATGCATTTGAGATTTGATCCAGACTAGTGAGGCGGTTAAGAGCGAAATTTAGCTGGAATTGTTCATTTTGTGATAAAAGCACCATATTTGCAGGAAGTATAGACTTTGATATGACAATAACTTTGAGATATGGAGGCATCTGAAAATTTAATGTCGCCGGCCTAAAATTTGGGTTCTTTTTCATTTTCCTCATTAAACTCCTATATTGTCGAAAAATATAAAATTGCAAGTTCACTTATAGCAAAAGTGATTACAGAATCAGAAAGCTTACAAAAAGTTATATTAAGACATGTAAGTGGTTACCATGATTTTTCAAATCCTTCTTGAGTTACAAGCTGTTAAATACGCATTTTCAAGCTAGTACCCAGGCTTTTCGCGCGATTTCGTGGCATTTTTTCCATTTTGGAACAGCAATAACTCGAAATCGGTTGGGAAAATGAAGGTAACCGCTTAAGTGACCTATATATAGTTTTTTGCAAGTTTCCACTGATGTAAGTCATTATTGCTTTAAATGAACTTGGAATTTCACGGTTTTAGAAGTATAGGAGTTTAATGAGGAAAATGAAAAAGAACTTTCTGGCAGCAAAATAAGAAGAATATAAGTTTCCCGTGTATATTTGGTGTTGACATGGAAAAGTTTTACAAAACGCCATTGCCAGCTACAGGGAGTCAATAATGGTAGGGACTTCATGTAACCCTTATCGAAATTTATATAACACTAATCCCAAACCCCCGCACAACCGCGAACCCTAACATATATTATAATAAGGGTTAGACTAAGTCTCAACGCAATAATGTCGGCACCGCCGGCACATTTTGTAAAACTTGTTAAAAGTCATTGATGGAAATTCAAAAGAAAGTCAAAACTCCCAGTTATGGACAAATAACTTTAGTCTTTATTATTGATTGCAGTTAATCTGCTTTGGAGAAAATACACAAAGCCATAAAGGATAAAAGGCTGAGCCTATATTCAGCCGACTATAGTAATTCATGACCCATCATGTTAGGATTTCACGTATTTATGCAGATGTTTTGCAGGCACATTTTCAAATAATTTTTGTGGTCACATGCAGGCTCACAAAAAAGTTATCGACCCCTGGTCAGCTAATGAATACATAGACATTGTCATTGTAGACGTATAGTACAAAGGCAAACTGAAAACAGATTTTCATATTTAATTCATATGAAAATCAGACTGATTATCTGTTTCTCAGGATCATCAGGCGACTATATGTTTGGAGACCAAAGGCAAAGCTCGAGCACCTGAGCAAGCAGTCAAGAAAAAGAGTAACAATATAAAACTGTTTTCCAGCATTCATTCTTTAGCAGCTCTTTTCAGAACGCCCAGCCACTAAACTGCACTGTATGACTATAGTCTATATATACTATGTCAACTATGAGTTCCCATTGGTTAGTAGCCTGACGTAGAAATGATTCTATATACACCCAGGATACACCCAATCATGGCATTTGATCTAAGAATTGGTTATCAAATAGGCCCGTACATATCTTCTACTGCACTCTGCATGTATAGTGTGTCAGTCGGCAAAATACACGTTTATACCTAAGGCTAAGATATTTGGCCCATGGAAATTGAAAGGCCATATCACTATACTATACAAGAAACTTACAAGAAAGACAGAAAAATTATACATGCAAGACGATATTCTTACATTTTCTGGTCGAGTAAATCTCACATGGCTGTTGCACAACATAATTTGTATAGTCTAAAGAGTGAGGCTTTACAAAAGAAACATCCATGTACAATATTTATATATCCATGTTCAAATATATTCGAAATATTTCTGTCCTGGAGTCACGCCTTTTAAATAAAGGCTCTTTTCCACTCATCGCAAAACCAACTCGCAAGCCCGCTGCGAGTGCTTGCATCTAATTAAAATTAACTATCGAGCATTTTGATTGGATAAAAGTACTCGCAGCGAGCTTGCGAGTTGGTTTTTGCGATGAGTGGAAAAGAGCCTTAAGACTACCGTTTTGAAGTTTCCCCTTACACCAAATTTAAGAGTTCTTACATTGTCAATGCCATTGCCAGCTAATGAATATGCAGTGGCAATAAAATACAAATGCACACTGAAATTAGATTTTCGTATTTAATTAGTTGCTGGGGCCGACAGCAACTATAGGTTTCGGGTACTGTATTTTCAAGATTTCAAATTATCATCTTGTCCCAACTGAACTGAAACGTGTAGAAAGCGAAATAGATCTCGGCGTCACAATGACCAGTAATCTCTCTTGGAATAGCCACATCAAGAAAATTGTCGTCAAAGCGAATATGCTGGGATTGCTTAGAAGAACATGTCCTTTACTAACGGACCGCATTATTCGACGCAGTTTGTATCTATCGCTCGTCAAATCCCAGCTATGCTATGCGACAGAGGTCTGATCACCGTCCCTTTACATCAACAATATCAACCATCCTTCAAACGAAGAAAGGTGGCATGCCTTACAAAGAACGATTGCTGGCCCTAAGACTTCTACCTAAGATATTTTTCTTTAAGGCGTCGCCTTAAATGATTTAAATGTCTTTAATTTTGTGTCATTTGCCAGTCATAGTCATACCTGTAGTTGTAAAAACCCATCTGTTATACTTAAAGTTCCGTCATGTAAAACTAGTACCTTTCAGTCTTCCTTCTTCAACCGGATTGTTCCTCTCTGGAATCATGTTTGTAAAGTACCTTCACCGGGAGACTTTCGCAGTCTAGTTTCGTTTTAATAGATCATTTTTATTGAGGACATATTTACACTTATTAACTACTAGTTTTGATGTAAATATGACCTGTACTTGGTCATGATGTTGTAGTTTTTCATGTCATAGGGATTAAGATATACAGTAAACATGCACTGCTTGCTTATACCTGGCTTAGTAGTATTGTTATGTGAATATCGTCGTAAGTTTTATTAGTATGTGGATTTTCATGGTGGTATACTTATCGGTTTAAGCAAGTGGTACATGTTTATATGTATTACTGTTGTCATTCATTATATTATATGTATGATAAAACAAAACATAAGATCAGTGATTTCGGCTCGCATTTTTTTTTCGTCGTCGGCCACAAAATGACCTACGTCATTTTTATGACGTCATACACCAAAATTATCCAACAATTACTCAAACTTTTATCCCACTTTAATCCTTGATATTGCAAATGGAAGAATATCGGGGAAAAAAAAATCACGAAAACAAATCACAAAAAAATAGACAAATCACAAAAATATAGAAAAATGTCAAAAAAATCACACAAAAATCACATGAATTTTTAATCTCGTACACTTTTAGGAGTGATTTGCCCCTCGTAAAAACTTACAAGTGCGTAAATTATTGAATTATTTATCCCTCGTGTTCAAATTTACCCAGGGCACTATTTAAAACCCCCCAGCAACTTAACGCTCCATAGAGCGTCTCGTTCATATGAGAAACAATTATTCCTGTGAAGGCTTTATGTCAAACATTTTACCGACAGAGGCGCTGTTCGACTTTTTCGAGCACTGCATGTGCAGTGGATATTTTCCATGCATCTCCTTTGCTTTGCGGTCTGAGAAAATGGGGGCACTTCAGGAAATCTTGGGGAGCACTTCAGGAAATCTTGGTGAGCACGTGCTGATCACATGGTCTTCCATATAATCTGTAGTTTTGTTTGGGATTAATAACGCTCAATGAGTTTGGCAACTCCATGCAATCCATATTTGGTAGTTATCTAGACTGGGAAGAATTACCACCCTATTTACAGCAAGATAATGATTATACACGCCTACATCTCGCAACACTTATTACTATATATATTGCTATGCATGTTCTATTTAGCAATAATGCCCACGTTAGGTGAACTATTGCCGTGTTAGGTCATCATTTTATTATGCATGACTGTCTATTCAAATGGCGAGTCAAACTCCCCCGTATATATGCATGTTGGAAACAGTTTTGTGACTCGGACTGAGTTCTATAAGTTCATTTTAATTCACTTTAGTTATGCCGGGAAACGTTTATTACGTCCATGTATGCGCAGTTTTGATTAAACATTTCAAGAGTGGTCCAAGTTAAAGGTCCATGTATGAGATTTCATAAGTCACTAAAGAAACTACTGGAAGATTGAAGAATTGATGAACTGAGCCCGGTTGTATAAAACTTTTAACTATACTCTTTATACAACCAGTCCCTGTACTTTAATTATGGAGTTATAGGTGTAAACAAATCTATATATACAGTTAGTCAGTAATCAATAATGTAATCGTGTCTTACAAGCATGCATGTAAACCTACGGCTGTGGAGTATGGTTAAAGACATCTATATAAAGACATCTTATATACAAACATGATCTTTTTCTGCTCATGACAACAGACTATACCCACGACTTCTGTTATTCAATTAATGCTTGAGTGGGTTACATAAGCCCTGCAGAGATTAAAGAATTACATAATAAAGTGAAGTGGGCACAGAGATGACTAAACAATGATGCTGCAGACAAAATGATATAATTTGCTATTAAAATCTCAACTCGCATGCATGCAAGATTTGACTACTGATATATATTGAATCGACACACCTGAAGACACAGCAGAACTAAGCTGCATGCATATTCACTTTGTATAAGTTATACAACTGCGTAAGGTTCCCAACTGTAAGATTAAGTAAACTTGTTAAATATAAATAAGGGAACTAAAATTTCAACATACACATGCAGTTGTAAAGTGCATACAGTTTCAGCCAAGTTTTCGTTTTATTTGATATATAATATAAGCTGCTTATAACAGACAAAAGAACAAATTACCGACGTATCACGTATAGACAGTTCCCTTTTTTAGAAAAATAGGTGGGAGTTAATATCTATATAGACTATACCTATTTAAATACGTATACGTGCGACTATATAGGGGAGGTATTTTGGCAAAATTATCTTTCCAAAGATTTAAGGAAATGCTCAATATACACTTCTACTCTAACTTTCAAACATTTAAAGTTCATGATTTGTAGTGTCGTGCATTGTCATATAGTTTGAGTACAAATTTCATGCATTCGTTGTTTACATTTTTTTTGTAAGCCTCGGTAATTACAATCGCGCACGATATAGTCATAGAAAGTCATGATATATATATATAGAGAGAGAGAGAATATTACATGGTTGCGCGGAAATATGGAATTTATTTCGAGTGTTGAAGAGATAATATAGCAATATTCTCCTCAACACGAGAAATAAATTCCATATTTCCAAGCAACCATGTACTAAATTATAAACAAACGACAATTCATATAGAAACTCAAAACAAATATGTAAATAGTATACAAATAGTAATAGGTTTTTGATTGGCTTGCAAAAATGATATTTTCACACGTAAAAATATCGTATTTTTTACGTGTGTTTATACGATTTTTCTCAGTGGCATAAAACACTATATAACACTTATGTTTATATAATAAATAGTATGTTGTCATGACGAAAATCGGTAAACTGCGATTGCAATCGGATATCATCTTTGGAACAGTAATAACTAATACCCATGCAACTTTATTAGATTTACTATGTAAGAATGGTCTATGTCTCGTCACTCTCGTGCCTCCACTTTTCCTTTTTTTCAGGCCGCTCACTCGATAGTGGTGCCGAAAATGCCAGATGTACATGACGTCTTCACCTTCATCTCTCAAAAGATATCTCACATCTTGAGAAGTGCTTTTATCTTTTTCAGAGTGACGAATATATCTACATCTATATAGGACTACAGTTGCTTATATTAACACCGCACTGCAGCCGACGTTGAAATTCAAAGTGGAATCTTAGTATAAAAATATAGCCGGTTCACGTAGTCATAGGCCTCTCTCCTCCGCAGAGGCGTTTTAGCTTAACACGCGGGCTGCATACCCGGAAAATGTAAGGCATGCGGGTAATCGGTAAATGCACGCGGGGGAATCAAGGGAAGGATCCCCCGCGAGCATTAACAATGATTACCCGCATGCCTTAGATTTTACGGGTTAAAAGCCTCTGCAGAGGAGAGAGGTTATAGGCTGCCATCTGCAGTTCGTTTTTTCGTTGCCATATTTTTAACTTCCATGATCAGTTATAGTAAGAAGGTCCCTTTATGGATTCGAACATGCTGTGTCTGTTTGAACGGTGTTTACTCACAAGATGGTCAGAGACTATCTGGCCTACCTTGGTGTACCAAACCATATAATTCAAGATATCAAGTCCTGCTCTTAGCCATATCTACCTCCTGTTGAGTTACCGTATGAAATACATCTTCCACTACATCTGGTGGTATATCCTTGATAGCTTCACGTTTGTCAGCCAACGCATTCTTAGCCAGAGTTTTGTTGCGATAACGTTGGCCTGCATTCAGGCGCAGCATTCGACGATGCTACAATATAAAATCTCATTGTTAAAAGCAATTATCCCAAAAACTAAATTATAAAAACCTGCATTTCTTCCTTCAGGTGGAATTATTATTTTCCATAAAATCATTAATTTCCGTTTTAAGTGTCTTAACATTACAAAATAAAGTCTATGCTGTTTGGTCAGGTGTAAATTTTCCCAGTGACAGTGTTATGATGTTGTATAATTCCTACGGTAAACATCAACAGATTCAAAAATGTAAAAAAGCAAATTGACGTTTGTTTTTTAATTGCAACGTCCCGTTACACAACTGATATATCCACATGTATACGAATAGAGTATCCATGCGTGACAGCTTGCCACGACGATTCTTAACTTACTTCGTTTGGAGAAACATAATGTGGATTTTCATAAAGAGTTGCTCCACCAAAACTTCCTTCAAATATCCGAACAAGATTCAATACAAATCTGGGACCTATACGAAAAAGACAAAGAAAATATACATATATATATATATATAAGAGGGACCGATCAGATAGGGTTAACCTCGTGGTTCTCCTGCAAGGACTTGAATAGATTTTTAAAATAAAATAAAATAAAAGATCTGACTACAGCAGATAAAGTATTATTTCATCCTTCTATATGATGGTTATGACTTAGGAGGTTGATCAACCCAGATCAACCTACACATTTTCAATAATGTGGCTATAACAAGAGAAAGAAGGCTATAAAGTTCTAAAATATCAGAGGAAAAAGACCTGTACAAGAGAACAAAAAGAATCGAAAAGGAACTGCGTGATGACGAAATACGAAAACAAGGCTCGTATAGGTCTGAACCAAGGCCACGACTTTGTTCTCATATTAGAATTTATAACATGTACTGATAAGATGATGTATACTATTTTTTTAGTATGCAGAATAGCATTTATGCACATTAATAATGTTTTCACAGGAGGAGATTTCTTTTTTCTACCCATATAAAAACGGAAAGAAAACAGAAACTTTGTTTTAAAGAAATCAGCTTTTGTCATCTTTATAAAAAGCAACTATATAAGCTGATTTACTCGTGAGAAATATGCGAAGGATTCAGCCTTGAGGGTTAAAAGTTATATATTCAGATGGCTATCGTTACTGTGTGTGAATGAATGAATAAATATTGATTCGTTCAAGTGTTTCCTGTTGTAAGTATTCGCGATCACAATAGGCAGGTTCAAGGTTGATAAGCAGTATTAAAATTGCCTCAAAAGATTAAATGATTCTAGAATAACGAGATCTTTCCAGAAATTATAACTATATATAATCTCCATGCATACCCTCGCTCTACCTTCGAAAGATTAACTAGCCTATATATACCCTCGCTTTCACGATATATATTTATATATATATACATATAAAAGTTATAAAAATTATACTCGAAAAAAAAACAAAAAACGAAACCCCTCAGTCTGTATATTGTGGACACCTTGAGGTAAGCGAAAACTATACATATATGCTCTATATCTATATGATATCGAGCACTCTTTGGTATTTCGTTATAGACAAAATGGGCCAAACTATTTCTGACAATTAGAATCTTTGTCGGTGAAGACTGAAAAATCACACCGCAAGGTTGACAAGGTTGGCTAAAGAGTCAAGAATTGACATTTACGAATGTTCTGAAAACTTGCATGGATATACCTATATATATATATAACCTTAATTAAAAACGCATTTCTACTGAACTACTACCATGCATATAGGCTTCAAAAACTAGCCTATCGCATGGAGGAAAATTTTTTAATCTACATCTCAATTAGAAATACAAATGGAAATAAATGCGCCAAGGGAAAGTGGTATTTAGAATATGAAATAAACATTTCCTAATTTACAATGATATTTATACTTATATATATTTGAAAAAAGTTACATAGCAACAGCAGAATGTTTCGAATGTAGTTGAGCTTTCTAGGATATATACACCGATATACATATATTGAATGTCTGCATTATATTGATGATATCTATATAACTGCGCTCATGCACGTATACATATTCAATCGCAGATATAACAAGACAACAAGCCCTTTATTGGACAACATGCACCAATTATTGTTACCTTGCACTATTTTTTATATTCATGTCAGTTTTGTTGGGAAAGAACGGCTGGCACAATCAGTTAGCGTTGCCTCTGATTATATACAGCGCGTTATAGAGCATGTAGTGAGCAATGGTTTGTGTTTGAACTACCTGAAAATGATTAAAACACTTCAACGTTTCGAGTGAAGACCCTTCCCCAGTGTCTATATATATACAACTTACACTATACTTATACAACTTAACGAAGGGCCTTCGATCGAGACGTCGACGACTCGAAGTGTTTAAAGGTAGTTCTTTCTTTTTCAGGTAGTTCCAACATATATGTTTGATCATCCAGGGAAGTTCCTGACAAACTGACCTAACTCAAACGCAACTCGTGACCTAACTCAAACGCAACGTGACCTATAACTCAAATTTATCTGGTTGTACACAACTCATGCGACTAGATTGCTTCTTAAAATATGATATTTTATGGATTTTAAACGGTTCACGAACATTTGTTTTTACAGTTTATAACTAAACGCTTCTATCATTATAGTTACGTTTGTTCGCATTCATGCTGCGATGGACTAATATATCGACACCCCACGGAAAAAATTCCGACCTAAAAATCTTATGGACAGGGGTGGCGCCAGGGGGCTAGGGTCCCCGATGAGGGGGCTAGGGTCCCCGATGAGGGGGCTAGGGTCCCCGATGAGGGGGCTAGGGTCCCCGATGAGGGGGCTAGGGTCCCCGATGAGGGGGCTAGGGTCCCCGATGAGGGGGCTAGGGTCCCCGACGAGGGGGCTAGGGTCCCCGACGAGGGGTCTAAGTTCTTAGAGGCAGTCAAACGTTTTATCTGATGTTCAACCTGGGGGGGGTTCGGGGGCATGCTCCCCCGAGAATTTGAATTTTGAGTCTCTGAAACGGTATTTCCTGCGTTTTGAGGGTATTTTGCGGTAAAATAGAATTGTCACGCTCGTTACAAGACATAGATTCTTCCCCGACGAAAGAGCAATTTTTCCCCGATGGGGGGGCTAGAGTTCCCCGACGGGGGGCTATGCCCCCCCTAGCGCCACCACTGCTTATGGAGTTATGCCTTGTGGATTGTGAAAGGATAGTTGTTCAGTATAGCGTATATTTCGGTTCTAGAAGCATAAGCAACATTTTTAGAATAGCTCAAATATTTTTGAACGAGAAATATTTTTTGTATAATATGTATAAAGTACTTCCTTAAAATCTAAATGAACAACATTCCTTGATATTTCAATATTTAAATATCATCCATGCATCAGGAATTCTATTTCTTACATTTAATGTATATAAATCGAAGTATTCGGCTGCGAGACATTTCCTATCTATAAACGCCATAGAATTTCAATTACGTAAACGCATACTCATAAGTCTTCTTTTAAAATATGCATGCATGCATGCATGCACTGATCTGCAGCACGATATGAAATTTCCAGACGGTTCTGCGCAATGGCATGGAAGTTGAATTGTGGTACTATATATATAGTTGTTCTCGCAGTTCTCAATAATACAAGATGGCGGCATGTTACTTGTCAATACTTGAAAAATTACAATTAAGTAAGAACGGACATTGCATACTGTATAATGTAACGAGAAAAGAAATATATATCTCTCGCAAATTTTGGAAAGACGCTGTATAAAAACGATTTACGCATACAAAAAATTATACTTTTATTCACATTCAAACTGATCACTAGGGTGACAGTTTATGATCACTGTAAGATACACATACAGTCACAGTTACTGTATAATGATATAGTTAAGCTTGCAAGTGAAACTTATAAATAAACCATAGCACTTTCTAAATTTCAAGAGTCAATTCATGGGGAATAAACGTCTGCATGCCAACAGCATGCACGGGTTGAAATGCTTATCTTTCAATAAATCAATTGTGAATTCAACATATTATGTATAGTGGCTACATATCCTCTAAAATTTCTCAGAAAAAGAGAAAAATATAAATTCAACGCGTATATCAACAACAAATGTCAACAAAACCGATTACCTATAATAATATAATGTTTACTGTATTTTTCTTATGACTTTCAGCGAAAGAAAGCCAGTTTTAAAAAAAATGTCAGGCATGATATTTGTCAGCCATGACCATGTGTTATAAGATAGGTCAATTGTGCAGTTCACCGCGCCTGCGAACATGCAGGTAGCGATGACCATCAACGATTTCAGCGACTGACGCTTTAAAAATGTGCGTCTATATTGGCTTGCCTTAATGAATTATACTGTAATCTATCCCTCCACGTCGTCTGGTCACACTGAAAATGTAAACCTATATTCGCATATTCAAACCAATGTCGATACTTTCATGCAATCACATCCTGATGCTCTGCTTAACTAACCGTAACGACAACCTATATGAGCCTATCCAACTTCCACCTTTGGGAAAAAGTGACCATAATATGCTTTGTATGCAATCTCAAAATCCCCCTGTAAAACCTGATAAAACCAAGGTGTGGAAACGAGACCTTAGGGAAAGTTCATTTTGACCGTTTGGACGCTGGATAACTTCGTTTGATTGGTCAGATATTCTTACCACAAACGCGTGCGAAGCTAAATATGGAAAATTCAATGACATAATGAGTAACATGATTGACGTCATCTATGGTTGACGTCATCAATAAAAGAGTTATTAAACGACAAAGAGCTCTCCATCATCATGGAAAAAATTCCGATGTATATAAATTCTGGCGAAATAAAGTCCGGCAATCAATCAAATCAGCTCGATTTAAGTATTATGCCTAATCAGTTGAAAAACTGAAAACGTCCAATCCCTCAAGATCGTGGAAGGAAATCAAGTCGGTAGGTGGTATATCCTCTAAAAGCTGTTGGTACAATCAACTAATTTCTAATGATGTTCCTAATTGCCATGACTTGGCTGAAGTATTTAATAGTTTCCTTTCTGGCCTTACATCACATTTCGTCCCTTTAACATGCGAGAACGAACAATTGGATCTTAATGTACCGAGTGAATACCTCATCAACATTAATCAAGTGTATAATGAACTCCACAAAATTAGAATTAAAAGAGCCCTGGTCCAGATATTATACCTAACAAAATTTTGAAAGTATTCTCATATGAACTTGCCCCAGTCATTACGGACATTTACAATCCGTCTATGATTCAAGGTGTATTTAAGCGTTCTATTGTAGTCCCAATCCCCAAAGCTTCACTACCTCACAGTGTGGAAGACGATCTAAGACCCATATCATTAACGCCACAGATTTCTAAGGTCATGGAGGGGTTCACTTTGACAAAGTTATTTTCTCAAATTGAGAGTAATTTAGACACCAAACAGTTTGCGTTACCAAGGAAATCCACAACTCACGCTCTAACATACCTTCTACACTCCATTTTGTCTGCCCTTGAAAACGGTTCCTGTTCTGCTAGATTGTTTTTTGTAGACTTTAAAAAGGGGTTCGATCTTGTTGACCATAACGTTATAATATGCGAGCTGGAAAATCTTGTCATCCTGTCATAGTGAGGTGGATTAAAGCTTTTCTTAGCAATCGCGAACAGTATGTGCGAATCGAAAACTCGTACTCGTCGTGGAAAAAGACAAAAGAGGCTTACCACAAGGAACAAAACTAGGACCACTGCTTTTTGCAGTCCTTGTTAATTCACTGCTTAAAGATTGGCCCGGAAGAGTCAAATTTGTCGATGATACCACCGCCCTGGAAATAATCCCACGATGTTCACCCAGCGTTTTACCAATTGTCCTTAACGAAATATCTGATTATGCAAATAGGTAGGTAGGTAGGTAGGTAAAACTTTATTTTACTACGCTAACCCCAACAGCGAAAGCTGATTTCCAAGGGGGGCGTAGCATTAAATTTACATTAAAAATTTGAACGAGGAATGAGACTAAACCCAAAGAAATGCAAAGAAATGGTTATCACGTTTTTAAGTATAAATTACCTGAAAATGACATTTTTATTGGCGGTGATGTGGTGGAGAGAGTCCCTTATTTTAAACTACTAGGTGTGTGGTTGACCAATAATCTTTCGTGGGATATACACGTGGACAAAACTTTAAAGAAAGCGAATTCACGTATTTATGCTCTACGCCCACTAAAGAAAGCTGGACTGAGCCCTTCAGACATTGTCCGTATTTATTGTTCAGTTATAAGATCTCAAATGGAATATGCCTCACCAGTTTGGTCCGCTCTTCCAAAAACATCAGAACTTATCGAGTCGGTACAAAAGAGAGCTATAAAAATTGCGTATCCCACTTTATCTTATGAAGAAGCATTGCAGAAAAGTGACATTAAATTACTGAGTACAAGAAGAGATGAAGCATGTAAGAGATTAATCAACTCACTTCGAGACCAAGATCCACGATACAACCCCTTAACTGCAATAGTTAAATCCGGCCTACCAGACCGAACTCATGATTATGATCTGCGTAATAATAATCCGGAACTTTTACCGATAATGTCCGAACGTCTTAAGAACTTCGTTACCATTAAATATAGTTAAGTTTTGATGAATACATATTTATAATAGGTATTTTAATAATTGTTTTGGTTAGAGTATATTTTATAGTATAATTTAACTTCAGTAATGTATTTTTAAACTTTTAAACATTAATGTAAATATTCTTGCTCCATGTAATTCAGTTTTTGTAACTGCAAAATGGATTTTAATAAACTAATGATAAAAAAATTATTCAAAGGAAATCGAAAATTGCGAAATACTTATCAATTAGGAAAAATTGTATAATGTCAGTTCACTGGTGAGTCTCACAGCAGCTTGTCGTATGGGGTGACAGTTGTAAGTGGTTACAGACTCGACATTCGTGGGAACATCTACAACACATTGTGCCATGACTGGAACAATAGTAAATGGTGGAAAGAGGTACCAACGATTTTTGAAGGCATGTGCGCGCTAATATACAATTTCCTATGGAACTCCCCAAGCAGAGCATATCATGCACATATGTGAAATATTTTAATTTCCCACCACTCCCCCTCAAGAGTCAAATGGCTGGCCCCTTGTGGGGATCTATAAGTTCTAGATCACCCCGCCCACTTCCGACAACCATCATACAGCACTTAGACACAAAGAAGGACTGTCCCCCATTGTGATTCAATATATAGGCTAATATAGCTGATTGAATAAAATAAATTGTAAATGTTTTATCGTTATTGTTATCTTTATTAGGGTCAGTTAAAAGAGCTAATAAATATGCAAACATTTGAATACACCTAAAACCCAAACTAACAAAATAAGGAGCATAAATAGGCGTGGTACAAATTAACCAAGCAACTTAGCTGCAAGCAACATGTTTTGGATCATTTTTGTTTTGGGCTGTGAAATGCCATTTCATGTACTTTGGGAGAAGATTTAAGAGCAATGTCACCGAAGAATTCTGAACGAAAAGCTGCTGACCACCAAACCTACCGATCGTACCTACGCAACGAATCAGTATTTACTGCCAAGACTATAAAAGAATAAAGTGCCTAAACAGTAAACAATAGGCCTTAGACATAGCAGAGGTAATAATGCTTTCTTCAGTGTAATTTCTTTAAAGTTGTAAAAAATTATAATATGTTTAACTATGTGTATTCTTCTGGAAATCACAATATGTATGATAAATTAGGGGGGGGGGCTAAAGCCCACCAGCGCCCCCTGATCCGTGGTCCCTGATATGTTGGCAACCTAATTTCATACCCCAATTATTGTGCAAGATGTCCTTCACAGCCCTGTAATGCTATTTATAGGAGTTACATGCATTTACGTTACCCGGACATGTCACTTTATATCAGGATGTGACTGTTGTATTCATTTTACGATTTGTGGTATCAATACAAAGATTCTTTACTTATATTCATGTTGGCCAATTGTTGTAATGTCGGGCAGTTCTCAATAACTCAAGTAGTTATACAACAAGATTAGCGAATTCAATAACAATGCCTAATAAAGTCTCTTTGCGACTTTTTGGATGTCTGGAATCTGGGTATTATAAATACCGGAAGTGATAACGTGCATTGTAATTATATATAACTTGTGATTATAATTAGGTCGGAAAAATACCATGTAAGCAGAAATTCGTAATTCTAACTCTTATTTCTATTATCATTAACACATTATAAATCAATTTCATGTTTGTAATTTATTCAATACCTTCCGTGTCCTCAAGTTACGTATACCCTGCGAGACGACGCATGTACGCAATACGTACCTATTTCTAATTCTTAGATGATGAACGATTTCTTATTTACACCGCGACCGACGCTGAGTCAAGGATGGATTTATTGGAGGGAGGAATGAAGGGGAGCGCACCCCCTAGCCTAGGCCAAAGGGATGGAGGAGGGATGCGGCAGGGCAATTATCAACAAAAATGCAATATTGGGCCTTTGAGGGCCTCTTTGACCATGGTAAGGCAACATTATTTTTCAAACATTTTCTGACAAGCTTAGACCCTTGACCTTGCCCGGGGTCCTCAGTGATGATGCATCCTGCCTCGGTCGACAGTCGCGCCATGCTTTACGACCAGCGCCATAGCGCCATGCTTTACGACCAGCGCCGGCTCAGCACCCTCCTACCAGATCAAGCTGGATCCATCCTTGCGCTGAGTCCCCCAAAGTTAAAGACTTTGATTGAAGCTTCAAAGTGAAACTTCAGTAATGTTACTGCATGTACCAGGTGATTGCCTAACGATGTCGATTCGAGGATGAGTTAAAGTGATCTTAAATTCTATTCACTAACCTATCTCGAGAAGAGAGCCATCTTGAACGATCTAGACAAGAATAAAGATTTCATAAACAAATGACAAAATTAACAAACATTTGTTTACATCGTTTCTACCCAACACAACTTTGGATAACTGCACGCCTAGTTACTATTGTTCTAGTTTACAATAGCATAAAATGGAACAAAGTTAGCATTAGAATTATGTGTCAGGGACCGCGGAGCAGGGATGGCTGGGGGCTTTAGCGCCCCCCCCCCCCCATAATACAATCCATAACATATTATACATTAAACATATTGTAATTTTTCACAACCATAAAGATTTGAAACTGAAGAAAATATTATTATATATACCTCAGCTTAGCTACCTATTAAGGGCTTTTGTTAACGATCAGGTGTTGCTTGTTCGAAATCTGGATTGGAAGGCTAGATTGATAAGCTACAAACTGCGGATAGATATTTTCTGAGCGTAGTCTAGATAGGATGATAGGCGGGTCACAAAGAAGAAGCCATTTCATGATCATTTCATGATTCGTTGCGTAGGTTCGATCGGTAGATTTGGTTGTCAGCTCTGCTTTTCGTTCAACCAAATATTTACAAAAAATTATTGACATTGGGCCATTCTATTTAATATGCGCACCCCCTCCCCCCTATTGAGGGGTCTGGATATCCAATGGGGTAGGAGGAGTGTTTCATCTGAATTTTTCCTAGGGGGTAGCTTGTGTGATTTTCCAAAGTATCCAAGGGGGGGGCGGGGGGGGGCGATATCCTAAAGGGCTACTTACGATATCCTAAGGGGCAACTTCCCAAAAATCTATCCAAGGGGTTTCCAAATTTTTAAATTTTAATATAGGGGATGCCTATATTAAATGGAATGCTCTTAAACCTTCCCCCAAAGTGCACAAAATGGCATTTCAGAGACTCCAGATTTCAAAATATTCAGGGGGAGTATGCCCCCATACCCCCTAATGGTCTCACGCCTTCATCATCCTCGTCCCACTGTAAACTCTGAGATTTTTAGCCCCCTCAATCCAAAAATTGCTCCACGGTCCCTGTGTGTACAAGTAATTCACTCATGTGCATAATTCTAATGCACAGATTTATACGTTTGTTTTATTCTACGCTTCCATAAACTGGAACAATAGTAGTAACTACAATTCGGAGCAAAATGACTACAATTTCAAATTGTGTTCATTTCATGCGTTTAAGATAAAACAGTCCTTGCCTGTTTCCAACCCCCCTCCCCCAAATCAATGTTGTCCAAATGAAATTATGCATTTTTCTGGATACAAATATAGGAGTACAACATTGAATGGGGGGAGAGGGGGGAAATTATATAACAAAGACGATTATTTCCGATCTTATTGTTAGATATGCAAATTTTGAATGAAAATATCTCATGCGTCGCGACAATTTTGCTCCGGATTGTAGGTACACGTATGAGAGTTATCCAAACGTTAGCTAATTTCGTCTACCATAGAACAAAGACACCAAAGACGCCAAATTACCTGGTAATGGCGGTACCAAATACGATTGTCATCCATAGTAAAACACATCACGTGATCATAGAATGGTTTACTCTTTGGGTGAAGATTTGGAGTACCAAATATCTAACAACAAAAATTACAGGGAAATACAAATGCACCATATGAGTATAGAAGGTTTATAGAAGATAACCTCGTTCTAGGTCTGTAAAAACTCAAGTAACTATACCTGTGTAAACATTTCCTTTAACAACAAATTATGTGGAGTGAGATCAAAGCTCTAAAACAGTAAAACTGGGAGTTGAAACGTACAGAATTGAAACGTACAGAATTGAAGCGTATATGATTTTATCCAAGTTAAGAGTTATTCCATTCCAATATGCAAAAAAATGATAGAAACACAGTATGCAAGAAAATTCCAACACTGTAAGAAAAGGACTTCGCAAATGTTGCTTCATTTGTACAGTACAAATTATTTAGAACCGCAGAGATGTATCAAAGGGAGTTGAGACACAAGTTCTAACAAGAAGTTAAGAACAACAAAGAATTTTTTTCACTTCTCCTTCCTCCCTTTCCCCTTTTAGGGTCACTTGCGTCCCCCAACCCCCCAGAGGAGGGAACAATTGGTAACTATATACACCCATGTTATTTCATTTTAACCTTCAGAGTTCTTTAAAATCATAACTCAGAATGTACAAAATCACATTGCATAATGAAAGAAATGGCATTTCCGAGACAGTTCATTTAAAATGCAGTCTGAGGGTTAAGATTACCAGACCTTACCTTATCAAATGATAATAATGGTCTTGATCCTTTTAAACAATTTCCAGTTAACTTTAATTCATCCATTGTGTGAACTATATACGACAAATATATTAACAAAAATTAACAAAACTTAATAAACCATTTGTAAATAAACAATTTATTGATCTTGAAAAACATGTTTGGAACTGATGAAATCTGATGAAGGTAAGTTCCCTACCGTTTTCAACAAGAAATTTAGCTGACGGTCCATGAGGAGTGCATGATAACCTAAAATAATATGAGAATATGATGAGACAATTCTGTATTACCTTAAAGATGACGTGCATAAAGAATTGATTTGAAAAGTGCATCAAATTAGCATTCGATTTCATATACCTTACAGAGATTATTCCAGTTTGTTTAAAACTCATTAAATAACTTATAATACATTAATTAAACCTACTTGTTATTATTATTCTATTATTATCACAATACTTCAACAGGAGCCTAACACGTCTAGGCGATTATAGTATGGTATCATCATTTGAATTTAATTCTATATGCACTAGTTGATGATATACTGTACTTTTCAACATGGTGCAGGCATTTTATGTGGGTCTCCACTACCTTGCTCCCCCCCCCCCTCCCCATAGAAAACGTGCCAATGATTTTGACAAGGGA
Source organism: Trachythela sp. YZ-2020 (assembly GCA_016169945.1). Lineage (NCBI taxonomy): Eukaryota > Metazoa > Cnidaria > Anthozoa > Malacalcyonacea > Clavulariidae > Trachythela > Trachythela sp. YZ-2020. The sequence continues at coordinate 1,500,519 of JADLSH010000395.1, forward strand.
AAACTTACCACATAAATAAATCAGACTTTTTCCTCATTTCAAAAAATATACATTTGTTGCAGTTCTTCATTTCACACACCTAATATAAGTAATAACAATTTACAAAATTACGTTCCGTACATAAACTATCCAACAACAAACATTACACTTTGTACAGTACCTCATTTACGACAAAAAGTTTATCTTTTCTGTCAAGTTTCGAATCTAATAAAATATTAAATAATATTTAAAATGCCAACGCAACACAAGACCTGACTATTACGGAAGCCGTGGACGGACTTCAGACTTTACTTCAGACTTCAAAAATTATATTTACTAAAGATTATTTAGTCCAATTGTTGCGAAATCACTTGCTAATGGATCTTATAAAGGTCGAATTGACTTCTACATTCATAATTGTGGGTGCTATATAAATACAGAGTGCGTTGCCTGGAGAGACTTCAGACTTCAGTCAGACTTCAGACTTCAAACTTCAGAATACAAACTTCAGACTTCAGACTGTAGACTTCAAACTTCAGACTTCAACTTCAGAATACAAACTTCAGACTTCAGACTTTACTTTTTAGACTTCGGACTATTATTTGGACTGCTGATATTATTTGGAATCATTAGGAAGGATATTTCTAACCGATTTAAATATACACCCAGTAACCCATGGTCTTTTGGTTCTATTTATATTTGTATTGTTTAAGTGGGAAATTTACTTCATATACATCAACAACCAATTTAAAAAACGCGTTAGACCTTTTCCGGATTATTTAATATTTCATCCCATGAAAGATCATTTATTGCATTTTTGAAAGATTCTGTGTTAGCTTTATTAAGGTGGCTCAATACAGTTTTTTATGAAATGGGAAATTCACGATTTAGATCCGAATTTTTGGACAAGTATTACTTGTTAAAAAACGTATCTTACTGATGTAAAACAACATCTGAAGGGTTTGAATTTTTTCACAAAAGTTGCGCAACTGCCGTTGCTATGGTAACAATGACGTTGCAAGATGGCGGATATTTTGGCTTTAAAGTAATTTAACTCGAAAACGACATCGGTGACCCCCAAATTTAAAAAAATTCTGTCGAGCCAAAATTTTTCAGATTAAGTAATTGTGATTATTCGTAAGCCTGTTCCAAACGTCGCGCTTCTCATGTACCGAACGCATTAAAAACAATACATAATCAGCTGAAATGCCTCATTATCTATTGTTTGTAATGCGTTCGGCACGGCAGTAGCGCGACGTTTGAACGACGCCTAAATTATTACAATAATGAGATTTTACAATAATGGTTTTGATTATACCTCCTAAGATCTTCTAAATTTACAGTAATACTTAATAGCTTTGCTGCTGAATAACTGTCTCAAGAAATATAACTAGATGTTAGCCGAGAAGTAAGATCGGAAGCAATGTGTGAAGTCTGAAGTTTGAACTTTGAAGTCTGAAGTCCAAAGTCCCTCCACAGCTTCCGTAGACTATAGATGTGCATATAATTTCAGAAATAATTTAAAAGAACATATACATTATAGAATAGTGTAATACGTATATCCGTAATGAACCACATCGCTCGGATAACACGAAGTACATTACTGTAGTTCTCCATATTCGCGAGGTTTACGGAAATCCTAAAGAATTGTATTGTTTATGTTTGTTAACTTGAAGAAATAGATGTATTCTTATCTATGATGGAGAACTAACATTCCAAAGGTCCTGTCAAACGGAAAGAATATTGTGTCCCCGATTAGTAGACCCTTTGGGTCGGCTAGAAGATTAGACACTTTAATAAAGTTGATTGATTGATCGATTGATTTATAGCACTCACAAAACCAGAAATATCGAAGAAACCTCAACCAGTGAATTATAATATATGGAAGGCTGACTTCTAACTACGACGTAATCAAAAAGTGAAGCCAAACATGGCGGAAATTGAAGGAATTCTGGTGCGTCATTTTCAGTCCCCTACGTGCGCGGTCAATCCTTTTTGATGGCGGGGAGTGATGTTTCGCGATTTTCATATCCTGTTTCTGTTCATTTTATAAAGAACAAGAAAGAAAAAAGCCTAAACTTTATATATTTAATGTAGACCTGGTTTGTTTTCCTGCATTTTCCCACTGTATGTGTGAGTAAATCTGTATTTTTCATTGCGAATCTAACAACAAATTTCAAACTTTTGTTTTTTTGTTTTTAGTAAATCTGTATTTTTCATTATGTTTACATTTTTGTTGTTGTTGTTTTTGCTCATTTCTGAATTCATTCACTTTATTATATTGTTTATTTGTGGGTTTTTTTGTCACATACGACTGCTTTTCAACTACAATTTTAGGCTAGCGTTTAGTATATTAAGAAAGTTGTTCGTGTATACAATGAAAAATTGATAGCTATGCAATTTCATATTGTTTTGTATTTTTATTTATTATTTCTTTAAGTGACCTTCAATTGTGGTGTCTAGCTAGTAGGTCAAATATCGCAGTCTTTTTAAACAAATTTAATATTTAAATCCCACTAAAACAAAACACAGAATTCAAACTTTACATTGAACTTTGCTGTATTTTTTAAAAACATCACTCCTTTGCCATTAAAGAGTTTGACCGCGCGCGTAGGGGACTGAAAATGACGCACCAGAATTCCTTCAATTTCCGCCATGTTTGGCTTCACTTTTTGAGCTGTAGTCAGCCTTCCATGTATTATATAGTTCACTGACCTCAACTGGCAACGTGGCCACCATCTTGGATTTTACGAAAGGTAAGGAAAACAACGATTTCTCTTACAAAATCCGAAGCAATCTGCATAAAATTAACCTACGATGCCTAAACACAAGTGCCCATTCCCCAGCTGCACTTTTGAGACCGAAGATATCTCTGATGAACTCGCTGTAGTCATGATAATTGTCCATTCCAATGGTGCACACACGAACACGTCTGCCCCAGCACAATCATGCAAAGTTGAAAAAGTTAAGCGAAGAAAACCAACGAAAGGACTTGACCCGAAATGCAGGAGGTTCACTTGTGAACAAAGCAGTTAATGAAGTAATGGCTGGAATTAAGAAACTTGCAGTACGAGCCAAAAACGGTAACACGAGTGGAACTCCATAACATGCATCAAGACCGGGACGAGCCAATTCGAAATCTTGGTGCAAGGTTACATGGCCAAGCCAACATTTGCAAATTCACAACAACTTGTCCAACCTGCGACACAGGTCAACTACACCGAACATATCCTGCGTGACATTGTGACCCGTGGCATAGCGGACCATGAAATTCAACTGGACCTCCTGGGCGACAAAAACCAAAACATGTCCTTGGACGAAGTATTTCAATTCATTGAGGCCAAAGAAGCCGGGGAAAGATCTGCCGATCGTCTCCAAGAAACCCAATCAACCAATGGCGCACGCAGTCAGTACCGTCGAGTCAAACAAGAACTCAAGTCAGAACACCTCAACACAAGGACACATGCTACTATTGCGGCCAACAGGATCATGGTAAATGTGCCTCCAAAGCCATTCGCAAGAATGCATGCCCTGCCCACGGCAAAATATGTGGACATTGCGGTCGACCAAACCACCTGAAGTCTGTCTGCCAGCAGAAAAGGAAACCTAAATCACAATTCCCCACAAGAGATCATAATAAGCATAAAGAAGGTGCCATATTCGATTCACTCTGCTACACCTCTTGCCCCATCTCATTAGACCATCACTTCTGCAATCAACTGAACGACTGTTGGGTACGCCAATCCTCCAAACCCCCAACCTTTCATTACACTCACAACCACATTGCGTCCAGAGGACTACAAGGCCCTTGGCTTTCCTCCGAAATGAACTGCAGACAATATTGAAGGCAGTTTTTTACAAGCAGTGGACTGGCTCGACACATGCGGTAAGAATGGCATAATCCTCAACCCAGATATATTCGTCTTTGGTCAGGACACAGTTGAGTTTGCTGGTTTCGAAATCACTCCCGAGGCACTAGATCCCATCCTCAACTTCCCACGACCGAACACCATCACCGACATGCGCGCTTGGTTTCCTACGCAACTGCCGCCGCAGACCGAATGTTACCCTTCCGCGACGCACTCAAACCTGGTTCCCAGTTCACGTGGACGGAAGAGTTTAACCAACACTTCGAAGAATCCAAGAAGGTGATCATCCATGAAATTGAAAACGGCATGCGAGTCTTCGACAAATCGCAACCCACCTGTTTAGCCACCGACTGGTCGAAAGATGGAATAGACTTCTGGTTATTCCAAAAACACTGTGAATGCCCTGCCGAAAAACCATTCTGCTGCAAGACTGGCTGGAAAATCACCTTTGTCGGCAGTAGATTCACTCACACTGCTGAGTCGCGTTATGCGCCCATTGAAGGCGAGACCCTCGCAGTGGTCGACGCCCTTGACAAAGTCCGCTTTTTGTACCCAAGAATAAAACATAAAACTGCAGACGCACTTTCACGACATCCATCCGGCACCACCAACCCTGAACCCATGCCCATACCTGACGATATGGCCAACGTCAACGCCATTCCTCATTTGCTCCTGTTCAGCCATCCTCTCCTAGCCGGAATCCGCACCACAGGCACAGAGCCTGAAGCAACCTCGCCAACCTCCGCCGTCGAGCAACAACTGCGAACTGGTATCCAGTGAGCTCCATATATATCTGGAGTAAGAACTTCTGAGGTTCAGCCTATGTGAAAAGTGAAGCCAAGATGACGGAAATTGCCGTCCAAACTCTATGAAGGTCGTAAACGTTTTCATACCATTTCCCCCAGCCAATTCCAGTATTTTCTAATGGATCATATCGCTAATACAGTTATCAGATCACAAAACCACAATATTATTCTTTAAATCGAAGTAACAATAGAAAGGGACTGGCACTGGACGTCAATTTCCGCCATGTTTGGCTTCACTTTTTGGACGAGAGTTCTTACTCCAGATATATATGGAGCTCACTGCTGGTATCTTCTGCCATTATATCCATCAACTCGGTGACAATAACATGGGACCGCATGAGAACGGCAACAGCTAGCGACATAACCATGGAGAAACTCCTTTCTATCATTACAACGGGTTTTCCCGCATTTCGCCATCAACTTCCACCTGAGTTACAAGAATTGTACCAATTCCGTGAACATCTCTGTACAGTGGACGGCGTCATCTTATACAAAGATCGCACTGTCATACCCCCATAATCCCGGATTACAATCCGCAATCGGAAATTTCTACGTAAATTCACCCCAGGGCAACCCCGACTCACCATCACTGAGGATCTACGATACCTGCCAGCTTCACAGACACAAGCTTCTGAACCGATACCACCAACACCACCTACCGAAATGTCAAATCCCTCATCACCCCTTACTCCTGCACCAACACCTTCCAATACACACACAAGATCCACCTACACCAAACCACCCCACCTCGAAGGAATCCCCACCTCCAACCAATCAGATAGCCGATAACCCCACCTTTAGTATCCAGCCACTCACCCCTGAAGCCACCCCTAGCATTAAGACGTCTAATGGACCACAATAAGAAAGGACTCAAGGAACAGTAAACGAAAATTGTTGTTACAGATACACTTGGTTAATATTGTTTTAGTTAAAGTATTTAATGACATTGTTCCACTCCAATCATTAAAAACTTGGGGGGGGGGTACAGAATAGTGTAATACGTGTATCCGTAATGAACCACGTCACTCGGATAACATGAAGTACATTGCTGTAGTTCTCCTGAGCTTAACAACTGTATTGTTTATGTTTGTTAACTTGAAGAAATAGATGTATTCTTATCTATACATAGTTTGTGCAATCGAGCGAATATTTGAGCACCAGTTTGGGTTACAGTTGCCAAGTAACTCAAACACACATCACGTTAGCTAAACGATAATTACCTGATTTTGAATGAGGCATTAGAGTTTGAAGATCATTCATAAGATGTCGGGCTCTGAAATAGAAATGTGAATTAAAACATAGCCAGTCTGCTTAGTCAATATATTATGGAAAGATATTTGGTTAACGAATATTCTGAACATGTCCAACCTCGCAAACCTACATGTACTAGTGACACCACTGATATGTCCTGGCATGTTCTGACACTACTGACATGCCCTGGCACTTCTGACATGACCTGGCACTTCTGACATGACCTGACACTATTGACATGTTCTGACACTACTGACATATCCTGACACTACTGACATGTTCTGACACTATTGACGTGACCCGATACTCCTGACACTACTGACATGCCATGACACTCCTGACATGACCTGACACTATTGACATGTTCTGACACTATTGACATGTTCTGACACTACTGACATATCCTGACATGTTCTGACACTACTGACATGTTCTGACACTACTGACACGCCCTGGCACTTCTGGCATGACCTGGCACTTCTGACATGCCATGACACTCCTGACATGACCTGACACTACTGACATGTCCTGACATGTTCTGACACTCCTGATATGCCATGACACTCCTGACATGACCTGACACCACCGACATGTCCTGACACTACTGACATGTCCTGACACTCCTGACATGCCATGACACTTCTGACATGTCCTGACACTACTGACATGTTCTGACACTCCTGACATGACCTGACACTATTGACATGTTCTGACACTCCTGACATGTTCTGACACTATTGACATGTTCTGACACTATTGACATGTTCTGACACTTCTGACATGTTCTGACACTACTGACATGTTCTGACACTATTGACATGTTCTGACACTATCGACATGTTCTGACACTATTGACATGTTCTGACACTTCTGATTTGTTCTGACACTACTGACATGTTCTGACACTACTGACATGTTCTGACACTACTGACATGTTCTGACACTATTGACATGTTCTGACACTATTGACATGTTTTGACACTCCTGACATGTTCTGACACTATTGACATGTTCTGACACTATTGACATGTTCTGACACTTCTGACATGTTCTGACACTACTGACATGTTCTGACACTATTGACATGTTCTGACACTCCTGACATGTTCTGACACTATTGACATGTTCTGACACTATTGACATGACCTGACACTCCTGACATGTTCTGACACTACTGACATGTCCTGACACTTCTGATTTGTTCTGACACTACTGACATGTCATACTACTGACATACCCTGTTCTACTGACATGTCCCAACATTACTGACATGCCTTGACACTACTGACATGCCTTGACACTACTGACATGCCTTGACACTACTGACATATCCTGACATGTTCTGACACTACTGACATGTTCTGTCTACTGACATGCCCTGACACTACTGGCATGCCTTGACACTCCTGACATGTTCTGACACTAGTTAAACTACTGACATGTCCTGACATGCCATGACATGACACTACTGACATGACACTATTGACATGTTTTGACACTACTGACATGTCTTAACTCTACTGACATGTCTTAACTCTACTGACATATCCTGACACTACTGACATGTCCTGACTCTACTGACATGTCTTGACTCTACTGACATGTCCTGATACTACTGGCATGTCCTTAGTCCTTACACCACTGTTGCATATGGGTTAATTTATAGCATTACATTGCTAGTTTACCACAAGATAATGTAGAAAGGTTGACATTAAAACCAACCCACTCATAACATGGAATCATGGGAACATGAATATGGACATGGCCCACACTGCAAGAGTTGGGCACTTACAAACAAGATCTAGAGTGCACAAAGTTCAAATGCATTTGGTTTGTTATACTTTAGTTCAACACAGAACCTGATAATTCTTGAATGTAAACAAATATTTGGAATTTGGAGAACTGGTAACTGAATTTTTCACAAAACATTCAGCAACATATTAGTTGCCAATTAGTGAAACAAAATAATATTGGTATTATAAGGGATGGAGCATTAGAAAAGTGATGGGGAAGAGAATTCACACAAGGGGAAAAAATTGTACAATGGGGAAAGTAAAGAGAAACTTATAAAATTTTAAAATTCCTTAAAAAATTCTAGGCTAGTGACAAAAGAGGCATTAGTCGCTTTGTATCAAACAAACCTCGGTAATCCCAATAACAAAAGGGGTTCTTAACAAAAGGAAAAACATTTTTGTGTAGCGACTAATCACTTTAGTGTTCGACATTTTGTATATAAAAATAATACATTTTTAACGACGATCTATTTTTCTAAGACTATTAAAGTTGTTTAATATTTACTTTGCTTCACTTTGTGGAAAACTGATGTTAACATTTAGTGAAGAACTTGAATTACAGTGGCGTAGGAACCGGGGGGCAAATGCCCCCCCTCCCCCAAGTTTTCTTTGCCCTTTTCTCCAGCTAAAACAATGGGAAAAGTGCCCTTTTCTAATAGAAGAGGTGCCCTTAAGACAAAGTGCCCCCCCCCCAACTTGAAGTTCCTTCCTACGCTTATGTTGAATTGGAACCTATATAATATATATATATATAACCCGGGCAGCAGGCCTAGATAATCTGTTTTCTTTCCTGGCAGCAAAATCCCAAAACAAAAATTTCCTTTGTACGTTGGGCTTAAAATTTTCTGTATGAAAGAATTTTACAACCCAGATCCCACTTGCCGGGATGAAATGTTCTCATATAAACACAAGACAAATTCATCCAGCGCTTGAGGTGTTTTGTTTTGCAATTTTGTCTCTGTGTTTTGATCGCAAACTGCATCTTGTAAATATCTGTTCGATGGCTCATTGCTGGAAAGGCATTATAAAAGGCCTTAAAATGTTTGGCGAGCATACTGCAACAGTATTCCACCGACGAAATGTCTCTCCACGACGAACTGCGAGAAGTAATCTTTGGCGACAATATGGAAGTGACGATGGATTTCCTGAAGCAACGCGGTCTCATCGCAAGCCGATATGAGAGTACCCAATGTGAGAAGACAAAGATGAACAAAACCGGTTCCTTTAGGAACCACCAAATACATAAAAAGAAGCTAAACGAAATTCTCGATATAAAAAGCATGAATAAAAATCATGAATCATGATAAACAGCTATTTTTTTTGGGGGGGTCGTATACTTCAATGGCCATTGAAGTATACGACCCCTTGGGGCAGGGGGGTCGTTAACTTCAATTGATCCAAAAAATGGTATAATCTCATCAACTCATCTTTTTGGTCTACATGACAAAAATACAATGTTGTCCACAAGAACTGAGAAAGTATACTGTATTAATACAAGAATCTCATATATATGGTCATATTTACCTGAAAGTGATTCCACGTGCACAAAACACAAGCACACGTTGTTTGTTCACATATTTAGTTTTTTTCATGGAGTTTTTCTGTTTTGAAGAGAATAAAAATAGCATTTGAAACCTCAAAATAAAACGCACAATCTATACACAATAGATTACCTTTTTAAATATTTTCTTGCCATTTTCAGTGTCATTATTTTGTTGTTTTCTTTGCTTTGCTTGCTTCGGAAATTTCGCCATCTTAAATTTTGAGGAACATCGAGGGACATACAGGTACATTTGCATTTTTCACAACTGCTCCTGGTTTTCTGGTTTCCTGGTAGGCCAAAAATGTATATAAATTTTCATTCGAATATTCCGCGAGAAGAATGGGGTGAGTAAAAAACGAATGTTTTGAAATTGTTTATTTGTTTTAGTATTTGAAGAAATACTGATATTCAATTTTATGCAATCCAAATGGCAGATTATTACATTTATGAACTAGATTCAGAATGAGAAAAAAATTGCCTGCCAAAAACATTCGCATTGAAAAAACGGAGTGCGCCAGCCGGGACTCGAACCCGGGTCGTCAGAATGGGAATCTGACATGATACCCCTACACTACTAGCGCCTGAACATTATACTTCCTGTAACATATCCATATAAACATTTCTGTCATACAGATCAAATTTATTTTAATAAAATTAATATAATTTCTAGGTCAATTACACTCAAGTAAATCGAAATATTGATGGTGACTAGAATTTAGTGACTAGTACTATTGTAAAGACAATTCCTATATAAAAGGTAGCAAGTGGAAAGGTAAGAAAACTATGCACAGTATGCACTATATAAGCTTCCCTTGATTCTAGGTGGAATGTGTAAATTGCAACAAATATGATACTACTTGTAGGGGGTCATAAGCACATATTCTCAATCTCAACTATATCTATATTCATCTGTTATAGCTGAAAATTAGTATTGTATCAAATACCTGAAAAACCTGTTGCATACCCTATTTTTTTCCAAAATTGACTGGCCAAGCGAAGTAGGACAGCCATATCCTAATTAGCTTAAAGTATTAACCCACTAAGCTATAATGCACCCCAGGGACGTAGCCAGGGGGGGAGCCGAGGGAGCCGCGGCTCCCCCCCTTTGGTAATATTTAGTGCTAATACTTACTGCAAAACCAGGAATTATGCCCCACATATAGCCGCAACTACCTTTAATCCCCACAGGGCTCCCCCCCTTTGAAAGCTCTGGCTACGTCCCTGATGCACCCTCTGCTCTTTCTAATGTCAGATGATTTTACTCAATGTTATACTGCTATACCAGGGTGCATTTTAAGTGCTATACGCCAAAGATCTTCGGCGTGGACTTCAGAAATTCTCGGCATACTGGCATACGATCGTATACTTTATTACTTTTTGACGTACTGGCTAATGAAAGTACTAAATTTTAAGCCTACAGTGTTATTTATTGACACACTGGAAATATTTCAATCAATTAATTGGCGGTAGCTTGGCGTAGCAACTTTGGCATTTGAACGTCTTTCGAAATGTCTTGGCATGGCCTTGTTCGAGTGCTTGCATATCTTCGGCGTTTACATAAAATGCACCCTGTCTGCTATATCCACCCCCACCCCCAAAATGTGGCTGTTGGAGACTATATCCAACTATAGGCAACTATGCACTCTACCGATTACCTATGCATTTGCAGAATTATTACAAGGCCTAGTCCCATTCATCTTCTGGGGCGCAGGTTGCAGCTATAACCCACTGTTTTGGTTACTTTGTGTTTTTCAGTGCATCTGATATTACAAAACCTTCGAATATAGAATTTCTATGGAATAATCCAGACAACGTTCGTGGGAAAATATATCCATATGACAATATGTATATTAATATATCCAATCATATCATATGTATGTAAGCTAACCAGCATTCAAGCAACCAGCCCTTGGTCCTTTTTGGAACGCACAAGCCTGCGATAGTGTTGTTTAAGGTGTTTGCTAAAAGGAACGCTGACTCTGAGTACCGTAAATCTCCAAACATAAGCCCTGCATGGTCTTATATTCATTCGTAAGCATTTTTGATGGGCTTATACACAGCAGGGGGGGTCTTATATATAGGGCAGCTAAATATAATATATGGACTTAATTTTGTGTCAGTAGTAATGTTTATTGTAAATTACTGCATGCAAACTGCTAGGGGTGCACCGGATATCATATCCGGCCGGATATCCGGCCGGATAATGAGATAATCCGACTATCCGGTATCCGGCCGGATAATCCGACTATCCGGCCCGGATACCGGATATTTTTTTCAAGGCATATTAATTTTGTTTCAACTTAAAAACGGAAAAAATATCAATAAATATGCTATGAAAAGAAAACAGTTGGACATCAATACAACAAACAAAAGAACAATATTATATGAATTGGTTTACTGTTCCAGTATTTATATTATAGGAAAGCCAAAAATGTTGGCCAGCGGTCACTATATTGATACTTCAATACTTCATGACAAACAGCATATTATATATGAACCTCTATATAGTCCTAACATGAAGTAGTGCATTGTTCATCATTGGGCATCATTCGGGCATCATTGCCTTCATTGCCTGCATTGATGCACACCCTTATTCAACCTGAAAAGGAGGCCGAGTCTTGAATAAGAAAATAATCAAAATATCCGGTATCCGGCCGGATATCCGGGCCGGATCTTTTTAAACTATCCGGCATATCCGGTATCCCGCCGGATAGTAAAAAGTACTATCCGGTGCACCCCTACAAACTGCAGTATATATATATAGTGATATAACTTTCCTAAGAGAACGAAAATAAATAAAATATCAAACATTTGGTTAAACATAAGATAATGTATTGTTTTTCAATTACCTCCAGTCATCTGCAGAATCCGAGGGGTGTATCACTAAAAAAAAACCATACGAGATTTTGGGATTTTTTAAATCTCACAGGGATTTTAAAAGATTTTTTTGGATATTTTAGAAGTTTATCTTCGGTGTAAAATTGATAGACTTAATAAAAGTTATACTTTATGCGTGATTGTAACTAAGAAACTCTTGGGCAAAAAATGCGAGCGGTTTATGGTATTATTTTCCAAATATGGCATTTTTTTCTTCGATAATGTCTTCCATCAATCCCGGCGTACTTAATCGATGAAAACCGGTCATCGGAAATCCAATCGATCAATCGATGGTAATCGATATTAATTAGTTCATTGATATCGATTGACATCGGGCAATCGATGACCAATCTATAGTCACAAAAAAGTTATGGTCAATTTCATCGATTTTTATCGATTGCTATCGATTTTTATCGATTTCTATCGATTTTTATCGATTGCTATGTATTTTTATCGATTTATATCCTAACTGACTATTAATCAGTACAGCCTAAGTCGCCAAGCAACGCCGTTATGTCTTGTGAACGGCAAGACGTGAATTTGGTAATTCGAAAGACACTCGTGAAAGGTTATCAGGAGTGTTTATTTGACGTAAATTTGGGAGAAGAATTTACAACGGAAAAGAAACGAGGAGAGCGCAGGAACGCACCTTAAAACAGGGAAGTGCCGACAGTATGACGGTGAAGTGCCGACAGTATGACGGTGTATTACAATAAGACGAATAGACGATGAAGAAAGCAGTGCTGGTGCAGAAAGGTAAAAATGCAAGAAAGGAACAGACTGCGGCGGATGCTAATACGTCATCAGTACGAGGAGGTCACGTAAAGCAGAACAGCGAAAACTAGAGCGAAAACTTGTGGCAACTACATGCATTACAATCTTCCATGTTCCCCTCATTATTATGAAAACAAACGAAAATTTTTCTTTAATTTGCTCCTAATTCATGTTATATTTCTTTTAGAATTAAATGGTCCAGATAGAAACTTAATTTATCGTTACAGAAATGCGTTCACCCTTGTTTTGTTACAACAATAAAGTACACATTAATTAAATTCCAGCGTTTTAATACTGGTTTGATTGCATGCATATTACCATTGGTTTATTTCATCGATGAAAATCGATAATCAATCGACGAAAGGTCACAGCGCCATCGATTAGTAATCGATTTCCAATATCAATTGATTGATTGATATCGATTATCATCGATTATCGATTAAGTACGCCGGGATCAATCCATCGTCTTTACAAATGAAAACATCTTCGCCAACTTATTTTTGTCTTTTAGTTTTAGAAAATAATCTATCGTTTCATAACCGCTAAACTTCATGTTCTTTACGTAAACCCCTTTTGAAAGAAAAATATTCCATATTTCCTCGGGAATGAAATCTGCGTCCTGGACCTCCATTTTGTTCACAGTTCATTTGAAAGTAGTGATGGGCGATTACCGATTACTTTGTATCGATACCACCCGATACCAGGCCCAAACCGGAAGTAGTCGATACTGCACGGTATCGAAAAAGTGTTTTGATTACTTTTGAAAAAGTGCTTTGATTATTTCCGTGCATGATTCTCAGCTCTGTTTCTTACACGCGGGTTGTTGCGAGACTTTCGAAAAGCGTAGCTTTACGAAAGTCGAGCAACATCCCAAGTGTAAGAAACAGAGAATCATGCACGGAAATCAATGCGGTATTTGTTTTATAAAATAACCACACAGAAATATAAAAAAAGTTTATTAATATATTTGATGTACATTGCAATTCTCCCAAAAAACGTCAACAACAGCGTATACTGTTTTATGCTTTGTGCTTTCTGCTTGTACGCTATCCACCAACTCGTCAACTTGTTTATCCGACTTTAAGACGAACCTCTGTTTACTTTTTTCGCCATTATTTTCTTTGTCAAAGTCAAAAGTTGAACTATTATCGCCCGACATTTTTAAAATTTCAGGCGCGGGAAAATTTCCCGTGCATGATTCTCTCATCCTGCATGGGTATTGACCAATCAGCGCGCTCTATTTACTTCAGTTATTTTATAACACTATTTGAAAGGCGGTATTTGGTTGTATTTGGTAGTAAGCGGGAAAATTGTTATCCAGTTACATCATCATACACCCTGGCTTTATGCTGTATACATGAAGTATTGACCAGGTTTGATGAAGAGGCACTGGGATTTATTGAGATTTTCAAGGATTTTTAGGGATTTGTCGGGATTTGGGTCGGATTTTTAGGGATTTTTAAATATTTTTTTGGGTGGCGTACAAGATTTTTGGAGTGATACACCCCTCGGCAGAATCGGTGCTGTTGGCTAAGGTGAGGCGGTAAACCGAAAAAAAAACACGATGTTGTCGCTTTCATGATTTAACTAAAAGAGAGTTTATACTGCGTAAGTCTTTATACACAGGTTTGTTAAAAAAGAATCAAGTGTTTGTGTTTATACACGGAAAAACTAAAGAGATCATGTCTGAAATTCGATGTAAAAACGGAAGCCAGGCTACAATTCGCACGAGCTTGGACGACTAAGCAAATCAAACGAGGGTAAACTATGCTACCAGTTCGCCGTCGGAGAGACTTTTTAGCAAAGCAAGGCAAGTTTTTAGGCAAGTCAGTACACCGGCACGTGCACAACTGAAGCCTGAGAAAGTGGATAAGCTTGTGTTCCTGGCTGAGAACTTATAAGACGCCTTTGTGCTATTTGTAAATACAATCCTTCAAACTTCGTTCTCTATAATTGTTTATAAAACGGAGGCCTTGCGCTACTAGTAGCGTCATGGATGTTCTTAACTGTACTCTGTAGTTTTGAATGTGTTTAAAAAAAAACGATTCACTCGGTTTTTTCGGACGGTTTTCGGTGTTTTATAAAAACCACCTCACCCTAATGTTGGCATCGCCATCCCATCACTGGCATCAGTTAAAATACCGTCTTCGTTGTCTTCTTCACTTGTCACTGCGTTAGTGAAAATGGTGGGCTTATACACGGGGGGGGCTTATATTTGGAATGGTTTGAGCGTTAGTGAAAATGGTGGGCTTATATTTGAGAGGGCTTATATTTGAGCACAGCTTAGTCTATTAACTGTGATTTGAGGGGGCTTATATGTGGAATGGTTTGAGCGTTAATGAATATGATGGGCTTTAATACACATGGGGGCATATATTTGGAGGTTTCCGGTATGGCATGTAGAACGATGAGACAGAACATTCGAATGTAGAGCCAGACAGGAAATTTTCATAGTAAAACCGCAATAACTTCGGAATGGTTTACGCAATAGAAAAAATATTCAATGCCGTTCTTCATTAATATTAAATTAATCGAATAAAATAGTTTAGACATTTTTAGCTTATCAGGTTTTCTCTGGAGGCCTCGCAGAATATAACGCACGGTCATGATCATTCGATCATGATCATTCGATCATGATCATTTCAGATGAAAGAGAACATTTCAATGTTCTCCTCAGAACTCATTCCAACCATCGCTACGCTCGGGCTAAAATGAGTCTGACTCGGGCCAAAAACAAATTTATGCCCGCGAACATGAACTATATATTGTTATATTATAATGAAGAATAAGATCAGCGCATTCTTTGGATCCAAAGAAATGGTGGGAAAACATTAAAAATATTTTTGGTAAAAGAGAACATGATATTATGATAACTATTAGTGATGATGATGAAACTCCCTTAGAACCAAAACAACTTGCCGACCTTGTAAATGACTTTTTCATCAATTTCGACAATTTGAACCGTGATTATCCGGAAGTCAGGACAGAATGGCAGGATGTTGGAAATGATCATTCTGTACCACTAATCTCCGTCGACTGTGTTGCAAAGAAATTAAGTTGCCTTAAATTGACTGTTCGTTGACTGACATTTTTAATGAGTCATTTAGTACCAATACGTTTCCTGAAATTTGGAAAATTAGTAATGTACGAGCTATTCCAAAATGCCAACCATGTCATTCGATGGATGAATTGAGACCTATATCCCTAAATAGTGTTTTGTCAGCACAGGATCCTTCGCAGTTGAATGGCTTTGGGAAGACGTTTGCGATAAAATTAGTGACTCTCAATTTGGTGGTATTCCAGGATCATCGCCTGTCTTAGCACTTATCTACTTACTACATAAATGGCACATGGCAATGGATAGACCCGGCAACGTTGTTCGCATTACTTTCCTGGATTTCCGGAAGGCTTACGACCTTATCGATCATAACAAACTTCTAGACGCATTTTCACGTATTGGCGTTAGGCCGGTTTTAATTGGCTGGTTGGGATCGTACCTGAATGGCAGAGCCCAAATGGTTACAGTTGGACAAGAGCAATCGCAAGTTAAGAAAGTTAAGGGCGGTATTCCCCAAGGAAGTGCATTGGGTCCTTTGTGATTAAGATAAATCAGCTATCAAACCAAACTATTGAAATAATCAACCATGAGGATGGTCAGTCAATTGGCAACACTCAACGAAATATCGATAGTATTTTGGAATTCGCCCAAGAGGAACGAATGGAATTAAATGGGAAAAATGTAAGGAAATGCTGGTAGACTTTAGGAAAAAGAAGACTACTATTCCTCCACAGAATGGATTTTAAAGAAAACTGCAAAAGATAAGCTGGTATCGTATTATTGCGCGGTGATACGTTGTGTGCTTGAATACGAGGCTCTGGTGTGGCATGCATGGTGGATTAACCCAAGAGCAATGTAAAGACATTGAACGGATTCAAAAACGAGCTCTGAAAATAATTTATCCAAAGTACGAGTATGATGCTGCATTAGATGCGAGTGGAATGAAGATGTTACATGACTGAAGAGAAGATCTATGTCTCAATTTAATTAAGAATATGCAAAAACGTAACACATAAACTGCATAGCTTACTCCCAAATAAACTTTCATACTTTAGGTAGATTAGTTAGATGTAAATAATAATTACTACTTAATATAGTAGTATTCGTATTAAATTTATTAACTTTTACCTTGACCTGTAGGCTGTACACACATTGTAATTTGGCTATGCCATTGAATGTGTTAATAAACCATAATTATTATTATTAATAGGAATTCTAACAAAAATGTTCCAATTTGAATTTGGTCCCCAGAAAGACGTTTTCCCATCCGTGTTAAACCTCACAATTGATTATTGCGTATGGGTTTAATATGCCAATTTTAATATAAACCATGCAGATGAAAAGTAACCTAATTTTATTTAGCATTGAAAGCCAGTATGGGTTCATATATTTCCAAAGGAATGTCAGGAGCCATGGAGAAAATGCAGGAACAACAACAAACAATGGTATGTTTTTCGAGCGCGCGATTCCTCCTGTATAAGCATATAGTATACAGCTAATTCAAGAAAATCGAAAAGGTCGAATACGAGTGCGAGAGACTTCCTGGGAATCGCGGAACAAAAATTAATGGAACAAAGTTAGACAAACCTTAATTATTATTGCAAATTGGTTCAGAAATCCCTATAGATTGAATTGGGTTGGTTTGTCTAATTCTGGTCCCTTAATTTACCGGAGTTCCCACCAAGCCTCTCGCGCTCGTATTTGACGCTTTGCTTCTTGACAACCGTAACTGAATTAAGGTATAAGCAAGATACAGGTATAAGCAAGATACAGGTATAAGCAAGATACAGGTATAAGCAAGATACAGGTATAAGCAAGATACAGGTATAAGCAAGATACATGTATCGGCAAGATACAGGTATAAGCAAGATACAGGTATAAGCAAGATACAGGTATAAGCAAGATACAGGTATAAGCAAGATACAGCCATAAGCAAGATACAGCCATACAGGTATAAGCAAGATACAGGTATAAGCAAGATACAGGTATAAGCAAGATACAGGTATGAGCAAGATACAGGTATAAGCAAGATACAGGTATAAGCAAGATACAGGTATAAGCAAGATACAGGTATAAGCAAGATACAGGTCGAAATTGATCTACTGTCTCTCAAGATCGTAGTACAAAATGTTTGTCTTTGCGCAGTCTCATGCCAGAGACAAAGCTCAGTTTATATAGGTAATTTATCATTATGAATGCTGTAGCTTACGTATGACTATGTTCTGTATAAGTGCGCTCCAATGTATCACATTTGCAAATATATATGGTTACTTGGTACTCGGCTGCAGGTATAACTCGGTGGCAAAAAGGCAGAATTACTCAATATTTTTATAGGCAAGAGGGTGGTAACAGGGGATAGTCCTGCCAAGTATTGCACAATTCTGCCGCTCACGAAGAGTTGCCTGCGCGGAGGAGGCTAACCTGGTACGACGGTAGTTAAACGTTTTAGTATCGTTATTAGTAACTGATAAAGCTTTATAATTATATCCAAGTTGTTGTACTGTTAAGCTAATTTTCATTACTGGCAGCCGTAATAACAATGTCAAATAGAGAAGCATGGCCACTGGATAAAGTTTTTTACAAGCAATATGCGTGTGACTGGGTAAAACGAACAGTAAAATAATAGTTCGTGCCAGAAAAATATGAAAAATACAGGTATAGATTAAAGCCTGAACTTCTACATACTGTAACTCAGTCATGGAACCACTACATCGCAAATACTACTCTTTGACTTTGCTTTCCCAGATGGAAAGACAGATACTTCTTCAAAATGAAATGCGACAACGTGGTATGGCAACACAAATTGCGTTCGCTCGTGAAATGTTCGTGTGGTGGGGCTCATTTTATGCAATTGCGACAACTGGAGCTATCCTAGGGTAAGTAAACGTTTAACAATATTAATTTAAGGCTAGTATGAAGTCTCCAGAAAAAGACCGCATCGACTAGCTGACGCTTTTAAAGGTCAGTTTGACCCGACAGCACCGGCGCATTTCTCCTGATACATCTGCATTCTCTGGCAGACCCGCCTTGCGTCCTGGGTATCCGTGTACCTTGTGAAACATTGTTTCGGTGTTAGTTAAAAAAGTTCTCTATATAGGTTTGTGAAAACCAAGAAACCAATTGCTCTTATTCCGATACTACCATTGTCGTTCGTAGTTGGTTACCAAGCACATTTTGCGTATGGTGACAAAATAACACGTGTTCAAGGTAAGTTTGTAATGCAGGAATCACTTCTTGTTTACTGTGTCGACTTCCGTTCAATATCTAAAATAACCCTTAACAATCAACATGGCCACTAAAACTGATCCCAAAATGCTGGATAGCTCTACTGTGTGTTATCCTGTTCATAAAATTGTTACGCAGTGCGCACAATCTCATACCGCGATACTGTGAAGTCTTGCGAGGCTCTGGGCAACGTAGGGTTAATTACTTAATTTTGCATAAAAATCATTACATTTTGAATGAAAATTAACCAGTCAAAACCTGATCTGTACCCAGCGTTACCTAGAACCTTGCAAGTTCGGACTACTTTGCAGTGTGCAAACTATGCATAGAAATTTATTATCTGTGCCAAGTCATTTCGACAACGAGATTGAATGCTCTGCCACCTTCTACAAATGGGTTTCAGTAGGAGGTAATTGCACTGCCGGTACCTGCAAAGTAAAATTTGAACAACTATAATATAGGCCCTTTGCAGTTTGCATAACGTCACAAATATGTCAACACAATGAATGACTGGATGGTACGGAGAACAGTGGGATTTTCAGAACAATGAAAAGACGATGAAACATTCCGGTCACTGAATAATCTTGTGTCATGCAAAGGTCCATTTTACACCTAGCGCTCATCTTCATTCCTCGGAGTCGCATGCAGGTTAAGTTTATATATTAATCTTTACCCGGGTGCAAGGTAAAAACTCCATCATTGGAGACCGTAAGATTTACGTTTTTCTTGTAGCTGAAGCAGAAAATATTATGAAGAATGAAGGAAGCTTATTAAATCTACCTCATGGTTTGCCAACAATTGAACATATTGACGAGCTCCGTAAGAAGAAATAATTGTTGAAATTGAATGTACAT
Organism: Trachythela sp. YZ-2020; assembly: GCA_016169945.1. Taxonomy (NCBI): domain Eukaryota; kingdom Metazoa; phylum Cnidaria; class Anthozoa; order Malacalcyonacea; family Clavulariidae; genus Trachythela; species Trachythela sp. YZ-2020. The sequence continues at coordinate 1,520,548 of JADLSH010000395.1, forward strand.
TTTCCTGTTCTAAATACGGTTATACCAACCTCAATATAATCTCGTACGCACAAAATATACACTTTTTGTACACACGTTTGTGCAATATTAACCTTCGCCCGGCCGGTGATCTTGCAATGCCTTGGGTGGTTATCTCACTGGTTTTGAAATAAAACTGGTCTAAGTATCTATTATGTTACAAACGAAGCCGGAAATAAGTCATTACTATAAAGGGGCCAACTGATAACCTTTCTAACGTAATATGGAAAAATAATGCCAAGTTTGGAAACATCCCTAATTACAATGATTCCTAATTAGAAATTTGGCGGGTTGCTATTGTCTATAGCAATGCACAAATTGCTCATTTTCTGCACCAATGAAAACGGGTTGTTCTATCCAGTATACTTTTCAGATCAGTGGGTAGTTCTACCGGGATAATGATAATGATTGTGGTGTTAGAACTCAGGTAAATTCATTTTAGACAATGTTACTCTGAGCGGCTCCACACCGGCAGAGACGTAGCCAGGTTTTCCAATCAAGGGGGGCCGAAAATTTTTTTGGGGGGGCCAACTCAAAAACGTAAATTATAACCAGCATGCCCATTTTGTATGTGTCGACGGGGGGGGGGGTTAAAAAAATTTTCCCGGACAACTTACGTGCTCATATGTTCCGACTTGTATTGTGTCCCGACTTTTTTTGTGCCGACTCGTATTTTTTGTGCCGACTCAAATCTCGCTTCTGCCCACTAAATCTCCAAATACAATTCATGGGGTTAGACCCCCCCAAACCCCCCCGTAGATACGGTCCTGGCTGAAATACGCCCAAATTCTCAAAACATCATGTAGTAAAAGTAAAATATTATATTTGCATGACGTATAGCGTGAGAAAATAATAAAAATATTTTGCTAGTCACAATTTTATCAAGGGGGGCCGAGAATTTCGCCAGAGGGGGCCCGGCCCCCGGGCCCCCCCTCTAGCTACGTCTCTGCACACCGGGCAAGCTGAAAAGCTTGACCTCAGTGGGAATCGAATCCGAAACCTTTGGTTTGCTGTTGTGGACAACGACTCAGAGTATCTAAAAATCAATTTCTCTGAATTCTAACACCGCAATTTAACAATCGCGTAGCACTTAACGAAACTTAATCATTGGGGTCAGAGTTCTAGCCTATGGCTATGTAGATACAGTCCAACACTATACCTACGCACCCTAATTAGGCCTCCAGTGGACAAATGTGAAATCTTGAATTATGTTTATTCTGTTTCACAAATATACTACAAATGCTTTCGTATAGGCACCATTACCCCGGTAGAGACTAAAAAATCTGTATGACTGGTTTCCGCGAAAAGATAACAAAATATAGTCTTAAATTTTCGACTTCAAGAATTTCTAGATGACTAATTTGTACTACGCTCAAATTTTCACCAAACCATGCGCAAAATCTGTGCCAGTGCGTGATATGCTTTTCCTGGACATGGTGGAAAACGCAAATGGCGGATACCGGCTTCGGGAAATGCGAGTCCACAGTACAGCAGGCAGCGGAGTGTATTCATCTTATATTTGGAATTTATTTAGTAGATGTTGCACGAAGTACGTCCTCGGCATTTTCACGATCATTCTAAGTGAATTAACAAGGCAAGGCGTTATTTTTGTAGCCTCCTGTGTTAAGAGCCCAAGATGAACAGTTCCAAAACAGTTGGTAACACTAGTGTTTAAAATGTTCTGACTACAGCTCATTAGAAGACGTGTAAGAAGCTATACCTTTCAAGTTACGTATACAAGTTACTGCATTGTGACTCTTGAGCATTTTAAATTGTAATTATATACGCATGTATATACGCACGGAAGAACCTAAATCCATGGCCATGCATTTAAATGCGCCATGTTTACTTCTGAAACAAAAACAAGAATAAATGTACAGCATTGTGTGTATAACAGTTCTCTTTTGCCTTTAAGGCCTCAGAAATCGCTTTAAATGGTTAAGGTACCTTATAACACAATCTAATAATATAGATGAAAAAATTACTCAATTCTGATTGGCTAAGACTAAGAGCAATGCAATTATTTTTGAAATTGCAATAGACAATTTGCATTATAGACTAAATTTTGTTCTAGGCATGGAGAAGGGAATCAATCACAGCAGCTACAAAGAACATACTAAAATTAGTAAAATTGCAAAGTTTGGTTGCGAAATGTTGTAAAATGCGGAAAATATAGCCTTGCAAAGTTTGCAAATTTTGTATACTTTTGTATTACGTGCGGAAATTCCTACCATTTTCGGCTCAAATGTGCAATTTGTTAAGAATTTTTCGCTAATCCTAGATGCATCATACATGCACCAAAATTCAAGTTTACACATCGAGTCACTACTGAACAACGCCTTATATAGTAACTTAGACTATACAGAGTCAGTTTTTGAGAGGCGTTGAAGGAACATTTTATATATTTTTATTTTAACAACTATTTGAACAATTATATTGAAGAAAAATATTAAAAATCATTTATTATACGCGAGAAAACTTTCTCGTTATTTGTATTAAATTTTGTCGTTTTTTCTTTTGAGCAATGGTAAATATCGAGGGTCCACAATAGGTTTTTCGGGATGCGGGATTTAGCTTATATTAATATCGGGAAGCGGGATAATAAGAAAATATGTCGCGGGATTCGGGAATAAAACCCTGGCGGGAAGCGAGATTTTTGCAATTCGTACCATGCCCATGGAATTCGAGATACGAAGCTCAGATTCGGAATAATGAAATACGATCTTTGGAGATTTAATGTCACATTTCAGTGTGTTCTAACCCTGTTCTGTCTGTTCTGAAAACTGTCACCAGCGATTTTTTTGGTAAACTTTTGGCATGTATCACATTGATGCTTTAAAGATCTTACATGATGCATGCAGGGCCGTATCTATGGGGGGGTTTGGGGGGGTGTCACACCCCCCCAGAAATTGTATTTGGAGATTTAGTCGGCAGAAGCGAGATTTGAGTCGGCACAAAACAGTACAAGTCGGCACAAAACAAGTTGGCACAAAACAAGTTGGCACAAAGCAAGTCGGCACAAAAAATAGGAAAAGGGAATTTTTGTTTTTAAGTAGTAAATATTTATTTAGGAACAAATGTATATATTGGTTAAATAGTAATCTAAGAACATTAGCAGTCCGGGAAAATTTTTTTTTACCTGTTGGCCACCCACCCCCCCACCCCCCGTCGACAGATTAAAAAACATTTTTATGACAAGAAAAATTAAAAGTAGTCGGTACATGTTTGTTTGGCAGTCGGTTGAAACAACCTTACACCCCCCCTGGAAAATTTTCTGAGTACGGCCCTGGATGCATGGGCAGCATCGATATTGAAATTCTTGTAAGCAGTGCTCTCACTAGCCTGTGCACATCCTGTATTTGCACAGGCTATGCACAGGCTATGCTCTCACTTTCAGGGATTTTTCCTTAGAAACAAGAATTTCGTATACTTTTAGGGAATTTAAATGATTTCAAGAACGACCTTAGTATGAATAATTTAATATATGTACTTTATGTCTTTTTCAACTGCCCAGAAGTGCAGGAAATGGCGTTTATGTGACTCCAATTTTTAAAAAATTTCCCGGCGTCTTCACACCCGGACTACCCTACGCAAACGTAAATTGTATTCGCATCAACGCATGTTGGGCATGATTGCCTGAAAATTAGAGTGTGACTGTTTGGTGAATTGCACAATTATAGCTGTTATGTAGTTCATTTACTAAGTTGTAAACAAATAATGAAGTCATTGAGCAGAAGTCACAGAAAAGTGAATGAATGAAGCAATTTAAGGAATTTTAGGGAAAATTGAGGAATTTCAGAGCCTTTGCCAGGGAATTCGCGAATTTGGTTTTGCATGAGACGGAGAGTCCTAGTTGTATTGATACTATTCGGGTCGGGATAAACTAAGCAAAGCTATCGGGATTGCGGGAATGAGAAAAAATATGGAGTGGGATACGGGATTTACCTCAATATCTGTGTTAGTTGAAATGGGGCATAGTCCATATTGGTTTAACTGGATAATAAGGGGAGAATCATTCTCGTAATACGTAACCTGGCTTAGGAACCAATACTTAGTTCTGGCATGCGTGTAAGACTTATATACAGCTTTTTTGCTTCATCGCAAACATTTTTTGACCTTTTTTGAGTCTTTACCTCATGAATAACCATGCACGAATTCGATATTTATATAGAGAAACTAACAATGAAAACATGCTTAATCTTGGCGTTGATATGCTTAATCATGCTTAATCTTGGTCTGGTCCACGGTCACGGCTACATGACAGACCCGTTGGCGCAAGGGTTTTCCAGGACCAATAAACTATGATGATAATGGTCTGAATAGTGGTGGTAGGGATACACAATGGGATTATGTACATCATAGCAGGTGTGGTGTGAGCGGGGATGAATATGGTATACTCCATCCTCAGTTTGTCTACCCAGGCCGGGGGCGTATGCCAGCAACACGCCTATTGTGAAATCTTATCAGTCAGGGCAATGGTTTACCGTTAAGATCCTAATCACCGCTGCTCATAAAGGGTACTTTACATTCCGCGTCGCCCCGTTGGTGCACCCACGTACACCCATCACACAGAAAGAATTGGATCAACATGTCTTAAAGTTGCCCGGTGGTCAAACTCACTGGAAACTTGGTAATAAACCACACGGAGAATACACCATGTGGCTGAAACTACCCACGGGATTGAGATGTGGTCACTGCGTGTTGCAATGGTGGTACACCACAGCCAATAACTGGCAGGGTAGAACTCCGGAGACCTTTATCAGTTGCGTTGATATCGCAATCCGTTGAGAATTTGATAAAGCAAACTGTCTTTGACCTCATCACGCTCATGTAATACTAAAAATACTAGACTTCACTTGTTCAAGTCGTTACCAATCTGTATATCTAAGCTTCAGATACACAGTAGAAGAATAGATATAATTATGATGTTGTCTCTAAATTTTGTGAAACCGCATTTGAAAGGCAAAATCTCAAAAAATGTCAGTGCCTAACTTGTTGAAAGTCTAGAGTCTAGACCATTGACACACAAAATTTTTATTGTAATGAAATCCAAACCTCGGCATGCAAGGCCTTTCCCAGCCTTTTTGATGAACTTAACGCCCAGCTTTTACAAACGTTATCAGTATTGTAGTAATTGTACTTGGCGGCGACTAGAAAATGACTTGTTATCACTGGATTCAATTTTGATTTCAAATAATTTTGCTAATGACTAAACATTCCACGCACTTCATTTTTATTCGCGTGCAGTGTGGAACACTTAAGTCTTCATGATAATGTCTTCTGCATCTGTTAAAATCATTACACTATACTGACCTGTATTAGATATGGCTTTGACAGTTACGAAACAGCTCTATGTACTAACAATCTATACAGTGATTGTATTTAAATTTCCCAAAAATTTAGCATTGATAATCAAGTAATTTTTGCAGTTAGGTAAAAACAGATGTTTAAGAAGTTTAATAGCCTAATGACAATAAGTGAGAACCCAGCATGTTTTATCTTTGTTTGGTCTGGTAATTCACAGTTATGATAGCAGTTTCTCAAAAGCTCTCATCACACTGTCGACACTTTACAACAGCTATCTTGCTAAATCGCCGCACTATTCAGAAAATTATGATCTCTCTGTGTTAAGTACTTAAATTGTTGCCTTCAAGGTTCATGGGGTTCTCAATATAGGTCTTCCTCAACAATGTGACGACTTGTGTTCATTAACATGACTTTTAGTGTATTTTGAAGCAAGCTGTGATCCAATCAATTGTCGGTTAAGTCCATATAACTGCACGCATGTGAACTGATTTAGTTCAGACACTCTCCTATATCCTTTTAGGGGTTTTCACTTGCCACGTTTACCTTAGCAACCAGTGTTTTATTTCTCCCACCTTCTGTTAGCCTTTCCAGTGTGGGTGGAAACCTGACTATTCGGAGCGGGAAACCACCACTTTCGACAAAGCGTTGACTGACTCTTTCCACACTTGGCTTAAACTGAGTGAGACAGGGCCTCTTCAACATATTATGTTGGCCCCTCTAAAATATATAAGCGAAACATAGGGAAGACTATAACTAAGTTCAGAAGATTCCCATAACCTTACTTTTATACTCAGTCTCTTGATGCAATATATCGAACTACTGTGTCTGAAAATACAGGAACTGTATGATCAAGCCCCAGGGACTCAAGAATGCGAACATTTTCTGGGGATGGACCCACAGCAGACCTAGTAATTCGCACTTTTCCAGCTCATCGCCTCCTAGTTAGGTTCCTTTCCTTGATGCCCCCCTTGGAACTTAGAGCCTGCATTCTTGATCTGACATTGTGACTTGTGCATGTCTTTGCATGACACTATGTCTATGGTGCTATTTTGCTTTCTTTTCCGGGCGTTTCTAGTATGGCAGAACACTCTCGTCCTGCAATACTAGACGTTCAGTATAGTTCATGAATATTCACACATGGAGACAGCAACCATATTCTTCAAATGCAATATATTGATTTTTTAGACGAACAGAGCCTTAACTGATCCATATAGTTATTCCTTTTGATTCAATGTTCAGAAGAACCTGTCCTAGTATCCTAAAATGATGTTCTTAGCATCATTAAGAAGTACAGCAAATGTTATGTCTTCTAGACAGTCATTATAGTACGAACTAAAATAATTAAAAATCAATAACGTACAGAAAGTTGATAATTTTACCTGCCAGCACACTGTGCGGATTATTTTTCCTGCCAAACGCCACGAAAATGAAGATATTACTGATTAATATAACATAATCTGACAGGCACAATGGGCCTAAAACTTATATTGCAGACTAGACCCTAAAATATAACTTTCAACTTGGAAAATAATTTATATAGTATTGCACGCAGCAGACCCAAAACTATGGAATTAATCCTCCTTCTGAAGAATTAAACGTCTGTCGGAAAAACGGAGAATTAACGAGTAAAAGCCAAAAGGGAAAATTAACGTCATTTTTCAAATACATTGACATAAAACGTTTTTGCCAATGATGTTACTGCAATATAGAGCCTGCTCGCAGTTTTCAAGTTTTCAAAACATATAGAAGAACAGGTTGCGAAACATAAACAGTATAGCATCTTTCAACACTTGTTATTTTAATATTGTATTTACATCAAAAACAAAGAAAAGTCAACCCACGGAGGTAAACTAATATCACAATTTGTTTTTCTCATATTTCTCACAAGCCATTAACATAAAGCTCATTTGTAATTATTTTCATCGCCTTTCGCATGATTGACAAATTTCAAGCCATACACTGAACGTAAAAAGCTGCGTTTTCGCTGATTTTGTTGTACTGTTCCAAACACGTTATCTTACTCTTTCGTCATTATACATTACTGTCCAGCCGTCGACTGCATATCTCTTCCAATGTTATCCCTAAGATCCATTAAGAACAGACTGCGAGAGCAATTAACATTTGGGATATTTTTAAACTGTGATAAGAAGTACTGTAAAATATTTCAGGTCTGTTAAGGCAATTATTATTTATAAGGTCAAGGTTTAGGACTTGTAGTCGGAAGGTCCATTCTCGAGGCAAAATTTCTCTCAGTTAAACTGTTGTAACGCAATCTCGGTGTCTCAATGTGGCCGGGATCAATGTCATCGAGCCATTTTTTTGTAAGTTTTATTTGGAAAGCTGATCATGACCATAGGCATAGCGTATGGCAAACTGCATGGTCATGCCAGTTTTCGATAAGGAAATTTGCCTCATTTTATGTCATGTCATGCTCTATAGGTAATCAAGGAACTTAATCTTTAATCAAACTGGCCCAGCAGCCCATGACGTGCATGTGTGAGATCTAAAATGAAGACGCGAGGTATATTAAAGCCAAATCTTGTTTTCTACTTCAGCAGTACCATACCCAAACGTAACGACTAACATATTTCCCCTGAGCACCCGGGTAGAACTAATACCATTGTGTTTTCACAAAAAAAAACGCCACGGTCCGTTACATTACGTTGAAGTGGCAAACAAGCTAAGACTGTTACATTACGTTGAAGTGGCAAACAAGCTAAGGCAAAACCCGCGTTTTCGCGTCACGAATAACTGAGCCATGTATACTTCAACACACTTTTACCTAATATGCTATATTATATTTACAATTGTACAAATCCATATATAGCTTACAGTACAGTTTCCTTTGCATTGTCTAGCAAGGATATATCCTCAAGTTTAATATCAGTATAAAAAATAACACTACTTTGTCTTTGGTTTGTGTCATTATGAACCAAATTTTGGTTTGTTCGAGTTTCTTTGTTTAAGAAAACCTTGACGTATGTTGTTTCGGCATCCACATGCTGAAAATCATTTGCATTTTCGTTCCACTTTTTGAACTCTTTCAGTATCACGCCATTTTGTTGCAACATCATTTTTTCTTCTTCATTTTTTTCTTTGTGACAGTCAGAATGTTTCGAATGATGAGAATCACTCGTACTGTCCCCAGAAATTAAGGGACTTCGCGAATCTGACGAAAGACGGCGTCTTAATGTTGTTTTGTTTGCTCCTGAGGTGCTGTTACTGTCCAGCTCCGATGTCGTTGGTGATCTGATTCTTTCACCGAACGATGCATCCAACGTATCTTTCTGAACAGTTTTCAATTTAAATGCAATTTTGTTATACGGTTTTCCCTGGCTTGAATTCTCTCGCTCTTTTTCTGTACATAAACAACAGTTATATTTAAGAAAGAATAATCTGTAAGCTTTACGAAAGTCAGTTTGAAGTGTTCCGTAGACAATAGAATTTAACGCACTGTTCGCCATTGTGAATACGTTAGAAATACGAAATACATATAGAAAGTATTTCCATTCCCTTAAATTGCCGTACATTGTCCAAAAGTACACAACATGTTGAGGAAGCATACAAAATGAGTAGATCAAAATTAATGCAACCAACATTTTTGTAATCTTTTGACTTTGTCGTTGTCTTGCGACTTCCGCAGCATAGTTAATACTACCTACACGACCTCTGGAGTTCTTCGAAAGAAACCTTGAACGTTCTTGCAGTTTCCATCCAGCAACGCCATATAGTACGCTCATGACAAACAATGGTATTACATATTGCAGCAAAAACATGGCAATCCAATAAAATCTTGAGGAATCTGGATTTGGCCAAAGTTCATCACAAAAAGTATTATTGCCTTTATGTATCGTCCCAGCAATTATCATTAGTGGTAATGCAGTTGTTATCGACACAATCCATATTATTATAATGATTCTTCGCACAGTTGTTAATCTCAATCGAGGTTGAAATGGAAACACAATACCTCGAAATCTTTCACAACTTATAGCCAGCAATGTTGCAATGGATGCAGACAGACATACAGGAACGATGCTATATGTAACACGACATCCAACATTCCCAAATGGCCAGTTTTGATTATTTTCATAAGCAGCGTATTGGGATGGAACATATATAACTATGATGATTAAATCAGAAATAGCGAGATTCAAGGTGAAACAATTCATGACAGTTCTCATACGTCGTTGCTGTATCACTACAATACATACAAGAAGATTACCACATAGCCCAGTACAGAACACGATGACATAAAACAATCGAAGGACCATCGTCAAGGCGAACGGTTCCTCCATATTCGTTGAATTCATATCATTCACTGTTCTTACTGATATATCAATACACAAAACACTACACAGAGTATCTTCAACGTATACCCATGATTCAACCTCTGTTGTTATACGAGTTCCCTACAGTGCAGCCGGCTCGCGTATCTTATAAATTAATTTGATCTCTGCTTGTCTGTGTTCATATATAAATGTCGTTATTATCAGTGTTTGCTATCAACTCGAGTTATCTATGTTTCTTTGTGTTCGTTGATGCCGAATAATCGCTAGGAACAGGTGATACGGATATCTTTCTTTTAACACCTAAGCTAGGACATCGAACGTTTTATCCTTTCTGCTTTTCAGGTAAAAATACTTGAGATTGTAACCATTCACATTGCTAGTTTTGCCAAATGTAAGAGCTGGTCTCTGCAACAGATTAACATTTATGACATAAGTATAACAGATTTATCTTGCCAACGACTGAGTTCTCAACATGTCACTATGTCACTACAAGATTGTTTTAAAAATGTGCAAAATCAGCAAATGAGGAATGCAAGTAATGTATGAAACAGCATAATCAGCATTAGAGAATTTGTGATCAAAGGTGTTCTTTATACCCTTGGTATAATTATTAGCATTAGCCAATTTTGAAATGTTTGTCATTGATATTCTTACCTACACTAAAATACACAAAATACTGATTGTAATCAATGCCTTGTCTTTTTTCATTAACGGCCCGACTGTCGATTTTAAAGCGTCTCTCTTTCTCGAGCTCCACATTGGACATGTGTAGATATACATGTATCTTTATATTAATTGTGAATGGGATTTGCTGCGGTAATATGCAGTATGTTAATATCAATATATACAGCACTGACAGCACAATATGTTCATGCTGTGAATATATATTCACGAACAGTAAAGGAATACTGTGAAGCTCTATGAACTATATGCACAGCTTAGGAGTTCTCGACCAAAACTTCTAAGGTATGTGGTCCATCATGTTGGGTCTTATTGTGCTGTATTTGACTTTGCGTGCCAAGCAAATGTGAGCAACGACAAACAACTATATAGTATGCTTAACACACCTATAATCAAAATGTACTGTGCTATGTCTATGCTATAGACATCAGATATGCACATATTAAGATTTTATTACAAGCATGCTGTCTGTAGTAAAATCATGTTCAATAATATCCCGCTATAGAAAGTGATTAAAATGTGATACCTTTAATTGTGACCTTCTTTTGATACAAAATTATCTCATACAAAACTTGACCACTCCACCTGCTGTGACTCCCACCAGGCCAAGACGTCAAGAACACTGGATTAAATTCTATAACTGCAAGTGTTTTCTATCCATCTATCATCCGTGTTTGCACTGGCGTAACACGTTTAAGTTGCTCAGTTTCTTTGTGTTATGAAAAAAAGGTTTTACTTCAAAGTGATTGTCTTACAGTTGTACAGCTAAAATCAGATATTAAATTAACTTTTTGCCCGCAATATCTTGGTTAAACTAATCAATCCGTGTACGGAAACTAACAATGCTTTTAATTTGTTAATGCCAATTTATAGAAACATTGTGTCGGCATTATTTGGTACAATAGTCAATACAATATATGAGAACTGTACAAATGTATGCTCTGATGTTATATTTGTCTGAAAACTAATAAATGTTGTTGTCTCTGGGTAAAAGTTAAGTATACATGCATGATCGTTTTTATTTTTTTATTATGAATATATAGCTGTAAGCCTGTGGCTGTCATTGAGTCAATTTAGGTAAATTGCACAATAAAACTCGTTTCAAGCTTTCTATATTACTATATGTAGAAGGCCCAACGTCAGTTCTGAAATACAAGAAGTCTGTTTGTAGCCGCGCATGACCTGTACCCCTTTAGCTGTCGAAAGCATTTGATAACAATCATGATTTTTAATTATCCTGTTTTTACAGGTGTGCGTCATTCCAAATATTGTCTTAGGGAGATTTTGATTTATATGTGGGCTGCTTGATATGAAACAAGGATTTTGCTATGGTTTTTCCGTGTTTTTTTTTATCGTGATTCTAGGTGTTTCTATAGCTCACTACACACGTCACTACGACTACGCCTATACAGTTTTGCTGTAGTAAAACCATGGCAAATTTGAAGTAATTTAAACTGACTCCATGCAGTCTACGACTACGACTTATACATGGCAAGCTCCTAGGCAATTATCTTAATCACTATTATGTTTAAAGAATGAGTTTGCTTTCTTATCGTTCTGTATATTATTTCGTTTGGCAAGTATTATATTATATTATATTAGTTCGTTTGTTTAGCTGGAGACAGGCCATTGAGCATTTTTGACACAACATTGTACTGACGCGTAAGTAATAACAGTGTGGAAATTTAATGAATAGTTTTGATCATACTCAAACACTGAAGAGTAATCAGATAAAGGGTAAAGACTCAAGTACAAGTCTGATTATTCAATGCTATATCTGGTGTTGTTTTAATACAAGTGTATAACTTAAAATTCTTCACTTGTAGTCATTATCCTGGCGCCTGGCTGACAACTGTCTCGACCGACACGAGCCCATCACTTAAGTCTTAATCCCAGGTATTCGCAACAAGCAAGTTGCACATCCAAATGAGCCTTTAAGGCTGATTTCCACTCAGTGCAATTGTGCAAAATGTCGCCGATTGACTTTTTGCAATCGTTTTCTTTTGAATTATGAGCATTCGACTGGAACGGATCCGGTCGAGGGCTCATAATTCAAAAGAAAACGATCGTAAAAGGTCGATCGCGCGACATTTTGCACTGAATGGAAATCAGCCTTAAGACTGCATGATATGCAGTATCTTATGCATAGTGTTATCAAAATATTCAACTGTTCAATCAATTCATTTGTGATTTACATATAGCCACAAGATACAGGTGTCCCAAAAACAACCAAAACTATTGAAATAACGTATTGTTAGAATTTGAATGCCCTAGCACTAAGCTGAACGCAAAGATGCGTAAAATATTGACAGGGTGCATATCTTGTAAAGCGCACGATTTTCGTTTTGTCTATAACATAAAAATAATTAACGCTGAGTATTACATAAATCTCTCTTACAAACATTCTTTTAAACAGCTTCTTTATGCATACTTATGTTAAGCTTTTATGCACTCGTGGGTTCAGCAGAGTGCTGAGGCATTCAAATTCTAACAATACGTTATTTCAATCGGTTTGGGTTTTTTGGGGACACCCTGTAGAACTGTCTTCTGTGTAAGCAAAATAAAGAAAGGTGCACTTAAGGGGATACATTTTCTAACTTAAAGCGAGTCAATCGCGAGGAAAGTAATTGTTCTTCGAGCAACTTTTGCATATTCAAATGAATGATTGAACAGTTGAATACTTCGATATGCATATTTTAATTCTTCCAGTCTCAGCTACATGTAATGATTCAACTTCAGTTTTATCCCGAAACTCCGAACTGGCTTATTAAGATTCTTTCTAGCGAAAATTTTTGTTTAATCTTGAGACAATTTAGGAATCTCTTTGTTCGGTCTGACATTTTACTCCTGACATAATCATAGAACATGGCTGATGCCGCTGATTTATATACTGACAACGAAAGAACATGCATCTTTTGAAAGAATTATGACTGTTGTTATACTCTATGTGTTTTATGTGTTTCTAACTATCATGTGTTCCTAACATGAAGTTGTAGAGGGAAGAGTGGGGAACTTCCGCTGATTATAAGGAAGAGAAGAACGTAGGCGCGAAGCAAAATGAAATCGCGAAAAACGTTTTCGTTTCGCGCCTGCGTTCCTCTCTCAACAGGTCAGCGGTATTTTTCTTCATATTAACATTTTAAAAAGCCTCTGCGGAGGAGAGAGGTTTATATACATGATTCAATTTTTGGTGTATTATCAAGAACAAAAACGCGCGAAAAGTCGAAGCATTTTTAATCTTTTTCAAGTAGTCCAGACGTGAATCCACGGTCACGGATAATTATATTATAGAATACTATCTATACCCCAGTGGATCTCCACGACAACACGTTTTATATTAAAATGTCTAAAATACAACCTTAATAATTGTGTAATTATTACAGGAAGATTTTAACTAGTAAAAAACACGCCAACGACAACGTTACACATCTGCAATAACGGCGTTAATATATCAGTATGTATTATATTACATGCATGCATGCTAAATATATAAAAGGCCCGTTGTATTGAAGTATATCTTGTATAGCCCGTTTCCAGTTATACAAACATCAACGTTTTATTCACTTATCTTCAACGAAAGGGGAACAATTTCGAAACTAAGCCTCATACCAAAGAATTTAAGATAATACTAATAGTGTAACAGAAGCTGGGTACGTGTGTCTACTGTGTCTACAGCTTGTTTGAATGGACACCGCAAAAGCATAATATAAACAATTTTGGAGGGTAGAAGTTTTTGTAGCATAATATAGACTGAGAAAGAAACTGAAAATTCATATCGGTATTTTCAAAACAAGGTAAAAAGCAAAAGAGCTATCCACCCACTGGACGTAGCTATTGTTATGCTATTAGTGTTTTTAGCCCAGCTGCAAAGGGCCTATTCCCCATTTTCTTGAGCATGTTAATGTTATAGGCATATTATTAAGGTTAGGTAATCCTTCCACCTGGCATATCCGGGACAGTGTTAACCATAGCGCGTCGTTCTATTGTTTATGCTATATTGTAGGCTGCTGGCATAGAATAGGAAATTACTAGAAGGGCCACTTGAGGCGGAACCTTTGAAGTTTTTGACGCTGCGCATGTCGCATTACGCATGTTCATTACCATTATTCTAGCCAGTCAATTACATTTTCTGGCCAATAAACACGCTGAACTGGCTGGTCCGCCATTATTCTGGCCAGAAAACTGCATAAAAATATGGGTCACGTTGCGCTGCTGAGTGGCCCTTCTGGTCATTTCCTATTCTGTGACCACGATTAACGTTGAGAATGAACAACCTTTGTTTGCGTGTTAACCGTACTATTCTCGGTATTGTCTATTGATAACATAAATATAAAATAACTAATAATATAATGTTTATAGGCGGAATGTTGATATTAGAAGGTGTTTGTAGATGGAATATTCGAACGAAAATTTATATACATAAATCATATCATCCAGTAAATATACAAATAGATTACTTAATGCTCTCCTAGTTTTCATATCATAATTTTAAGAAGATGTGCTGAGTTTTAAAATGGAATAGGATCGCTTCTTTAAGCAAACAGTTTCAGTTCTTGCAAACGAAGTCTCTGGCTGAATGGTTGATTCTAGTGCCATAAATTAATATCGGGTGTTGCCAGAGTCTAAATAAAAATAATAGCATATAGATAATATAATAATAATAACAACTTTGTTTTAGTTATTAGATCTTTTCAACTACTGAAAGAACTAGTATTAATAACATGAGCAATATCAAAGTGGCCCATGATACATGGCAGCAAATTATAACATGTATCGCCACGACCTTGCTCTAATTTTTATTTATTCGCTTTGCCAAATCGTGTTAATGTTACGTGAACTATGGCAGGATGTCCGCAAAAACGATTAGCCAATTACTGCGGGCCAATCATGACTATATATTATCGTCAAGGGCGAAAATCCATCTCAAAAAGTGGGGGGCGGGGGGGTGGAGTCTGCTGATAGTTCTGGAGGCATGTAACACATTTAATGTTTGCAGGGCATTTCCGCATCATTTATAGACTTCTCCCGACGTAAGCATAACTTGGGTCTAAGGGTTAGGGGTGTAGGTATGTTTTGCCCGACGAAAGGGCAAATTAAACCAAAATTTCCCCACGCTGCTAGCAGGAATGTGCAGGTATCAAAGGCTCTGAAACGCCATTTCATGCACTTTGGGGGAAGACTTTAGAGAATACGCCTTGGAAAGATGCTGATCTCATTCCTATTCCCAAGATGCAGACAGTAACATGTGAAGATGAATTACGCCCGACCGCCCTTACCGAAAATCTATCAAAAGTTTTGGAGGATTTTGTTGTTGACTGGATGATGCACGATATACGACATAGGATCGATCCTAAACAGTTCGGAAGTCTGAAAGGATCGTCGACAACCTTTTGCCTCATTGACATGATAAATAACTGGTTGGAAGCATTAGACACTCCCTCGCGTTATCTTAGAATCTGTTTCTTAGCTTAGATTTTTCTAAGGCCTTCGACAGAATTAACCACAACATATTGGTTACGAAGCTCATAGACTTGGGAGGGAGAAGAAGTCTGATACTATGGATTTGCGACTTTTTAATGAACAGACGGCAGGCAGTAAAAAATCGTGAAACTAAATCTGATTGGGCTAAACTTGGTGTGCCACAAAGAACTAAGCTAGGACCGGTCCTCTTTCTTGTTATGATAAATGACCTAGAGATGAAGTCCTGTAATTCGTCCCATTGGAAATTTGTTGATGACGTAACACTCTCGAAACTCGAAAGTTGTAACATTTAAAATACCAAAAGAGTCAAAATTGCAAACTGACGTAGATGATCTACAGGTATGGACAAGCCAGAATGATATGAAACTAAATGGTCTTAGAAATGACTGTTAGTTTTCTCCGACAAAGCCCTGACCACATCCCATTGGTACTGCCTCCTACACGTGAGAATGCCCGTAGTTATAAATTCCGAAACAATGAACAGCGAGCACTTCCTAAATGTAGAACAGAAAGATATAAAAAAGTTTTTTCCCAGCAATGTGCTATGGTACTAATTTCTGGACGTTTTTAGTAACATTTTGTTGACGTTTCACTAACATTTTATTCTACCAATTTAGTAATTACTTCAATTTAGATTAGTGTATATATAACCAATTTTATCTATATTACATTGTAAGCATATTGTAATTCATTTTTATAATGCGATGATATGCAAATAAACCATGATAATAATAATAATAATTGTGATGATGAGAACATGTCGTACAAGCAAAAGTGGGGGGGATAATTACATATTGACCCCCCCTGCCCAAAAAGTGGAGGGATTCGTCCACCCAACCCCCCCCCCCCCCCCCATCCCCCCAGGATTGACGCCCTTGATCCTTGAGTTTTAAATTCAATTCGCCGTAATAAAAAAGATGGCGACGCGCGTTGAATTCTGGGTAGATCGACCATGTTTAATTAAGATATTTTGTCATTTCAGTGATTTAACGAGTGAGCTAAGTTTTCACAAAATACTTTGATAAAAACACACCGAAAGCAAAACTAACGATAAATGATGAAGGCACGATATCTTAGCTGTCTTCTGACAACTTCTTGTGTGCTATAATGTTTAAAAACAAATAAAAATAGCCAAAGTTTTCCAACTAAAACATAAAACAATAACACGCATGCATTAAGACTTTTGCTTAAAACATGAAAACTATTATGAATTGAACAAAAAAACGTAACACAAACAAAGAACAATAGCTTTGCTATGTTTTGACATACTTTTGTGTGTTAAAACGTTTAAGAAACCACTAAAATAACGAAAAGTTTCCTAACTTTAGACAACAGCTAGAACACGCATGAATCAAACTTTCGCTTAAAGACCATGTAATGATGTAAAGTCCATTCTGCGCATGTGCTATGGGGGGTCCCGCGATGTAAACAATGCCCAAATTTCGCGTTGCTTCGACTAAAATTCGACATCTTCTAAATCAGAAACTCGAATCTGTATTTATTTAAAGCATAGCGAACCTTTAGCGAACCAGAACACATCATATTTTTTAAATATAGCGTGTTTAAAATGTAAACAAACAGACGTTGCCGGTTTGTTTACATCGGGACTTTACATCACCTTTAAAACATGCAGTGAAAGCTTTTGCGAATTACACAGAAAAACTCAACACAAAGAAAGAACAATAGTTTTACTATACTTTCAAGATGTTTTTTGGACAGAAATACTTTCGAAGTAGTTCACACCGTTGAATAAATACTTTATTTGTCAAAATGTTTCGCTATTTACATCCGCGATTCCTGGCCCGCTATTCGGAATGTCTTGAATTGTCTTCGTGTATATTCGGATTTCTTTCGGATTCATTAAATTCAAAGTAAAAGAGGTTATAACGCCATGTTACGAGTCACGGATACTTCTCTTTGATCTTGAACATGGACTTAGAACCGTAAAAGAAATGCAAAATCCGAAAGTAATCCGAATATCCGAAGACATTCCGAATAGCAAGTCTGAAATCGCAGATGTATAAAACCACAGCGAAAATTTTGACAAACAAAGTATTTATTCAACGATTTGATCTACATTTCATCCAAAATGTACTTGAAAGTATAGTGAAACTATTGTTCTTTGTTTGTGTTACGTTAATGCATGTGTGTTATTTTTTGATGTTTTAGTTAGAAAACTTTGGCTATTTTTAGTTGTTTTCAAGCATTATAGCACGCAAAGTATCAAAGTATTTTGTGAAAACTTAACTCACTCGTAAAATCACAGAATATCTGAAACATGTTGATCTACCCATAATCCAACGCGCGGCGCCATCTTTTTTATTATGGCGAATTGTAAAACTGGTGGACCGGCCTCAGCGAGACTAGTAAAACTTGCTCATATGATAAAACCCTGCCATGCTTTTGTTGTGCTTACCTCTCCATGGTGTAAGATCAATACCAGGAATATTACCACACTCTACACGACGATAGTTCCTACTTCCAGCCAAGAATGCATTTCTCTGAACTGAAACGATGTTTTTCAAATTATCACATATAATCTTCGACAATGTTGCCTTTTTAATCTCCTTCAACTGTTGGTTTGAAAACACATCTTTGTTCATGTAGAAATACCTGTCTCCATCTCTTGCTCTTTTCATTTGCTCTCGGATGATACATCCAAATGTTGCTCCAACAATGCCACCATTTGCTGGAGCTTCTGCTAAACCTGCCACCCATAAATCTGCGAGTTCAGGCTTGTTCTTATATAATTTGGCCAGGAGACGTCTATTACGTCGATTTGGGATTTCTTTGACTGTATTCCTGAAGGTTTTGGCATTTCGCAAACCACAATAACGTCTCAATGCGTTATAACCACGTAATCCGTGATCTCTGCCACGCTGAATATTTAATGCAGCAAGGTTCAAACCAGGAGAATGCGGACGTTCGTATAAATGATTCAACACCCCAGCTGCAAGTTTTCGGTCCACTGTTTCTGAGGAATTGCTTAGTAAACCAAGAACTACTTCATCTATACCGTGATAACGTATAAAGGTATTGTTAAAAAAGAGATGACGTAATGGTAAGGGGTCTCCTGTAGGGTTGTAATGTGCATCAAGTCTATCAAATGATGGCCTGATTAAACTGTGTCCAAATCTAAATGCAGCTGTAGAGAATGAATTGAGAATACCAGGATTAACTTTTGAGTCGTAGCCTTGATAATGAGAAAGAGTTTTGCCAATGATTATCGGTAGAAAGTCTTCATACGTGATTTTTTGTAACACAGCACCAACTATTTTTTTTGTTTCCTGGTAAATTTTCTCGCCGTCCCAGTGGGGATTGAGTTTTCCTAAAACTCGAGCAATTCTGTTATGTTCTCTAACAAACATAGTATGCATGGTTGCAAGGACCATCTGTTCACTAGATCGAGTATCACCAGCTAGGTAACATCCTCCAAATCTGATACAAAAACTGTTAGGAGCCATCAGTTGACGATTATCGGGTGGCAGAAGATCGCCATTTACTCCTGGCGCTGTTTTCATCAGACCTTTGTTGTCTAGTAAATAATAAAGAAAGTTATATTTTGAGAGAAAATAACAGAAGTAACACCTTTTGCAGCATTGTCATAATAAACATCTTAACATTTTACCCAAGTTTTACAAAATACCCATGTTTTACTAAACTATTATGTTGACATC